>CM060895.1:120633839-121880178 GCA_030762935.1 Hymenopus coronatus
TTATGTCATATAAGTTTTTTTTGTTTTTTTTTTTTTTATTATTATTTTTTATTTTTGTGGAATTGGCCATTTCTGAGATATTCCTTGTTGTTTGTTTTAGGTTTAAACTACTTAAACTTTTCTAACATAGAAAGCTGTAAACTCCTGACCCTGCATAGAAACGGATTTCAACCACATGGCAACCAGCTTTTAAGAGATTTGACATTAGTTTAGCCTAAAGTATTTCCTATTTTTTCTTCTACTTACAAGGAAGCAAGTAATTACAACAATATCTGCTAATGTTTATCTCTATTATCATAAATTAGAGAGAAGAGCATGCATTTTAACAATAATTTGTTACTGCAGTGTAGAAAAAGTATGTGAATGCAACACATCAGATTTTTATTAGTGTTACTAAAGCAATGCATTTTTTTAATATGATATACTATTAGGTAAGCTAGATTACAAACTTTAATATCATCCCACAATATAATATTTGAATGCTAATAATTTAGTTAAGCTATTACATTACACCTGCAGGACCATAGTGTAGTACATATATATCCAAACAGGTGTAAATAAATTTCCAAAATTTCTTCTGATACCTTGGAAAGCAAATAAATATTGTGTAAACATTTTATTACCTATACTGGAAATACATGTTTTAGGGTCTGCTGTATCGAAAAAAATCTGATGTGTTCCATTCACACGACTTTCTCTATATCTATGCAACAAATTATTGTTAAAAAGCTTATGCTTCTATTTATTTCAAGCTAATCGACAAAAAATTAGCAGAAATAGTCTTATTACTTGCTTCCTTGTAAGTAGAAGAGAAATAAGGGAGTACCATAGGTTATAGTTGGTTGCTATGGGACTGAAGTTCCTGTGTTTGTATGGACACGAGCTGACAAATTCCTGTATGAGAAAAGTTAAGTTTTTGAAGCTGAAACAAAAAAACAAGGAATATCTCAAAAACTCCATGAAAAAAATGTATACAATATAAATTGTGTGTTTTAATGTGCTCTACATTTTTTGTGTAGTAAGTTTTTGTCCATTTCTTACGGTTTAGCAGTTATGCAAAATTCCGTAAAATTCATTCAGAATAAAGTAATCTTCAGAGGCTATTCCCAGAAAATTCAAAATATACATTTTATTTCTGAGGTAAATATCTTTAATATACGAAATTTTAATCAAAATCGTTAGCCATTTTTGAGAAAATAAAAATTTTCGAAAAAAGTTCCATGTAAAGGGTAGTTTGGTGTGGGGGGATTTTTCTCAAAATCTTCGTGATGCATCCCTGGAAGATACTAAACGTAAATACCAAGTTTGGCATTTTACCGACTTTTTGTTTTTGAGTTATCATGATCACACACACACACAGACCTTTTTCTGAAAGTACTTATTTGGATACAGGGGACCCTAAAACATATATTTGCAGTGAAATTTCGGTATCAAATTTTTTGGTGGAGTGCAATACCTTCTCTATACACTATGTACCTAGTATGTGTAGAGAAAGTAAAAAGTAGTTCTAGAAACAAGTCTCTGTGTGTGCCTGTGCCCTCATGTCTGTGAACATAATTTTTCAAAAAGGAAAAGTTGCTAAAATGTCAAACTTGGTATATAAGTGTAGTATGTCCAAGGATGTGACACAAAAATTTTAAGGAAAAACCTACTACCCCAAACTACCATTGGGGACATTTTTGAAAATTTTGATTTCTCAAAAATGGTTCTAAAGATTTTTATTAAAATACTGAATATTTAAGATATTTACATGACAAATAAAATTTATATTTTGAATTTGCTGGAAATAGCCTCTGAAGACCTCTTTATTCAGGATGAGTTTTGGAGAATTTTACCTAATAGTTAAAACGTAAGAGATAGACAAAAACGTGCTGCCAAAAAATGTACATCTCGTTAAAACTAACTAAGTTTTCTAAAATGAAACCCTGCAAAACAAACTGAGTCTTAATTGCTTCACATAGCGACTGCTTTTAAAAATTTTACTATAATACTATATTCGTTCCCTTATCTCCCTTCTACTTTCAAGGAAGCAAGTAATAAGAGCAATTTTGCTGATGTTTATCTAGATTACATGACACAGATAAAAGAATAATCTTTTTTAAGAAAATTTTGTTTGTGAAATAGCTAGAGAAAGTTATGTGAATGGAACACATCAGATTTTTCCAACATTTTTCTATGCTCAAAATGTTCCTTTTGTGCAAATTTTGCCTAATAGATTAAAAGCTTTTCATATGGGCTTTCAGAGGCACATTAAAGAAAATGGCCATATTACTTTTACAAAATTATGCTCCAAGTTTTATTAACAAATTATCAACTTGTAAAAGATCATAAGTTCTGGAAAGTGCAAAAAGTAATAATCTGCCCCCACTAACCATGGCTAATATAAAAAGTATAATATGATAGATCTAATTGTGAACTCATGTTACCTAAAACTGGATATTTGTATGCAAATATTTTTAAGCAACCATCGCATGCTCATTTTTGTTGTAACACTGAGTTTTGATAGTTTAAAATTAATGTTTTTAATAATAGAATTTGGATACTACTGTCATTGGTATAATAACTGCTATAAATTATGATAGAATATATTATATGCTGTGGATTTCCAATTTTTACTGATGCATCACCTTAAGTAATGTCATTGTCTATGCAAAACGCTGCAAACTTTCATAAGGAAGTAAGCTCCGTTGGTTTTCTCTTTGTTACCCAGACAGCGAAGGTAAAACTCATTAATCCAAGGTATGAAGGTACGCACATGCTTTAGTCATTGATGTGCATCCTTTCTTTTGTATAATATTAATGGTAGCTGGCTTATTTAAGAATTCCAAGACATTACAACTTTAAACCATAGTCAAATTCATTCATATATGATGGTAATTCTCTGGTTTGTCATCTCAGATATTCAGAAGTCCATTTATTACAACCGTTTGACAGACCAGATAATGCAAAAAAGTACATGAACCCAAGAGATAAAGTCAAAGATGTTTAACAACCCAAGTTATTGATTTTATGCTGTAATATACAAGCTAACGACTCATTTTTAGGTTGGTATAGTGATAATTTCATAATAAGTAATGAAATGTACACTAACAAATGAGGATAGTAATGGATAATGATGAAAAAAAGAAAAGAATAAAAATATGCAGTAATTGTCTCTCTCTCTCTCTCTCTCTCTCTCTCTCTCTCTCTCTCTCTCTCGTAAGTGTTTACGACTTTTAGCCAGGACGTTATATTGGATTGTAAATGAATGAAATTGTTTTCAATATGTCAGGAATCTGGAGAACTTAAATAGAGTTACCTTACACCATTATTTGTCTTTTGGAGGCAAGAGAAAACTCCGAGACTACTCAAAATGTTATTGACTTGATAATAAGGAATAATAATATTGTTAGTTCTCAGTAGTTTTCTGTTATTGTTCCATTTATAACCCTGGATTGAACTGCAATGGTCAGCGTTTGGAACATAAATTGGAGAATAAGCAAACTTATACTATTTAATTGAAAATCATAAGGCCATTTTTGAGAAAATCCAAGTTTTGGAAACATTTCATCAGTGTCTTCACTACAGACTTAGTGTGGTAAAGTGCTTTAACAATGTGTGTCTTTGGCTCAAAAACAATGAGAACTTGCTGCCCATTCGTCTGTGTTACGTTATGCAGCCTCTATTTCACCTAATTTACCCGAGTTCGTCAGTGTCCTCACTGCAGCCTTATTGTAGTGAAATGCAGGTAAGCTTACCTTTACTACATCATTACCTTGCCTGCATGAATAATTTTCGTATTCTTTCTGAGTACTTCTGTACACTTTTATACACAGCTGGAACTGTTTCTACTATTTTGTTGGTAACATTATATTCAGTGTATGAATGATTCTTAGGTTGGTTATGCTGAAGTGATGCAGGCCAACACTCTCGCACTTGCTAGCACACAACATATCCTACATATCCTACACCATTACCAAAATCCTTAGCTTGGCTTCCTTTGGAAGGGAAGTAAAGCCGTTAGTCCTGTTTCATAGATTTACATCACATAAAAGAACCTTAAGCCTGATAAAGAAGCCTCTGAGCAAATTTAAGTGGTCTTTCATGCCCAATATAGAATGGGATGCTGAGAACCACAGTAGTTAAAGAGCATCCATAAATAAAACTACATTTCATTTTTCTGTGGTCACATACGGTTTTCAATATTTCCATCACATTACGCTCTCTTTCAATATGTGGATGTGTGTTGTCGACGTGTACACTTCAACTTAGCAACCATTACGGATAATACCAAAATGTGTTGTCACATTAGGTTATGGTGATGGTGGTTCTTTCATTCTTCTGAGACATGAGTATGCTTCAAATCTTTTCCTTCCTCTTGATTCCATCACAATGCTTGACAGCCACACTAGTCAAAGAATGAAACATCTTGTATCAGTTTTGTAGAATAGCAATTAATATTACAAATGGTGTTGCACGTTTCCAACCAACCATCGGTTGTGCAATTAGAATGCAAGGATTAAAAGGAACGTTTGCCTATTTGTATGATAAGGCTCAGGAAGAGCATAAGTAACTTCATGAAAACTACTGACCAAAAACTTGAAGAAATACATTTTCTCTACTCAGTTTATTAATAATCTTGAGTATTCCGTAGCAAATGCTACCATAAAAAACAGAATGAGTTCATCCACTATTACAATTATAGAGCCTATTGATTCAGCTTCTCTTCGCGTTGCAGTAGGAATATTTACTTACTAATCAAAGTGGATACCCAAGTTTTCAAATAAAATTCAACCTTTGCATCAGAATAATGAATGCCCATCATCATGTGAAGTATTAGCTACGTTTAAGAGTTTAAAAAATGGTAGAGCAAATTCTGTGATAAAGGCAATAGACAATAATTTGTCCAACACATGGCTTGTGTGAAAGTAACAACTAATTCACAATTATTTGTTATTTAAGAAGAGACAGAAGCTTCAGCACTGCTTATAGTAACAACCCTAACCCATGCAAAAATTTCTTACCAGCCCGTGAATAAAAAAAAAAGCATTTTCAGAAAAAGGTTTGTGTGTGTGTATGTGTGTGTGTGTGTGTGTGTGTGTGAGATAACATAACTCAAATACAAAAAGTCTGTTAAATACCAAACTTGGTATTTAGCTCAGCATCTTCCAAGAATGCAATACAAAGATTTTCAAGAAAATCCTGTAACACCTAATTACTCGTTACATGGAACATTTTTAAAAAATGTTAAGATTTTTATATGACAAATGAAATTTGTATCTTGAATTTTTTGGGAATAGCTTCTGAAAACCTCTTCAAAACCTCTTGCATACCTTCTGAAAACTCTTGCAAACCATAAGAGACATAAACTTACTACACAAGAAGTGAAAATCTCATTAAAATACCATATACATTTGTTTGGGAGTTAACTATTTCTGAAATATTCTTTGTTATTGATTTCAATTTTCCAATACTGAAACATTTCTCAAATGGGAGGTCATTATTGTTGTTTCTTTTGTTTTTTTACTCAGCAATGCAAAAAGAACCTATTTCAATACTAACATAACAATTAGCTTTTAAAAGATTTGATTATTAATTTAGCTTAATGTATTTCCTTATTTCCCTTGTACCTACAAGGAAGTATATAACACCGCTTCTGCTAATGTTTATCTTGATTTGCATGGAATATGGAAGATTAAGCTTTTGTAAGAAAAGTAGATTGCAAAATAGAGAGAGATTAGGTTTAGGATTAGAAACAGATGGGGTCTCTGAATACTGGGGGAGAGCATTGGACATAGGCCCCTGTGGCCCTTTGCCTCTTACATGAGGGATGAGGGTAGAGACCCAAAGGGGACCAGATCCAGATGATAATGAGCACAAGCTAGAATGGTGTCTATAATAACTACATTTGGGATGCCTCTGATGCTGTCCTAAGCCTTGCTCTCAAGCCCCGTCTTGCAGATCCCCAGAGGGAGCACCAAGCCTGAAGGTGGGTCCTGATGATGACACTAGGATAAATGGTGGACTGGAAAATTTGTACTGAGCGTACCTGGCAACCTGGGGAAACCTCCAAAATAACCCTTAGGTTTGTAGGCTGCCAACAGGAATCGAACCCATGTGGGCCACAGTTGAAACTGTCTTAGCCATCCAGATTGGTAATAGGTAGAGAAAGTCATGTGAGTATAACACATCTGATTTTCATCATTAGATTCCTCAAAAGAATATAGCCTACTCTATTGAAGGCATTTTAAAGTAGTTTCATCTTGTTCAATATGTGCAGAATTGAAGTCTAGATTCGCAAAGTACAGGGTGGGACTCAGGAAAGAGTACAAAATGAAAATATGAATGCCAGAACATAAGCACAACTATAAACATTTTATTTATGGTAGTGAATGTTCTCTATTTCTTGAATATATCATCCCGCAAATAGGCTCCATCAGAGTTCATTCATTACTGCAAACGCTCTCTGAAGTTTCTCATAATACCCTGGAAATATCGTTGGGAAGGGCACAAATCTCTTCTTGGATTTCCATTCTCAAATCAAGAATAGCGTGGATCCTCTAAACAGCTCTGGAGACTTCACCGGTCATGAGACATCTCCCAGTCACAAGATCAGTCGATTTTGAAACAACCAACAAGATGGCGTGTAGTAATGGAAAAAGTTCTATTTGCATATAGCATTTGGCATTGACTTCAAAAAAAGAAAAAAGATCTCACATTGCAAGTGAAACTCCTATAGCGTACAAAATGCGATCTTTATTTGTATAGAGGTTTCTCATGAAGAAGCTGTGGATTTCTCTCTGAATAGTAATTAAGAGTTTGCTTATTCACAAACCTGCTAAGATGAAAGTTTGCTTTGTTAGATATTGCCAGAGAAGACAAAAGGATTTCTCCTTGTATTCTTTCAAGAAATGCGCAGAATTGTACCCTATTCTGTTTATCCAATCTGTTGACACACCTGTAATTTATAAGAATGGAACTTAAGGTCAGATTTCACAATCCTACACAGGGAAGTACAAGACATGCGTAATGCTCTTGCATGGTGACGAATCGATCCTTGTGGAATTTGTTGCAAAGCCTTGTGGACAGGTTGTATATTTTCAGGTGTATAGACTGTTTCTGCAGCCCCTTATGTTTCGTATTCACAACTGAAGCATTTGTTCACCATTTAATCATCCACCTGGACATTGTCCTTCTGTCTAGAATGTACTGGTGACAGTTCTCTCCACATCATAACTCATGCTGCATAAAAATTGTTGCTTCAAATGATACAGATCTCTTGTGACCAAGCATTCATGGCTAACAAAATGGCTATATCAGATGTTTTGTTTGTGAAAAACAGTTGACAGTCAAATGTGTTATTACCAATATAAAATGTACTATTTCCCAAGATCCACCCTGTATAAAAGTATTCTAAACAAGGCAATGGCTCCTTTCGATTATATAAATAGAAACGGTAAAGACCACTTCTTTCAGTATTGAGCAAATACTACATTCTTGCTGTTGTTGATGAATTCTCATTTCCTTTTGCTTTTCTTTGTGGAAATATGAATTATGAAACTGTTGTTAAATATTTTAGACAAATATTCACACTGTTTGCCTTAACATCATACATACTTTCAGACAAGAGGCCATCATTGATATTTAGGAAGGTAAAGGATTATTTGGAATAGCATTGCATAGAACATTACCATATAACCCCCAAGGCAATGGTCAGTATGGATATTAACACAGAAAAATGTAGAGCTCGTTAAAACAGTCAGTTCAGTGCAGTTTTTTTTTTTTTGTGTATGGAATCAACCATTTTTGAGATATTCCTTTTGGTTGGTTTCAATTTTCCAACATTTGTACATTCCTCAAATGGGATGCCGTTATTTGCTTTTCTTTCTCCTGGTCAAGCAAGGAACGAATTTCAAAGCCATCACTAGTGATCAGCTGTTAGAAGATTTGATTATCATTTAAGCCCAAGTGTTTTCCCTTATTCTCATTGTCTACTGGGAAATATAAAAGTGTATCTCAATTAACATGAAGTAGATAGAAGAATAAGTCATTTTAAGAATAGTTTGTTGAAGAATGATTAGAGAAACTCACGTGAATGTAACAAATGTAATTTTATGTCTTGACTGCTTTTCTTCTTCGATTTTTATTAAGATACTGATCACTAGGTTTATAGTTCATAACTACAGAAATATTTGTTTTACTTCATTTGTGATTTTCCTTTATTTCAGTTTTTTGGATTTGGAATATTAACTAATTTACAGCCACATGTCCTGCTTTTCCATTTGTGCTCAGTGTTAAACTTCCTATTAGAGTATACTAAACCCAGCAATGCCTTAGAATGATAACTATGAAAAAACTATATTTTTATCTCCATTTGGAGTCAAATTAGAGCAACAGGCAACGATGAGAATTTTTTTTTCTACCCTTCTAAAACCAGCATCTGCTTTTTGTTATTAAGGAGCCAAGAGTGATCTTTATAACTTCAACACCAGTATTTATCAAATAGCTGCAATTTTATTTTTAATTTTAGGACCATTTTTTTAAATTGGTTTCTATGAAAACCATATTTCTCTATTGTTTGCCTCTGTTCCTTCAGACTTGCTAATAATGTTATGTGTAGAGGCAAAACAAAGTGTGTCATTATTCTGTAGATTGTAAAGTTACATTTTAATTTACTGTAATGCATTTAATCAATGTAGCATTAGAGTGAAAGTGTTTGTTGGGTAAACAAGTATTATGATTTTGGCTCAAAGTAACATTATTTTCAATCTAAACAAATTTAAAGTAGCTCATATCAAATCAGAGACTGAAAAAAATAGATTTTAAAAGCCTGTGGTAAAGGTAATGTTCACATCTAGTTCTAGGAT
Organism: Hymenopus coronatus; assembly: GCA_030762935.1. Lineage (NCBI taxonomy): Eukaryota > Metazoa > Arthropoda > Insecta > Mantodea > Hymenopodidae > Hymenopus > Hymenopus coronatus. The sequence goes on from CM060895.1 coordinate 120,642,686, forward strand.
TGTTAGGTAAGTTTACTTCAGACCAAGTTCCATGCCCAAGTTTCTTGAGAAAAGTCATAGTTAAAAAGTGAGTGTTAAATCTCCACTTCAATAAAGATGTATTGCGCTGAACAATTTATCTCTATTGTGACAAAGAATTTCCTCTGTAAACAGGTAGGAAAATTAGAAAAAATATTAATTATCAGGTATGGTTTATTAAAAGCCATGGGAAAGGGGTGACAATGAGATTAGCTGCAACCTTAGAATGTGAAAAAATATTGCTTGGTTTTAAATCCAGCAAGGTATGATTAATAAATGCATCCATAAATTTCAGGCAAATATATTTTTGGAGAAGGATCAACACATTATATTAAAACTAAAGCATGTGTATTAAGTGACCAATTCCTTGTTTTCAGTTGTACCCAAAATAGAATTTTAAATATAAAGTTTAGAATAATTTTGATTTGGTTTTTCTTCCTTGGTGAGTGTTTTATTTTCCATTTTCATTAGTAAGATACATGATTTTCATGGACTTATATTAATAGTATTTATTTAGATTTTAAGATAATAGATTGGAAGCCAACTGGGGTACAATAGCTACATGCCATATACCAGTATGACAATAAATTCCCAACTTATTCACATTTTTCTAGGTAAACCACAAGAAGTTCTCAAATCATATTTCAGATAGCATGCATGCCACTCAAAAGTTTCTTGACAGTCAGTGAAAGTGATGCAATTCAGCATTTAACTTGAATACATCTTGTGTTTAGAGACAAAGACTCAAAATATGTAAGTGCTGTAAATTCGACTCTTGACTGGATATGCAAGAAGCATTCTTGTACTTTTGTAGATGGCAACTCATGGATAAGCAACTGGAGTCTGAGATGAGATGGTCTGCACATGAATAGAAAGGGATCAGATAAACTGGGTAATTTGTTATGTAGAGTAATTTCCTTTTTGACAAAAAACGAACATTGAAAATGAGCAATGTAGCCTCAAAATGTCTGAACAAAGAAGGAGAAATGTATCTAGCAACTAAATTAATGCATGAGTTAAAGTCGTTAAAAGAAAAGGAAACAATTCTGTAATTCCAGTTTGTATGGGTGGAGTTCCATTGGATGTAGGGCTTTTCCCCCAAAAAGACCCTAAACTTGCCTAATAATAGCACTAAATGAAATGCATCAGTGCTCAGAATCTTACACTAAAATATGCAATATATTAGTAATAAGATAGAAATAATAGAAAATATATTAGAGAAGCTTAATCCTTAGGTAATGGTTTTCTCTTAACATGGCCTAGAAATTAGATGAACTAAAGATATACAGTTAAGTAATTATAACCTCAGCTCTTTTTACTTTTTCTATATGTACTGTGTAAATAGTATATAGAGAAGGTATTGTATTGCACCCAAAAATTCGATACCAAGATTTCCCCAAGATTGTGTGTGCCTGTCTGTCTGTGTGTGTGTCTGTGGGCAGCACAGCTCAAAAATGAAAAGATCATTAAAAACCAAACTTGGTAATTAAGTTTTGTATCTTCCAAGGATGCGACACAAAGATTTTCAAGAAAATCCCCCCACCCCCAACTACCCTTTACATGGAAAAATTTAAAAAAATGTTTTTTTCTTAAAAATGGGCTCTAACAATTTTGATTAAAATCTCATATATTTAAGATATTTGCTTGACAAATAAAATATATATCTTGAATATTCTGGGAATAGCCTCTGAAGACTAATTTATTCTGGATGAACTTTACAGATTTTTGCATAACTGCTAAACCTTAAGAGATGGACAAAAGCTTAGCACACAGAAAATGTAGAGCACATTAAAACACACAATTTATGTTATATACATTTTTTTCGTGGAGTTGATCGTTTTTATGATATTCCTTGTTTTTAGTTTCAGCTTTGAAAAACATACTTTTCTCATACAGGAATTTGTCAACTGCTGTCCATACAAACAAAGGAACTTCAGTCACATAGCAATCAGCTTTTGACTATGACTTTAACCTATGCTACTCCCTTATTTCGCTTCTACTTACAAGGAAGGAACTAATAGGATATTTCTGTTAATTTTTCTCTATTAGCATGAAGTTAATAGAAGCCTTAGGTTTTTAACAGTAATTTGTAGCAGAGATGTAGAGAAAGTCATGTGAATGGAGTATATCAGATTTTTATGTAGAAAACTACACAAAAGAGGAGGCATTGCCATCTATACTAGAGTGAAATTGTCAGATTTTAGTATAGAGATGGACTTTGAAATTGCTGGAATTAAACTAAGCACAGAAACTGGGAGTATTATAGTTATAATAGGGATCTATAGACCCCCCCAAATCAAGAGTAGGAAATTTCCTTACTGAGCTTGAAAATGAGATATTTGAACACAATCAAAATGTTATTCTTGTAGGGGATCTAAACATAGATGTAGGAAGATATGCTTTTAATGATCTTTTAAAAAGTTCTAACCTATATGATGCTACATCTTATCTAGGGTCAACAAAATCACAAGTCATTCGAGATCCACTTTGGATTATATTATAATTAACTTGCCAGAAAGTAAGTATAAATACAATAAATGAATTGCATGTTTCTGATCACACAGCACAAGTAATAGGTATTTGGAATTGTCAGCCTAAAAGTGAAAAACAATATTATACATGGATAAGGGATGCAAATGAAAATAAAATAAATGAGCTAAATAAAATGTTACTACAGGAAGACTGGACAAACTGTACAGTGCAGGCAGTGCAGAAGAAAAATGGAATAAGTTCTATAATATTCTTAACCACAACCTAAATATTGTTTGCCCAAAGACAAAAAATGTTAGAAGACTTAGCTGTAATGTTAAACCTAGACAAACACTTAGCTATGAAGAAAACTATTTGAGAAATTAAGTTAAAGATATGCATACTCTATAGTGATACAAAGCATATAAAAACAATTGTATAATGAATATAAAAAAGTGCTACAGATTTGCAATAAAAGCAAACAAAGAAAAAGTTTATGCAAATAAAATTACAAATTCAGAAAACAAAACTAAAACAATGTGGAAAATCATTAATAATAACAAAAATCTGGAACAAAGACAGCATAAAAATATTTGTCTAGAGAGAGATGGGAAAGTGATAACAGACCCTATAAAAATTAGTAATATATTTAATAATTGCATTGTTAATGTTGGAAACACATTATAGATGTGGAATTTCACTATGAGAATATATTCAAAACTATGTACATATTTGAAATAAATGCAAGTGAATTAAAAGATATAATTAATAGTTTGAAAAAACAAGAGATCTGCTGGCTGGAATGATTGCTCCCCTGCTGTGCTCAAACAGTGCAAATTTGAATTATTAGATGTATTGGTACAGTTAATAAATTACTCAATAAATGAAGGTATTTTCTCTAAAAAGCTGAAAATTAGTATGGTCGTCCTATCTATAAAAATGGTAATAAAATGGACAAGACTAATTATAGGTCCATTACTTTAACATCGGTTTTTGCAAAATTATTTGAAAAAGTGCTGGAAAAATGAATAGGATGTTTCTTAAATGAAAATAGCATAATAACAAATACCCAACATGAATTTTGGAAATGATTCTCAACTATTACTGCAACTGTTGACTTTATTCATGAAGTGATGACAAACATGGAACAAGGTGTAAATACTGTCGGGTTATTTTTAGACTTATCAAAAGCGTTTGATTGAGTATCACATGAAGTATTATTAAAAAAACTAGCAACTTTTTTTTTTAAAATTAAATGTTAAAAAAACTAAACCTATTCGCTTTCAACACCAATCAAGTAGAACTGAAGAACAAAATAACATAAATGTAAGAAAACACTAAGATGAACAATTGCCTAGTCAAAAATGTTTAGGAATATATTTAGACATTCAACTATGAAAAGCATGTAAATGAAGTCTGCAAAAAACTTACAAATAATGTTTACCTATTAAAATATTTTGTCAACTACCTCAATGTAGAACAATTTAAAACTATATGTTATGGAATAATATATGCCCACCTGGAATATGGTATAGAAATTTGGGGAGGATGTGGTGTGACAAAATTAAATATGTTACTGCTTCTACAGAAAAGATGCATATGTTATATTTATCACATAAAATTACTGATACATGTAAGCCATTCTTTAGAAATAATAAAATCTAAACCATCATTTATGCATATAGAGTAATAATACTGGCTCAAAATAAAGCACTTCTCAGAAATACAGACATTCATTCCTATAGCACTCAAGGAAAGGCAAACTATTACAGAGTACACCCAAACAGGGCCTTACAAAAAATGATCCTATAATTATGGGAATGATACTGTATAATGCTCTACCAAAAAAAATTAAGGATTACTCAGGGAAAAATACCTTTGCAGAACTAAAGAACATCTAATTAAGAAGTGTCCATACAAACTGGAAGCATATCCTATCACAAGTTCATAAACATGTGTCATTGTTGTGAACAGACATTGACACTCCATGACATTGTTATACATGCTACTCAACCTGTCATTCATTCACAAGTGCAGAGTGAGAATAATTTTGCTGACCTGCAAGTAGCATGTTCTGAGTAGTTGTGAACCACTTTGTCCATTTAAGAGCATCTTTTGATAGTACAGTGATTGCCGGGATTGTAAAAGAATAACTTAACCACAGAATAGAGAGTATACAGAAAGGAAACTCGACTGAAATACATATGCCAAAATTCAGTGCGCATGCAGGAATTCTGCCATATTGGGATGGAGTAAACAATAGTATTGTTGAAGTTATGCACCTCATAATATACAGTTTATTAAGGTTATTAATTGTGTGTTTTAGCTGCTGAGCTTATATTCTTCCTAACAGTTATATTATACACTGTACAAGTTACAATATTTATTTACTGTTAAAGCTTTACTACTCTTATAATGAGCAGTAGTAAGAGAAAAGGCATTCATTGGTGCCCAGCACCTAACTGCAGAAGTAATTCAAATCTAAATAAGGACATAAGCTTTTTCAGCTTTCCAAAAGATAAACAACATTAAGTGAATGTCGTTATATGTATGGCTTACTAGGACTTAACTTTCTGAATCAGAACATAACAATAACTCCATGACACGACAGCTCACGGGGAACCTTGGCCTACCGCCCGGCCGCTGCGTCCCCCATCTCGGTCCACTACAGACGTCATGGATGGGGTGCAGTATTGGAGGGTGAGATGTGGTCAGCGCCTCGAGTCCCCCCCCTGCCGGTTAATGCGGTCCTCATGACCTGGAGCCGCTACTTCTCCATCAAGTAGCTCCTCAATTGGCCCCCGCAGGGACCTTACGAGGCTGAGTGCACCCCAGACCAGGTCTCCCAGCGGGGGAAAAATCCCCACGCCGGTACTGGGGATCGAACCCAGGTCTCCCACTTGGTAAGCAGCAATGCTACCACCACGCTAAAGAGACGACCTGAATCAGAACATGTTAGGTATAAATTATTTTAGGCTAACGTCTAATTGAATGAGAGAAATACACAACAAAGTGAGTGACTTGGCCAACGTTGGTTTAACTTTTAAATATTTCTTTCCAGTGCTAAGAAATGGATGTGTTCTACAGGAGAGCTGATTTGCTAAAAATCTGATGTGTTCCATTCACATGACTTTCTCTACAGCAAATTATTGTTAAAAAGCTTATGCTTCTATTTATTTCATGCTAATCAAGAAAAGATAAGCAGAAATAGTCTTATTATTGCTTCTTTGTTAGTAGAAGCGAAATAAGGGAGCACCATAGGTTAAAGTGATAGTCAAAAGCTGGTTGCTATGTGACTGAAGTTCCTTTGTTTGTATGGACACGAGTTGACAAATTCCTGAATGAGAAGAGTAAATGTTTTAAAGGTGAAACAAAAAGCTGCACATTGTGCAGTTTTTATTCAAGTATTTGCCATCCTTTTTACTTTCTCTATATGTACTATATACATAGTGTATAGAGAAGGTATTGCACTCCACCCAAAAATTCAATACCGAGATTTCACCGGAAATATATGTTTTAGGGTCCCCAATATCCAAAAAAAGCATTTTCACAAAAAGGTCTGTGTGTGTGTCTGTGAACACGATAACTCAAAAACGAAAAGTCAGTAAAATACCCAACTTGGTATTTAAGTTTAGTATCTTCCAGGGATGCGACACGAAGATTTTGAGAAAAATCCCACCACCCCCAACTACCCTTTAAATGGAATTTTTTTCGAAAAATTTGATTTTCTCAAAAATGGCTCAAACGATTTTGATTAAAATTTTGTATATTAAACATATTTACCTGACAAATAAAACGTATATCTTGAATTTTCTAGGAATAGCCTCTGAAGAGTAGTTTATTCTGGATGAATTTTACGGAATTTTGAATAACTGCTAAACCTTAAGAGATGGAGAAAAACTTACTAAACAAAAAATGTAGAGCACGTTAAAACACACAATTTGTGTTATATACATTTTTTTCGTGAAGTTCGTCGTTTTTGAGACATTCCTTATTTTTTGTTTCTGCTATGAAAAACTTATATTTTTCTCATACATGAACTTGTCAACTCCAATCCATATAAACAAAGGAACTTCATTGACATAGCAACCAGCTTTTGACTATCACTTTAGCCTATGGTAGTCCCTTATTTCGCTACTACTTACAAGGAAGCAAGTAATAAGACTATTTCTGCTAATTTTTTCTGATTAGTATAAAGTAAATAGAAGTATAAGCTTTTTAAGAATAATTTGTTGCAGGGATATAGAGAAAGTCATGAGAATGGTACACATCAGATTTTTTACTTTCTCTATACGAACTATGTACATAGTTCGTATAGAGAAGGTATTGCACTCCACCAAAAAATTCGATACCGAGATTTCACCGGAAATATATGTTTTAGAGTCCCCTTTATCTAAAAAAAGTATTTTCAGAAAAAGGTCCATGTGTGTGTCTGTGTGTCTGTGAACACAATAACTCAAAAACGAAAAGTAGCTAAAATACCAAACTTGGTATTTAAGTTTAGTATCTTCCAGGGATGCGACACGAACATTTTGAGAAAAATCCCCCCACCCCAAACTACCCTTTACATGGAACTTTTTTCGAAAATTTTGATTTTCTTAAAAATGGCTCTAACAATTTTGATTAAAATATTGTATATTAAAAATATTTACCCGAAAAATAAAATGTATATTTTGAATTTTCTGGGAATAGCCTCTGAAGGCTGCTTTATTCTGAGTGAATTTTCCGGAATTTTGTGTAATGCTAAGCAGTAAAAGATAGACAAAAACTTACCACACAAAAAATGTAGAGCACATTAAAACACACAATTTATGTTGTATACATTTTTTTCTTGGAGTTGATCGTTTGAGATATTCCTTGTTTTGGTTTTCAGGGTCGAAAATCTAAACTTTTCTCATACAGGAATTTGTCAACTCATGTCCATACAAAGCAATTTCAGTCACATAGTGACCAGCTTTTGAATATCGCTTTAACCTATGCTACTCCCTTATTTCCTTTCTACGTTCAAGGAAGAAGGTAATAAGACTATTTCTGCTAATTTTTCTAGATTAGCATGAAGTAAATAGAAGCATAAGCTTTTTAAGAATAATTTGTTGCTGGGATATAGAGAAAGTCATGTGAATGGTACACATCAGATTTTTTATTTTCTCTTCTCTACTGTGTGCATAATGTATAGAGAAAGTATTGCACTCCTCCCAAAAATTCGATACCCAGATGTCACCGGAACTATAATTTTAGGGTCCCCTGTATCCAAAAAAAGCATTTTCAGAAAAAGGTCCTTGTGTCTGTGAACACAATAACTCATAAACAAAAGTGGGTAAAATACCAAACTTGGTATTTAAGTTCAGTATCTTCCAGGGACGTGAAACAAAGATTTTGAGACAAATCCCCCCACTCCAAAATACCCTTTACATGGAACTTTTTTCGAAAATTTTGATTTTCTCAAAAGTGGCTCTAATGATTTTGATTAAAATAATGTACATTAAAGATATTTACCTAACAAATAAAATGTATATCTTGAATTTTCTGGGAATGACCTCTGAAGATTACTTTATTCTGGATGAATTTTATGGAATTTTGCATAACTGCTAAACCGTAAGAGATGGACAAAAATTTAACATGCAAAAAAATGTAGAGTACATTAAAACACACAATACATTTTTTGTACATATTCCCTGTTTTTTACCTTTAAAAAATGTATGGTTTTCCCATACAGGAATTTGTCAACTTAATCTTTTTAACAATAATTTGTTGTAAAATGTAGAGAAAATCATGTGAATGGAACACATCAGATTTTTTTTTACTTTCTCTACACATACTATATACATAGTGTATAGAGAAGGTAGTGCATTCCACCCAAAAATTTGAAACCTAGATTTCACTGGAAATATACGTTTTTAGATCTCCTGTATCCAAAAAAAACATTTTTAGAAAAAGGTCCCCCTGTGTGTGGGTGTGGGTGTGTGAGAGAGAGAGAGAGAGAGAACACAATGATTCAAAAACGAAAAATCAGTAAGATACCAAATTTGGTATTTAAGTTTAGCATCTTCCAGGGATGTGACACGAAGATTTTGAGAAAAAAAAAAACACTCAAAACTACCCTTTCCATGAAAAAAATTTCGAAAATTTGGTTTTCACTAAAATGGGTTTAACTATTTTGTTTAAAATACTGTATATTAAATATATTTATATGGAGAATAAAATGTATATCTTGAATTTTCTGGGAATAGCCTCTAAAAACCTCTTTATTCTGAATTAATTTTGCCGAATTTTGTGTAATGGGTAAACCGTAAGAGATAGACGAAAATTTTTACACAAAAAATGTAGATCATGTTATATCACACAATTAATGTGAAATACGTTTTTTTCCGTTCAATTGATCATTTCTGAGATATTCCTTTTTATTTGCTTCAGATTTAAAATACGGAAAGTTATAAATTCCTGGCCCTGTATGGAAACTTATTTCATCCACATGACAACCAGTTTTTAAAAGATTTGACCCTCATTTTAGCCAAATGTATTCCCTTATTTTCCTTCAACTTACAAGGAAGCAAATAATTAAGACAATTTCTGCTAATGTTTATCTCGATTATCATAAAGCGGATAGAAGAACATGCATTTTAACAAGAATTTGTTACAGTAATGTAGAGAATGGCATATGAAAGGAACACGTCATATTTTTCATGTTTGTGCAAATTTAATTGGATTTCACAGTATCACATAGTGGCTAGCATCGAAAACATTTGACTATCGTTTATAGCTATAACGAAATGCGCAATTAAATGTATCTGTGTTAATAAGAAACACAAAAATAAGCTGCCGTATAAATAGTTTACAGGAAAGCAAGCAGAGAAGGTCATGTGTATGTTACACATCAGATTTTCATTACATATGTTGGTGGTTTATTATTTTAAACATTATAATTTGCTTAAAATCGTATGTAACAAACAGCTTTCGCTTTGCGTTTACTAGGTCCCAATATGGCGTCTAACGCAGAGTTTGGCTGCATGCACATCAAAGGAGCCTCCCTCAAGTTTCCTTTCCGTATACTCTCTATTCTGTGACTTAACTGCATATTTCAAATTATTACAGGCTATTAGATAATTTGTGGAATTATAGAATCCAATATTGCAGGAATTTCCAAAATTTGAGCAGTTTCATAAAATTTCAGAAAATTAAACAAAATCAATTTATTTAATTCTAGGAAATAGACTGAAAGCAGACATTAAGTATTGAAAATCGGTCGGCAGTACATACACCTCGAAATGAAATTCAATCCAAGAAATGTCAAAAAAGATAGAGATTACCCAGGGCAACAGTTGCTGATGTTATACAGAGATTATGGGAGACCGGGGCAATTGGGGATAGAAAAAGAAGTGGAAAACAGCCACAACTAAAAGCAAGGATAACATTATAGTCCTAATAAGCAAGCAAAACAGGAAGCTGACAGCAGATTAAATTCAAACTGAATTTAACAAATAAGGAAATATCAAGGACTTGAAACTTTCCCGGCACTGGTTATTAAGGATTTCTTCTCGGTATGTCAGCCTGGCAAGTGTTGGATTAATTTCTAAGCTTTCAATGACTTTTTCAAGCTCCCTGATGATGGCAACAGAGTATGTCATTGAAAGCTTGGAAATTAGTTCAACACTTCTTCCTGAGAAGAAATCATAAATCATTACATCAGTACTGTCAAGATAAGTCTTAAAGCAGCCAATCTGTTAGGAAGAGTAGCTTAAGGAAACCTCTTTTCAGGAGAATGAACAAATAAAAACGACTGCAGTAGGCTTTGAAACGCAAAAATTGGACTGTTGATGAATATAAAAAGGTGCTTTGGACTGATGAATTAAATTTGAGCTTTTTGGAAACAGAAGACAGAGCTATATAAGATAATTACCAACTGAACAAATGCATCCAGACTGTGTAATTCCAATAGTGAAACATGGAGGAGGATCTGTAATGGTGTGAACTGTTTTATGATCATGGTGTAGGTGACTTATGCAATATAAAGAGGAAACTTGACAAAAATGGCTATCACAACATTTTAAGCAAATATGCTGTCCCCCAGGTAAACATCTGATAGGCTGGGGCCTCATATTTCAGCAGGATAATGACCTACTTAAAACATACTAAAAAAATGTGCAGGAAGTACATAGAGAATCAGCAGAGGGCAGGAGAATTTAAAATTATGGAGTGGTCAACTCAGTCTACAAATCTTAACCCCATTGAGTTACTTTGAGACAAACTGGCTCACCAGGTAAAGAAAACTTGCCCTACATTTGAAAATGCACTTTGGAATGCACTACATGCTGCTTGGAATAACATGCCAGCAAATACAGTTCAAAAACATACAGAGAATGCCAAGAGTAGTGAAGAAAGTGATTTCAGTGAAAGGATATTTTTTCAATAAGAAAAAAGTGTGACATCATCTAAGCTAATCATTCAAGCTTTGAACAATATTTTTAGTATTTTGTGATCAGATGGTTATAATTGTATTAAACTTTGATAATACAATAAAAACCATGTCAAACATTTTGCTTTGTATGTTCACTTTCTTATTCTTTTTTAAATTACCCCTGTATTACACTTACTACCCTGAGTGACTGGAAACTTTTGAACAGCAATGTACCTCAGAGGCAACCTACAATAAGAGTAGGTACTTTAAATCCCGGGGTTTATAAGTAACCTCTATTAGGTTAATCAATGATAATTAATTGTTCTTTCACACAATGCAATGTAAAGAACAAGGGTTGAAAGGTAAAATCATACTGAAAAGTTCAGTGCCATAACTGGGATTTGAACCATAAATTTTCTGGTCTCCGTCCTGTTGCTCTAAGGCAGCATATACAAAGAACAAGTCATGTAATATTACCATTTACAGTACCTATAAGTAACAGGTGGAAAACCATAGGGCAATAGGGTTTCTTCTTTTTCTTCTCTTTGCTTTCTGCCTCTAACATGTAGCATCATGCCAGTGACACAATGGCTGTGTTTAATGGTTCTTTAAAATTCTTTTGCACACTTAAATTCTTGGTGTGGGCCAGGTTTCAGCCTGCAATCTTAAGTTCAGAAGGTCACGCCTAACCAACTGAGCTACTCAGACCGACTTTAGTGGTTGTTCATATCCTTTTAAGCTTCATGTCTACTTTAGTTTGGCAGGATAATGCATGTGATTCATACATATGTCCTATTTTGCCAACCAATTATATGAAGTGCTATTTTTCTGCTTAGATGGTGCAGCCCATGCAGGATGTTGACACCTCGTTTGGAGTCTGTTATTGAAGAAAAGAAGGGAGAGGTGCTCTTGGCCAAAGTGGACATTGATGAAAACACAGAATTAGCATTAGACTTTGATGTAAGTACTAATAACAAATTTGTGCTTAACAATAAATGCTTTTAAAAAGCTAAGCATGACTTCAATAATATTGTTCACCTCTGAGCATGAGGCTAGCATGTCTGCTCACATACAAGAGTCCCAAGTTAGAATCTCAGTTGGGGGAGTTACCTGGTTAAAGTTTTGGGTTTTCCTTTATCCTGAGAAGATGAATATTGAGTAACTCTGAACTCTAGAATCCTGGCCCATTTTATTCATTCACACCCAATATGACCTAGCTGGTTAAAGTATGTTAATTGATCATCCAAGCAAGCAAGAAATATAACATCCTAAATAATAATGGTCTTTAATAACCGAAGGCCACCCGTGTACTCCCATGCCCAAAGTGAAACATGAAATTATGAAAGTTCCAGCTGTAGTATAATTGTCATAGTTGCCTTTGATGGTATCTTGTACTATGCAAGAAGTTGGCAGTGAAGTGTGCAATTTTCTCTGAATGTAAAGGGCTTATCTGTATTGCATTAAAATTTTCAGTAGACCATACTCGCGTATTTTGTGAATTTACACATCCTGATAAGTGGAACCAAGCTTCATCAGTAAAAACTGTCCTATCTAATACGTCAATTCCATGGTGCAAAATAAACCTCTAAAACATTCACAATATTGAACTCTTCCCATAATTCGTGAACGACTGATACAAACCTAGTTCTTTTTTTACTGCTTTGTATGTGGAACCGTAGGAAATATCACATTGTTGGGCCAATTTGGTTATTGATTTCTGTGTATTTTAAGCATTCTATCTGATAGTTTTTCTTCTGTTAGTACACTGGGTCTACCATTTCTAACAGCATCATGCATGGAACCTGACTTCCAAACTTTATTAATTAAATCACCCACAGTATCTCAGTGCAGTAGTTTTGAATTAGGGAACCTGACAACGAAATTTTGTTTCACTTTCTCAGTATAATTTCCACGTTCATTAAAAACATTTTCCATTAGAAATACTTGTTTCTCTGTAGAATACATTGATTTCACTTCAGGCACATGGCATAGTAGACCATACTAACCAGTACATTAACCAACTCATGCCCTCTCAGCAACTGATAATGCCAATAACCATAACATCCCGTCGGAATCGAATGTGATAAACCTAGGGATACCAACCTTTTATCGAGCAGTGGCCAGCAGCAAGGTATGGAAGAAGTTCTTGATGACCGGTTACGGGTAACATCATGGTTATTTTCCTCAGCAGACTCATTGATAATTAATTGTTTATTTTTTGTGCCTATTAATGTGACATCTTGAAATCTCTTTTGTTGTTTGGGTTGCATTGACGTAACCTAGTCATATCACTTTGCACTTTATCTTGGGTTAACCTAAAAAAACTGCATCTTTCATGCAGTTATTGGCTTTTTCATTTTATTACCTTTAATAAGTTGCTGCTTTTCCACCCAGTTAAGGTAAAACCATGATGGATGTGTGAGTTGCAATTCAGGTGACAAATTTTCTCTACACTCACATTTTTAAAAAGTATTAGCCACCTTCTCAATGGTTTAATTGTATTTATTTCACTAACTTGTTTGCACACAAATTTGTACCCAAAGTATATCTCCTTGGAATATTTACCAGGATCACATTTACGTGACTTAGGAAGAACTTGTAACAAGCTCTTTTTCATGTCCATCGCATTATTTCTGGTAACATGATTGGTTCAACCCATGATTATGGCATGGTCCTTTTGACATTAGATTTAAGGTTAATCCCTCATAATCTTAACTACTGCTTTAATTGGTGCACCCGGTCACATTAAACCTTCAACCCAAAATTCGGGAAGAGAGAATATCAGACTGCTACTACTAATATCTTCTCCGTGACTGTCTGCAAGTATTTTTACTTCAAAATTGTTACTCTCAGTGGCATCCTCCTCCTCATATTCATTCAGCACAAAATCTTTGGTCTGCTCACCTTCTGCCACTATGGAATCTTCATTATTACAATTAGACTGGCAAGAAAATCTTTTTGATTTCAATGTCAGTTGATTCAGCTTGGTTATGTAAATTCTTGACAGTTTTGTTTTATCTCCATTGGCATACAAAGTTGAATGATTTCTTCTTCTGCTGCCTTAAGTTACAATCTCAAATATAATACATTTTTTGGTTTGTTGGTTGATGCAGTGAGATTTCCAGAGGCTTCTATGGCAGTATGTTTTTATCTTCATTGTTGATGTTTCCTTGAATTCTGCTAATACCATTGTTCTTGTAGTATTTTCACTTTCAACAACTTTTGCAGTAATTTATTTTGAAATTATGGAGCTTAGTTTTGTAAGTAAATTGCCTATCTATCATCTTGGTCAACATGTTGGCTTTAGAAGTGATGCCCAGCTCTCCTGGGTGGGTTTGGAACAGTTCTATCTAATCACATTTGAGAGATAGTGGATTATTATGGGATTCATGGTTAGAATTGCCAAAAGAATGCAGGAAGACTTTCAAGGTATGCCATGATTATTATACTCAGAAAGCTTTGGTTTCTGCAAGTTTTCCAACAATTTTGGAGCCAGTTGGTATCAGTATAATGGAGGATAGAGGCTGGAATGCCATATGTTAATTCTGTGGGACACAACTTATTCAGACACACTAACTTTGTCTTACTTACGAGAAATTTCTGCCCAAGCTGCTTTGTCATCTGTCCATAAAAAGTTTAGTAAATATTACTTAGAATAAAGTAAAGTACAATACATGTTACTTTATTGTTATTTTTCTAGTAGAAAAAAATATATCCTTGGTGTACAGAAGCCAAGGTCTTAATCGCTGATTAGGGTCAAAAGTTACAGATCACTAATGATAGTTAACAGCATACCTTAGACAGTGAATTGGTATTGCAGATACAGAAAGTAAATGCTTCCAGTATGATGAGGACAGTTCCACTGTCATTCTCGTAAACTATTTTATATAGTTGATAGGTCGTATAATAACATTATTGAAAATATTTCTGCCTGTATTTAAAACTTAATGCTGTTAGGCGTTTGTTATTCATGTTTTTTTTTGTTTTTTTTTTATAATTTTTAAGTAATTCATTTTTTAATTTTTTTCCTTCTCTCTAATAGAACTTTAATTGTTCTTGTTTAAAATTAACAGTCATTTAGGAACTGTTTTTTGTGAAGTATTTGTTTTGTAACTTTTGAATTTTGACTAGTCAAGAAAACTTCTTCATGATGTCTCTTATAACTTCTCATGGTCAAGAAATGACCAAAATGAGAACACAAAGAGCTCAGAACTACTCAACATTTGTGTTTACAGGGTATAAATCCCTTATCCAGAAAGTCACCCAAACAAGTCTTTCCAATTGCTCTGCAAGACTTGCTGCCAGTTTATATCAGTGATAACAATCTTTATGAGAATCAAGGGAATTAATTTGGCATAAAATAGTGTTTTCCTGCACGATGCCTGAGGAAAATGTTTGTAGTGTTCAAGATTCTTTCTCATTTAAAGGTTTTTACTCTTTTAAGTATTCTTGTGCACTGAAGACTGATTATTAGCAAAAAGAAAACTGCAATAATTTGTTCGTTTTACATCAGTAATTATGTGAGAATGCCTTTTTGCTCTTGGCTTGATTAAAGAGAATGAAATGTAAATTAGATTATCCTGATATCTGGTGGACTTTGAGACAGTGATGTGTTTTAGCAATTAAAATTTAGTTGAGTCGATTTTGTAACACTACATCACTTACTTTTTTATTTCGGAAAACATGTTTCAGAAGCCATGTGCTTCCATTGTCAATTCCTTTGGTCGACTGCCGGCATTGCTTGCTGTGGTGGTTGTCTCTGTCCCTGGTGGTGGTCAACCACCACAGCAAGCAATGCCGGCAGTCGACCAAAGGAATTGACAATGGAAGCACATGGCTTCTGAAACATGTTTTCCGAAATAAAAAAGTAAGTGATGTAGTGTTACAAAATCGACTCAACTAAATTTTAATTGTAAATTAGATGTTAGAATTATCTGAATGACAATAAATTTCTCATGTAAGCCTGTGGGAAGATAAACCTTTTACACTGATTCGTTATATTTCTTTTGCAGGTTGGTTCTGTTCCTGTTTTAGTGGCCATAAAGAATGGAAAAGTGAAGGAGAGATTGGTAGGCCTGCAAGACACAGACAAGCTGAGGCAGTTTGTGGAGAATGTTGTTTCTAAGTAGCTGCAAACAAAATTTAGTAGTTCATTTTCAGCAATAAATTTCAATCAATAGTGTAATTATAGGGACAGTCGTAGGTCTCATAATGGTATTTACACTTGTTTCTTTTGTATATGAACATTCTTTGAGACAAAGCAAATCATTTTCTGTAAATATGGAAATTATATTAAAAATGTGAAATAAAGAGTAAAGAATTAAAATTAATTTTGTGGTGTGCTTTTCCACATTACACATATTATCTCTATATGTATTTAATGCAGTGTTTTCAAATTACTGAAATGGTTTTGGCCTAAGTTTTGATCTGCACTCAATAGTTAAATATTTTCCTCTAGCCAGTTCTGCCCTTTTGCAGATATTGAAAGTTAAATTCCAATGCTGATGGTTTAGTGCAAAAATGACCTCTTTACTGAGTTATAACTAGGGCTCATATAGTTATGCATTAAAAAACATGAAACGTGTATGAAATTATCGGTTTAAAACAGTGATAAATGCATTAAAAACCTAGAAAATATGTGCTATTCAAAATCTCACAAAAATGGCAAAATAATAATTTTTAAAAATCAATCATTTAATATTCATTATATTGGAAAATACAAGTTAACACTATAATCCAACAAAATAATAAATTGATGTAAAACTCGCCAAATTTGTGGACTGGAACAGCTGCTGCTGAAGTGAACTTAATTGTTCCCATTGAATTTTATAACAACCATTTTAAGGTTTGAAAACGGAAACGATTATCTCTTGCTTCTGAGAATTGACTTGTACTGAGAAAAACAGCATTCAGCAACAACAGACGTTATAGGTGCCTATTTAAACTTTACAATTTCTTCCAGCGACAATGTTTCTTCAATTTTCAACAATTTGCTCTCCATTTTACCAGATATAATATTTGCAATATGTTGTAATGTATGGTACCTTGAATTTTTTTGTAGTACATATTCAAATTTTTCAACTACATTTTTTACAACTTGACCTGGTGTAGATTTTAGCTTTAGTGAGAGACTTTCTATTAAAGTTAAGTTTGTGACAACTGGTACGTCATTTCATTCGAACGCTGTGATGGCTTTAGAAATGCAGTTGAAATGTGACTTAATGTAAATTAATTCCTCCTTTATCCCATCCTACCCTATAGCACTCTTCGCTTCAACAATGCTTTCTGCTTCGTTTTCATTTAGTCCTTGAAGTATGTTCTTGATAATGTCAAAATTGTTACAACAATATATAGCAGCCATTAACCGGGTCCCCCATCATGTAACGATCAGCTATGGGGAAAGTTGAATTCCTGGAATCAACTGTTTAAACAAACTGATTCTTCTTGGAGATTTATGGAAAACCTTTTTTTATGATTGGTATTAAACTATTAACAGTAGGAAAATTTAAGCGCACAGTTTCTCTCTGATAAAAACAAAACTACATTTTCATACTTTATTCCCTCTTGGCATAATAGCAACATTGCATTATTGAATATCTTCGCAATTGTTGAATGATTTGACTTTGCTATTTCTTCCACTGCTAGAAGATAAGCTTTTGACAATCCATTTTCACCAAGCATACCGACAATTACATTACATATAGATCATTTACATGCATCTGAAGTTTCATCCATGCAAATCTAGATTAGATTATCCTTAATAGAATCACAAATTTCTTGTTTTATTTTTTCATAAAGTAATGTAACATAATGTTTGCAAAGAGTAGGCTCATGTGGTACAGCCTGTTTTATATACGTTTCTAAGAATGCACATAATTTAGAATGTTCTAATTTATAGAGCAGAATGTCGGCACAAGCGAAAGCTTCACATAGGTCCTTATGAAAGGTTGACAACTGGGGGTCTGAAGTTAAACAAGTTGCTTTATTTGTGATACCCTTATTGACATTTAGCATTGACTGATTAGCACTTCTATTTAGTGAAACTTTTTTAAAATGTTGGAAACAAATGTCTGCACTTATTTGCCTTTCACACACAACAAAAAAAAAAAAAAAAACTTGTCCATTTGTAGTAAGCACAACAAATCCTATAATTCCAATGGCTGATATAGCTCAAATTATACCATAATTTCCGAATCCTGAAAGAATTAAAATGTAGACTTCAGTTTTCGCATACAAATATATTTAGTCGAGTGATTTCTATAGTGGCATTTTATCAGCTACAACTAGAGAACGCTAGAGGTTATGCAATCACTCTACATGCACAAACAGAACCAAACTGCATCTGTATTATCGCCCTACTGAATAAGTTTACAACAGCAGTTCTTTGATATAATACTCACCACATTAATAATTGGAAACTCTTTGAAAATGCGATACCTACCACTCGCTGTTTACTGTCTCAGGGTTTATTTTATTTTATTAATTTGTTTTGAAATATGTAATCAATTACATTTTTTAAACATTTTCCTGTGAAAAATCGAAATTATGTATAATTGTAATAACATTCTCTAAATATTATGTAATTACAAAAAAATCGAAAATATGCAAAAACATGTGCAATAAAATTTACATTTGTGGACTCGGAAAATATTGTTTTGTGCACATTTAACATTATTCATATATTAATATAAAAATAATAATTGCAACCAATCTTCACTTATCTTTTGGAATCCTTGCCTGGACTAGTTTCGCAACGATTTCATTGCATTATCAACATATCCTTTTGGTCTCTTTTTTGATGTTGTTTATTTACACTGTTATGGTTACTGCTACTAGGTGGATTGTGTACTAATGCATTGCTAACTACTGGAATCAAAACAAATTTGGTAAGAGTGTCAATTGGAGGTATATCAAAATTCATTGCATGATTTCTATACTTGAATATAAATATTTTCTCCCAAACCATTAAATCTATGGGCCCATTTAAGTGTTTTAATAATTTAACATCTGGATTTATTTCATGATTAAATTTCCAAAAATGTTCTGCTACAGCTGATTTATCAATTTGTTTGTATTTAATATTCCTAAAGTGTTCTTTTACTCTGGTTTCCAAATGACGTTTAGTCTTACCAATATAAACAAGGTCACAATTGACACTCTTACCAAATTTGTTTTGATTCCAGTAGTTAGCAATGCATTACTATACAATCCACCTAGTAGCAGTAACCATAACAGTGTAAATAAACAACATCAAAAAAGAGACCAAAAGGATATGTTGATAATGCAATGAAATCGTTGCGAAACTAGTCCAGGCAAGGATTCCAAAAGATAAGTGAAGATTGGTTGCAATTATTATTTTTATATTAATATTTGTGTTATTCTTCACTGTTACTAGCTTCTTTTTACATTTAAAAGTTTATTTGTTTTGAAGCATTCCTTTGTTTCAGTACATTTTAGGTTATTGCTTATGATGGATGTGATGGAATATAATAATTATAGGTTTAATCTGAATTTTAATAATACTAAACATGAAATTAAGCTATATTTGAAATTACAAGAAAAAAGAAGACATATTCTTGCAGATATACGTTTCTTAAACCTATGTTTAAAACGTAAAGTAACTCCTATTTTTGTTAGAAAAACTGTTAAATTTGACAATAATAGTATTCATCAAAAAGCAGCAGAGAAGAAAGTAATTGAAGTTGAAAGAAGTTTGCATTTTAAAAACTTAAATAACATTGAACTGAAATTATATAATTTGCATCTTAAACTTATAAATGTTTTTGGCTAAATTTGGAATATAAATTGTTTGAAAATTTGAACTTTAGCATGAAAAATAAAACAAATAAACTGAAAAATAAGTTAAATAAATTATGCTTAAAACAAAATAAATTGAAACCAACTACAGGGAATAACCCTAAAGATAATGTAATTAACCTTTCAAATTGTAATTTCAATGAGAAGGAAATTAATTTTTTGAATAAAGGTTTAAAAACCTGTGTAGATTTTTCAAAAAATATAGATGATTACGTAGCAGATATAGAAATTGCTAGTCAGGATTTAAATGAAAATAATAAATTATTGGTTAAAGAAACATGTAGTAAAATATTACAGAATTTGAATAAAAATCACCCTAAAGTAAATCACAATAAACAAAGTATTAAATCATTAAAAGAAAAAGATGTAATCTATACTAAAGCTGATAAAGGTAACAGCATTGTAATTTTAAATAAAATTGATTACATTAACAGAATGGAACTCTTACTTCAAGGTGAAGATTACAAAAGCATTGATATTAACCCTTTAAAATCCTGCATTTCAATTTATAATAAGACCCTTAATGAAATTAAAAGTATTAGAAATAAAGAAAAGCAAATTATAAAAATCAGTAATCCAATTTTACCCAGGATTCCCAAAATTCATAAACCTGGAAATAAAATGAGACCTATTGTAAATTGCATAAATTCACCTACTTACAGCCTAGCTAAATGGTTAAATAAAAAATTCACTAATTTTGAAAAAATTTGAGAGTTTAAGTATTAAAAATTCTTTTGAGCTAGTTGAATGGATCAGCAATATTACATTGTCTACTAATGATAAACTTGTTTCTTTTGAAGTAACTGTTTTGTTTCCAAGCATTCCTAGAGAAAAACTTTTGACATTTTTAAAAAAATGGTTAAGTTCTATAGAACTGAATGAAAATTTAATAAATGATTTTGTTATCCTTACTAATCTTTGTTTGGATCAAAATTTTTTCAGCTTTAATGACAAATTCTATCAACAAACTTCTGGTTTAGCAATGGGTAGTCCACTTTCACCTTTTCTTGCTGATCTTTTCATGAGCTATTTTGAAATACAGGTCACTAAAGCATTCCCTCTAATTTTTAAAACTTGGTATAGATATGTAGATGATATATTTGCTATTGTTCCTGATAAACATGTAAATGATGAATAAGAACTATAGCTTTCCTGGCGACGTGTTAATTCAAGATCTTCTCGGGCTTCTAGCCAGGTAAAAACTGGCTAGAAGCCCGAGAAGATCTTGAATTATGTAAATGATGCTTTAAAACTTTTAAATTTACAAGATAAGGCTATAAAATTCACATTAGAAGCTGAAAGTGATGGTTATCTCCCTTTCCTGGATTTAAAAATAATAAAAAAAGACAATAAATTGAATTTTGGAATATACAGAAAGCAAACCCACACTGATAATTATATAAAAAATAATGGCTTTAACCCTTTTTCACATAAATTTGCCGTTTTTAATAGTTTAATTTATAGGTTAATTAATTTACCCCTTAATAAAGATGAATTCTATAAAGAATATAAACACATTATTAACACTGCTTTAATTAATGGTTTTAATACTGATTTTATAAATAAAAAAATTGAGAAGTTTAAATATCAAAAAGCTATTAAAGATATTTCTACGCTTAAGAAAATAAAAGATAATTACATTTTTAAAAAATTTACTTATCACCCTTGGGCAAATAAAAAATTCACAAATATTTTCAAAGAGCATGGCATAATATTGGTTCCTCAAAATAAATATAGTATAAAAAATTTGTTAGGCTTTTCTAAAAAGGATGAAATTTCAAAAAATAAAAAATCTGGCATTTATCAATTAAACTGTTTAAATTGTGACCTTGTTTATATTGGTAAGACTAAACGTCATTTGGAAACCAGAGTAAAAGAACACTTTAGGAATATTAAATACAAACAAATTGATAAATCAGCTGTAGCAGAACATTTTTGGAAATTTAATCATGAAATAAATCCAGATGTTAAATTATTAAAACACTTAAATGGGCCCATAGATTTAATGGTTTGGGAGAAAATATTTATATTAAAGTATAGAAATCATGCAATGAATTTTGATATACCTCCAATTGACACTCTTACCAAATTTGTTTTGATTCCAGTAGTTAGCAATGCATTAGTACACAATCCACCTAGTAGCAGTAACCATAACAGTGTAAATAAACAACATCAAAAAAGAGACCAAAAGGATATGTTGATAATGCAATGAAAGCGTTGCGAAACTAGTCCAGGCAAGGATTCCAAAAGATAAGTGAAGATTGGTTGCAATTATTATTTTTATATTAATAATATATTTAGAAAAACGACACGTGAAACCCATATTAATGCCGACAACTAAAATAAAACAGTTTCTCAAATCAGCTAAAGACCGACTCGATCCACTGTGTAAATCTGGTGTTTACAAAATCCCATGCACATGTGGCCAAGTTTACATCGGCACTACAAAACGTAGCATCAATACACGCATCACAGAGCATAAAAGAAACTGCCGCCTCAGACAAACAGAAAAATCAGCCGTGGCACAGCATGTTTTATCTTTGGATGACCACCGTATGCAATATGATAAAGTAGAGGTTATAGCTACGACTAAAAATTATTACCCCCGTTTATACAGAGAGGCCATTGAGATTTATAAAAACACAAACAACTTTAACAAAGACGAAGGTCTTAAATTAAACTCCACCTGGTTCCCTATACTTTCCCAACTCCGTAACCTCCAGGCTAAATAAACACAACCAGAACCCGTTCACTTGACCCCGCCCACCTGTGTCCGAGTATATATACTGGCTATAATCCGCACTGTTGTTATTCTTTTCGAGTTAGCGACGTGAGCACATTTCCTCTGAAGATGTCCCTCACAGACAGGGACGAAACGTTAGGTAGAAATATTTTAACCTACAGACCACGGCAAAATAGCCCGAAAATTTTAAATTTTAAAACTATTTGTGTTGTTATTCTTCACTGTTACTAGCTTCTTTTTACATTTAAAAATTATTCATATATTTTAACCAAATAAAAAGAAGTTGTTATTGCCCTAGTTATAACTATAATCGTCACATTTTAACTTGTCCTTTGAGACAGCGAGTGACATATTTGCAAGTTATGTGTGCTATAGTCAATCATTGTTGATTCTACCCAGCATTCCTTCTGCCTCTCCATCATTAACCTCCAGTATAACATATTTCTTCTACTGTTGACAGATTTACTCATATTTATATGGCTGTCATATATGTATGTCTTTTGGTCTCATGAGTCCTGGAAGAAATGCATACAAGGATAACAACCTTCACATATTTACTAAACAATTGTCAGATGATAACTAGAAATATTAACAATAAAAAAGAAAAATATGCAGAAGCATGTAAGAAGGAACAAAGCTTTAGTTTTCAGCATTGAATTCTGTCATTAATTTTGAGCACTTGGTGCAATATAGCACACAGTATTTGTCACACTTTAGTTTACAAACTACATTTATGCATTATATAAAATTAAATTATCGTGGAGTGCAGTTTGTATATGACTCATCATGTTTCTTATGCATTGATTTGATCTATTATCAAATGTTATCAAAAATGCTACTCCAAATAGCCTCTCTCTTCCTGCTATCTCACTTTGCAAAGCTCATGAAGCCTGTACACAGGAATAAAAACTGTTTTTTCTAGAAGGTTCAGTTTCCTTAACAGCCTCAAGATGTAGTCTTTGTTCCTTTTGTAGTCAGAAAGACACCCCTAAAAGCTTTTTGTGAAATATCTCAATCTAACTAACTCTCATTCAATAAAATAAATTATTATTTATAATACAATAAATACTGAAAATAAATCTTAATAAAGATATAAATATTAATTAAAAAAAAAAACTAAGTGCCATTTACGCTGTATAGGTTTTGAAAGTTTAGCAAGTATTAATCCTTTTTTTATTCTATTGGTAAAGAATAATACCTGCATTCCATTCCAGTGTTCCCAGCCTGGATTAGGTGATTATTGTCATCAGTTTTCTTACCATGACTTCGTCTTCTGTTCATCAGTTGATGTCCAAGATTAGAATGTAGGACAGCTAGATTCAGGTTAGTCCTTTTCAGGTGTCTTGCTAATAGTTTACAGTGTTTTCTAATGTTTTTTAATACTTTTATAGACACTTTAGCACATTTTCAGTCTATTTTGCAGTATTTTGTAGCATTTTGTAGTGTTTCCTATATCCTTACAGATCATTTATGACTTTTAAGGTATTCAGAACTATAGGGTAGTGTTAACCCTCAGGCAATAGGTATTTCAACCCACTTTGATTGTATTTTTTGGAAGCTCTTTAAGAACTTTGTGACAGCAACAAAGTTCTACTGATGGCATTTTAGTACGTTTAGGAGAACTTTAAGCATAGTTAAGGCAATGTCCTTTTCATTTGCCCTTGTAGACCCTTTTCTTATGTTTGACTGTAATTAATGTCAATGTTATGCTAGTTTATGTCAATTCTAAAACAATTTTATGTATTTTTGCAGTAATTGATGTGATCGTTTCAGTGTTTGTAACGTTTTTCACCATAATTGCAATGTTTTATAGCAATTTTGTATATTCCTGGACAGTTTTGATTGCTTTTATAGACTATCCATTATTTGTACAGTTTTGTCATATTTTTTCATAGTTTGGATTCTTTATGATCATTTCTGTATTCTGTTTCAGTTATATATCCTTTTTGCATACTATGTACTACATGTTCAGATGACAACATGTGAAGCAAGGGGATATGTTTGCATGGTTTATAGTCTTTCTTGGGTTGTAAATCTAACATAACCTAACTTTTCTTTTATCCATCTTCTTTTTATTTGTCTTTCTGTATGATGTCTCTCTTTTTGAGGTTGTTCCTAGAAGAAGGGTCTAAGCCTTTGTTGTCGAATGTTTATTGTTTAGTGAACATTAGATTCTTAGTGTTTTATTCATCTTTTGTTTTTTACCTTCTGTTTTCTTTTAATCATGACGTTTTTTCTCTAGAATAATGATCTCGATCTTTTTTATTGTTGTTGATGATGCTGTGTCTGCTGAAGCGTCGGGCATTTTTCTGAGTTCTGGCCAGTGTTTTCAGCATTTTTATTTTTGTTGGGCTGAGACTACGATTAGAACTTTATTTTAATGGCAGAGTTATTGTGAAACCTCATTCTCATTCTTCTTATTCTTCACTCTTCATATATCTTTGCTAGGTGCATGGGAGTGTTTGTAGACTAAGCTTCAATTTTCTTCTACCACGCTACCGATGATGAGCAATGTATGTAGCATTCTCCCATTATACATTCACAACTTTGTAATGACCATAAGCATATATTGACATTCCATCATCTGTAATTACTCTATCATCATGGGACAATAGAACAATTTTGTTGACTGATGCAAATGAAACGCTATGTTATGACATTCAAATTCATTGGAGAATTTATTATTTTGTTGTTTCTAAGGCAATCTACATAAGTGTCGAATGTATTGTACTGCTTAATAGCACTTCGTTTTATGCCGTTAATATTTTTTATCATTCCTCCATCAATATCGAGAGCATACATCTTAAGCCTGAGTCCAACAAACCGCTAGATGATTTTTCCATTATCTTCATCTTTAAACTTTCCCAATACTTTTTTGTTTTATAGGAGTGACACATGTGGCTTAAAGGGTAATCAGATGAATCTAAATGTTTCTAGATACTGTAGTTTGTCTCGGTATACATCAGCTGTGTGACTCGATGAAGGAAGTATCTATGTATGTATTTATGTATATAAGTTGGTGTTCAACCCCATAATATGGAAATAACACATCATATGGTAGGAGTACATGAGGATTTTTGAGATACCCAGTATGCTCATTCTGATGTATATTGGCTTGTTGAATATAACCTGCTGTGATGCCATATGCACAGCTACTAGGTTAGGTCTATATATACTTCTAACAATATACATAGGCTTAGCAATCAGTTTTTCCAAAGTCTTCTCATTTGTTACGAGGCATATGTCCATCCGATTTCGTATATTCTCCATGGTTTTTCCAAACATAGCATTGTTGAAGAGTTTGTACAAATTCTTATGAAAGGCCCTTCTAGCTTTGTTGCCGCAGCTTGTTATTAAACGATATGTAAGGTTTTAACCAACACGATTGTTGAAATTGTAGCACTCAATGGCTTTTTTCTAGTCGTATTCCATGTAAAAGTTCTGTTTTAATGTCATGTAATGTACAACATACTTCTTCCTACTTCCAAGGTGCACAATATCTTTACACTTGAATTTTTTGGTTTCAGACATTCAGGCAAGAATGGCAAATCATTAGGAAGATCATGAAGCTCAGTAGCATAATGCACATCAACTTTAATATATACCCAAGAGGATCCTCTTATTTTAATGTTTCTGTATTAATACTATCAGGAGAAAGCCACTGAAATCCTCCACAAGGTAGTGGATGCTGCTTAGCCCATCCATATTGGTTATTTGCATCTTTGTATGTAATAAATTGAGTTAGTTTATTAGGATCAAACTCCTCCATGTAAGTGTTGTTAGCCTGGGCATACCGATGAGAAACCTGGCATAATCCTCCCCTTACATTAGACTCTACCTGAGAAGCTGATCATAATCCAATAATAATTCTAGCTCAATTCTAGTATACAGAAGCACAGTATCCCAGGTAAACCCTGAGATGTAAAGTAAAATGCAAGATCAACTTTATGAGTATTCAATGTTTGCTCTTTAAAGGCTTTAAATTTCTGCGAGTAGCAGCACATCCAAGGTTAAATAGAGGGCACTGTATTCTCCCAAATTTTGGATATTAAACTGCACTCATACAGTTTTAGTATGTACATATTCTTGATCAATGATTTCCTCATCATTGTAGAATGCTTCCTTTGGAGGCAAGCATCTTTCTTTCAAAACATTCCATGGCGTGATGTAATCATACAGGAATATTCCTTTGCGTATCATCAAATCAATCTTCTCTTCTCCAAAGTACTTGCAGGTCTCAGGAAATGATGTTAGGTTTTTTGTAAGTTTAACCAAACTTGAGTTGAGAAAATGGTATGTATGCACACACTGAAGCTTAATATCACCAATATGCTTCGAGAATGAAATAAACTTTTCTTCTGAGCACAGAATCACCTTTACTCTTTCATTCATACAGCCTAACTGTTTAACGATGAAATCAGAATCATATCCGATTAAGTTGTGCATAAGACATGCACAAGCATATATATATATGTGTGTGTGTGTGTGTGTGTGTGTGTAAAATAAAATATATAAATTATATATACATATATATATATTAGGTAAAATATATTTATTGTTTAGGAATGAGTTTACTGTACCCATGAAAACAAGTGTTAGAATTTACAACTGTTTTATATATATTAATGTAGAATACTCATTTCTTAGGAATAAGAAACATTTCAATATAATAAAGAAAATAAAACTAATAAGCAGATGAATATAAAAGAACGGGGGGGAAAGAGATTGTAGTAACGAATAAATAAATAAATGATTAAAGATATTAAAAGGAAATACATTAGAATAAGCAATAAATGTTAAAAAATTGTAAAGAGTATTAATTCTGTATACGAAAGGAAGTTACTGCTGAAAGGAAAAACCAGAGATTTAGGAATATTAGCTGCAAGGTTTATTTGGTAATGTGGGTCAGAAAATCATTAGCAGAACGTATATACAATAGAATTGTGGAAATTTTTTGTTCAGAGTGTTACAAAGAAGAAACATTAAACATTAATGACCAAGGGTACTTTGGACCTGAAGGGAGCAAACTGGAGTCTAATGCTTTTGCTGCGGTGCCAAACTTATTCGGTGAGAGGAGACCGATTTGGAAAAACCATTGACAGAAAATTGTAACTAATAGAAATTAAGAAATGTTTAGCTTCGGATCCATTCGTGTCCGATCATAGAAAATAGAAGGGGCCATAAGAAATTTGTCTAGGCCCGAAGGGAGGTCATGTTCACAAATTGTAGAAGGGAAGAAGTTACTTATAAATTATCAATGGTGCTGAGCAGACGTGTTGCATATATTAACTTCAGTGCTGCGATATAAAGTATGTGTGTCTTTATTTTAGGAAAGTGAGTGGTGGACAAAGAGTTATTTCTCCGAGTTCACATGAGAATTAGAGCAGGGGATAATTGGAAAATAGGGTAAATTTGCAAAAGTTTAATTGTAAGAAACTTATTCAGTAACATTGTAAATGAGAAAACGGAAGTCAGAGGGACAAATAATTAATACAGTGATTTTTTTTTCTTCACACATACCCTGAGAAAATCCCTAAAAGAGATCCTACTTTTAAGCCCTTCTTATCCTTCCAAATCCTGCCATAAAATGGCATATAAACCATAAAATTCCCGCCACAAATGGCGCCCAATGTTTCTTGAAACCCACAATCTAGACACCCAACATTCCTGAAATCCACACTCATAGAGCAAGCTACAAGACCACACATACATGGATCAAGGATTAATGCAGCTCGCAGCCACACCGAAGAACACCAGCAGGGAACACCTGTAAGTACAATTTTTTTTTCAACATCAGTGCAGTGCAACGACACTGTATGATTTTACGAAGTAAGAAACTAGTCAAGATGGGCGAAAATAATGCTTCTGAGAATAACGTAAATGCTTCAAACTCACAAGACACAGTTCCAGTAAATTGAAATGACCCTTCAGTAAATCTTATGTATGATTTTACGAAGTAAGAAACTAGTCAAGATGGCCGAAAATAATGCTCCTGAGAATAACGTAAATGCTTCAAACTCACAAGACACGGTTCCAGTAAATTGCAATGACTCTTCAGTAAATCTTATGTTACAACAAATGCTTTTGCAATTTGCACAGTTACAATCTCAATTAGAATTACAATCACAACAAAGTGAAAGTTTAAATAATGCAGTAACTCAATTGCAATCACAGCAAAGTGAAAATTTAAACAATGCAGTAACTCAATTGCAATCACAACAAAGTGAAAATTTAAACAATGCAGTGGCTCAATTACAGTCGCAACAAAGTAAATCTTTAAACAATGTAAGTGCAACTTTGAATGACAATCTGAACACAGTAGCTTCACAATTAAAAACCCAACTAGAGGAGTAAGCATCTCAACAGGGCGAAATCCTAGACAACAAAATTGGAGAAATCCTTAGCATCACATATTGAACTAAAATTCCAAGAACACCAAAAGGCTTTGCAAGCCCACATCAGCCAACAAACACAAGTACTAGACAGTGTGCATCTAGAAAATTTAACAGTGCAGGCTGAAGTACAAAATATACGTACACAACTGTATGACCCGCAACAGTAGAACACAACATTGCGAGAAGAAATGACTAGCTATACAAATGAATGCAATAACCAAAGGGCTCAGTTGCTAAGTGAAATGCAAGCAGCTTGCAAGGAAATAAAATCCCAAAATTCAGCGCTGTAAAACAAACACTTGATCTCACTGCCGCGCAAACACTTGCATCTCAACAAGCAACAAATGATCAGTTAAATATGTGTTCACAAGAGATTGCTAATCTGAAACAATCAGTGGCGCATTTTCAGGAGAGTCATGTGTCAAATCACACGACCACGCCCATTGCAATCTCTGGCGCACACATGCCTGAGGAAATATAACCAGTAGAGAATGCTACTCTTGTATCTCCTTATAATGTGACTCAGGGTTCCTCATCTAGGTTAAATAACTTACCAGTTCACCATACTTTGCCTGTACACTACAATTTGTTAACTGAGATAGCCGTGCCTCAATTTATCGATACGTGTGACAATGCGAAAAGATTCATCATGGAACTTGAATCTTATTTTGATTTGAAACAGGTCCCAAAGCACTTAAAACTGTTAATTGTTAAGAAGGGTTTACAAGGTAGATTACTATCGTGGTTTGGGCTAGCAGTAGGAGAGCATACAAGTTCCACAGAAATTAGAAACTTGTTTTTGCTAAAGTACTGGAACAGTACAACTCAACACACAGAAGTAAAATAAATAATGGTTGATACATCAAAGGAAGAGGACAACCAATTATAGATTATTTTTTAACTTTAGCACAACAGAGTACATTACTCAAACCACAGATGGGTGAGGAAGAATTTATCAGACTGATAGCGAGGAATTTTCCATCCAGCATTTGCAACAGTTTAATTGTGGCAAGGGCAACAACAATTCCAGAAACATTAGATTTGTTGACAGCACTGCAGGAGCAAGAGCAAACAGCTGACAGAATAAGGGAAGCTCATTCTTGTGAGTTAAGGGCACACAGACAACAGTGGACGTAACCAACCATACCAAACGTCAGAGCGACCACGCCCACCATACCAACATGCACAGGGAAACTATAGAGAACCACAAAGGCTGATGCACCAGCGAGAACAAAGAACGCACAGAATAAACCATGTAAATCTCAGGCAACAGGACGACCGCAGACAGCGTTGGGGTGACAACCGGCTCAGGCCTGATTTTCGCCAACAGAGCAAATCACCGCAGAACAGCCCGCCTCAACACAGCCAACCCATGCCAGCACATGGGAATGGAACGTCACCAAGAAAGGACCAACGGCAACAGAACAATGAAACGTGGGAAAACGCAACCACAGAATGGCGGAACAATGAGCCAGGAACAAAGAAAGGAAACGCCAACAAACAACGAAGCCATAAGGAAGATCACATGGTTCGGCAACAACACGAACTATCAAAGTGACAGCGGCGGAGGTAGCGCATCCGGCTACCAGCAGCCTCCATTAAACTAAACGGGGCATGCTTAACATTCCCGCCAGCAAGCCCAGGACCAGTGAGCAGATCGCGATCAAGGTTGTTTCTTGTGAAGTATGTGTCACAGAAAGCACACAGCGTGGACGAAGCACTTAGCAACAATTGAAAAGATTTTCAATAATGTGCCAAACGCAAATACAGGAATTTCCCCGATACTGCTGCACTTGGGACAAAAGCCGGAAGAAATTGTCACGGGAATGCCACCAACCTATCAAGAAGAAGACGAGGAGAGGACCTTAAAACAGGCATATGAGCGAATGATGCGCCGTGTTGAGCAACGCAACAAACACAAAGCGATATGCTAAAACTTGGACTCCGGAGCTGGGAACATTGGTGCTATATAAAGCATATCATTTATCTTCGAAATTGAAGAAGTTGACGAGTAAAATGCATCACCTTTGGTATGGCCCTGCTAAGATTACCAAAGTACTTAGTGATCGATCTTTTGAGTTAACGCACCCTAGGACGGGGAAAATAATTGGGAGGTACGATATATCTCTTTTGAAACCGTTTAAAATACCTCCAAATGTCGGAGAAAATCCATGATGAAAATTTTCGAATGAGGGAAGTGAATTGTCTTAATTAGATCAAAATTTATTTTTTCTGTATTTTCTTACAACTCGGTCAACATTTATGGCTTATTAGGCATATATCTTTTTATTACAGCCGAACTTTAGGACACAACTAGAAAACTCAAATGGTTGAGAGAGCAAAGATCTGTGAACTTGTACAAGTCTGACAATTGTATTTTTATGTGAAATGTGTTAATAGTTTATGTAAAATGCACTTGAATCGCTTGATGTAGAAACCCCTCATGTCCAAAAATTGTAAATTTTCAGAAGGAAAAACCTAAATTACTATTCACGTAAATTTACTAATGGGAATCTGCGTTTAGCAATATCAACTGGATGGAAAGCACATGTTTTCTCTGAGTTTGTAGTCATCCTGTATTATTTAATTCTGAAATATTTGAACTTAAACATGTTGGACATTAGGGGTTTCTGTTCCAAACGGATTTAAGTTTTGAAAGAGAGTACATTTTATTTTAAAAAACACATTACTCAAATACAGAGGTTTGTCCAATACAATTTACCTCAATTCTGGAGTCACATAAGTGAGTTTGGAATACAGATCTGAGTAAAAGGATTGAATTTCTGAGTCCTGGGTTAAGAAGGGCTTGCATTTTTTCAAATCTGCCATCTTCTTGTCACTTATCACCGGCACTTCAGAAGGGAAAGCTGGATTTAATGGAAATTCTGGAATCATGCTTTTTTTCTGTAAGTCTGAAAGTATGTTCCTGCAGCCCATCAATGAACTGTCGAGCTTTCACTACATCAGGAGTTTGTTTGCAGTAGGAATATTCCATAAATTCAAAAATTGAAAAAAAAATTGTTTCATAGCTCTCGGTACTTTCCTGCCTTGTGACTCCACAGATAGTACATTTTTCTTATAATGTACTGGCCACCAAGATTTGAAATCAAGAATGCCTTCTTTATGGACCATATGCACAACGAATGCACTTTTAGAGCTAGAAGAGGTAATTAACTTCGTATAGTCCAGTGGTAAGTGCACACGGTCTTCCTTTTTTACAGTTCGCTTCACAACACTGAAATCTCTGTCACATGGGAGGTAGCTGTGACCTCTGATAGGAAAATATTGATGGATTGAATCGAATCTTTCTTTCGCGATCAATATCAGCATAAGCCGGAAGACGCAGTGATTTTTGTTTTGGCCTGCGCAGCCATCTGAGAAAAGAAAAAGCGCCTAATGCTTACATATTCAATTATGTAATTGAGAATGAATGAACAAACTTTATTTGGGCTCCTTTTAGTTGTTGTTTCATCGTATGTATAAAATACGGCTTTGTCAGATTTTAAATCATGGATATTGAGGACATTGTAAGTTAGCTGTGTCTTGAATGGGGATAACTGGAAGCATTAGATTTTGCATGTAATCAATGCAAATTCCAGCAACATCTTCACTTTCTCGGCACATCTTTTTCACATAGTCAATTTTTTTGTAAAACTTTTCGGCTCTTCTCCTGTGAGCAATCTGTTATGCCACTGCCACATGCTTGGCATTGTCATTCAAGGTGGGGCTTTTTATTTTCACTTTGAATTCCTCGCAAACACAACATGTATCAACTTAGAGTCTTCCAAATTTTAAATCAAAATTTTCATTGAATATTTTCCAGTAAAACCATTTTCTTCACATTAAGCTTCGGTGACAAGTATTTGTATTCTCCACTTGTGTAGTGTTCCTCATTAATTGGAAAACTGTTAACGTGGTCTTCAATTAATAATGTCATCTCAGCCGGCATTGCATTGGCGGATCGGTGTTTACTACGCATATCTTGGGGCGATTTGCCGGAACATAGCAGGTCTCTTAGCCTTCGTAATACCATAGACAGATAAAAATGCCCTTTTACAGACTTGAATGCGACCACCAGAACTGGACAACTAATATTTGTATGAGTGCTCTTTGGGTTTTCTCTTGTAATGCTCGTCGTCTCCTGACAATCGCGGACGTTTTCTTGCAAAGGAGCAAACCTCTATTAGACTTTGCAAATAACCATCTTGCTCATTTTTTGTCGCGAAAGCTAGGAATTTAGAATTTAGTTCCATCATAACATCTGAGCTAATTTTTGTTGTCATGCTATCCAGGTACATCTGCAACAACAGAGTAGTGTCATTAATAACGTGAAAACGCAAAATTATTCTAGCATGAAAGGCTAAAAGGGTTTCACAATGAAAAATTAATGTATATGGCTTACCTGCAATCATAACCTTGTTCTCTCTGCTCAACCGTTTCACATTTGTAGTTTTCATACTCTTGGTTTTTCAGTCTACTTTCTTATATTCTCTCACGTTTGTAAATAACACTTTTTACACGTTTCTTTCGCTTCATTGCAGTTAACTCACCACTTGCAGATGCCATACAAATAATATTATAATAAATAACAACCATAAACATTAAGCTGGCAACAATAACGCGGGAACAAGCAGGAAACGCCTGAAAATGGCGCGACATGCAGTCAACCTAGCGATTTGAATGCGAATCCCTCATGTCCTGGACTTGAGGGGAGTTTTGCACCAAACGAAAACTTTAGCAGGCTGTTGCATCCATAGTTTACAGCGGACATGAGGGGTATTGATATAAATCGATGCATAGTATCATATGACCAACAAATTCAAATTCTACAAAAAAGTGGACATGAGGGGTTTCTGCACCAAGCGATTCACTTAAAATGAGACCGCAAAGAAGGGTTCATAATGTTTAAGTGAACTACGAAGATTAAAATGTATGGGAGAACAGGTAATTTATGTAAGGGAGAAAAACAGGTTTTTGTACGGCCAGATCTGGTCAGCTGATCTCCCAATGGAGCCGTAGATACATTAAAGTGCCTCAAATTCGCAGAAAAGTATGTAGAGACGTATTGTTTAAGTTGGGAAAAGACGGACGTAAATCACTACAATATACTAGGGCAAGGTCAACAAAAGTAAATTAAGGAAGGGAAATAATCTGTGATAATGTACAACTTATATATGTAACATGATTTAAAATGTAAACAAGTGTACTGAGATGTAGGCGGCTAGGGAATAGGAAGAATATGTTAAATAAAATGAAGGGATCACCAAGCACATGTAATAACCCATGCATTTTATAAGGGGCAACAATGTTATCAAATTTAAATAAATCCTGTTAATGAAATTCTGAAATAAAATGGGTCAGAAATAATAGAAGAAACAACCTTAAACAAGAGTATTTCAAAGTTGATGATGTGCATCGCAGAGTAGGTACTTTGATTTTATTTTAACTTAAAGCCGTGCAAATTAGAGGGTTTACAATGTAATTTGAAGTAGATTAAATACAGAAGCATATTAACATGTAACTTTAAAAGGGTATCTTTGTATGTATATTTGTATTTATGTATGTGACTAGGCTAAGAATTTAGTATTAAATTAATTCTCAACCTTGAGTTACAGGGGTCAGGAAAACTGATTAAAATAAAAAAAAAAAAAAAATGCCCACACAATTTGTAAACAATTTAGCAAAAGCACTAAACCGTCATTTCTCGCAGCCAGGCGCAACGACCTTGAGTGACGTGTGATAATACAAACGTGTGAAATTCTTTTTCAAATAAAAAAATGCGTGTGCAACAGTCAAAGGAAAATTTCCCTTACAGGCTACATTTAAACCAACCAGAAGATACAAGTGCCAAAGAGAATACAATTTCTTATAGAAAGTTTATATAGCTTCACACTTCAGGAAAAAAAGTAAAAATTTGTTAAATAGGTTAAGTTAAAATATAAGGAATTTATGTAAATAAGGGTTCACCTCTGATGACTTTCAAAAAGGGTATAAATATTTTAAACACTATGTGAAGAAACAAGAAACTACGGATAACTCTGTAGTGGGTTTTCAAGTGACGAGTGAATTTCAACACAGTTGAAGGGCATTTAATGTAGAATACTCATTTCTTAGGAATAAGAAACATTTCAATATAATAAAGAAAATAAAACTAATAAGCAGATGAGTATAAAAGAACGGGGTGAAAGAGATTGCAGTAACAAATAAATAAATGATTAAAGATATTAAAATGAAATACATTAGAATAAACAATAGATGTTAAAAAATTGTAAAGAGTATTAATTCTGTATACGAAAGAAAGTTACTGCTGAAAGGAAAAACCAGAGATTTAGCAATATTAGCTGCAAGGTTCATTTGGTAATGTGGGTCAGAAAATCATTAGCACAACGTATATACAATAGAATTGTGGAAATTTTGTGTTCAAAGTGTTACAAAGAAGAAACATTAAACATTAATGACCAAGGGTACGTTGGACCTGAAGGGAGCAAACTGGAGTCTAATGCTTTTGCTGCGGTGCCAAACTTATTTGGTGAGAGGAGAACGATTTGGAAAAACCATTGACAGAAAATTGTAACCAATAGAAATTAAGAAACTTTGTCTAGGCCCGAAGGTAGGTTTCCGTCACGAATTGTAGAAGGGAAGAAGTTACTTATAAATGATCAATGGTGCTGTCAAGCCAAGTTATTACCTGGCTAGAAGCCCGAGAAGATTTTGAATTAACACGTCGCCAGGAAAGCTATAGTTCTTATTTAAGATATAATAACTTAAACAATATTTTTCGACAAATAAAGCAATTATGCTCCACCATAATAGTTATGGGAACATGCTATTCTAATACATTCAAATTATGTTGAATATTCCTTATTCTGGGTACTAGCGATTCCTTATAATGACATGTTTAAAAATTACACGACCTACTGGCGCACAATCACAATAGTGATGAATAATAATTACTCTGTATTTAACATTACACAAATACTGCCATGCAGTCAAAGTTTTGGTGTCAATTTTAGATTTAAACAAACTTTTTTTTTTTTTTTACTATTTTTTTTTAGAAGAATACTGGAGGAAAATGTATCAACTATGTTTGCCATAGGTGGAAAAAAGTAGGACGTTTTTATATAAATCACTGCTTTTATGCTAAAGGAACTATCATATATGTATCCCTGTGTATAATATAAGTCAAACACAGAGAAGGCATGGCGACGATTAATAAATCATGAAGGAATCATATGAATCGATTACTGAAAATGAATTGCTTGACCCAATTCTATTGTGCATGAAGAGAGGAATATATTTCGGTGTTTTGCGGGATAGATTGCACTCATTATGAAGACTCCCTCAATATTTACCAGCCAAATGATCATGATCCCCAATTTTTCAGTTTTCTTCAGTGAATTTTTTATAACACAAATAGCATTCGGTGGAAGTCTCGAAATCCTTTTGTTGCTCATCGGTTAGTTTCAGTAGCTCAGCAGTTTTGCATGTACTACTAATCTTCTCTGCGAGAAATATTAGATAGTCCATAAACTTCTCAGCAGCATCACATCCTCTATATACATAAAGTGCCGTAGGAAGATCAGTCTGTATTTGCTCAACATATGTCGCTGGTTTGACATAAACAGTGAAGCCCATAGGAGAATGGTTTTGATAGAACGACGTATAGAAAGCTTCTAGATTAAGACTCACACGAGTAAATCAGACTAAGAATACTTTCAAAATCCGCGGATGACATAAGGAGGCTTCAACGTCCTTTCCACATTTTTAAACTGGATGATCGAGCTTAACTATGCCAGTGTGGTATGCTGAATGCAGATAGTAGCTTGTAACTTCAACTTTTTCACTCCACTCTGTCCACATCAGTCATCAAAATGAGTGAAGCAGCATTTACAGGTGTACACTCTTACCTATATTTTGTTTTTGAATGCGATCTCAAAGTTTTTGTTGTATACATAGTGATGCTTTCCATTTCCATCACCCAGCAGAAGAAGGTCACGATGTTCAGGTAGTTCTTCTTCCACCACCGTTATTGGAACATTGATGTTTTTCATCCAGCCCAAACACATTGATAGATACACTGTTTTTCTTTTCAAGTGTTGGAATTTCTGCCAATGGCATAGGAAACGTGATACACAAGAAGTTGTATTTATCTTCAATCTCCTTGTTTGCTGACACATTGGGACTTGATGAATTGAACAAGGATAGCATATAAAAAGCACTGCTCGTCAAGGTGGTTTTGAGGGTGACACGTGATTTCTTTGCTTCTATAGATGCAGGTAGAGGAATATAATTGCTCCCGCAAAGGAGGTTGTGCTTGTTAATTCGCAGACGTACCCCCTCCACAGCAAGTAGAGCCCAGTTGCTTTCTTTAAGTTGTGATTCCTCCATTTCAGCAGCTAGTCCATTTTGTCTCCAGCACGGTGTCTAAGCCAGTTTCTAGAAACACTGCCTGATTCATGGTTTTGAAGATCTTGTCGATAGTTTCTCTAGCACTATTAACAAATCGACATTCCACTAACAGGTTAATCTTCACAGCTTTATGTATGGAGAGCTCCTTTTGGATTGTATAATCCTGTGCTTAGCTTCCTGCAAGCTTCATGTCCTTGCTCGAATTGCATCGGATGAAGTAAGATTTCAGACGCCCTTCAAACAATGTCTTTCATGTCACACTGTGCAGGAGTACGTCTGCGAATTAACAAGTACAACCCCTTTCGCGGGAGCAGTTATATTCCTCTACCAGCATCTATAGAAGCAAAGAAAGTGCGTGTCAACCCTCAAAATCCACCTTGACGAGCGGTCTTTTTATACGCTATCCTTGCTCAATTCGTCGGCAAGTCCTAATGTGTCAGTAAACAAGGAGATTGAAGATAAATACAACTTCTCGTGTATCACGTTTCCTATACCATTGGTAAAAACGTCAATATTTGAAAATAAAAATAGTATATCTATCAATGTGTTTGGACTGGATGAAAAACATCAAGTGTTCCAACAAAGGTTGTGGCGGAAGAACTACCTGATCATCGTGACCTTCTACTGCTGGGTGATGGAAATGGAACTTTGAGAAGCTCATTCGAGAACAAAAGACAAAATGTAAAGGACGAGTGTACACCTGTAAACGCTGCTTCACTCATTTTGATGATCGATATGGACGAAGTGGAGTGGAAAATTGGAGGAACATGCCATTATCTGCATTCAGCATACTATCGCTAGGATAGTTAAGCTCGATCATCCAGTTTAAAAGTGTGGAAAGTATGTTGAAACCTCCCTATGTCATCTGCGGATTTTGAAAGTATTCTTAGTCCGATTTACTCGTGTGAGTCTTAAGCTAAAAGCTTTCTATACGTCGTTCTATCAGAAGCATTCTCCTATGGGCTTCACTGTTTATGTCAAACCAGCGACATATGTTGAGCAACTACAGACTGGTCTTCCTACTGCTCTTTATGTATATAGAGGATGTGATGCTGCTGAGAATTTATGGACTATCTAATATTTTTCGCAGAAAAGATTAGAAGTATATACAAAACTGCCGAACCACTGAAACTAAGAGATGAGCTACAAAAGGATTTCGAGACTTCTACTGAAGGCTACTTGTGTAATAAAAATGTCACTGAAAAAAACTGGAAAGTGCGATCATGATCATTTGATTGGTGAATATCGAGGAAGTCTTCATGATGAGTGCAATTTAACCTGCAAAACACCGACATATATTCCTGTCTTTATGCACCACTTAAGCTGATATGATCTCATTTTATCGTTAAACAGTTAGGTTGTACAAGTGAAAGAGTGGAGATGATTCCATGTTCAAAAGAAAAGTATATTTCATTATCGAAGCACGTTGGTGATATAATTTTCGGTTTGTGGATACATACCGTTTCCTTAGTTCCAGTTTGGATAAACTAACAAAAACCCTGACATCGTTTCCTGAGACATGCAAGTACTTTGGAGGAGAGAAGATTGGTTTGATGATAAGATCGTTCCCGTAAGATTATATCCGTCATGGGATGTCTTGAAAGCCACATGTTGGCCTCCAAATAAAGCGTTCTACAATAGATTAAATGATGATGAAATTAATGATCAAGAATATGAACATACTGAAAATGTATGGGTACAGTTTAATATCCAAAATTCAGGAGAATACAGTGCCCTCTTCTTAACCTCGGATATGCTGCTACTCGCAGATGTTTCTGAAGCGTTCACAGAGCAAACAATGAATACTCATAATGTTGATCCTGCATGTTACTTTACATCTCCAAGGCTTACCTGGTATGCTATACTTCTGTATACCGGAATTGAACTATAATTATTATTGGATTATGATCAGTTTCTCATGCTAGAGTCTGGCATAAGGGAAGGATTATTTCAGGTTTCTCATCCGTATGCCCAGGCTAACAAACACCTATATGGATGAGTTCGATCCTAATAAACCAACTCAATTTATTACATACGAAGACGCAGATAACCAATACGGATGGGCTATGCAGCATCCACTACCTTATGGAAGATTTCAGCGGCTTTCTCTGAAAGTATTAATATAAAAACACTAACAGAAGATGATCTTCTTGGATATATATTCGAAATTGATATGAATTATGCTACTGAGCTTTACGATCTTCATAATGATTTGCCATTCTTGCCTGAATGTCTGAAACCAAAGAATGCAAGTGTAAAGAAACTAATGCGCAGTTTGGAAGAAGGAAGAAGTGTGTTGTACATTACATGACG
The DNA here is from genome assembly GCA_030762935.1 of Hymenopus coronatus. Taxonomy (NCBI): domain Eukaryota; kingdom Metazoa; phylum Arthropoda; class Insecta; order Mantodea; family Hymenopodidae; genus Hymenopus; species Hymenopus coronatus. Next base: position 120,682,245 of record CM060895.1, read on the forward strand.
TTAAAACAGGCACTCTCACATGGACTACGACTAGCAAAAGTCCATCTGGTGCTACAATTTCAAAATCGCGTTGATAAAAAAGATTAAGGGCATAAAATGAAGCTCTATTAAGCAGTATGCAGCTTATGTAGATTGTCTTAGAAACAACGAAATAGTAAGAAATCCTATGAATTTGATGATATCACAACATGACAAAATCGTTCTATCGCCCCTTCATGATAAAAGAGTAATTACTGATGATGGAATGTCAATATATGCTTATGTTCATTACAACATTGTGAACATATAATGAGAGAATGTTACATATATGTCTCATCATTAGTAACGTGGTAGCAGAAAATTGAAGCTTAGTCTACAAACACTCCCATGCACCTAACAAAGAAAATAGGAAGAGAGAAGAATAAGAGGAATAAGAATTAGGGTGACAAGAACTCTGCCATTAGAATACATTTCTAATGCTAGTCTCGAGCCCAGATAAAAGAGGTGAGACGCTTAACCTCTAATGCTAAATATCTTTATATAAAACAATAAAAATAAAAATGCTGAAATTACTGGCCAGAACTCGGAAAATATGTCCAACGCTTCAACAACAATAAAAAAGATCGAAATCATTATTCTAGAGAAAAAAGCATCATGATTAAAAGAAAACAGAAGGTAAAAAAACAATAAAACACGAAGAATCATAATGTTCACTAAACAAAAAATACTTCAACAACAAAGGCAGTGATAGCCTCAAAAAGAGAGACATCATACAAAAAGACAAATTAAAAGAAGATGGAGAAGCGAAAAGTTAGTTTATGTTAGATTTATGAACGCGTATTTCCTTTGTGGAATCTAGCAATCGCCACTATGAGATATTTTCTCATTAAAATAGAATGGAATGACATTAGTGGCTCTTTAGCTTTAGATTTTCTCTATTATTTATGATCGCCGCTTATATTTTGTGCTAATAAATAACGAACTGGAGAATGTGGTACGGTAGAAAAACAAAGTTATTCGTTTAAGCAGGGATAGAAAAAGAAAGCTTTTCTTCCCCACTTTCAGCATTTAAGACTCATTTAATAGCAAAAACACACCTCGAGGTTTCTAAAACAAGCAAATAAATATAGCGGAAAATATTTTAGTTTGACATCGAACAGGAATCATCCAGTTACTTCCTGTTATAAGTATCTGCATTGTTCTAAACAGCAGGGCGCTTTTAACGCAAAAATTGTGAGCTGACGTCATCAGTTTGTGCCAAGAATATTGCATCATACACGTGCAGTCAAGTCTGGTTTCCTTAGCTCATTATAAAGAAAGGAACAAAAAAGAAATACTAACGCCAACCGTAGGAAAAAGTTTATCAAATGTTGCGCAAGCAATCGCTTTGCATGTGTCAAGTTTCCACAGCAGCCAGCGCATTTCTTCGCAGCGGTGTTCCTTCTCTGTCACGTCACGCCTATAAGATGAATGATAACTTTTTATCTTTTTTTCTTTCGTTAAAGGCGCAATGTAATTCATGATAGTAAGAGGTCAAGAAACGTTCCAAATACTACTTGTCACGATCTTCTCTTGAAACCATCTCAAAGATGAATAAAGTAGGGCAGCACTCGGTATGTGCACCAAGCGAAGTGGCGCCGCGGTAACGAGTGCGGCTAGCTTTCGGGAGGTCCTGGGTTCGATCCCCGGCGACCGCCCACTCTGTCCCATTAGTTTTCGGCTCACAAGGCCAATGCTGGAGTGGTTCCCCCCGAGTTACCTGTCCCGTCATATCGTTACTAATGCACGAGTGGGAATCCTCTAGATGAGAAAAATTCTTCGTACGTAAAGCACAGGCTGTGCTAATTGATCCACATTTTCAGCGTCGAGTGTGCATGTGCTGAACGGAAAGACATAACATAGGGTGATGCATCAGCTAATCCACGATTCTCAGAGCGTAAGTTAGAAGTTAATGGTTGTTTTAGATGTGACCATGCTGGTACCATTGATGACTAAATCAGCAGAGAAGCACAACGGTCCTCGTGAGGCCACCTGGCCATATGGCCCACCAACCAATCCAATTCCCGCCGCTCCAAACCTTACGGGCCACGGTCATTTGCATGGAATGAATGGCCTTCAATGCCAAACATCCAAATTAGTATTTGCGGCTCTTAGGTGAAATTATAAGTATGGTAGATGTGGATCCTCATCTTAGAGTAGAAGGCCTTTGGGAACCACGAGCTCGAGAACGGGCATCCATTATCGACAGCGCTCAACGTATTACATTCAGATCATAATCTCGTATTGGCAGAAGACAACACAAGGATTTCCAGCCACCAGTCAAACCCAGAAGATGTATGAGACTGCATCAAGGATTGCCTTAACGCATTAATTCCTCCTAACCCTAGGATCACCAATACGCAATCCCGGAGGCGGGACTGCTGGGGAGGGGCGGGTTTATTTTTACAGATACAAATTAGCAAACTTGAAAATAAATTCCGCAATAACAATAAGCTCTAATGTAAATCTTAGGATTCTTCAGCAAAGCATCAAACAAAATCTCAAATATGTAATGAATAAAAACAAAGTTCGGTTCAAAGTAAATCTAGCAATACGGAATTATTATTATTGTTATTATTGTTGTTATTGTTGTTATTATTGTTGTTATTATTATTGTTATTATTATGATTATTATTATGATTATTATGATGATGATTATTAGTATTATTAGTATTATCATTATCATCATTATCATTATCATTAGCATCATCATCATTATTATTATTATTATGATTATTATTATTATCATTATTATTATTATTATTATTATTATTATTATTATTATAGGGTTTTACATCATCTGACAGGTATCCTTCCGCATTGACAAACACTGTCCGTGTTTCTCTTAGTAGTGTTTCCTTTGTGATTTACGGAACTACATTCTTCCATATTCTTGGAGCTTCGTTCTTTTTCGTCTTCTTAATGGTATCCATTCAAAAGCAATCTTCGGTAAACTTCTTGATCCATACGCATCATATGTTCATACCATATTAATTTTTTCATTAAAATGTCATATATGTCTGTAGGTATATTCCGGGCAAGTCTTCTCAGCCTGCTGATAAGTTATGCAGCACAAGCGTTTTACAGGCTATACCATTAACTGTCCACTGCATCGCGTGATTTTATTATATAAAAGAAAATTAAAGTTCAGGAGGCTTGTCGGGACTCCGGTGCTGTATTCGTTTTTTCCCGCCTAACATTGCCATTGTTTTCTATTGGATTACCGTTTTCCTTTTTTGCTTCTAAGACACGTACATATACACACATTTAAAAATAAACAAACACCCATGCCCAAGGCGGAACTCGAACCCACAATCCCCTGCGACACTAAGCACCAAACAGAGGCTCTTTAGCGAGCGCTGCCATGCGGACCGGCAATTTCGGCACTGCTACGAGGTGTGTGAAGTGATTTCTTCTCATAGCGCAACAGTGTGCGTGTTGACCTTTATTGGTGATCCTATGTTCAAATACTACCACTTGAAGGTACTTTTTATGTTTAGTAAATGTAACCAGAACTGATAATTTGACATGGAAGTGTCATTTCAGTTAATTAGTTTAATTATGTGAACTTCATTAAAACACAAATTGTTACTCGTTAGAATATGTTTTAATGAGCATCATAAATAATTGCATATAACATTGTAATTATAACTTACAAACATAAAACATCATTAAATAATATTTTACTCTTTTAAGGCATTCTTTCATACAAAAGGAAGCCAATAAAATGTTGACTGCCTCCGTGGTCGAATGGTCAGCGAGCTGACTTCTCGCCCGGAGGTCCCAGGTGCGATTACCGGCTGGGGCGGGGAATTTTTCTTTAGCCAGATTTATTCCCTATCCCCCACAGAGTCTGGAAGTATGTATGTGAGAGTGAATGTGTGTGTATTTGAAAAAAATAAAAATGAGTTAAACCAGCGTAAAGAACCTACAGACGAGTTGTTAAAGGGGGCTATATAAATGAAACAATTAACAAACAAAAAATGTTCTGAGAGTTTACCAAATGTAGTAAGTATACACAAACCCACAATATCGTAGTGAACCACTCTGGTTCCCAAAGTAGTGCATTCAACAGTGACTATGATATCATGCCTGGCCATTACACAGATTATCCGCATCTGGTCACACTGGGCTTTAAAACACAAGATTGTCAGTCGGGTAGGCTCAGACCGATGGCTTTAAGTGTGCATATCGGATTAAATTCCGGAACACTGGCAGCGCCGATGTGAACCTGGCAATTGAAAGCGTCGCCAACAAATAAATAATTTGAATATGTACTTAAACTCATTCGATATACCACATGGTATCTGGTACCCCAGCTCGCTCGTATACACGAGCTCAGTTTTCTTCGAGGGCATGAATTATACAAACAAATAAACAAAACCCTATCTACAGACTGCTCTAGTGGTAACAATTCCATACAGTTGCGGAAGGCCGGCCCCTCATTCGGTAGAGCAGCTGCCTAGTGCGAAGGGTCTGGGGTTCGATTCCCGGCTCGAAGTAGGAATTTTTCTCTAAGCCAAATAATTCCCTATCCTCCCTAGAGTCTGGAAGTAGAAGTTGAGTATGAATATATGTATGTGTGTGTGTGATAGAGAGAGAGAGAGAGAGAGAGAGAGAGAGAGAGAGAGAGAGAATCTTAACGATTAAAATTAAAGACAAATAGAAAATCCTACAACACTGTGCGAGTTAACACCATTGCCGATACGCCCTATGTTCTAAAGGAAAATGCCGCCGATGCCGATAGGGCCACAGCAGTTAAAGGTGAAATATAATTGGAGCCATATAAAACCACAACTACCAGAAATCTAACCCAAAAAATGAAATGGAGTTTATTCATGGAGCTCTTTAACTACTGTGGTTCTCAGCGCCCCATTCTATACTGGGCGAGAAAGAGTGATTAACTTTGCTCAGAGGCCTCTTTATCAAGCTTGAGGTTTTTTACGTTCCGTAAATCTATGACACGGGATCAAAGGCTTTACTTCCCTTCCGAAGGAAACCATGCTATGGATTTTTACGCCCGAAAAAAATCCATCGTCTTCGCCAGATCAATCTAACCCAGGTCTGTGTACACTAATCACAAGGAGTTTCACTTTTTGGCACCTATCTACAGTAGGTAGAGAAAGTACTGCATTCCACCCAAAACTTCATGTTCTGAGGACCCATACATTTACCAGAAAAATGTATTATCATGGATGCGTGTGTGAACAACGTAAATAAAAAACGAAATATGGAATGTATACGTATCAAAACTAGTATTCAAGTTCAGGTTCTTGCAAGGATTTAAAAGGATTTTCTTGTTAAAAGATTTAAAAGAAAATTTTTCATCCCAAACCACCATTTACATGGCCAACTCATGGATACTTTTTACTTTCTCAAAAATAGCTGTAATGATTTTGATTAAAATGCCAAATATAAAAGTTATAGGTACACGCGCGCACATACATACACACATACACGCATACACACATACGCGCACACACACATACACACACGCGCACACACACATACACACACGCGCACACACACATACACACACGCGCACACACACATACACACATACACACGCACACGCGCACACACACATACACACACGCACACACATACACGCACGCACACATACACACACGCACACACACTCATTCACACAAACGCACACCCACACCCACACGCCCACCCACACTCACGCCCACACCCACACCCACACACCCACACACCTACACACACCCACATCCACACCCACACACACACACACACACACACACACACACACACACACACAGAGAAAGTCATGTGAATGGTACACATCAGATATTTTTTAGATATTCCTTGTTAATGTTTTCAGCTTTAAGATACTTATGTTTTTCTCATGCGGGACTTTGTCATCTCCTGGTCATACAAACAAAGGCACTTCAATCACATGGCAACCAGCTTTTAAAAGATGTGACCACCACTTTAATCTAGTGTATTCCATTTTAATTACAAGGAAACAAGTAAAAAGACCATTTTTTGATAATTTTTTCTCAATTAGCATGAAAGAAATGGAAGAATAAGCTTTTTAACAATAATTTGTTGCAGCGACATAGAGAAAGACATGTGAATGCAGTACATCAGAGTTGTTTTATGATATCCAAAAACAAAGTTGGTTATTACGTTTCAAAACAGAGTTTACATAAATGTTTTCAACAAGCCTAATTGTTTTATTACATTAATCTATGCAGGTTCTTTGACAATTACTGCACTTTAATTTGGATGATTTCATTTACAATCTTTTGAAGGTAAGTTTTACTAGAGGGTTTATATCTTGGCTTCAGAAGTGTAAACTAAATGTATTAGTGCTGCTCAAATTGTGCAAAAAACTTAAAAAGTGAATGAAAACTTCAAAGAGCGGTGCGATGTTAGTACCGCGGATTCTATGACCAGCGCTATACCGACTCACTCACCAGTATGTTAGAGAGGAGCATTCTTGCTTACTACATATCATCTAAAATAAACTGAACTGATAACAGTGGCGTGCACACCCTCAAAGAACAGGCAATTTTGACAAAGTTGTGTGTCCAATAATTTTAAATATCGTATGAATTATGTACCAATATTGCATTCCTTTGACTACTAGCATACACATGTGGCATTCTGATTGAAAATACATCATACACATCTACATTCTTTTATTTATGGCCATTGTTGTGTGATTCAGAAAGCATACCATAACTTTGACATATTTTGGCAAAAGAGACAAAAAGTGCCGTAACTGTTTATCTAGGACCCCTCTACAACCCTGCCAATTTGTCCGGTTGAATTCTGGGACACCTGTATATATAACAAATAAAATGTATATATATTGAATTTCCTAGGAATAGACGAAGCTCTTTTCATTTGGAATGACTGTATGATTTTGTACAATAAGCTCTTATTATAAGATGCAAAAAACTTACCTATCCTCATAAAATATATAACAGGTTAAAATACACAAATTATATCAAATAATATTTGTTTTGTAATAACCAATTTCCAAACTATACTTGATATTTTTGTTTCCAAATACTTTTAACTTTTGACTTTCTCTACCATGTACTTAGTTGTAAGAGACAATATTCCATTCGAAATTTCACAAGTTATTTTTTTGAGGCCCCTAGCTGCAATAAAATAATTTTGGAAAAAAAGTAAGTGTGGAATGAGTGAGTGGGTGAGTGAGTGAGTGAGTGAGTGAGTGAGTGATGAGCGAGTGAGTGAGTGAGTGAGTAGAGCAAAATTACGCATGGACATAAAACTTGGTATTTTAGTTCAAGATCTGCCACAAAGGTGTCAAAGAAAATAGCCCAACAATTCTTTACATGGAAACTTTTTCGTTAGCCTTGACTTTCACAAAAATTACTAAAGAGCTTAAAATTTAAGATATTAGCCAAATAAAACGTGTACTTTGAGTTTTCTGTGAATAGACTGTGAAGTCCTCTTCATGTAGAAGGGTTTTTATAATACTTTATAGAAATTATATATAGTTAGAAATATACCCACAAAGTTGTGCATCTCAAAACACTCAAATTATTTCACATAGCAGTTTTTATTAAGCTTTATTTATGGTTGTTTTAACCTCTCAAGGTTTTATCATGGCCTTACATGATTTACAACAATACATTAATAGCATTTATAATTTACAATTACTAGTTTTTAAATACATTTTGAGGTTCTTTGGTTATATGAGTTTATATACATTTATTTCTTTGAGGTAACTAATTGTTTTATGAATGAGAAAAGTATCGTTCAGTATTGCAGCAATATTTTTGGGTATACCAAACTGAGTTGTTTATCAAATTTTGGGCATATCGACATGAAGTGGGCTACTGTAAATATTGTGTTACATGCTTCACTTATTGTTGGAGGACTTTTATTTATCAGGTATGAATGTATCAGTTTGGTATGTCCAATTCTCAGTCGGGATATCACAACTTGATTTCGGTGATGTAGCTGCTATGTTGGGTACTCTTGGGATGAAGTTCCACGGACATCCTGCAGCTTGCTTGTGGGGTTATCCATCCAGTTGGTGAGCCATTCTTTGTGTATTTTCCTCTTAAAGTGTGTGACTGCATCATTAAGAGAAATTGCAACAGAAGCTTTCTGCAGTGGTAGTTCTGTAGCTTAATTTGCTGCAGTATCAGCTCTATTGTTTCCAGTAATGTTCTTGTGCGATGGTATCCACATAAAATAGATATATTTTTCTGATTCGGAGAGAGTGGCGACAGGGTTCTGTATTTCTTGTACAATACTATTTGTGGAAAACATGTCTTGAAGGGCGTTTAAGGTTGATAGTCATTAATAATGGTGAAAGAATCGTGGTCTGAAATTTTCAGAGTATACTCCAGTGCCTTTTTAATGGCATACAGTTCACAACCAAATATGGAGAACAGGAGTAGTATTAGTACTTTGTATTCATGATATCACCCCATACTATAGCACATCCATTCATTACCTTCTTCAGTTTGTGAATCATTCGTAAAGTACAGAGATTGGATGTGTAATTTGCAAGCTTTTCTTTAAATAATTTTTGGTAGATTAGCTGGTTGGTACTTACCTTATTATGTTTGCTCAGATCTATGTCGACAGAGAGTATTTTCATCTTCCAAGGTGGATGTTTCAACTTTTGCTGTCTTGATGATATATTGGGGACTGTGGTATTCATTTCCTTGAAACATCTGTTTGCTCTGATGTGGAAAGGTAATGAATATGATTGTTGTGGAGGAAACATATCACGAAAAGAATTTGAAAAAAATAGGGATACATTCTGGATTTCGGTGTTGCTGCTATTTTGAGAGCATAGGTGATGCTTAACTGTTTTAAACGATATTGGCTTCTATTAGCATCCTATTAATGGGGCTGATACGATAAGTACCTAATGCAATACGTATAGCTGAATTCTGTATAGAATTAAGTATTTTTATACTTGAAGACTTGGCACTGTTATAGATTATAGAACTATATTCCATTTTAGTGTGTATGAAGGCTTTATATCTGTTTAATAGGACGTGATAGTCCGCTCCCCAATTCTGTGCCGCTAATACTTTTAAGATGTTTAATATTTTTAGGCAACGGTTCTTAAGACTTCTTAAGAGAGAGTGCCATGTTAGTTTATTATCAAATGTAAGTCCTGATATCTTTAGTATCTATGACAGTAATTTTGTTATTCTTGATGTATAGTTCCAGATTGTTTACTTTTGCATCCGGAGAATAAAATGCATTTTTTTATTTATTTTTAAGGATACCTTAAAACCAGTTTCAGTGCACCATTGTTGTATGTTCTGAAGCGATTTCTGTAAATATTTTTGTGCGGTAGTGGTGAGCTCTTTGCAGTAAAGGGTTAGATCATCAGCAAATACGTTAGCTTTAACTTGCGTTTTGATCTGCGATACAATACCATTTATAATATATAATAACTTCATGGCACGACAGCTCATGGCCTACCGCCCGGCCGTTGCGACCCCATCTCAGTCAATGATAGACGTAATGGATGGGGTGCAGTATTGTAGAGTGAGACGTGGACAGCGCCTAGAGCCCCCGGCCGGTTAATGCGGTCCTCATGACCTGGAGCCGCTACTTCTCTATCAAGTAGCTCCTCAATTGGCCCCCCAGGGACCTCAAGAGGCTGAGTGCACCCCTAGGGGGGAAAATTCCTACGTCGGTACCGGGAATCGAACCCAGGTCTCTCGCTTGGTAAGCAGCCGCGCTACCATCGCGCTAAGGATCCTTGCTGTGGTTATATAAGGTGTTAATCGAGTGCTACAGTTAACACCTCTTATTTTCCTTATGCCTTGCCATATCTTTTGAGTTGGAGTTTGATGGGTGGGTGATGATATATAGTTTAACCAGGAGGTCCATTTGCTTTCTTTTAATGCACGGCGAGAGTAGTTAATATCCCAGGTTAAGCAATGGATTAACGCTAATCCTGCCGCTAGGGGCGCTAGTGTCACTGTTAATCCGCGGATTAAGGCGGATTAAGAGCGCTGTCGTGAGACTTAAAAAAAACTAGCACCAAGAGCGGAAGGATTATCGATAAATCCAATGGCTTAATCTGGGATGTGAGTGCAGGTAATTGGAAAGTGGATTAACGTGTGGAAGTGATGTTGACGGGAGCTGGGTAGGAAAAGAGGGAATGGTGTGAAATGCAGAAGTAAAAATGGTATGCGGAAGTGACGTGTAGAGATTTGATTGGAGAAAATAAGGTGCGATGTGATTGGTGGATGGGTAGGAATGAATGCCGGGGATTGGTGGAAATAAAACGCTTGGTGATTGGCTGGCGTGAATAGGAGAAAATAAAGGTATAAAAGGGGGAGGTGGTTGAAACGGATTCCCACTCCCGTTTTCACACGCTTCGGTTTCACACCCTCCCGAGACTCGAGAGGGCCAACATCTCCTCTGCAACCACGGCACCACCTACGGGCGGATCTGGCAGCAGCGGCAGCAGCGGCAGGAGCCACGGCAGCATTCCCCCAGCGGCAACGCAGTGGGCATTCGTCCCTCTACTAGCTTGCAGCTCCGACGCCTGCGGGTGTTCGGCTTCTACACAGCGGCAACGCAGTGGGCTCTGACCCCCTAATAGCTTGCCGTTCCGCCGCCAGTGTGCGAGCGGCCCAGACAGCTTGCTGTCAATTTGTAAAGAGCAGGAACTCCCCTACTTTCCTACTTCTCTTCTACTGTCATCTTTCTTTTCATTGACCTGACTAGACCGACAGACAACGCATACAGCGGGTCCGTAAGGCCAAAGCCAAGGGTGAAGGCCATTGGCCTGAAACCTCGAGCCGATATGGCTCGCACAGGCGCCTCCTCTAAGGAGGTCCGGTCCTCTGCGGACAGCCGTAGGGCAACCGCACCGACTCTGACTAACGATGACGGGCAACAGCCAAGACCCAGCACAAGTCTACCAACTCCCTCACCAGAGACGGCCGAACCTTCGCGCAAGCGAAGCAGGACGTCTATTGGCGGCAGCAACAGGCGCAAGCCATCCTCGCCTCAAAGCCTCGTAGCGGTTGAGAGTGTTCAAACCGGGCAGGACCGAACCAGTCCTTACACTATTCCTATGCCCGACTCTGACACCGACGTCGAACCTATCGGGCCGTGGATAACTGTCCACGCAGGGGGCCGCAGAAGCGGTCGTTCCTCCCCCAACCCAGCTGCACCACCACAGGGAATTAACCAACCCCCAACCCAAGGGGGGAGAAAAATCCCGCCTATAGTTGCCGAAGCTTTCCGCAACCACGTTGTGGTTATGAGAAAGCTGGCAACGAAGCTTAGGGGCCCCTTCGAGGCCCGGCGGAAGCAAAGGAAAGTCCACCTCCATACCTCCTCGGAAAGGGATTTCGAGGCAGCGAAGGCAGTACTACGGGACGAACAAATCCCGTTTTACAGCTACTCGCTGCAGCGGCCCTACGTGGAGCGTAGGATAATTCGGGGCCTTGCCTCCGACTGCACCCCTGAGGATGTCAAGGCGGCTCTTCAGGACGAGTACAACATCACCCCTACCACCGTGGCACGTCTCAGTAAGACAGTGGCAACAGACGACGGCACTCAGCGAGTGCCCATGCCCTTATTCCTGGTCGTGGTACCAAGGGAACGCGCCCAGTCAGTTCAGCCGATAGACGCCGTCCGTCGGCTTATCTTCACCGTCGTGCGTATCGAAAGATACCACGGCAAAGAGGGACCTGTGCAGTGCCATAGGTGCATGGGCTTCAACCACTCTAGCAGTGTGTGCGAGCGCAAGCTCGCATGCCTGCGGTGCGGTGAAGCCCATCTACTGAGGGACTGCACAAAGCCCCATGAAGCTCGCCACTGTGTGAAATGTGGTGAGGCGCACGTGGGCTCATACAAAGGATGTAAGGTGCGGAAGCGCCTTGTTGCGAGCCGCCGTGGAGGCCCCCAGGAGCCAGCTAAAGTGCGCCCTGGGGTGTCCTCCTCGGCACTGAACCGCGCTGAGGGAACACTGCGCGCCGCTGAGGCAGCAGCAACTCCCAGCCCCGCAGTCACTGCAGAGACCGTGCCAGCTCCGTCCTTGACGGAGACTCCAACGCCCCAACCTGGTCCGCCTACTTCAACGGAGGAAGCCGCCCCGACGCCCTCGACAGCGGGCCCACGCCGGACTTCTCCAAAAAAGAAGTCCAGGAGGAGAGGAAAGAAGAACCGTCGGGCGGCCGACCAGTCGGGCCAAACAGAGTCTCCCACCTCTGTGAGACCCGAGGCCACGCCCCCAGCACTCCAGCAGCTACCAGTGGCGGAAGCTCCAGTAGCGGCCGCCACAATATCGACTCCAGTAGCAGAGGCTCCCGCTGCACCTACCACCACAGCGGCTTCCTCGGCCTTTACAGCGGCCATCCCACAGGCGGACCAGGATGAACTTCAGGACCTAGCCCTGTGGTTCGGTGACCTCCTAAGTAAGGTCCTACATGTACTGCGAAACTTCAAGTTGCAGTACAGCAACCCCAGACTCTCCCCCCTCCAGAAACACACCATGTTCCTCCAAACCTTGGAGCAGTTGTACCCGGGTTCCGCTAAGTAATGGCCTCTAGATTCGTTCGGAGACCATTGCGACTCGCGTACTGGAACGCGAACGGCATCCGGGGGCAACGCCCAGGCGTCATTGAGTTTGTACAATCGTACGGAATTGACATCCTGATGGTTTGCGAAACCCATCTGAATGCTGTTACTGACTTCTCGCTGCCTAGTTACGTCACCCATCGGTCCGATCGGGTCGGCCGACAGGGTGGCGGTACAGCTATCTTCATTAAGAACCACATAACCCATACTCCTGTCCAACTCCCGGCACTACAGCACGTGGAGGCCTGTGCAATCCGGCTTGCCGTTGCCGGGCTAGACGCGCTGCTGATAGCTGCATATGACCCACCAAACCACCGCTTCCATGAAGCGGACTACTCCACCCTACTCAACCTTCACCCAGTGGTATGCATCGCAGGAGATCTCGCGAAACATGCCCTCTGGCATAGCCGCACCAACAACCCCCGAGGCCGCGGGCTCTATCGCCTCATCAGCGGCAACCCCGCCCTCGTCGCGCATGGACCGAGAGGACCTACGTGTCATCCGGCTCGCGGCAGACCGGATGTTCTTGACATCATAATCACCAAGAACACACCATTTCATCTAGACCTCTCGGCGGTCAACGAGTTGGACTCCGACCATGACCATGTCGTGGTGGATACAACCGAGACCGTATCAGCTCGGGTAACACCAGACTGGATAAATCAGATCGACTGGGACGCAGCCGTCCTAGACCTAAACCAAACCGTGGACCCGCGACCGCGCATCGATTCCATCGAAGCGCTGGAAGCGGCAGCCACGGCCTTCTCCCGCCAACTCCTGAATGTGGTACGCGCGCATACCTACCGCATCCCATCTAACAAACCTAACCCGAGAACCATACCGAATGAACTCCGGCAGCTGCTAAAAGCCAAGGCAACCGTACGGAAGCTATGGCAGCACTTCCGCCATCCCAGGATCCAAGCAGTGTACCAGCGGTTAAAATCCCTGGCAAGGCGGCTGCTTCGCGCGCACCGCAAAGCGGCCTGAGAACACACAATGGCACATATAAACCTGGAAGAGAAACAGCCCTGGAGGATCATCCGATCCCTCAGGAAAGACAAAAGTCAGTTTCAGCATCCCATCCATGGCTCCCGTGGGAGACTCTCTTTTGAGCCCCAGGATAAAGCCACGAATTTCGCAGATTATCTGGAGTCCCAATTCGAACCCCGTGAAGACCCCCAGGATGAGGACTTTACTGAGCTCGTGGAAGCGACGGTAGACTACCTCTATGAGGAGACCCCGCCGCCCCATGAGGAGATCCGCATTCCTTTAGTCACCCCGAAAGAGGTGGCTTCCCAACTCAACCACCTAAAACCTAACAAAGCCCCTGGACATGACGGCGTTACGGCGCCTATGCTCCAGCACATACCCAATAAGGCCGTAATCCACTTGACGCGGATTTACAATGCAAGCCTGCAATTACGTCACTTTCCAACGTGTTGGAAGGAGGCGCGGGTGGTATGCATTTTGAAACCCGGCAAGGACCCGGTCTTCCCGTCAAGCTACAGATCTATTAGCTTACTTCCGATCGCCTCGAAATTATTCGAGCGGTTACTCCTACCTCGCCTCACCCCTCTCTTCGAAGAGAGACTCCTACTCCCGGATCATCAGTTTGGTTTCCGTACTGGACATTCCACAACCCTGCAGTTGCTGCGACTGGCTGAGAGGGCTGCCCTGGGCTTCCAGGACAACTTCAAAACAGTCGCGGTGCTCTTGGACTTGGAAAAGGCCTTCGCCACCACGTGGCATCAGGGACTCTTGCACAAGCTCAAGAACGCAGAAATTCCTCCCCCCTACCTTTACCTGCTTAGTAGCTTCCTTCGGGACCGCACTTTCAGGGTGAGGGTGGAGGGGAGGCATTCCAATGTCAGACCCATAGCGGCGGGAGTGCCGGAAGGCAGCGTGCTGTCGCCGTTACTCTTTGCTGCCTACATGTCCGGCTTCCCCACAGAACCCAGTACAGTTACGTGCCAGTATGCCGACGATGTCCTCATAATGGCGCGTAACAAGAACGCCCGATACTGCTTCCCCCCGCTACAGAGACAGCTCCAGGCCATAGGCAGATGGAGTGAACAGTGGCGGATGGCCATCAGCCCGCAGAAGAGCTCAGCTCTACTGCTAGCTAAAGTCCGTGGCTGGCGACCGGAGAGGTCGCTGAGACTGCGGCGGCGGCGGATCCCCTGGGTCCGCTCCGCCAAATACCTCGGAGTCCTCCTCGACCGCGGCCATACTTTCACTCCACATGTCAGGGAGAAGGTCGGCTTGGGACACGCTGCCCTGCGGCAGTTGTTTCCCATCTTCCGCTCCACCATGCCTACACACCTCAAACTACGGCTGTACCGCGCAGTCATCTCGCCCCTGATGCTGTACGGCTGTGAGGTCTGGGGTTCGCTGGCTCGTTCCACCATCCGCAGGCTGCAGGCCGTGCAGAACAGCGCATTGAGGATGATATACGGCACAGACCGCAGATTCCATTCCCACATTCTCCATTCCCACTCCGGAATCCCTTACATAGTGGACGTTGTGCGAGAAAGAGCTCGCACAATATGCACTAAACTTGCTCCCCACCCAAATCCCCAGGTGAACACTCTCGGTCTTTACGACCACACGCTACCAAGAAGACTCGTAAACTACCGCCTTCCCAAGGACGCCCTGGGATGGTAGTTTTCCGGCCGCCTCTCCCTTTATTGTTCTACCCGTCAAGTTAACCAGCATCGGGCATGGTCACGACTCGGACGGGTGACCATCCAGTTGTACTCCGACCAGATCTGCAACACTGGCTTCCCCCACCCCGTACCTATATCCCTTCAGGTCTCCCCGCTAGCCGGCACTGCTTTCCTTGACAGCCCGCAAGCGGCTGGCCAAGGTAAGCATCATCGGGCCTGGTCCCTCTCTGGGTGGGTGGCCACTCAGATAGGTAAACCAGCCCGCGCCGGCTGCACAGAGGGAACACCCTGCCCAATTACTTTGACATTGACAAAAACGCTTGCATAAGACTACATCTTTTATATCACACGGGTAAATCCGCAAGAAAAGCGGATAGGTACCGTGGTGATTTGCCCCCGCCCGAGTACACTCGGGCGACTAGTTCCTGCTCCTGGCTCCTGGCTCCTCCTGACGGAAGGGGTCACTCACTCATTATCGTCACTCCCTCCCGAGACTCGAGAGGGCCGACATCTACTCTGGGAGCAGCTACGGCACCCCCTACCGGCGGATCTGGCAGCAGCAGCAGCAGCGGCAGGAGCCACGGCAGCATTCCCCCAGCGCCAACGCAGTGGGCATTCGTCCCTCTATTAGCTTGCAGCTCCGACGCCTGCGGGTGCTCGGCTTCTATACAGCGGCAACGCAGTGGGCTCTGACCCCCTATTAGCTTGCCGTTCCGCCGCCAGTGTGCGAGTGCCCCACAGACAGCTTGCTGTCATTTTGTAAAGAGCAGGAACACCCCTACTTTCCTACTCCTCTTCTACTGTCATCTTTCTTTTCATTGACCTGACAAGACCGACTGACAACGGAAACAGCGGGTCCGTAACGCCAGAGCCAAGGGTGAAGGCCTTTGGCCTGAAACCTCGAGCCGATATGGCTCGCACAGGCGCCTCCTCTAAGGAGGTCCGGTCCTCTGCGGACAGCCGTAGGGCATCCGCACCTACCCTGACCAGTGACGACGGGCAACAGCCAAGCACCAGCACCAGTCAACCTACTCCCTCACCAGAGACGGCCGAACCTTCGCGCAAGCGAAGCAGGACGTCTATTGGCGGCAGCAACAGGCGCAAGCCATCTTCGCCTCACCGCCTCGTAGCGGTTGAGAGTGCACACACCAATCAGGACCCCACCAGTCCTTACACCATCCCTATGCCCGACTCCGACGCCGACGTCGAACCTGACGGGCCGTGGATAACTGTCCACGCAGGGGGCCGCAGAAGCGGTCGTTCCTCCCCAACCCAACCGCAACACCACAGGGAATTAACCAACCCCCAACCCAAGGGGGGCGCAAAATCCCGCCAATAGTTGCCGACGCTTTCCGCAACCACGTTGTGGTAATGAGAAAGCTGGCAACGAAGCTTAGGGGCCCCTTCGAGGCTCGGCGGAAGCTAAGGAAAATCCACCTTCATACCTCCTCGGAAAGGGATTTCGAGGCAGCGAAGGCTGTATTACGGGACGAACAAATCCCGTTCTACAGCTACTCGCTGCAGCGGCCCTACGTGGAGCGTAGGGTAATACGGGGCCTTGACTCCGACTGCACCCCTGAGGATGTCAAGGCGGCCCTTCAGGACGAGTACAACATCACCCCTACCTCCGTGGCACGTCTCAGTAAGACGGTGGGAACAGACGACGGCACTCCGAGTGCCTATACCCTTATCCCTGGTCGTGGTACCAAGGGAACGCGCCGAGACAGTTCAGCCGATAGACGCCGTCCGTCGGCTTATCTTCACCGTCGTGCGTATCGAAAGATACCACGGCAAAGAGGGACCTGTGCAGTGCCATAGGTGCATGGGCTTCAATCACTCTAGCAGGGTGTGCGAGCGCAAGCTCGCATGCCTGCGGTGTGGTGAAACCCATCTACTGAGGGGCTGCACAAAGCCCTATGAAGCTCGCCACTGTGTGAACTGTGGTGAGGCGCACGTGGGCTCATATTAAGGATGTAAGGTGCGGAAGCGCCTTGTTGAGAGCCGCCGTGAAGGCCCCCAGGAGCCAGCTTATGTGCGCCCGGGGTGTCCTTCTCCTCGGCACTAAACCGCGCTGAGGGAACGCTGCGCGCCGCTGAGGCAGCAGCCACTCCCACCCCCGCAGTCACTGCAGAGATTGTGCCAGCTCCGTCCTTGACGGAGACCCCAACCCCCCAACCTTGTCCGTCTACGTCAACGGAGGAAGCCGCCCCGATGCCATCGGTAGAGGGCCCACGCCGGACCTCCAAAAAAGAAGGACAGAAGGAGAGGAAAGAAGAACTGTCGGGCGCCCGGCCAGTCGGGCCAATCAGAGGCTCCCACCTCTGTGACACCCGAGGCCACGCCCCCAGCACTCCAGCAGCTACCAGTGGCGGAAGCTCCAGCAGCTGCCGCCACAGTGCCGACTCCAGCAGCGGAGGCTCACGCTGCACCTACCACCACAGCGGCTTCCTCGGCCTTTACAGCGGCCATCCCACAGGTGGACCTGAATGAACTTCAGGACCTAGCCCTGTGGTTCGGTGACCTCCTAAGTAAGGTCCTACCTATACTGCGAAACTTCAAGTTGCAGTACAGTGACCCCAGACTCTCCCCCCTCCAGAAACACACCCTGTTCCTCCAAACCTTGGAGCAGTTGTACCCGGGTTCTCGCTAAGTAATGGCCTCTAGATTCGTTCGGAGACCAGTGCGACTCGCGTACTGGAACGCGAACGGCATCCGGGGACAACGCCCAGGCGTCTTTGAGTTTGTACAATCGTACGGAATTGACATCCTGATGCTTTGCGAAACCCATCTGGATGCTGTTACTGACTTCTCGCAGCCTAGTTACGTCACCCATCGGTCCGATCGGGTCGGCCGACAGAGTGGCGGTACAGCTATCTTCATTAAGAACCACATAACCCATACTCCTGTCCAACTCCCAGCACTACAGCACGTGGAGGCCTGTGCAATCCGGCTTGCCGTTGGCGGGCTAAACGCGCTGCTGATAGCTGCATATGACCCACCTAACCACCGCTTCCATGAATCGGACTACACCACCCTACTCAACCTTCACCCAGTGGTATGCATCTCAGGAGATCTCAACGCGAAACATGCCCTCTGGCACAGCCGCACCAACAACCCCCGAGGCCGCGGGCTCTACCGCCTCATCAGTGGCAACCCCGCCCTCGTCGCGCACGGACCGAGAGGACCTACGTGTCATCCGGCTCGCGGCAGACGGGATGTTCTTGACATCATAATCACCAAGAACACACCATTTCATCTAGACCTCTCGGCGGTCAACGAGTTGGACTCCGACCATGACCATGTCGTGGTGGATACAACCGAGACCGTATCAGCTCTGGTAACACCAGACTGGATAAATCAGATCGACTGGGACGCAGCCGTCCTAGACCTAAACCAAACCGCGGACCCGCGACCGCGCATCGATTCCATCGAAGCGCTGGAAGCGGCAGCCACGGCCTTCTCCCGCCAACTCCTGAATGTGTTACGCGCGCATACCTACCGTATCCCATCTAACAAACCTAACCCGAGAACCATACCGAATGAACTCCGTCAGCTGCTAAAATCCAAGGCAACCGTACGGAATCTATGGCAGCGCTTCCGCCATCCCAGGATCCAAGCAGTGTACCAGCGGTTAATATCCCTGGCAAGGCGCCTGCTTCGCGCGCACCGCAAAGCGGCCTGTGAACACACAATGGCACATATAAACCTGGAAGAGAAACAACCCTGGAGGATCATCCGAACTCTCAGGAAAGACAAAAGACAGTTTCAGCATCCCAGCCATGCCACCCGTGGGAGACTCTCTTTTGAGCCCCAGGATAAAGCCACGGATTTCGCAGATTATCTGGAGCCTCAATTCGAACCCCGCGAAGACCCCCAGGACGAGGACTTTACTGAGCTCGTGGAAGCGACGGTAGACTACCTCTATGAGGAGCCCCCGCCGCCCCATGAGGAGATCCGCATTCCTTTAGTCACCCCGAAAGAGGTGGCTTCCCAACTCAACAACCTAAAACCTAACAAAGCCCCTGGACATGACGGCGTTACGGCGCCTATGCTCCAGCACCTACCCAGAAAGGCCGTAATCCACCTGACACGGATTTACAATGCATGCCTGCATCTACGTCACTTTCCAACGTGTTGGAAGGAGGCGAGGGTAGTATGCATTTTGAAACCCGGCAAGGACCCGGTCTTCCCGTCAAGCTATAGATCTATTAGCTTAATGCCGATCGTCTCGTAAGTATTCGAGCGGTTACTCCTACCTCGCCTCACCTCTCTCTTCGAAGAGAGACTCCTTCTCCCGGATCATCAGTTTGGTTTCCGTGCTGGACATTCCACAACCCTGCAGTTGCTGCGACTGGCTGAGAAGGCTGCCCTGGGCTTCCAGGACAACTTCAAAACAGTCGCGGTACTCTTGGACGTGGAAAAGGCCTTCGCCACCACGTGGCATCAGGGACTCTTGTAGAAGCTCAAGAACGCAGAAATCCCTCCCCCCTACCGTCACCTGCTTAGTAGCTTCCTTCGGGACCGCACTTTCAGGGTGAGGGTGGATTCCACAGTCACACCCATAGCGGCGGGAGTGTCGGAAGGCAGCGTACTGTCGCCGTTACTCTTTGCTGCCTACATGTCCGACTTCCCCAAAGAACCCAGTACAGTTACGTGCCAGTATGCCGACGATGTCCTCATAATGGCGCGTAACAAGAACGCCCGATATTGCTTCCCCCCGCTACAGAGACAGCTCCAGGCCATAGGCAGATAAAGTGAAGAGTGGCGGATGGCCATCAGCCCGCAGAAGAGCTCAGCTCTACTGCTGGCTAAAGTCCGTGGCTGGCAACCGGAGAGGTCGCTGAGGTTGCGGCGGCGGCGGATCCCCTGGGTCCGCACCGCCAAATACCTTGGAGTCTTCCCCGACCGCGGCCTTACTTTCACTCCACATGTCAGGGAGAAGGTCGGTATGGGACACGCTGCCCTACGGCAGTTGTTTCCCATCTTCCGCTCCACCATGCCTATACACCTAAAACTACGGCTGTTCCAGTTTTTTAATAAACGAATTTAATTCGGGAAATATTTTAGTTATTTTTTATTTAATTATTAGAACGCAGTCATCCCGCCCCTGATGCTATACGGCTGCGAGGTCTGGGGCTCGTTGGCTCGTTCCACCATCCGCAGGCTGCAGACCGTGCAGAACAGGGCATTGAGGATGATATATGGCACAGACCGCAGATTCCCGTCGCACATTCTCCATTCCCACTCCGGAATCCCTTACATAGTGGACGTTGTGCGAGAAAGAGCTCGCACAATATACACTAAACTTGCTCCCCACCCAAATCTCCAGGTGAGCATTCTCTGTCTTTACGACCACACGCTGCCTAGGAGACTCGTAAGCTACCGCCTTCCCAAGGACACCTTGGGATGGTAGTTTTCCGGTCGCCTCTCCCTTTACAGTTCTACCCGCCAAGTTAAGCAGCATCAGGCCCGGTCCCGACTCGGACGGGTGACCGTCCAGTTGTACTCCGACCAGATCTGCAACACTGGCTTCCCCCACCCCGTACCTATATCCCTTCAGTTCTCCCCGCTAGCCGGCACTGCTTTCCTTGACAGCCCTCAAGCGGCTGGCCAAGGTAAGCAGCATTGGGCCTGGTCCCTCTCTGGGTGGGTGACCACTCAGGTAGGTAAGCCAGCCCGCGCCGGCTGCACAGAGGGAAACACCCTGCCCACATTACTTCGACACAGACAAAAACGCTTGCATAAGACTGCATCTTTTATATCACACGGGTAAATCCGCGAGAAAAGCGGATACGTACCGTGGTGATTTGCCCCCGCCCAAGTACACTCGGGCGACTAGTTCTTGATCCTGGCTCCGGAAGGGGTGGCAGCCGGTTGGGAGACCGTCCGGCTGAAACCATGCCCCCACCTGGAACATATCTCCCACCCAAATCCCTAATCCTACCAACTTTTCTCCCACCTGGCCTGCTTAACCCGGTGGCCACACAAGCGGTACGTCGAGTTAAGCAGCATCGAGCGTGGTCACCACTTGGGTGGGTGACCGCCCAAGTGACCGACTACACTCAGCCCTAAGGCTGCGGAGGAATTTTAACACCGCCCGGCGGACGTAGACACAAAAGCTTGTGAAGAAAATCTATTTCCCCTATAATATGGCACAAGTAAAACCGCTTTTAGCGGTTAGGTACTGTGGCGATCTTACACTCCGTCCAGGTAAACCTGGACGACCTGTTCTTGGACTCTGGACTCTGGGAAAGGGCACGCGGGTCTGCCTCTCAAACTCATCTGACTGGAGCTCCCGACACACATCATACACCTACTACACTCATACCTTAAACACAGATATTTTGTAGTTTCAGTTGCGGGACACAAATCAACACCTAGGCCAATAAGAGGCAGAGACCCCGAAGGCTCTGTACTTTCCCCCACGCTCTTAAGCGTCTACATGGCCGACCTACCAACAGTGCAGCAAGTCAACATAGCTCAGTATGCTGATGACGTGCTGTTATACTGTACAAACAGCCACGCAGAGCCTTCAACCCTATTCAGAGACACCTCTGCCTCATCCAAGAGTGGTGCGAGCGTTGGCGATTGTCCATAAATCCGGAGAAAAGCCACGCTATTCTCTTCACCAAGCGCCGCTTTCCCGCAAACTTCCCCACATTCACGTACCTCAGACGAAGGATACAATGGACCAACACCATCAACTACTTGGGGGTGAAGTTTGACAGGGGCGTTACTTTTAGGGAGCACATCAGGGGGCTGTGGAACCGGGGCAATGGGGCAGCGGCCTCACTGTACCCGATGCTGAGGTCCTCGATGACGGTTCCCCTTAAGTTGCGCCTTTTGAGGGCTCTCATAATCCCCATGTTAATCTACGCCTGTGAGATCTGGGGCATGGCGGCAGACTCCAGTCTGCTGCTGCTTCAGCGGGTACAGATTAGGTGTCTTGCGGCTATCTATTCTGTGCCTCGAGGCTTTCCAACGAGACTCCTGCGCGAAGCCTCTGGTCTACTATACCTGGAGGACGAGATTAGGCGTCGGCCAACAAAATTCAACGAAGGTTTACCATTCCATCGGAGCGCCCTCGTTAGGTCTCTTGGGGATTACGATCCCACAAACCGCCGCTTCAGGCGATACCGGCTTCCCCGCATGGCTTGCGGGCATCCCCGGTAACGAAGGAGCACCACCAACAGCTACTACGGCCAAGCTCCTTATAATCCTTCAAGAGTTGCTTGGATTCAAAATTAAAACCTCAAAACAAACATTTTGAGTAACACACACCAGCGGTGCACAAGGGCCGTTGCACCATCAAGGCAACCGTCGAGGAGCAACATTTGCCTCCTCCTGTCACTCCACAACCCCAAAACACACCCGCCTTCCTACAAAATCCACAATCCCGTCAGAACGTGGTTAAGTTCTCTCCGAGAACAGGGACACGTCTAGCACACCTCGGGCTGCCCTCAGCCTGCCAATTACACTGGACTGGACTGGAAAAGGGAGATTGCAAGGATGATTGTGATAGCGTTGATGGTGGTGGCAGTTGCCAGCGCGCAGAGGAGCTGTGCTAATTTTGGGAGGTGTGGGTTCGAGTTGAATGACGAGACGGGTCATTTGGAAAATGTGACAAGATGTGATAAGGATTATGAACTGTTGCCTAACTGTACATGTGTATACCGGAAAGGTAGTGGGTGTAGGTTTGGCTCTGACTTTATTAACCTAGGTACACTTAAAAACGTGTATAATTGTCTAAAACCGATAAGGAGATGTCAGAGTGGGCGGAGATGTTCAGGGATGATGTACGGGGGAGTGAAGTTTGGACAGCTTGAATGTCCAGGGGGGATGTTGGAACAGGAAGATGTGGGTGTAAAAAGGGAGAAGCTAGGGATGAAGCCGGGTGTAAATGTTATAAAACACCGGTGAGAATGTATGCTAGCGACAACAGTTCGATTCTTGTTGAGATGATAGGTTGTAGTTTGTTGATGGAAACGATAGATTTGCCGGAAGGGTTGGAATTGGATTGGAAATTGACTCCGGAGGAAAGCGAACTTGTGATGGCATATAGTGTGGTAAATGAGATGAATTCCTACTTTTCTGAAAATTTTGTGTATATGTTTGGGAAATGTGGCGATGGTGAGTGGCAGCTGAACTTAGGTGGTGGGAGGAAAGTAAGTGTAAGGTTGAAGAGGGCGTCTAGGTAGTCTACGGAGGGGAGCTTGAAGTTAAATTCGGAATGTAATGGGAATGGTGGGGATGTAGGAAGGGTGTCGGTGAGTAGTATAAGAAAAGCGGCATCACAGAGGTGCAAAAAGGAAATAAATGCGATGAAACAAAAAAAAAAAAAAAAAAAAAAGGAATACGAGAATAAATTGAAGGAAGTGAAAAAGGAGAATGAGGGGGTAAATAAGGAGAAACAAGAGCGTGGAGAGAGGGTAAGACAAATGCGAGGGATGATGGAAAGAATGAGAATAGAGCTGGAGGAGAAACATGTGAATGTGACGAAGCAACAGACATTGGTAAACAGAATAAAAGGAAATGTAGCTAAACTTTTTGAGGAATTTGAGGGGTTAAAGCATATGTTGGGAAATTGGAAAACGCGTGCACTGGCGGGGTGGAGAATTTTCCCAATTATGAAACAACTTACGAGGAAGAGGGAGAAGATGAAGGTGAGGAAGCTAGGGGAGGAGGTGTGGATAAGGGGAACGATGAAGAGTTGGAATACGATGCTAATTGATGAGGAAGTTGAAATTGCATGACTACTAAAGAAAATGTTTAGGAGAGGGAAAGGAACCCTAGCTAGGAGAAACACAATAAGTGAAAATAAAGAAATACACATTGAATGAGGAAGTTAATATTTAAGCATTGAAATCATTACTGTGTGCGTGTGGGCATACAAAAAAATTGATTAGAAAAAAAGAAATGTCTTAGAAATTTCTTTGCAAATTGTATTAAGAAAAAAAAAATCACACAAAATTGAAATTGCGAAAAACCATCACAAATATATACATACAATAAAAAAGATATATAAAAAGGAAAACAATTTGTAAAAAATCATACCATTGGATAAAATCAATTGCGCATTAGGGGTCGGTAACCACCACATCGAACACAGGGTCCTTGGTTTCTGTAGCGCAAATTCAATAGAAATATTATTAATGAAACAGGCACGTCGAGCCTGGCACAGTAAACAAGTAGGAGAGAATCTACTATGATTTGACGAGTGCCACACTGTGTAAAAGGTATACATTTTTAAAGTGGATTGCAAAATTTTGCCGTCGTACCGTTTTGCCATGCACGATGCGCAGGAACCAGTGTGAGAGGTAGAGCAAAACATTTTTAAGGAAGGCAATGCCTTAATACTTCTATAGGACACTTACAAACAAAGTTAATTAATCGAGGAGATGGTATTAAAATGTTATTTAATAAACAGTGACGATAGGTCTGGCAAAATAAGCACATAGGTTGATACATAGCTTCGGGGAAAGAAATAAATTGCAACACTTCCAAATCGGCACCGATATGGATAAAATAATTCATTAACTCGTCGTTTGTGTAAAACGGGAGGCGGTTAAGAATAAGTTCTCTAATTTCACTCTCATCACAAGGGGTGAGACAAGGACATGGCATTACTGATAAACAAAAACGAAGAAAAGAGAGATACAACTAGAAAAACACAGTACTTACAGATTTATCCTGGTTCCATAAATGTGAACGGAGGTTTGTTGTAACAAATGATTATAAACAACACTAAATACAAAAAACAGGTAATGTTTTAAACACACACACAAAACTATTACACTGAAAAAAAAATATGAGTTTACAATCCACACACGCTGAAACACTTACGACAGCAGACGCCTTTTTTAAAGTGGGCATACGACGGTCTGGGGTTGGGGGACAAAGGCACCAGCGGGGCTATTGGGGCTGCCTGTCGTTTTCCCAGCCGCAGTCTAGATGCCGGCGAGACCTTGTCCAGCAGGGGAATTGCAAGCTAGATGGGCTCGTCGTCGTCGGCTTCCTGTGGAACCCGAACGTTTGCGAACGCTGCATCAAAGCCGTCGTCCAGTTTCAATGGATTCTCCTCCTCACATCGCCCGGGGATCGAAAACTGATTTAATGTTAGCAATAGAGAGCGCCTGCAATCGTTGCTCGGAAACTTAGAGGACAGAAGAGGGAGCAACGATTGAAAAGGAGGCAATGGCGGAGGGGAGTTTTGGGAAGAATGATGCTGAAATTTGAATTGAGTAAGAGGGGAGAGAGTAAGAGGCGAGGATATATCGATAACTTCAATAGGGACGGGGGTGGAGGTTCGAATATTTGCAAATGAAGGAGATGAAACCGGACTCTAGGAAGGGACGTGGGAGGCAAGGGGGGAGGCGTTGAAGGGGGCGAAGATGTCAACAGAGCAGTCGTCGTCTTCAGTGTAACCAGCAGTGATGGTGGAGTTGGTGACGTCTGAAGAAGACGAAATCTCGATAGTCGTCGGCTCCACAGGTGGAAGAGGAGTGCAGAACCTCGCTGGTGGCGACGCCGGGGGCGACAAGAAGTCGCAGGGTACGGAGACGCCGGAGCAGTTGTTGATGTCAATGGTGGTGGCGTTGGCGATGTCAACAGAGGAGACGTCGTCGTCGTCTTCGGTGTAACCGGCAGTGATGTTGGTGGAGTTGGTGACGTCTGAAGAAGACGAAATCTCGATAGTCGTCGGGTCCACAGGTGGAAGAGGTGTGCGACACCTCGTCGGAGGCGACGCCGGGGGCGATGACGCCGAGAGCTGTGAAAGTCTAGCGACGTCACCCGACTCTACAGTGGCGTTTAGAGACGAAGAGCAAGATGGAGGTTCTTGAAGTGGTGCAAAAGGTCCAAACGGCGGCTCTGAAGAATATATATCGTCCGGCGCACTGTAGACCGACGAGGTAGTCGTTGTTACAAATCTTTCTTCAGTCACCACTTGATGCCACACACGTTTACTTGTTGGCGAAAAAAAAAAAAAAAACTTTCGGTGACGGTGAAATTAGAGAAGTGCGTACGATGCATGTTGAAGGTACAAGCTCGACAACAGAACTTGAAGTAAAGGCAGAGTGGCAAAGTCCCAACATTTAAAGGACTGCTAATCGACATGTGGATTTGTGTCACACAATATGGCCGCCGCGATAAAAATTGTTAAAGTCCGAGATTACTTTAAAAATGTAGGTGGGAACGGAAGACTAATTAGCAAGAAAATGTTTAAATGTGGTTTTGTGGTGAACGGTAGGAAAATCTGGCTCGTATCGAAACCGGACGTTGCGGTGGGTGAACGGTGGGACCGGAAATAGCCCGGAAAAGGAGCCGATAAAAATTCTGGAAACTGTGGCGAGAGAACTCGACTGGGTTTTTAATTAGGACTTTAACTGAGTTCGCAGACGGATGTTGCGGCTGCGATAAGGTGTATTTAAAAAACACGGGCCGTCATGCCGCTCGCAGCAGTGAGAAAGTGCTTTAAAGTGTTAAAAGTTTTAAAAGAATATGGATTTTAGGCTTTCGAGGGATTTATGCGTAATTGCGTGTGATAATTAACGATTGTTTTAGAAACAAGAAAGTTATTGGTTGTGTACGCGGGTAATAGCTAGTTGTGTGTATTAAAATAATATAAAACTGAGATACTTTTGACTTGTGGAGTGTTTACATATAATTTAAAAGAAGCAGGTAAAGAAAAAAAGTGGCCAGGACCAGAGTGTGGTTTCGTACAATGCAGCACGAATGCGCGGGAAGTGAGGACGACGACGACGAAATTAAGCTGCCGAGGTTCGAAATTATTTCGCATAGGGAGCGAAGCATGAAAAGGCTTTTCTCTGGCTACACAGAGACCGAAATTGTTGTGAACCCGGGACACAAAGGTGCAAACTCTGTGCAGTGGGTGACAGAACTCTTTAGCGACATTGTAAAGTTTGCTAAAGAGATCTTGATGAATAACGAACCCGGTTTCTTAGGAATATCGATATCGAACGATACCGAACCATCCAAACCGTTCAATATGAGTGTGAGACGCATCGATCAAGTCAATGCCGATGTTGTTGTTAAATCAATTGAAAAGGTCATGCAGAGCAATAAACAATTTTTGCTAGCAGGACCTCTAAAAATTACATTTGTTTGGACAAAGCAGGTGTCGGGATCGTGCTATAAGCCGTGCAATGCCTGTAACGGCAATAAGGGAATAATAGAAATAATTAACAAAGACCAATTGTGCTTGCCGAGAGCCAATGTTGATAGCAAAACCAAAGCCGACAATGACGTCAATTATGAAACAATGAGACGCAGTGAGTTCTTGCAAAAGCAGAGGGCCATTGCCCTTTGCGAAAAAGTAGGAAAATTAAATGGCGCATTTACTATAGATGACGTCAGACAGTTCGACAGTGTGTTAAAAGACTATAAGGTGACTGTTTTCGGAGATCATTCGGGCAAGAACGTGCTATATGCGTCTGCAAAGAATGCAAACAAACATATTGACGTCATTTATCACGAAGGTCATTTTAACGCCATAGTAAACCTACACATGTGTTTTAAGTGTAAGTGGTATTGTCGACAATGTAATTATCCTTCGGCAAACAAAAAAGAATTACACAGGTGCGAGGAAAATTGTTCAAAGTGTCACTAGCAGTGCGAAAAGAGTTATTTAGCTTACATACACTGTGCCGCGTGTAACCGAGATTTTAAGGGTCCTACATATTTTCAAAATCACATTAAAAAAGGGGTTTTCTACCCAAAGGCACTTTCCGTGTGTGATGCAGAGAAGGTGTGTACGACCTGCCAAAAGATGGTTAATCTCAGGCATAGAAAGATAGCTCACCAGTTTGGGGAGAAGTATTGCAGCAACTGTAAGACGCACGTGGGCGACGGTCACTTGTGCTTCATACAGCCGTACGTTTCTCCCAACAAAAGAAACAGGTTCGTGTTCATGTTCATGGATTTTGAATGTACACAGGACACTGCTTATGTCGGCAAACAATTAACGTACGAGCATGTACCAAACCTGTGCGTGCTATACCAAGCCTGTCCGTTATGCATAGACGAGACCACTAAAATGGCGTATTGTACAGAGTGTGGCATTAAAGAGTGGGTCTTTATGCACGATCCGGTAAAACAATTGTTTTGTCACATTACCCAGGCAAGGTTCGAAGCCTGGGACGTGATCTTGGTGGCCCATAACCTCAGAAGCTACAACGGGCAATTTTTATTGAAGTACATGGTTCAGAATTTGAAGTGGACGCCTGAGCTTATAATGAACGGGAACAAAATATACCGCATGCGCCACGGTGACGTCACGTTCATTGATTCGCTCAACTTTATACCCATGCCACTGGCTCGCTTTTCAAAGACCTTTGAATTGAAGGATAGCAAGGATTACTTTCCATACCTATTTAACACCAAGGAAAACCAGAACTACGTGGGTTCGATTCCCGACAAAATATATTACTGTCCACGGGGTATGTAGGTGGAGGGGCGAAGAGCCTTCGAGCAGTGACACAACGAAAAGCTGGTCTCCAACTACGTCTTCGACATGAAGGCGGAAATGGTGACGTATTGTGAAATGGACGTGCTTCTGTTAAGCCAGGGAGTATCAAAATTTAGAAGGCAGTTTTTGGATGAGAACGGCAGTGACCCGTTCAAAGAATGCGTCACCATTGCGCAAGCTTGCATGTGCGTATATAGAAATCGCTTCATGCCACCGAAAAAGCTAGGGCTGTTGCCCGTCGGAGGATACCGCCTAGCCGACAGGCAGTCTCGCATAGCGTGCATATGGCTTACTTGGTTAGAATTACAAAATAACTTTGTTATACTGCACGCAATGAGAGGCCGCGAGGTTAAAATTTTAGGCCACAAAGCGGGCGGGTACAGAGAAGAAGGATCTGTGAAGTACGTGTATTTCTTCCACGGTTGGTTTTACCACGGGTGCAGGCGTTGTTTTCACAACCGCCATGCCCCGGTGTACAGCACGGGAAAAGAAATCATGGCCTCCAGGTTCGAAGGCACCGAAAAGCTCACCCGGCAGATGAGAGAGGCCGGCTATACGGTGGTGGAAATTTGGGGTTGCAAGTTCGACGCCTTGATGAAGGCGAACGAAGACCTAGTGCGCCATGCGAAGAACTTCCCGGTACCCGAACCCCTAAACCCCAGAGACGCCTTCTACGGAGGCCGCACAAACTGTACAAAGACGTACTGCGAGGCGGTCGGGGACCGAAAGATTTTGTATTATGACGTGTGTAGCCTGTACCCGTTCGTGAACAAGACAAAGCCCTACCCCGTGGGGCACCCCAAGATCCACGTAGATCGCTTTCCTCGCCTAGAAGACGTCAGAGGAGGACTTGTAAAGTGCCGGGTTCTACCCCCGCAAACTCTGTACCACCCGGTGCTGCCGGCACGCATCTGCGGCAAGCTGATGTTTCCGCTATGCCGGGCATGTGCAGAGACGGAGAACCAGGGCGAATGCCGGCACGGGGACGACGAGAGGGCCTTGCAGGGCAACTGGGTTGTCGACGAGATGAAGGTAGCCTTGGAGGAGGGGTACCAGCTCCTCAAGGTCTACGAAATTTGGGAGTACGACGTGGCACAGTACGACCCGCGCACCGGGTCGAAGGGTCTGTTCGAGGACTACGTCAATCAGTTCCTCAAGATCAAGACCGAAGCCTCCGGCTGGCCCTTGGGTTGTGACACGGCAGAAGCCAAGCAACAGTACGTGAAGCAGTTCTTCGAGCACGAAGGTGTCGTTCTTGATCCCGAGGTCATCGCGTCCAACCCCGCCAGGCGGGAATTGGCCAAGCTGATGCTGAACTCATTCTGGGGTAAGCTGGGACAGAAAAGTAACATGTCCACGTGCGAGCTAGTGGACCGGTACGACCGCCTTCTGGACCTGCTCAATGACCCGGGTATCGAAGTGCAGGCCTACGTACCCGTGACGAGTGAGGTCACTTACGTGGTGTGGAAGTACTGCGAGCAGAGTCCGAGAGTGAATTCCGCGTCCAACGCAGTACTTGCAGCTTACACCACGGCGCATTGGTGTCTGGTGCTATACTCGTACCTGAAGCGCCTCGGAGAGCGGGTGTGCTACTTCGACACCGACTCTGTCGTCGCCACCGCATTACCGGGGAAATGGACCCCTTCCGCGGGACGCCTCCTGGGGGACATGACAGACGAGCTTGAGAAGTACGGTTGAGGTGCTTACATGACACGTTTCGCCTCCACGGATCCGAAGAGCTATTGCATGGAGATCAAGTACCCGGAGACGGACAAGACCGTCTCGGTATGTAAGGTGAAGGGCATTACACTCCATTGGGGCAATCTACAGCACGTGAACACCGATGTGATGCGCGACATGGTGCTGGCGGATCAAAGCAAGACGGTGACTCTGTCGGGGACTCAGATTTCTATAAAACCGTTTTGGACGGTGGTTACCGAACCGAAAACGAAGACCTTCAGAATGGTGGTCAACAAGCGCGTTTACACCGAGGATTTTGACACGTATCCCTACGGGTACAAGAGAAAAAACAAATGAAACGCCAAGCGCAGGCGAAGCTCATTTCGAACCAGGGACCTCTGGGGGACGCGATGCCGAGATCTCGGCACCTTAGGCGATTCAATTTTCCCAGCACGATGCTCGTGGCGGGACCTTCGCGCTGCGGAAAGTCCACCTTTGTGAAAAACCTGATTCGCCACGCCGACGACATGTTCGACGAGCGCCCCAGAAAGGTGCTGTGGTGCCACCCTCCGGAGTATTCGCCCAGACTCGAAGCCTTGCCCCTGCGGTGTGAGACTCACGCGGGGATCCCCGAGAAGTATCTCGTCGTCCTGGACGATCTCATGGTTGAGGGTGGTGGGAAGGACGTGTCTAATTTTTACACCAGAGACTCCCATCACAAGCGCTTCGGCATTGTGTACATTCTGCAAAACGTGTTTCCTCAGGGTCAGAAATATCGCAACATCTCTCTCAATGCCAACTACATCGTGGTGTATAAAAACAACCGCGACAAGAAGCATATCGAAAGGCTGTGTCAGCAGATCGAACCCAGAAACTCAAAGTTTCTCTTGGAGGCTTTCGAAAAGTCCACCGAACACCCGCATGGGTATCTGGTGCTGGATTGCACTCAATATACGCCTAACCGATACAGGTAGCGAACCGGCGTCCTGCCGGACGAGAGCCTGTCGTATTTCGTACCCAACTCTGACCGATGATTGAAAACCCGGATGTCTCGGGTTTGACTTAAGCGTCTTAGGCAACTGATTTTAAATAACGCGCCATTTTGACACGTTCGTCATTGTGGTGCAAGCATGGCTAGAGGTAGGTTAAGCCTAGCAAAATAAAGCAGTGCTCGCATAGCTAGGCAGCATGCGAATTTGACGGTCCTGGCCAAGGCTAAGGCCCCTCAGCGCAAAAAGGTGTTACAAAATGCCGATGGGGATCTCATAATGGCCATTTGCGAATGTATGCTCAATGTGTGCAGAGGTCACATGCAACTGCCGAAAAAGTGCTTGTGTCGCTTAAAGAGGCATAAGGCATCTTAGAGGAAGTTGGTGGACAGGCGAGTGCCACTGAAGAAGAAGAAGAAGAAAATCTGGGTTCAAAAAGGAGGCTTTCTGCCGGCCTTTCTGCTTCCCGTATTAGCCACGCTGGGCAGCGCGCTCGTGTCGAAAATTGCAGGATGAAGCACGCAAGACAGATCGTCGTCGCTCCGCAGCCAAAAACCCTAAACAAGCTTCACGTCATCGACAAAACTATTTCGAGACTTGCCAAAGAGATCGAGAACGTGCAGCGCGCCAAACTCTCGGCCGACGAAAAGTGGTGCATCGTGAAGCATAAATTGGGTCACTATCTCGATCTCGTGACACAAGTCCGACAACCCTACCTTAACCACCACGACGACGATGTCGACGACGACGATTACGAAGACCTCCTGCCGGTAAAAAAGGAGATGGAACCCAGAACCATAAAGATCAACCCGCTCTCGCCTCGAAAAATAAGGAGGGTCAACCCTCTGTCGCCCTTAAGAAAAAAATCGAAGACGCTTCCCGCGAGATACCAGTTGCGCAGGCGAATCTGGCAACCTCTGTACAAGTAAGGCATGAAGGAATGGAAGCAACTGAGGCACTATTATGCAAAACCGCACCACTACGCCGGTTTGGGCACGGTGACGGCCCTTCGCAAGGCCACGGGTTCGTCGAAGGCCAACATCGAGTCCTTCCTTCATAACCAGGACAGTTATACCTTGCACAAACCGGTGAGAAAGCGGTTTTCCACCAGGTGTTACCACGTGACCAATATGGACGACCTTTGGGAAGCCGATCTGAATGTCATGAACAGCGTTAGGGAACATAACCAGCCGTTCGTCTACATTCTAACGGTCATCGACGTCTTTTCAAAATACTGTTGGGCCGTTGCGCTGAAATAGAAACAGGGATCCGAGGTGATGCGCGCGTTTCGCACTATATTTTCTCAGCGCGTTCCTAAAGTCCTGCAAACGGACAGCGGAACGGAGTTTACGAACAAAACTTTTCGCGACTTTCTAAAGAAACACGACGTGAAGCATTACACGACCAAAAATAACGTGAAAGCCAGCGTCGTGGAGCGCTTTAACCGCACCTTGAAAACCAAGATGTGGAAATATTTCACGCTGAAAAATAGTTACAGATACGTGGAGGTGCTTCCTGCCTTGCTTCAGTCGTACAATAGCTCGCATCACAGGTCCATAAAGATGGCACCAAAGGACGTTGACGAATCTAACATTTTACAGGTTTACCACAATCTGTACTCAAATAGACGCCTTCCTGGCACGAGAAAGCCTAGATATTCCGCGGGAGATCACGTGCGCATCTCCAAAGAAAAAATGAGATTCGACAAGGGCTACGAGCAGAACTGGACCGACGAAATTTTCCAGATAGACGAGGTGGTGCGCGGTCGACCCATGGTATATAAGTTGAAGGATCTAGCCGGAGAGGCCATAGACGGCATATTTTACACCGAAGAGCTGGAGAAGGTCGTGCTTCCCGAGACCTTCAAGGTCGAACGCATTCTACAGACCAAGGGACGCGGACGCAACAAGCAGGTCTTGGTAAAGTGGAAGGAGTATCCGGTCAAGTTCAACTCGTGGGTCTTGGCTTCGACGATCGACTCGACATGATTCAGACGAAACCGTTTTCCCTCACCCTCGTGAGCAATGCTTCGATGGACCACTTTACCGAAAACACCACGTCCAAATTATCAAATTACTGCCCGAAAGGATCGTACTGCAGGGCGAATGGGAAGTGGCTCTGCAAAAGGTCAGGTATCCCGTAAAATTTTATAACCTCTTCCCAGAGGCTGCTCACCTGGTGGGCACCAAGTATACCATGACGCGCATCCCCTCGCACCCCAAATTCAGTCTAGAAATGCCTCAAGGCATCGTGCACAATCCCAAGGACCTGGTGAACCTCGTCAACGCGGTCATGCTCGAGCACTTGCACGTCGAAAACTGTTTCCTCTTCGACGAGCGCAAGAAGATGGCCAGCGTGAATGCAGCCGTCACACACCCCGAACAATTATCCGACGCTCCATTCGATCGGTTTGTAGAAAATGTCGTGCGTACGGCCAAGTCGGTCGGCACGGTCGAGATTTTGAACGATGCACCCCGACAGAAACCTAAGCCGAAACCGAAACTTAAACCTACAGTTTTGGGGCAGCAGCAAAAACCCAGTGCGTCTCGCCCCTTAAAACCTTCCTCGACGACCGCTAGTGCGTCATCTTCGGATGTGTCGCAGAAGCGAGTCGACAGGGGAGGAGGAGGAGGAGGAGGGTGCACATTCGAACCCAAACCCTCCGCTGCATTGCATCCACAGTTTGCTCTTAACTCCTGCTATGGCAAAAATGCTGGACTTGGAACCTTACACCAACATCGTACTCGAGAAAGGTCCTAAACACCCTGTAGATCCGTATATGGGGTTCCCTTACGAAATGTTCATCTATTGCAATCTAGTGGCCTCGCAAGTGGTCGGCGACACCTTCGTGCGGGTCATAGAGAGCGTGGCCGTGGAGTACGAAAGAAGCAACAACACTTACATGAGCGACGAAAAGTCGTTTTTTCCACAAAATTGGGTGCCCTTGGTTCGGCAAGACTTCAAGACGGTCGACATAGATTTAAGGAACGGTTATGGCGATCTTTTGCCATTCGCTGACGGATTTTCTTCTACTATAGTTCTCACCTTTCGCCCAAAACAGTCATAATGGACGTGCACGCCGTCACGCAGTACTACCTCGATCAGGCGGGTAGTGCGTTCAACGATCGTGATTTCATTCTCTACAGGGTTAGGCGCTACCAAAGAGGTAGTGGACTGTTTTCAGCTCTTGGAGGCCTCTTCCGAACGGTGCTGCCGTTCTTAAAGAGTGGTGCTAAAGCGGTCGGAAAGGAGGCCCTAAAAATGGATGCTCACCTGCTCTCCGATGTCGTCACCTCGGGAACCGCACCGAAGGAAGCGTTTAAACACAGACTAAAGGAGGCCGGGTCAAACTTGAAGCGAAGGGCGAAGAAAAGCTCGATGCCATGCTTGGATCGGGCATGAGGCGCCTCAAGAGAATAAAACGCACCAAACCCAAAAACAGCAAACAGTCGAAGCTGAAACGCGCTAGGCACAAGGTGCAATACGTTTTTTCGTAATGGCAAACGCGGGCGTACACATGAGCTCCGAACTGGACCACTTTTCATTATTCTGCAAAAGCGGACGATTACCTGGACTTTACTTACGTCGTACTCGAACTCATGGTCCGCGTTGTCGATGACAGCGGCCAAGCTCTAAAGACGAGATCAACGCCACCTTGGTCAACAATGACTTATACTCACTGTTTCAGCAGGTAGAGGTTTCCCTCAATAACGCCATCGTGTCCATGCCCCAGGCCGGTTATCCCTATAGAACCTACCTCGAAACGCTTCTGAATTATTCCGAAGATGCCATGATCACCAAATTGGAATCCTCTCTCTGGAGAAAGGACACGGCCGGCATCATGAACACTTTTATCGCCAATGGGGGTTTCCAATGGCGTCACGGGTTTACCAAAGGTGGAAACGTGGTTCAACTCATCGGTCCTCTGTCCAATGCTCTGTTTAGGCAGGAAAAACTGCTTCTAAACAACGTCGCCATGACTGTCAAGCTCACTCCCACCTCTCCCCAATTTTATCTATTTTCCGATAACGACGCGTTTAAGGGCTACGTCGACATTGTGTCGGCCACCCTGCGCTTAAAATCCGTACGCCCCTCACCAACCATCAAGCTCGCGCACCAGGCCGTAGGCCGTGCTCGCAAAGAGCAACGCCAAATATCATCTCAAGGATGTTAGCTTTCACGCCCTCAGCATCCCCAAAGAGTCGAGAGCGATGACATTTAGCGACGTCTTCATCGGGCAAATTCCAAGAAATGTGGTCGTGGCCATGGTCACCGACAAGGCCTATTCCGGTCACTTTAGCTCCAATCCGTACAACTTGCGACATTTTAAAATTAATTTCTTTCAGCTTTATGTGAATGGACAACCCGTTCCTTCTCAACCACTTCAACCCGACTTTGCAAAGGGGCACCATTTGCAATGCTTTCAAACCCTGCAGGACGGCCTAGGTATACATTTCAAAGACGAGGGTCACTCCATCTCCAGAGAAAGCTACCCGCAAGGGTATACCGTCATGGCTTTCGATCTTACTGCAGACATGAAGGCCAACGAGTCTCACATCTCGGGCCAGCGCCACGGCACCGTCTCTATAAGCATCGGCTTTGCTGATAAATTGACAGAACCCGTTATTGTTCTGGTGCTGGCGGAAATACATCGCACGGTGGAAATTGATGCCAACAGATCCATCTTGGTATCATGAACACCTTCCAAATCCAACGGTTTCTATCCGCATGCCCCTCAACCCCCCACCACTTTTTAGGCGTCTACCCCTGCGACAGTCTACCCGCACTTCACGGCATTCAAACGCTTCCCTTGACACTGGTGGCCAACACCGACCCCAGCACCAAACCGGGTCAACACTGGGTTTGCATCTTCGTGGACACAAACTCGCAGGGCGAATATTTCGACAGTTACGGCATAGGTTCCCTTTCGCCCCATTTTCTTCGGTTCTTAAATTCAATCTGCGGCACGCGTTGGTCGCCCAACTCCAGGAGTGTGCAAGGTCTCGACAGCACTACC
This sequence comes from Hymenopus coronatus, assembly GCA_030762935.1. Taxonomy (NCBI): domain Eukaryota; kingdom Metazoa; phylum Arthropoda; class Insecta; order Mantodea; family Hymenopodidae; genus Hymenopus; species Hymenopus coronatus. The sequence goes on from CM060895.1 coordinate 120,718,680, forward strand.
TGTGGTCATTACGTCATCGACTACCTCACCCACCGCTGCTCCGGTCTGCCTAAGCACAAGTTCTTTTCCAAATTCCAAAATTCCACGTCAGCAATTACGCTCATAACGATGACGTCATTCGCAAGACTTACAATGACGTATGCCGCGCAAAGTGCTCCGGCCCTCAGCAACCATGCCAACCGTTACAGGTACGTACACCTGTGTCACACATTGTCACCATCCATCTCGTGTTGGGTGAGCCCTGTTTTCATTCTCTCTCACGTACTTTCAGAACTCGCTCCCGCTGATATAAAGACAGCCGCCGTACCAGCGCTCGTCTTTATACACAGTCAGCCATGCAGGACACCGAGACGCCACGCAGGTTTGTGCATGCCTCTCTTTAACAGTTTTTTTTTTTTTTTTTTTTTTTTTTTGGCGCTGCATACCGCTTACAGTTCGTTTTTTTTCTTTTCCCTCTATTGTTTCAGTGCCACGGGGTTTGAAACTCCCATAGCAACGAAGATCATCCGAGCAAAAAGAAAGCTTCGCCTGAACGACGACGATTCCGTCCAGCAGTCCTGCAATCCCACTACCCAGCTTAGCAACTTTGTGGGACCTCTATCGGACATCTACTTCCTCAATAGCAAACACACAAAATTTGTGTGTGTCGGTTTTTCACCCCTGTCGCCGCACCAGCTTGTGGTAACCATTGCCAAATGCAGACAACGCAACGCAGTAGTCCTGGGTTCAACAGAGTGGCATAGACTCGTCGAAGATATGTCCATCATTCACCGACACCTGCATCATCCGGAGGGCCGTCTACAGGAGTATCAATTCAGCGAAACCGTCACAGCCCTGTTTAAGAACGTGTTCGGAAAACTAAAAATTGTCTTCAGAGATCTGCACGGCACCTCGGTCACGCGCAACCGCGAACAGTGAAACACCTTGCACAGCCTGCAGCGCATCGTCACCGACATCATGTATCACAAGAAGAAAGAAGAAATGGACGTGCAAAACCAAATTATGGCATACTACAAGTACATGCTTCACTGCCACGCCGCCGGCACCCCTTTCGAAGACCTGAATTTCACCCAATTTACCAAGTACATCCGGTGTGCCAATTTCAGAACATTCCTAGAAGCCGATCTCTTTCTCAAACCCCATTTTGCTCTATCCATTTCGCAAAACACGCCTTAGTGCGCATGCTCCAACATGTCCTCTGTTCTACTCTTCCCGTACCCAGTTCCAGTTGGTGCCGCTTCTCGTTTAGCATGGGTTACAGAAATTATGTCTCTGTGTACTGCGAAGCATCTAAAGTGTTTAAAAACTACGAAGTGGAAAATCATCCCAAGAAGAATGTCCCTTATGCACTGCGTTTCATCGATCATACCTACGACGGAAAATCCATCACCGTCAAAGTTCACAGCTGTGAAAATAAAATCCATTACGTCCTCTCCAACACCAATTTCACCGACATCCAGTTCACATCAGACGAGTGGCCACACGAGGATCAGCAGGATCAACGATTCCAATTTGTGGCTACAAGAGGTTTATACATAATTTTCTACGAACAACGATACATCTCCACAGCTAAAATGCAGCAATGGATCGACCAAGATCGCATATGCTACGGTACATTCTTAGCGGTGTATTTGACCACGCCGGTTTCTTCATCTCCCCCGATCATATCCACGGTGATTGCATATTCAGCGTCCATCAAAACAGTCTTCTCAAGAAACAGGAGGCGTCACAAAGCATTTGAAAAAATTTGAAACCCCAACGGACTTTCTCACCAACGGTCCCAACGGTCACAGGTTTCCTGTGATATTTCATCATCCAACGAACACTTCCCGGACATGCGGTTTTCAAATCCCAACAAGTTCCCACACCAGCGTTTCCGCCTTACACAGTGCGGATGTGATAACATCCAATTAACACTTCCCGGAAATGCGGTTTCTTAAATCCCTATAAATTCCCACTCCAATGCTTCCGCCTTACACAGTGTGGATCTATCGTTCGGGAATGCCAGTCGCAAAGGACCTCCGCTGCACTCATTGTCTCTGCCAGATCGCCGGTCTTAGCAACACAAACCTGTGCTCCAGGTGTGAAGCGGTGTTCTTCCGACAACTGCAAAAACCTCGAGACCAAATCGACAACTTTAACGATAGATACTTCAACAACAGGCGTGCTCATGACCTGTGGCTGCTTCGCCGTGCTCGTCAAGTACCTGGACAACCAGAGGCGCATCGAAGCTCTTCTTCCTCAGAAACGACAAGTTCTTCTAGAACACTGTAGCGCCATATTCAGCCGCTACCCACCTGAAGATGTGGACGTCGTGTGGAAATACATTCCTGCTCACATCCAACACACTTGCGCCCCATACCAACGGTGCAATCGACACTATAACCTCCCGTCGCAAAGAACACAGTTCGACGGACCACCGCCGTTTATAAAAAACTGTCACTGGTGCAACAAGTGAACCATGGGCCAAGACCCCCTCAGTCTACTAGAAGACCTGTCCAACAACACAGACATTCTCAGCGTTTCTCAACTACAGCTAAACGTACCATACTCAGTGCAAGGCGTCAGATCCCTCGGCACAAAATACGGACCCAGGACCGTCGTAAAAATCGACGAAGAAACCGAAGTCTTCCTACCTGCAAGATTTGGTAAGGCTACTCCTGAACTCATCCAAAACCTCTCTAACACCAAGGTTACCCTCACCTACCAAGGCGAAGAAAAACTCTCAAACGGGTTCGAAAAATATCTAGTGAAGTTTGATCCACAATGTACCCCTGCGAAATCGATCCCGTGCACGTAGGAAATAACCTACTCCTAAAACTCCTATTTCTACCCCAACTCGCCGCTAATGGCCAATATTCCCAAGTTGACCTACTCTCCACTGAAACCACCTTCTTCGGCAATCAAAACCAAATCATCGTCAAACTCACCACCGAAAATCCCCAAGCCATCCATGTCAAGTGCCTCCCTTCCAAGGCTAATCCTCACGGATCAAATGCTCAGCTATCCGTATACCTGTGCAACAACAAGATTCCCAACCTCGACATCAACGCCAAATCAGATGGGTGCTTCTCCACCAGCTTCTCCAACGAGTTCGTGGTGGCCATACCAACCATAGAAACACACAACAACTTTCATCATCTTCTTCTCACCTGCATCACCAAACCTATGCAAGATCGCACCATTTTCCGGATCGACAGCGACAGCAGTGATTCCGAAGACAACGACCATCTCTCCATCATCACAAACTTTAAAATTATTTTGTGTGAAAAAGTGAAAACTGGAAAAAAAAAAACAACAATTGAACAGTGCAATAGTATTAAAATAGTGTGTCATATAAAACTGTGTATCGTGTAGTGTATTAAACATAATCTGCATCATGTAAAACTGTGTATCCTGTAATACTAGCATCATGTATTTTGTAAGTTGCTAAGTAGTAATGTAATAGTATGTATCATCATATAGTATTAAAATAAAATAGGACGTAATCCTGCGTCAATTCTGCTAAAATTGTATAATATAATTTCTTCAATAAATATTATACATCATACTGTATCAAAAAGAAAAAAAATGAAAAATAAAAAAAAATCCCAGATTAAGCAATGAATTTATCAATAATCCTTCTGCTCTTTGTGCTAGTTTTTCAAATCTCACGACGGCGCTCTTAATCCGCCTTAATCCGCGGATTAACCGCGACACTAGCGCCCCTAGCGGCAGGATTAGCGTTAATCCATTGCATAATCTGGGATATTAACTACTGGCGAGCTATTGCGCGTAGTCTTTGGAAAGTTAACTTGTTTTCAAAATTAGGGTGGTGTTTGTATTTATAGTAGCCCTTGATTTGGTTCTGAATTGCACTTTTACAAGTCTCGTTCCACTTTTTTGTTAGGAATTGTGTTAAAGGATGGGAAGTTTAATTTTGCACATGTTAATACAGCATTAGTGAAATCAGTAACTAACTCGCTTACAGAGTTATCTTCAAATTTCTCGGGAGAGGTTAAGTTGTTCATTTCTTCAATAATGCAATGCTTAAAGTTTTTCCAATCTGCATGGTGTATATTTCATTTAATTAGTATGTCTTGATGATAAGATTGATGAGTGTAATATTATTGGGAAGGAGTTACTTCCTATCAGTGTTTCATAAGCAGTCCAAACAAATGATGAGGTAAGACATGGGGAACAAAGTGTGAGATCTATATAGCTGAGCTGTATTAAAACGTATAGGACTATTGGTGTTCAGTAGAATCAGGTCGTGCCTTTCTAAAATTGATTCTACTATCCTTCCCGTATGATTAGTATAAATGCTACCCCATAGTGTATTATGTGTGTTGCAATCTCCAAGTATAATAAAAAGTTTAGGCAGTTGTAATATTATTGCTGTTAAGTCATCTATATTTCGGAAGATAGACATTACAAATGCAGGTAGTTTTAGGATCACTGTTTTCACTGCTACTGCTTCTAAATAAGTTATGAGCGATATTTCAATATGTGGAACATAATCATGAATATATGTAGCTACACCTCCACTTGCTACACCTCTACAGACATAAGATTTGTATCATATGGCGTATATTGTTTAACCTGAGCTATAAACTGATCATGAAAATTCGTTTCTTGTAGATATATGATTTGAGATTTGTGTTGATTTATCGCTTGCTATAAATAGTCATATTGAGGACGGAAACCATTAATGCTCCATTGCAATAGGAAAGTTACCATTATACGAAGAGTGTGATTTCACAATTTTTATTTCTGGGTCATTTCACGCTCTAGGTTTTCATGGCAGAGGGACATAAGCAATTTCGTTTCTATCCTCGAGCTCCTGTTCTTGATGCTTCTTTCTTGGCAGCGATGATAAAGCTTCCTGAGTGTCTCAATAAGGCTTTTTATGTCATTGGTGTAAGTCATAGCGATGGGGAGGACCCCCCAAGTGTTTTCAAATAGGCTCTTTAGCTGGAGGTAGTTTAAAACAAAATCATCAGCAGAGGTTTCCATTATGTTTTTAACTGCAAATGTGGGATAATCTATGAATTGATGATTATATGACACTTTAGATCTTTTTCTCGGTTGTTTCTTAGCGTCCCTGGGCTGTGGTTCATCTTCACTGTTGCCATCTGGGGTGTTTCACGAAATATCCGACCAGGAAGTAACGTCCGTTTTATTGTCACTGACAGTAGATTCCTCAGATGTGAGTGGTCGTTTGGATCTATTTGTAGAGTTTGCCCGTAGTTTATCTGATTGTGGTGATAAGGGGACTGAAATCATTGGAGTTACTTTTGAATTATTATTATTATTATTAGTATTAGTATTATTATTATTACACTCCTTGTGTTGTGAGGAAGTGAAATCTGGTGATGGATCTAAAATTTTTGTTTCAGTCCTTATAGGCAGCTGAACGTCTTCTGTAGCAACAGTTGACAAATTAGTATTTATCAACAGCTCAGGGAAATCTTCAGTGTACTGCACCAGTTTATTTCGTGTGGGGCAATGTGATGTTTTCTGCAAGATTACAATTACATGCAGTACGCTGTCTTGCTAAATGTCCCTCTGCTTTGCAAATGAAACACACTGAAGCATCAGAAGATACATAAATTCCGTATGTTGTGTCCTCATATGTCAGTTGGAAAGTTTCTAGGAGTACAACTTTGTCCTCCGGTGCAACATAAAACTGTCACCGAAAGCTAAGGATATGTGAGAATCCTTTTATAGGAATACCTGCTTTAATTTGTGATATGGATGACTTTGGGGTTATGCCCAGCTGAAGTAATTGCTCTTCAATTACGGAGTTGAGTATGACTGGGCATACATTTGACAGTATTACACGTTTGTTAGCAGTGATCACAGGTCTTAACGTAAGCGTTACATCAGCTATGTTCACTGTAGGGTGTTTGAGACACAGCTCTTGCGCTATACTTTTGGTTGACAAGAATATGCACACTCGTGAAATCGATATTCCTGAAACATAGCGTAAATTGGTAGGTTCAGTAAGTTTTCCCACTGCTAATATGTATTCCTTTATGGGTATACCTTCGTGTGCATCAATTACTATTGCTTGATCCTTATTCGGGGTAGTTTGTGTTACAGAGGTATAACTCAGCTGTGTTTTGGTTATTTCTTCGGGTCATTGTTGAGTTATGAGGTCTCCTGTACTCAGCAGCCTTCATTTTGTTTGAGGTAACTGTTGTAGTTAACCTCAATTTAAGTTAGTAACAATATTATAGTATTAATTACGTTTAAACTACCCGCGGAGCGTATATATTATATTAACGCTTACCTCACTAAGCTTCTTCCTTCCTTCTTCTTCAATAAAGTGCTTAATATTGTTTAAATACAATTATTATTTGAACGATTTCACAAAATAAAATACATCTGACCAAGGCCTCCTCTGGTCTCATAGCATTTTTATGACATCAGCCATTTCCGAGAGGTAACTCTCTCTCTCTTTAAGATGTTGACTATTTACTGAGTCTTCATTATCCACTTTGAATCCATCATCAAATTGTATTTTATTCAGAAAGGGAAAACTCCTTACAGCTTCCACTGCACGAGGGATTACCATTTAGACAAAGTATAATATATGTATAACTGTTTCTAAAAAGATTTGATTAACACGAAGTACATAGAAAAATGCGTTTTATAAGAATACATTGCAGAAACTATATAAAACTCTGATGTGTTCCATTTACATGACTTTATCAATCTGTTTTGAAAACAAAAAACCCTTACAAAAGATTGTTTAACCCATATCATGCTAATGGAAATAAACATTAGAATGCACTAGGCTAAAGCAATAGTCGAAATGTTTTAAAAGCTGGTCGCTATTTGAAACAATTGAAATTCGGTTCTCTTTGGATGACCAGAAGTAAAAAATTAAAAAAAGTAAGTAAAAACATTACAATTAAAGAGAGAGAGAGAGAGAGAGAGAGAGAGACAGAGAGAGAGAGAGAGACAGAGAGCGGGAGAGAGATATATGAAATGAAAGATAGCTTGTCGTTTGAGAAAAGTTTAAGTAGTTTAAAATGGAAACCATTAACAAGAAATAATATCTGGGAAACGAGAATTGATATAATATAGATATGACATACATTGTGTGTTTTAGCAAGCTTTTGTCTATCTCTAACGGTTTCCCATGCAAATGTCATCCAGAATGAAAAGGGCTTCACAGGGTAAGCGCAGAAAATTCAAGATATATCTATATTTTATTTGGGGCGTTATTTAAATCAAAATCATTAGAGCCATTTTAAAACTATTAACATTTTCGAAAAATCTTTCATGTAAACGGTAGTTTGGGGTGGGTAGGGCTTTCTGAAAACCTTCGTGTCGCATCCTTAGAAGATACTAAACGTAGTTTGGTATTTTACTGAGTTTTCGTTTTTGATCTATGCTGTACACACACACACACGCGCGCGCGCACGCACGCACGCACGCACACACACACACCACACACACAACACACACACAGGTGCGGGCGGAGCTTTTTCTAATTTTTTGGTTCAGGGGACCTCAAAGCATATTTATGGCGAAAGACTTCGATATTTCGATGGAGTGCAACACCTTCTCTATTCATTATGCCCATAGTACTTGTAGAGAAAGTAAAAAGCTGATGTATTCCATTCGTATCAGTGATCATCTACCAGTTCTTAAACCAATTATTTTTATAAAAGATTAAATTATTCTTATATCTACTTCATGCTGTACAAGATAAACATTAACAGAAATGATCTATTAGTTAGTGCCTTGTATGTAGAAGGAAAACAAAGGAATGCTCTGGACTAAAGTGATATTCAAATCTTGTAAAGCGTGGCAATGCGGCGACTTTGAAATTCTGTTCTCTTTGTATGGTCAGACGTAAGATATGAACCGAATGACGACTTCCCGTTTGAGAAAAGTATAATTATTTTATAACTGAAGCGAATAATAAGGAATATCAATGTTAATCACTGATTAACTCCAAAAAAGTGTAACTGACATAAGGTGTGTGTTCGAAAGAATTCTACAATTTGTGTGTAGTCTTCCTCTTATATTTACCGGTTATGTAAAAGTTTTAAAGAATAAAGAGGTTTCAGAAAGCATTCCTATAAATTTAGGATATTTTTCACTCGGACACACTCGCGAATCTCTTTTTTTTTTTTTCTTCTTCTTTTTTTTCTTTTTTTTTTCAGGGGACTCTAAAACTTGTATTTCCATTGTAATCTCGGTACCGAAGATTTTACTGAAAGCTGCGAATCATATTGTTTTCTATAGGGAAACCATTGGTCTGCCCCTTTCAAATTTTTCGATCATTACTCCTTGGGGATATGGGATTTAGTGTGCTGCTATGTTGTGTGAGAATTTTGACAAAATTAGAAAGTTTGTGCTTTCTTTGGATCCAACCGACGCAGGTGCAATTTCCAAGGCACGGCAACTTCTGTTTCCGGAGAAAATACATCATTTGCAGACAGAACTATATTATGTCCTTAGTTACAAGTGCTTGACTGCAGCTATTAAACGATTAGAAGAAGGTCTGGAAGGGGGGGAAAAGAAAGAAAGAAAAAGGAATGTGATATTTTTACTTGCGTGAGGGATTAATTAGATGGCTTTGCCAAAGACAAACTTGAGTCTAGTCTTCAGAAGAATCCAGATATTGAGGAATTCGCCACATCTGTAGAGTTACCATTCCGAGTGAATACAAAGTTTGTCCCACTGGTTTCTGTGGATGTCGAAAGAAGCTTTAGCATCTGCAAACATTCTATATGCTAATATAAAAAGACTTACATTTAAAAATGTAGAGATGCTTAATGTCTTGAAGTACAACAGCAAGTTATAATACCATTGTTAGAGCCCCTCGATGGTTCGGTTGAATCCCCAATGCCTTCTCAATGTCTCCACATGTACTTCCTTCACGACTTCCAAAACCTTCCTTCTTTTGATGAGTGATAATTTGATGTACTTGAAATCCAGTAAACTAGAAAAGAGGAAACAGAAATCGTTGAGTTATTTGAATAAATCAACATATTTTTGTCTCTTTTAACCCTATTTGAGCACATTTTCCCCTACTTTTTTCATCTGAAATTTGCATCTAAAAATCCTAACACTGATTATTATACATATATGTGTAAGAATGGCAATTCATAATGTAAAATGTTTTAAAGATATTCGTTTTATAGGACATTCATAAACTTTTATACCTTTAACTTCCTGCTGGAAACCTCGACTGTTGGTCTGCCGGTCATAACGTTTCTTCATCCAATTGCTCGCTACCTGGATGTTTTAATGGGCCATTTTATGCATGTCATGAAGTCAGTCTACGAAAAATTCCTCGGAGTCGACTGCTGGCTGTTCTACCTCGACTACAGCCCTCTGATAAAGTAAAATTGCCGGTGTCACACCGGAGTTGTCGTGAATTGAAGAGTGGTATGCCAGCTAGAAGAGCGGTACCCTGACATCCCAGATTCACTGGTGATTGTCTATAACATTCCTCAAATATTCTTCTAAGACCTTGAAGCACCACTCAACCATGCCGACGGACTGTGGCTGAAGAAGTGTTTTGTGTGTCTTGTGCACTCCGAATCCTTCCAGTATTTTCCATAAGAGGTTGAACTCAAAAATGGTGTTCTTACGAGAGCTACCATTTATATTTTGAGCCCTGATATTTGTAGGTGCCATCTGGTGTTCTATTGGAAATTTTGACATTGTTGACCTTAGCCTATTTCAGATATTTTGTCAATAGAGCGTTATTTGTGTCGTTGCAGTGACTTTAATATTGTGTCTCAGAGAAAAGACTCGCAAAAATGTTCGTGGAGTATTTATTATAATTTTCGACGTGGATTATCAAGACAAGAGTGCATTGATCAACTTACTATAACGTTTGGCGATGAAACCCTTTCCTTTGCCACTGTGAAACGCTGGTATAACGAGTTTAATCATAGCCGTCGTTCGCTCACTGACGAAATTCGTGAAGATCGTGCAAGATCAATTGTTGTGCCAGGAAACCTTGATGCTGTGCAAAAACTGATAGTGCAAGATCGTTATTCCACATACTGTAAGATGGAGGAAACTCTATGAATTAGTTCCATCAGCATATATAAAATATTGCATTATCATTTTGCCTTGAAAAAGGTTTCCTCTGGTTGTTTACTACATGATTGGACACAATCTCAAAAGCATGCCCGTGCATATCGGTGCGCACAAAAGCTCAAGAAATACAATGGTGGGGCTTCAGAAGACGCATATAAGATTGTAACAAATGACGAATCATGGATCTATGCATATGAGGCGCGTAAACAGCAGTTTACTGTATGGGTGATTCAAGTTGAATCAAATCCAACAAAACTGATGCGCACTTGAAGCTTCGAAATAAATGGGCGCCTGTTAAAAAAAAAAAAAAAAGATAATGTGGCAACAGAGCCTTTAAAGGAATTAAGAGCGCAATTCTGATTGGTACACAACCATCTGTTTGCCGGAAGTATTTGGTGAAATAAGGAAAACAAACAAATGCCATTAGATCGTTCTTCGTCAAGACAGCATGAACATTCACAAATCTTGTTAATTACCGACTATTTGAACATGACTAATCATATTCAACCAATTATTCTATTTAATAAACCAATTTCCCCTAGTAAATTTAATGAAGGATTAGCTGCTATATTACAAGAAAATAATAAAAATAATCATAATGCCATTCTTGGTAACACGCAAAAAATCGAGTTGATGACTCATCCGCCGTACAATCCTGATTTTAACCCAATAACTTTACAGCTCTCTTTTGACTTTTGGGCCAGACCAACCTCCATCTGCCCGGATTTTCTCCGAATCCGTGATGGTGAGACTATGTGGTCTAAGTACTTCACCTCCTTGCAGAAGAGTTGCTACTTCTTTGCGTTCAACTTTAGGTTAGCTGCCTACAATTTTTGTAGTATCTTTGCCAAGCTCTGCAGATAGTCATGAAGTTGTAGCCTACAACGATAAGCATCTACATATAGAAGGCACGCGTCGTAAGTCACTGATTCCATGAGAAAGGTAGCTGGCAAATTGCAGAGACCAAAGGAAATAACTGTTAGCTGCCATAGCTCTTGGCCAGTCGAGAATGCGGTCTTTTTCCTGTCCATAGGATCTAGGACCACTTGCCAGTATTCCGATTTCAAGTTCAAATTCGAGATGTGTCCAGGTTATCTTCAATCCGGAGTAAGAGGACAGCATGGTGACAGCATTCAGCCTTCATTAGTCCACGCAGAAGCGTAGCTCGTTGTTCTTCCTCTTTACCAAGACTATAGGGGAGCATCAAGGTCTGTCGGACACTATGATTCCTATAGATTTCATTTCTTCCAGCATGTGCTGTACCTCCACCTGTTTTGTCGGATGGACGTGTGTCGATATTATGCTTCATTCGACCAGTGCTGATGTAATTGTCCGTCATTTCACTGAAGACTGACAAGCCTTGTCTAAGTAGGACCTCCAGTTGTGAAGCGGTCAAATAGTCGGCCACCCTCTTCAGCAAGTCTTTCTCGAGGTGCCAGGCTCTGCGACGGTGCTGGCTGATGAATCCGTCGCACAGCGATACACTCGCTACTGGCTTGGACGTCCCTAACTCAGATCCAACCTGGTTGTATAGGTCGAGGTCCAATGGCTTCAGCAGCTTCACTTCCTCCGGAGAAGATAATGATGCCCGGGCAACGTCTAATCCGTTCAGTGGTGTTTTCCGGTCCATCACAAGGTCGCTTGACAGTTGGTTTTCAGGTCTTCACCATTACCTCGCTTCCCGCGGGTACAATTACATTTTCTTTTAGGATCACCCTCCTGCATATCCCCGGATGTTCGTGGGACCCCCAGAGCAACACCTCGTCTGGACCGAGTCGCAAAACCCTCCGACCGACGTTGACCGTCGACTCGTGGCTCCTGAGTGCATCTAATGCCAGTAACACATCCTCGGTCACCTTTACGATACCCACAAGTTCATAGTGCTCGCTCAGTCCCAATGTCAACTCCAGGAGGGTCTCCTTCTACACAGGCAAAATGTCACCCAACTCGTTACTCGTTAGCCATGCTGACTGAGGGTTTGCGTCGGCAAGGTCTTGGCCACGCCAGGTCTTATTACAGTCACGACTGTACCTCTGTCTACTAATATACGACACAGCTTCCCTTATACCAGCCAGTTGCCGTCTGCGATGAGACTGTCGTTCACTCTTCTGTCCAAGGCGCATTGCGTCATCGAGGTGTTGACAATGACAGCCTTGTCGTGCTCTTCCGTTGTCTTACGCCTGCAGTTTGGTTTTGTCGTGGACAATCTTTCACTAGGTGTCCTGGCTTGCCTCACCCCATTGAAAGTTCTTTGTTTCTGGATTATCTCTCTTTTCTCGTAGTCAAGACGGCGCAGCTATTGTCTTGGCCGCCTCCATCCTTATTGGCGCCGTTAATGCCTCATGGATGTCTATTGTCGCCAAGCATAAGGCTCTGTTGTATCTTGGCGTCATGCACCCGTCGATAAAGGAGTAAGCGGCTTACTGGGACGCGTAACTAACTAGATGGTAGGTTCACAAGCGCTTTGTTCACCAACTGTTCAATCGGCAGTGCGAACTTTAGCATCGTCTCCCCTGGCTGTTGCAGCCTCGTTTTAAGCTGACCGTGGTAGGCTGCAGCCAGGTGATGGTTCCCGAAGCGGTTCTTGAGAGCCTATCAAATCTCTCCGGACATCGCCGATGTCGGAACCGCATTCAGTACTTCTGCCGCTCGTCCCTGGCGATTTGTTATCAGTAGTGCGGATTCCTCTTCTGTTGACCATCACTTGTGGGTGGCGAAGACGGCAAACTGTCAGCGGAAGATATCAAAGATGGATGATCCGTCGAATTTTGGAAATAGGTTAGCTGTGTGCCAGCTGAATACTATCTAACCTAATTTTTCATGTAAGTATATGAAATATAGTTATATTTTTTTAAAAACTGTTTGAGACATATGAAACCAATAATTTCGATAAATTATTTTTAAATTTGGGAAATGTTTTTGAAAATCTTCGTGTCACATTTTTGGAAGATACTGAACTTAAATATTAAGTTGGATTTTTGCCGACTACTGTTCACAGACGCGCGCTCCTTTATCTGAAAAGGATTTTTATTCAGAAGATCTTAAGAGATGCATTCCCTATGCAATCTCTGTATTTAATTTTTGAGCCTCTGCATACCTGTACGCTGTGGAAAATAAAAAAATCTGATGTGTTCCATTCACATGATTTTCTCTTCATCTCTGTAACAAATTATTGTTAAAAAGCTTATTCTTTCATCTACAATGGAATGCTAATGTAGATAAATAAATAGCAGATATTGTCCCTATTACTTGATCCCATGTAAGTAGAATGGCAAAAATCTAATGTGTTCCATTCACATGATGTTCTCTAGCTCTTCGGCAAACAAACCTTTTATTCAACAGATGAATCTGTTATCTACATCATTCTAACCAAGATAAACATAAGCAGAATTAGTCTTATTACTAGCTCCTTGTAAGTAGAAGGGAATAACAAAATGCACAGGCTAAAGCGATAGTCTCTTATTTTATAAGCTGGTCGCTATGTGAAACAATTGAGGTTGGGTAAGCAAACGAGAAACGAGAAGAAATATGTCTTCCCGTTTGAAAAATGTTTAAATGGCCAAAATTGAAATCAATAATCCGGAATATCTCGAAAACGGTTAACCCTATAAAAAACCTGATGTGCTCCATTCACATGACTTTCTCTATATCTCTGTAACAAATTATTTTTAATATGCTTATTCTTCTATCTACTTCATGATAATCGAGATAAACATTAGCAGATACGGTCTTATTACCTAATTCCTTATAAGTAGAGCAGACATAAGGGAATGCACTAGGCTAAACCGACAGTCAAATGATTTAAAATGTGGTTGCTATGAGCTTGAACCCCGTTTCTTAACATGGCCAAGCGTTGAAAATTTCCCGTATGAGAAAAGTTTAGGTATTTTTAATAACAAGAAATGAATAACAAGAAATATCTCGAAAACGGCCAACTCCACGAAAAAGAATGTATATGACATAAATTGTGTGTTGTATCGAAATCCATATTTTTTATGTGGTAAGTTTTTGCCTATCTCTTACGGTTTAATAGTTTTGGAAAATTCAATAAAAATCAACCCGAATAAAGAGGTCTTCGGAGAGGCTATTCCCAGAAAATTCAAGATACCTATATATTTTATTTGTCATGTAAATAGCTTAAATATAAGAGATTTTTGAGAAAATCAAACTTTTCGAAATATTAGCCATGTAAAAGGTATTTTGGGATGGGGGATATTTTTTGAAAATCTTCGTGTCGCATACTTGGAAGATACTGAACTTAAATATCAAGTTTGGTATTTAAAGGACGTGACGTTTTGAACTATGCTGTACACACACACACACACACACACACACACACACATGGACATTATTTAAAATGTTTTTTTTTATTCAGGGGGGTTCCAAAACATGTATTTCGGGTGAAATCTCGGTAAAATGTGTGATTTAATGAGATCTGCATTTTTGTGTAGTTGTTTTTGTATATCTCTGACGATTTTCCAGTTATACAAAAGTCATCCAGAATGCAGAGGTCTTCAGAAGCTATCCCCAGTAAATTCAAGACATACATTTTGTTGGTCATAAAATATCTTAAGCATACAGTATTTTAACCAGAATCGTTGGAACTATTTTTGAAAAACTCAAAATATTCGAAAATTGTTCCCTGTAATGAGCAGTTTGGAATGGGGGGATTTTCTTTAAAATGTTCGTATTGCATGCTTGGAGGATATCAAACTTAAATACCAAGTTTGGTATTTAACGGTATTTTCGTTTTTGAGCTATGCTGTCCACAGACACGCATAAACCCACACGCACATACACAGACTTTTTTTTTCTAAAAATGCGTATTCGCATTATAGTAGGAATTTTTCATTGATATCCACTATTTACAGAATTATCTCTTAATCCTAATTGATTAAAAACCTGTTTTTGGATTCAGGGAGACCCAAAACATAAATTTTCAGTGAGATCTCGGTGTCGAAATTTTGGGTGCATTACAATACCTTCAATATAAACCATGTACATAGTACGCGCAGAGAAAGTAAAATGTTGATGCGTTGTATTCATATGGCTTTCTTAGCTAACTCTTACTATTCTTACATTGCTTATTCTTCTATGTACCTTTTATTCCTCTACTTCCTATGTAGTACAAAGATAGAGAAGGTATTGTATTTCCTCCAAAAGTTCGATGCCGAATATACTGGTCCCCTGCTCATATAAAAAACTTTTGGGGTCCTCTGCTCATATAAAAACCTTTTTTAGAAAAGGGTAGGTGTTGTAACGTTGCAACTAATTTTGCGAATAAGTTTCCTGCAACAGATGGCGCTGTCAGATACGTAGGAGACGATTTTTGTAAATCCGCAGGCCGCCCTATTATGACGGGCAAAGTTGGCAAAACCGAGACAATCGGAAGGGGGAGGGTCGAGACCCGAACGTCGAGCAAGGGAGAGAGAATGAGTTAGTCAGCTACGAGGTAAGGCTGAGGGAGGTGAACCAATTAATGCGATTCAGGGCGCCTATGCTCCAGCACCTACCCAGGAAGGCCGTAATCCACCTGACGCGGATTTACAATGCATGCCTGCACCTACGTCACTTTCCAACGTGTTGGAAGGAGGCGCGGGTGGTATGCATTTTGAAGCCCGGCAAGGACCCGGTCTTCCCGTCAAGCTACAGATCTATTAGCTTACTTCCGATCGTCTCGAAAGTATTCGAGCGGTTACTCCTACCTCGCCTCACCCCTCTCTTCGAAGAGAGACTCCTACTCCCGGATCATCAGTTTGGTTTCCGTACTGGACATTCCACAACCCTGCAGTTGCTGCGACTGGCTGAGAAGGCTGCTCTGGGCTTCCAGGACAACTTCAAAACAGTCGCGGTGCTCTTGGACGTGGAAAAGGCCTTCGCCACCACGTGGCATCAGGGACTCTTGTACAAGCGCAAGAACGCAGAAATCCCTCCCCCCTACCTTCACCTGCTTAGTAGCTTCCTTCGGGACCGCACTTTCAGGGTGAGGGTGGAGGGGAGGCATTCCACAATCAGACCCATAGCGGCGGGAGTGCCGGAAGGCAGCGTGCTGTCGCCGTTACTCTTTGCTGCCTACATGTCCGACTTCCCCACAGAACCCAGTACAGTTACGAGCCAGTATGCCGACGATGTCCTCATAATGGCGCGTAACAAGAACGCCCGATATTGCTTCCCCCCGCTACAGAGACAGCTCCAGGCCATAGGCAGATGGAGTGAACAGTGGCGGATGGCCATCAGCCCGCAGAAGAGCTCAGCTCTACTGCTGGCTAAAGTCCGTGGCTGGCAACCGGAGAGGTCGCTTATGTTGCGGCGGCGGCGGCGGTGGCGGCGGATCCCCTGGGTCCGCACCGCCAAATACCTTGGAGTCCTCCTCGACCGCGGCCTTACTTTCACTCCACATGTCAGGGAGAAGGTCGGTTTGGGACACGCTGCCCTGCGGTAGTTGTTTCCCATCTTCCGCTCCACCATGCCTACACACCTAAAACTACGGCTGTACCGCGCAGTCATCCCGCCCCTGATGCTGTACGGCTGTGAGGTCTGGGGTTCGGTGGCTCGTTCCACCATCCGCAGGCTGCAGACCGTGCAGAACAGGGCATTGAGGATGATATACGGCACAGACCGCAGATTCCCGTCCCACATTCTCCATTCCCACTCCGGAATCCCTTACATAGTGGACGTTGTGCGAGAAAGAGCTCGCACAATATACACTAAACTCGCTCCCCACCCAAATCCCCAGGTGAACACTCTCGGTCTTTACGACCACACGCTGCCTAGGAGACGCGTAAGCTACCGCCTTCCCAAGGACGCCTTGGGATGGTAGTTTTCCGGCCGCCTCTCCCTTTATTGTTCTACCCGCCAAGTTAAGCAGCATCGGGCATGGTCACGACTCGGACGGGTGACCATCCAGTTGTACTCCGACCAGATCTGCAACACTGGCTTCCCCCACCCCGTACCTATATCCCTTCAGTTCCCCCCGCTAGCCGGCACTGCTTTCCTTGACAGCCCGCAAGCGGCTGGCCAAGGTAAGCAGCATCGGGCCTGGTCCCTCTCTGGGTGGGTGACCACTCAGATAGGTAAGTCAGCCCGCGCCGGCTGCACAGAGGGAAACACCCTGCCCAATACTTTGACACAGACAAAAACGCTTGCATAAGACTACATCTTTTATATCACACGGGTAAATCCGCGAGAAAAGCGGATAGGTACCGTGGTGATTTGCCCCCGCCCGAGTACACTCGGGCGACTAGTTCCTGCTCCTGGCTCCTGGACGTGGAGAGCGAGGCAGAAGTCGTAAACGTTACAGCAGTCACGGGCAGTAATCTTCAGGTAACATAGATATGGCATTGGCATTACACAGATGTAATGTTTATTAAAGAAGGTTCATTACGCAAAAGGGTGTAAGTCATCTTGAACATTGTCGAGAAAGGAGTATACTCGATCGGAAGGGGAGAAGTATTTCTTGCTTTGTGTCATGTGACCGGTTCAAAGGTCAATTTTCTGAAGACCCGTCATCGTCGTGGTTAAGTATAGCCATTTTTGAGTTACCTAGTGTGCCTTGACGTGCTTATCACTGTCTGCCAGAATGCCGTGAACGCGTATGGTTTCATCAATGGAATAATAGTAATAGATGGGGTCTTTTGGAGCTAAATTAGTAATTCTTCAACCCGGAATTTTTCCTTGGTAAGCGGCATGGATCCTTTGTAGCCGCCATTATGGGAATCGCTAGGAGGTTGACATGGATTTTCGAGATTATGGCGAGGGTTTCGAACATTGGACAGCCACAGAATACAAAGTAAATGAAAATGTTCCTGTTTAAAGTCCCTGGCCAAGTCTCGCGAGAAAAGTGCAGTGAAGTGTAGTGCGCGAGATAGTGAAATTTATAGTATAATGTTGGTCATAAATGGAAATATAATTCATATTTCAGTTTATGAAGCAAATTCTGTTTAAATTCTTGAGTGTACGAGAAAGATTGAAGTACATTCTGTTTAAATTCCTGAGTGTATGAAGTCATATTTCCCCTTTTATTTTAATTTTAGTGTTATTGTTTACCCATTTTTAACACTTTTTATAATTTTGTGTGGTGATGGTTTTAATTTTGGAAAATATTTATTCAAATGTCTTAGTTATTTTCACTCTTACGTAGAAGGCCCACGAGGGAAGTTTATATGACTGTACATGTTAGAATAGCCGAATACAACACTCTTCCTTGAAAAGAAGACTGCGTTTAATATAGAAAATGTAATATTTCCTGTGGACATCTAGTCATTAGGTAATTGTGGAGACTTTGGTGACCGCTAAAGGCCTAGGAAAAATGAACTCTGGGTCGCGGCGAGGATATTTGGTCAAAAGAAATTGTAGCGTGGCTGAGTGGCGTACGTGTCTATACTACAGCCCGCGTTAAAAAGCGCGGAGGCTGAAGTTTGATAAAGGGACATAAGTTCTCGAATACTAGTCACCGACGTCACAAATAAATGGCCAAGGCGAAACCTATTAAAGCAATTAATGACGCTACAGTGTGTGTGAACAGGATAACTCAAAACCGAAAAGTCGGCTAAATATCTCAAACTGCCTTTATATGGAAGAATTTTCGAACATTTTACTCTCTCAAAAATGGATCTAACGATTTTGTTAAAATACCACATTTTAAATTAATATCCTGATAATAAAAAGTCGCCCTCCGTGATGTAATGGTTGCCATGCTACCTTCATATACCCAAGGTCAACGGTTCCAACCCGGCGGAGTACGATGGATCTTTTAGGGTGTAAAAATCCTTAGCATGGCTTCCTTCTGAAGGAAAGTAAAACCGTTGGTCTCGTGTCGTAAATTTACGGCCTCTGAGTAAAATTAAGTGGACTTTCACGCCTAGTATTGAATTGGACGCTGAGAGCCATAACAGTTAAAGAGCGTCCATAAATAAAACTTAATTTCATTTCATGACCAATAAAATGTATCTTGAATTTTCTGAGAGTTGCTTACGAAGAAACAAAAGGAAAAGAGACACGAAGATCAAATAAAAACACGAAGGAACGTAAGGCTAGAGAAGGTTGTGTTGGAAATACTGTAAACTATGCGTAGCATATCCCCGCACTTCACATGTTGGCAACTGAACATGCAGAAGCTTGCAAACAGGATATAATATGATACTCAAATGATAGGAAAAATAATGAAACAGTATTCAAAAGTGCTCATAAAGGGCCCAAACTAGATTAAATATGACAAAGCTGTAAAAGACTAGATGGTCTATAAAAGCGATCAAAACATACATAGTATCATATTATAGTATGCTATAAATCAAAACGAAACAAAAATAGTCATAAAGACTCAGAAATACTAAAAGATAGCAGAAATTACTGTAGAAGCCTATAAAAGTGTTCTGGAAACATAAACTAGCATAAAAACCGCTACAACTCGACAGAGAGCCTAAATACCTTCAAAACACTCCTAAATGCTCTAAAATGTCCCCAATACTTCTTTATCGCTGCTCCAAATCCTTAAAAAGAAGTTAATAGAAAACGTTAAAAGGATTTTGATATAATTCTTATCGTCTGAGAGTTTAAAATCTGATTTAGGGTTCTGAAAGCCTTATAATGTCACACATGATCTATTAGGAGGCAGAAAGCACCACAAAACACTGTAAAATAGCCTCAAAATGTCCTACAATACGTGTAAAAGTGTTAAAAAGTGTTAGAAAATACTGTAATATAAGATCAAAAAAACGCCTGAAAAGAGTTAAAATACATCTTTTAGACCTCTAAATACCCTCAAAAAGGAGTGGAATGTCATTAAGGCACGCCAAAATGCCTGCTGCAACACTCGATTCATATTCAAAATGCCTCGACATAATAAAATAAATAGCTAAAATTCTTGTCCCATAGCCGGAAAATGCCTGTATGAGAAGCCTGAATACGCTCAAAATGGTAAGGAATGCTATTATAAGCAGTCGAAGTAGCTGATCTAACAGTAAACTTGCCTTCAAAAATCCTCAAAATACGTGAAAATACCTGTCCCATAGCCTGAAAATGCATGTATTAGAAGCTTAAATACGCTCAAAATGATAAAGAATGCTATCGTATAAGCAGTCGAAGTAGCTGATTTAATAAAAAACGTGCCTTCAAAAATCCTCAAAATACGTGAAACACACTAAACTCGCTAAAATAATGAAATAGTCCTAAAAATGAAGTAAAATATCTGCGTTAGATCCCAAAATACCATCAAAATAACATGAATGCTATTAAATCATCTTGAAATATCCGCTTCAACAATCAAATTACCTTCAAAATGTTCCAAATACACAATATTGCTAAACTAAAATACCTTATTCATATTGTCAAATGGAATGTCATTAAAAGTGCGCGAAATAACTATTCCAGCACTCAAAATGTCGGAAAATGAGTGGAAAAAGTTGATTGTTCCATTCACATGACTTTCTCTTCATCGCAGTAATAAATTATTGTTAAAAAGCATATTCTTCTATCTACTTTATGATAATCGAGATAAAGATTAACAGATATTTTTTTTTTTAAATTACTTACTTCCTTGTGAGTAGAAGGAAAATAAGAAAATACACTAGGCTAAAACGAATGTTGAATCTCTTAAAAGTTCCTTGCTATGTGGTTGAAATCAGTTTCTTTGCACGGCCAGAAGTTTACAACTTTCATGTGAGTAAAGTATTTTAAATCTGAAAACAATAGCAAGGAATACAGAAATAGCATAATGACATAAATCGTGTTTTAGCGTGATCTACATTTTTTTGTGTAGAAAAATTCTGTCTATCTCATGTGGCGGGAATTTTATGGTTGGTATGCCATTTTATGGCAGGATTTGGAAGGATAAGCATAATCTCTTTTAGGGATTTTCTCAGAGTACGAGTGAAAAAACATCACTATTTTTTTGGATTACCCCGGTTTATCCATTTTCACACATAATCAATTATTTGTCCCCTCTGACTTCCGTTTCCTCATTTACTAAGGTTATTCTCCCACACTGAATAAGTTTCTTATAATAAACTTTTATGGATTTAACCAAATTTACCCTATTTTCCAACTATGCCCTGCTCTAATTCCCATGCGAACTCGGAGAAACAACTCTTTGTCCACCACTCACTTTCCTAAAATAAAGATACATATACTTTGTATCACAGCACTTAAGTTAATCATTTTACAGCATGCAACATGTCTGCTCAGCACCATTGATAATTTTTAAGTAAAAATCTCTCATTCTCCATTCGTGACCGTAACCTCCCTTCGTGCCTAGACAAATTTCTTATGGCTCCACCTATTTTCTATGATCTGATAGGAATGGATCCCAAGTTAAATATTTCTTAATCTCTGTTGGGTACAATTTCCTGTCAAAGGTTTTTCCAAATCGGCCTCAGCTCACAAATTAAGTTTGTTACCGCAGCTAAAGCATTAGACTAAAGGTTGCTTCCATCAGGTCTAAAGTACCCTTGGTCATCAGTGTTTAAGGTTTCTTCTTTGTCAAGCTTTGAACACAAAATTTCCACAATTCCATTGTATTTATTTTCTGCTAATGACTTTCTGACCCCGTTACCAAAGAAATCTTGCAGCTAATATTCCTAAAGCTCTGGTTTTTCCTTTCAGCAGTAATTTCTTTTCATGTACGGAATAGGTATTCTTTACAATTTTTAACAATATTGCTTAATCTAATGTATTTCCTTTTTAATATTTTAATCATTTTATTTAGTTATTGTAATTCTTCCACCCATTCTTTTATATTAGTTTGCTTATTAGTTTTATTTTCTTTCTTATATTCTAATGTTTCTCATTCCTACGAAATGAGTATTCTGCATTAAATGCCCTTCAAGCGAGTGTTAACCTCAACTGCGTTGAAATTCACTCGTCGCTTGAAAACCCACTTCAGTCATCCGTAATTTTCTGTTTCTTCACAGACTGTTTGAAATATTGATATCCCTTTTTGTAAGTCATCAGAGGGAAACCCTTATTTACACAAATTCTTTATATTTTAATTTAACCTATTTAACAAAAGTTTTATATTTTCTTCCTGAAGTGTGAAGTTATATAATCTTTCTTTAACATATTGTGTTCTCTTTGTCACTTTTATCTTCTTGTTGGTTTGCATGTAGCCTGTAAGAGAAAATTTCCTTTCACTGTTGCACACGCATTTTTTATTGGAGAAAAAAAAAAACTCACACGTTTGTATTATCACACGTCACTCAAGGTCGTTGCTCCTGACTGCCAGAAATGACGTGTATTTACGATTGAATGTTTCGTTGTTTACGAATTGTTTGGGCATTTTTTATTATAACAGTTTTCCTAAACCCTGTGACTCAAGGTTGAGAATTAACTTAATACTAAATCCCTAGCTTACTCACATACATACATACATACGCACGCACGCACGCACGCGCACGCGCACGCGCACGCACACGCACACGCACACGCACACGCACACACACACACATACATACGCACGCACGCACGCACACGCACACACACAAAGATACCTTTATAGAGTTACATGTTAATACCCTTTTACGTTTAATCTACATTAAAATGACATTGTAAACCCTCTAATTTGCAAGGCGTTAAATCAAAATTCCTGCTCTACGATGTACATCATTAACTTTGAAATTCCCTTATGTAAGATTGTTTCTTCCGTTATTTCTGACCCATTTTATTTCAAAATCTCATTATCAGGATTTTAGTGTATTTAATTTGCATGGGTTTTTACATGCGCTTGGTGAACCCTTCATTTTATTTAACATGTTTCTCCTATTCCCTAGCCACCTATCTCTATCACCTCTCAATACGCTTGTTTACATTTTAAATCATGTTACATATATGAATTACTCAAGCTGCACATTCTCACATATTTATTTCCCTTTATTAATTTACTTTTGTTGACCTTGCTGTAGCGTATTTTAGTTATACGCCCGACTTTTCTCAACATAAATAATACATCTTTACATTCTTTTCTGCGAATTTGAAACACTTTAATGTATCTACGTCCGCACTGAAAGTACACCTCTATTTTGCTCAACAGTGAGATCGCTGACCAGATTCGGCCATACAAAAACCTGTTTTCCTCCCTTATACAAATTACCTGTTCTCCCATACATTTTAACATTTTAATCTTCGTCGCTAACTTAAGCATTATGAACCCTCCATTGCGGTTTCATTTTAAGTGCACATTACATAAACTATTAACTCATTTCACATATAAAATACAATTGTCAGGCTTACACAAGTTCACCGTTCTTTACTGCCTCAACCACTTGATTTTTCTAGTTGTGTCCTAACTTTAGCTATAATAAAATATGCATATACCTAATAAGTCATAAATATTGACCGAGTTGTAAGAAAATAAATTTTGACCTAATTAAGCTAATTCACTTCCCTCATTACAACATTTTCATCCTGGATATTCTTCGACATTTGGGGGTACTTTAAACGTTTTCAAAAGAGATATATTGTACCTTCCAAATATTTTCCCTGTCCTAGGGTGCGTTAACTCAAAAGATCGATCGCTAAGTACTTTAGTGGTCTTAGCAGGGCAGTAGGGTAAGAAAGCAGGTTTGGCCCAGGTTTAGGAAATACTTTTTGAACAAGCAAACTTGTGTGTTTAGGAAACAGAGATGAGGAAAGACAGAACCCAGGATAGGGAGAAGGCCTTTAGCACACATTTAGGAAAGAGAGTGTCTTGTGTAATGAGCGCACACACTGTAAATATCAATAGATGGAAGATTTTAACTCTAAAAACACTTTTCATGTTAGCTGACAATCAATAATGATATGCAGCCCTCCTTGGTGAAATAAAAACAGTATGACGGGTAACAGAACGGCTGCCTTGGAGCTTGTTGTATAGAAATAAGAAATACTTATCTCACCATAAAAAAAAAAAAAACTTGAGATATCAAGCCTGCTCCTTAATGAATCTTTACAATTCATGGCCTAGATTTGTGCTAATTATAATTAAGAAAATCCGAATTGCAATTTCGTGATATACTAATTAAAAATGACCTGCCGATTCCTATTTTTTTTTTCAAATGCAAAAGCAATGAACTGTGTGACAAACATTACACTCGTTACTTACGAATCGACAAATAAATATATTTAATTGGGAAATAATTACAGATAAATACTTTTTTGGTAACCCATAACATTTTAAACGCGCATGTGCAACCTCAGTTTATGAAAACAACAATATCTACATTTCAGCCTCTATAGAAAAGCGCTTTATATCATTTCCTTTCAAAAATACATATACTTTTAACAGAAATAGCTTTCAAGAAATAATCATTATAATTATTCATAAAATATCTGGTCTTCAACAAAACGAACAGAGATAAAACATAGCTTTAATAACGGAACACGTAACGAATAGACATATCGTAGTGAAATGTGTGTAGATTCCTAATTAACGTAAATAACTATAAAGAGAAATTACCTATAATATGAACTTACCCTGCGAGTAACGAGAATGGAAAATGTGAATAGATAAAAACATACCAGATATTGTAAAACGCTAATTATTTAACTATTGTCACGATATCTATACGGTCATGGCAAAGTAAAAATAACTTCACAATTACTATATATCGTAGTACCGCAGCAAGCAACCACCACAATCCCATAATACTAATAACTGCAATACACTTAAATGACCAGACATGCAAAAACATCTCTTGCAATTTTTTTCAGTGGAAGGGAACAGACCACCCTGCACCTAATATTCTGATTCCTGACTACAATAACCGCGCACGTTTTTAACATTTTACAATAAAATACCTTTTAGGGATTTTAACGAGTAACAACAATGAATATTTAAAAAAAAAAAAAAAAAAAAAACCTTGACCAGCATACAAAGATAGTTAAATAAATCGCTGAACACCAGAAAATAAGACATATAAGCTCCTGTTTGAAGCAGCTTTTAGTCTTCCATCGAAATAAAAGCTTTTAAAACTATAACTTGAGTGGAATGCCAGCAGGCTAAACATAACACGGGAAAGAAAACGCACGTAGGCATAGCGAGGCTGAAAATATGCGTATATGTTTGAATAGGCAAGGACACAATAGAACTCTTGCAATTATTTTAGAGGAAGAACAGACCATCCTACATATAATATCATGCCTCCTTATTTCAATAACGTAGCAGCTTTTTAAGATTTGCAATAAAGCTTTTTAGAGTTTTAACAAGAAATAACAAGAATTTCTTATCAATCCCGTGTAACACACAAAGAAATTTGTATTCGTGACTGAACTTAAGCAAAAATGGCTTAAATATATGCTGATGCACCTGAAGGCCCGGGGTTCGAAAAAGATTTTTAAAAACAGTTATCTCAGGAACTGTTAATCCTTACGAGACGGGACAAGACTTTCAACACAGCTATTATTACGCGATAACAACTGTGAGAATAAATTTCATTACAGTTATTTGATCGAATCTATATTTTTCAAGGTCATTTTAAGATTCTGGCATATCCCCCAACTATTAGGCGGGCAGTAATGCGGAAAGGTGTATAGTGATGTATTTAGCATTAGCATTTAAGATTTCAAGATTCATAGCCTAAAGGACCCGCTTCGATCCCCGACTCGATGCACCTTAATTACAAGTGAATAACTCTTAGAGGAATGGGCAGAAGGAGAGCGAATAAAAGTGAAACGGATACTTCCCCCTCAACTTTAAATATTGGCACAAATAAATAGTTATCATTAGCTACTTGCCTCGAATCTATTAAGGCTCAGTTTTTATAACTTCGAAATTAAGAGCGGTGTATAGCTTAAATAAATTTACAAATGAAGATGAATTATTGGGACATTAATCTTACTTATTGAACACCCTCCCATCTAGTACAAGAATTATATTTGCGGTATCACACATTCAAGAAATGTTAATTATAATTACGCTAATTAAAATAGAAATAGCGCTTAAAGAACTGGGGTACAATGAAAACGCTATAAGCCTTAACTTATATAAAAAATACTTGTATTTACGGAACTTTCGGTCCTATACCAAAAACGACAGTTAACATCGCTTGAAATCACTTAGACAGTCTACAACTTCAGCATTACTCTCTAATTTCAACATTGAAGTATAAGCTATAACTTGAAGTACCTATCTCATAACTTTACTATTCTGCATAAACAAATAATATCAAAGGGGGCAATACTATACTAAAAACGACAGTTAACATTGTTTGAAATCACTTAGACAGGCTACAAATTCACTCAACATTAATCTATACGATTGTACATAAATAATTTTAAAAAATGAGAATACTTAGTATGCCGCATGCTTGCTCATTCTTGGCTAACACAAACGATAATGTGTATATAAATAATATACCATAAACAGACCTCATGCGCAGAGAAATGTAGCAACGGTTTGATATATTTAACACGCAAACATATTTCTGATTCTAAGTACTTCTTGCCTTAGCTTATCTTCGAAGAGTCCCAACTTGATTGATTGTTCATTCACATGACTTTCCCTACCCATTTTTCAATAAACTATTATTGCAAAGCTTATTTCTCTGAAAACTAAGAATGTTATATAGCATAAAATAAAATGTACGAGAGTTAAATGAGTAATGCCTCCACCTTCGTTAATGGGCTTTGGATGGGAATATTTTAATAAATCAAACGCAGAAATAATCCTTAGAATGTGATCTTTAATTATCAGTATTCACTTTATCACATAATCACCAGCAAATTGGATACATTTCTGCCAACGATGAACAAGTTTTCTGAAGCCGTCACGGAAGAAGTCGACACTCTGTTTCCGCAACCGCAGTCTCACAGTTCTCTCAACGTCTTCATCAGAAACATAATGATGTTCCCACAGATCGCCTTTTATTATCGGGAACAGATGGAACTCAGACGGTGCTAAATCTGGACTGTATGGAGGATGCCATATGGTGGTGGGATTCAGTCTCTGAAGTTCTACTGTGGTGGCACGTGAAGTGTGTCGTTTGACATTGTCATGCTGCAGGAGAACATTTCCCTTTTCCTTTCCGACCCTTGTTAGCCGTTGCTTCAGAGTTCGCAGCGTTGTGATGTAACGCTCTGAATTTATTGTTGTTCCACGATCAAGGAAATCAACATAGATAACACTATCTACGTCCCAGAACACTGTGCCCATGATTTTTCCAGCAGAGGGCTGCGACTTGAATTTCTTTTTCTGGGGCGAGTCTTTGTGTCGATATTCCAAAGACTGGCCTTTCGTTTCCGGGTCGTAATGGTGTACCCACGTTTCGTCCCCTGTCACAATTGAATGGAGAAAGGCGTCACCTTTATTCTCGTAATGCGAGAGGAGTTCTTGACAAAATTCAAGTATGTGCGCTTTCATTTCAGGAGTCAGCATTGGAGGTACCCATCGTGCACAGATCTTCCGATAGCCAAACAAAGCAATAATGTGACCCACACGTTGTTTTGAAATGCCAGTTGTGCTTGCAATTTCTCTCTGAGTGATACGATGATCGTCCTGAATCAATCTGTCAACATTTTCTTTGTGAAACTCGGTGGTTGTTGTCACAGGACGTCCAACTCTGTTTGTCACGCAAGTCAGATGTTCATCATCTTTAAACTTATTCGCCCAACGATGCACAGTACTCACATCAACACAATCACCAGAAATTGCTTTCATTCTCTGATGAATCTCCTTTGAGGTGACACCTTCTGCTGTCAAGAATTCAATGACTGCACGTTGCTTAAATGGCATTGAGTTCCATACTTTACACTATAACAACACAACCGTACAATGCTAAGGCTTCCCGACAACCGGAGCTGTAGAAAAAAGGATACGGAACAAGCCAATAACTGCCGCATACCAATGCTGCCATCTGTTGAACAGTTATGAAGGTGGGGGCATAACTTCTCATTCAATCCTCGTACAGATGAATAGTGAATCATTGATCATAGATGTATTAAAACACACTAATAACGTTATAAAAGAACACAGGTTCGGCCCCCTCCCGTCCTTTCATGAGGGTTTTACTTCTTACCAGATGCAATCTTGAAATATTCCCCAGAAAATTAAAGATGCTTACATTAATGATTTCGCAAACAGACATACTTTACACTACAAACTCAATAACGGTTAAGGGGTATGTTGTGTATAGTGAAACTGGGCACTGCCATTTACACGAAAGAAGAATTATCAATGAATCATGTTTACCAAAATAACTCTAAGGGCCGACAAGGTTTTTCCGGTATTTTCCATAAAGAGTGATGCTATCGGTAAAATACTGATTCTATCTTACTCTGAGCTGACGCATATGTTTCAAACAAAACAGCTTCACCTGTTCTATACTGTTTTCAACATTGTACAGCTCATGAATACTGAAAATCATATTACTATATAAATTAATAATGCATGTACCTATTTGACACATTCCCCGCATGTGAGTTATCTGTGCGACGAGGAATTTGAAAGTGTCAGCGATTGCTGACTATAAGCTTAAAAACGCAGAACGTGTATATCAGTGGACTGTATGTCAGTCATGTGTGGTAGGTATATTAGATTATATTATTTTTAAACGCATATATGCAAGTAAGTGCACTACGTATGCCAATTAGTAGCTAAATGATTACTTCAATCGGGAAGAATAGTTAAATGAATATTGTGCTAAATGGATAACAGGAAAACATGCATATATACATTACACGCACTAGGTGAGACCTTCTTTGGTCAGAAGCGGTGTTAACACTGTTATTTATTTATTTTTAGTTATAAAACTAAACTCTTCGAATATTTAGAAGTTTAAAGAACGCACCGAAAAAACGGGTAACTTTTCTTTATTTACAATCTCATTCAATGTATAGGCTATCCCTAAATTAATTTTAGATTTAAAAACTTCATAGCTTTTTATCTGGTATGGTAATGAAAGAAACAAAAGAACTTACCGCAAAAAAAGGGAAAACATACATATTCTTATTCTTATTATTATTATTATTATTATTATTATTATTATTATTATTCATTACTGACATTCCAGGAGAGAACTCGATGATACACACTTTAGACACACATTTCAAAGGATGAATACGTTGAATATGGTCGAGAATACCAGATCAGAAAGATTTCAGCCCTATGCCACTCCTACAATGTATCAGAGGAAAGAACATCAGCCATATCCAAATAGATGAAAATGGTTTTATACTCATGGCATACACTAACAACGTACATATTAGCCACAGAAGGTATTATATTCAGTCCAAAATTTGACGCACAGATTTCACCAGAAGTGTTTTGAGGTCCCCTATCTCCAAAAAAAAAAAAACAAATTTCTACCCCTGTTTAGTGCATCATGAATAGAGAAGGTATTGCATTCCACACAATATTTCGATACAGCGATTTCACTGGAAATATTTGTTTTTGAGTCCCCCTGAATCCGAAAATTGTATAGTCAGAAAAAAATGGTACGTGGATGTGTATGTAAACATAATAACTCAAAAATAACAAAACAAAATGCTGGTAAATACCATTCGGTAAAGAAACACATTTGGAATGTAACACGACATAGTTGTATTTTCTATACTGCTTCCATTTAATAAATAGAGGAAGTATTCGAATCCACCCACAAATCTATTTTTTACAAGAAATACATGTTCTGAAGACCCCTTAACCAATGCATGTCTCAGAAAAAATGCTAGCGGATGTATATCTGAGGACAGTATAGCTCAAAATTCCATTTTTTACTTCAATATTAAGCTTCTTCCACTTTCTCAAACGACATAGTTGTATTTTCTATACTGCTTCCATTTAATAAATAGAGGAAGTATTCGAATCCACCCACAAATCTATTTTTACAAGAAATACATGTTCTGAAGACCCCTTAACCAATGCATGTCTCAGAAAAAATGCTAGCGGATGTATATCTGAGGACAGTATAGCTCAAAATTCCATTTTTTACTTCAATATTAAGCTTCTTCCACTTTCTCAAACTGGAAGTGACGGTTTCGTTTCACCCTTATTGCATTACTCAAGGCAATGCAAAGAAAATCGGGTTAAAATGAAAATTACTTGGCGATACATTATAAAGTTTGTGTCTAACCCAGGTATTTCCGCAAATTTCCCTATTTATAAGGAACAATGGAATAAGACCAATCTTGAATAGCATAAAGTAAACAGAAGTAATAAAGCTTGACATACATTTTTAGGTTAATTTTGACTATCATAACATTTCTTTTTCCTTTCACTTACATCACACCAAAAAGAATACCTAGCATGGGATAGTGGTGTGACTATAGAATTACATGTCGACATCTTTATTACATTAAAAGCACATGAAAGAAAAGGAATGGAAATTCAATTCTGTTTGATATGAGTAAGCCGACAAAGTATTTTTAAATGACACATATTCAATCATCACTACTAATCAGATCTGCAATCAACACAGGAAACAATGTTTAACATGCAATGCACTTAGCTGTATTATCGGACTACCGCCGTGGTCGAGTGGTTAGCGTACTAACTTCTTACCCAGAGGTCTCGGGTTTGATCCCAGGTTGTGGGTGGGGAATATTTCTTTATCCAGAACTATTATCTATCTCTCTCGGAGTCTGGCAAGTATGAATGTGAGAACGAATATGTGTGAGTATAGAAATATAATTTTTTTTAACCTAACGTTCTAAACCTACAGTAATACGACTGGTTTCATATGTCAAAATCCACCCAAGTTAAAGGGGGCTAGACAAATCACGCAATTAAAAGAAATAGCACAACTTATTATATCGCAATATTACCAAACATCAGATATCAGATCAGGCACGATACAATACGAATCCAAGACTAGAATAAGAAGCACATATAAATGTTTTCCAATCAGGCTCCTTAAATAATATACGTATATTGCAACAGTCCTTCAAGATATATAATTACACTATCATTTAACTCAAGCTATTTCTCAGGAACACCTAACATTCAGGAGTCACTGCTATTAGGTTCCTATATGCTCCCTTATAACATGAAGATGATTATTATTGTTTTGTCACATTTCAGGGATGATGATGAAGATGGTTGGTGTTCAAGCGCGCTTAACTACTGAGGCCATTAGCGCCCTCATAAAACAAGGTTAAATAAAAACACCAAAGGTAAAATAACAACACAAAACAAATGTCACTTTAAAAAAAACGGAGAAGAAAACAACTGGTGATGATTATGATGAATGGGGTGACATTAAAAATATAAAACGAAATCAGGAACAAAATATGGCCAACGTCACAAATAAAACCCCAGAGTAAGTAAGAGTACATACGGCGATGACCATAGGGGGAGTTAAAAACCGGGTCGAACATGAAACCTAAAAAGATTACCCATCTAAAAGTATACCCCCAGAGCTAAAAGTGAAGAGATAAATCACGAACTATAAACATTTTGTTAAAAGACTAAAGCGATTTTAAAAAAGGCACTTGGTGTAAAAATTTAAAACCCTAACAACCGCGTGGGTATCATCCCCGAGCACCTCAACAAGGGAGACTGGAAGCTGAAGAGTAGCTCGAAGGGCGGATAGAGCAACACACTCCAGCAGCACATGGTGAACAGACAAATGTGCCTCACTTCCTCACGACGACATACTCGAGAGGAAGTAGACCAGGGTACTGGAAGATTCTTCACTAGTGTGAGCTTGTTGCCGCGGAGAGCCGACCACTCTGCATGCCAGTACGAAAGCACCTCTCTCCGCACAGCAAGCCTAAAATCTTCGACAGTCGAAAAACTAACTACAGCACTGGGCGGCGTTGTTGCCGATTTTGCCGCCATATCCGCCAGTTCATTACCCGAAGTACACGTCCGGGAAGCCATGCGCAATCTGCATTAACGCCAGATGTGTGTAAAATGTAAAGGAGTTCCTGAATGTAATGCACTAAAGGATGGTAGCTGTATACCTCCGAACGCTCTGAAGTGCGACTAGGAAATCATTAAGAATGAGACGTTCACCCAAATTGCGACGTCGAACATACAGAATGGTTCGGTAAATAGCATACAGCTCTGCAGTAAAAATGGATATGGAACTAGGCAAACCGAAAATATGTGTTTCGCCTCCAGTAACGCAGACACAGGCAACACCGTCGATGTATTTACTACTGTCGGTGTATATAGAAAGGTCATTGTAAGGGGATAAAAATTCTGAAAAAAAAAAAAAAAAAAGTACGGATACTAGACAGAGGCAACGCAGGTTTCCCGTAAGCTGTCATCCCAAGATCTATGTGGGAGGTAGCACGTAACCAAGGCGGATACACCCTTTCCCCTTCGAAAACATGCGAGGCACTGCAGGCCATGGACTACGTAAGTGGTTGCGATATCGTTCGTCCAGCTCGGTACAGAAGAAAGGGGTGAACGTGGGATGCAAAGGCATACATTTAAGGGAAGAGTCATAATTTCCTAACTTGACATCACGCCGACACCGTAGAGGGTGTTCTGCCGATTCGGCGTAGAGGCTAACAACTGGGCTGGTTGGAAAGACCCCAACAGCCACACGGATGCCCCGATTATGGATAGTGTCTAATCATCTCAGCACAGATGGTTGTGCTGAAGAGTAAAGAATGCATCCATAGTCTAACTTGGATCGGATCAGTGCACGCTAAAGACGCAGTAGTACTGTCTGATCTGCACCCCAAGATGTACCACTTAGTATCCGTAAAATATTTAGAGAACGGATCGAATATTAACCCCACAAATCTCACCTCAGTTGCGAAAGGAAGTTTATTTGGCCCAAGTGTAGGAGTAGGTGCCATTCGCCACTTTCGTCGCCAGAAATTAACACAGACTGTCTTCTCAGGCGAGAAAAGAAAGCCGTTTTTCAAGCTCAAATCTTAGATTGTCCAAACACATCTGGAGACGTTCCAAAAACAGTGTACGCTGAGAAGTACAGAAGATGGCAAAGTCGTCCACGAATAAACAGGAAGAGACACAGGGGAACACATTGCGATATGGAATTTATCGCTATAGCAAACAGTGTCACTCTGAGTACCGAGCCTTACGGCACTCTGTTCTCTTGAACAAAACAGCTAGAAAAAACCGAGCCAACCCTTACTCGGAAAGCGCGATCCCGCATAATCTCCTGAATGAACAACGGTATGCGTCCATGTGTATTCCAGTTGTGGCGGGAACGTAAAATCCCTGCCCACCAACATGTATCATAAGCCTTCTCAAGGTCAAAAAATATCCCAACTGTGGGTCTGTTCCATGATCTGAGTTGACATCGAGACATGGTGGTCAGATGCTGAACGTCGGCTTCGAAAACCACACTGAATGTTAGTCAGAAGATTGTAGGATCCAGACACCACACCAATCGTCCATTGATCATGCGTACCTTGCATATGCAACTGGTGAGGGAAACAGGACGGTAACTGGAAGGAAGATGTCGGTCCTTTTCAGGTTTAGGAATGAGTATGATGGTGGCCTCCTGCCACTTGTCTGGAAATTTAGCGTCAACCCAGACACAGTTATAGACATGGAATAGGAAAGCCTTGCCATCAGGAGAGAGATGTTGCAGCATTTAGACATGGATACCATCTGGACTTATCAATTTGTTTCAGGAAGTCTTGTCATACATAGCTGGTTTTGAAAGCCTTCTGATGTGCAGAATATGTTAGTGGTTTTAAAAACTTGGTTCCAGAGGTCGACGACTTAGGTGACAAATGAACTGGAGTACTCTGGATGCTGAAGGATTTGGAAGTAGTTGATGCCGACTTCGTAGTAGATGGCAGTGCTCTGGCTGCAATGACCTTTTCTTCAATAGTAGCCCCGTTTATATCGCCGGTCTGTGTTGCGATTTCTCGACTCGTTACCGGTTTAGCTACCATTGAGCTATAAGTACCGGCCTTCGGAAGAGAGGGTTGGCGGATGCGCAGGAGCCTGTGGGTTTCTGAGAAGGACATCACCCGTATCTCCTGAATCGCTCTCTTCTCTGTAAAACGGGGGCACTCCCGGGAACTGGAGGGATTGTCACCATCACAGTTCACGCACGATAGAGATAAAGCACATGCACCATCGTGAGAGATGTCACCACAGTTAGCACAGGTATTTACGCTCTTGCAGAAATCGCGAGTGTGGCCGAAACGTTGACAATTATAAAATCAGAGCGGGTTCGGTATATATAAGGTCTAACCTCGATGACTTCATACCCTGCCTTAACCTTTTGAGGTAGCTCAACCCGATCAAAAGTAAGAAACAGGGTACGGGTAGGCACGAGTTCTCCATTTACTTTTCTCTGAACCCGATAAACAGATGAGACTCCTAGATCCGACAGATTCTCCTTGATAGTCAAACCGCCCAATGCGCGAGTAACCACACCGCGGGAGAAGGTCAGAGTCCTATGAGTCTCCACTTTCACCGGGTAGCTAGCTAGCATTTTAGCTTTAAAATTTTGGTAGCCTGGGATACGGATTTGACAGGACCAGCTATTGCGTCGAGACCCTTCTAAATTACAAAAGGGATCACCGATGAAAACATTTTCCCTTCCTCTGTCCTATTGACAATCTAGTCTCGACTACTTCTTTTCAAAAGTATTAACAATGTTATTGGTTTTGTTTTTGAGACCCATAAAAAAGTGATAGAATTCATCCCCTATTGCTCCCCACCCACCACAGAGCCCAACAATGGGTCACTGGGGTGACAGGGCTACACAGGGGATATAGCAGGCTCGCCGTCCCACTCACCCTGGAGTTCGGTATAATACCTAGTGCTAGCCTCCCGTTTAGGCGAAGCAGAAACCAAAGCGATATATTAGGCTGCGCACCCCCCCCCCCAATTACTGAAGGTCAGAAGCCCAGGCTCAGATGCGCAACCCTCAACCAACCAGGACACGGGTCTCCACGCACGGCCTACACGTGGGTGGGCATGTTGATAGACTGACTCATACTCGGAGGTTGCACAAACGAGGAAGTTAGGGGTTGTTTGGGAGCCCCGGGTACGCCAAACACGTACCTACTGTAGTAGACCCCTGGGGGTGGGGTAATACATGTAATTCTGTAGTCACACCACTATCCCGTGCTAGGTATTCTTTACGGTGTGATGTAAGTGAAAGGAAAAAGGAAATGTCATGATAGTCAAAATTAATCTAAAAAATGTACGTCAAGCTTTATTTCTTCTGTTTATTTTATGCTATTCAAGATTGGTCTTGTTCCAGAGTTCCTTATAAATAGGAAAATTTGCGGAAATACCTAGATTAGAGAGAACTTTTATCATGTATCGCCATGTAATTGTCATTGTAGCTCGATTTTCTTTGCAATGCCTTGAGTAAAGCAATAACGGTGAAACAAAACATCACTTCCAGTTTGAGAAGGTGGGAGTAGCTTAAATTTGAAGTAAAAAACGCAGTTTTGAGCCATACTGTCCTCAGATATACACCCTCTACCAGTTTTTTGAGACATGCATTGGTTAAGGGGTCTTCAAAACATGTATTTCCAGTGAAAAATAGATTCGTGGGTGGATTCGAATACTTCCTCTACTAATGGAAGCAGTACAGAAAATGCAACTGTGTCGTATTACATTCCGAATGTGTTTCTTTACCGAATGGTATTTACCAGCATTTCGTTTTGTTATTTTTGAGTTGTTATGACCACATGCACATCCATGGACCATTTTTTCTGAATAAACAATTTTCGGATTCAGGGGGCATCAAAAAAATAAATATTTCCGTTGAAATCGCTGTATCGAAATATTGTGTGGAATGCAATACCTTCTCTATTCATTATGCACTAAACAGGGGTAGAAAATTGTATTTAGACACAGGGGACTTCAAAACACTTCTGGTGAAATCTGTAATAAAATTTTGGACTGAATATAATACGTACATAGTAGTAGTCACTACTATGTACGTTGTTAATGAATGCCATGAGTATATAACTATTTTCGTCTATTTGGATATGGCTGATGTACATTCCACTGATGCAATACAGGAGTGGCATAGGGCTCAAATCTTTCTGATCTGGTATTCTCGACCATATTCAACGTATTCATCCTTCGAAATGTCTACCGTCTAAAGTGTTCACTATCATCGAGCTCTCTCCTGGAATGTCAAGAACAAGAATAAGAACAGGAACAGGAACAGGAACAAGAACAAGAACAAGAACAAGCACCCGTTGTTTTTTTTTTCCAGTAAGGTTTTTTTTTTTTTTTTTTTTTTTTTTTTTTGTTTCTTTCATTACCATACCAGCTTAAAAGCTATGAAAGTTTTAAATTTGAAATTAATTTAGGGATAGCCTATACGTTGAATGAGATTGTAAATAAAGAAAAGTTGCCTGTTTTCTCAGTGTGTACTTTAAAATCCTAAATATTCAAGGAGTTTATTTTTAGAACTAAAAATAATAACTAAAAGTGTTAACATCGCTTCTGACCAAAGAAAATCTCAACTTGCCTGTGTGTAATGTATATATGATGAAGAATAAACTAACAGTTGTTAAAGTTCTCTTATTTTCGCTATTTAATTATTGTATATGGGTATATATGTGTTATAAAAGCAGTATTTTGAATGTAAGCCTTTCACTTTGAAAAGCTTGTCTGCATGTTCTCTTGTTACCCATTTATCACATCATTCATTTAGCTATTCTTCCTGATTGAAGTCATCATTTAGTACTAATCCGCATAAGTAGTGCACATACTTGAATTTCTGCATTTAAAAAGAATATAATCTGACATACAATTTCTATGTTCTTAAGCTTACAGTCACTTTCAAGTTCCTCGGCGCACAGATAACTCACATGCTGGGAATGTGTCAAATAGGTACATGCATGATTAATTTATATTGTAACATGATCCCGACAGTCAACGCTTCAGACGCAGCGAAACCTTCTCCTAGAAAACTTCGACCGCGCCACTGAAGATGACCACCGTAGTTGTGGACGAAACGAGGGCAGGCAACCCATCAGCTAAGGCGGCGCGGTAGTCCGCCTCGTTCCAGAACTCCAGCCTGACAAGCGGTGACGGTCCTCTCTCCGTGTGAATTCTTGTGGCTTTCATGAGTGAAGGCCAACGAAAACTGCCAGCGTGGAGTACTAGACCGTCCGGTAATTGCCGGTGAACTCCACGCACCACTGCGCAGAAGCGCGGCAGCGAGGAGAGGTCTAGTACTGGTGACGGCGTAGGTGTTGTGTTGACGGTTGTGATGTTCAGCGAGGATTGTGAGGCTTCGACGGCGGAAGATGCTGCGTGAGTTTCCGTGGTGGCAGGTTCAGGCTCGGCCGAGGTTGTAGGCTGGAAGACTGGGTCGGCGTTGGCAGTGACGGTCTCCGGTGGCTTCTCTATTAGCTCTTGGGCGGCTGCGGCAGGCTTGCGGCGCTTCCCTCTCATGCTTACTCTGTGAAGGCAGAGAGCGATTTTTTTTTCTTTTTTTTTAAGTTTCGAGTGGAGGGGAAAAATCCACCTTAAGGACTGACCCGGGCAAGCCTGGAGTGTCGGGGTCTCCCATGTGGGCATACCGACTAAAAAACCCCTCAACCGGTATTAGAAGGAAGTAAGGAGAGGCGGTACCGCATGATTGCACCCGCGGATTCAAGGTGATAATTTAACTGACTGCAGGGTGCAGTCAGAGGGGTGAAATGAGGACCCGGAGACAGACTTGACCGAGGCCCAGACTGTCACCGCGGAATATTCAGGGAGAGGAGTAGAGGAATTAGAGGGTGAAGGATTGAGTTGGAGCTAGTGTTGGTTCTTCTCCAGTCGTAGCTGCCGTGAACGAAGAATCCAAGACTCAGGTCCGGGTCTTGTAACAGCCCCGATGTGTGATTGGCCCCTGGAGTGGGGCCGTTCGGCGGATTGGAGCTGCTGCGGCTGGAGGTCCTGCTGGGGCTGCGGCTGAACACTAGCTATCTGGCTGGACAGCTCAGCGATGGTGGACTGTAGTGTGGCGATGGCGGCGGTGGTGGCAGCTTGAAGGTCCTGTACCTTTTCAGTGATGACACTGCACAGCTCTTCAAGGGCAGCTAAACGGGCGCCGACGTTCAAGATCTCCGCGTGGAGATCCTGAATGGCGTCCCGTATCGCTGCGTCTGTCGAGAGTGTAGGTGATGTGGTGTCGATAATGGTCGGCGGTGGTGTAGTCCGGGCGGGTGGTGGTAGTGGTCTGCTCCTGGGGTAGAGAGGGCACTGGGCTTGCCCTGTTAAGTGTCCTGTGCCACGACAGGTGGCACAGAACCGGCGGCGACGGCGGAGATCGTGCCCAGTGCACTCGGCGGTGGTGGTGTTGGTACCACAGTAGTGGCATCTCGGTGGCGAAGAGCAGACTTCAGCTGTGTGACCGTAAGCACAGCAGCGTCGGCAGGGCCGATGGCGTTCCTGTCGGCTAGCCTCGACGACCAGAAGTCGCCCTAATAAGGGCAACCCTGATGCAAAGGCAGCTTCCAGGTCAGCCTGGTCCTGTAACTCCAGACGAACGAGCGGCGTTGGCCCCCGGTCGCAGTATAATCGGGTGGCCCTCAAGCAAGAAGACCACCGCGACTGCATGGCGGTGAGCAGATGCCGGGTGGAAAGGTCCCTAGGGACCCCCCGTACCACAGCACTGAGCCGGGGTGGCGGCGTCGTGGAGCTGGGTGGAGACGTCGGTGGCAGCGGTGAGGGCGGCAACTGCGGCTGCAGTTGCGGCGAGACTGCGGTGGCGGTCGGCGGCGAAACAGGACTTGCCGCGACCAATGGCTTCGGAGATGCTGCCTCCTCGGCGGCTGCCGGGGAAGAGGCGACGGTTGCTGCCTTAGCAGCTGCGGCTCTGCGGAGTTTCTTCTTTGCCATGTGTACAGCTCGAAGTTCAAGCTCCGAATCGTTTGCGATTTTTTTTTCGAGTGGAGTGGAAAAACCCAATCTACAGGCGACAGAGGGGATAGCTCTGCCAAGTGTGGGGGTCGCCCTAAACTGGCAATACCCACTAAAAAACCACTCCACCGGAGAGAATTTGGATGTAGGAATGTTGCAGTACCGCTTGTTGCACCTGCGGATTCAAGGAGCGGGTGTTATGGCTAGCCAAAGGCCATAGCCAGGAGAGAGTGAGGGCCAGGACGCAAACATGACCGGAGCCCTATTGCGCCCTTGGAAGATTTGTGGTGAGGAATAAGTACATATTGTGTGTGTGTATATATCTGCAGCCCTGTAACAAAAGGACGCAGTCAGTATAACATTTTCTGCCCTTTCGGGTAAAGTCGTTGGTATATTTCGTATGTCTGCAGCCCTGTAACATAAGGACATAGTCATTTAGATATTTCATTTTGGAATAAATTCTAAGCTAGTTATATTTTTACAACTACTGCTGCCCTGTCTGGCGAAGTCATTAGTTATTAGTTATTAGTTGTGTTCAACCCTTTAACTAGAGAGGGCGTTGTCATTTAGCAGAGACATCCATGGTTTCTCATGGACTTAGTGGTCACCCATCCAAGTGATGACCATGCCCAATGCTGCTTTACCTGTAATAAAACACTTACTTATTACTTACATTCTATTATCTAAATACCAGTGGTCTGCCAGGTCGCTGTAGAGTGGGGGTCCCTCAAACCCCCGGATCCGCCTTGACTCAGAAAGTAAGGACTTCAAGGGCCACCAAACTAATGTCGTAGACACATTCATGGGTAATTTATTATGGAATTCTTACTAGCGATTCTAGATATTCTTGTATATTTAAATCGGGTTCCCCCAGGCCGAGGGTTCTGTCAAATAGAGAGAGAGAGAGAGAGAGAGAGAGAGAGAGCGGTCTCTTGTGTTTGTTATTTTCTGCTTCATAGGTGCCTAGTTCTTGTATTAGTTCATTGTTGTTTCTTGCTTTACGCTTATACAGGTGTAACTTTGGCTTTTTATGAACTGCTCAATTGAATGCAGTTTTAGCTCCTCATGAAGGAGATAAGCCGGCGCTACTGGGGGTTGTTTGGCAATTATTCTAATTATTCTATTCTGGAGTGATTGTAATTTATGTATGTGCGTTTTTGCAGCGTAGCCCCATACAGGGGATGCGTACGTAATGATCGTTCTTATTAGCGTTTTATATAGGGTAATTCCCATGTTTAATTTTAATTGGCTGTTGAGATTGATGATGGGATATAGTCTGTTTAGTTGAGCATTAACCTTGGCTCTGACCTTAGCTATATGCCTACTCCAGGTTAGGCCTTGGTCCATGACAAGACCTAAGTAGGTCACTTGGTCTTTCCACTCGATAATTTCGCCTTGGTAGTTAAGTGGTTGTAGCCTTTACGGTGCTGTATTCTTTTAGTGAAGACTATAGCCTGTGTCTTCCTCGCATTTACTTTAATTCTCCACTTCTTGAACCATGGTTCAAGTGAGTCTAAAGCATTTTGTAGGCGTAAGTGTATTATTCGTGGCTGAGTGGATTGT
Source organism: Hymenopus coronatus (assembly GCA_030762935.1). Classification (NCBI taxonomy): domain Eukaryota; kingdom Metazoa; phylum Arthropoda; class Insecta; order Mantodea; family Hymenopodidae; genus Hymenopus; species Hymenopus coronatus. Next base: position 120,759,025 of record CM060895.1, read on the forward strand.
GTGGTTATAGCAGTGTCATCTGCGTATATGTACTTGTTGGTTCTTACTAATTCTGGCATGCCGTTTATGTATAAATCGAACAATGTTGGTCCCACGATACTTCCTTGTGGAACTCCTGCTCGGATTTGTTTGGAGCTTGAGACTGCGTCCTCTACTGAGGTGTGAAATCGTCGTTCATAGAGGTAGTCCATAATTAGGGCTATAGCAGTGTCAGGAATTTCGTAGACTTTCAGTTTTCTGAGTAGCCCTGCATGCCATACTTTATCGAAGGCACGTTCAATATCTAAATAGAGGGCACCTGTCGATTTGTTTGTGTTGAACCCTTTGGTGATTTGCTCCGTCATTCTTAACAGTTGTAGTGTAGTAGAATGGTGAGCTCGAAATCCGAACTGTTCGGGTATAAGTATATTTTGTTTGTGCAGGTGTGAATTTATTCGCTTCAGTATCACTTTTTCTAATACCTTGCTCATCGTATTTAATAGGCTGATCGGCCTGTAGTTGATTGGTAGTGCTAGATTTTTGTTTACTTTTGGGAAAAGTAGGATTTTTGCCTCTTTCCATGCAGGTGGAAACCTGCCATGTTCGAGCGTGTAGTTGAATATTTTGGCAAGCAATGTTACTGCCCTTTTGGGTAAATTCTTTAGTACCATATTTGGTATCTTGTCTGGGCCTGGTGCTTTTCTTGCTGGCAGGTGTTTTATAATCCAGCTTATTTCTCCCGCATTTGTTTTTCGCAATTTGTTGTGTGTTCTTCTCTGACCTAAGATTTGGGCTTCATCTTCGACTTCTTGAATGAAATCGTCTTGCCCGTTCGCGGGATTGGGAGAGAATACCTCCTCTAAAGTGACCGCAAACGCTTCGGCCTTAGCCTGGGGGGTCTCTGCTACGGTGTTATTAATTTGTAGTGGCGGTATATTTGTGCGTGTGCGCGTTAAGCATTTCGCAATTCGCCATACTGTGTTTTGTTGGGGGTTGAGATTTTCGAGTGTGTCGTTCCATTGATTTCTAATGTAAGTCCTGGCCTTGTTAATTGCTAGTTCGCGCGCATGATGATATTCTGTTCGATGTATTAGATTTCTAGTTCTCTGCCATTTACGCCTGGCTTTATTTTGAGCTTTTTGCATCTCTTTTACATCTTGGGGATATCTGGCATTAATCGTGAATTGTCTTTTTAAGGGTACGCATGTATTAATAGTTGTGTTTATGGCCAGTTCTAGTTTTTGGATTGCTTCGTCCTGTTCTTCGTTCGTGTTAATTTGGAGTTCTGGTAGGCAGAGATCTACCATAACCTTGAACTCTTCCCAGTCCACCTTATTGAAGTTGTATCTTAAGGGTTCTGGTTTTGGCCTGAAGGGAGCATTGACTGTCAAGCGTACTGGTAGATGGTCTGATGTGAGCTCCTGCAATACGTTTACATCCAGGTCAAAGGGGATATTATTTAATAGGGCAATGTCCAGAATGTCTGGTGTATGATTGGGCAATGTGGTACGAATGTTGGCTCGTCTGGGCCTGTGATTAGATGATTTGTGTTATTTATGTGGTTAAGTAACTTAGTTCCTTGTGCATTAGTATTTGCGCAGTTCCAAATTTGGTGTTTACAATTGTAATCTCCTGCTGCAATTACTCTATGCTCTAGTTGCATGATTTTGTCAATGTCATCTGTGTCTACCTCCCCTGGGGGATTGTATACTGACACTATGATAATTTCAGAGTTTCGAATAAAAATTTTTATTGCTGTTGCTTCCGCGTGAGTCAATATTGGGGAATTAATCTGGTTGTGTTCTACGCTTGTGTGAATGGCTACCGCAGTCCCCCCTCCCCTACGGTCTCGATCATTTCTGTAAACACGGTATCCGGGGATGGACAGACGGTCTTTGTGATTTATATGCGTTTCCGTTAATAATGCAATGTGAAGTGAGTGTGTTTGTAATAGATCCGTTAAATCCTTAACCTTTTTGCGTATGCCGTTGCAATTCCATGTGATTATTCTCAATGTGTCTAAATTAGCCATGAGCGTGTTTATCGAGCAAATCTACCAGGTGTAACAGGACGTGGGTAAGGTTGAGTGCTGTGATGCTATTTGCCATACCTCTAACCGCAGAGCTCTGCCTTACCAGTAGTGTTTGTGTTATATGCATTGATGTTTTATTTACTGGCACGCCCAATGTGCTTATGAGTTGTGCCGATACCACGCTGAAGGCTTCAGCTTCCTCTACTGGATTTACCGATTCGGCGAGCGACTTTGCTGCTGAGGGAGGCCCAGCAGCCTGTTTTAAGGGACCTGCTTTCTGTTTTTGTGGTTGTTTACGGGGGGTGGGGTCGCTCTTCCCTGATTGGTTCCACCTCAGCGCGTGGCTGAGGTTCCCCAACTGCAGAGTGGTTCTCTATGGGGCCTGCGCGTTTTCGGCATTTGCTATTCCTGGTGAACCACTCTGAGCTTGTATGTGAAGCAGTCTCGGGGGGAGCTGGCGTTCTTCCTACCCTTGGGGGTCTAGGAGGCTGCTCTCGCGTGTATTTTCCACATGCTGCGTTATATGTGGAGCAACCGCGCCAAGTTGCTCCATGGCCCTTAGCGCCACATAAAACGCATGTACGTTCCATAGGTGGAACTGTGCATGTACCTGAGTAGTGCGGTCCTGTACACTTAGCGCAGATCGGGGTTGGAGACCTACATTCTAGCTTCACGTGCCAGAGCTGCTGGCATCGTGAGCACTGTTTGGGCTCTGCGATCGACATATAAGCTTCTACCCTGACTCTAAGGTATGCCAAATATCTGAGGTCCAGAATTTTCCTATTTTCTAGTGTATCCTGCAATTCTATCAAGAACATGGACAGGGGGGTCCTATCTCTGTTGCGCCTTCGCATCTGTACGGCCCTAATGGCCTTGAAACCGCACATAGCCAGGTCTTCTATTACCTCTTCCCCGGTGAGCTCGGCGTACAGCCCCTTAATCACAAAACGTGCAGTTCTTTCTTCGGGGTGTTCTATTAGATAATGCTGTACGCCGTTGTCTTTCAGATATTTCACCATCAATTGGTAATCACTGAGACAGAACGACTTTATGGCAAAGTCACCGGAGAGTTTGCGAAGTATAGCATGCTGAATTTATACCTCTAGGGGGTGACGCTAGGCTTTGGCGCCTCTAGCGTCAGGTGCCACCTGATTGGTTGTCAGGACGTTGCTAGGTGCTTGGTATGACAAACTTCTGGTTCAAACATAGTCAAAGTTAATACAGTTCACAAATTCCAGGAACACCTGGTCTGCTTGTTTACCTGGAAATCCAGCTAAGCCAGATGGTTGCAAATTACCTTTCTGTAAAACCTGTCCGAATTTGCACCGTTAAGCGGTTTCAATCCGATGCTTTCTAGATATTTTAACATATTGATTGCCTTTATACAAGTAATACTTAAATTATATACATTTCCTTATGTTGCTAGTTAATATTGATTCCCTCTGTACATCATGTCCTTACAGTTGTTTCCATTTTAATTAGCGTTAATTGTAATTAATATCTTGAATGTGTGATAGCGCAAATATAATTCTTGTACTAGATGGGAGGGTGTTTAATAAGTAATATTAATGTCCCAATAGCTCACCTTCATTTGTAAATTTATTTAAGCTATACATCGCTCTTAATTTCGAGTTATAAAAATGGAGCCTTAATAGATTCGAGGCTAATAGCTAATGGTAACTTTTTATTTGTGTCAATATTCAAAGTTGAAAGGGAAGTATCCGTTTCACTTTTATTCGCTCTCCTTCTGCCCATTCCTCTAAGAGTTATTCACCTTGTAATTAAGGTACATCGAGTAAAGGATCGAAGCGGGTCCTTTAGGCGATGAATTTTAAAATATTAAATGCTAAATGCATCAATATACACCTTTCCGCATTACTGCCACCTAATAGTTGAGGGATACTCCAGAATCTTAAAACGACCTCGAAAAATATAGATTCGAATCAAGGATCTGCAATCAAATGTATTCTCACAGCTGTTATCGTGTAATAATAGCTGTGTTGAAAGCGTTGTCCCGTCTCGAAAGGATTAACAGTTCCTGGGATAACTGTTTAAAAAAAAATCGAACCCTGGGGCTTCAGGCGCATCGGTATATATTTAAGCCATTTTTGTTTAAGTTCAGTCATAAATACAAATTTCTATGTGTGTTACACGGGATCGATAAGAACACCTTATTTCTCGTTTAAACTCTAAAAAAGAAAGAAAAAAAAATGTCGTGTTATTTATGGACGCTCTTTAACTGCTGTGGTTCTCAGCGTACCACTCTAAATTGGGCGTGAAATACCGCTTAATTTAGCTCAGAGGCCTCTCAATCAGGCTTGAGGTTCTTTTACGTGCCGTAAATCTACGACACGGGACCCACGGCTTTACTTCCCTTCCAAAGGAAGCCATGCTAAGGATTTTTACGCCCGAAAAAATCCATCGTCCTCCGCCGGGTTTGAACCCGCGACCTTGGGTATATGAAGTCAGCATGGTAACCATTACACCACGGAGGCCAACTTTAAACTCTATAAGTATTTATTGCAAATCTTAAAGAGCTGCTGCGTTATTGAAATAAGGAAGCATGATATTATATGTAGGATGGTCTGTTCTTCCTCTAAAATAATTGCAAGAGTCCTATTGTGTCCTTGCCTGTTCAAACATATACGCATATACGTAATTATTTTCCAATTAAATATATTTATTAGTTGATTCGTAAGTAGCGAATGTAATGTTTGTCTCACAGTACATTGCTTTTCCATTTGAAAAAAAGAAAATAGGAATCGGCAGGTCATTTTTACTTTCTCTATACGTACTATGTACATAGTGTATAGAGAAGGTATTGCACTCCACCCAAAGCTTCGAAACATAGATTTCACCGGAAATATATCCAAAAAAGCATTTTCAGAAAAAGGTCCATGTGTGTGTGTGTGTGTGTGTATCTTCGTGTCGCATCCCTGGAAGATACTTAACTTAAATACCAAGTTTGGTATTTTACCAACTTTTCGTTTTTGAGTTACCGTGTTCACAGTCACACGGGCACACACACGGGCCTTTTTCTGAAAATACTTTTTTTGGATGCAGGGGACCCTAAAACATATATTTCCGGTGAAATCTCGGTATCGAATTTTTTGGTGGAGTGCAATACATTCTCTATACACTATATACATAGTGAGTATAGAGAAAGTAAAAATCACCCCACTTCAAGTACCCTTTACATGGAAATTTTTTTCGAAAATTTTGACTTTTTCAAAAATGGCTCTAACGATATTGATTAAAATGCTATATATTAAAGATATTTATCTGACAAATAAAAGCTATATCTTGAATTTTCTGGAGTAGCCTCTGAAGACAACTTTATTCTGAATGAATTTGGCGGAATTTTGCATAACTGCTAAACCGTAAGAGATGGACAAAAGCTTACCACACAAAAAAAGTAGAGCATGTTAAAATACAAAATTTATGTTATTTACATTTTTCTGGTGAAGTTGATCGTTTTTTAGTTATTCCTTAATTTTTTATTTCACCTTTAAAACTTTTATACTTTTCTCATACAGAAATTTGTCAACTGCTGTCCATACAAATAAAGGAACTTCAGTCACATAGCAACCAGCTTTTGACTATCACTTTAACCTATGGTATGCTCTTATTTCGCTTCTGCTTACAAGGAAGCAAGCAATAAGACTATTTCTGCTAGTTTTACTCTCGGTTAGCATGAAGTAAATAGAAGCATAAGCTTTTTAACGTATTTTGTTGCAGAGATATAGAAAAAATTATGTGAATGGAACTTATCAGATTTTTAATTAGTATATCGCAAAATTGTAATTCGGATTTTCTTAATTATAATTAGCACAGATCTAGGTCATGAATTGGAAGTATTCATTATGGAGCAGGCTTGATATCTCAAGGTTCTTTTTTTTCTGCTGAGATAAGTATTTCTTATCTCTATACAACAAACTCCAAGGCAGCGTTCTGTTACCCATCATATTGTTGTATTTTTCAGCAAGGATGGCTGCAGATCATTGTTGATTGTCAGATAACATGAAAAGTGTTTTTAGAGTTAAGGTCTTCCATCTATTGTAATTTAGAGCGTGTACTCATTACACAAAACACTCTCTTTCCTAAAGGTGTGCTAAAGGCCTTCTCCCTATCCTGGTTTCGCTCTTTCGTAAGAGTGGGCTTAAATCCTCATCTCTAATTCCTAAACAAACTAGTGTGCTTGTTTAAAAAGTATTTCCTGAACCTGGGCTAAAAACTGCTTTCTCACCCTACTTTGGGCCGTGCCAAAGGAGATGCTTTTGTTCGTCGACTTCTTTGATTTCGACTATAGATGATAGTGCTTTATAAGGCACCAACGGTCCCAGCTACGGGTTCCAAGTTTTGGCGTAATGCTTCCTGTATTTGTTGCGTTGCCCAATATGGCACATCAATCGCTCATATGTTTGTTTTAAGGTCCTCTCTTCCTCTTTGTAGGTTAAAGTTGGTGGCATTCCCGTGACAATTTCTTCCAGCAGCAGCATTAGGAGCAGCAGCAGTAGCAGTAGAAGCAGGAGTTGCAGCAGGAGCAGTAGTAGCAGCAGCAGCAGGAGTAGCAGCAGCAGCAGCAGCAGCAGCAGCAGCAGAGATTGTTTTAATAGTGTCTTTCAAAGACACCACTCTGTGTGGGAGTTGGATTTTCACCAACTAAAAACCCCTACTGCAGGTCAAATATGATTGCGTCTTTCGGAACTGCTGGAGGCATTACTTCGAGAGATGATGACTCTATGGTGTTCATTTTTCTTGTTTAATTAACTGGGTTGGAGTTATGAAGCATTATGTTGGAGTTATGTATCGCTTCTATAAGCGCTCGTCAAATGTTGGATTGTAAGTCTACTCGCGCTTATATTTGACTTTGTATAGTGTTTGACTCTTCTCAGGGAGTTTTTTATCGGGCTTGTTGGGCTTCGCAGATCCAGACTACCTGGCGGCTTCTTAAATAATAAGTCGCTAGGATTTTTGTAGAATCGCAGTTTATTTTTACAGTTATTATTTTACAATTCCAAAGATAAACTGTAATCGCTCGATGCAATTCTTTACTTTGTTGAACGCTGTGAATCCATTCAACATGAATACATTTTTACGCGTTATCTCTAAACGGCCTTTTCCATTACGCGTGAAGAAGCCTCCTTCTTCATGATAACTTGGCGTCACCAGCCAGAAAATCAACACGTAACTATAGATACTGTTGAAAAAGAAAATCGCATCGAGAAAATCAAAACACTCATATGCGACGAAAGCACAAGGAATAATAAAAATTTGCATCCAGCGATTTCAACTTCGGAAGCAACGGAATAAAAACAAAGGAACATCAAATATTATAAACATGACATAAAACCATAAAATGTCGGCAGATTTTCTGAATAATATATAATATTGCCTCAGTTATCTTCAGTTTGAGTTTTCTATATTTTAATGTTACATCATTGTTTTGTCGTTCTCATGTTTTTCGCTCAGAATTTCCTTAATAAATGTAGCAATAGCTTTCCAGGTGCAATCTTTATCCAATATAAGTCCGACTATGTTATTCACTGTAAGTCTTCCTACTTTGTTTTCTAGACACTTCCTTTTTTCTTTCCAATTTGTGCATTTAAATATATTGTGTTCAGGAGTATCTTTTTCCCCACAGTAGAAACATGTGTCACTTGACCAAACGGAAACAAATAGCTTCTAAAACATCCATGTCCGGATAAAGCTGAGTTAAGTAGTACTCGGTCTCTCCGTGTTTTCTATATATATCCATTTTTTAATATGATGTATCAATCTTTTAGTCCATTGGCCCATATTTTCTTATCTGTTCCACTCGAGCTGTCATTTTTTTTATATGTTCTCTTTTACTTTCGTTTTATTACTCCTTTGTTCTAATCCACTCGTATATTTTCTTTCTTTAACTAATAACCGTATCGGAATCATTCCTGCTGTAACGTGTATTGCCTTGGTTCAGATTGTTCTATATCCACAAACTATTCTAATTAAAATATTTCTTTGTGGTTTTTCTATGAGCTTTCTATATGTCATTTTATCCACCCAATCTCCCCAAATTGACGCTCCATATAGAATAATGGAGTTGACTACACTGCCTAATATACGTCTTTTATCAGCTCTAGGCCCTCCTATATTTGGCATTGGTCGGCTTAGAGCTGACACGATCTTTTCTGCTCTCCCTGTTAGGTTTTGAATATGCGCTGACATACTTAAGTTGTGACCCATCTGCACACCAAGGTAGCTTATATTTCTCTTAGATATTATAAGGATATCAACATTGATTATAACTTCTCTGATGGTTCTCCTGCCTACTAGGATTACAGCCTCAGTTTTTTGTGGCGCTAGTTTTAATCCTTTCCCTGCATCCAGGACTGCACTCTCTGTATAGCCCATCCTATTCGGTCTTCCAACATGTCTCTATCTTCACCGCATATTACCAACGCAAGGTCGTCTGCAGAGCCCACAATTGATATTCCTTGCCCCATTTTATGTTTTAACACTCCATCATAATATATGTTCCATAACGTTGGCCCCAGCACCGACTCTTGGGGTACACCGCACGTCATATTCATTTTACGTTTTTCTCCTACCTGGATTTCTCTATCCTCTAGGTAACTACAAATTAAGTTTGTCAGATTTGGAGGAGATCTGTAGTTCTTGTACAATCCCCTTCCATTGTGCAGAGTTAAAAGTATTTTTAACATCTAATGTTACTAGAACTACATATTTATATGCGTTTATTTTCGCTTCTTCTGCTATATGTTGCACTACATGGATTACATCTATCGTAGACCTTCCTTGCCTAAAACCATATTGCATAGGCGATAGTCCTTCCCCTTACTCTATTCTATTAATCTTTTATTTATAATTCGCTCAAAGAGCTTTCCTATAACATTTAATAGACATATTGGTCTGTAAGACTTTTACCTTCATTTTTGCTAGGCTTTTCTATCAGGACCAGCTTGCCTGATTTCAATGCTTTTGGAAACACTCTGGATTTAATTAACTTGTTTATTATATCTACCAGTATCTCTGGTTTTTGCGTCGCTATACCCTTTATCACATCTGGCTGTATTCCGTCGAGTCCAGCTGCTTTCTTAGATTTAATTCTTTGTCCAGCAACTATGATTTCCTCCTTTGAGTATACCGGGATCTTTTCTGTCTCCGGGGAATTTCTTTTTTCCCATCTTCTCTTGCATGCCTAGGAAACAGTTTTACTGCTATCTTTAGTTGTTCTTCGTCAGTAACGATTATTGGCGACCTCCGGCCAATTTATCAATCACTATTTTGTAACCTTTACCCCATATATCATTATCACTTCTGCACATAAAAGTTTCCACTTTTCACCTTTGGGTTTTTTTATTTCTCTTTTTAATTCATTTCGGCATTGCCTATAATTATTTCTTGCTTCCTTTTATTTTTTTTTTTTTTTTGGTCATTTGTAACATTTTTTGTTTTTTTGTTTAATCTAGTTGTTTTCCTTTTTGCTTTGGTACAGGCTACTCTTAATTTCGCAATATCTTGATTTCACCAATGCGTACTGTTATGATACCTATATGTCTGTTTCCTTCTTAAGGTTGAGCTACATACCTTTTTTATGGTCAGATCTAAATACTGCGCCTCGTGGTTCTGATAATTTATATTTCTCATGTATTCTACAACATTTTCTATTATTTCTTCCTTCTCTTCTTTATACATCCATCCAATTTTTGGATTCGTATTTTGTCTATCTATTGGGACTGCTTCCAGCTACACACACACACACACACACACACACACACACACACACACACACACACACACACACACACACACACACTTTTGTGAAAACTTTGGTTTTCTTCATCGCTAACATACCAATTTTTAATTAAGTTTCCAACATTTTGTGTGCACATGCTTATATCTATGTACGATGATCCTCCATTCCTCTCGAATGTAGGTATTTCTGCATCATTTAACATTATAAAATAATTTTCGCTGGCCCATTCTGCCAGTAAGCTCCCTTTTTTGTCTTCCCTTGGTGACCCCCAACAAAGCGCCTTAGCGTTAAAATCGCTCCCTACCATGATTCTTTTATTTATGTGCTTTTGCATAGCATGGTGTATTGCAAACAGATATTCCTGAAAATCTTCTAAATTTTGTGCTGGGGATATGTAGCAGGAATATATTGTGAGATTATCACCTTCTATCCACACAAATCCATCACCATCTCCGATTCTTTGGATTTTAAAATCATTTTTACTTTCTCCATACGCACTATGTACATAGTGTATAGAGAAAGTATTGCACTCCGCCAAAAATTCGATACCAAAATTTCACCGGAAATATATGTTTTAGGGTCCCCAATATCCAAAAAAAGCATTTTCACAAAAAGGTCCGTGTGTGTGTGTGTGTGTGTGTGTGTGTGTGTGTGTCTGTGAACACGATAACTCAAAAACGAAAAGTCGGTAAAATACCAAACTTGGTATTTAAGTTTAGTATCTTCCAGGGATGCGACACGAAGATTTTGAGAAAAATCCCTCGAATCCGAATTACCCTTTACATGGAACTTTTTTTGAAAATTTTGATTTTCTCAAAAATGGCTCTAACGATTTTGATTAAAATTTCGTATATTAAAGATATTTACCTGACAAATAAAATGTATATCTTGAATTTTCTGGAAATAGCCTCTGAAGAGTAGTTTATTCAGGATGAATTTTACTAAATTTTGAATAACTGCTAAACCATAAGAGATGGACAAAAATTTACTGCACAAAAAATGTAGAGTACATTAAAACACACAATTTATGTTATATACATTTTTTCGTGGAGTTCGTCGTTTTTGTGACATTCCTTATTTTTGGTTTCTGCTATGAAAAACGTATACTTTTCTCATACAGGAACTTGTCAACTCCTATCCATATAGACAAAGGAACTTCATTGGCATAGCAACCAGCTTTTGACTATCACTTTAACCTACGGTTGTCCCTTATTTCGCTTCTACTTATAAGGAAGCGAGTAATTAGACTATTTCTGCTATTTTTGTCTGATTAGCATAAAGTAAATAGAAGTATAAGCTTTTTAAGAATTATTTGTTGCAGGGATATGAAGAAAGTCATGTGAATGATACACATCAGATTTTTTGTTATTCTACAAATCATTTTTCCTGGTTCTCTAGTCTCTTCGTCCAGCATTTTTCTTAGATATGGATTCATAGTTAAAACCTTAACAAGAAAATTTCATTCCCATCCATTATATTTGTTATAATAATTTGGTCTTCTTTCTTACTTGCTCCTTCTGTATTATACACACTCAATTTTTATATATATATATCTTCTGGCCAATCTTGACCAATCATATCCAGAAATTCTATCTCATCTAAGTTATTTTCTAGTAGACCTTCTATTCTTGCCCTTGCTCTTTCATTTGCAACCTGTTTATTACTTACAGTTTGTGTGCTTACGCTCACCATATCGATTGGTAATACGCTCTCTCCAACCTCTGTTACCACTTTGAATTCAGCTAGCAGTTCTGTAGCCATAGTATTGGCTATTGTTAGCCTTTTTGTATAATCCACAAGGTTACTAATTGCTTTCTTTATTTCCTTTTTTGTATTAGGGATTTCCAATATTGTTTTACGTAATATCTCTATCTCATTTGTAATTTTCTCTGTCAGCTCTTTCGGCATTTTTTGCTCTATTTCCATTTTGGCTATAAAATGATTATTTTCCTTGGTATTTTCCTGAATACTCTTTATATTTTTTTTTCAGGAATTTCAACTCTTTTCTCTTGGTTTCCCTGGTCATTTCTTCCTTCTTTCACTCAGGTTTAGTTAATACTCATGGGTCACTGGACAATACAGAAACCGTCTCGAGATTAAGGCTACCTGTTGAACCTCGTCTCACTTGAGTTGGTGTACGTGCAATCAATGATCTTTGCTTAAAAACGTCCAACTCTTCCTCTTTGCCTCCTTTCTCACCCTTGGGATCATATCCTTTGTTTGGTTCCAGTAATATTTTCCAACATCAAGGCCTGGTCCCCTACCGTTGATGCAGAGCAGTCACTTGTTGACGGTCGGGTTCGGCCCGCTCGCTCATCCAAAACACCGACCGGAACTGGAGATCCGAACTCCTGCTCCGTAACATTTCTATCCTTAAAAAACCTATCCATAGTGTTAAGATTTAGTAAATTGTCCAGTTCCATAGCCAGATCAACAAAATCAAACATTCAGCCAGAAGAGAAGACAAATAGGATAGCGGAAGGAAAATCGGAGAAGGAGAGGTCAGAGCTTACACCCAAGAACAGCAGAAGAAAAGAGGTGCGGGCTAGCTCGGGCACCCCGGGTTAGCCAAATCCGCTAACAGAGACATGAGCCCCTGGGGGTTAGTAGTGGTGGTGGTGGTGGTGGTGGTGGTAGTTTAAGGCGCTCAACTACAAGGGTTATTAGCGACCCAGCAACAAGGAGTTAAAAAGGTAGTTAAAAACCAGGCACTAGGCCCACACAATAAAATTTAAAAAAATAAATAAAAATCTTGCTAACACAGTGTCAACAACTGTGGGTAGTAAAACTATTAAAAGAGTAAAATGTAGTACCGAACCACCGAAAAATAGTACCAGAAGGGCATGAAGCTTATAAAAAACAAAGTCACAACAGGTTAAAATCACACAAGATGGATCATACATAAAATCTTAGACTCGTTCCACAGTAACGAGTTTGTCCGCCAGTACCTGCGAAAGAGCAGCTGACATACTGACGGACAAACGTGAGGGAGCTAAAAACTGACACTCGATCAAAACATGCTTCACAGTCAACGGCTCATGACAATGAGTACAGAGTGGTGTAGTGTCCGAGGTCAATAAATGACTGTGACTAAAATAACAGTGCCCGTTACGGAGTGTGGCTAAACTTACCTCTTCGCGACGGCTCGCGCGGAAGGAGGTATTCCAGGCAACAAGGTGGGGCTTCACCTCCCTAAGTTTATTCCCTGCAGATCAGTCCAATCAGCACTCCAGCGCGAAAGAATAAAATGACGTAAAACGCAGTGGCATCGGCAACCTCATTACCGGGTAAGCCGACGTGGCCTGGAACCCACACAAAATTGAAGGAAGAGCCGGATTCGGCGAGCGAGTGTAGACAATCCTGGACACGTTGTACGAGGCGATATGAATTGTAGGCGCCCTAAGGCTCTGCAGAACACTCAAGGACTCTGAGCACACAACCCACTTATTAAAAGTTTGTCCCTGTATATATATACAAGAGTCTCGTAAGCACTTAAAAGCTCAGCTGTAAAAATCGAGCACTGCGGTAAAAGTCGAAATCTAAAACTCTGACTGTCATGAATAAAAGCACATTCTACTCCCGTAGCCTCCTTCAAACCATCAGTGTAGATAAAATTACAACCTTCGGACTGCGCTTTAAGGGCTACAAAGTCGGAATGAATAGCCGAATTGGGCGTCGTTGACTTCGGCTTGAACAGCAATCCGAGATCCACGCGGTTCTCAGGGTGGAGCCACGGGGAAGAAGAGCCTCCCCTCTGGGAGAGATTGTCGGTAGATCGATGTCCAAGAGGAGGAGCTGCGAAAGCGAACACCAGATGTGAGTAAGGCTAAGGAGTTACTTGATTATCGGCGATTCAATGATTCGTTAAAAAATAAGGTAAAAGACGGATGTTCGGGTAGAGTGAGAAGACTACTGGCATAACTACAAAAGAGAACATCACGTCGATATGGCAGAGGAGGTTCAGCAGCATCCGCACAAAGGCTGAGAACGGGTAGTCCGATCTGCCCCCAAGATGTGCCATTTAAAACGCATAAAAGATTAAGAGAACGGTCCCACCTTGCCTTTAAGTATGAAATATGTGAGGACCAACTGAGTTTCCTGTAAAAAATCAAACCTAAAAATTTCGTCTCCTCGGCGATAGGGAGCACATAGGGACCAAGATGTAGAGAAGGCGGAGAAAACTCTTTCCTTCACCAGAAATTAACGCACTTAGTTTTCTCGGCGGAGAACTTAAAACCGTTATCCAGACTCCAATGGAAAAGGCGGTCAAGACACAATTGGAGGCGCCGTTCTAGAAGGCATGACCACCGTGAACTAAGATAAAGGACGAAATCGTCCACAAACAAGGAAGACGAGACGCCAGGCGAAACACACTCTACAATAGGATTGATGAAAACTGCAAACAATGTGAAACTAAGCACCGAACCCTACGGTACTCCATTCTCCTGAGTAATAACACCAGACAAAGTCAAGCCTACTCACACCCTAAAGACTCTGTCCTTCATAAACTCCTGGATAAAAAGGGGCGGGCGACCACGGATGCCCCAATTTTGAAGGATACGAAGTATACCATACCTCCAACAGGTCATACGCCTTTTCTATATAAAAAACGCGACTGTTGGACACTGCCGCAAAAAGGCATCCATGACATATGTCGATAACGAGACCAGTCGGTCCACTGTGGAACGGTAACGACGGAAGCCACATTGGACGCTGGAAAGCAGATTATGGAACGAGCCACCATGGGCTATTGCGATAATAGCCCATTGATCATGCCCTCCATCACCTTTCAAAGGCAACTAGTGAGGGAGATCGGACGATAGCTGGAAGGTAAAAGGGGATCTTTACCAGGTTTTAAGACTGGGACGATGGTGGCCTCGCGCCAGACTGCAGGAAACACTCCATCGTACCAAATGCGGTTGTAGAACCCCAAGAGAAAGAGTTTGCCGGCAGAGAGAGATGCTGGAAAATGGCGATAAGAAGTCCATCTGGCCCCGGAGAAGAAAGCCTACAGGAAAGCTCCTGTGTACTAAAAATTGAGCTATAGCAAACATTAATAAAAGATCGAAAGGAGAGATTCTGAGATTCCACCTCGGCCTTGAGAGCACAAAAAGCGGGATCATAGTGTGCGGAGCTAGAGACTGATGCGAATTTACTACCAAGGGAGTCAGCAACAGCTACTGGATCGACGATGGTAGCTGATCCCACGTAAAGTCCCGTAATGGAAGAGTTGGCCTGCTTACCCTCAACACGTCGCAGCTTCTCCCACACAACCGATGAAGGCGTGGACCGTTAAAGATGGCAACAAACGAAGACCAAGAAGTTCGTTTGCTATCCCAAATAATGCGACGGACCCTTGCGCGAGCTTGTTTGAAACAGATCAAGTGATCCAACGTAGGGTGATGTTGAAACACCCTTAGAGCCCTCCTGCGCACACGAATAGCCTCGCGACACTCGGCATTCTACCAAGGAACCGACAATCGTCGGGGATGGGAAGACGTCCGAGGGATAGATAGTTCGGCGGCGCCCAATTCGCATTCGCTACCTGCCAAGTTGCCGCCCGGGAGGAAGAAACTCGGTGTGAGAGCAAAGTCAGAACACACGGGCAATGATCGCTGGAATGAGTGTCAGAGACAACGTTCCAGTGCAACCAGTGAGCAAGCTGTGCTGAACAAACAGAAAGCTCCAAATAGGAGACCGTGAGAGAAGAATCAGAAAGAAAAGTGGGTTACCAGTGTTCAAAACGGCAAGCCGAAATTGGTTGAAAAGGTCAACAAGGAGTGTGTCCCGCTCATATGCCCTAGAGAAATCCCAAAGGGGATTGTGGGCATTACAATCGCCCAGCAGGAGAATAGCTGCTGGGAGCATAGATAGGAGAGTGACCATGTCGGCTGTACTGAGAGTAGCTGAAGGAGGAACGTAAACGTTACAGACTGAAAATGTGAAACCAGGAAGAACAAGACGTACAGCAACGGCTTGCAAGACAGTGGTAAGCGATAGTGGTTGACAACAGACTTCATCGCGCGTGAGTATCATGACACCCCCATGAGTAGGAGAGCCCTCCCTCTGTGTAAGATCGAAACGTCCCGTAACGGTGTATAACAAAAGGATCGTGAAGGCGAAGCTTCGTCTCCTGTAAACAGAGGACTAAGGGTTTATACGAATGCAACAAAAGCTGCAGTTCAGTTCTACGGGAGCGAACACCGCGAGTACTCCACTTCAGTAGAGCCATGGGGAAGACGCTAGAAACGCGGAATTCTCAAGGTGAAACTAAACATACTCTCTAAATAAGGTGATGGACAGACACGGTTAAGGTGGCGGGTTAAGTCCTTTGGACCGCCGGCCTAGAAAAGGACGGCCTACGTCACCGTCTGACTCCTCGGATGGTCGTGAACCGGAAGACACTCTACGGCTAGTAGAACGCGAAGGGGACTTCGATTGCTTATCGACCAGCTTGTGTTTCTTCCGAGAACGCTCATAAGAGGCGGCGACAGGTGGTGGACTAGGTGACGGCTGACGGACGGATTTTGAAGGAGGTTTAGCTAAAGTGGAAGCCTTCGACGGTGAAGGCCGCGGTTCGGGTCGTTCAAACAATTCGGTAGAGCTCAGTGACAGGTCCATTTGCGTGCACGCCTCTGCAACTGGTGTGGTTTGAAGAGCGACAGAGAGGCCAGTAGTGCGGCGAACTGCGGAGGCGCAGCCTAAGGTAGTAGCCGGCTGAGGCTGTTGATAGCGGCGTTGGACCTCCACAAAAGTTAAATGTTCCTTGATTTGCAATTCCTGCATAGCCTTTTCCTCTAAAAACCGTGGGCATTGCCGTGAACTAGCTGGGTGATTCCCGCTGCAGTGGGCGCAACAAGGGTCTCGGGAACAGGCACCTTCACCGTGTGCAGGTTGGCCACAAAGTTCACAGGTGGCTTCAAAAGTGCACCGAGTTTGTGTATGACCGAATCGTTGACACCGAAAGCAGCGCATTGGGTTCGGCACATACGGTCGCACAGAAACACGTTCATAACCACAATACAAAACCTCGGGTAGAGTGGTATCCCGGAAAGTTAAAAACACCGTATGCACTGTCCATCACGTTTTCCAAGAAAACGATACGCTTGGTACACACCCTGGCCGGATAAATTCATGACAATATTAGCATCTGTAGGACCGTCTAAACAGGAGGTAGTCACCACACCTCTACAGTTGTTCAATGACTTGTGTGGGGCCACCGTTATAGGGTAGGAACCCAACAAGCTGTCCTTCAAGAGCTTTTTTGACTGATCCTCCGTCTTGGTTTCTACTAGAAGCGTACCGTCTCTCGTTCTGGTGGCATTGATAACTTTACGACACATCCTATTTCCCTTTGAATGTAGGGGGACTAATATCTTTAAGAGTCTTTGTCTCACAGGCCAAGGTCGCAATCAGACAACGATCAAAAGTGGTGTTTTTGCGCGGAGACAGCATGATTAAGAGAAGAGGGTTCCGGAACCGTCGTTGTCAGCCTGCCATCCGGGGGTAGAGAAAAATGACACCAAAATACTTTCCGGTCTGGGCCGCCTGCTAGACCCCTACCAGACCGATCTCACGGAGTACGTTGGAAAGAAGTTACCCTTCAGTCACCACTGCTGGTCCATGCGGGTAAGCCCTTCACCATGCTTTAAGCCCCTACCACCTGTGGCTCCCCACTTTAGGCCATGTTGCGTAATGGATTCATGGGACTTATCGTTGTTTACACCGGGTTTCCGTTAGCGGTAACACGACCGGTCATGAAATTAAAACGGACCGGGCTCCCAAGGAAGCTACGTGGGTGTACATAACGGTACGGACGGTCTCCGCACCTAAGGCTTACACATAGGGGCAGTAGGAAGGGCCCACTCAACCTTCACGCCTGAGACCTTCGAAGAATACATATGTTGGAAGCCGCGCTGGAACCGTGGAACAGGAACCACGGAGATAGAATAAAGATTCCTGTTGGTGAGGCAGGAGCTAATAAATCTAAAGCCTTAAAACTAAATATGTAAAGAATAAGCTTAGAAGGGGAAGAAGATGAGGTGAGTAAACTCACTCCCACAAAAACAGACACAAACAAATATGCACACGAACACAAAACATGGTTCAGTTGATGGCGATGTGAAGGATGAAATGGCGGTGAGTGGCTCGGAAACCCGTACCTACCGAAATAGGCCCCTGGGGGTCCTCGCTGTGCGCTTTTTGTGGCATATAATTCTTAAGAAACAACCTAGATCGCACATATCTGCTCACTTATCCTGGGCTTGCTGGCGGGAATGTTAATGTTAAGCACGCCCCGTTTAGTGTAATGGAGGCTGCTGATAACCGGATGAGCTACCTCCGTCGCTGTCATTTTAATAGTTCTGTCTCGTGTTGTTGCCTTACCACGTGGTCTGCCTTATAGCTCCGTTGATGTTTGTTGGCATTTCCTTTCTTTGTTCGTGGTTCATCATTCCACCATTCCTCGGCCATTCTGTGGTTGTGTGGATCCACGTTTCATTCTTCTATTGCCGTTTTATGCTGGCATAGTTTGGCCGTGTCGAGATTGGCTGTTTTGCGGCGATCTGCTCTGTTGGTGAAAATCAGGCCTCCGCCGGTTGTCACCCCAACGCTGTCTGAGATTTACATGATTTATTCTGTGCGCTCTTTGCTGTTTTCGCTGGTGCATCGGTCTTTGTGGTTCTCTATAATTTCCCTGTGCATGCTGGTATGGTGGGTATAGTCGCTCTGACGTTTGGTATTGTTGGTTACGTCCACTGTTGCCTGTATGAGGATGTCTCCTTAACCCACAAGAATGAACCTCCCTTAGCCTGTCAGATGTTTTCTCTTGCTTCTGCAGTGCTGTCAACAAATCTAATGTTTCTGGAATTGTTGTCGCCCTTGCCACAATTAAATTATTGCAAATGATTTATGGGTAATGCCTCGCTATCAAATCTTCCTCACCCATCGGTGGTTCAAGTAATGTACTCTGTTGTGCCAAAGTTAAAAAGACAATCTATAATCGATTGTTCTCTTCCTGGGATGTATCGACCATTGTTTATCTTACTTCTAACTGTGTGTTGAGTTGTCCTGTTTCAGTACTTTAGCAAAACAAGTTCCTAAAGTCTGTGCAAGTGCATGCTCTCCTACTGCTAGCCTAAACCACGATAGTGATCTACCTTGCAAACCCTTCTTAACAAATAACAATTTTAAGTGTTCTGGCACCTGATTTAAATCAAAATAAGATTCGAGATCCATGATGAATCTTTTCGTATTGTCACGCGTATCAACAAATTGAGGCTGAGCTATTTCAGTTAACAAATTGTAGTGTAGAGGCATAGTATGTTGAACTGGTAAGTTATTTAACCTAGATGAGGAACCCTGAGTCACATTATAGATTGTTGAAGGAGATACAAGAGTAGCATTTTCAACCGGTTGTATTTCCTCATGCATGCGTGCGCCAGAGATTGCAATGGGCGTGGTCGTGTGATTTGACACAAAATCCTCCTCCAAGTGCGCCACTGACTGTTTCAGATTAGCAATATCTCGTGAACACACATTTAACTGATCATTTGTTGCTTGTTGAGATGCAGTGTTTGCGCGGCAGTGTGGTCAAGTGTTCGTTTTATAGCGTTCAATTCCGCTGAATTTTGGAATTCCATTTCCTCTCAAGATGCTTACATTTCACTTTGCAACTGAGCCCTTTGGTTATTGCATTCATTTGTAAAGCTAGTCGTTTCTTCTCGCAATGCTGTGTTCTGCTGTTGCGAGTCATTGCTGTTGCACTGTTAAATGTTCTAGACGCACACTGTCTAGTACTTGTGTATAATGGCTGATGTGGGCTTGCTAATCCTTTTGGTGTTCTTGAAATTTTAGTTCAAAATTTGATGGTAAGGATTTCTCCAAATTTGTACTAAGTGTTTTAATTTTGTGGTCTAGGATTTCACCCTGTTGAGATGCTTGTACTTCTAGTTAGGTTTTTAAGTGTGAAGCTACTGTGTTCAGATTATCATTCAGTTGCACTTACATTGTTTAAACATTCGCTTTGTTGTGGCTATAATTGAGCTACTGCATTATTTATACTTTCACTTTGTTGTGATTGTAATTGAGATACTGCATTGTTTAAATGTTTACTTTGTTGTGATTGTAAATGAGTTCTGCATTATTTAAACTTTCAGTTTGTTGTGTTTGTAATTCTAATTGAGATCGTAGTTGTGCAAATTGCAAAAGTATTTCTTATAACATAAGATTTACTGAAGTGTCATTGAAATTATATGGAACTGCGTTTTGTGGGTTTTCAGCATTTGCGTTATTTTCAGGAGCATTATTTTCAGCCATCTTTACTATTTTCTTACTTCGTAAAATCACATGCACTTGTACTTACAGGTGTCCTCTGCTGGTGTCCTTCGGTGTGGCTGCGAACTGCATTAATCATTTATCTATGTGTGTGTGTGTGTGTGTGTGTGTGTGTGTGTGTGTGTGTGTGTGTGTGTGTGTGTGTGTGTGTGTGTGTGTGTGTGTGTGTGTGTGTGTGTGTGGTCTTGTTGTAACTTGCTCTGTGAGAGTGAATATCAGGATGTTGGATGTCTGGGTTGTGGGTTTCAAGAAACGTTGGGCGCCATTTGTAGCAAGAATTTTATGGTTGGTATGCCACTTTATGGTAGGATTTGAAAGGATAAGAAGGGTTTAAGAGCAGGATCTCTGTTAGAGATTTTCTTAGGGTACGTGAGAAAAAAAATCACTATTTTTTTTCGGATTATCCCAGTTTATCTATTTTCACACATAATCAATTATTTGTCCCCTCTGACTTCCGTTCCTCATTTACTAATGTTATTCCCCCACACTGAATAAGCTTCTTAAATAAACTTTTATGGATTTACCAATATTTACCCTATTTTCCAACTATTCCCTGCTCTAATTCCCATGTGAACTCGGAGAAACAACTCTTTGTCCACTACTCACTTTCCTAAAATAAAGAGACACATACTTTGTATCGCAGTACTGAAGTTAAAAAGCATTTTACAACATGCAACATTTATGCTCAGCACCATTGATAATTTTAAAGTAAAAGTCTCTCATTCTCCTTTCGTGACCATAACCTTCCTTCGTACCTAGACAAATTTCTTATGGTTCCTCCTATTTTCTATGATTTACAGGAATGGATCCCAAGTTAAATATTTCTTAATTTCTGTTGGTTATAATTTCCTGTCAAAGGTTTTTCCAAATTGGTCTCAGCTCACAAAATAAGTTTGACACCACAGCTAAAGCATTAGACTGCAGTTTGCTTCCATCAGGTCTAAAGTACTCTTGGTCATTAGTCTTTAAGGTTTCTCCTTTGTCAAACTCTGAATACATTTTCACAATTCTATTGTATTCATTTTCTGCTAATGACTTTCTGATCCACCTTACCAAAGAAATCTTGCAGCTAATATTCCTAAATCTCTGGTTTTTCCTTTCAGCAATAATTTCTTTTCATGTACGGAATAGGTATTCTTTACAATTTTTAACAACATTGCTTAATCTAATGTACTTCCTTTTTAATATCTTTAACCACTTATTTATTTAGTTATTGTAATCTCTTCCACCCGTTCTTTTATATTCGTTTGCTTATTAGTTTTCTTTTCTTTCTTATATTGTAATGTTTCTCATTCCTAAGAAATGAGTATACTACATTACTCTTATGGTTTACCAGTTATGCAAAACTCATTCAGAATTAAGAGGTCTTTAGAGGCTATTCCCAGAAAATTCAAGTTATACATTTTATTTGCTATATAAATATTTTTAATAAACAGTATTTTAATCCAAATCATGAGCCATTTTTGAGAAAATCAAACATTTCCAAATTCTTTCTATTTAAAGGGTTGTTTGGGGTGGGGGAGTTTTCTCAAACTCTTCGTGCCGCATCCCTGGAAGATACTAAACTTAAACATTTTAGTTTGGCATTTTACGAGTTTTCGCTTTTGAGTTATGTTCATAGACACACGGACACATACGCACACACACGGACCTTTTTCCATTTTTTTTGGATACAGGGGACTCTAAAACGTGTATTTCCGATTAAATCTCGGTATCGAATTTTTGGATGGAATGTAGTACCTTCTCTATACACTATGTACTTAGTATGTGTACAGAAAGCAAAAAAAAGCTAAAATTCCTGGTGCATATCCTGACACTCTCTCTCCTAGAGTCCCGAATACCCTTAAAATTGAAGGAGTTTCAAAATGGTGCGAAATAACTTGTGCATAACCTGAAATTGGCGTCTTAGAGTCCTAAACACCCTCAAAATGGATTGAAATGCTATTAAAACCACTCGAAATAGCTGTTACAACACACAAACAAACAAAAACTTTTAAAATGTTATAGACGATCTGCAAGCATACAAAAACAGAACAAACACTACAAAATAATGAAGAAGTCTTAAAAAAATCACCCATAATGCATAGGAAAGTGCTAAATATCGTTGAAGTATGTCAAAACAGTGAAAAATTGTTGCTAATATGACAAAAAAGCCAGCTAAGTGAACACGATAACAGATAGATAAAACTTTTACCTTGAAGAAAATGTAGAACTGTTTAAAAGCAAAATTTGTTTTGAATGCCATCTTTAATTGAGCCAGCCATTTCCGATTATTCTTTAATATTAGGTTTCATCGTTCAGGACTGTAATTTTACGATCTCTATACTTTTGTTTACAATAAGCAGAGGAAATATTGCATTCAACTACAACATTCGGTATCGGAATTTCATCCGAAATACACGCTTTGAAATTTTCTAAATGTAGAGAAAAAATAAGATTTCTAGAAAATGTTTCATGCGCAAGGGCTTGGAGTGTAGAAATTCCTGTTTGCGAAAACCGCGTTAACTCATAAACGAAAATTCAGTTAAATACCTAACTTGGTATTTAAATTCAGTACCTTCCAAGAATGCGAAACGAAGATTTTCAATACATTCCACCTATCTAAAACTACGCTATTTAGGGCAAACTTTTCCAAATTATTGATTCTGTCAATAATGACTAATGATGTGCTTAAGATATTTGAAATACACGTCTAAACTTCCTAAGGAAAATGCCAACGAAGTCAAAGCATGTAAATTTTGATCAAAAAAAAAAAACGTCATTGGAACTCGCGACCTCTTGAATGTGAAGCAGACATGCTACCCACATACTACCAAGGCAGGATATGCATTTTGTTTGTGGAATTAATCATTTCTGAAACATTCCGTTTTATTGTGTTTGAATTTAAAATATGAGATCTTTAAAAATTAAGTTCAAACATTAAACCAATATAAATATTATACAATATGTAATAGAAAAACAAACAAAAAAGCATCACAGTGTTATGCATACACCATTTTACAGAATATTAGGAAGGTGTGGTAAACAATGGGGTTTACAAAACATTGGGAGGATATCCGTCGTTCTCTTGCACAACATAGTATTTTGTCTGCAACATCTTACACAGTATTTTGCAGAGGTCTTGGAATAGTGCAATTTCTTGCGAGATGACATTCAATTGCAGCGGGATTGTTGAATATTGTAAAACACGTTCTTTAAAGTAACACTACAACCAAAAGTCGGTCGGATTGAGATCTGAAGATCGCGGAGACCACGTTATTAAAAGTTGCTGCTGATGACACGATCATCAAATATCTTCATAATTATTTGTTTTTCAAGGGATGGAGAGCCATCTTGTATGAAGATTATGTTTTTCATATCATGATTCTTTATTTGAATTAACAGCCGTAATTGCAGACTTTAGTCAGAATATGACTCTCGGAGTTTAATTCAACAAAGTTTTCATGATTAATTAAAAGTTACTGTGTGGTGTGACCACTTCACAATTCATCATTTTGGGCGTTCCTCCCTACTCCTCGTTATCTCTGATTATTTGTATATTGTAAACTAGCTTCGCACGGGTGGTGTACTTAATGAAAAAATTTGATGTGTTCCATTCACATGACTTTCTCTATATCTCAGCAACAAATTACTGTTAGAAAGCGTATGCTTCTATTTACTTCATGCTAATTCAGAAAAAAAAAATGTCAGAAATAGCCTTATTATTTGCTTCTTTTTTATGTAGAAGCGAAATATGGGAGTACCATAGGTTGAAGTGGTAGTCAAAAGCTGGTTGCTATGTGAGGGAAGTTCCTTTTTTTACATGGACAGGAGTTGACAAATTCCTGAATGAGAAAATATAAGTTTTTGAAAGATGAAATCAAAAACAATGAATAACTAAAAAACGATCAACTCCACGAAAAAAATGTATATAACAAATTGTGTGTTTTAACGTGCTCTACAATTCTGTGTAGTAAGCTTTTGTCTATCTCTTACCGTTTAGCAGTTAAACAAAATACGGCTAAAGTCATCCAGAATAAAGAGGTCCAGAGGCTATTCCCAGAAAATTCAAGATTTACATTTTATTTGGTATGTAAATGTGAGTAACATATGGGATTTTAATCAAAATTGTTAGAGCCATTTTTAGGAAATCAAAATTTTCGAAAAAAGTTCCATGCAAAGGGTAGTTTGGGGTGGGGGATTTTCTTGAAAATCTTCGTGTCGCATCCTTGGAAGATACCAAACTTAAATACCAAGTTTGGTTTTTAACGGTCTTTTCGTTTTTGAGCTATGCTGCCCATAGACACACAGACACACACACACATATACACACAGACAGACAGACAGACAGACAGGCACACACATGGACATGTTTCTAAAAATGTTTTCTTTTTATTCAGGGGGTCTCAAAACATATATTTCCGTTGAAATCTCGGTATCGAATTTTTTGGTACAATGCAATACCTTCTCTATACACTATGTACATAGTACGTATAGAGAAAGTAAAAACTGAGACAAAATCTTCTGTTTACAATACGACCATACAATGAAATAAAATGACAATGAAATAATTTGACAACACTTTATGGTAATGCCTTGAAATGTACAATTTTTCTTCCGGAGAGAAGATAAATAGCGCCGATGGGTTGCAGACACTCGAGCACGCAACGTACAACTGCCCATGCAAAAAGCACGGAAATTCAAGGTTTATTTCACAAATTTCTAACGGTTGACCTTGGAATTCATTGTCATTGCGAATGCAAGGCGTGCGGGAAACTGAACACGCTTAAATTCAAAAGGAAAGTGGGTTGGCATTAATGGTATTCTTGTAATAAGCACATCCTCGCCTTTGAACTTTCCTACGATTATAGTAGCTTAAATCAAATTTTTCATAATCTTTTTAACAGCGAATCTTGTTCCGTTGCATAATATCGGCTGATTGAGTTTGCATAGCATAATTATTACCGAGTCAACCTTGAGCTGTAAATCCTGGCAAACCCAACGAATTTAGAAATTCAGTTAGATAATTGACGACTTCATTTGGATCGACTTAAATGAATGCATTTATTTGTCCATAAATTTTACTCTGATTTTTTATATTCAAATCATTTACATTCTTATTAATTGCTGCTAAAATGGTTCGTTCGCCAACCAAGCATAGTTTTTATAATTTACACTAATATTTGGGAACACTTTTGAAATTAATTCTTCCTTTGACATTGTGAAGTGAAAAAAACTTCGTGGAAACGAAATGAGAACCAGTAGAAGTATCAAGAGGAATTTTCCCATTGTCAATGATTAATAATACCGTTGCATCTGCAAAGCGCAATGATCTGCACAATGTAGTATATATTGTGGGTATTGCAAAAAGGACGAAGTCAGCGTACCCATAAGGTAGTGAGGAAAGTATGACATATGCAGTTGACAGCGTGGGTAAGCAAGTATACCGTTGGCATAATAATAATAATAATAATAATAATGATAATAATAATAATAATAATAATAATAATAATAATATCAACAATAACAGTAACAGTAATAATATCAACAATAACAGTAACAGTAATAATATCAACAATAACAGTAATAATAATATCAACAATAACAGTAATAATAATAATATCAACAATAACAGTAATAATAATATCAACAATAACAGTAATAATAACAATAACAGTAATAATAACAACAATAACAATAATAATAATAATAATAATAATAATAATAATGGCAGCGCTTTCATAGTGTGGCAGATAAACGCTGAAATAGGTAACGAATTATATTAAGGAGAAAGTCACAGTCACATTCATACTTCTTCCGAATCTCTTTCTTTCCTTTACTCCTAATGTTTTATACCTCTTTATATATTTTCTTCTTTGTCAATACAGCCATTTTAAGGTTAATAATGACATAACTAAGGAGCAAGTAATTAGATCTGGTTGTGCAAGTGATAGGTTTTTATTTGATGAAGCTTTGTGTATTAAATTTATCCATTTAACCCAAATTATTACTTGATCAAGTTTATTAAGAGCAACGCAATTGCAGTATGATGGTGACGGGGATATCTTCATGTTCTGATGAAATCACCTTTAACTAGCTCATGTGCCACATAATCTCAAATAACCAATATCTTCAATAAGAAGTAAACCTAAAATAGTTTACTATCTGGGCCCGTCATTTTTCCGCCATTTTCAGATTCCAAGAAGTATTGTTGGTTATGTGTATAGCTTATAACTTGTTCATTTTAAAAAATTACAACAAAAATATTTATTTCCTATTCCTTTATTTAAACGATGTGACCAAGGAATCGATAGTTGGTACATAAAGATAATTGATTTTCAATGTTATCTTGCGCCATTGACTCCATAACCGGGTGCATTCCCATAGCTTTGAATGGGTAAGAAAAATTGAGCAGTACTACCGCCATCTAGCGGCAAATAAATAAGTACTTACTCTAGGTGTTCGTCGCCAGGAAAGCTTCTTTGCTTCTTTTTTTAAAACGATAGGAGTAACGAAAGGGAAGTTAATACATACAAACGTATTTGAATTTCACTGCTGCGTGGCGTCATTGTCTCGACAAACTGGCGTTACCTTAACGTTGAATGGGGAGGGAAAATACAACTACGGCCATCTAGTGGCAAATAAATAAGTATTACTCTATGTGTTCGTGTCCAGGAAAACTTATTTGCTTCTTTATTTTAAACGATAGGAGTAAGGAAACGACAGTTGCTACATAAAAATGGATTTGAATCTCACTGCTGCGTTGCGTCAGTCTCAATAAACTGGTGCGTTACCTTAACATTGAATGTGGAGGGAAAATATAGCAGCACTACGGCCATTTAACAACAAATAATCATGGTACCATTGCCATCTGGCGGCTATTAACCGAAATGCGTTTCTTTGGCACTGTTATTCATATTATGAGGCTTTAAAAACTTTCCTGTAATATTTTTAAACATCTTCTTCTACAAACCTTGTCATGACAATGACGAACAGAAAAAAAAATCAATTTAGTGCAGTCGTTCGGAAGTGATGCGCGTACATACATTTCGGCAATTCATTTATATATAGATTAAGTTTTTCACATATTATTCATATATGCTCCGGACAATTAGGTTTCTCGGTCGAGCAAGTATATCTTACCAGAGTGTGAACGGTAAAAGGAGATATTTCGGAGATAACACATTTGTAACTTTTAATTTAAGAAATGTATTTAAATATTTAAAAAGAGATTTCATAATTTATGTACACGGTATATTTCTATGCGGTCATATCTGAAATTGTATTACGGGTTCACTTACAAGTGGAACTTAGATTTCAGTATCACGTTTCTCACTAATCTTTAACGCTGACACATCTGAATATACTACTACCTAAAACGACTGCCCAATACAGTAAATGAAAACGAACTGTATATATACGAACACCCTTGATCTGCCTAACAATTGGCTTTCTTTCCCGCTCATAGAAGCGTCTCTTTTTATGAGCCAATAGAAACTATTCCACTATTTAACTTAGGCTGCTAACTCTCAGTAACCTTCCAGTAACGTTCACAATCTCACGTCCTCCTCAAGCTCAAGGACGTTCTTTTATACATATTATCAGCTATTTCGTCTCTTTTCTATAACTGAGCCTATGCTAACATCCTCAAATAATATAATTTCATTTCTGTATTTATATATATATATATATATATATATATATATATATATATATATATAGTTATTTACATTATCTTGCTTAGGCCGCGGATTTTCACCTAGACGGCTCGGGCTCGAATCCAAGTGACCGCATATGAGATTTGTGATGGACAAAGGGCGCAGGGACGGGTTTTCTCCGGGTTCTCCAGTTTCCCCCATCCTCGCATTCCGCCGGTGCTACATCTTTATTGCACGTATCATCAGTGGCATCGCCTGTGATACCATTTGTTGTAAAAAAAAAAACACTATAAACACTATAACAAAATGATCTTGCTTGTTAACTATTTACATCTCCTTATAGTCATTAGTACTGTCTCATATTGAGCCATATCACGGCCTCGCCGTGCCCAAGTGACCACTCGCTTATCTTCAAGGAGGCCCGAGTTCAATCCCAGGCGACCACATGTGGGATTTGTGGTGGACAAATCGGCACAGGGGCGGTTTTCTCCGGGTTCCCCGGTTTCCCCGCCATAGCATTCCACCGGTGCGCCATCTTAATTCCATATATTATCACTGTTATTGCCTGCGGTACCATAAAAGCGGGCGTTAAACACTAGCCAAAAACAACCTTTGAGCCATATTTCTTCGAAGGAGGTAATAATGGAATAAAATAGACGGTTAGGTAAACGGGGATCATTACTACATAATGTTACAGAACTTTGTCATCTCTACACTGTTATAAGTAGTTTGGATGTGGACATTTGTCAATTTAGAATTATTGATATGTAAACAGTACCTGGTCAGATATGACAACACTTCGCTTCGAGATGCCGAAGAGGAAGCAACAACACACACCAGCAGCTCCTACAGCAGCCACCGCTTCTCCGGCAACCGCCGGTAGGAAGCGCTCACCGGCATCTCCGCCACCTGCCGTTACGCCGGCAGTGAGCGCTGCACCTTTGCCGCGCTCACCATCACCACTGCCGCCGACCGCCGCTGCTTCACCGGCAGCCAACACTACATCGCCGCCACCGCTGAGCTCCACGCCGCCGCCGCCCCGGTACAGTGCCGTGGTTAGGGGGGTCCCTCGGGAACTCTCCACCCGGCACCTCCTCGCCGCTGCACAATCTAGATGGCCTTCATGTTCGAGGGCCACTAGAATTATCTGTGACCGGGGCCCGACACCACTAGTTAGGGTGGAGCTACAGGACCGATCAGACCTGGAGGCTGCCTTGGCGTCAGGGTTGCCCTTATTAGGGCGATTTCTGCACGTTGAGGCAAGCAGACAGGAAAGACACCGGCCCTGCCGTCGCTGCTGTGCCTACGGGCACAGCCAAGAAGACTGCTCTTCGCCGCCGAAGTGCCACTACTGTGGCACCAACGCATACACTTCGGATTGCACTGGGCACGACCTCCGCCGCCGTCGCCGGTTCTGTGCCACCTGTGGTGGTACGGGACATTTCACCGGGCAAGCCCAGTGCCCCAGCTACCCAAAGAGCAGGCCGTCATCGCCTAAACCAGCCCGGACACCATCATCTACACAACCATCTCCGCAGACTGAACAACCAACACCAACCACCCTGCAGCAGGAAATCCAGGGCCTAAGTGAGGCCATTCAGGACCTCCACGCGGAGGTCCTGATTCTTACGGCTAAGCTGACGGCCTTGGAGGACAGGCTTCAGGAACAGGACAGCACCAATTCACATCCAGAACTTCACCAAGCAATAGCAACAGCAGTCACCGACATCCAACTCATCTTCAGGGAGGAGGTGAAATCTCTACTGGAGAAGTCGGCACCTCAAACTTCCAGATTCAACATCCAAAGTAGACGCCAAGGGCTTAGGCTCGAAAACGTCCCAGGATACGACGACTGGCTCAACAGAGTCAACCAGCACTAATTCCATCCTTCACCCTAGAATTCCTTCATTCCTCTCCCCGAATACTCCGCGGTGGCAGTCTGGGCCTCGGTCAAGTCTGTCTCCCGGTCCTCATTTCACCCCTCTGACTACACCCTGCAGTCTGTTATATCATCGCCTTGAATCCGCGGGTGCCATCATGCGGTACCGCCTCTCCTTTCTTCCTTCTAATACCGGTGGAGGGGTTTTTTAGTCGGTATGCCCACATTGGGAGACCCCGACACTCCGGGCTTGCCCGGGTTAGTCCATAAGGTGGATTTTTCCCCTCCACTCGAAAATTAAAAAAAAAAAAAAAAAAAAAAATATGACATGATACTAATTTTAATACTAAGAATGCCTATTTTGATAAATAACAGTTATCCCCATTAACCGGGTAGCTCATATTGAACGGTGAAAAAACGAAATCTTAGGATGCTCTATGGGCCCGGGGTTTCTAGAGCCCGACATTCATTTTATCAGCATAAAGGAAATCGCCATAAACTAATCCAGGTAACTCACCCTAACAGAGATTCGAAGTCGGGGCCTCTTAAATGTGAGACAGACATACCAAGTAGGCGGGTGATCATTAGTTTTATTTCAGCCCCTTGCCAACTAATGTGCTTCACCGCAAAAGTTGTAACTTCCCCGATTCAACTATTACTGTATTTGTTATAGCAAGTGAACTGGATATTAGGGTTCTCTTGCCCAAGTTTTTGGATAGTAGAACATTTTTTCAAGTCATTGACAATATGTTTATAATTCAGGTTCGCCATTGCCGATTGGCGTGAGAAAGTGCGTTGTGTGAAGAGATGTGCGTATACATTTGACTTAATTTATTTACCAAACTAAACAGTCAAACTAAATTTTACTGAAATACTATTCAGATTTGAATAGTTCTCGTGGGGTGATTATTGCAGCTGTTGAATTCGAGCCTCAAGGTCAGATGGCAGTTCCCAGATATAGTTGCTGTTATATGCACGTACGTTAGCCAATATTAATTTGTGGCTAATGCTGTTATGTCCAGAACCGGCCGGCCTCCGAGAGCCAGTTCCATCCAGTACAAACTCTCTAGAGTAGGCCGCTTGCTTATACGACACACAAAATGCTATTTTCTGAAATGAGTTCATCATGCTAACGTCAATAAAAGAACTGGCGTTTCGATAGCTTCCCAACCAATGTGCTATATTTTTATTCAAAAATACGAAGACTTTTCTAAAACAAAAATATGTAGTGTAATGCAACGACTTGCTCCCCAACTTGCTACAATATCACACAAAAGCTGACTTTTTTTGATGACTTAATTTTAACTATTGAAATACTATTTCTGTAATAATCTCTCCTTAATCTCAACTGTAGGTGCGGCTTCCTGGAATAATCTAACTTACCTATTACGCAGCCAGTAAATACAATATGTTATAGAGGTAGTCCGATAAACGAAGACTGCTATAATGAAATAAAGTGAGATAACTTGGCGGCTATAAGGCATAAGACAAGAAGTTAGTTAAAGTAAAATTGCATTTATAAAACAGTAAAACCTACCTATTGCCATCAAAATATCGCTATTTTTATGGAAACAATTAAATTTAATCCAACCCAAGATAAATATAAAATAGTATATAGCAATTTACCAGTACAGTGCTTAGCGTTGTAAAGAACGAGGTTACGTTTTATTGACGAAATACAAAGAATTGGCTACTTCGAGGGTGATAAGTTTCAAAACGTAACATAGCCACAAGTGTTAATGTTAGCGACATTCTGTGCTATAATCAGATTTTGGAGGTTAGGTGCAAGTTTAACAACGATAACATTACAAGCTTTTTGATAAGGGGAGGAGATGCCCAGATTAAAAGACGCCTTCAGAGCTCGGAAATATAATATATATTATTATTTTACAATAAATTAATAATTTTTCGTATTATATGCTGTGGGTTTAATATATTAGAAACAATTTTGATTGAATAGACGATACCTTCCGTAAGACATAATGTTCTCAGTTTTATTAGTTTGGTTGACCATTTCAAACTGTTGTATTAAATATTGCCATCAGCAAAGTGCGAGCTGTAATGGGAACGGTTTAATGCACTATTCGACATAGCTACTAATTTTTCTGTTGGTTAATAATACCTGTATAGCAAATTGCTTATGTACTTGATCTTGGTGCATCGATTCTATTATGCACATCTTAAGTTGATTGCGTTGGTAACGGCTAAAATTTAATTTTCAAAATTTGATTACTAAGTACTTTACTGAATACAATTACAGAATCCAGGCTAAGTACGTTAGCCGTTTTGAGCACAGAAACGGAAAAAATATCATATATCAGCACAAGATGCACTTTACAATACGGTAAGGTTTCATTCCCATACGCCTAACCTATCGCAAGAAGTCACAGTATATGTGTTTATGTTTTGTAAAGTATATTGCAATTCTGCATCCGAACACGCTGGGGAACATTTATAATTATTTCATAGTACCATAAGTAGTTAAAATAAGAAATAATACATAGTTTAGGAACAGCTGATTGTGAAAATAATGCAAATATTCAGCAAAATAAAGCGGAAATTGCAAATAAAGTTGGCAATGAATGACTTGCAGCATAGCCAACATCAGTTTTAAATCTGCAAACAGTCGCATAGATATCTAAGGAATAAATTTGCTTCGTACAACTCGTCACCATATTTATACCGCGAATAGTGTATTCCAAGAATAACTATTCCAAGATTTATTCCGACTTCGTACAACTGCCCTAAGTCGTTACATTCATATTCCGTCGATATAATGAAAAATGTTATCAGATTATTATATTCATATTATTTTCTGAACTCCCTTTCTATAACAAGGTATTCTTACCGAAGTTTACGCTGCTATTTACTGCTACTGTCATGTTAATCATATTTGTACAGTCCCTTTTACAATTATGGTCACACTGGGGACTTGGACATGTGAAACAACTCGTACTGCGTGACTGTGAGTTATTTAAGATTGGGTTATAAATCATTTCTATTTTAAAACACACCCACATGCACTCTCAGATGCATACTTCCAGACTCTGTGGGCAATAGGTAATCGCCCCAGCCAGTAATCGAAATCGGGACCTCCGGATGAGAAGTCAGCTCTCTGGCCGCTCAACCACGGAGGCAGTATATTTGTTTTTATTGTTGTTTTTTTAACGTCCTCTAATTCGGTAGGCCATATCAAACGATGGGTGAATGAAATGAGTGAAACGTTGCTAAAATGAACCCGGAGTCCATAGAGCTTAAAGTTATTTGACATTCGTTCTTTCGGGATAACGGAAACCATCGGGGGGGGGGGGATATCCATCAGCCTGTGTGGGAGACACGCTACCACTACTCTACAGAGGCGGGCTCTTATCTACTTCTTGTTGATACAATAACCATCGCTGCATATTTACACGTTTCGTTGTAGGTATAAGAAGAATATAATAGGTTATGCATTATTCAATTCCTTTCTAATTCGTTCCATATATAATGGGTTTGAAAATCCGTTCCGATTGCGTGAATACGAACAAGAAAAAATGGAAATTGCGTGTTATTTATGGACCCCCTTTAACCTCTGTAGTTCTCAGCGTCCCATTCTAAATTGGGCGTGAAAGACTCTTAATTTTGCTCAGAGGCCTCTCTATCAGGAATGAGGTTCTTTTACGTGCCGTAAATCTACGATACGGGACCAACGGTTTTACTTCCCTTCCGAAGGAAGCCATGCTAAGGATTTTTACACCCGAAAAAATCCATCGTCCTCCGCCGGGTTTGAACACGCGACCTTGGGTATATGAAGTCAACGTGGTAACCATTACACCACGGAGGGCGACACGAACAATAAAGAAAGGAGGGAGGGATGAAAGGGTGGGAGAGAGAAAGAATGTGAGAGGTAGGGAGGGAGGTAGGACTGAAGGAAGATTTGCAATTTGCAGTTGAGAGAAGTATAAAGTATTTGAAAATTAAAAATACTACCAAAAAAAATATCCTGGAAATGATCAGTCCTCCCCAAAAAAGAAACACACACACACACACACACACACACACACACACACACACACACACACACACACACACTCACTCTCACACTCACACTAGCACACAAACAAAAACACAACACACACGAGCACACGAGCACACACACACACACACACACACACACATCTGCGTTATTGTGCAATAAAATGTCGCCTATCCCATATAGTTGATTATACAAATTCAATCAGAATAAAAACGATTTTACAGGTAATTCCTGAAAAATTCAAGATATACATGTTGTCATGTGAATAGCTTAAACATGATATGATATACTAATTAAAACTATTTCAGACATTTTTGAGAACATAAAATGTTTCGAAAGATGTACAATGCAAAGATTAGTTTGAGGTGGAGAATTCCCTGAATATCTTCGTGTCACATTCCTGAAAGATCCTACTTAAGGGTGTGTATGACTGAAATTAGATGATAAATTACAATTAATGGATTTTGCTTTCTCTACACGTACCATGCACATAGTGTATAGAGAGGGTATTGCATTCCCCCCAAAAATTCAATAATGAGATTTCACTGGAAATACATGTTTTGGGTTCCCCTGAATCAAAAAATATTTATAAAAAGGTAATTTTACTCTCTCTCTCTCTCTCTCTCTCTCTCTCTCTCTCTAGCACACATGTACAATGTAAATGGATAGAGAATGTATTGTATTCCACCCAAAAATTCGATAACGATATTTCACCTGAAATACATGTTTTGGGTCCTCTGAATCAGAAAAGAGCATTTTTACTTTCTCTACACAGTACTAAGTACATAGTATATAGGTATTTTTTTTAAAGAAGAGGTGTTGCAGTTCACGAAAACTTTCAACACAGGGATTTCACCGCAAATGCACGTTCTAGGCTGTATACAAAAGAAAAATCATTTTAGAAATAGATCCGTGTGTGTGTGTGTGTGTGTGTGTGTGTGTGTGTGTGTGTGTGCATCTGTAAGCACAATAGGTAAAAAACAAATAGTCGATAAAATACCAAACTTGATAAGTTTAGTATCTTCCAAGGATGCGGCAAGACGATCTTCAGAAAAATCACCTAACCCCAAGCTTCGAAAGCTTTTATTTTCTCAAAAAATGGCTCTAACGATTTTCATTAAAATACAGTATATTAAAGATACATAATTACATAACAAGTAAAATGTATATCTTGAATTTTCTGGAAATAGTCTGTGAAGACCTCTTCATTCTGGATGATTTTTGCATACCTTGTAAACCGTAAAGAAAAAACAAAAATTTGCTACACGAAGAAAGTAGATGTCGTTTAAACACACAATTTATGTCATATGCATTTTGTCTTTAGAGTTAACCGTTTCCGAGATATTACGTAGTATTGATTCCAATTTTGAATTACTTAAACTTTTCTCAAACGAGAGGCCACCATTCTTATCGCCTCTCTTTATTTTTCACCTGACAGGCGAAGAAATCGGAATTTCAATTGATATACATACTGACCGGTTTTAAAAGCATTTATCGCTTTAGCCTAGCTTATCCCCTTATTTCCCTTCAGCTTACAAAGAAGCCAGTAATACGATCAATTCACCTAATTTTTATTTCGATTAGCATTATGTGGATAAAAGAATGTTCATTTTTTTTTTTTTTTAAAGTTTGTTTGTGGAACAGCTAGGGAATGTCATGTGAATGTAACACATCATATCTTTAGTTAACATTTTATCTACCGATTACAGTTTAACAATTATTCAAATGTTATCCGGAATGAAAAGGACTTCCGAGTCTTATACCAGAAATTCAAGATATGCATCCTATTTGATATGAAAATATATTAAACATATAATATTTCAATCAAAACCGTTAGTCCTTTTTGGAGAATTTTTTTGGAAAATGGTACACAGGGTGGTTTGGAGTAGGTCATTTTCTTGAAAAATTTGCATCCTTGGCAGATGTTGAAGATAAATACCCTGACTAGTATTCAACAGAACTTTCGTTTTTTTAATTTTAATATTCACACACACATACACATACACACACGCGAAGTGTTACATTCACGTGAGTTTCTCTATTTATTCTGCATCAAACTATTCTTACAAAATGGAGATAAGTATTAACAAAAATGATGTTACTTCTTTCCTGTTAGTACATGGGAAATAAGGGAATGCACTAGGTTTAAGCGATAGTCAAATATTTTAAAAACTGGTCGCTATTTCTTCTCATAGAAATTCGGTTCTGTTTTACATGATCACGAATACAATAAAGAAGAAGAAAAGGAAAGAAAGAAACAACGAACGAAAGAAAGAAAAGACAAACGATGGCGACTTCCCATTTGTGAAAAAAAAATAGCTTTGGCAAATTTAAACCTATAACAAGGAATATCTAAAAAAAAATTGTTATGTCAAAATAATAATGCAAGAGGCGTATAATAAGTCCTTAGAAAATCCAATGTACTTATTAAACTCGTAAATAGTAATAATTGACGGGTTTGAATCAAATTAATAATACTGTGCGTGTATTAAAGCATATGTTTTGAAACCCGCGTTACGTATAAGGGGAAAAACACGTAGGATGGGGCGGGTCGACCCTCGACTATACTCTCAGGTGGGGGGATGATGATGAGAGGGTGAGAAGACACATGTGTGTGTATGTATGTGTAGCGATACAAAAAATGAGGTCAACACTGGAATGAACATGCCGAAACCCTTTACTCACATACACACATAATAGCTGTATAGGTAGGCTAGTTACGCTGTGTAACTACTATGCGTAACTGTCTAAAATGAGGTCACCACCAAGTGCAGAAATGAACATATTTACCCCCTCTTTATATACACATGATAAAAGGACATGTTGGCTGGGTACTTATGCGCAGAGGTTCAAATAATGAGGTTATAATTCACATGAACATACCTAAATCTCCCCACCTCTCTACATCTGCACAACTAATGAAGTGATTCTTCGCTGTTCTGTGTGCACAGCTGACTGTGAGCCGTCACCATGAATAGCGAGATTATTAGAAGCGCCATCGAGAGCGACAATGCCTACTGGATAAACCTCGCAGAGTACGAACAAATGAAGCAATGTTGTAATGAAAAGCATGAGGAAATATGCAACGGTGATACACATTCCATCATCTGCAAGGATCCATTGCATCACGATCAAAGACCACTTCTTTCCGTTGCGGAGAGTACTGTGACGAATACCGCAAGTTAGATGGGTAATTAATTCATGAAAAATCTGATATCTGTGTTTAGTTTACTTCTTGATAAAAAGACATAAAAACAAACAAAACTTGTAATTACAGACCGTTCGAAGAATATATGCTTCCATACCGGGACGTGGATCGTTCGATTATAGCATCAGAGAGGAGCACCAAGACCTTTTTTTTTTTTTTTTTTTTTTTTTTTTTTTTTTTTTTTTTTAAAAAAACAGTAACGGAGTCTGATCAGGACTCCGGTACTGTATCCCTATTTACATTTCCCCCCGTAGGTTTTACTGATTACTGGTTTACTGGCTTTACTGTTTCTTTTACAAACATATACACATTTCACAAACATATAACATCCATGCCCAAGGCGGGACTCGAACCCACGATCCCCTGCCCACGAAGCACCAAAGCGAGACGCTTTAGCGAGCGCGGCCATGGGGACCGGCAAGACCTTGGGCGAGAAAGACGGCGTAGTCGCAGAAGAAAGCTAAGTGCAAAATATAAATAATAACAGTAATAATAAATAAAAAGTCGGAATTCCAGAGCCTTATATATAAAAAAGCGTAATGGCAAGAAAAAGCTGGCTGCGCCTTTAGTGGTTAGACCACTCGCCTGTCGCCTAGATGATCCGGGTTCGATCACATGCGACCGCATGTGAGATTTGTGGTGAACAAAGCGGGCAGGGGTGGGTTTTCTCCGGGTTCTCCGGCTTCCTTCGCCAACGTCGCCATCTTCATTCTATGTATTACCAGAGTCATCGCCTGTGGTGCCACAAGTAGTATAAGCGTGCGTTAAACACTTCCAAAAGAAAATAAAAATGGCTGCATGTGACTGTGTATCTACAGGTCCTATAAGAAGCCTGAGAAGAAGAGCAATAAGTCAAAGGCCATCGAAGAAGAAGAAGAAGAAGAAGAAGAAGAAGAAGGTCGAAGATGTTATAGTAATGATCCTCGAACCCATTTCAGAGACAAAGCTGAAACCCGATAGTGCGTTTATGCAAGATAATATCTCTATTACCCCTCCCCACCATCATGTAAATATAGGACTGCATTACGAACTCCTATCCCAATACAGTTCAGCAGACGACGAAACTTTCGTACACATAACAAAAGAGGACTGGTTGATAATAGTTCAAAACACAACAGTGATGGAATTGTATCTGCCAGGTGGTAGACTTCCCTGTAAATCTTACAGTGAGAATATAATCTATACATACAATTTAATAGTGTATATGCATAAAGATAACGAAATAGCTTTTGCGAATACATGTCTAAAGGGGGGGGGGGGAAACACACACACATCAATCTGTATAGTGATGCTCTAACAGGACTGAAGACACTAATGCTCTATATTGAAATGTAATTCATTTTAATTGCATGATGTACATAAGTTAATGTTAATTCAAAATCTTCTCGGGCTTCTAAACCCGAGCTAGAAGCCCGAGAAGATTTTGAATTAACACGTCGCCAGGAAAGCTTTAGTTCTTATTTTATAAGTTAATGTGTTCATACAAAGCGGGAGATAGGAGCGTCAGGAGAAGGATTAAGAAAATATGTCTTAAAATCAATAATAATATTAAATAAAATAGCAATGTTTCCTTAATTCTTGATCGATAGAAGAAAATGAAAACAATTACAGTTTCTTTATAATAGACTACACATGAGTTCGAAGCTTGTAATTGAACCATTTATCATGGATCATCAACAAAACTATGATTATGTGGAGGAATGTTTTCTAATGCTTGGTTCTTACTGAATAGCAAATTCGAACCCGTCCTTATTAGATCTAAGAATTCTAATATTTTATAGTGGGAAATGATATATCCATTATTAAACTAACCAGGATTAAATTGAGGATGTCTGTACTTCGACGTTCCGACGCTGAGAGGGTGAAGAAACTTAAACTTGGCAAGTCAGATCAGCCTCTACATGTTGTTCTTCAAACCTGGGCTTTCACAGTCAACCTGCTGTACCGCAGACGAAAGCATTCAGATGGAACGTTGCACCGCCATTGAAGGTTGAGAAACAGAGTTTTGTCTTTGTGAACCCAAAACCCCATCAGTAAGATTTCTGTCAACAATTGACAAATATATACGGCTGGATGGTTCCTGAGAAATGTGGTAGCCTGGAGAAAGCGTAAAATTCGTAAAGCGAATGACCACTCCTACCATTGGCGAAAGAACCCGTTGCATGACTACACTCGATGTGTATAATGCTGACTTTAAGGATGTTCACCAGCTTGTTGGACTCTGTCAGCACGTCAGGCTATACCATATGCTTCACGGCGAAACTGAGAAACGAGCCAACCGATCTCTCTTGAGTAAAATCAATAGCATAAGAACACAGAACCCTGCTTTCATAGTGTTATTATTGGGGCGTACAAAAATATATCAGCAGCATTGAATCTGGATTTGAGGAAATTGTGTATATCATCTATTTCATAAGTACCAGGTGGAATCGCAATACTTTGCAGTCCTTCATTCGGAATATAATGCAATAGGTTATTGCACTAATCAACATTTGGTAATGAGTAAAGTATCTCGAAATTCAATAAAGCGATCTCGTAAAAAGCATTAGGATCTAAATGGAATGGAGAATTTAGATGGGTAGAGAAGCTAGAAGCAGATCCGCTTGCAGTAATAGCGTAACTCGCTTTTGCCATGCACACACCCCAGTGAAACTATTTTATCACAGAAACTGCAAGCACAAGTGACCACAAATCACAGAATCAAAGTCCTGATATCTTCGTCTATTATACAAGACTTTTACACCTGCAAGGTAGGATTCGATCTATTTTGGAGGTCTCAGATTGCCAAAACCGTCGAAATAAAACGTTTTATGTGAACTATACAAGTTAATTACAAGCCTCTCTGAACGGCGTAGGCAATGGATTTTTTCGGGCGTAAAAATCCTTAGCATGACTTCCTTCCTAAGGGAAGTAAAGCCGTTGGTCCCGTGTCGTAGATTTACGGCACGTAAAAGAACCTCAAGTCTGATAGAGAGGCCTCACAACAAAATTAAGCGGTCTTTCGAGCCCAGTATAAAATGGGACTCTGAGAACCATAGCAGTTAAAGAGCGCCAATAAATAAATAAATAAATAAATAAATAAATAAAAAAACTTGCAGAGGAAGTTTTTCCAACGCCATTAAAAGTAGGAATGTGTAGCCGTGTAGCACAAATTTCAGTACCATTTAAGGTATATTCAACTATCATCCTAAGTTTTTGGATAAAAATACATGCCTGTTCTTTCGCATCCTGGTCTCCCTCCAGCACGCCTAAGGCCTTTTCCCGTTGCTAAGGCTTCCAAGGTTGTGTTGAGCTAATTCGTTTAGTTGTCTCTCAGCAGCACGTTACTTATTCACAGTGGTAGCGATCTGATTACCCGTCAAGCTACTTGCAGCAATCAATTTCCCACCAACACAAGTAATAGAGCAGGAGGTGATAAAAACCCCCTTCTTTGATGAACATTTTTTTGAGCAAACCCGCGCCCAGGTCCAACATCCCCATCACGATTGCAGTCACAAGTCCAGCAGCGAGCTTCTGGCCAAAAGTTGCGTCAGCAGACTGTGCTCGATTCCAAGCTTTTTTCTACAAGAACCTTAACTGCCAAATATATCGAATCTTTGTCTTGATGCGTAGCGTAAGCCAAATCGTGGTCGAGGCAGTAACTGTCCAATTTATTAACAGGCAAATATGCTCACTGCAATTCTTTATGTCGTTTCGTTTCAGGAGCGCAGTACTTGTAACCTGGCAGATGAGCCTCAAATGGTAGAGAATTAATCAAAGAATTGAGTATTCCAGAACCTCTCTTGGACGATTTCCGAACACGTTTAGATTTCACTGCACACTAGGAAATAAAGCTGAATATATACCTTATAATCTTAGTCATAAAATGGAACTAGTGAAGCAAAAATATTCGCTATTTATACAAGTTCTACACATCGATAATGATCGTCTGCGGTGCCACGAGTAGTAAAAGCGGGCGCTTAACACTACAAAAAAAAAAAAAAAAAAAAAAAAAAAAAAAAAAAAAAAAAAAAAAACATCAATGATACATGTCAAGAGAAAACATGGATCTCTATTTCCAAGTAACTTCAGAGCTCTCATCCTGGGTAGCTCGAACGCATGAAAGACAAATGCAACATGCTAATTCATGAGAACAGGCTTAGTTTCGAGGACCTTTACATATCCTCTAAATCGTTGCACCAACAAAACTACCAATACCTGCTGAAAGTGGTTGATATAGGGGTCTATACGTTTGACGATGGGGTTAAAGTATTTCAACCCTCTGAAGATAAGGAAAAGAAAATTCAATATTTGTATTCGCTGGTGCTATCAACGAGAAGCAAGGTAACATAGCATTATATTATAGTATGGGCAGACACCGCAATGTCGATGCCGTTTCCTTAGGGCAATTATATGCAAAAGTAACACAGCATTTAATTAAGGACGACGCAAATATGACTGCTTTTCAGACAAGATAATCTCATAATCTAGAGTGGTTGTCTGTCTAGATGCAAGAGGTGAACATTTGGATAATTTTGTATAAGTGGTGTTTGTATGAAACAGATCCTAACAAGCTGACAATGTCAAAAATGGAATAAAGTGTCACTTTAAATTGTTTTGATCAATAGCTTTTTGCACCTAAATAAATAAGACAGGAAAAAAAGATTTTGGGATATGTGTTTATATGAACATTTTTCTTGTTTTGATGCAAGGAACCTATGCCCAAGATTTGTAAAAGTATTTTTGAATCAACCCATACATTTTTTATTCGGAACAACACGATCGTGAATTGGTGGCAATAGTACCTTCATTCTTGTATCCATAACAATATTATTTTCTGCATCACGTTTGAAAGCATATATACCCAGGTATTAGATTCTCATGTTGTGCATCGAGTGGCGTTTGCATACGGTTCTTAAGCAAAGCTTCAAATTCGCCCATGCGTTGATATGAAGTCCTTTCGGCAAACATTTGTATTTGATTCTCAATGTCAGTCGTAAACGTATGAACGTAGCGTTTAGTCGTTGCATCGTCACCTTCTTCTGGATGCTGAACATTGTAGTCTTCCCCCCTGAATTGATAGTTTCCTGAGCTATCTTGATTTAGGGTACATCGATTAAGACACCTCAGGAGGGGATAAGTCTCCTGGATCCAAACCTATCTATACTCATGACTGAAATGAATAGTTTCTCCTAATTATTCACTCTGACAAAGACATCCGAAGCGTTTCGGTATCTCCCTTCCTTCAACGGGAAGTCTGGTACAATGCCAATAAAGGGTCTCAGATTCGATCCCACAATACTCTCCCACACTTATTTACACAACTCTATGAATTTTGAATAACTCATATGAGTATTTATGTAATCATAAATATACACACAATGCTCTTTCCGTTCCTCGGTTTGGTACAACAGATAGATTAAGCATTCCCCTATGCCATATGCTGTAATTGATACATTCCCAATATGATCTTCAAATTTTGCTATTTTGGTATTTTGATATAGGAAACTCTATTACGCTGATATTGAAGTCATTAAACATATTGAACTTGGAGTAAGAGGTCACTCGATTTCTATTCTGCTATGCAGGATATTTGGAGGCAAGTAAGCAATATCCGTAACATTTATTGGAAATCGGTATGTCCTCTTCAATGTTATTCCAGGTGGATCGCCTCATGGTTGTGTTGGTATCTCCTTTGCTGGAGTATCTCGTGCATGTCGTTGATTGAAATATTGACATTACTAATATTAGAAAATAAACGAGATACGTCCAGAAAGTAAGTTCCGTTTGGTAATAAAATTAAATTGTGTACAGATACAGAATAATCATTTATTGCACAAAATTCTACAACTCTTCAACTACTTTTCCACATAACTGCCGAAATTTTGCAGGAATTTGTCATAGCGTGGCACAAGTTTTTGTATACCTTCTTCATAGAAGTTTGCCGCCTGTGTCTTCAAAAAGTTGGAAACATTTTCTTTCAGCTCCTCGTCATTGTTGAAGTGTTGACCGCCAAGGAAAGACTTGAGATGTAAGAACAGATGAAATTCACTAGGAGCGAGGTCAGGGCTGTACGGAGAATGGTCAAACACGTCCCAGCCAAATCCCTGTAGGAGGTTTTTCATCACATTTGCAGTGTGTAGTCGTGCGTTGTCGTGAAGAAAAACAACACCTTTTGACAACAATTCTCGGCACTTATTCTGTATTGCGCGGCGCAATTTCCTAAGTGTCTCGCAATAAACATCTGCTTTGATTGTTTGACCACGCGGTAAGAAATCAATGAGTAAGATGCCTTTCCAGTCCCAGAATAAGAATAAAATGGTTTAAGATTATGGATATAAAAATGTTAATTTTAAATTTAAAGAAAATGTGTTATATTAACAAAGAAATGTGAGAAAAATTGGTATTAAAGAGAATTGAAGTGTATTATGGTAATTTAATGGTCTTATAAATGCTTTGAGCTATGTAATAGAAACTGGTTATGGATATGTGCATTTTAATATATATATAACTTAAAATGTAAATTACTTGAAAAAAAATGAAAATGTTATATAAAAA
Organism: Hymenopus coronatus; assembly: GCA_030762935.1. Taxonomy (NCBI): domain Eukaryota; kingdom Metazoa; phylum Arthropoda; class Insecta; order Mantodea; family Hymenopodidae; genus Hymenopus; species Hymenopus coronatus. The sequence continues at coordinate 120,802,406 of CM060895.1, forward strand.
GTGATGATAAAATTATAGTTAACTGCATTAATTTGTGGAATTTATATGCTTTAAAATTGAAATCAAATAGTCAATTGTTAAACTTTGTTTTGAAAATGATTGAATTTATTGTATTATACATTTTTGTTATTGATAGAGAGAAATTAAGTTTATTTATTATAGAACCAAAAGAATAGTTCTTGAAATATTTTAAATAGAAAATGTGTTATATTGTAATTGAAAAGAATTTGGAAAGAAATGAGAAATAGTAAGGAAGGAAAGTAATTTGTTGCTTAAGTTGATATATGGAAATAGGTAAAAGAAGATTTTGTTTTTAAAATTGTTTTGAATCTGTTAATTATATAGTGAAATATTGAAATACTGTTTTAATTTTAATAATATGTTAATATTGTAAAATATTATAAATATTAACTGTGTTATTGAAGTTGATAAATTTTGGATTATTAATTAATATTTTATAATATTTTTTAATTTTAATCTAAAATATATTTTATTGAAATATGTGAAGGAAAGTTTAAGTTTACTGCAAATTGTTTTTATTATTAAATATGGTATAATTGTGTGAATAGTGAAGATTATAAGAACTTGAGCTACTTAGGTAATTGAAAATGAAGAATTATAAAGAACTTATTATAAAAGAAGACTCATTAATCAATTAGGAGTGGCTACTGGAAGCCAGTAGCATTTAGTAGATAGTAAATTACTAGAAGCCAGTAGTTTTAGGGTATTAGTAGGTAGAAGTTTATTTGTAAATCTGATGTAACTTATAATTTTTTTTTTGTAAATATGTTTTATGGCAATAAATGAAGTGTGGCAATTATGTTCTGACCTAGGTAACAAGATGTCAGGACAGAGGAGTCAGACTTGTATGTATGTAGTCCCAGAACGCTGTGCACATCATTTTTCGAGGTGTCAAGATTTGTTTCGGCTTAACCTTTGCTGGGGATGAAGTGTGCATCCATTCCATTAATTGCCGCTTACTTTCAGAGGTGTCGTAAGAAACCCAAGTCTCATCTCCTGTGACTATCTGTGTCAGAAATTCTTCGCAGTCTTCATCATAATGGGTTAAAAACTGAAGTGCACTACCCATCCGTTTTGTTTTGTGTTGCTCAGTAAGAATCTTTGGTACCCAACGTGAGCAGAGTTTACGAAATTTCAGTTTTTCGGTAACAATTTCGTGAGCTTTGGGGAAATTCCATAGCGAGAGCACTAATTATAAACTTGCGGTTTTCCTGGATCTTGTCATCAATCGCGTGAACCAGTTTATCTGTAACCAAAGATGGACGCCCACTTCCTTTTTCATCGTGCACTTCACTATGTCCTTCATTGAACTGTCGGACCCATCTTCTCACCATTGAATCACTCATCGCATTTTGTTCGTAAACTTCACAAATTTGCCGATAAATTTGAATTGGTTTCACTTTCCTAGCATTCAGAAAACGAATCACAGATCTGATTTCACAAGCGGCGGGATTTTCAATCAACATCGACATTGTAAACAAGCACAACAAAGCGTATGTGGCTGACAGCGATCTCAAAATGAAGCACGTTTCTTCTCCTTGATACAGAGCGTCCACCGCGCATGTGCGGAACTGCGATCGCAGCGCTGCAGCGGAGATAAATTGAAACGGAACTTACTTTCTGGACGTACCGTGTATTTTATTGTTATACAACTTACTGCATTCTGAAAAAAAATTACAGTTATTAGCATATACATAAATATATTTGAGCAGTTGTATCTTCTTCTCTTTTTTTCATTGTTAATTCTATTAATATTACGATTTAAATTGTTTAGTGTAATTCTCATATTTTGACACAAGCTGTTAATAAGATTATTCTTTTTTCTCAGCTTTTGAATAGTTCAATTAATTTATTTATATAGAAAATAACTGAAGCATTCCTGGCGACATATTAATTAAAAATCTTCTCGGGCTTCTAACCAGGTAAAATCTTGGCTTGATACCAACGTTTCGAAGAAGTGCATCTTGCTCGTCTTCAGGGTGAACTGATGGATTGAGCTTGCGGAGACTGCTATTTATAAGAGCCGGAATGAAGCTAACATCTGATAGGTTCGCGTGATATTATAGCCATGTTGTATTTTTTTTTTTTTTTAAAGGGGAGACAGTAAGAGAATTGGAAGGTAGAAAGAATGGCTTATCTCGCCATTGGGTGAAATGTGGGAGGATATAGGATAGGAAAAGTAAGTGGGGGATAATGGAGTTCCGCGATAGCACCTCCGTGAGTAGCGGTGAAGTTGCTATTGCTGCTGCCTGAGGGCTGCAGCAAGGAAAGGTGGCTTGACTGGTCTATAAACATGGCCTGAAGGCCCTGAATATAGCGCTAGGGAGTCATTAGGAGTTGGTAGTGACTAGTTTTAATAATATTTTAAGAAGTGAATGATTTGTGTCCTTCGGGGCGTCAGAAGTACTCACGTCTGGTGTGCTGCTTGCTTCGGGTGTTGTGATAAGGGTATGGGTTACTGGTGGTAAATTCGATGGTAAATTCATAATTCTGGCTGTGTGCGATTTGCACTGCTACGCTGTTGACTATCAGCTTCTGGTTAGCAAGAACGGAAGTGTAGCATTTGGTGATCTCTTTGTGGTTATCGAGTTTTCTTGGGAGCAAGTCCTCCAGTTGTGTAAGGCGTGTTGGCAGATTCAGATGTTCAGCATAGAGCTCCCGGTTGCGCATCCAAGATCCTGGTGTTAGCTTAGTGAATTTCCTGAATCAAGGAGTAGAGGACGTCGAGCTCCAGGAGGAGCTCAGTCCTGGGATTTGGCCTCGGTGTCCTGAAGTTTGTGTGAAGTAATGGTGTGAGAGTCTGTGATGGCTGCGGTGATGGCAGTCAGCGCTTCCTCCAGCAGATTCAGCCGGGCGCTGATGTGCAGGACCTCTGAGTGCAGGCTCTGCACGGCGTCCTTTATGGTGCTGTCGGATGGCGCTGCTGGTGATGGTGCCTGAGGGGTGGTGGTGGCTGAAGGCGTTTGTTGAATGGTGATGCTGGCTTCTGAGTAGAGGTGGTGGTAGTTTTGGTCCTCGCAGTTTCGGCTGAGGGTGTGGCGGCGGAGGCTGGTGTCGATGGTTGGTGTCTGCGAGGATAGAGAGGGCACTGCGCCTGTCCTGTGAAGTGGCCAAGGCCCACACAGGTGGCGCAGTACCGGCGTCGGGTCCGTAAATCATGGGCTTCACATTCAGCTGTCGAACTTGGCGCCCCACAGTAGTGGCACCGCGGGGGCTCGGCGCAGGTGTCAGCTTTGTGGCCAAATGCGCAGCAGCGGCGGCATGGTGAGGGTCCGGGTTCTCGGCTTGCCTCAATGCTTAGGCGCCGCCCAAACATGTGCAGGCCCTCGCGCAGGGCAGCCTCAAAGTCCCCGGCCACGGCGAACTCGATCCGGACTAGAGGAGACATCCCTCTGGCGGACATTATCCTTGTGGCCCTCATTGCTGAGGGCTAGTACTGGCGAGCTGCGGCGGTGATGAGTCTAGTGGTCAAGTCTTTAGGAACACCTCGTATGACTGCGGTATGCTTTCGGTGAAGTAGAGGCGGCGATGACTGCGGTGGCGGAGGATGTGTTGTCATCGCTGCGTCGGTGGCGGTTGGGTGCTCAAGTGGTGTTGGGCTAGCGCGGGTAGAGGCCGGCAAATGCGGCGGCTGTGTTGGCCCTTCTGCACTGATTTTTCTTGGCCATCTTCTTACCACCATGTTGTATTTTTTTTGAACAGGGAGACAGAGAGAGAGAGAGAGAGAGAGAGAGAGAGAGAGAGAGTTGGAAGGTAGAAAGAATGGCTTATCTCGCCATTAGGTGAACTGCGGGAATGGGAAGGAAGTATCGGTTTTCGAAGGAGATAAGTCGGGATGGTGAGGTTCCGCTGAGCACCCTCATTAGTGCGGCGGTTGCTGCTGGCCGAGTTGGCGGCTCAGCAGAAGGTAGCGGTAGCTCCGGGTGACAGTCATGACCGAGGCCCTGACTGCCACCCGGGGAAAAAGGAAGGTTTGATAGGAGTACAGGGTGTCTTTATTTTCTGTTTATTTGGTCTTCCTTAATAAAGGCTTTATTGTTGGTGTGCTGTTCTTTCTGGCTTGTCATAGGGGAGGGAAGTTTTCGTTGAGTCGGTCCAGGTCGTTGGTTGGTTGTTGAGATGTACTGTGATGAAGTGGTGTGAATAAGTCAGTTTGTGATGGGGAAATGAAGGGCGAAAAGGTCAGTGCAGCCTGTGAGATTGTGTCCGTAGTCCGTCTGCTAGTTCGTTAGTTTTTGGTGGCGTCAATATTACCGGTCAGTAGTCTGTTGTTTACTGCTGTGGTCAGTCTGGTAAGGCCGTTGTCTAGTGATGTTTGTGTGGCCGCTGCATTCAGTTGTGAGGTGCAGCTGGCGGCGAAGGTCTGTAGTGAGGTTGCAGTGGCAACGAATGTCTGTTGGAGGTCTTGGACTCCGGCCTCAATATTGTGTAGTCTCCGGGGTTGGGTGGCGTGCGTCTCTGCAATAGCGGCGGTGACGGCAGACAGCGCCACCTCTAGTAATGACAGTCGGGCGCTGATGTGCAGGACCTCGGAATGAAGGTCCTGCACGGCATCTTTAATGACATTGTCAGTTGGCGCTGCTGGTGCTGGTTGCGGTGGAGTGTTGGTGATGGCTGGTGATGAAATTGTAGTGTCTGCTGGAGGTGCTGCGGCGGTGTCTGGTCTTTGATATGGTTGTCGGCGTCTGCTTGGGTGGAGTGGGCACTGCGCTTGCCCCGTGTAATGGCCGAAACCATCACACGTCGCACAGTACCTTCGGCGGTGTCGAAAGTCATGGGCTGTGCATTCGGCAGTCAGGCTGCATTAGCCACAGTAGTGGCAGCGCGGTGCTGCACTGCAAGCTTCAGCGGTGTGGCCGAATGCACAGCAGCGGCGACAGGGGAGCTGGCGGCTACCTCTGCTAGCCTCAACTGTGTGACGGCGCCCATAAATGATCAAACAGTCAGTCAAGGCTGCCGTGTAGTCGACTGGGTCGGCGAGTTCCAGGCGGACCAACGGTGTTGGGCCCCTCGAACTTGTGATACGGGAAGCCCTTGTCACTGAGGGCCATTGGTGACGAGCATCTGCGGTGATGAAGTGGTGGGGGAGGTCCCGCGGAACTCCCCGGATCACCACGCTGTGCTTCGCAGGAAGCACAGGTTGGATGGGCTGCGGCGGCCGGATTGGGCTAGGCTCGGTTGGAGCGGCGGTGGCTTGTAGTAGTAGGGCCGGCGGCTGTGGATCCAATTTAGGTGTGGCTGTGATGTCTTCTGGTGTGGAAGTGGCCAATATGACACTTGCGTTTGTTGCCGGAATATGTGTGGGCTGCGGTGTCTGTGATGATGAAGCAGGAGGATGTGTTGTAGTATGAGCTGATGTTGTTGCCGAAGGCAGCGTCGGCGTTGGAGTACTATCCGGTTCAGAGGATGCGGCTGTGGATGATAGTGAAGATGGCGATGAGGCAGCGGCCACCGGCGTTTGCGGGAGCTAAAGCCGGGGAAACCGTCCATAACGCGCTGCTGTTCTTTGGAGATGTCGGCGGCGAGGATGCCGGTGAGGTTGCGGCACAGAACCGGGTTGGCGGCGTGGTGGAGACGTCGGTGGCGGCGGTGAATGCGGTAACTGCGTCTGCAGTTTCGGCGAGACTGCGATGGCGGCGGGCGGCGAAGCAGTGCTTGCCGCGACCGGTGGCGTCAGAGATGCTACCTCTTCGGCGGCTGCCGGGAAGGAGGCGATGGTTGCTGCCTTAGCGGCGGCGGCTCTGCGTAGTCTCTTCTTCACCATGTGTGACCCATGTTGTAATTTTTTTTTACCGTGGAGGGGAAAAATGCATTACGCATTCAACCCCAGCAGGATATGTGGGACTCTCCGCTTCCTCATGTGACATACCCACTAAAAACCCCTCCACGTTATAACAGTAGTTTGTTGTGAATCTCGTGGCTTTGCGCGGTCCCGCTAATGCACCCGCGTTAGTAGACGAAAGATAGGAAGCTGCTGCACGTTTTGCGGGAGCAGGTCAAAGGTTATTTCTAGGCTGATTGCCATGGAACCTGACTGCAGCCTAGGGAATAGAGGTGATATTGGAAGGGAAATTAAAGGCGCAAATTGAGGAGATAATAGGACGTAGAACTTACGGATTCCTTCATCTTCTGTAGTGCTCAGCATAACTCCCAGTCATCTTCCAGTTGGTTGACGATCGGGTATCCGCTGGCCGCGGCTGACCTTCAGCCTGCACAGGAGGAGGAGCGGTGTTGGGTTGCTGACGTCCTGACTGGAACAGCTCAGCAGAGTAGGCAGCTTGTTGCAGGAGAACCTGCCTCAGCGGCTGCATGAGGGCGTCGATCCTGAAGGATAGGTCGGCGGCTGTAGTCTGCTGGATGGTGGCTGCTGCGGCGATAGAAGCATGCAATTCCTGCAACTTCTGTGTGAGGAGCCTGCATGTCTCTTCCAGGGCAGCTAGTCGAGCGCCGACGTTCAGGATCTCCGAGTGGAGGTCCTGAATGGCTTCTCGCGTCGCTGCGTCTGTTGGGAGTGTAGGTGGTGAGGCCTCGGTAAATGATGTCTGCGGTGGTGTAGTGCAGCGGGCAGGAGGTGGAGAAGAAGTGCTGCTCCTTCGGTGGAGAGGGCACTGGGCTTGCCCGGTGGCACAGGTGGCACAGAATCGGCGGCGACGGCAGTTATCGTGCCCAGTGCACTCGGCGGTGGTGGTGTTGGTACCACAGTAGTGGCACCTCGGCGGCGAAGAGCAGACTTCAGCTGTGTGTCCGTATGCACAGCAGCGTCGGCAGGGCCGATGGCGTTCCTGTCGGCTAGCCTCGACGACCAGAAGTCGCCCTAATAAGGGCAACCCTGACGCCAAGGCAGCCTCCAGGTCAGCCTGGTCCTGTAACTCCAGACTATCGAGCGGCGTAGGCCCCCGATCGCCAGGGACACCCCGTACCACCGCATTTAACCGGGGCGGCGTCGTCGTGAAGATGGGCGGAGACGTCGTAGGCGGCGGTGATGGAGGCAACTGTGGCTGTAGTTGTGGCGAGACTGCGGTGGCAGTCGGCGGCGAAGCAGGGCTCACCGCGACCGGTGGCGTCGGAGATGCTACCTCCTCGGCGGCTGCCGGGGAAGAGGCGATGGTTGCTGCCTCAGCAGCGGCGGCTCTCTGGAGTCTCTTCTTCGTCATGTAGATAGCACGAAGATCAAGTGATGCCCTCCATGTTGTAATTTTTTTTACCGTAGAGGGAAAAAATGCATTACGCATTCAACCCCCAGCCGAGGTGCAATGGCTGGGAGGATATGTGGGACTCTCCGCTTCCTCATGCGGCCTACCCACTAAAAAACCCCTCCACGTTATATCACGTAGATTGTTGATATGATCGTGGCTTTGCGCGGTCCCGCAAATGAACCCGCGTTAGTATGTGAAAAGTAGGATGCTGCCGCACGTTGTACGCGAGCGGGTGAAAGGTTGTGTCTAGGCTGACAGCCATGAAACCTGACTGCAGCCTAGGGAATAAAGGTGATGTTAGAAAGGAATTAAAGGGTGGAAGTAGAGGAGAGATGTGGACGAAGTACTCTTACTGGATACGTCTATTGCGGTAGTGTTCAGCGAAGCTCCGAGGCGTCCTCCAGGAGGTCGACTCCTGAAAACCCGCTGTCGGTGCGTGTCCCTCAACCTGGGCAGGAGGAGGAGAGGTGATGTTCTGCTGTTTTCGGAGTCGAAACATTTCACCAGCTTGGAGAACTTGGTTCCGGCGAACCTTATTCAGCTGCTCATGGAGGCCGTCTACACAGGTGGATAGATCAGCTGCAGATGCTTGAAGAGTGGAAGTGACTGCGGTGTTGGAAGCTTGAAGTTCACGTAGCTTCTGAGTGATGTCACTCCACGTCTCTTCCAGAGCGGCTAAGCGAGCGCCGACGTTCAGGGTCTCCGCATGGAGGTCCTGAATGGCGTCTCGCGTCGCTGCGTCTGTTGAGGGTGCAGGAGGTGTGGCTTCTGCATGGGTAGTCTGCGGTGGTGTGGTGAGGCGGGCAGAAGGTCGTGAAGAAGTGCTGCGTGTTGGGTAGAGAGGGCACTGGGCTTGCCCGGTGAAGTGTCCTGTGCCACGACAGGTGGCACAGAACCGTCGGCGCCGGCGGAGATCGTGCCAAGTGCACTCGGCAGTGGTGGTACTGGTACCACAGTAGTAGCACCGCGACGAAGATGTGCAGACTTCAGCTGCGTGTCCGAAGGCACAGCAGCGTCGACAGGGCCCATGGCGTTCTTGTCGGCTAGGCTCGACGACCAGAAGTCGCCCTAATAAGGACAACCCTGACGCCAAGGCAGCTTCCAAGTCAGCCTGGTCCTGCAACTCCAGGCAAACTAGCGACGTTGACCCCTGGTCGCAGTATATGCGGGTGGCCATCAAGCAAGAAGACTGCACGGCGGGTGTTAAGGTCCCGTACCACGGTACTGATCGTCATCGGAGCTGGGTGGAGACGTTGGTGGCGGCAACTGCGGCTGCAGTTGCGGCGAGACTGCGGTGGCGGCCGGCTGCGAAGCAGGGCTTGCCGCGACCGGTGGCTTTGGAGATGCTTCCTCCTCGGCGACTGCCGGGGAAGAGGCGTCGGGTGCTGCCATAGCGGCGGCGAGTCTGCGCTGTCTCTTCTTAGCCATCCTCAAGAGTCGAAGAAGCTCCGAATGAAAATGTACCCCTCCATGCTGTAATTGTTTTTATTTTATTTTGTTTTACGTATTTTTTTAAAGGGGTGGCCCCACATCCGCCGCCCCCAATGACGATCATCCTCGAATATTACATCGTCTCCCCATGCACAGGCAGTTAGTATACAAAGACATGCAAGGGCTGGGAAGGGTGCTGTTAGTCTATGGCACTACAAACGTACATGAGATTCAGGTTCTGCTAATGCACCCTGGTAAGTAAACGGTATCATGCAGTGCTGGTATGCGAGCATACGAGCGAGTGAAGGGTAAAACAGGCCAGGGCAACAAACATGACAGAAGCCCTGAGTGTTGCCGTGGGAAGTAGGAGGGGCCTCTGCGGGTCTTAGTGTATGGGAGTATATTATGTGTTTGCCTGTGGTTCTGGAGGAAGGATAGTGAGGGTTAGGATGAGACGGGTTAACCCTGGTGTGGGCAGTGTCTGGTGGGTATTAGAAAGTCTACGTTTAATCTAAGTTAGTGAATCTATATCTGCAATGCTAGAGAAAACCTTGAACGTGTGCATTGAGTTGTATATTCAGTGGTGGGTTCCAATCGTGTCCGGGTGCAAGCCGTGTCGAAGGTAGTTGGGGGCCCTCCTTCCCCCGAGTCCGCTGAGAGGGTATCCATGGTTCTTATCCGGGGTCGAGCAGGGTTGTCGTAAGGAATCCAGCCTGAGTGTCCAAGTTCGTGTACCGGGTTCAATGGCGCAGGTCAGTGAATGGTCATAGTTTGGTGGGGGCCCTCAACCCCGCGTGCCACCCTGTGAGAGCAGGGACTTTGGAGGGCTGGCTGTGAAAAGAGTGAGATAGTGGTGATTATTTGAGTGTTTAAGGAGTTGTGGAAAAGGAACAACGGAGGAGAGGTCAGTGTAGGAGTGGGCTGAGACGGTGGTTGTTGTGTCAGTCTGGGACCAAGAAGTCCAGGTAGTCTTGGATGTCTTCGGGTGTGATTGTTTCAGAAAGGTTCCTATTGAATAGGGAGAGTGGGCGTTTGTGCTTGTTTGTGGTGGTGTCGTATCTGCCAAGATCGGCGATAAGGGGATTGTGGCTTTTTGTGGCACGGGCGTACATATCGTGGGTAAGCATCTTTATGAATTGTTCTATGGTGTGCACTTTGAGTTCCGCGTGAAGTGTACTCGCCGGTGTCATAGCTGGTACTTTTGCGATAAGGCGCAGGACTTTGTTTTGGAACTGCTGTAGTTTTTTGATGTGGTTGGGGGCTGCGTAGCCCCAGGCTGGTGAAACGTAAGTGAGAATAGGTCGAAGGAGTGTTTTGTAAAGTGTTAAGCCTGAACGAAGTTTGAGCGTGTTGTTGAGATGGATTAGAGGGTAAATGTTTGCTAGTTGGGCATTCGCTTTCTGTCGGGCGCACTGGATGTGTTTATTCCAGGTGAGACTTTGGTCTAGTACTACGCCTAGGTAGGTCACTGTTGGTTTCCAAGTGATGAGATTAGCAAATAGTTGGAGTGGTTGTAGTCTGCGTACGTATCTCCTGTGGTTGACCCGTTTTGAGAAAAATATGGCTTCACATTTGGCTGTGTTCACTTTAATGCGCCACTTGGTGGGACAGTCCTCTAGGGACGTTAATGCTACTTGAAGTCGGTTAGTCAGGAGTCGTGGGGATCCAGACTGCGCCATGATAGTCGTGTCGTCGGCGTAGATGGAGTAGTCTGCAGAGTGGGTTTTTGGTATGTCGTTGATGTACAAGTTAAAAAGTTGAGGTCCTAGTATGCTGCCTTGCTGCCGCTCGGATTACTTTTCGGGAGGACAGAGTTTCATTAACTTTGGACTGGAACGTCCGGTCGGCTAGGTAGTTTGCTATAAGTTTGATAATGAAGTCTGGGATGTTGTAGTCGTGGAGTTTCCTGAGGAGTCCCGGGTGCCATACGCGATCAAAGGCGCGCTCTATGTCCAGGAGGACTGCTGCCGTCGACATTGTTGTTGAAGCCATGAGTAATGTGCTCAGTGGCTCGGACCAGTTGTAGTGTGGTGGAGTGTTGTGCTCTGAAACCGAACTGCTCCGGAATCAGGATGTTGTGTTTGTGAATGAAGGAGTTTAAGTGTTTGAGGGCAATTTTTTCCAGAAGTTTACTGAGAGTGTTTAATAGGCTAATGGAGCGGTAGTTGTTAGGGTTTGACTGGTCTTTATTTTTCTTAGGGAAGTGAAGGACCATGGCATTTTTCCAGCATGTAGGGTAGTAGCCCTGATCCAAGATGGCGTTGAAGAGTGAGGTCAGTGTGGTAAGGGCCTTATGGGGTAGCTGCTTGAGGGCGCGATTTTGAATGAGATCGGGGCCAGGGGATTTTCTGTTTGGCAGGCCATTAATGAGCCATTTAATTTCGGAATTGCAAGTGCGGCGCATTTTCATGTTGGTGAGCCGTTGTAGCCTGATACGAGTAAGAGCTTCCGTTTCTAGTATGAAACGGGGGGAGCTTGGGATAGTATTTGGGGTGAGTGCCTCTTGCAACTGATCGGCAAGAGCCTCAGCCTTTTCAGCATCTGTTGTGGCTATGTAGCCATTGTAATGTAGAGGTGGGATTTGAGTTCTGGGTTTGGTTAATTTCTTGGCAATTCGCCAGAGAGAGTCGTGCTGTGGGTTTAGGTCTTTCAGAACATTGTTCCATTGCTCCGTTTTTACGTCGGCGCAGCTCAGAATTTAGGAGCTGTAGGCGGGCGAACTCTGCGGGGTGCCGAGTACGCTGAAAACGCTTGCGAGCTCTGTTGCGCTCAGTCGCAACGGATTTGATGTCCGGTGGGAGAGGATAGTGAGCTGCATTATGTGTTTGTATCGGCGTGGATACCGTGATGGCAAAGCCAATAGTGTTTTTTAGGGTTGCTGCAGCCGTGTCAATATCATGTGTGGTGACGTTAATGCCGGGTAGGTGTTCGTCTATTGTTTGTTGGAACAAGTCCCAATTGGTTTTGTTAAAGTTGTGCCTTCGAAGGAGAGGAGCTGGGGTGAGTGAGCCTTTCAGCTTGAAGACAACTGGAAGTTGGTCAGAGGATAATTCGTTGTGTACAGTGGCTGAAATTTGGAAGTGGACAATGTTGCGGACTAGGGCAATTCCAAAATGCTGGGTAGGTGTTGGGCGTTGAAGGGGATGTGTGTCGGTTCAGTGGGAGCTATTATAATGTAATCTGAGCTTTGTGTCTATAGAGTTGGTTTCCCGCTAGGTTAGAATTTCTGCAGTTCCAGTTGGTGTGCTTTAGCATTCAGGTCGCCGGCAATTAGAACTGAAGGGTGGAGATTTAGTACGGTGTCCAAGTCGGTTGTTTCGATATCTGGGGGTGGATTATAAGCTACTACAAGCAGAATTCTCCGGTTGTCCAATTGTGCGTAAACCCCGGATACTTCCAATCGGGCTAGCGCTGGTACATGTGCTTGATTGTGGAGAATGCTCTGTTCTATAAGTACCGCGGTACCCCCGCCCCGTCGGTCTTGGTCTGCGCGATAGGCTTGGTATCCCGGGACGGTGAAGGGATCCTGGGAGGAGAGATGTGTTTCGGTAATGAGAGCTACTTTTATTTGGTGAGTGAGGAGAAAGTCGGAGAGTTCATGTTTGCGGCGTCTCAGCCCACAGGCATTCCATGTCATGACTCTGTTGGGTTCAGACGCCATAGAAATCGATGTTAGGATTTAGGAAAAGGGTGTGGAAGCCGTAATACTGCTGAAGGATCTCCTGGGTGTCATTGGGATTTATGAGGAGGAGGGTGAGGAGGTTGAGTGCCTGATCCCTGGCGGATCCTGGTGTTGATCGGCTGCTGGACAGCAGGAGCATCGCATCGTGGAGGCTGCCATGGTTAAGATGTCCGCTCCCTCGGAACTGGTGGCCGGGGAGTTGATGGTCTAAGTGCTGGAGTTCTCGTTGGCGGCTGCTGGGTAGGTTGAAGCTGGGTATGAGGCTCTTGGTGAGGGGGAGGTGTTCAAGTCCTGGGATCCACCTGTTGGTTTTGGCGGCGGTGTTGTTGGCCCTGGGATGTGGCCCGTAGCCTGTCGGCGAAGGCCAAATAGGCCGGACAGCCCCTGTAGCGCGCCCCATGTCCCCTGCCGTTACATAAGGCACAGTGCCTCATGTCCGGAGGTGTCCGGCAAGTGGTCGATTCGTGGTGAGCGGCGCACTTGGAGCAGGTTAGCGTTGGCGCCCTAGCAGTTGGCACTTCCTGCATTGCAGTGGAATAGTGGCCGGTAATATTCCTCCACCTGCACCCAGAAATGCAGAACAGTTTGCAGGTGAGTTAGGCACCGTTGGTAGTCATCCTCGGTGAGGAGCTCTGCAGGGAGTGCGGTTTCTGTCGAATCGTCTTAGTTGCGGCACACGGCCGACAGAGAAGCCGGAGGATAGTAGCTCCTCCTTGACTTCTTTGTCTGCGCCGACTAAAGGGAAGCGCTTGATCGCTACCCTGTAGGTCCTCTCCTCTGCGGGAGTTGTGACGTGAAACTCGATTCTCTGTTCCTGGAGGAACTGCACCAGGTTTCTGTAGTCTGCCGCGTTACGCATTCGCACGGCAAAGTCGTGCGTATACGTCGCTTGTCGCACCGTGTACTCATGTAGGCGGAACTGCTGGTCGAACCGCCTCAATACTGCACTGAGGGTTCCAGAGTACCTATGTCTGGCGTATATGGGTAGGGGTAAGGTAGTCATCGCCGCCTCTGCAAATGTCCGACGAGGTGGTGCTTGTCTGTGTCCGTCGATGGTGGGAGGAAAAGGGGTGGTCAGGGCTGAGGAAGGGGAGACGGAGTTTGGCTGGGTGTTCGGAGGTGGATTGGAAGTGGTGGTCTGTGTCGTCGTCCTTGGAAGGATTGAGGGAGGGAGAGGGGTTGGGGTGATTGTGCGAGAGGAGGGGTTTGTGTGAAAGATCAAGAAAGTGGTTAAGGAGTTGGATGGTGGGGGTGGTGCGGTTGGGTGAGGAGCAGGGGTTTGGGAGACGGAAAGAGTGAGCAGGGGTGCTAGAGAGCGAGGTGGGGGTGAGTTGGGAGTGGAATTGAGGTTGTGGGTGGAAGAGGAAAGAGAAGAAGGGAGAGCAGGTGCTGGGTTACTGCAGGATGTAGGGGTGGGAGAAGCAGGGACAGGTGCAAGTGGGATGGGTGTGTGGCTGCTTGAGGTGGGTGGAAAGAGGGATGTAATTTTTTTATTTGTGGTGGGGGAAAAGGCTACTGACGCCCTAACCCCAGGCAAACCTGGGAGTGTGAGACTCCCCGCCCTGGAAAAACCCCCACCGGAAGTAGGAGGCCCCTGCCTCGCTTTTGCAGTGCCGCATTAAGCACCTGCGCATTTATTGTGATGAATGGATGCTGCGAGCCAGTGGCAGTAGCGAGTGAAAGACTGAAGTGCCAGGGTACACACATGGCTTGCGCCCTGAGTGCACCCTGGGGGAAGTTGGTGATGATATAGGTTTTGTAGTAGATGGTGGTGTTTTATGTGTAACAGCCTGCGGGCCTCGTCAGTATTTAGTTAACCTAAAGTAAGAGTTAGCCTAAGTAAGTGTTATACATTTGCCTATTGGCTTCATTAAGTGTGCTTGGTTTAATTTGGGGTGTATATATTTGTAGTGTTCATGCAATGATGCATTCAAACTGTATCTTGCAGTCCTACTATGTTAGTCTAACGATTACATAATATACGTGTATTTATTTACAAGTGTTTACAGTGTATATAATATCCGCCAGAGGTTTCGTTTCAAGTTTCCCAGTATCTATGTGTAGGTTTGCTTATCTCTAATAAGTTGAGGAGCATTTGTGTAAGTATCCGCCTAGCGGCTTCATGTTGGCTTAATGTAAGTAATATTACTATTATCTATTACTATATATGTATAAGGATTTCGGCCTGTCGGCTCCGTCAACTGTTACCATCTCGTTAACCAGTGTGTAGCAGGGCTGTATATAGTGCACACATGGCGGGCTATCTGCCTTAGTGTGAGCCTGTGCCACAAGGACTTGTGAGGGCAGCTGAATATTGGAATGTGTATGTGTGCGTGAGTGATGTGTGCCTATGAGTTCCTCCGTTCTCGCATCACGGCTAGTGCATTAAGGTGTTAAAGTAGTCTTCTATAGCAATTTCTGGTTCGCCGATGCCGATAGTGCGTTCGAATAGTGACAGAGGGCGGAGGTGTTTGTCGTGCGCCGTTTCGTATTCTCCTAGCATTCTAATGTCACCGTTGTAGTTTTTTTTCTTTTTCGCGTATAGCTTGTATGCTAGGTGTTTGATGAATTGCTCGATTGTCAGCATTTTCAGCTCTTCATGCATTTCAAGCGCAGGAGCTTCTTCGGGGAGTTTGGCAATTATTCGCAGCATTCTGTTTCGAATTGTTTGGAGGCGCTCTATGTGCGTTTGTGCCGCATATCCCCATACGGGGGCAGCGTAAGTTAGGATGGGACGGATTAGCGTCTTGTATAGCGTAAGTCCCATCTGTAGTTTAAGGCTGCTATTAAGATTTATGAGTGGGTAGAGTCTGTTAAGTTGGCCATTGGCCTTTGCTCTAGCTGAGTTTATATGGTGTTTCCAGCTAAGATATTCATCCATCTTAACGCCTAGGTATGTGACATTTGTCTCCCACCCTATTGGTTCCTGTCTGTAGGTGAGGGGTGGGAGGATTCGCCTCCTGTGTCTATGCAGGTTTCTTCGGCTAAAAATGATGGCTTGGCATTTTCTTGAATTGAGTTTAACCCGTCATTTATCTACTCTGACCAATTGGGGAAGGTCGTTGATGTAGATGTTAAACAGCGTGGGCCCCAGTAAACTTCCTTGGGGTACTCCAGCGCCAATTGGGCGAGCAGTAGAATTACTTTCACCTACGGAGATGCGAAAACTCCTTCCGCTAAGATAATCTTTGATTAATGTGATCATCGAGTCTTGCACGCCTATGTTTATTAGCTTTCTAAGTAGACCTGCATGCCAAACTTTGTCGAAGGCGCGATCTATGTCCAATAGGACTACGCCGGTGGATCGCTTGGTATTAAACCCTGTAGTTATTTTCTCTGTTATTCTGAATAATTGTAGCGTTGTCGAATGATTATCCTGAAAACCAAACTGTTCACTGATTAGGTTGTCATTTTTGGCTAGTAATGAGTTTAGGCGTTTCAGAACGACCTTTCCAGGAGTTTACTCAAAGTGTTAAGAAGGCTAATTGGCCTTTGATTCGTTGGAATTGAGGGATCTTTATGTTGTTTGGGGAACATCAAAATTTGTGCTTCCTTCCAGCGTGTTGGGAATTTTCCATTCTGGAGGGCATGGTTAAATATGTCCGCTAGTAATTTTAGTGCGCTTGGTGGAAGATGTTTGAGCACCAGATTGGGAATCGCATCCGGGCCCAGTGCTTTTCTATTGGGCAGATGCATCATTAGCCATTTAATTTCTCCGACACTGGTTTTTCTCATTTTGTTGTGAGTTGCAGTGTTGCCAATTTCAGCAATTTGCTATTCCGTTGCTGCTGCAAAATTTATATTGCACGGGTCAGCATTCGGTTGGAATGTTTCTTCTAACGCATCCGCGAAGGCTTCGGCCTTTTGTACATCTGTTTCCGCTATGCGGCCGCCGGAATGCAGGGGCGGGATGTTGAATTGTGCACGCGTTAGGCATTTCGCGATTCGCCACACTTTTCGGGTTTGTGGATCTATAGTGTCTAGCGTGGCGTTCCATTGGTCTCGTATGTGTTCTGTTATATGCGTGCTGGCAGCAATTCTGAGATTTTCATATTCATTTTTGTGTACGATGTTACGTGTGCGCTGCCACTGACGTCTGGCTCTGTTGCGGTCTTGTATCGCCCGTCTTACTGCCAGAGGGAATAGTGTCGTCACGTAATTGCTTGGCCGTGTTATTGGCACATGTCTTTCTGTTGCGTGGTGAATAGCTTCCGTTATTGTGTCAACCGCTTGGTCTTGTGTTTCGTGGGAGTTGACATTAACCTCCCTTTCTCCAAGTTCGGTTTCTATTTGCGCCTCAAACTCCGGCCAGTTTGTTTGGTTATAATTGCGTCTGGCTGGCTCTGGTTTGAACGCTAGAGGCGCTGCGATCTCCATTATTACTGGAAGGTGATCTGAAGTGAGATCGTTTATAACCGTTGTTTCTGTCATGTGGCATATCTTTAAATAGGGCAATGTCTAGAATATCAGGCCTTTGGTTGACCTGTCTGGGTATATACGTGGGTTCGTCTGGTCCTGTTAGAAGAATGTCTGGCCTGTTAACGTACGTTAGAAGTTTGTTGCCGGAGCAGTTTGTTTGTTACGTCGATATCGCCTGGAGGATTGTAAACAGCTACAACTGTTACTGCGTCGTTATGCAATTGCACATTTACTGCAGTTGCTTCCAGACGGTTTAGTGAGGCACGTGTTTTTGATGGTGCGTTATCGAATTTTGGATGGCCACCGCGGTACCGCCGCCTCTACGATTTCTATCATTTCTGTAGATTTTGTAACCTGGTACCGTGAAGCGGTCTTCTGGTCCTAAGTGGGTCTCGTTAAGTAGTGCAATCTGAAAGGAGTTCCTGACTAGGCAGTCTGCTAGTTCTTTGCGTTTTCGTCGGAGATTGTTGCAGTTCCAGTATATTATGTACTACTGTTGTACTAGCCATGATAAGATTCCGCAATTACTAGGAGATACCTGCTGAGGTAATTGAACAGGTACATTGGGTCTGCGCGGTCATCTGTAATTAGTTCCAGGAGCCATTTGATATGTATTTTATTTAAACTTGTTGTAAGCTAAGTTTGAGGAGCAATCTAGCTTTCTTAGGAGCTCCCTCAAGGCCATTCCATTCTCAAATGCATCCCGGGTGGTGAGCGCTGTTGGGCAGAAGACTGAATCTCCCAACGGTGGTGGTGGGGGTTTATGTGTACGTGTTTGTGTGTTAGCCTGTGTGCTTTGGTGTTTGTGTGGTGTCGCGTTAGGGGCGCGCTCATGTTGTGCTGGTGGCAGACTGGTCGTGATCCGGTCTCCATCCGCTCTCGAGGGGCAGGGTGCGAGGGCTGGCCGGTTCCTGCCTCGACGGTCCTGAGTGTACCACTGCCCCTCGGTGTTAGTGGGAGCTGCTATGGTATTCTGTTGCTGTTCTACAGGTTGTGGTCGGGGGGCCCTAGATGTCTGCTCCCTTGGCCTTGAGTTCAGTGCCGCCAGGTACTTCGGGCAACTGCGCCATGTTGCCCCATGTCCTGTACCATTACACAGCGCGCTCTGTCGTTCCCCTGGGGGAACTCTACAAGAGTAAGAGGGGTGGGGGCCTTTACATTTGGCGCAGGTGTCTTGGGGGGCCTGGCATTCTAGATGTGTATGGTACAGCATTTGGCATTTTCTACATTGTTTCGGCGCTGGAACGTTCCTGTATTCTTCATACCTGACCCTAAAGTGAGCTTGAGGCCCACTATCTTTCTGTTTTCAGGGGTGTCCGCCAGTTCCACAAGGAACATGGGGAGAAGCGCTCTAAACCTATTCCTTCTGTGCATTTGCACAGCCCTAAGGACCTCAAGGTTGTGGGTTGCCAATTCCTGCTTTATGTGTTCCCCGGAGACCTCCGCATACAGCCCTTTTATAACAAATCTAATGGTCCTAAGTGAAGGTTCGGGCATGAGGTGGAACTGTATGCGTTCCCGCAAAAGCATTGTAGTCCCTCCTGCAAAACAGCTTCACCGCATAGTCTCCGGAGCGTGGCGCGATGCGTATAGTGTACTTGTGTAGAGGTTTGTGTGTTCTATCAAAATTGAGTGAAAGTGAGTGTATGTGTGTGTTGCCTGGCTGTTGTTCACGAAGATAGGGGCCAGATCAGACCTAAACTCCGTGAAAGTGTTTGTGTGTGTGTTGGATTTTGCCTGCGCCGTCTGCGCGTAACTCTCAGGTAACGGTGAGTGTGCATGTGGAGTAAGTGAAGGTCTTATGCCTGACAGGTCGATGAGGTCGACGTCATGAAGTGAGGTGGGTGTGATATGTGTGCTGTGTTCGCTTCCGTCTGTGAGAGTGTGTGTGTGTTGGAGTGTGTGGTGGTGATGCCTGAGTGGGTTTGTTGGTGAGTGTGAGTGGGTGAGGATGTGTGTGTGTGGGTGAGGGTGTGTGAGTGGGTGTGGGTGTCCGAGTGTGTGTGAGTGTAGGAGTTTGAGTGTGTGTAGGAGTCTGAGTGTGTGTAGGAGTCTGAGTGTGTGTAGGAGTCTGAGGGTGCGCAGCAGTCTGAGTGTACGTAGGAGTCTGAGTGGGTTTGAGTGTATGAGTCTGGTCGTCTGTTGGTGTATGTGGGGGTGTGCTGGTGTGTGTGCGTGTACGTGCCAGTGTGTGTGACGGTGATGTTTGTGTAGGTGTGGTAGTGTGTGTGTACAATGATTGATCGCTATTGTGCCTCTGAGGTGGTGTGGGTATGAGAGAGTGTCTGGTGTTACGTGTAGATGGTGCATTCAATATTTCCACCTCAGGAGTATTACTACGCAGAGTGCGCGCGCGCGTGCGTGGGCGTGAGGTGTGCTGTGAAGGTGGTGATGAAGGTACTGATGGTTTGTCCTTTGTAATTTTGAGACCCTTAGCCACTATGGGCCTTTTGGTATTGGCCAGTGATGATGGGGAAAGTCGAACAGTCGGGGATGTACCTGGACGTACCATCATCAAATATTCCTGTGCTATTTGTGTATGGAAGTTAAATGGAAGCTAGCTAAGAAGAAATGAAGAGAGAAGATAAGCAAAGCCTAGAACCTCTGCTGCTGTACCACAGTTACTTGTAGGACCACTGTTCTCTTGTGGCTACAGCTAGCAGCACCTAACTTAAAACCAGGGGGAACTTAAAAACTAGACAGATAGATGAAATTAGAGATAGGAGAAGAGATAGAGCAGCTACAGGACGCTGAAAAGCCCGAGAAAGAGAGGACCTGCCCGTGGGGCGCCTTGGTACCAGTCGTGAGACTGTTGGCTGCGGCCTTATTTCTCTACCCTGCTAAACTGTTAGAGATACTAGCCCAGGCTGAGCTAGTATGTGTCGGACCTCTTGGAGAGCGCCGGAGGCAGCCGCGGCTCAGATGCCGGCTCTTGAGCACTCGCTCGCCAAGCGGGAGGAGCGGAGAAAGTCGGTGCGGTGGTTGCCGAGCGCCAGCTCTCTATCGGCGTCAATCGTCAGATCTCCGCCCGCCTTCGTGGAGCTTCGCTGGTCTTCGGATCCTCTAGTAGCTATCTCTCGCAGATCTTCGAAGAACCACCTGTTGTATTTTCTTTTTTACCGTGGAGGGGGAAAATGCATTACGCATTCAACCCCCAGCCGAAGTGCAATGGCTGGGAGGATATGTGGGACTCTCCGCTTCCTCATGCGGCATACCCACTAAAAAAACCCTCCACGTTATAACTGTAGTTTGTTGAGAATATCGTGGCTTTGCGCGGCCCCGCTAATGCACCCGCGTTAGTAGACGAAGGATAGGAAGCTGCCGCACGTTGTGCGGGAGCGGGTGAAAGGTTATTTCTAGGCTGACAGCCATGAAACCTGACTGCAACCTAGGGAATAGAGGTGATATTGGAAAAGAAATAAAAGGTGGAAATTGAGGAGAGAATAGGACGTAGATCTTACGGATTATACCTGCTTCGGAATTGCTCCGCGAAGCTCCCAGTAGTCTTCCACTGTGTTGGTGGCCGAGGTTCCCCGAGCCGTGCGTGCTCCTCAGCCTGTACAGGAGGAGGAGCAGTGTTGGGTTGCTGACGTTTTGATTGGAACAGCTCAGCAGAGTAAGCAGCTTGCTGCAGGAGAACCTGCCTCAGAGGCTGCATGAGGGCGTCGATCCTGGTGGACAGGTCGGCGGCTGTAGTCTGCTGGCTGGTGGCTGCTGCGGCGTTAGAAACTTGCAATTCCTGCAGCTTCTGTGTGAGGAGCCTGCATGTCTCTTCCAGGGCAGCTAGTGGAGCGCTGAGGTCCTGATTGGCTTCTCGCGTCGCTGCGTCTGTTAAGAGTGCAGGTGGTGAGGCCTCGGTGGTTGATGTCTGTGGTGGAGTGGTTGGCGGGCAGGAGGTGGTGAAGAAGTGCTGCTCCTTGGGTAGAGAGGACACTGGACTTGCCCAATGAAGTGTCCTGTGCCACGACAGGTGGCACAGAAGCGGCGGCGACGGCAGAGATCGTGCCCAGTACACTCGGCGGTGGTGGTGTTGGTATCACAGTAGTGGCATCTCGGTGATGAAGAGCAGACTTCAGCTGTGTGTCCGTAAGCACAGCAGCGTCGGCAGGGCCGATGGCGTTCCTGTCGGCTAGCCTTGACGACCAGAAGTTGCCCTAATAAGGGCAACCCTGACGCCAAGGCAGCCTCCAGGTCAGCCTGGTCCTGTAACTCCAGACGAACAAGCGGCGTTGGCCCCCGGTTGCAGTATATGCGGGTGGCCCTCAAGCAAGAAGGCCACCGCGACTGCACGGCGGTGAGCAGATGCCGGGTGGAAAGGTCCCTAGGGACCCCCCGTTCCACGGCACTGAACCGGGGCGGCGTCACAGAGCTGGCTGGAGGCGTCGGTGGCGGCGGTGATGGCGACAATTGCGGCCGCAGTTGGGCGAGACTGCGGTGGCGGCCGGCGGCGAAGTAGGGCTTGCCGAGACCGGTGGCTTCGGAGATGCTACCTCCGCGGCGGCTGCCGGGGAAGAGGCGTCGGGTGCTGCCTTAGCAGCGGCGACTCTGCGTTGTCTCTTCTTAGCCATCCTTAAGAGTCGAAGAAGCTCCGAATGTGTTTCGTTTTTTTTATTGATGATGGGGGAAAACGCAACTAATGCCCTAACCCCAGGCAAGCCTGGGAGTGTGAGACTCCCCACCTTGGACTCGAACCATGGTGGCACTACTCACAAAAATACCCCAACGGAAGTAGGAGGCCCATGCCTCTCTGTTGCAGTACCGCATTAAGCACCTGCGCATTTCTGGTGATAGTGAATGCTGCCTGCCAGTGGCAGTAACAGCGAATGATTGTGATATTAGCCAGTGGACACACATGACTTGTGCCCTGAGTGCCCCGCTGGAGAAGTAGTTGGTGAAAATGAAGGGTAGTTAATGGTGATGCTTGTGAAAGTTAATGGTGATGCTTCGTGGCGTTCTTTTGGTCTGAGTGGAAATCGCGGAATTCTCTGAACAATTGCTGCGCTGCCTTAGGCTGATGTGGGAATGGTCCTTCAGCTACTTGAACCAGAGATTCAGGGTCGTTGTGGTGGTTTGGTGGCGATCCTGGCGTCGTCTTTGGTGTCTTTATCTCCTCCCTAATGATGAGCCGGATGTCGCTGAGGAGTCGGTGGTTCTTGGGTAGTGATGAATATTGCTGCTGACATTGTTGGCCCTGCTGTAGCTGCGTTTGGACGCTGGCTATCCGTTTGACCAGCTCAGCGGTGAAGGACTGTAGAGTGGATATTGCGGCGGTGGTGGCAGCTTGTAGGTCCAGCAGCTTCCTGGAGATGACGCTGGTGAAGGCCTCTTCTAGCGCAGATAAGTGAGCGCCGATATTCAGGATCTCCGCATGAAGGTCCTGAATGGCATCCCGCGTCGCTGCGTCTAGAGAAGCTGGAGGTGGTGTGGCGTCTGAATGTTGGGTCTGCGGTGATCGTACTGGCGTCGGAGTGGTGCGTCCGTCTCTCGGGTAAACGGGACACTGGGCCTGGCCAGTGAAGTGTCCGGTGCCACGGCAGGTGGCACAGAACCGGCGGCGGCGGAGGCGATCATGCCCTCTGCACTGCCCTCAAGACGCTGGTCCCACAGTAATGGCACCGCCGCGCTGATTTGCAGGTGCCTTGGCAGTGCCCGAAGGCGCAGCAGCGGCGGCAGGGCCGATGGCGTTCCTGTCGGCTTGCTTCGACGGACAGAAGTCGCCCTAATAAGGTCAGCCCTGACGTCAAAGCAGCTTCAAGGTCAGCCGGGTCCTAAAGCTCCACTCTTACCAACGGAAGCATGAAGGCCACCGCGACTGCGTGGCGGTGAGCAGATGCCGGGTGGAAAGGTCCCGAGGGACCCCCGTACCACGGCACTGAACCGGGGCGGTGGTGTGGAGCTCGGCGGAGACGGTGTTGTAAGTAGCGGCAAGTGCGGTGGCAGTTGCGGCGAAGCCGCTGGCGACTGGCGGCGAAAGGAAGTTTGCCGAAGGCCATGGGTAATAGCACGTAGGAAATAGGACGTGGAGTGAGGTAGGAGTAAAGGGTGATGCTTTATTTTGTTGCAGGGCGGGTGGCTGCATTAGTTACTTGAGTACCTCTCGTAAAGTTGTAAGGCGTACGTGTTGGCTGGATAGGAGGAGTCACGCATCCGTTCTGGTACATAGATGGTGGAACGTCGAGTTGCGGAGTTGCGCCAAGGCTGCTGGTTAGCAGCTTCAGTATTTGTGTGTAAGTTAGTGTTGAGCAGCAGCTCAGTAATAGGGTGTGTGGCCTGTATCTGTGTGGTCTGGGTTGTTGCGTCGCATTGGCTTCTGGGTGTTGAGGAATGTTGCAGGAGAGGGGCTTCTATCCGGGTGAGTTTTCTGTGGGAACTGTGTATGATGTCAGTGTGGTCAGTTCCTATTCTGTCCGTCAGTGTGGTGGTTAGTAGTTCAAGGCCGTCTTTTGTTGCGGAATTGTTGAGTCGTGCTGTGCAACTATTTGCGAACGTCCTCAACGCATTCGCAGTAGCGGCGGTAGTCTGCTGCAAGTCCTGGAGCCAGGCCTCGATTGTGTGGAGTTTTCTTGGAGTTGCGGTCTGGGTCTCAGTAATGGCGGCGGATATGGCAGTCAGCGCCTCATCCAGGAGAGCCATTCGGGAGCTGATATACAGGACCTCAGAGTGGAGATCCTGCATGGCATCCTTCATGGCACTATCGGGTGGCTCTGCTGCTGCTGGTATCAGTGGAGTGATGGTGGAGGCTGGTGTGGCCCTCGCTGTGTCTGCTGAGGTTAACGCGGCGACGGTTGTAGACGAGTGCTGTGTGCGGCGGCTGCGAGGGTACAGCGGGCACTGACTGCGCCTGGCCCGTAAAATGGCCGAAGCCATCACAGGTGGCGCAGTACCTACGGCGGAGTCTCAATTCATGCGCAATCGATGCTAAGGCGCCGCCCAAACATGGGCAGGCCCTCGCGTAAGGCAGCCTCGAGTTCCCGGGCAGCGGCGAATTCTAGTCTCACCAGAGGTGACCAACCTTTGGAAGACATTATCCTTGTGGCCCTCATTGCTGAGAGGCAGCATTGGCGTGCGGCAGCGGTGATGAGCCTGGTTGGGAGATCTCTTGGTACCCCACGCATAACTGCACTGTGTTTTTTGTGAAGTAGCGGCGGTGTCGACTGCGATGGTAAAGGCTCTGGTGTGGTTGGTGCTGCGTTGGTATTTGAGAGCGGCGAAGTTGCGGAGGCCGACAATTGCGGGTGCAATTGCCGAGCTTCTTTGGCGGTGGCAGAATGGGTTGCCGGCAGTTGCGGTTGCAGCTGCCGGTAGTCGGCTGAGGCGAGAGGCGGTAGGGTGGCCATGCTTACGTGTAAGATGGCCGGTTGACTCTCGGGAGCTGGTACTGCGCTGGTAGTGGCTGCTGCCGTCAGTTGTATTTTTATTTATTGATGGGGGAAAAGGCAACTAACGCCCTAACTCAAGGCAAGCCTGGGAGTGTGAGACCCCCCGCCCTGGACTCGAACCAGGGTGGCCCTACTCACAAAAAAACCCACCGGAAGTAGGAGGCCCATGCCTCTCTGATGCAGTACCGCAATAAGCACATGCGCATTCTGGTGATAGTGAATTCTGCCTGCCAGTGGCAGTAACAGCGCGTGATGGTGATATTAGCCAGTGGACACACATGACTTGCGCCCTGAGTGCCCCGATGGGGAAGTAATTGGTGAAAATGAAGAGTAGTTGAAGGTGATGTTTGTGAGAGTTAATGGTGATGCTTCCTGGCGTTCCTTTGATCTGCGGGAAATTCGCGGAATTCTCTGAACCATTTCTGCGCTGTCTGAGGCTGATGTGGGAGTGGTCCTTCAGCTACCTGAACCAGAGGCTCAGGGTCGTTGTGGTGGTTTGGTGGCCATCCTGGCGTCGTCTTTGGGGCCTTCATCTCCTCCCTGATGATGAGCCAGATGTCGTTGAGGAGTCGGTGGTTGTTGGGTAGTGACCAATGTTGCTGCTGAAATTGTTGGTCCTGCTGTATCTGCATTTGGACGCTGGTTATCCGGTTGGACAGCTCAGCGGTGGAGGACTGTAGAGTGGAGATGGCGGCGGTGGTGGCAGCTTGTAGGTCCAGCAGCTTCTGTGAAATGACACTGGTGAGTGCCTCTTCCAGATCAGCTAAACGAGCGCCAATGTTCAGGATCTGCGGGTGGAGGTCCTGTATGGCATCCCGCGTCGCTGAATCTGTAGGCGCAAGTGGTGTGGCGTCGGTGAATGTGTTTGTCTGTGGTGTAATCCTGGCTGGTGCTGAAGATGGCTTGCTCCTGGGGTAAAGCGGGCACTGGGTTTGCCCGGTGAAATGTCCTGTGCCACTTCAGGTGGCACAGAACCGGCGGCGACGGCGCAGATCATGCCCAGTACACTCGGCCGTGGCCGTGTTGGAGCCATAGTGGCCCCGCGGCGGCGAGGAGCAGGTGTCAGCTTTATGCCCGAAGGCACACCAGCGTCGACAGGGCCTGTGGCGTTCCTGTCGGCTTTCCTCAACTGCAAGGTGTCGCTCTAACAAGGGCAAACCTGAAGTGAGGGCAGCCTCAAGGTCAGCCTGGTCCTGCATCTTCAGGCGAACCAGCGGCGTTGGTCCCCGGTCGCAGTATATACGGTTGGTCTTCAAGCAAGAAGGCCACCGCGACTGCGCAGCGGTGAGCAGATGCCGGCTGGAAAGGTCCCGAGGGACCCCCCGTACCACGGCACTCAACCGGGCTGGCGGCGGCGTGGAGCTGGGCGGAGGCGTCGGTGATGCTGGCAACTGCGGTTGCAGTTGCGGCGAGACTGCGGTGGCAGCCGGCGGCTAAGCAGGGCTTGGCGGGACCGGCTGCCGAGGAAGAGGCGTCGGGTGCTGCCTTCGCAGCGGCGAGTCTGCGCTGTCACTTCTTAGCCATCCTCAAGAGTCGAAGAAGAAGCTCCGAGTCACCCTATTACTGAGCTTGCCGGGACCGGTAGCGTCGGAGGTGCTGCCTCCTCGGCGGCTGCCGAGGATGAGGCGTCGGGTACTGCCTTCGCAGCGGCGAGTCTGCGCTGTCTCGTCTTAGCCATCCTCAAAAGTCGAAGAAGAAGCTCCGAGTCACCCTATTACTGACCAGCTGCTCAACACTGACTTACACACAAATACTGAAGCTGCTGACCAGCAGCCTTGGCGCAACTCCGCAACTCGACGTTCCACCATCTATGTACTAGAACGGATGCGTGACCCCTCCAATCGAGCCAACACTTACGCCTTACAACTTTACGAGAGGTACTCATGTAACTAATGCAGCCACCCGCCCTGCAACAAAATAAAGCATCACCCTTTACTCCTACCTCACTCCACCTCCTATTTCTTACGTGCTATTACCCAGGGCCTTCGGACCATGGGTAATGACTAGCTATCCTTCCTCTACCCTTCCCGGATAAGGTCCGGCAGCAACGCAGGCTGCCCTTATTAACGGAGGCTTATAAGCGGTACTCCATCATTCCCCTTTCCTTCTATTTCCAGCTGCTCAATTTCGCCTCAACTTTTTTTTTTTTTTTTTCCTGCATTCGACCCCAAGCCTTAGTGCAATGGCTTGGGGGACATGTGGAGCTCCCCGCAGAGTGCGGTATGTCCACTAAAAAAAAAACCCTCCACGTGTTAATCGTTATATAGAGTACTTTCGTGCAAACATGCATTAGTCGGGTCCCGCATAGCACCCCGGTTAGTAAGTGAGAGCTACTTAGCTGGCATGCATTGCGTGAACAATACCAGTGGATAATCATGCGTTACTTTGTAAGTGTTTTATTCGTTAATAATTATGTTCTAATTCTGCAGGGTGTCCCTGCTTGTCATATTAAGTAAAATGTTATTCGACATGCACTAAATTTAGTCTTATAGTATATGTTTAGAATGAGACATATATTTGGAGTTCCGCTTCTGCGCTGTTGCTTCGGGAGATTTCTCCGTCCGTCAGTGGTTGCGCAGTCGCTCGTCGCTAGTAGTAGTACCGGGCTCATAGGCCTTCGTCAGCTCGTTTACCATGTAGTTGCCAAGGTCGTCTAAGTGATTGACTCCATATTGCAGCTACCCGAAGTACGCTGCCCGCGTCGATCACAATGGGAGGCCCCTTCCCCCGGTCCGCCACAGCTGTAGCTGAGGGCTTTAGGGCTCTGCGACGGGCTGGTACTGAAACATATGAGAAGAGAGAAAGAATAAACATATATATAGTTGTGTGTTAGAAGGGGAGAGGTTTTTAGGGAAGGAGGTTTATAAGGTATTGTTGTATTTCGTCTGGAGTGGTGTCTTGTGTTATAGTTCTGTCGAAAAGTGATAAAGGTCTGTTGTGTTTGTTTGTGTGTCGTAGTTCCCTAGCGTTTCTATTAAAGGGTTGTGATGTGCACTTAATTTTTGATACGTGTCGTAGGTTAGCTTTTTAATGAATTGTTCGATTGAATGTACTACGAGTTCTTCGTGAAGTATGTAAGCTGAAGCTGTGTATGGTACCTTAGATACTAAGCGTAGAATTTTATTTTGGAATCTTTGTAAGTTTTTGATGTGGTTTTCGGCGGCATACTTGGGATGCGTAAGTAATTATAGGTCGGATTAATGTTTTGTAAAGTGTGAGTCCCATGTTAAGGCTTAGCTGTGAGCCCATGTTGATGAGCGGGTATAACCTGCCAAATTGAGCATTGGCTTTTCCACAAGTCTGGGTAATATGCTTTTTCCATGTTAGACCCTGATCCATTTTAAGTCTTAACCAAGTTACCGTATCTGTCCATCCAATATCTTCACCAAATATGGTAAGTGGAGGCAGGCGGTGACTGGGAAATCTGTGATTGATACGCTTTGTGAATATGATTGCTTGAGTTTTTGGTGCATTTACTTTGATTCGCCATTTCGTAAGCCAGTCCTCTAGGTTATTGAGGGTCCTCTGAAGTCTGCTGTGTATGAATTTCGTTTTTCCTGATTGGGTCATTATGGCGGTGTCGTCCGCATAAATGATTAGTTCTGTATTTTCGGTTTTTGGGATGTCATTTATATAGATATTAAATAGCGATGGCCCGAGTATGCTACCTTGTGGCATTCCAGCTTATATTGGGCGTTCGGATGACAGGTGATTGTTTACTCTGGATTGAAATTTTTGACCACTTAGGTAGTTTGCTATGAGCTTAATGAGTGAGTTGTGTATATTTATTGTTTTGAGCTTCTTTAGTAGGCCAGCATGCCATACTCTGTCAAAGGCTCGTTCAACATCTAATAATAAAGGCCCTGTTAGTTTGTTAAAGTTGAAACCGTGCGTTATAGATTCGGTTGCCCTGATTAGTTGAAGAGTTGTTGAGTGTTTGGCTCGGAATCCAAATTGTGCTGGAATTAATATGTTTTGCTTGTTTAGTTGTGAGTTGAGACGTTTGAGAATTACTTCTTCGAGAAGTTTTCCGAGTGTACTTAGTAGACATTGGTCTGTAGTTGGCGCTTTGGACAAGGTTTTCCACCTTTTAGGGTAATTTCCACTAATGAGCACGTAGTTGAATATGTCAGCCAGTAGCTTAATTGCCCTTTCGGGCAAATGCATTAGGGCCACTGTTGGGATGTTATCTGGCCCAGGGGCTTTTCTCTTTGGGAGGTGCCTGATTAGCCAGTTTATTTCACTCGGGCAGGTTTTTCTCACTAAGTTGTGGGTTACCTGTTCTTTGAAAATTTCCGTTTCCTCTTCCGTTGCCTCCGTAAATTGAGGGCAGCAGGGAATAGGAATAGGCGCGCAAATTTCTTGCAGTGTGTCTGCGAGCATATCTGCTTTTTGTTGGTCTGTGGATGCGATTGTTTGATTGTGGTGTAATGGTGGCATTTGTGTTTTATCGCGTGTTAGACAGCGTGAAATTCTCCACACCGAGTCTCGTTCGTAGTCGAGGTTCTCGAGTGTATTCTGCCATTGTTGAGAGAGATGGTTTGTTGTTCTCTCTCTGACAAGGGTATTTAAGTGTCTAACGTATTCCTGGTCTACTATATGACGTTTTTTCTGCCATCGCCATCCAGCTCGGCTTCTTTCCGCTGCTAGCATTTGGATGTCAGGTGGTAATTGTGATTGGTATTGCTTAGGTTTGTTTATTAGAACAGCTTCTTTGGTTGCAGTTGCAGTTTTATTGCATTTTCATTCATGTTTTCTGCTGTATTTAGCTGTGTAGTATGTAGATGCTTGTTGATAGTGTTTGCAAACCTATCTCAGTCTGCTTTATTGTAGTTTAGACGCTCAACTGGTGGATTGGGGGCTGCAGTGCCCTCTAATGTTATGATCACTGGCAAGTGATCGGAAGAGAGTTCGTTCTTAACTTATAGGTTGATCCTACGAGTGAGAGTACGCGTCACTGCAATATCTAAAATTTCTGGCTTTTGGTTTCGGCTGAACGGGATATACGTATGTTCCGTAGGAGTGTGAATTATTATATCAGAATTATTTTCAAGGTTTAGGAGGCCCGTGCCTTCAGGGTTGGTCTCCCTTGGAGTCTCAAATGAGGTGTTTTGCGTTGAGATCTCCGGCTATTAGCACCCTGTTATTTACCTGCGAGATTGCGTTAATGTCTGCTATGTTAAGTACGCCTGGGGGGCATATGCCGCCGTGATTAGAACCTTGTTGTTGTCAATTTTTTTTTGGTAGTGTTTAACGCCCGCTTTAACTACTTATGGTACCGCAGGCGGTGACACTGAATATACATGAATGAAGATGGAGCACCAGTGGAATGCGATGGCGGGGGAAACCGGAGAACCCGGAGAAAACCCGCTTTGTTCACCACAAATCTCACATGCGGTCGCTTGGGATCGAACCCGGGCCGTCTAGGTGAGAGGCGAGTGGTCTAACCACTCGGCCACGGCGCGGCCATTTTGTTGTTGTCAATGGTGATGTAAATACTGGTAGCTTGTAGAGTTGAAAATTGCGGCTGTGGAGCAACATCATGGGCAATGCTATGTTTTATTATTGCGGCAGTCCCGCCTCCGCGTCTGTTTCGATCGTTGCGGTGGGTAGTGTAACCTGGCATGTTAAATCTGTCTTTGTTGCTTAAATGAGTTTCTGTAATTAACGCTATGTGTATGTTATTGCGTGTTAAGTGGTCTCTAAGTTCAGTCTTTCGTCTTTTTAAGCCGTGTGCGTTCCATGTCATTCAATTGAGTTTGGGTGTGTGGTTCATAGGAAGCCAGGAGAGGTGAGGAGTTGGAAGATGTCCTTGTAGCAGGCCAGAATGCTCCGGGTCTCAGATTCCCTATGGTGCTTTTTTTTCTTTACCGTGGAGGGGATAAATGCATTACGCATTCAACTTCCAGCCGAAGTGCAATGGCTGGGAGGATATGTGGGACTCTCCGCCCTGCTGCGGCATACCCACAAAAACTGCAGTCGGCGGTTGGTGAAGTAGCGGCGGCTGGCGTAGGCGATTCAATCAAGGAAGGAGTTCTTCGGGTATCGCCATCGATGTTGAGGCAATACTCGCGGCGGAGGTGGCCTTCCTAGAGGCTGCGGCTCGACGTTGTTTGCTCTTCTTCATCGAAGCAGAGACGAAGTGTGTGCACCCCCTCTGGTTTTTTTTTTTTTTTTTCGAGTGGAGGACTACCCGGGCACCTCCGGAGTGTCGGGTTCTGCCACGTGGCCCTACCGACTAAAAAACCTCCACCGGTGCTGGAGTGGATAGGGAGAAGGATTTCTGCGGTACCGCTGTTGCACCCTCGTAGTACTGGTGGTAATAACTGGCCCGCTGTGCGGCCGCCAGAGGAGATATTGGGTGTCGGCAGGCAGGCTTGGCGAATTTCAGGAGATTATGAAGGAGAATTTAGGAGTAGGTTATTTGGACGAGGGAAATCGTGCTACCTAGTCTGCTAGGTCTTTGTGGGTGCTGCTACGCTAGCGCTACGTCTCTGAAACTAACTTATTGTTAATTGTGTGTCCTAAAACTACAATCGCTTATTTTTTTATGAGGTAATAGTTGAGGTCTGCCTTTGGCTCCGTCTGTGAGTATATACTATGTATAGAGTTATAATAAGCTTAGCTTTTGTGTGAGTTCCGCCTATGTAGGCTTCGTCTTTGTGATATTTATATGTGTTATTATCTATTTTACGAGTAATACTATTACATATACTGTTACATATATACATGAGTTATTATGTTCAACCTAAGACATCGTTAAAGAGTGTTAGAATGAATATATGATATTATCCGTCTTAGGTGTACGTCATTTTAAAACCTCTAGGCGTAGTCCATTTTCTGAGTGTTGTCGTATAGAGTGCGCACGTGGCTGGCTGCCTGCCTATCATATTGAAGTGCGGACCCGAGCCACTC
This sequence comes from Hymenopus coronatus, assembly GCA_030762935.1. Classification (NCBI taxonomy): domain Eukaryota; kingdom Metazoa; phylum Arthropoda; class Insecta; order Mantodea; family Hymenopodidae; genus Hymenopus; species Hymenopus coronatus. Next base: position 120,833,449 of record CM060895.1, read on the forward strand.
GCAGGGGGCCCTTTTCCCCCGGGACCGCCCAGGCTGGGTAAGCTCAAGGGCTTAGAGGGCTGCTGAAAAAGAAGAGTAGTAATGAGTGTGCATGTGTGTGCGTTTGTTGTGAGTGAGAGGCAGGAACTGGAAGGATTGTCGCAGTCACTGCCCTACGCTGTACCAGATCTAGGTTTTATACCCTAATCAGGGTGTCCAGATATTCTTGTATGTTGATTTCAGGCTCTCCTATTCCGATGGTTCTGTCAAAGAGTGCCAGTGGGCGGGGGTGCTTATCGTGATCGGTGTCGTAATTTCCTAGATTTTGAATGAGCTCGTTGTAGTTATTGTTTTTGCGTTTATAAAGGTTGAATGCCAAGTGTTTTATGTAGGTCTCGATGGAGCAGATTTTGAGCTCCTCATGCAGAGCCCACGTTGGTGCTACTGCTGGTAGTTTAGCTATAATGCGCAGTATACGGTTTTGCATTGTTTGTAGCCGTTTGATGTGTGTTTTGGCCGCATATCCCCATACGGGTGCAGCGTATGTTAATATTGGGCGAATCAAAGTTTTATATAGTGTTAGCGCCATGCTAAGTTTGAGGCTGCTGTTTAAATTTATTATCGGATAAAGCTTGTTAAGTTGACCGTTAGCTTTAGCTCGTACCATGTTTATGTGTTGTTTCCACGTGAGGCATTCGTCCATCCTTACCCCTAAGTAAGTGACTGAGCTCCCCCCCCCCCCACTCCATAGGCTCTTGCCGTAGATGAGCGGTGGTAGAGCATGCCTTCTTTGCCTATGCAAGTGGCGCTTCGTGAAAACTATTGCTTTGCATTTTCTGGCGTTAATTTTTACCCTCCATTTCGTAAGCCACGGCTCCAGTTCGTTTAGAGCATTCTGGAGTCTTAGGTGAATGATCCGTGGTTGGGTTGACTGTGTTACGAGTGCTGTATCATCGGCGTAGATGTATTTTTCTACCCGGATAAGTGGAGGGAGGTCGTTTATGTAGATGTTAAACAGCACAGGCCCTAGGATACTTCCTTGGGGTACGCCTGCTTGGATAGGACGGAGGGATGACTCCGCCTCCCCTACTGCTGTTTTGAAGGTCCTACCTTTCAGGTCATCTGCAATTAAGTTGATCATTGAGTCTTGCACTCCATACGTGCTTAGTTTTCGTATGAGGCCTGCGTGCCATACCTTGTTAAAGGCGCGTTCTATATCAAGTAGAACTGCTCCTGTTGAGCGGTTGGTGTTGAAACCCCTCGTAATATTTTCGGTTAGTCGCAATAGTTGGTGAGTGGTGGAGTGTTTGGATCTAAATCCAAACTGTTCCTTGGTCAATAGGTCATTCTTGATTACGAATGTGTTAAGTCGTTTGTGTATAATTTTCTCTAAGAGTTTACTCATCGTGTTCAGAAGGCTGATAGGCCTATAGCTGGTAGGCTGAGAGAGATCTTTGTGTTGCTTAGGGAAAAGCAAAATTTTTGTTTCTTTCCACTGAAGGGGAAATCTTCCGTGTTCTAAGGTATAATTAAATATTTCCGCAAGCAATTTTATTGCCTTCATCGGCAAGTGTTTGAGCACAACGTTCGGGATTTTGTCCGGTCCCGGTGCTTTGCGGTTGGGAAGGTGCATAATTAGCCATTTAATTTCCCCGGCATTCGTTTTTCTAGTTTCGTTGTGCTTTTGTGCTGTTCGCAAGGAGAGTGCCAACCTTTCCGTGTCCAACGCGAAGTTTTGGTCGCAGGGATGTGCGTTTGGATGGAAGGTATTTTCCAGCGCGTCTGCAAAGGCTTCCGCTTTATCCTCGGGCGTCTCCTTTATTTGACCTTCAATGCGGAGAGGTGGAATATTTGTAGCTGTCCGCGTGAGACATTTCGCAATCCTCCAAACCGATTGGGTCTGTGGGTCCAAGTTTTCCAGGGTATTGTTCCACTGGTTGCATGTATATTCGGCGATGTGGGTATTGGCCCTGATTCTTTGCTCTTCGTATTGGTTTCGATGAATTAAGTTTCGGCTGCGTTGCCATTCCCGTCGGGCATTATTCCGATCTTTAACTGTTTGCCTGACGTCTTGCGGAAATTGCACCCTGACATTCCTAGTACACATTTTGATGGGGATGTGTTGCTCTATGTTGGTGTATGGCGTTTGTAATTTGTGTCACCGCTAGCTCCTGAGTCTCATGCGTCGTGACCGCTGCGGTGTTTATTTGTGCGTCAATGGCCTCTTCGAAGGTGGGTCAGTCTGCCAGTCTGTAATTTGGTCTAGTCTGTTCTGGCCGAAAGGATACTGGGGCAGACACTTCCAGTATTACTGGCAGATGATCGGACGTGAGGTCATTTATAACTGTGTTCCGCCTATCGTGAGTTATGCCTTTTAGTAACGCAATATCCAGAATATCTGGTAGATGATGTATTCGCGGGATATAAGTGGGTTCTTCTGGTCCTGTTATTAGTGTATTGGAATTATTTATATATGCCAGAAGTTTGTTAACTGCCACATTGGCAGTCCTGCAGTTCCACAGGAAGTGCTTGGCGTTAAAGTCCCCTGCGGCTATGACTTTGGCGTCCATTCTCATAAGGACTTCTACGTCTTTCGTGTCTATGTCACCGGGTTGGTTATATGCCGCAATCATTGTGACAGTAGTGTTGTGCAATTGCACATTGACCGCTGTCGCTTCTAGTCTGTTTAGTTGCGGGACTTGTTTTTGGTAGTGTGTTAGCGAGTTCTGTATTGCTATAGCCGTTCCCCCGCCTCTGCGATTTCTATCGTTACGGTAAATGTTGTATCCAGGGATCGTAAACCTATCTCCTGTACCCAGATGGATTTCATTGAGTAGAGCTACTTGGATTGAGTTCCTAGTAAGGAAATCTGCGTTTTCTTCGGAGGTTATTGCAGTTCCAGTATAGAATGTTCACTGTTGTTGCGAGAGCCATTTCTAGATGCTGGTTGTGAGTATGTGTAGATATCTGGCGACATAATTGAAAAGGTAAAGTGCGTCGAATTTGGGATCGGAGATTGATTGTAGGAGCCACTTAGTGTGTTCTTTAAAGGCTTCCCAGCCTACAGCAGGTAAGACTCCCATACTGTTCAGGAGTTCGCTCAGGGCCACTCCATTGTAGAATGCTTCCCGGACGGTGAGTGCCGTTACATTGAATGTTGGTGTTTTTTTTTATATTGATGATGGGGAAAAAGGCAACTGACGCCCTAACTCCAGGCAAGCCTGGGAGTGTGAAACTCCCCACCCTGGACTCGAACCAGGGTGGCACTACTCACAAAAAAACCCCACCGGAAGTAGGAGGCCCATGCCTCTGGTGCAGTACCGCATTAAGCACCTGTGCATTTCTGGTGATAATGATTGCTGCCTGCCAGTGGCAGTGATAGTGAATTTAGCCAGTGGACACGCAAGACTTGCGCCCTGAGTGCCCCTCTGGAGAAGTGGTTGGTGAAAATGAATGGTGATTTCCGGTGAGTTTTACTCAGTGTTCTGAGTGGATCTGCTGGTGTTTCCGGAGTCGTCGTCAATGCTGGAACCTGGATAAAGCGTCTGGTGAAATTGGAGTTGTGTATAGCGGGTTGTTGTATGGAAACTGGTCGGCGGAGTGGTGCTGGTGATTTGGGTGGTCCTGCTCGAGGTGCTGGTATTTCTGTTGCTGCTGTAGCCGTGCTTGAATGCTGGCTGTTCGGTTGGACAGCTCAGCGGTGGAAGACTGTAAGGTGGAGATGGCGGCGGTGATGGCAGCTTGTAGTTCCTGCGGCTTCTGTGAAACGACGCTGGTGAATGCCTCCTCCAGAGCAGCTAAACGAGCGCCGATGTACAGGATCTCCGCGTGGAGGTCCTGTATGGCATCCCGCGTCGCTGACTCTGTAGGCACAGGTGGTGTGGCGTCGGTGAATGTGGTGTTCTGTGGTGTAAACCGGGATGGTGATGAAGATTGCCTGTTTCTGGGGTATAGCTGGCACTGGGCTTGCCCGGTGAAAAATCCTGTGCCACTACAGCGAGGGCAGCCTCAAAGTCAGCCTGGTCCAGCATCTCCAGGCGAACCAGCGGCGTTGGCCCCCGGTCGCAGTATATACGGGTGGCCCTCAAGCAAGAAGGCCACCGCGACTGCGCGGCGGTGAGGAGATGCCGGGTGGAAAGGTCCCGAGGGACCCCCCGTGTCGGCACTGAACCGGGGTGGCGGTAACGTGGAGCTGGGCGGAGACTTCGGTGGCGGCGGTGATGGCGGCAACTGCGGTTGCTGCTGCGGAGAGACTGCGGTGGCGGCCGGCGGCGAAGCAAAGCTTGCCGGGACCGGTAAGTTCGGAGGAGCTGCCGGGGAAGAGGCGTCGGGGGCTGCCTTAGCAGCGGCGAGTCTGCGCTGTCTCTTCTTGGCCACCCTAAAGAGTCGAAGAAGAAGCTCCTGGCTTTTTTTTTTTTTTTTTTTTTTTTTTTTAGTTTCAAGTGGAGGGGAAAAATCCACCTTAAGGACTAACCCGGGCTGGCATGCCCGGAGTGTCGGGGTCTCCCAGAATGGGCCTACCGACTAAAAATCCCCTCCACCGGTATTAGAAGGTAAGGATGCTGCGGTACCGCTGTTGCACACGCGCAGTAAAAGGTAAAGGTGAACTGGCCCGCTGTGCGGCCGCCAGGGAGGAGGGTTGTGCTAGTAGACCGGCTTGACCGAGGCCCAGCCGGCCCCCGTAGCGAATTATAGGTGAGGAGTGGAGGAAATTGTGGGTGGTTGGGAATTGTTGGTGAAATATGAGATTGGGAGTGCAGGGAGAGCTGCCACTCTCTCCCTGTGCTGATGATGTCGGTACTACCGGTTCTTCCTTCCCCTGGGGGCTGGACCGGTAGCGATGTAGGCGAGAATGTCAGTGGTAAGTTCTGTCTGAAGGTCGTGTAGTTGTTTGGAAATGGATTGATGTAGTTGGTGCTGCAGCTCTCGGACACCCACGACCGAAGCCTCAAGAGACCCCAGCCGCGGGCACTGGTCGTCGCTGTCCTCGGCAGGTGGATGGACGAGGTGGCTCTATTTGCGCTCCAGCTGGCGCTGGATATACGCAAGCACCGCGCACATTATCACCTGAAATAAGATGAGAATCCTGGTGCTTGGCCTCCAATCCTGCGAGTCGTTCGTTGGTTTCCCTCTGAAGTGCCTCGAGACGGAGGCCGAGTTGGTGTGTAGCCGCCTGGATGGCAGCGATGTTCTGCTGTATGGAGTCCACGGCGCCCTTTAGGAAGGTGTCCGTCGGTGAAGAGTTGACTGGTGAAGTGTTCGGTGTAGAGTCTAGTGATGGTGCTGCTGTGACTTTTGCGGAGGTGAAGGCCTACTCCGGGGATACAGAGGGCACGTGGCTTGCCCTGTGTAAAGCGGGTTCCCGGAGCAGGTAGCGCAGTAGCGGCGTCGACGGCGCAGATCATGGATGGAGCTAGCGGCTGTAAGTGAACTTGCCACACAGTAGTGGCACCTAGGTGCGGCGTGGCAATCCTCCGAACGATGTCCGTAGGTGCAGCAGCGTCGGCAGGGGACCGGACGTTCGCTTCTGCAGGCCTCGACACGTAGCTGCTGCCCTAATAAGGTCAGGCGTGATGTCAAGGCAGCTCCGGCTTCAGGCGCGGACCTCAGGTGGAGGCGGACCAGCGATGTGGGTCACCGAGGTGATGAGATGCGGTTGGCCTTTACTGCAGAGGGCCAAAAGCGGCGTGCGGCATCCAGCACGAAGCAGGATGGAAGGTCCCTCGGGACCCCTATGACGACCACTGTAAGGTGACCATCATGGTGTGTTGAAGGCGGCGAAGAAGGCCGGACCGATTCCCGGGTGGGTTCCGTTACGGCGGTGGAGGCGGTCGACGGTTGGGGCCGGGCCGGTTCCCGGTTGGGTGCCGGCACGGCGGCGGAGGCTGTCGGCGGATGAGGCCGGGCCGGTTTCCTACTGGATACCGGTGCGGCAGCCATGTGTGCTGTCTGCTCCATAACGGTAGGTGGCGTGGCAGGAGGCGGCTTAGTAAGTGGGGCGGAAGGCGTCTCCATGGTACGCAGCAAGGCGGCACGGCGCGCCAGCGCCCTCTGACTACTGGCATGGTTGTTCTTGCGTTGCAGTGCCAGCTCTTCTTTGCTAGCGGTGCGGTAGTAGGCCATGCCTGCGTCGAAAGCTGCCCTTGTCGCTGGATCCATCTTTCTTTTTTTTTTACGGTGGAGGAGAAAAATGCATTACTGCATTCGACCCCAAGCCTTAGTGCAATGGATTGGGGGATATGTGGAACTCCCCGCAGAGTGCGGTATATCCACTAAAAAAAACCATCCACGTGTTAATCGTTATATAGAGTACTTTCGTGCAAACATGCATTAGTCGGGTCCCGCATAGCACCCCGGTTAGTAAGAGAGAACTGCTTAGCTGGCATGCATTGCATTCGAGCGCGTTAATGCTACTTACTGGGATTGTCCATGAAACCTGAACAATACCAGTGGATAATCATGCGCTACTTTATAAGTGTTTAATTCGTTAATAATTATGTTCTATTTCTGCAGGGTGTGCCTGCTTGTCATATTAGGTAAAATGTTATTTGACATGCACTTAAATTTAGTCTTATAGTATATGTTTAGAATGGGACATATATTTGGAGTTCCGCTTCTGCGCTGTTGCTTCGGGAGATTTCTCCGTCCGTCAGTGGTTGCGCAGCCGCTCGTCGCTAGTAGTAGTACCATGTAGTTGCCAAGGTCGTCTAAGTGATTGACTCCATATTGCAGCTACCCGAAGTACGCTGCCCGCGTCGATCACAATGGGAGGCCCCTTCCCCCGGTCCGCCACAGCTGTAGCTGAGGGCTTTAGGGCTCTGCGACGGGCTGGTACTGAAACATATGAGAAGAGAGAAAGAATAAACATATATATAGTTGTGTGTTAGAAGGGGAGAGGTTTTTAGGGAAGGAGGTTTATAAGGTATTGTTGTATTTCGTCTGGAGTGGTGTCTTGTGTTATAGTTCTGTCGAAAAGTGATAAAGGTCTGTTGTGTTTGTTTGTGTGTCGTAGTTCCCTAGCGTTTCTATTAAAGGGTTGTGATGTGCACTTAATTTTTGATACGTGTCGTAGGTTAGCTTTTTAATGAATTGTTCGATTGAATGTACTACGAGTTCTTCGTGAAGTATGTAAGCTGGAGCTGTGTATGGTACCTTAGATACTAAGCGTAGAATTTTATTTTGGAATCTTTGTAAGTTTTTGATGTGGTTTTCGACGGCATACTTGGGATGCGTAAGTAATTATAGGTCGGATTAATGTTTTGTAAAGTGCGAGTCCCATGTTAAGGCTTAGCTGTGAGCCCATGTTGATGAGCGGGTATAGCCTGCCCAATTGAGCATTGGCTTTTCCACGAGTCTGGGTTATATGCTTTTTCCATGTTAGACCCTGATCCATTTTAAGACCTAGCCAAGTTACCGTATCTGTCCATCCAATATTTTCACCAAATATGGTAAATGGAGGCAGGCGGCGTCTGGGAAATCTGTGATTGATACGCTTTGTGAATATGATTGCCTGATTTTTTAGTGCATTTACTTTGATTCGCCATTTGGCAAGCCATTCCTCTAGGTTATTGAGGGACCTCTGAAGTCTGCTGTGAATGAAATTCGTTTTTCCTGATTGGTCATTATGGCGGTGTCGTCCGCATAAATGTATAGTTCTGTATTTTCGGTTTTTGGGATGTCATTTATATAGATATTAAATACTGTTGGACCAAGTATGCTGCTTTGTGGCACTCCGGCTTTGATTGGGCGTTCGGATGACAGGTGATTGTTTACTCTGGATTGAAATTTTCGATCACTTAGGTAGTTTGCTATGAGTTCAATGAGTGAGGCGTGTATATTTATTGCTTTGAGCTTCTTTAGTAGGCCAGCATGCCATACTCTGTCGAAGGCTCGTTCGACATCTAATAATAAAGCACCTGTTGATTTGTTGATGTTAAAACCGTGCGTTATAGATTCGGTTGCCCTGATTAGTTGAAGAGTTGTTGAGTGTTTCGCTCGGAATCCAAATTGTTCTGGAATTAGTATGTTTTGTTTGTTTAGTTGAGAGTTGAGACGTTTGAGAATTACTTTTTCGAGAAGTTTTCCAAGTGTGCTTAGTAGACTAATTGGTCTGTAGTTGTGCGGTTTGGACAAGTTTTTCCCCTTTTTGGGGAAGTGGATCACGGTTTCCACCTAGTTTCCACCTTTTAGGGTAATGTCCACTAATGAGCACGTAGTTGAATATGTCAGCCAGTAGCTTAATTGCCCTTTCGGGCAAATGCATTAGGGCCACTGTTGGGATGTTATCTGGCCCAGGGGCTTTTCTCTTTGGGAGGTGCCTGATTAGCCAGTTTATTTCACTCGGGCAGGTTTTTCTCACTAAGTTGTGGGTTACCTGTTCTTTGAAAATTTCCGTTTCCTCCGTAAATTGAGGGCAGCAGGGAGTAGGATTAGGCGTGCAGATTTCTTGCAGTGTGTCTGCGAGCATATCTGCTTTTTGTTGGTCTGTGGATGCGATTGTTTGATTGTGGTGTAATGGTGGTATTTGTGTTTTATCGCGTGTTAGACAGCGTGCAATTCTCCACACCGAGTCTCGTTCGTAGTCGAGGTGCTCGAGTGTATTCTGCCATTGTTGAGAGAGACGGTTTGTTGTTCTCTCTCTGACAAGGGTATTTAAGTGTCTAACGTATTCCTGGTCTACAATATGACGTGTTATCTGCCATCGCCGTCTAGCTCGGTTTCTTTCCGATGCTAGGATTTGGATGTCAGGTGGTAGTTGTGATTGGTATTGCTTAGGTTTGTTTATTGGTACAGCTTCTTTGGTTGCAGTTTTTATTGCATTTTCTAGTTGAGCTACCGCCTCATTCATGTTTTCTGCTGTATTTAGCTGTGTAGTATGTAGGTGCTTGTTGATATTGTTTGCAAACCTATCCCACTCTGCTTTATTGTAGTTTAGACGCTCGACTGGTGGATTGGGGTCTGCAGTGCCCTCTAATGTTATGATCACTGGTAAGTGATCGGAAGAGAGTTCGTTCTTAACTTGTAGGTTGATCCTACGAGTGAGATTACGCGTCACTGCAATATCTAGAATATCAGGCCTTTGGTTTCGGCTGAACGGTATATACGTATGTTCCGTAGGAGTGTGAATTATTATATCAGTATTTTTCCAAGGTTTAGGAGGGCCGTGCCTTCAGGGTTAGTCTCATTGCAGTCCCAAATGAGGTGTTTTGCGTTGAGATCTCCGGCTATTAGCACCCTGTTGTTTACCTGCGAGATTGCGTTAATGTCTGCTATGTTTAGTACGCCTGGGGGGGCATATGACGCCGTGATTAGTACCTTGTTGTTGTTGTTGTCAATTGTGATGTAAATACTAGTAGCTTCTAGAGTTGAAAGTTGCGGCTGTGGAGCAACATCATGGGCAATGCTATGTTTTATTATTGCGGAAGTCCCACCTCCGCCTCTGTTTCGATCGTTGCGGTAGGTAGCGTAACCTGGCATGTTAAATCTGTCTTTGTCGCTTAAATGAGTTTCTGTAATTAATGCTATGTGTATGTTGTTGCGTGTTAAGAAGTCTCTAAGTTCAGTCTTTCGTCTTTTTAAGCCGTGTGCGTTCCATGACATACAATTGAGTTTGGGTGTGTGATTCATAGGAAGCCAGGAGAGGTGAGGAGTTGGAGAAAGTCTCTGTAGCAGGCCAGGATGCTCCGGGTCTCCGATTCCCGCGAAGTGGCCAGTAGTTCCAGGATGTGCATACAGACGTCCTGTATGTCTGCGTCCCTCCATTGCTCATCTGACGCACGTCTGAACATATTCCGCTGGTGCTCCAGGCGAGGGTCAGTCAGGGTCTCCTCCCTCGTCGGCACTTCCTTCGGGGGTTGACGTGGCTTTATCTGTGGTCGGCTTGGCTTTCGGGTCCTCGGCTCGTTTACCTCCCCAGCGCTAACGACGTCCATCACCGAGCCACGAGGGGCAGGCGGCTCGCGCACCGGAGCCTCTCCACGCACTCGACCCCCACTACCCGCCGGAGGCGCCCGTGCCCCCGTCCCCTGGGAGTTGCGCGCTGCTGCAACTTGTCTCTGGTACTCGGGACAAGCCCGGTACCTGGCCCCGTGGCCCGAATTGAGACACAGCGCGCATCTCCTTTGGGGTGGGGGAACGTCACAGCTCCGCGAGTCGTGGGAGGCCGAGCACTTAGAGCACACAACGGCACCCGCACTACACGTTGCCTCCACGTGTCTCAGCTGCTGGCACCGATTACACTGGATGGGGATGAAAGGTCGTCGGTAGGGTTCCACCTTCACCCGAAAGTGCAACACCTGCTCCAACGACCTCAACCGGGCCAGGTCCTCAGCTGTTGCCAGGTCCACCAGGTATAACGGTAGAGGAGTTCGGGCTCGGTCGTAACGCCTGAGCTGCACTACTCGCATGGTACGTCTGGTCGTTCTTGGAGCTTCGCCTCCTGGCTTTTTTTTTTTTTTTTTTACCGTGGAGTGGAAAAATGCATTCCTGCATTCGACCCCAAGCCTTAGTGCAATGGCTTGGGGGATATGTGGAGCTCCCCGCAGAGTGCGGTATATCCACTAAAAAACCCCTCCACGTGTTAATCGTTATATATAGAGTACTTTCGTGCAAACATGCATTAGTCGGGTCCCGCATAGCACCCCGGTTAGTAAGTGAGAGCTACTTAGCTGGCATGCATTGCATGCGAGCGCGTTAATGCTCGCTTTTTTTTTTTTTTTATTGATGATGGGGGAAAAGGCAACTAACGCCCTAACCCCAGGCAAGCCTGGGAGTGTGAGACTCTCCACCCTGGACTCGAACCAGGGTGGCACTACTCACAAAAAACCCCCACCGGAAGTAGGAGGCCCATGCCTCTCTGTTGCAGTACCGCATTAAGCACCTGCGTATTTTTGGTGATACTGAATGCTGCCTGCCAGTGGCAGTAACAGCGAGTGATGGAGATATTAGCCAGTGGACACACATGACTTACGCCCTGAGTGCCCCGCTGGAGAAGTAGTTGGTGTAAGTGATGGGTAGTTAGTGGTGATGTTTGTTAAGTGGAAGGTGATTCTTCCGGGTGTACCCTTGTTCTGAGTGGTATTCTCTGAGCAATTGCTGCGCTGTCTTAGGCTGCTGTTGGAATGGTCCTTCAGCTACCTGAACCAGAGGTTCAGGGTCGCTGTGGTAGTTTGGTGGCCATCCTGGCGTCGTCTTCGGGGCCTTCATCTCCTCCCTGATGATGATCCGGATGTCGCTGAGGAGTCGGTGGTTGTTGTTTGGAGAAGAATGTTGCTGCTGATAATTTTGGACGCTGGCTATCCGGTTGGACAGCTCAGCGGTGGAGGCCTGTAGAGTGGAGATGGCGGCGGTGTTGGCAGCTTGTAGGTCCAGCATTAGGGCGTCGATCCTGGTGGACAGGTCGGCGGCTGTAGTCTACTGGCTGGTGGCTGCTACGGCGTTGGAAGCTTGCAGTTCCTGCAGCTTCTGTGTGAGGAGGCTGCATGTCTCTTCCAGAGCAGCTAGTCGAGCGCCGACGTTCAGGATCTCCGCGTGGAGGTCCTGAATGGCTTCTCGCGTCGCTGCGTCTGTTGAGAGCGTAGGTGGTGAGGCCTCGGTGGTTGATGTCTGCGGTGGAGTGGTGCGGCGCGCAGGAGGTGGTGATGAAGTGGTGCTCCTTGGGTAGAGAGGGCATTCGCTTGCCCTGTGAAATGTCCTGTGCCACGGCAGGTGGCACAGAACCGGCGGCGACGGCGTAGATTGTGCTCAGTGCACTCAGCGGTGGTGTTGGCGGAGCCACAGTAGTGGCACCGCGGCGACGAGGAGCAGGTGTCTGCTGTATGCCCGAAGGCACAACAGCGACGGCAGGGCCGGTGACGTTCCATCTTGCTGGCCTCGACGACCAGGAGTTGCCCTGACGCCAAGGCAGCGTCGAGGTCCGAACGATCCTGAAGCTCCAGCCTCACAAGTGGTGTAGGTCCCCGGTTGCAAATAATCCTTGTGGCCCTTAAACAAGAAGGCCACTTGGATTTCGCAGCGGCGAGGAGGTGCCGGGTGGAAAGGTCCCTAGGGACCCCCCGTACCACGGCACTGAACCGGGGCGGCGGCGACGTGGAGCTGGGCGGCGGCGGTGTTGGAGATGGCGGCAACTGCGGTAGTAGTTGCGGCGAGGGTGCGGTGGCGGCCGGCGGCGAAGCAGGGCTTGCCGGGACCGGTAGCAACGGAGGAGCTGCCTCCTCGGCGGCTGCCGAGGAAGAGTCGTCGGGTGCTGCCTTAGCAGCGGCGAGTCTGCGCTGTCTCTTCTTGGCCATCTTGACGACAAACATTTTTTTTTTTTTTTTTTAGTTTCAAGTGGAGGGGAAAAATCCACCTTAAGGACTAACCCGGGCTGGCATGCCCGGAGTGTCGGGGTCTCCCAGGATGGGCCTACCGACTAAAAAACCCCTCCACCGGTATTGGATGGTAAGGATACTGCGGTACCGCTGTTGCAACCGCGCAGTAAAAGGTAAAGGTGAACTGGCCCGCTGTGCGGCCGCCAGGGGTGAGGGTTGTGCTAGTAGACCGGCTTGACCGAGGCCCAGCCGGCCCCCGTAGCGAATTATAGGTGAGGAGTTGAGGAAATTGTGGGTGGTTGGTTTTTTTTTTTTTTTTTTTTTTTTTTACCGTGGAGGGGAAAAATGCATTCCTGCATTCGACCCCAAGCCTTAGTGCAATGGCTTGGGGGATATGTGGAGCTCCCCGCAGAGTGCGGTATATCCACTAAAAAACCCCTCCACGTGTTAATCGGTTATATATAGAGTACTTTCGTGCAAACATGCATTAGTCGGGTCCCGCATAGCACCCCGGTTAGTAAGTGAGAGCTACTTAGCTGGCATGCATTGCATGCGAGCGCGTTAATGCTACTTACTGGGATTGTCCATGAAACCTGAACAATACCAGTGGATAATCATGCGTTACTTTGTAGGTGTTTTATTCGTTAATGATTATGTTCTATTTCAGCAGGGTGTGCCTGCTTGTCCTATTAAGTAAAATGTTATCTAACATGCACTTAAATTTAGTCTTATAGTATATGTTTAGAATAAGTTCCGCTTCTGCGCTGTTACTTCGGGAGATTTCTCCGTCCGTCAGTGGTTGCGCAGTCGTTCGTCGCTAGTAGCAGTACCGGGCTCATAGGCCTTCGTCATCTCGTTTGCCATGTAGTTGCCAAGGTCGTCTAAGTGATTGACTCCATATTGCAGCTGCCCGAAGTACGCTGCCCGCGTCGATCACAATGGGAGGCCCCTTCCCCCGGTCCGCCTCAGCTGTAGCTGAGGGCTTTTAGGGCTCTGCGACGGGCTGGTGCTGAAACATATTGGAAGAGAGAAAGAGTAAACATATATATAGCTGTGTGTTAGAAGGGGAGAGGTTTTTAAGGAAGGAGGTTTGTAAGGTACTGTTGTATTTCGTCTGGAGTGGTGTCTTGTGTTATAGTTCTGTCGAAAAGTGATAAAGGTCTGTTGTGTTTGTTTGTTTTTGTGTCGTAGTTCCCTAGCGTTTCTATTAAAGGGTTGTGATGTGCACTTAATTTTTGATATGCGTCGTAGGTTAGCTTTTTAATGAATTGTTCGATTGTATGTATTTTGAGTTCTTCGTGGAGTATGTCAGCTGGAGCTGTGTATGGTACTTTAGTTACTAAGCGTAGAATTTTATTTTGGAGTCTTTGTAAGTTTTTGATGTGGTTTTCGGCGGCATACCCCCATACTTGGGATGCGTAAGTAATTATAGGTCGGATTAATGTTTTGTAAAGTGTGAGTCCCATGTTAAGGCTTAGTTGTGAGCCCATGTTGATGAGTGGGTATAGCCTGCCCAATTGGGCATTGGCTTTTCCACGAGTCTGAGTAATATGCTTTTTCCATGTTAGACCTTGATCCATTTTAAGTCCAAGCCAAGTTACCGTATCTGTCCATCCAATATCTTCACCAAATATGGTAAGTGGAGGCAGGCGGTGTCTGGGAAATCTGTGATTGATACGCTTTGTGAATATGATTGCTTGAGTTTTTGGTGCATTTACTTTGATTCGCCATTTGGTAAGCCAGTCCTCTAGGTTATTAAGGGACCTCTGGAGTCTGCTCTGAATGAATTTCGTTTTTCCCGATTGGGTCATTATGGCGGTGTCGTCCGCATAAATGTATAATTCTGTATTTTCGGTTTTTGGGATGTCATTTATATAGATATTAAATAGTGTTGGCCCGAGTATGCTGCCTTGTGGCACTCCGGCTCTGATTGGGCGTTCGGATGACAGGTGATTATTTACTCTGCATTGAAATTTTCGATCACTTAGGTAGTTTGCTATGAGTTTAATGAGCGAGTCGTGTATATTTATTGTTTTGAGCTTCTTTAGTAGGCCAGCATGCCATACTCTGTCGAAGGCTCGTTCGACATCTAATAATAAAGCACCTGTTGATTTGTTGATGTTGAAACCGTGCGTTATAGATTCGGTTGCCCTGATTAGTTGTAGAGTTGTTGAGTGTTTGGCTCGGAATCCAAATTGTTCTGGAATTAGTATGTTTTGTTTGTTTAGTTGAGAGTTGAGACGTTTGAGAATTACTTTTTCGAGAAGTTTTCCAAGTGTGCTTAGTAGACTAATTGGTCTGTAGTTGTGCGGTTTAGACAAGTTTTTCCCCTTTTTGGGGAAGTGCACCACGGTGGCTAGTTTCCACCTTTTAGGGTAATGTCCACTAATGAGCACGTAGTTGAATATGTCAGCCAGTAGCTTAATTGCCCTTTCGGGCAAATGCATTAGGGCCACTGTTGGGATGTTATCTGGCCCCGGGGCTTTTCTCTTTGGGAGGTGCCTGATTAGCCAGTTTATTTCACTCGGGCAGGTTTTTCTCACTAAGTTGTGGGTTGCCTGTCCTTTGAAAATTTCCGTTTCCTCTTCCGTTGCCTCCGTAAATTGAGGGCAGCAGGGAGTAGGATTAGGCGTGCAGATTTCTTGCAGTGTGTCTGCGAGCATATCTGCTTTTTGTTGGTCTGTAGATGCTATTGTTTGATTGTGGTGTAATGGTGGTATTTGTGTTTTATCGCGTGTTAGACAGCGTGCAATTCTCCACACCGAGTCTCGTTCGTAGTCGAGGTTCTCAAGTGTATTTTGCCATTGTTGAGAGAGATGGTTTGTTGTTCTCTCTCTGACAAGGGTATTTAAGTGTCTAACGTATTCCTGGTCTACAATATGACGTGTTTTCTGCCATCGCCGTCTAGCTCGGTTTCTTTCCGCTGCTAGCATTTGGATGTCAGGTGGTAGTTGTGATTGGTATCGCTTAGGTTTGTTTATTGGTACAGCTTCTTTGGTTGCAGTTTTTATTGCATTTTCTAGTTGAGTTACAGCTTCATTCATGTTTTCTGCTGTATTTAGCTGTGTAGTATGTAGGTGCTTGTTGATAGTGTTTGCAAACCTATCCCAGTCTGCTTTATTGTAGTTTAGACGCTCGATTGGTGGATTGGGGGCTGCAGTGCCTTCTAATGTTATGATCACCGGTAAGTGATCGGAAGAGAGTTCGTTCTTAACTTGTAGGTTGATCCTACGAGTGAGATTACGCGTCACTGCAATATCTAGAATATCAGGCCTTTGGTTTCGGCTGAATGGGATATACGTATGTTCCGTAGGAGTGTGTATTATTATATCAGAATTATTTTCAAGGTTTAGGAGGGCCGTGCCTTCAGGGTTAGTCTCATTGCAGTCCCAAATGAGGTGTTTTGCGTTGAGATCTCCGGCTATTAGCACCCTGTTGTTTACCTGCGAGATTGAGTTAATGTCCGCTATGTTTAGTACACCTGGGGGGGCATATGCCGCCGTGATTAGAACCTTGTTGTTGTCAATAGTGATGTAAATACTAGTAGCTTCTAGAGTTGAAAATTGCGGCTGTGGAGCAACATCATGGGCAATGCTATGTTTTATTATTACGGCCGTCCCGCCACCGCGTCTGTTTCGATCGTTGCGGTGGGTAGTGTAACCTGGCATGTTAAATCTGTCTTTGTCGCTTAAATGAGTTTCTGTAATTAACGCTATGTGTATGTTGTTGCGTGTTAAGAAGTCTCTAAGTTCAGTCTTTCGTCTTTTTAAGCCGTGTGCGTTCCATGTCATACAATTGAGTTTGGGTGTGTGATTCATAGGAAGCCAGGAGAGGTGAGCAGTTGAAAAAAGTCTCTGTAGCAGGCCAGGATGCTCCGGGTCTCCGATCCCCGCGAAGTGGCCAGTAGTTCGAAGATGTGCATGCAGACGTCCTGTAAGTCTGCGTCCCTCCAGTGCTCAGCGGACGCACATCTGAACATGTTTCGCTGGTGCTCCAGCCGAGGGTCAGCCAGGGTCTCCTCCCTCGTCGGCACTTCCTTCGGGGGTTGACGTGGCTTAACCTGTGGTCGGCTAGGCTTTCGGGTCCTCGGCTCGTTCATCCCCCCAGCGCTAACGACGCCCATCACCGAGCCACGAGGGGCAGGCGGCGCGTGCACCGGAGCCTCTCCACGCACTCGACCACCACTCCCCGCCGGAGGCGCCCGCGCCCCTGTCCCCTGGGAGTTGCGCGCTGCTACAACTTGTCTCTGGTACTCGGGACAAGCCCGGTACCTGGCCCCGTGGCCCGAATTGAGACACAGCGCGCATCTCCTTTGGGGTGGGGGAACGTTACAGCTCCGCGAGTCATGGGAGGCCGAGCACTTAGAGCACACAACGGCACCCGAGCTACACGTCGCCTCCGTGCGTCTCAGCTGCTGGCACCGATTGCACTGTATGGGGACAAATGGTCGTCGGTAGGGTTCCACCTTCACCCGAAAGTGCAACACCTGTTCCAACGACCTCAACCGGGCCAGGTCCTCAGCTGTTGCCAGATCCACCAGGTATATCGGAAGAGGAGTTCGGGCTCGGTCATAACGCCTGAGCTGAACTACTCGCAGCACTGAAAAGTGCGCAGAGTGCAGCTCAGCCCTAATTTCCTCTTCCGCGCCGTCAAAGTACACGTGCTTCACCACAGCACGGTAGGTCTGGTCGTTCTTGGAGCTTCGTGTCAGGGTGAAGGGTACCCCACGCTCCCTCAGAAAGGCAGTCAGGCGCTGATAGTCTTCCGCAGACCTAGTGCGCACCATGAGGTCCCCTGAGATAGGGGCTCTGGATAAGACATACCCCCCGTTGGGGCGTAGGGCGTCGAAGTCTCTGAGTTCCTGTAACAGAGATAGATGCTGGCGGGGAACATAGATGGGAGCCTGGAGACGGGTGGTGATGGCTTGGGCGTAGGAAGAAGGGGGACCGGGTGGAGCTGGGCGTGGGGGAGAGGAGCTAGGGCTAGGGTTAGGTTGGGAGGCAGGAGGGTAAAATGGGGCAGGAGGGGGGCTAGGGTTGGGAGAGGATGGGCCCGGGATCGGGGACACGGGATGAGGAGGCGGGGTTGGCAGGTGCGGTGAAGGAGCGGAAGCGGAGGAAGCAGAAGGAGGTCGGGGGGGTCTCTGAGCCACCACAGAGATGGACGAGGGATGGAAAGAAGAAGGAGCAGAGGAGGGGTGTGTCAGTGGATTAGTGACACGTGGTGTGATAGGAGCTAAGGCTGGGGAGGAAGTAATGGTGGCTGGGGAGGCAGAGGAAGCAGGAGCGGTGGAGGGGGGAGCAGCAGGTGAGGGGCCGGAGGGGCGGGTAGGTGGAGTAGCGCCAAAGTCAAGCCGTGTCTTGACTACCGTCTGTCTCGTGACACGCACTTCCGAAGGAGAGTGCTTCTTGGGCTTTCTTCGGGCCATTAGGTTTAGGTAGTGTTTAGGAGTTTGAAAGGTTAAAGGTTTGATTAGAAAGTAGTGCGAAAATGTACTTACTCTAAGCTAAATGTGAAGAAGGAAGAAGTAAGAAAATAAAGCCTAGATTATAATATAAGGGGCCTAACAGGGAGCTTAACCTAGATAGAAAAGAGGAAGATAGTGATAGTTAGAGAGAAAGAGCTGCTAGAGGGCGCTAAAAAGCCCGAAGAACAGAGGACCTGCCCGAAGGCGCCTAGGTACCAGTCAGGAGACTGTTGGCTGCGGCCTTGTTCCTCTACCCTGCTATACAGTTAAGCTCGCTAGCACGAGGCTGAGCTGAGCAAGGTGCAGACCTCGTAGAGAACGCCCACCCGGGAGCTGTTGAGATTGGCTGGCAGTTGCTGGCTCACTCGCCGGGAGAGTCGAGTAGCGAGAGTCGGCGAAGCGAAGTTCTTTGAAGAGAGAGCTGGCTCTGATCCCTTCTCCTCGCCTAGAATTACCTAGTCGAGGGCTTCTATGCTTCGGTTGCTTCCTCTCGCTGGTCTCGTAGTCTCGTGGTCTCGCTGTCTCGAAGTCCCGCTTCGGCGTGGTTGGGTTTTCCTTAAGATGACGGAGACATGGGCACGGACTTCGTAGAAAACTATTGATAGCAGTTATACGGCTAATGTTTTGTGTTTGAGTACGGCCCTGCTAGAAAACAAGCCTTGGAAGACTGCAGGTAGAGGATTAGGTGTTAAGGCTCTTTAACATCGGTGTTCATGCTGAACTTAGGTGTAGGCCAGAATCGCGATTTAGATTATTTGTTTCAGATGAGATGACTAACGCTTATTTTACTCTCTTTTCCCAGTAGTTCGAACACTTTGCCACTATCTTGGTGTTGGTAAAGTTAGCTCTGTGGCTTTGTTCTATACAGTGTTCAGCCAGTCCAGATATTTTGGGTTGCATAAGCCCTATTTATCGTTAGTGTTCAGAAATGCGTGTGGCAATAGTGCGTCCTGTTTGACCAATGTACGCTGCGCTCATTCGCAAGGAATGTGGTAAACACCAGGTACTCTTAAAGCTAAATTATCTTTAACTGGCCTGACCAAATATTGGATTTTAGGTAGTGGCTTATGGATGGTTTTGACATTATATTTGTAGAGTAGTCTACTAATCTTTCCCGAAAAATTGCCGGCAAACGGTATATAGGCTATAGCGGCTGGCTTGTCTTTTTGTTGAGTGTTCCTGCTGGGGTTTCTTTTTCGTCCGGCTCTTTTCAACGCAGATGTGGTGTCCTTGGCTGATTATTCATTTTGTTGGAATGTGAATTTTAGGTGTTGAATTTTCAGTTTGCAGGTTATCTGATACAGAAACTGCTGTATGTGCCAATGTGTTGAGAATACCCATTCGTTGTGACTTATGGTGGAAGGTGTTTGTTGAGATAAAGATCCGTGTGTGTAGGTTTTCGGTAGACGGCATGACCAAGAGTTCTTTTCTGGTAACCAGAATGTCCGGAAAATGGAGGGAAGCGCTTTTTCCTCAACTTCCATTGTGAACTGTATTTGTGATCTTGTAGAGATGGAGGAAGCAACGGAGGCCAGGGACGAGGAAGTAGAGCGACAGCAAATTGACTGCATATCAGATAGGGACTGATAATAGATAGCAGTGAGCGACTTCTACGTTCTCCAAGGCCGGGAGCAATCCATGGATTCCGGAGAATGAAGAGAAGTAAGTGAAAGTGAAGTGGTTTTATTACTATTCTTTTTTTTTAAAGTAAATTGAGTGTAAGTGCATTTTAGAATTGTAATTTTGTGCAAGAATAGTGATGGATAGGAAGTGAAAAGGAAAATTATATGTTAACAGAGATGTTTATGTGATTGAGTGATTAAGTTTAAAGATAGTTATGTAAGAATTTATTGTTTATATTTTTATAATGACAAGTTGTGAACATCGAAGGTAGACATTAGGAGTGTAATTAGGAATAAAATGGTTTAAGATTATGGATATAAAATGTTAATTTTAAATTTAAAGAAAAATGTATTATATTAACAAAGAAATGTGGGGGGGGGGGAATGGTATTAAAGAGAATTGAAATGTATTACGGTAATTTAATGGTCTTATAAATGCTTTGAGCTGTGTAATAGAAACTGGTTATGGATATATGCATCTTAATATATAACCTATAAAGTAAATTATTTGAAAAAAAAACATTTTGAAAACGTTATATAAAAAGTAATGATAAAATTATAGTTAATTGCATTAATTTGTGGAATTTATATGTTTTAAAATTGAAATCAAATAGCCAATTGTTAAATTTTGTTTCGAAAATGATTGAACTTATTGTATTATACATTTTTGTTATTGATAGAGAGAGATTAAGTTTATTTATTACAGAACCAAAGAATAGTTTTTGAAATATTTTAAATAGAAAACTTGTTATATTGTAATTGAAAAGAATTTGGAAAGAAATGAGAAATAATAAGGAAGAAAAGTAATTTGTTGCTTAAGCTGATATATTGGAAATAGGTAAAGGAAGATTTTGTTTTTAAAGTTGTTTTGAATTTGCTAATTATATAGTGAAATATTGAAATATTGTTTTAACTTTAATAATTAATATTTTATATTGTAAAATATTATATATATATATATATATATATATTAACTGTATTATAGAATTTGGTAAATTTTGGATTATTAATTAATATTTTATAATATTTTTTAATTTTAATCTAAAATATGTTTTATTGAAATAGGTGAAGGAAAGTTTTAGTTTACTGGAAATTGTTTTTATTATTAAATATGGTATAATTGTGTGAATAGCTGAAGATTATAAGAACTTGAACTACTTATGTAATTGAAAATGAAGAAATTATAAAGAACTTATTATAAAAGAAGACTCATTAATTAATTAGGAGTAGCTACTGGAAGCCAGTAGCATTTAGTGGTTAGTAAATTGCTGGAAGCCAGTAGTTTTAGGGTATTAGTAGGTAGAATAGTTTATTATTTATAAATCTGATTAAAATTTTTGTAAACATGTTTTATGGCAATAAATGAAGTGTGGCAACTATGTCCTGACCTAGGTAACAAGATGTCAGGACAGAGGAGTCAGACTTGTATGTATGTATATGTATTTGTAATCTGAGGCTATTTAAGTGTGCGAGAAAATCTGGAATAGTATGTAGTCCATGCAGCCAAATTACAAATGTATCATCTGAAAAAATGTCTAGGCTTTAATGGGGCTAGGTTAAGCATGTCATCCTCCAGAAACTCCATATAGAATTTGGCAATAGCTGGTGACAGAGGAGAGCCCATGACAACACTGTCTGTCTGCTCGTAGTAGGTGTTTTCATACAGAAAATAAGTGGAAGTGAGTGTGTGACTAAACAGTGCAGTAATACCAGGTAGAAAGTGTTCTGACAGTAGTTGTATTGTTTCCGCAAGGGGAAATTTGGTGAAGAGAGATACAACATCGAAACTAACTAGCAGGTCTGATGACTTCACTTTGATACTGTCAAGAACTTCAGCGAAGTGCATTGAGTTCTTTCACATGGAGTACACACTTACCTACTATTGGTTGCAGCAGATTTGCCAGATCACGAGCTAGGCGATAGGTAGGGCTGCCAATAGCGTCCTCTATGGGCCTTAGAGATATCCCAGGCTTGTGAATCTTCGGGAGACCATATAATCTGGGAGGTATGGAGGCAGATGGTGAGACCGTCTTCTGAACATCACGAGGAAGGCTGGGCTTCTTAATTAGCTGCGTCTTTCTACAGAGTTGGTAGGATCATTTTTAATGGTTTTGTATGCAGAATCGTCCAGCAGTTGTTGAACATTTTCTTGGTACTGCACGGAAGAGAGGAGTACCGTGGCGTTCCCTTTGTCCGCTGGTACGGTGCTCGCATGCTGATTATTGCCTTTTTCAAAAATATTAAAATAATAATTCGCTTTAAAAAGTATGCTGAAAAAAATCATTGCTTTTCTGAACTCCTCTATTGTTTATTGATTTGCCTCGGTTTTGGACTGCCTTGAGCCTTCTTGATTTACTGAGTGGACTGAAAAAAAGTTCAATTCGTTATTAGCATTATAGTTTATACTGATCTAAAGTTTCATATTGTAACTGATTTGTTTTGTTTTTTGTTTTGTTTTTGACTCACTTTATCTAGTAAAAAAATCAGTCAGTGTTGTAACTGTTCTTACCCTGGGCATACCAATTGGAATCCTGCATTGTTAATCGCGTCTTTAAAGCGGTGACACTTTTTCCTGAATCACCCAGACATAAATACTTGGCATTCATCCAGGGTTAGCACGACTCTTTCGCCGTATCTTGTGTTTACAATATTCAGTGAATGGATTTTACATGGAATGTTTTAAGGCAGTTAGACAGTTTTATGACTGTTAGTATTTTTACACCGTCAGCAATGTTGTTCATTTCTCCAGCAATTTGAAGTACTGCAACACACAATAACGTTGTTTTTTTTTTCGACCATGTTTAACTTAAGCTTTTTATTTTCTTTAAAACGAAGGTTTCACTTTCTCGTTCAAACATGCATATTTACACTCATACAAAACAAATACTAGTTTTTTCTTTACCGAAGAAAAACAAAACATGCTTGGAATTATTTTGATAATAACATCTATGGTTTATAAACTCTTTTTTTTTCATAAGCTTTATGCATTGCATCATTAATTTGTTTAATTCAAACAAACAGCTGTTAGACTACTTGTTATCACATTTGTAATGTTTTGGAATATGGTTTAACTGTATTTTTAGTATTTTTTATACACGTTCATACATCAGTTTTGCTGAAAAGTATGCATGCAAATAATACGTATTAGATAGCAAATAACATATTTCACATTTCAATTTTAATGTTTTTGTAAACATAGGTATCGCTACTTACCATTCATAGTTTTCTTTCTGCTTTGTTCTCTCTAGGTGCTCCTACTGAACTCTCGCTTTGTAGTTGGTGTACCGTTTTATACATACCTTTTCTTTTCTGTTGGCTTGCATTCACTCCCCCCCCCCCCCCCCCACATGTGCAACATTCTGTTCCACTGTCTCATATCTTTTCTGTAAAAATCTTAATTTCTAGACTTGGACTATACAATACTTTTTCTCGGCCACGGTTGTCCATGAGGAGGGAATTATTTTCGTCTGTACGCACGCATTACCACCGCGGTTGGTACTTGTGAACAACGGATCTCCCAGTCTCTAGCCGGTTGCTCTGCCACTGAGCTACCATAGAAACATACCAGCATGACATTACATTTGCCAACTGATTCGTATGCGTCCCGATAAACTTCAAGGTGATCTGGAATTATTATGAGATTACGTACCCCAATATCGTAAGTACTTTACGATGTGTCAAATTCCGCTTATGGTATTGATTTTTTAGTCTGACTCTGCCTATCCAACTCCTGTCCTACACGCGGCTTGTGTGAAAAAACAATTAAATTAAAACTAATTGATCATAATAGTTGATTATTGAGATTGCCTGTGGTTTGCCGGGAAACAATGAGAGTCAACTGAGAAATTTAATGCCATGACGGCACACTGAGTAGCTCAGATGTAGAGTAATCGGCTAGAGACCGTGGGAGATCTATGGTTCAAATTCCCTATATGGCATTGAATTTGTCAGTCTGGCTCTGCCTATCCAACTTTTGTTGGGTTTGGTACATCTTGAACCACCCATACAGTAGACTGCTGTTTACTATCCAATTCATATACATTGATCCATAATTCGTCGTCTGTTACAATCTTATATACATCTTTTGAAGCACCACTATTGTACAGGGAATACATAAATGAGTACCGGGGTTTTAACTCTTTATAATATTTATTACATTCAACTTACGCTTTTAAATATGTAAAATGAAAACGCAACTCAAACAGTTTTCTTTGTTGGCACAAGTGCGCATGTGCGTGCAATGTTTCTGCCGCAATCCGCTAGACAACGGTAGTAGCAAAGATGGCGGCTAGTAAGCAGAAAGCGTTTTGTGTTTTGCAGTTTGCAAAGACCGAATCTGTAGTTACTGTGCAACGTGCGTTCCGTAGTAAGTTCGGTTGTGATCCTCCTAGTGATAAAAACATTCGTAGATGGTATAATCAGTTTGAAGATACCGGCTGCCTTTGTAAAGGAAAGAGCACGGGACGACCAGGAGTAAGTGAAGGGACTGTTGAGCGAGTGAGAGAGTCGTTCACTCGTAGCCCAAAGAAATCAATCCGGAAGGCTAGTCGTGAATTACAAGTTCCTGTGTCGACTGTTTGAAAAGTTGTAAGAAAACGCTTACAGCTTCGTCCTTACCGTTTACAGTTATTACAGGCTCTAAAGCCGACAGACCACGGATTATGTGCCAAATTCGCAAACGACAACTTGTTTCATGACGATTTTGTGGATCATGTTGTCTTCAGTGAAGAATCGAGCTTTCATCTTAGTGGGCATGTTAACACTCATAATATGCGCATCTGGGGCTCAGAAAATCCTCACGAGATGGTACAACTGCAACGAGATTCCCCTAAAGTGAATGTTCTTTGTGCCGTATCCCGGCGAAAAGTTTATGGACCTTTCGTTTTTGGTGAACCTACTGTAACTGGCACTTCTTGCCTTGATACACTAGAGCAATGGCTCTTCCCTCAGTTGGAAGAAAATGAGCCAGAGAACTTCATTTTCCAGCAGGATGGTGCGCCACCTTATTGGCATAACAAAGTACGCGATAGGTTGAACGTCACTGTACCCGAGCGCTGGATAGGCCGCAAGGGCCCCAATGACAGAGCTTGCTATACATGGCCTCCAGGTTCTCCTGACCTAACGCCATGCGAATTAAGAAACCGGATTGAAACAGCTGTTGCTACAATTACTGAATACACACTTATCAACGTTTGGAAGGAACTCGGCTATAGACTTGATGTGTGCCGTGTGACAAAGGATAGTCACATTGAACATTTATAAGCTTCTTGGTAAAACTGTTTGAGTTGCTTTTTCATTTGACACATCATTCATAACTGTAAGTTGAATGTAATAAATATTATAAAGAGTTAAAACCCCGATATTAATTTATAATCACTCTGTATTTCTTGGGCATTTGTGTCCACCAACGACATGATCATCCCTTTGAGGTGTGTCAAATAATGTGGTAAACCAATGACGTAAACCACCAACGATAGTAAATCTTTTTCACAGCTAAATTATCATTTACGTCGGTGAAACTGATGTCTAGAGTTACTTTTATATCACATTACAGGGCATGACGATCTTGCACTATCAGTTTTAGCACAGCATCAGTGTTTTCTTGTACAACAACTGATTTTGAATGACGTTCACGAATTTCGCCGTTGAGCGATTGATGGCCACCAGCGTTTCACAATGGAGCTTCATCGTCAATGTAGTTGTAAGTTGTCTTGATAGTCACTTCGAAAGTCATAATAAATCATTGCGCGACATTTTCACAAGTTCATTTCATCTTTTCGCTGAGACAATATTTAAAATCGCTGTATACAGCACAAATAACGTTCTATTGTGAGAAAAGTAGGTTATGGTCAATATTGTCAAACCTTTCAGTGAAAACACTAGATGGCACTTACAAGGTTCAAAATATAAATATCGCAAGGTCGATCGTAGATGATCAACAGACAGGGTTCTGCTGGTGATCACCGAATTTCTCAAATAAGTTTACCTAGACTGATACTCTACTTTACGCTACTACTTACTGATAACACCTCCCCGAAACTAACTTCGTTAGAGCAGTGAAACGGCCCCTAATCTTCAGTGATACGCGCGCAAGATCACTCGTCGCTCAGTTGAAGCTGTAGGGAAAATTGCTTGGGCTGGCTCACAATTACAGGAAATGAAACTATTAGAGCTACGTGTTTGGGAGAAGCGTTACGATTTATCTAGATATTATTTAATAAATATGTGATTACAATGACATATATTACTAATATATCTAGATATTATTTGTCTCCGTGTCGTTCAATCCTGATAGTGTGCTAGCCCTCAGAAGTAATTTTTGGGATAAATTCTCGCATTTATTGCAGTTGTTACCGACGAAGTGCTTCGGTTGCTTCCCCTGAATACATAACACTGAATTATACAATTTTTGATATCAGTAAAAAGCCACGCTGAACTTATCAAGACATTCCGATTCAAAATCACCACACTGTCTACTGCTCGTCCCTTTTTCAAGTTACAGGACTGACCACAGAATAAAAAACTAATAGAAGTGCAAGTCTTGTATTAAACGGTGGTAATACGGGCGATCGCAGCGGGGAGTTGAGATCGAGGATTACATCAAACTAAGACAATTGCTTACACGAATGCTTACGTCAGCGGTATCTACTACAGCTTATTTTTCATACCTGCCTAACTTCTGGCTCAGCTGATCATATAACTTAATACTGCACCACTACTGACAACAACAGTTAGTGATTTTCAGTAGTCATGGTTGAATTTTAGTTATTCAAATTACTCTTCAAGGGAGTGATTAAGCCACGCAAATAACTTGATATTCTCCTCTGTATCAATATTAGAACATATCAGTAGTACATGTGACAGCTAGGCAGCTAGAAAAAAAAAACACAATTTATGTATATATAATTCTTTTGATTTAAGGATTCCAATAGTCGGTACAAAATTGTTTTCATGTCATATGAACGGGATTTGTAGGGGTTGCTGGGTCAAAAATATTTCGTTCGTTAACGACGAAAAATTGCAAATTGCCAGCACCATATCAAGACGGCGATGATTCTGAATTTAGTCCCCCAGGAGTTATTTTATATACCGTAATTGTAATGACATGGGGCTATTGCACTATTTATTAGCATAAAAAAAAAACGTTTGGGCCGTTTCTTTTTGTTGTTGTAGTGTTTAACAATGGCTTTTACTACTTGTGGCACCGCAGGCGAGAACACTGATGATACAAGGCAGAATATGGAACACCTTGGGAATGCGATGGCGGGGGAAACCGGAAACCTCGGAGAAAACCCGCCCATGCGCCCCTTGTCGACCAAAAATCTCACATTCGGTCGCCTGGGATCGAACCCGGGCCTTCTAGGTGTGAGGCATGTGGTCTAACAACTTGGCCTCGGTGGGCCGGTTGACCCCGCGACCTAGGACTTAGTAAGCCAGTAGTTAGCCAATTGAGCCACCCATTTAAACTCAGATTTTGAGCAGCAAATGGTGAGCTAATATGTGCAGTAACGCCATTGGATACGCTTTAATTTAATCGTTTCGTTTAAATGGCGAAAATGAATTATACTATTCAAAAGTAGACAAAAATAATAATCTTATTAATAGCTTGTGTTAAAATTAGAGAATTACTCTAAACAATACTTTAAATCGTAATATTAATAGAATTAACAATAAAAAACAGAAGATACAACTGCTCAAATGTATGCATGTTTATGCTAATAACTGTAATTTTTTTCAGAATGTAGTAAGGTGTATAATAATAAAATATACCTTCTGATATTAGTAATGTCAATATTACTGTCAACACGCACGAGATCCCCAGTATAGCCGATACCAACACAACCATAAGGCGATCCACCTGGAATAACATTGATGATGATGAGAGGATGATGATAATTTATTTCACCATTTGGCATACATACAATGCAATAGGTTTCATCACCAAGTCATTAAAATGCACCCATATTTAAATATTCTTGTATGTTGTAAAAATTAAGTTCTTTAATTCTGTTTTTACACCAATTTTAAAAGAATTTGCATTTGCAATTTGTCTTATATTTAAAAGTAGTTTATTATACAATTTCACTCCAAGATAGAGATGAAAGTTAACAAATTTCTGTAACCGAAATTTATTAGGTACCACATTATTTCTCCACCTTGTATAATGGTTATGTATATCACAAAAAAGTAACTCATTTGTCTTTTGGATATGAATAAAATTCAAGCATGCAAATACATACAAAGATGCCACAGTTAAAATTCCAAATTCTTTTAAAATAGGTGTACAATGTTGGCGAGAATTACAATTTTGTGTTATTCTGAGAGCCTTCTTCTGGAGCAAAAATATTTGATTGGCTTCCCCACTGCTACCCCAGAGCAAAATACCATAGTTTATATGACAATGAAATAAACTAAAATAAACAGTCAATAAAGTCTTCCCACGTCCTAAGTCTTCTTAAGATAAATAAAACATTTGACAACTTATTGTATATTTCCTTTATGTGTTATTTCCAGGATAGCTTATTGTCCAACCATATTCCAAGAAGTTTAACCTTTTGCTCTGTACTTTGTTTATCTTATAAACTAAATAAGATAGTTTGTGTTTTTTCTTTATTCATGTGTAAGCCATTTGCGTCAAACCAATCAGAAATTTGATCTAAAGTATTGGACCAATCAAAAGTATTTGCAGAAATAATATTTAGCACAGTGGTGTCATCTGCATAAGAGATCACCTTACTTGGAGTAGCAGCGGGCAAGTCATTAACAGCAATAATGAAAAGAAAAGGACCCACAATATATCCTTGAGGCACTCCCGTAGTTACATCTCGAAAAGTAGACATTTGGCCGTTAATTGAGACTGATTGCTTTCTATTGCTAAGGTATGATTGAATTAGGGACAGTTCTTTATTTTTTATTCCATAATATTCTAATTTTTTTAGCAGCAGATCGTGGGGTAAACAGTCTAAGATCACATAAATACGCTGCTATATTCTGCTTGTTATCAAAAGAATAAAGTACTTCATTTATAGGGGATTCAATACCCAAAATAGTAGATCTGTTGGGTCTAAAACCATATTGCTCATCACATAATATTCTGTTAGTTTCAAAATGTGAAACTAGTTGTTCTAAAATTACAGTTTCAATTACTTTAGATATAACTGGCACCAAGGATACCAGCCTATAGTTAAGAACTTCTTGTCTGTTTCAATTTTCGTGAACAGGAATAACTTTAGATATTTTCAAGGGGTCAGGAAACTTACCTTGGTTAAAGCTTTGGTTAACAATAACTACCACGGGATCCAATAACTAAGAAACACTTAATTTTAATAAATGGTTAGAAAAATCGTTGTATCCTGACTCCTAGAGTACTAAATTTCATAATTTTTTTTGTATATTTCTTCATGCGTCACTTCCTTCCAAGTAAAACTTTAGAGTAATCTGTCATATTATTTAAAAAAACCAATAGCAGACTTTTCAGTACTTTTTGTCTCTTTTATTATTTCAGAAACAGACTGAACAAAGTAGGTGTTAAATTGGTCTGCTGTTATCTTAATTTCGTATTTATTAATATTCCTCCCTGCCGCCTTATTAATTATGCCCCATTGTTTTACATTTATTGTCAGTGTTATTTATTAAAAACTCATTATACATTACTCTAGTTGCAGAAAGCTTTGTTTACTATACAGTTCAATAAATTTGTCTACTGTTTTCAGTTTTATAGATGTTATTTATTTTATGCAACATTAGCACATGCTCACGCATTAACTTAAGAGCAGGCGTGAACCAAGAATTGGGAATTGACCTATTTGACTGCTGACGAACCTTTACAGTTTTAAAACATAAGTCATAAAAATATAATAAAATGTCAAACATAGCATTAAAATTTAAAAGCACCTCATTGTGATACAAATACAAACTCCAATATATGGTACTCAAACAATTTAAGAATTTACTTATTGCGCTCTGAGATATTAATCTAATCTCTCTTGAAATACTTGGTTTAATCTTTAATTTTGAAAATTCTGCTTCAAACCTAATTCCCATATGATCAGAAAATACCGGATCAAAAACACTACAAGTAAATTCAGAAGTGTGCAAAATTGTAAAAATATTATCTAGACATGCGTCATTACGTGTAGGAGCACTGTTTACAATTAAAAGACCATATTGAGTTAAAATATTACTTCGTTTTCATATTAACTAAAAGAATTTCCAATTTCTGTATCTAGCCTTTCAATACAAAATATTAAAATCTCCATTGGGTGAGTGGTAGCATGAAACTATTGCAGTGTTTATTTCTTCCAATTTGACTGCCGCGAATTCCATATGAAGTTCCACTGATTGGTTATTAACCTTACTCACTGAATGTCCCTTTAGACTATTTGTTTAAAACACACAAACACCACCATGTAAGATACATTCCCTGCAAAAAAACTTGCAACAAAGTATTTGTTAAAATTATACAGCTGCATTTCCTTTTCACATAACCAATGTTCACTGATTAAAAGTACGTTATAACTGGCCATGGATAGAAATGTGTCAAGTTCATTAAGCTTGTTTCTCAATGATTGAATGTTTAAGCTAAAAATATTCAATTTTAAAACATCTTCTTTTCTATGAGAATTGAGTCATTCGGACGAATTATCGGGTATTTTAAAACCTAAAATTTGCTCCTGCCTAAGTTTACACCAAAATTCCCTAACAAATGCACCTACAGGCCAAAACTGCTCATTGAAAAACTCATTAAAATGTTCTTCGTCAATTTCAATGTTAAGGATGCCTAGGTTTCTTATTTAGTTTTCAAATGTTGTTACTTTTGCCGATTTTATCATAAATTTTTACGTAATCAATTAACACTGCTTCAGTAACATCGGGGGCTAACCTACTTACAAACACAGAGGACATACCAATGCCAAAGAAAACCGGAATGGAAGAGCACCATTCGGCTACCGTTTAAGAAGAACATCGCCTCAGTTTCAGCAAGGAGAAAAATAATTGAAAAGGCAAGGCAACCGATTTGAAAAGAAAACCAGAACGGAAGGGAACCATTCGGCAATCGTTTCTTAGGACATCGCCTCAGTTTCAGCAAGGATAAACATAATTGAAATGGTGATGCATAGAAGCAACACGATTTGCAGTGTTGTAAAATGTAATCAGCTTTCGGAAACAGATTAATACAAATCAGATGGAAAATATTATGGATACTATACATCCCCAAACATTTCTAGAAGTATGTAAATCGCTGGTTAGGAATAAAAGTCAAACTAATTTGATTCAATACAAGTCTGGTATAAAGTTATTATGCTGACGCCAGTCTGCAATTATTTAATTCAAATCCCTGTAAAAGAAGTGATTGAAATGTTCAATTTCAACAGTAAAATCCAGCCTATCCTAAATGTCACAAACATTAGTAATGGTGTGAGATGAAGCTTAAACATCCCATACTTTCCTACATTGGAATTAAAAGGTAGTTCAAAATCCTATATCAGATACATTCGTTTATTCTCAATGTATGTCAATATGATGATCTAAACGCGGGATGCTTTACAAAACTCCCTGATTTAATAAAGCGGAAAAGAGCTGTGATGAACACAAAAATATTGAGACAATAAATGTTTCGGATTATTCTTACTTGTCTATAAATGTCCTGTTAAGCAGAATAGAAATCGAGTGACTTCTTACCCTAAGTTCAATATGTTTTATGACTTCGATATGAACAGAATAACGTTTCCTGTATCACTTCACCAAATACCAAAATTTGAAAATCATAGTGGGAATGTATCAATTACAGCATACGACATAGGCGAATGCTTAATCATTCTAATGTAGCAAACGAGGAACGGAAAGAGCATCATGTGAATATATTAAGAATTACTAATGAAGATAATTGCTAGCGAGACAGATGAGCAAATGGAAATGCAAGACGTGTATATGTGGAGCTTATTCGAAACATTATTAACTGAAGCAAACTAAGAAAAAACACAAAATTAAATACGTATAAAACAGGTTATGAGAATGCCTGGAAGAGGTAGGAATGATTAATTGAATTCAATGCAATTTCCAAGTGTACTGCGGTTCCGTATGTTATATACGCGGATATTGAATCAATACTTACAAAATGTCATTCAAGTCAGTCATCTAAAAATTGCTGTTGGACCAGATCATTACATAGATATGAAGCGGTGTCAACAGCTGTACCATTGGTTTGACAGTATGATGACTCATCAAAATTCAACTTTTCAATGGGCAAAAGCAATGCAAGTTTTTTTTTCAACGAACTTTGGATTTAGAGGCGGTCTCTGCATGGTATATAAGCGCTGTTCCAAAGCAAAGCACAAATACATGCAAGATTATTATGATTCCTTACCAAGCAAATACTTAGCATACTGTGACTGTAACATCTTCTACTCAGATCCGCAAACTGGTAGCATACCATACAGCGAACTTCGATGGTTAACCAGTGAAGAAACCAATACAACAGCTTCCTTAAACAATGCAGCAGATGCGGATACTGGTTACGTCCTCGAAGTAGATCTCGCGTATCCAGTAGAAATACATAGTGAATACAACGATTTACCATTGTGTCCAAAGAGTGAGTTACCGCCAAATGATAAGGAGAAGAAACGTCTTGCAACACTTTCAGATAAGACATGTAATTCGAAATACATTGGGCAGGTAGTTCTTGACATTAAATTCTTCTATGATTTTACTATAACGTTATTTAAGTGAACCTGCAGGATATAACCTTAAATTATACAGACACAAATGCATTTCTATTTGAAATTAGTAGCTGTATGTATCAAGCTAACTTTCAGTATTTTGTCACATCCAATTACGTATATAACAGATTAGTGGTACAGAAGCAAATAATAGCGTTTTTTAAAGATGAACTCTTAGGTAGAGTGATGACCACTGTTCAGGGTTAAATTCCAAATTATATGCATTCTACTACGATGCTCAGCTTCTTAAGAAACCAAAAGATGTATCAAAGACAGCAATACCATGTATATATATCTTTTGATGATTACTTATGACGTGAAAGTAGGGCATTACCGGAAACAAACAACTTTCAGGAGTTACGAATTTCATACTTAGAAATTAAAAAATGTGCAATTAGGGGTTTCAATACAAAACGTTATATGATTGAAAAATCAATTTCCACCTTGGTATGGAGTCATTATTCTATTGTTACTGCTGTGCATAACTGACAAGTTTTGGAATAGAGAAAAATCAAAGGTGAGGTGTTGAAATAAAATGACAGTAAATTGCTTTTGTGCATTCTCACATTGATTCTGCGTGTGATTCGAATATCAAATACAAAAACATAGGTTTAAAAAAGTAAAATTGAGTATGATAATTTACGAAAAGTTTATTTAAATGTTGTATGACAAATTGAGTAAGAACTTCCAAAAAATGAAAAAGAATCCTGGCAACAGAAGAGTTCAGCAAACTATATATTCTCTTAAGTTTCTGTTCTAAAAAATGCAAGTAGAGATACGTGAAAATTTCTTTTTATCCCATATGTTATTTAGCGCTATTTAGAGTAACAACAACAATATATATACGTTATACCCTGTTGTGTCATATGCTACAATTTTCCTGGCGGGGACAGGTTAAACGCAAAAGCAAATTGTGTTCCGCTACAATGTCAAGTATTTTCAGTACTCCAATTAGGTGTGTAACCTTTCTCGAGTAAGCTCTTATGTCTAGAGATTCTCACATAACCACCAACTTTAGATCTCTTTGCATTCCTATGCTCCTTCCAGATCTGATCAGGACGAAACGTTCTTAAGAAGTCTTTGTTTCTCATTTCGTGCGGTTCTTCGAATGGTAGGTATTGTTGCATTAACAATTCTAGGTAGGAGGTCAACAATTTATAAGAAGCGCTATGCATAAACTCTCTGTGCGTCATAGTTTTAAGTGTTCTTATTAGACGTTCTACATCAGCAGCCTTTAAGGTTTTTAATGTGCTGTAGTGATTAATTTCATATCTAACCATGAATGTTCTGAAATGCCGAATGTAAAATTCTTTACCATTATCGGGTTGTATATTCTTAGGTGACGAATCCGGATCCAATATCTTGCATTTCCTCAGTAACACTAGCTGCAGTCTTGTCTTTCAATAGTTTTCCATAAGCCATTTTCGAATAAAACCTAACTGCAACAAGAATGTACTTATAATTGTATTTATTTGTTTATTTTATGCATGCGGTATCATTTCAATAAAACCTATTTATAATATGTTATTAAGAGCTTTACTTGCTGTTTTTCTGCGCAGTGATTTCCTTCTGGCTGGAGAATGCAGTTCGATAGTAAAATTTCGACTGATCATGCTATAATTTTGACATTTTGAACTCTGCTATTATTTCTTGGATTTCGGAATTATGATTCAAATGGCCTGCACACCTTGATACAATAAGTAATCTGAGCCTGTTGATCAAAACATTAGGGCCAGATCAGTATACGTAATGTCACTTCCTATTGAGCACGTGCTCCTTCCAATCAAGATACAAACCAATCTTGCTGGCAATTAGGTCACGTATTATATTTTTATATTTAAAACTTCAGCTCGATCTGACACGACGGTTTGGGCTGTTCCCCTATCGGTGAACTGAAGTTATTTTCAAAATATGTGAATATGTATCTAGAGCATCTTCGGTATATGTGAAGCTCCGAGGTACACTCTTGAATATTAGCTCATATCAGCGGGGACTAGCCACATAGATATCTTTTCCTATATGTATACTGTTATCTGAAAATACAGTTCTTTAATCCCTAGCTTATACTCGCCATCTTCATAGCGTACTTCAAAAGTTGTGTATAGCATGCTGGCATTGACCATGCGAACTTTCTGCAAGTAGTCGGAAAGTGTCGGCTTCGTGTTCTAAGACCACTTGCTCCACCTCTATGGATTTGTTTATGAGTTTCTTTGTTTTTTATTATACTCTTCAACGGAATATTTACGGGTTAGTGGACCTCTGACATTACACTCTGGGTTTCAAACTTGAGAACCTTCAGAGAACGTAATTTTTCCGTGATTGCCTTACTGTGTTGAGCGATGAATTGCTTGTGTGTAATACCTCCAGCATAAATGGATCTGCGATTAAATTCTTGTCATCGTGTTATAGGAAATGTGTAATTCAACACTTAGAACATGACCGGCTTTCGCTGGGTATGCTGGAGCTGTGAAACTGATTAAAACAGATGGAGAAACTCTTGGGAAAACTGTATCGAGCTAAAAGAATATTATGCCGAAAAAAAATCTACCAAAATTAAGTTGATTTTTTTATCTTTTTCTAAGCCCTTACTGAACACCACTCGTACCTTGGAACGGATAAGTAGACTCTTTAAAGACATCTTCAGAGAACCTGCAATTTGACTCCTCTTAATCGGTTACTAAGAGGATAGTGCTTTCAATGTTAAACAAAGTGTATGATCCCATATGATTTACTTTTCCTATTTCTTTATGTCCTACGTTTTTACAACAGTCAACCCGGAAGAAGAGAGAAGGATGGGACATTGAGATTAGCGAAGGAATCAAGAAATTTTCTGAACTGGGTCTAGGAACTCATATTTTTAACAATGATTAAAGTTCGCATGTGAATAGATGTAAGGGAAAGAGCAGACATGAGTTTACACGCATTTTGTGATACAAGTCAGGCTGCTTATGCTGCTGTACTTTATATGTGATGTGACACAGTTAATGAAGTATCTGCACAGCTAGTGCAGGCTAAGACAAGGACATTTCCTACAAAGAGGATGTCTGAAGTTATTAGCAGCTGCTATTGGTCCATGGCTATGTAACTCGTGATGAAAGGTCTTGGAATAAAAATCAATAAAGCATTTCTTTGGTGTGATGCATCCACAGTACTTTCATGGATTCGCCAAGAGGAACAATGGTTGGACTTTTTTGGAAATCGTGTGGTGTATATTAGAATACCACCTTCAGTCGATCAGTGGAGATATATTCCTAGAGAAACTAATCCAGCGCTCTTCCCTTCTCGACAGCTATGAGAATCCCAGCGATGGGACTGCTTCATTGGTTAAAAGGACCATCAGAATTGTGGCGAAAATCCCGGATGAAGTTGTTAAAAAAGAAGGTTGTTAAGGAAAAGAAGACATGTGTAAAATCGACATTGCTTGCTATGGGGAAACCCATACAGAATTAGTTATTTTTCCAGCTTCTCCAAGATTCTTCATTTAGTTGGATGGATGTGCCGATTTGCCCATAACTGCTGTCATCCAAATACTCGGAAGTAGGAGAACTTAGTTGAAGAATTCAAATCTGCGAAACGTATGTCATTAGGACTGTGCAACAGGAGTCATTTATTGGCAATAAAGATGAAAAATAGCATAATTATGTCCACTTAAAGATGAAGATGGAATAATACGACTTGAAAGGTAACTGAACGAGAGGATATAAGAGATTTCAGATATCCTATGATTTTGCTAGATAAATATCCCGATGTATTTCTATTCATTTAAGATCAACAACAGACATAACCATGTAAATGTACAAGGACTTTTATCATTACTTTGAGAACGCTATTGTATACTTGGAGGACAAAACTCCATTAAGGCAGTTATTTCAAGTTGAATTGTGTGTCAAAGGTACTCAGCTCAGATACTGCACCACCATCTATTTATAGAGCTAGGGATGCTGTTCCTGTTTAAGTTGTTGGCGTTGACTTAGCCGAACCACTTTACTTGAGAAACAAGGAATGGGCCTGGATATGTTTGTATACATGTTGTGTATATTGAGCAGTGCATTTGGAGCTTGTTTCAAGATTATCGACTGATAAGTTTATTCAGTCACTTCGTCGCTTCATAGCTTGAAGAGGCAGGCCGTCAATAATATTTAGTGGCAATGGTA
Source organism: Hymenopus coronatus (assembly GCA_030762935.1). NCBI lineage: Eukaryota > Metazoa > Arthropoda > Insecta > Mantodea > Hymenopodidae > Hymenopus > Hymenopus coronatus. Next base: position 120,869,698 of record CM060895.1, read on the forward strand.
CTAACTTCGTAGGAGCTAATAATGGATTAAAAAGAGTCGATTTATACAAGATTGAATGTTTCAGTGTGATACAAAGAATCCAAAGGAAATTTAATCCACCTGGTGCAGCATGGTGGTGATGATGGTGGGAGAAGCTGATAAGAATCTTGAAATAAACTCTTAGAAAGGTTCTTGGAAGGACAAAATTAAACTACGAAGAAATGTCCACTGTCCTCTGTAATTGTGAATGTTTCATGAATTCTCGCCCTTTAACTTATCTATATTTTGTTTCTGAAGATCTAATTGCATGACACCTTCAATGTTCTTGCAAGAAATCAAAGAAGTGGGAGTGCCTGACATTGATGAAATAGGCTCTGCTAACATTAGTGCCAGAATCTCCTACAGGCAAAACATCAGAGGCTGTTAGGGAAAGACTTCGGCGAGATTGTTTAGGACAATTGCATCACAAGGGTGCTACAAAGAAAATATCGGCAGATATAGGTGGAAGAAATTGTTGTCGTAGGAAGCGACAATCTAAAAAGACTAGAGTGGCCTTTAGTTAAGAAGGAGGAACTGAGTCCAGGACGTGTGGCGAAATTCGAAGAGTATGTTTAAAGACATCAACTGGAATGCTTGTAAGAACAATTTTAATGACCCTATACTCTGAAGGGTGTTGTAGGAGAAGTCAGTACATTGAGCAGTTGGTGAAGGATGCTCAAGATAATATTGAGCAGTGGAAGAACAAAAACCAACTACAGACTTGCTAAGTTAACAGCTATAGGTCGAAAAATAAAGATTTGAGAAAGATTAAATTTGTAAAGTGTATAAAATTGCTTATGATTTGTGGATCAATATTCCTAAATATTGAATGTAATTAAGATGCAGCTGATCTATGAAAACAGGAGGGTTACGTTAACTCATCAGGATTTTGTTAACTTAAACTTTGTGTTTGTGTCTTTATATGGGAGTTTGGTTTTCCAAGGTTGGCCAAAACAGTGCTTTTCAATTGGCAGTAGAATCAATAAACCTATACAAATTATGCAGCAAATGTTCTTGTAATTCATAATTAAGGCCCATTTCTATCAGAGGAATCTCCGGTGCATTCCTTCGCACCCGCCTTATTCTGGTGGCCGGATTCCTCTGGGCATTGGCTTCTTGAATGGCGTTCACATCCTTTCCGAGTTTTTTTATTTGAAGTTGTTTTCTTGGGACACTGGACACATTGGGCTGCCTGTTTTTTTATGTAATTTCTTGAAACTCAACATCCAGGTGGGTGCACAGTGAGGTGATTCCTCGGGTGGTATGGCTGACCGTACAAGCACTGAGCTGCCAGGAGCTACCGCCGAATAACGCAGTAGGTCTCTTCTACCTTGGAAAGCGTACTATTGTAGTATGTTATTACCCGTCCCTAGCTATCCGGGGCCTAGATAGAATACCTCTAATTAGGGCTTACTGGCTTCGCTCTCCTTTATAACTTCTCCGTCCCATTGTGGAAAACCAGCCGCACTTCACAGTACGCATTTAACCGTGTAGAATGCTTCATCAATCTCTTCAGTTCTCATGTAAAGCTGGTGTTCTTTCTTCAGAATGGTGAGGGATTTCTCAATGTTGAAGAAACTTACCGGCGTGGTACATAGATACATGGGCTGAGGAATGTTTCGGGTGATGACTACCTCTTACTACCTGGTCCTTCTATGGGTCCTGGTGACCCTATTTGGGAGACCATGTGAACCAAGTAATTCACCTTCTTGCAAAAAGATTGACACTTCTTCACTTTCTGCTTCAGGTTAGCCGCTTGAGCCTTGCCATTTTACTGGTAAAACTCTCAAAATAATTTTCCAAGTTGCTGTAGGAACGATGATGTAAAGGTGTAGCAAGCAGGCATCGTAAGCAACACCCTCATCACTTTCAGCATGGGACCACCCTTCCAATGCATCGCTATGGACATTGTTGAACGAATGCGAACTGCCTCATACAAGACCAGTTCTGCCACTTTGGGTGCCGTTGGAGCTACGCAGTTTTCGGGGTATCGGTTGAGTCTAACCTGATGAGGGAAGCACTACAGTGATTTGGTCTGCACAAGATCCGTATAAAACCACCACAATTAGGTGTCTTGCCTGAGCAGTATATCACGATTCTGGAAGAGCACTTGAGCAAGGGTATGGCCGATCACCAGCTAAAGAAGAATGACAGGATGCCCCTTTTCTTGCCACCTTGCTGCTTGAACGCAGGGCACCACCAAATTGATACCATCTAGTTCCGTCTTCAGCAGGGAGCTGCATCTATCGTGTGCCCTGGTATTTCGGGAGCCCCTTTGGGTCAGAACAGCCAGCAAAGACTACATGGTGATCCTTATGGACTGTCTTCACGACGTGCATGAAACGACCCGTTAAAACAATCAGGTAGTGAGTGACCGAATAAAGGCCCATTGTGACCGGGAGGTCAACAACAATCGAAGTTGTCAGCTCGTTCTGGTATTGTCATTTCTTCCTACCAGAGGCGGCTATTCAAGTGAAGCAGATGAAGAAGTTTTCACCTAAATATAGTAGACATACAGTTTTATAATATGGTGTGTTACTGGCATTCTAAAACTTCAATCAGAAAGTTAAACTGCTGGCAGCCTGCAGTACTGTCAATGATCAATTCAACTTTTGTTTGTATTTATAGCAAGCAGGGAAAGAGTTGGTGGGGGTTGTTGCAAAATAGTTTACTTTCAAACCAAGTACAGCAGTGAGACTTTTTAAAGAAATTGCTTACCTAAACAGCTCGGTCACCATAGCAGCACGTCGTCACCAAAATAAGTAATAAGGTGGATACTCTTGCATATGTTTCGGGCCAACAGAAAATATTTTCACTTGTAGCAAGGGGGTTAGGAAAGCAAAGGTTTGTTAACCTTGGCCTTTAAGGTGGAAGGGGTGTAACCTGTTTTCCCTTGCCTTAATAAAAGGTAAGGTTAGGTATTATTTTTTATTTTATGTTGTATGTCTCTGCATAATAAACATTTCCAGGAAGATGATTATGAGATTGCTATAGTCCATGACTACAGAGAGGAGTAAGACCTAGAAGAGCAGCCTATAATGGTCATGAACACCATACCATGAAGATTGATAGGAAGCAGATAAATTAGGGGAAAGGGGCCGAAAAAGGATCAAATAGCAAGAATAATAAAAGATTCATAACAGGAGTACACCTATAAAACAAAAACAATTTACGATAATATATTTAACAGGAAGTACACGTATTTTAATGAGTACAACCCATTAAATTATTTATTATTATTATTGTTGTTATTGTAATTATTATTATTATTATCGACGCAGTTATAGAGTAATGTATATAAGCGAACTACTCATTTTCGTGATCGTCTGCATCTTTTATGATACATGATATGTAACACTTCTTATAATGTTCTACGATAAATTGAGGACCGTTTTGACAAAACTTAACAAACGCCATCTTCTTGAGATGCATTTATTGATAGGTAGTACAATTACTTTTGTTATTTCATTTATTTGCAAAAAACACGACAAAATCAAGAATGTTACAAAACTCAACATATCCATTTTTTGAAATGCACTTAACTTAAAAAGTTTAATTATTTTTCTTTCACAGTGGGCAAAAACCTCATCAAAATCATTAACATGTGCTTTATAGTAATGCTTAAATACAGCTGAATTGAACATTGGTAATTTAAACACATTTAAACCTAATTTGTTCAAAATTATTTATGTGAAGGAAAACTTCAATAAAGGATTAAGCTTTTTTTATGCATTACGCAAAATCACTGAAAATAGAAATGTACTAAATCTCAATGCAATGGTTCCTCATCATAATTAACCCGGCTTTCAGAATCTTTGCCACATCCTTTTAGAACTTTGTCATACAAAACTTTACCCTCTTCCGATTCATTATGGAAGTAACTCATTAACTTCGTCATGTCATCGGCTTTCCTCTTAGTGACATGGTTCACCATTGAAAGTTCAGTTGCTTTAGACATTACAGAAGCTGTCTGCTTTGGCTTAAACGCTTCAACTTCAATTGTTGTAGAAAAATCGTTACTGTACACGATTATTACGAGGGGCATACTGAAAGTCATGAGCAACACTGTTTTACAATCTTAATATTTATTTTTAAGCCAAACCAAATACATCATCATAATCTACAGACTTTCTTTCACTTTTTGACATCGTCTCCATTGTTTTGCACACATTTTTCCCATCGTTCTACAAGTTTGAAAATGCCCTTGTGATAGAACTCCGTTCCAGCTGCCCGCAGACCCTGAGCACTGCTTTCCGAATATCCTCCAGCGTCTCGTAGCGTAGGCCACGCATCTGCTCCTTCACAGATCCGAAAAGATGGTAGTCGGAGGTTTTTCGACAATGCCACAGCTGTTGGAAACTAAAGCAATATACTTTTTATCAATCATAATAACGTACTTGTTACTTTTCTAAACGAAGCAGCACATACTGGGAAATCATCTCCATTCTCACCTCTTATGATATATGAAATAGACACAGATCTTTCTAGCTTTTTGAAGTCCTCTATGCCGTTTAGATGGATCAACTTACATTTATCTTAGCAAAAAGTTATCCTATTCCGCTTTTGTACTCCTTCTATATAAATTGTCTCAAATGAAATAGAGCATATAAGCAGAAAGAACCGGCAGTATATTTATTTCCTTTTTCCCTGTTCTAAATTACTGCAGTTGGGATTAATGTCGTGATTTTTAGGGGCAAGTGTATATGTGCCACTTTTAGACTGAGGTAGTCTACTCCTACTCTTCCTGCCTTTTCAGCCATTTAAACATTCTGAATATTCAAGATTGTTATTCATTTTCGCCACTACAGAACACATTCGCTCACTATAGCGACCAAAAATACACTGAATTAGCGCGGAAAATAAAAAGTATATTGCTTTAGCTTCCAACAGCTGTGGCACTGTCGAAAAACAAACACATGGCATTGTTGTAGCCATGCATTTGATGATAATGAGTTAAAAGTGTGAGATGTTGATTTACTGAAAAATATCTTGAGTTTTGTGAAAATTTAAGAAATGTAGATGTTGATTTTCGTGAAAACTCTCTATATTAAGCACTCTTTTCAATGGGAAATGTGAATGTGATGTTATGAAAAGTGCATTCTTTTCCATTCATTACAATTGATCAGAATCCGTCAAAACCTGCATTTAGAAAAAAATGGTGCCTGTTGAGTTTTGTTAAAATGGTCCTCAATTGGATTGTTGCACTCCTGAACATACTGGAACTTTAATAGTAGTATATATATATATATATATATATATATATATGTAAGATTAAGTAATAAAAGTTCGTTATGTAAAATAAGTCACTTTAATGTTTTATTTTTAACTGTCACTGTTTTCAGACGATTGGTTTCTCCTGTCAGGTGAAAGACGTTCTTTTCCATTGTTTCGGGTACATAGGCTGGCTTTCCTTTCTAATGCATTTGCTTTTTTTTCTCCTTCTTTTCACATTGTTTATTTTCCTAAACAACCACGTTTCATTATAATCCTAGCCAAGAAATTGTCTTAAATCTTGTTCAATACCGGCCGTTGCCTTAGCGTGGTGTAGCGCGGCTAATTGCCAAGCGAGAGACCTGGGTTCGATTCCCGGTACCGGCGAACACTCAGTCTCGTGAGGTCCTTGGGGGCATATTGATAGAAAAGTAGCGGCTACAGATCGAGAACGACGCCTTCGGGCCGAGATGTGAGATGCAGCGGCCGGGCGGTAGGCCAAGGTCCCTTGTGGACTGTCGTGCCATGGAGTTAAGTTATGCAATTTCATTAAATAGCTTTTTAAAGCATCCGCGAAAAGCGATTAAAATGTAATGGTTTATTTTCTATTTTGATAATATAAACTGAATCATAAATGCTGCAATAAACTTTCCCACACATGCAACAATATTTTATTGAGCTGTTACGAACAGCAGATAGTACTGGCACATGCATGGGACGCGGCAAGTGTATCTCACTTTGGCAGTTAAACTTTTATTCATGGAAAGTTAACGAGGCGCCTCTCACATTTTCTGCTACAGCGTCTCACAAGACGCCTTTCATTTTTATTCATACCACTCTGAGTTTTATATCTCGTATGGGTATAATTATTGATTCCGTAAGTACAAAAACTATTTAATGCTTTCTACAACTTAGATATTTCAAGGCTTTAGCTAGGTTTATTAAATTGTTAATTTCTGTAGTGAATTTCTGGTGGATTTTACCACTCGGACTGGATTTGACCACTTTTGATTTCGTCAAAAAGGGGCCCTATTCCAGTGTACCGAAAAGCAGCAGCGCGCATTCGAGGAAATATCTGTTTTGAACCCGTTTGTATTCTCTGATGCTTTATTTTGTAAGCTGCCAGCAAAGTGGTCTCAGCCTTAATATTATGTTTTCTGGAAGTGACGCGGGCAATCAGTTACAGCTCACGCGTTCTAAGAATGCTGAGCGCAGGTACTCGGTATATGAACTCTAGATGCAAACTTTTATTTTCCGTCTCGAGAAATCAAGCAGTGTCTGGACCATGCTGAGTTTTCCTTGGAGTGTGACATACAAATCTGGGCACTCTAAGATCTAGGACTCGTCTAGCATGCTGGGGCATTTAAGTTTAAATCTGTGATATTACGTGATGGAGAACTTTATTGGAGATACTCTCACTAGAATATTTTCCGAGCATCTCAGTCCCAGCCTATGAGCGCTACCCCGTTTGTTTTATAATTTCCGGAGCTGTATGAAGGATTGGCGGAGCATCAGCGCAGAGACTGATTTGCGTAACATCATAGAGTAAATCGGGGCTGGTCAGCAACTGCTCATACAGAACGGAATTTTGTTGACTCAGGCGACCCTAGACAGCAAAGATAACGTACTTCTCCCTGAGTCGTTGCTTTCCATGGTTTTCATTCATTTCCATGCACCATCTTTAAGGGATAACCTTGAGATTGCCAAAATCAAAATTAAAATCCGTGAGCAATTTGTTATGACCAGGGACGATAGGTGTGCCATATGGCTAAACTGGACCAATTTCATTGTGGAAAGGTTTGGCATTGGACGTGACCACTCAGCCGTTAACAATATGTACACACCAATCACACATATGTTTTCTTTTTAACACTATTCTACACTTGATTAACACTTGCTCTTCCATTCTTCTTCCAAATTCTTTTTACTTTCTCTACACTTTCTATGTGAATAGTGTATAGAGAAGGTATTGCATTCCTCCAAAAATTAGATACCCAGATTTCACCGGAAATGCACGTTTGAGGGTCCCCGCATAAAAATATTGTGTTCCATTCACATGTCTTTCTTTACATCTCTGCAATAAATTATTGTTAAAAATGTTATACTTCTATTTAATGCTAATCGAGAAAAAACTAACAATAAGGGTGTAATTACTTGCTTCCTTGTAAGTAGAAGGGAAATACGGGAGTACCATAAGCTAAAGTAATAAGCAAATATTTTAAAAGCTGCTGCTATGTGGTTGAAGTTCCTTTGTTTTTATGGACAGGAGTTGACTAATTCCCGTATGAGAAAAGAATAAGTATTTTAAAGCTGAAACCAATAACAAGGAATATCTCAGAAACGGTCAACTCCACGAAAAATTATATAGCACAAATTGTACGTTTTAAGAACTCTGTATTTCTTTTTAAGTAAGTATTTGTCTATCCCTTACGGTTTACCAGTTTTGCAAAATTCCGCAGCAAAATTCATCCAAAATAAACATGTCTTTAAGAAGTTGTTCCCAGAAAATTAGGATACATATTTTATTTGTCATGTAAATATCTTATATAAACGATATTTTAATCAAAATCGTTAGAGCCATTTTTGAGAAAACCAACATTTTCGAAAAAATTTCCAGTATTTGAGGGTGGGAAATTTTCTTGGAAATCTTCGTGTGGCATCCTTGGAAGACACTGAACTTAAATATCAAATACACTTCTTTTTTTTAGCTACGCTGCCCACAGACACATACACGCAGTCACACACACGCGCGCGCGTACATTTCTAAAAAATGTTTTTTTTTATTGGATTCAGGTGATCCTAAAACATGTATTTTGGGTGAAATCTCGGTATCGAATTTTTTGGTGCATTACAATACCTTCTCTATACACTATGTACATAGCACGTGCAAGAAAGTAAAATACATTTTTAGAGAAAGGCCTGTGTGTGTCTGTGAACACGATATCTCAAGATCGAAATGTCGGTAAAATATCAAACTTGGTATTTAAGTTTGGTATTTTCCAGGGATGTTGGACAAAGATTTTGAGAAATATCCCCCCATCTCAAACTATCCTTTACATGGAAAATATTTCGAAAAGTTCGATTTTCTCAAAAATCGCTCTAACGATTTTGATCAAAACACCGTATATTAAAGATATTTATATTGTAATTAAAATGTATTTCTTGAATGTTCTGGGAATAGCTTCTATATATCTCTTTATCCTTAACCAATTTTTGTGTATTTTGCGTAAATTACTTCACAAAACTGCAGATCCCGTTAAAACACACAATTTGGCATATACATTTTTTTTTCGTGGAATTGATCATTTCTGAGATATTCCTTGTTATTTGTTTCAGATTTTAAATACTTAAAAGTTTTCCCACCTGAAAATTGTGGTATCCTGGCATTACACGGATTTCAACTACATGGTAACCAGCTTTTAAAAAAATTGTACTATTACTTTAGCCTAGTGTATTCCCTTCTACTTACAAGGAAGCAAGTAATTAAGACAATATCAGCTGTTGTTTATCCCGATTATCGTAAAGTATATAAAAGAACATGCTTATTAACAATAATTTGTTACAGTGATGCAGAGAAAGTCATGTGATTGTAAAACATATTTTCTATTTCACCTCGTAATGCCCTTAATACTCCATTTCCTACTTTACTTGTCCTCTGCTTCCACTTGCTCTCTAATATACACCAGTGCCTTCTTCTACACCTCCCTCTGCTTTTCACCATCCTCCGTCAATTTCTAGTCTCAATTTATAATCAGCATGCGTTTCTTAATCTCCCTTTCTCAATATTTCTCTCCTCAATTTAATCCATCATTATTTTCCGAATAAAGTACGGTTTTATTTTAATTTTCAATTTCTCGTTCCACTCCCCTTCTACCTCCTCTTCGTCACTTGCTTCCTCCTCATAGAACGTTGTTTGTTATAAATTATAATTATCCATCGGTGGATCAAATATTAGATTTAATGTGAATTGGTTTCGTATCTTGTTAATGTTTCGTTGTGAGTTAGGTGACGAACAACCACTGCAGCCGAAGTCTCAAACAAGGAAATCAAGAAATTCCGAAGAAACTTGGCTTCCGCACTTCGACAGAACTCTACAAAATTGGTATCTAGGGATTAGTCAAGGATACCATAGGACATATAAAACCATAGTGACTATATATCCCTGGAATAATGGTTCTACCTTCTATTTGAATCAAAAAAATCTAAATTAAAGAAAAATCAAAGTATGTACCAAGAGTTTTTTTTATAATTGCATCATTTAATTACACAAACCAGGGATGCTATTACATTAAAATAGCTCTGAGGGGGAAAAAACACCCATAACATCTTAAAAGAAAAAGATTTCTTAATCCCCTGCACAGTCGCAAAGCAATCCGAGAAACGGAATGCGATATATATATATATATTCCAGCAGGCTTACATTGATGAAGGTATATCAATGATGACAAAATTGAGAAAACTGTAGCAAAAAGAAATAAATAAACTTAGTTAAAATTCAACCACCCTCTCACAAAAGAATTTATCTAAGCAAAAATAAAAACAATGAAAGATATATCTACTCCATTTTATATACAGAGCAACACATAATAAGATTCAGCTGAGACATTCACAACTTGTCTACTATGAAAGACGGGGGCGATAATTATATTAAAAGGGAATAAAAAAAACTGTCATCAAATTACCCCTTAAGAGAAACAATAATTACTTGCCATAGGCAACTCTAGCATAAGCTACGAATGGTACTTGTAATTTAATCCTTCTGAGAAATGTACCACCCTGAAAAGCTCATGGACCCGGTTCGATTCCCGACCAAGGTCCATCCACCCAAATTAAAGAGAATAAAATAATTATGTTCAACTTTATGATAAAGATTGTCCCGCTCCCAACAACTGAGACAAATTCGAAGAGATTTGAATGAAAATAACCCAATGAGCCACAAGATCCACTACCAAACACAAAGTCGCATAGCATCACTTCCGACACCGAAATATCTGCCGAACTTCACCTTGCTACACTCAGTAACAAAGATCCGTTTTCACATATACACACAATTAAAGTTCCCCAAGCTGCACATAGAAATTTGAAATCGCTTAACAATGGCAGATACCTATGGTAGGTACGGGTTTGGCGTACCCGGGGTTCCCGAGCCACTCACCGCCACTTCACCCTACCCATCGCCATCCGCTGTTGCCACGTCTTTTGTTCTGCTTTTGTTTCTTTTGTTTGTTTACACTATCACCCTCTTCCTATTCTAGGCTTACGGAGATTATTAGATTTAAGACCTTAAGACTATTACTGTCCAGGGCTCACTTTATGTTAGTAGTGTTTGGCGTACCGCGAATGTCCGAGCCGCTCGCCCTCATTATAATTAGCTCATTCCCATCTGTCACAGCCACGTTAGACTCCACTTCACGTTACACCCTCCATTCCTCCCTATGATAGCGTCTTCCTCTTCTAGGGTTATAAAATTCTGAGGTTTAAGGTCTTAGGTCTATGAACTCCTGTCTCACCAACAGTGAACTTTCCTATCTCCGTGGTTCCTGTCCCACGGTTTCGGCGCAGCTTTCAACTTGTGTGTTCTCCGGAGGTCTCAAATGTGAAGGTTGCGAAGACCTTCCTCACTACAGTCGCTTTCGTGCGACAAAGGTGCGGAGCCGTTCCGATATCATGTGCACCCAATTAGCTCCCAAGATGCCGGAGCTCCACGAGCAGCTCGGCGACCGTGAGTGGCTGGGTTGATCGGGGGGATCCGACGTGTTACCGCTATCTGGGGCCCGATGTAATCAACCACAAGTCCCCTGAAACTACGCTGACTCATTGAGGCAGTGACAGTCGGAGGGTAACCCTTCTGAGGTACTCCTTGAGATCAGGTATGTAGCGGGTGCTCCAGGCCGGCACAAACCGGAAGATTTAGGTGTTTTTTCTTGTATCCCCCAGATGGCAATCTGACGCCGAAGGTTCCGGAAGGGGGACTATACCATTATGGCTCCTCTGCGCTTACCCCCCTCAATACCACGTTTTTTTCTTGTTTTTTTTTTTTTTTGTGATGCGTCTTATGTGCAAGAAAAAGACACTGAAGGATGTCAGTCCCTTTTATATCCAAAAATAACTGGTCAGAATTCGTGGAAAGGTCACCAATGCCACACTCCTTATTGAGGTGCAACCGGCCAAATTGATGATCTCTTTTTGATTCTTACCCTATTAAGCACAAATCCTTGAATAATGGTCGAGGTATAATGACGACCGAAAGTCTGGACGGATTATCCAATGAAGAAATAGTGAATTGTCTTTCTGACCAAGTTGTTATCGGTGCGTACAGGTTATTTGGTAAACGGGACAAGAAGCCGTGCCTGCTTCACACCGTCTTTTTGACGTTTGAACGGACTGAAATTCCAGGTTTTATCATGTGTGTCAATGAAAAGGCGCCAGTACACCCATATATCCCGAGCCCGATGCGTTGTTACCGCTGTCAGAAATTTGGAAATACACAACAACCTTGCACCAATTCGCCGGTTTGTGCTCAATGCGGGCAAAAAGCACGATGGATCTCTATGCACCCAAGGTCCCACCTGCGTCAACTGTGGAGAGGCGCATGCATCTAATTCTAAGGAGTGTTACCGTTTCCTTGAGGAGAAGACGAAGCAGGAGATAAGAGTCAAAGACCACTTAAACTTTCAAGCGGCACGCAAAAGTTATCTTGAGCTGAACACGACCACCAATTTGAATTATTCCGCTGCTGTCCGCCAGCCAGTGCAGAAATAGGATCCTGTAGTTCAGACAATCCCTGGTCCTTGTTGCCGTCTGACTATTGGTATACAGCCTTATTTCTACTCCAACGTTTCTTCTCCAAATGCCACTCCGATACACCCGGTTTGCTCTATGCCCTCTACATCTTCTGCTACTGTAAGTGATCGCCTGACCCGTAAGTCGCCCATTCGTCGTCCCACAAGTCGTTCCAGTTCTCCTAACCGCACCCGAACGGCTTGTTTGGACACCGATGCTAGCGATGGAAATCCTGATTCAATGCCTGTTTGCGGCCACACTCGCCTGAGCCGTAGTCCAACCAAAAAGAAAAAGATAAAGCTGTTCCAGACACCCCAGGCCGCCCATTGATTCGCTTACCGATAAGCGCATGCTGAAAACCAGCCTTCTTACCGGCCTTATTATGACCCTGCTCCATTGGAATATACGTAGTCTATGCACACATCGGTCCGAACTGGAAATTTTAATGCGAACTTATACACCTCTCATCGTTTGCTTACAGGAGACAAAGCTTAGTCCTCGAGATACCTTAGCTTTGCATGGTACACCCCAGTTCGCTTTGATCTGGACCTGGAGGAAGGTTCTCCTGTGCACGATGGTACCATTGTCCCAGTTCGAGACAACGTGTGTTTCCTTCCTGTGCTACTCACCACTTAATTGCAAGCTGCTGCTGTCCACCTTTCAATTCCGGGTTTTAGTTTATCCGTCTGTAGTCTTTATGTTCCACCTTCGACTCCCCTTGCCATTGCTGACCTGGTGAGATTAGTTTCGCACTTGCCTCCAACATACCTTCTAGCGGGAGACTTCAATGGTCATCACCCTCTATGGGGATCTCCCAGGACGTGTGCGAGGGGTGTCTTAATCGCTGACTTCCTGGATACACTGAACTTCTCAGTTTTGAATACTGGTGAGCCTACTTTTCTTTCAGACTCCACTGGCACCCTTTCTCACCTCGATTTAAGTATCTGCTCAGCGCAGCTTACACACCGCTTGGAGGGGAACGTCGACTCTGATGCTCACTCCAGTGATTATTTTCCTGTTGTTCTTACTTTTCTTCGTCATACTCCTCCAACCACTGGTGTACCAAAATTCCAGCCCAGCAAGGCAGATTGGTCACTTTACTCTCGCTTAGCCCATTTCTCCGATAGAGACTATCCCACCGTTGGTAGCATGACTGAGCACCTGACTTCTGTTATTATGGCCGCTGCAGAGCACTGTATTCCCAGTATGTCTCCCCATCCCGGGCGTACCCGGTCCCTTGGTGGAACGAGGAATGCGGCAAAGTAATTCGTGCGCGAAGTGCTCTTCAGGGTTTCAAACGTCACCGAACGGAAGATGTCTTACTGGTGTATAAACGATTCAGGGCTAGAGCACGTCGTGTTATCCGTGAAAGTAAGATGGCCTCTTGGAAGCGTTATATGGAGAGCTTTCATAACTCCACGCCCACATCTGTAGTGTGGGACCGACTTCGGCGCGTAGCCGGTAAGGCAAAACCGTGTACTATACCCGGTCTTAGGGTATGAGGCGATATCCTGGTGGAGCCGGCACTTATTGCCAACATCTTAGGCAGGACGTTTGAGGCAGTTTCCATTTCCGTTAATTATAGTCCCGCTTTTGTTCCCCTCAAGGTGGCTTTGGAAGCTCGGGGTTGTCGTTCTTCTCCAATAATCATGAGGACTATAACCACCCTTTTAGTTTGGACGAGCTGGAACATGCCCTCTATATTTCTAGGCATTCTGCTCCTGGACCTGATGCCATACATACTACATCATTTGCCTTCAGATGGTAAGCTCTTTCTCCTCCAGCGCCATAGCCGTATTTGGCATGAAGGTAAGTTTCCTGCTGTTTAGCGCGATTCCGTAACCAGTTGCGTTTGCAAGGTTATGGAACGCATGTTAATTGGGCGGTTAATGTGGTAGCTTGAGTCTCGCGGCCTCTTCGTCGGCACCGCTCTACAATCAATCATCTGGTGGCTCTTTCGACTCACATATGAACGGGTTCCGGAGAAAGAGCCAGACAGTGGCTGTGTTTTTTGACTTCGAGAAAGTTTTCGACACGAGTTAAAGGACTCGCATTCTTCGTACAGTTCATCGGTGAGGTTTCCGTGGTCGCCTCCCCCATATTCATTCGGAAGTCCATGAAAGAGCGTGTATTTCGTGTGCGTTTGGGTTCTATTTCATCTGTTTGTTTTACTCAGGAGAATGAAGTACTTCAGGGTTCAGTGCTTAGTGTCACACTGTTCCTTCTAGCTGTCAACACTGTTGTTTACTAACTTCCACCAGGGATTTCATCGTTGCTATTTGTCGACGATTTTGTTGTGTACCTCACAATCTGTCATCTTGAGCGTCATCTTCAGCGATGTCTAGACTCCATTTCCTCCTGGAGTCTGGAAAATGGCTTTCACTTCTCCTCTGAGAAGACGGTTTGTGCAAATTTCTGGCACCGGAAGGAGTTTCCTTCTCCTACTCTCCACTTCGGCACAGACATACTACCGTCTGCAAATGAGGCGAAATCCATGGGATTAATATTTGATCGAAAGTTATATTTGTCCGCCCATATAACTTATTTGAAAGCACGGTGCAATCTCTCGTTTTACGTATTTTAAGTGGCACATACTGGGGAACTGCTAGGACCGTACTTCTATACCTGTATCAATCCTTAGTCCGTTCCAAATTGGATTATGCGTGTATCATTTATTCTTCTGTAGGACCCCCTATCCTTCGCCGCTTAAACACTATTCACCATCAAGGCATTCGTTTAGCAACTGGTACCTTCTGCACTAGCCTAGTTGATAATGTTTGTGTGGAAGCTGCAGAACCACCGCTATGTTATCGCCGTGAGCATTTTCTCTGCAGCTAAGCATGCCGTCTATCCAGCATGCCTGAACAGCCAGGTCATGCATCCTTCTTTGATGATTCTTTGGATGATTTGTACGCTCCCTTTCCCTGTTGCCGCCAGGGGTGCGTTTTCGTACCCTCCTTGCGCAAATGGATATGTCTATGCCTTTTGTTCTTCCCAAAAGAGAAACCACTTTCCCTGCTTGGCTTCGTCAGGGGACCCCCATCCATCTAGGTTCTCTCAGCATTTCGAAATCAAATGCTCCTGGTTTTATTCTTCATTCCCTCTTTTTAGCCCTGAAGGACCAACATCCGGACAACATTTTTATTTATACTGACAGGTCGAAGAACGCTCAAGGAGTTGGATGTGCTTTTGTTGTTGGAGACCAAAGTTTTAATTTTCGTCTCTCACGACAGTCTTCAATTTTTACCTTTGAGCTTTTTAGTATTCTCCAGGCCCCTTTTTATCTGCGGAGACATAAGATATCGCTCACTGCCATCTGTACCGATTCTCGCAGTGCCCTCCAAAGCCTTCGTGCGCTGTACTCCTTTCACCCTTTCCTATACATCCAGGATTATCTTCAATCCCTCTCAGAGGTAGGCTTCAGTGTGCCGTTCCTGTAGGTGCCTGGTCATACCGGTGTTGTTGGGAATGAGGCAGCCGATGCTGCTGCTAAGAGAATCTTTTGTTCTTCCGTTCCCGCGAATGATCTGAAGGCGGTTTTCCGTGGGGCCATTCTTTCTCGTTGGGCGGCTTAATAGTCCCAAATTAGTGACAACAAATTGCGGGCAATTAAGTCACACTCGCAAGTCTGGAAAACCTCTTGTCGCGCTTCCCGCCGAGAAGAGGTCATTTTATATCACCTACGTATGGGACACTGCCAGTTTAGGCCACTGTCATTTACTGCGCGGAGAGCCAGCTCCAGTTGGTATGGTGTGTCCATGACAGTAAAACACATTTTAATCGACTGCCAGTTTTTATCTCCCCTTCGCCTGTCATCGCGTTTACCACATGACGTGCGTGTCCGCATGGCGGACAATCTGCATGCTATAGAACGTGTTTTATCTTTTAATCGACTGTGCCCTTTAATTGGCCGTGTATAGTTTTAGTTCCGTTTTACAGCTTTGGCAGTATGTAGTTTTTATTTTGTATTTTAACCTACCGTGCGAGACTATTGGGACAGATAATAATTGATCTAAGATAAAAAATGCATCCTTCCAGGTAAACTCAGGAAACCGCACTCAACAAGTCACCCGATTTTTCGCTTCGCATACCCCCTCCCCCAATGCCTACACACTTTATATTAATATTTACTAATTTAGTGCAATAACGATTAATTTTTCTATTTATAAAATGTGAAATCTAATAAGCAAGCCGAATTGCCAGAATCTAACAAAACCCGTACAGGAGTTCGCCCCAAAAAATATCCACATGAGGGTATAAAGGGTTCGTTACGGTCATTACTTTCGGCTCACAAGACGAGTTAACCATCGCCTTCACCGGGGCCCACCGTCATAACTCCCGCTCCGAAGGATGCCTCCCCGTAGTACCATAAGCCTGACCAGGCCACGCCCGACTGCGGCAAAAATAACACCTACGCCTTAGGAAGGCGAAATCCGCTGGAGACTGGTTAGGGTGAAATCTCACACAATCCCCCATTACGGAGTGTCTGCCCAAATCACGAAAACGATCGGCAATCGCCATTTCATTGATTGCTGGGTTCAACCTTTCTAAAACGACAAAGGTTTTAGGAGCCTAGAAAATACTAAAGCCCAACGGGTTGCAGCATTCAACACTGTGTCACATACTTCTAACTCATCTGAGGTAACCATCTTATAAACGAAAGCGCTCGACATACGTAGCAAAGGGTTCATCTAGCGCTTGAGGTGAAAAGTAATTGGCCCCTCCCATACTGAGCCCTTTCTCGCATTGGAGCAAGATAATTCAAAAGTTCGGCATGAAAGGTGATAAGCGGCATATCTAGGAATCTCGTCTCACGCAACAGAATTAAAGAAGATCCAGACAACTTGGTGTCTTCAAAATCAAAGAGTGAAGTCTCCGGGACATCATACATCCGAGCCCTATCCACCACTTTTAACCAGAATTTAAAAAATTCTAATAAAGAGGCACAGTCTTGTATATCAAAAGAGGGAGCCTCGTTCACCATCTGTTGCAAAGGATGGTCTAATGTTAGATAAGAAGAGGCATTAGCCAAAGTCCTAGCATTTTCCTCTACCGAAACTCCGAGTCGCCTACAAACTATACAGCACCCACACTCCCAGACGTAGGTCCATCAAGCAATTTTAAATATTGCCTCTCATGTTTGGCTAGATTTTCACTGCACACTTTCATTTGGGAACTTTTAGGGAAATTCTTTAACAAATAATCTAGTCTAAAAATGTAGTGTAGCACCCGGAACAGAAACCGCTTTATCTGACGTTCTTGGGGATATCCATATCATTCCCAATCTTCTAATACGTTCTTGAACTCAACATTAGCAAACCTACAATCCTCTATGGCCTGTTTAACTATATTTAAATCCCAAAGTCACCAGAGGGCTGTATTCGGCCTTTCTCAAAGCCTCTAAAATTAACGGTACTTCTACAGAAGATATCACCCCCCTATACAGCTACCTCAACAAAAGTTCTGACTTCCTCAAGCCTTCACAAGACCGGTCCGGGTTCATGGTGAACACAGAAAAAAATCACCAACTCCAAAATTGAAAACAAAAAAATTAAAAGTTACAACACAAATAAGTGTTCAAAATCACCAAATAACCACGCTCTGCTACCACTGTGAGAGACCACCGCTGCAGCCGAAACCGCAAGCAAGGAAGTGAAGAAATTCCGAAGAAAATTCGCTTATAGCACTTCCACATAACTGCACAAAATTGGTATCTGGGGTTAGGAAGTATACCACAGGCTATATAAAACCCCAGTGAGCTATATATTTCTGGAAGAATGGAGAGCTACTTTTTATTTGAAAAAGAATGTCTAAATTAGAAAAAATCACCAAATTGTGTACCGAGAGTTGTTTTATTTAGCATTTAATTAGCCAAACACAGGGGTGCTGCTGCATTAAAACCACTCTGAGGAAAAGAACACACCAATAACATCTTTAAAAAAAAACAACAAAAAAACAAGGTTTCTTAAGCCCCTGCTCAGTCGCAAAGCAATCCTAGAAATAGAATGCAATATATATGGAAATACCAGCATTATTACATTGATCAAGATATATTGGTGATGATAAAATTGAGAAAACTATAGGAAAGAGAAAAAACAAACTTAGTTGAATACCAAGCGGGTCCTTTCACAAAAGAATTTAACTAGGAAAAAAAATAAACTGTAGTGTGTATCTACTTCATTTTATATACAGAGCAACACTCAATAAGATTCAGCCTAGATATTCATAACTTGGCTAGTATGAAAGGCAGAGGCGATACTTATATTAAAAGGGGAGATACTGTCATCAAATTACGCCTTAAGAGAAACATCAATGACTTGCTACAGGCAATTCTAGCATAATCTACGAGTAGTACTTATAATTTAATCGTTCTGAGAAAGATACTACCCCGAACAACTCGGGGGACCTCCGTTCGATTTCCGACCGAGGGCCACCTACCCAAATGAAAACGAATGTAATAACTACGTTTAACTTTGTGGAAAGGATTGCCCTACCAACTGAGACAAATTGTAAAAGATTTGAATGAAAATAAGCCAATGTGCCACAAGTTCCACTATCAAACACAAAGTCGTATAGCATCACTTGCCACAACGAAATATCTGCCGAACTTCACCTTGCCACACTCTGTAACAAAGATCCGTTTTCCACATATACATGACAGTTAAAGTTCCCTAAAGCTGCACTTAAAAGCCTGAAATCGCTTAACAATGGCAGATATGCCAAAACGTCGCGTTCTATTTTCCCCTTCGAGAATTTCCAAAGGTCTCATATATATGTATATATGCGCAATATACGAAATATCTTTCTCACGCGATATTACCGTACTATCAAGAACAAGCCATTCACTATAAAAAGATTTGTCCCTAATATATATTATATATGTATACACATATAAGTATATATCAGGATTGCTTAACCTATACAGTCCATAATTGTTAATGGTGAACACAACCTCGAACGGCAAGCATTCACCGATAACGTAATCGATAGTGTATTAACTCTCTAAGCAAAATTCACTGAACTCTTTCCTCTTAATACCGTCACGCGCATACACACACACACACACACACACACACACACACACACACACACACACACATGTGACCAATAGCAATGCACTAAATCAATTTCAACTCTAACATGGGAATTAAGGTGTGTAAACTCGTAACTGACGAAAAATCTCAGTCACAATTTGTACATAAGTACATTAAGCTACTAAATCCCTATAACGGACAAGCTGAAAATCTGCCTTTAGGGGGAAAATGCTTATAAAAATTATAGTAATAGCATAATTCATAAAAACTGTATAAAATAATTGTGCAATTAAAATCTCCCAATATGGGAAAATGCCAAATACATCTAAAAGCACCACAAATGATAAAACTCCGGAACTCAGCATACAATACTGTCGGTGCCCAATTTAACCTTCACTAAAAAAAAAACTATGATCTTAAAAGCAACTTAAGGCCATTCTTCTGTGTCATGCATAATTAAAAAATATCCGGGATACTGACAATTCGACTAATAATTAAAACAAAGCAGATACGTACATCCCACGGAACAATTAATACCCAACCCCAAACCAAAAGATTAGATTCTCGGGAAGTGTCTTACCTTAACATACAAACATGCATCTACCCATATTGAAGTTGCTTATTCCGAAAACAAAGTTAGTCGCACACCACGAGCCTGAACCCAACCACCATCAGGACAACCCCTCCCAGTCGTTTTACAACTAACCCCTTACTCCAAGGATCATCCGCTGATAGTCGGACAGCTGAAAGTCAGCGCACTGCGCGGTAGAACACTCCGCGAGGCAGAAAAGTGTCCGCGAAAGCGCGCAAAGAATTAAGCCGTGTGAGGTTGGACTTTAACAAAATTTGGAAACACAATTGTTTCAGTTGTTATTTCTACTTGTTCAATTCTTGCTTCCAGGAAGTTTTAGTAATTGTGGTCAAAATTTGTCTATGTGATTGTATAAATCTTTATTTTTGTTTTATATATCCGCACTATTATGCTCAGCTAGTTCAGTCCCTGCTTCAGTTGTTTGTACTCCATATTGGGGACTTTGAAAGAGAACATGTCCGGGAGCGTTTTGTTTTTTACAGATAGTAACATTATTAATGTTTTACTGATTTTTTTCCAATATGCTTTATAAAATCCAGGTCCAGTGATGTAATGGATTACTTCTCTGGCAGGTTGAATGTGCTTGAGCCTAATTCTTTCGTTGATGTTAATAAATACATTGTATACTCTTCTTTCCAATTTTATGGTATCCCTTCTTGGTACCACCTAATTTAAAAAAAAAAAAACGCTTAATTTTAATTATATTTTCACATCTTCTTCCAGCTATTTGTGTTACTATTAATTCTTCTTTAAACAAAATTTAGCTTCCATAAGTTAAATTAAAATATCTATTGGCCAAATTCCTGTCATGGTAGGATTAGTTTTAACTGTATATCTAGTAAATGTTTTTCTTTGATTTCGTCTTATTTAAACATCCTGCATTCCCATTGGCCCAAACACCAGCGGCGATTATTATGATGGTTGCAAATATGCTGTTATCATATATTGAAATAATAGTTAATGGCATTTTATAGTTCGGTTGCATGATTCTGGCCAACTTCTCTTCACGGTTTTGGAGTTGTTTCTTGCGTAATCAGCGTTCTTCCTAAAATTAAGTTTCTCAGCGAAATATATCCTGGGAATCTGGTCTGCTTTTGTCATTTTATAATTTGATTATTAAATTTAATTTTAAACCACCCTTCAAAATCATATAATTTTACTTCTTCGTTGCTATTTGTAGTTTTGAATTTGTGCACCGGTTATTCAGTTTATGTGTAGGTTATTTGATTTGCTTTCCAAATCATTCCTCCTTTTACTCTCAATAATGAATAAAAGATCAACAGCATATGCAATGGTATTTATAACAGTGCGTCTTCATTTATATCTTCTAATAAGGTCTTCAATACACTCTCCCAAAACAAAAAAAACATTTCTGCTATAACAATCTTTTGGTTGTTACAATAATCTTGCAGTATTTCATAAAGACATTTTTGGCAATTCTTTTATTTATAAAAAAGTATCGCCACCATAGATTATCAATCGAGCTGAAAATAACAATTAAAGCTCCTATAATATATTTAGCTGTGAATGTTTCACGGCTTTAATGCACATTTCTCGCATCTTCGATTGATAAAGCCTTTCTAAATCTTAATTGTTTTTAACTCATTCCAACCATAGGTCAAAATTATTCTACTTATTTGTTCACTGAATCATTTACTCCAACTCTTCAAAAAACTAACCATCTGAATCCCCCCACCAAAAAATAAATAAAAAAAGGTCCATAATATTTGGTCTTTTTTTATTATAACTTCTTTTGCTTATTTCCAAAAGTTTGGAAAGCGACCTTCCATATACAGTCATTGAATAATATATACAAAAAGGTGAAATTGTATCTTCCAAATTAAAAAACAAAGTATTGTTTGTAATTCCGTAGTTCCGGCAGTATGTTTCTTCTGCAACCTTTTAATTATGAACCTAATTTCTGTTATATCCAAAGGATGCTGAACTTCCTGTTTATTTAAGTATCACCATTTAATATGTGGTCGTCATCTGGATTTAATTTCTCTAATAGAACGTTTGTCAATTCCTTCCGTAGTCATGTTACCGTCTCCTTAATGTATCGTCAATACTTGGGGTTACTTCACCTATGATTTTGTACGGCGTTCCACAAATGTGTTTGTATCTAATTTATTCTCAACCAAATTCCTCCAAGTTTCTTATAGCTTCTCGATAGTTCCTTAAATTTATTTCTGTTTCTGTACTACAATAGATTTTTGGTATATTTTTAAATAACTTTCGCATTTTTAGCTGTATCTGTAGCATATCGATCCAAACCTTTTTAAAATATTTTTGTTTTGTTTTTGGTAAGGTTTTCGAAATAACATTTTTATAGCTTTAGTTAATTTGGATGCTTCATGATCCACAGAGTTTCCAATGTACATGGGAGCTATACTTTTAAATTCACTTTTCGTCTATTTCAGTTAGCTTCTTGAAATTAAATAGCGGTTGGCCTCTTCTATTACCTTGCCTCAATGTGTTTTCCTTGCAATAACTAAAGTAAATCAATCTGTGATTACTAGGAGTAAAATCTTGTCCGACTTAGATTGATTTCCTATTTAATACTACAAATAGTGATATCAATGAATGTCGCTCTTGCTGTTTTCATTGGTAAATGGGCTATTGGGGTATTTTTATCTTTTGTTACTACATTTAATACCGCAATGGATTCTTCTGATTTCTCCCCTCTTTAATCTTTATACCTTATATGCCATTAGTCGATTTTGCATTTGCATCACAGATACAACTTGCGGAGGCGGAAGTGGTCACAGCAAGCAATGCGTTCAGATTACAGCTACAACAAGTACGATGTGATGTGTATCACTAGGATTCGTTTATCTATACAGTTGTTATTATAATTACAATAATAAATATTTTACATATTCTCCAATACTTTCTAAAAACTGGAAGAGAAATCTAAGCATGTGGCGCATGCATCGCATACAAGAGGAATACGCCATTGCGCTGGCTGCTAGAGTGTATTCGATGCCTGCGGTTTATTGTATTAAGCAACTCTAGCATAAGTTAGTAAGTAATTCACATTAGTGAAGCAATGGTATTTGAAAACCTTTATTTGTGCATTGTAGTAGAAGGCCATAATACTAATTGTGTGTTTACTGTACCATGTGCTTTCCACGTGTTACTCGTATTTACTATTCTATTATCATGTAGTGAAAACTTAGAAATCGTGATTGACCCTAGAGTCCTACTCTTGCTGGCTATGGTGGAGATTAAAGAAGAAATTTTTACAGTAAAGGATGTTACTGTCGGAAAAGTAATGTTAAAGGTAATTAACCTAAAAGATATGTCGTGAAATCGAATTATAACTATTGACCGTTGATAATATATTTATTTTTAGTTCCCACCATAAAGAATTGGTAGAAAATAGAGCATATGTATATTGCGATAACTATGCTTTGGGGTTAGAAATGGCCGCGCCGTGGCCGAATGGTTAGACCATTTGCCTCTCACCTAGGCGGCCGGGGTTCGATCCCAAGTGACCGTATGTGAGATTTGTGGTGGACAAAGCGGCGCTGGGGCGAGTTTTCTCCGGGTACTCCGGTTTTCCCCGCCATTGCATTCCACCGGTGCTCCATCATCATTCATGTATCACCAGTGTCACCGCCTGCGATGCCATAAATTGTTAAAGTGGGCGTTAAACATTACCAAAAAAAAGGTTAGAAAAAGACGTCTCGTGGCAGCATAGGACAGGGATTAGGGCAACTCGCACGAATCAAACTTATGCTGCAAAAATGATGGATTTAATAAAGTAATGTGTAATTGAGAGAGAGAGAGAGAGAGAGAGAGAGAGAGAGATATTTGACATAAGTAAGCAACTGGGAATACAAAGGTTATGAAAAGAAAGGAATATTACCTGGAGAAGAATAAAGTGTACCAGTTATATTGTCGGAGAGTGCCTTGCGTTTGTTACCCCTTGGCTGCGGAACCAGCAGCGACTTTGGCGGTATTTTACCATCTTAACCATCGCACACTCCAAATGTTTTAGGTTAAACGCCTCCTCTTAAGAAAAAGTTACGTATAGCTTGCTAGGCTTTATTCATCTTCAACTTGTGACATTCCACCCACGTATGAGATAAGTTAACAGGAAGGAAGTGATTCAATATTCTCATGACACACCTATATGATGATACTACTTATTGCACAACTTGCATACTAATTGCAATTTATGGATAGTTTGTTAAGCTTTTGGCTTATATGTTACAATATATTGCGAACAATTTACGCCTTCGGACGATTTGGCAATGCTTATACACAATTTCTAAGTTTTTCGATTTTGTGATAAGAGAGGAATTAATCAATGGGAACTCCAAAGCAAAGCTTTCAGTGAAAACAAAATAAAAGTGCCACCCAAGCTTTTAAATTCAGCAGTTCATTCTATAAATATAAGCATCTCTTGTGTCTGTCACCTAATGTATATGGCATTGTGTATATTGTGTGACAGATCATTTGAGTGAACGCAGTGTCAGGTGTAATAATTCTGTTACATGCAAGCGATTATATGTAGTTAATATGACTGTCTATGTGTTTTATAATTTAAATAAGTAGCAATAGTTTAAAAGTATTGTTAAGCTAGGACACGAAAAACTATGGACAGCATGAATGTTATTTAAGGCTATATATTTCATTACCCATCAATTAATGTAAAATTATATTTAATTTACTTTTAAGAAGGTGCTTTTGTACATAGTAGAGTACATATCCACCCAAAAACCGTAATCACAACCTATTTTTATTTTACTACCAAGAAATCGTAGTTTGTAGACAGGAGCCTTTGTATTTTCCATCTCATACGGCCATGGCGAATGTAAGTGAATATGAATGTCAGGTCCCTATTAGTAACCAGTAAATAACCAGTTTTCATTCAGACTAAAAATTACGATGTAATAATAATAATAATAATAATAATAATAGTAATAATACTAATACTAATAATAATAATAATAATAATAATAATAATAATAATAATAATAATAATAGACTTTAGTGAATATTATTTTGCAATATGAAAACTGATAATTACTTGCAGTAGTTATTATTATTATTATTATTATTATTATTATTATTATTATCATTATTATTATTGTTGTTGTTGTTATCAGAGCTAAGGAGTTCGAACCAATTCCTTCGTGCACAGTAAGAGCGGCCAAACTTGGCAATACCATGCGGCGCTACTTGCGAGAAAGAAGGTCAACGCAGAATGTAACCCATTACCGCTTTCATTGCATAACACAGAACCACGTTGGAAGGAAGGCGTTCGAATAATATATTTGTTCTTCTCAAATATGAGCAAACTTAGTTTGTTTTACAACCATAGTAAGTTTTCTAGCAGTGTACATATTCATCTATTTATTTAGAAACCGGTGTCAGTTCTAGTATACAAACTGTCAGACATCTAGCAACAGAGCAGCTTCACAGAAGTATATTATTGATTGCTAATTTATTTAAAACGTTATCCACAATTATTATCGTCCTGTATATAGCTGAACGTAATCTGTGCGGCATGTAGATGAACTGTCAAGACGGGTCTATCTGAAATAAAGATGAAAATGATAAGTGTAGTTGAAAAGAATGCAGGATTCAGTGCAATGTATCACATACATGCTGCAGTTTTAGATTCCAACAGATGCCATTTGCTTGATGTTACTGAACTGATAATATAGAATTTCAAATATGTCGCGATTACATCATGCGAGGTGGAACGGACTTTTACGCATTACAAAGCTTGTTTGTTGGAACGTAGAATGAGTTTTTCATTTGAAAGGCTTCAGAAGTACATTATAGTTTTCAATAATACGGCTGCAGTTGAGAGATTTAGTTTATTTCATGCTTTAGTTTTTACTTAGCAGGAGACCTAAGATATTTAAGACGCTAATGTTATTATTTGTATATTATTTTACTTTCGATCAGTAAACATTACAATCCACATCATAATTCCTTGGTGCTTCCCTAATGTACATATGTAAAGAAGGAAAACAGTCAGAGTCAGCCTGTATATATGTAACAATCTGTATGTATAATTAATGATCTAAATAGGTATGCTTTAACGAATGTCTCATAAGTCATTTTTGTTCTCTGGAAACAACACAGTTTACTTGATAACAGGTTTGTTTACCTCTGCACCGTGCGTTCTTTTCTGACTTGTTTTGAAGCGGCGAGCCGATCACTCGCATCATATATACGGGACGGCGAATTGTACAGTCGGAACCATTTGCATCGCGGGTCGATGCGGGATGTAATGGAACTAACTCGCATTTCGCCCGCCACCGCATGCTCTATCGATTCTTTCCAAAGGGAACTTTTCCTTTTCGGCAAGACTTGTCGCTAGGTAGTAGCAGTACTGCAAATCACCAGCAACTAACAGGCACTTCAAACCATGCGGCAACTGAAGACAACATACTTTTCACAAAAATAAATACCCATTTTCTGTTAGCGCGCGAAGGGCGTTCTCGCATAGAGGGTATTAGAATAACATTTGTCATACTATACTACCTGGTCTTTTGCTGTTCAGAGGTAATGGCGGCGATACGCCACAGAGCCCACCTCAGCAATCATTGTAAACTAATGGGCAAATATTATAAATGCGATTTCCATACATCTGTAGAAATTGAGCTGGTATTGTGTTTCGGTTAAGTAGTTTAGCAGAAGTAAGAATGACTCCAGTGTTGACTTACAAACGTAACCTTAATTAGCAAAGATACATACATCTGATTAGGATAGCTGAAGTCGTTGAAATACGACACTAGAAAACGACTAAGGAGTCGGAAAGTGGATAGAATCCTTTTGAGTACTATTTTTTTTTTTTTTTTAACAGAACTGCTTATTTATGTAACTTATGCAAAATATAACATTTTACAGTTTAATGGAGCCTCCTTCTGATAAGAGAAATAAACTTTATAGTAGCAAATTACAAGGCTTTTTACTTCGCATAGCGTTGTAATATTGCCGTTCTCTTACATACAAACGCTTCAATACAGTTGAAAGTTTACAATTGAATGTTTTATAAATATCAACTACAAATGCTGCAAATAAAACAGCAAAATACGCCTACCTCAACTGTCAATCATTCCTCCCAAATTAATAATATTTTCTATCAATAACCACATTCAACGGCATCTGTATAATTTTATTACCATGTTAAAGAAATAGTTCGGTCAAGCATTGTTAATGTTTACATTAACCCACAGTGGATCTAAGGAAACATTTTACCTTCATGTTATAAAGTCTCGCTCGACAAGAAGGAAATTAAAATGTTTCAGGCACACGATACGAAAATAAATATTTCAGAAATTTTGAGTGTGTTCAGCATGAATACATTCTTTATATACGTAACTATGCAGTTATGCAACACAAATACAATACTATGTGATAATAGGACTCATAGTATTCAAAGCACATAACATAGACAAGAAATTAATAACATAAAAGACGGCATTGATGGTTTAAAAAAGCATTCCTAAAAGTACCGGACTCCAACGAATAAAGTGTTAAATTGTGTATTAGACAGAAAAATTGCACAACGGAGTTGTAATTAGCTGAATATATAGAACAGCGCCTTTAACCTGATTCTCCATTTCTGATAATAACAATCTCGAAGTATTAAATAGATTGCTATTGCTCAATATCAGAAAATAAGCATGCAGTACACAAGATTCGAACCCACGACAGACGGCGCTGTTAAATTCAACGTATAGCCACGCAACCTCCTCGCCTATTCTTCAGTTGGAGACGGTGCGATCTGTTCGGTGGATAGTATGAACCAATCTGTCCCTAATTGGGCAAGAAATTTCATTGCAAGGCGGAAAGTTCGTAACATCCAGAGAAATGTTTTAGATACTGTGCTGTTGTTTCTAGATATTTATTTAGATTTATTTAGGGGATGAAATTTAATTAAATTAATAATAAACTCCCTGAAGAATTTAAACTTCTAAGTGAAAAAAAAAGGATCCACTTTTATTTTTATTTCCATCTTTTCTATTGTCTATATGTATAAAAATGAATTGCTGTTCGTTAGTCTCGCTAAAACTTGAGAACGGCTGGACCGATTTGGCTAATTTTGGTCTTGAATTATTTGTGGAAGTCCAGAGAAGGTTTAAAAGGTATGAAAATGCTCGGAATTAAATAAAAACAACAATTTTGTTTTTCCTTTGATGTGTCCCCCGTCGTTTAGAAATCAAACTGAAAGAATACTTTAAAATGAATAACTAATTAGAATTTTTATATCTTTATAACTACATATTTATTCTCAAGAGGTAAAAAATAAACTTAATTTTAGCTAACTTCAGTTGGTAGATTAATTACAGTTGTTAACTATCTATCAGATTATTTTTATGTAGATTGATAAATCTTAAGTTTTGTCACAAATTAAATTTCTGAACGCAACCATAATATTTGATGTTTTGCTAAGTGCGCGAGAACTTTTCTCCCTTTGATTAATTACAATTTACGATGCCGAGGAGAAAAAGATCTGATTTAGGTCGTCGCAGTCAATCAAATGTGCAAAGAGCTACCTCAGGTGCTAATCGCACTGATGACCAGAGAGAGACAGATCAAGAAAATAACCGTATTGCTATGTCAGAATTGCGTTCTTTAGTGACTGACAATCAAGTAGATAGGCTTAGAATGCAACGAGTTCCTGCACATCAAACACAACAACAGCGAGCATGACATAATGAAATTGAGCGATTCCGCAGACGCAGTGCTCCTGTGATTAGATTATTGTGCCGACAAATCGGTAACAATTGGCGAAATGACAATAATTTGTAAGTATTGTAAGGCGTTAAAATACAGTGATGAATCTACTGGATTATGTTGTGCTGGAGGCAAAGTAAAATTGCCACAATTGGTCCTATCACCAGATCCTTTACGCTCTTTAGTTTCTGGGATTGGAAATGATTCTAAGCACTTCTTAGCCAACATTCAAGAATATAACAGCTGTTTCCAGATGACATCGTTTGACGCTACACATATTGTACAGGACAATTTCATGCACATTTTCAAGGTATTATACCATAATATTTTTTTTTTATAATATTCAAGTTTGCATTAAAATATATATCGGAAATAATTATTGGACAAATCTTTAAAAATTACAAGGACAAATTTATCACTTACTGGGGGTCCTGTTACCGCTACCAGATGCAGATCATCAATTTTTACAAAATTATTTTATGGGCAATTCAGATGCGGAAGTTGATAAGCGTTGTGCTCACAATCCAGCAGTGAAGAGAACCATTGTCCAAAAATTACAAATGTTTCTTCATCAGAACAACAATTTAGTAAACATGATCAAAATAGCATTGGATCGGATGCCACCTGACAGCCATAATATTGTCATTTGAGCTGACAAAACACCTGACGGTGAACACACAAGGAGGTTTAATTCACCCACCATTCACGAAGTGGCTGTTGTCATTGTGGGAGAAAATTTACAATCTAGAGATATTTTGCTTCATCGTCGGAATAATGATTTAAAACGTATATCACAGGACTTATAATGCGTTACAATATCCTTTGATCTTCTGGCAGGGGGAAGATGGATACCATTTTAATATCAAAATGGTAAATCAAGAAACAGGTAACTAGGTTAAACAAGATTAAATACTATTTTTAAATTCAATTTATCTAGGTAACAATTTAAAAATGTATCATTTTTGATTGCAGGTGCTAAAACCAACAAAAAAATTAGTGCTATAAATTTCTATTCATACAGACTCATGATTCGTGAAGGTGAAGTAAATCATATTTTGATGTGGCGACGACTTTTTCATCAGTTGGCAGTTGACAGGTATGTCAAAATTGAGACAGAACGATTGACATATATCCGTTTGAACCAACGACACCTTAGATAAGAGGAATACATTCATCTCCGCGATGCTATAAATGCCGATGGCAATGAGAATAATGTGGGAAGAATGACCATTTTGCCAGCCACTTACATAGGAAGCCCGCGCCACATGCACGAATATGCTCAGGATGCTATGTCATATGTTAGGCATTATGGCCGTCCAGACTTATTTGTTACATTCACCTGTAACCCACAATGGTCCGAAATTAAGAGGGAATTGCTACATAGCCAAACACCAGTTGATAAGCATGACTTCACTGCCAGAGTTTTTAAACACAAATTAAAATCTCTCATGAATTTCTTCATAAAGCATCGCGTGTATGGCCAAGTCCGTTGTTGGATGTACTCTGTAGAATGGCAAAAGCGTGGTCTGCCACATGCGCACATTTTAGTCTGGTTAGTGGACAAAATAAGACCAGATGAGATTGACTCTATAATTTCAGTTGAAATTCCTGATAAAACAGTTGACCCAAAACTGCATGCAGTAATTAAAAAACACATGATACATGGACCTTGCGGAGTTTTCAACTAAAATTCACCCTGTATGGTCGACGGTAAGTGTTCCAAGCGATACCCAAGAGACTTGATTGCTGAAACCATAACGGGAAATGATGGATACTCATTGTATTGTCGGCGATCAGTTGCGGACAATGGGCGACCGATCGTTGTCAAGGTAACACGACAAAATGTTGATGTAGACAATCGTTGGATTGTGCCATACTCGCCAATATTGTCCAAAGCTTTTGAGACCCACATCAATGTGGAATATTGTAATCTGTGAAGTCGATAAAGTACATATGTAAATATGTTAACAAAGGTAGCGATATAGCCGTCTTCGCTGTAACCAATACAAATGACGAAGTATCACAGTACCAGATGGGCCTCTATGTAAATAGCAACGAAGCAATTTGGTGCGTCTTTTCATTTGCGATCCATGAAAGACACCCTACAGTAGTCCATTTGGCAGTCCATTTAGAAAATGGTCAACGAGTTTATTTTAATGAATCGAACGAGGCAGACAGAGTGGCATGTCCACCGTCGACAACATTAACAAGTTTCTTCACAGTCTGCCAAACTCATGATTTTGCTCGCACTTTGCTGTATGCTGACATGCCACGCTATTACACATGGAATGCATCAGCGTCGAAAACAAGGAATACCAATTGAAGGACATCCAAATGTATTTGCTTCAGACGCTCTAGGTCGCATCTACACAGTACATCCAAATAACAATGAATGTTATTATTTGCGGTTGCTGGTGAATGTTCGTGGTCCAACATCATTTAAACAACGGAGAACAGTTAGTGGGCAGCTGTGTACGACTTACCGTGAGGCATGTCAACTATTACATTTACTCGAGAACGATTCGCACTGGGATGATACGCTCAAGGATTCCGTAATATTTTCATCGCCGCATCAAATTCGTACATTGTTTGCGATTATCATATCGACATGTTTCCCCTCGAATCCAACAGATTTTTGGGTTAGGTATAGAGATGACATGTCTGAGGATGTTTTGCATCGTGGGCGCCGTCAAACTTTAAATCCCTCAGTACAACTGACTGCAGAAATTTACAATGAGACATTGATCATGATGAAGATATGTATTTATTGATGACAAATAAAGTATTGTCGTGTTTGGGAATGACAGCACCCAATCGTCATATGCACGATACATTAAACCACGAGTTGCAAAGAGAACAACAGTACGACATTGAAGCATTGGCCGAAACAGTTCGTACAAATGTTCCACAATTAAATCAACAACAAAGAATTGCGTACGACACTTTGATACAAGCTGTGCACAATGGATCTGGTGGAACTTATTTCTTTGATGCTCCCGGAGGAACAGGAAAAACGTTCTTAATTTCATTGTTTTTGGCGAGGATCAGATCGCGAAATGATGTAGCTCTAGCGTTGGCTTCATCTGGAATAGCTGCGACTCTGCTAGAAGGCGTGCGAACTGCACATTCTACCTTGAAATTACCATTAAACATGCAAATCAATGAAACACCAATTTGCAACATCGCCAAAAATAGCGCAGTGTCCAGATCCGACAGGTATGCAAATTGATTGTTTGGGATGAATGCACAATGGCCCATAAGAGGTCACTGGAGGCACTGGACACAACGCTGAAAGATCTTCGTGACAACCAAAATATTTTTGTGGGGCCATGATTCTGTTGGCAGGTGATTTTCGTCAGACTCTTCCAGTTATTCCCCAATCAACTGTTGCTGATGAACTAAACGCATGCCTAAAATCATCATATTTGTGGCGGTACGTAAAGACGCTCCAATTAACAACTAACGTGCGAGTAATATTTGCAACAGGATGAAACCGCAAATGTGTTTGCGAAGCAGTTGTTAGACATTGGAAATAATAAAGTCGCAGTGGACACCTCGAACGGATTCATCACTTTACCCACAGATTTCTATCACATCACAGACTCAAAAGAGGAGCTTATTCAGCGTGTTTTCCCAAATACAGCGCAACAGTACAATAACCATAATTGGCTGCTTGAACGAGCAATATTGGCGGTGAAAAATAAAGATGTCGAGAATCTCAATGCGACAATTCAGAATTTTCTTCCGGGACAGTTGGTCTCCTTCAAATCAGCCGACACTGTTAAGAACCAGGATGACGTAGTCAACTATCCCATAGAGTTTTTAAATTCACTGGAATTGCCTGGATTACCACCTCACAATGTGCAGTTAAAAGTTGGATCAGTTGTCATCATGCTGCGTAACATTAATCAACTTCGACTGTGCAATGGAACAAGACTAACTATGAAAAAGGTGATGAATAACGTCATTGAGGCAACAATCATAAAGGGAAAATACAAAGAAGAGAATGTCTTGATCCCGCGTATACCGATGATTCCAACGGATTTACCATTCCATTTTAAACGTTTACAATTTCCAGTACGTCTGGCCTTTGCGATGTCCATTAATATATCGCAAGGCCAGTCGTTGGAAGTTTGCGGAATCAACTTGGAGTTTCCCTGTTTCGTGTGTTCGCGCGTCGGAAAACCGTCATCGTTGTTTATTTACGCACCACAAAACAAAAAAATATAGTTTATCAGAAAGCTTTAAATTGATTAACAGACTATATAATTACTGTGTGTGTCTGTCAATATCAAATTGAAACTTATAAATAGCCAGTATTTCAGAAAAACTCTGTTTTGTAAGTAAGCAACATCATGTGTAATCAATAGAAAATAATAATAAAACTTCATTCATACGGAGCATTTTTTTGATTAATTACGGATTCCTTTTGTTTGCTTTAAGTTTATTTTATACCAAATTTTAGGCCTTTTAATTATCGATTGAGGCAGTACCAAGTCTGTCGGGTCAGCTAGTTTTATATAATAATTTTATAGGTTTATACCCTATAACAACAGAGTATCGAAGTGTTCAGTGTGAGATATAAATCTTTTTAGTTCCGTTTTTTAATGACAAACAGTTTGATGACATAATCAAAACGATATAATAGTTATTAAATATTCCGTTAATAGGCATTTGAAAATATTGTCACGGAGGATTGAATACTCAATACACGGTGCTTAGGCACCATTGATGTTATAAACTTAAAATGATATACATAATATCTATTAAAATTTAATAATAACATTTAATAAGGAAATCCTCGACCTCAATGCAGGCCCCCCCCAGGGACCTACTACGGTAGGCGCACCCGTGGTCTCGAGCCAACCATGACTCCCTATGAGGGCAACCTCTAAGTGGTGAGGGAGTCAGTAGGTTAAAATACCCACCCACGTGTAGGCCGTGCGTGGAGACCCGTGTCGGTCGAAAGGACAATCCTGGTTGGTTGAGGGTTGCGTACCTGAGCCTGGGCTTCTTTTTTTCAGTAACTGGGGAGGGTGTGCAGCTTAATACACCACCTTGGTTTCTGCTTCGCCTAAACGGGAGGCTAGGGACTAACCCATCCTGGTCAATCGGCCCGGACTAGGTATTACACCGAACTCCAGGTTGAGTGGGACGGCGAGCCTGCTATATCTCCTGTGAAGCCCTGTCACTCCTGTGGGGTATCCCCTTGTTGGGCTCCGTGATGGGTGGGGAGCACTGGGGGATGAATTTATACCATACTTTATTTTACCAAAACACAAACCCCTTACTTCAAGGAAAGGCGTTGGAAAGGAAGTAGTCGAGTCAAGTGGTCCTCGCTACTTGGTTATTCATAGGACAGAGGAAGGTAAGAAGTTCTTTACAGTGAGCCTTTTTACTATTCAAAAGGGTCTCGATACCATTGCTGGTCTGGTGAAATCCTGCGTTCGAGCTCGCAACGGTATACTCCTTGTCGAAGCCAATTCCGCCTCGCAGGCTGCAAGGATATTAAAATCACCATATTAGCCAGTTATCCATTGAAGGTCGAGGTGCACAAGTCGCTGAACTCCTCACGCGGGTGGTAACAACCCGCGCATTGGATGCTTTGTTCATTTAGGAATCCAAGAAAATCTTGCGACTCAGGGTGTCACATCTGTTTATCGGGTACAGCGTAAGATCAATGGTGATTTCATGCCTACTCGTAACCTGTTTCTTACTTTTCATCGGCTTGACATCCCTCAAAAGATTGAGACAGGGTATGAAGCCAATCCGCTCAGGTGCTATAAATGCCAACCTTTTGGTCACACTAGTGAGTTGTGCACCGGCAAGTCCACCTGCGCCCACTGCGGTGACATCTCCCACGATGAGGCTTGTGCTTCAGCTCCTTCGTGTGTGAACTGTAACGGGGAACACCCATCTAGTTCCCGAGACTACCCCGTTTTGCAGAGGAACGAGTGATCCAGGAAATACGGGTGAAAGAGTAGGTGCCCTTCTTGGAAGCCCGGAAGCTCCTGTGACTCCGCCAACCCTCTGTCCCGTGTTCCGGTACCTATAACTCAGTTGCAGTTAAATTGGTACCGCGTCGGGAAATCACAACACAGACCGAAGATATGAACTACTATTGCGGAAAAGGTTATTTTAGCCCAAGCGCTGCCAAAGCCTTTGACACCTTCCGCCAGCTTACAGAGCAGTTCTGCACACTTGTCACCGAAACCCTCGGCCTCGGAACAAGAATGGAAAATCTGCGATGTCCTCTGCACCTGAGAAGCAATTTAAGTCAAAATATGTCCTACAAGACTTCTTGAAAGGAATGTGCAAACTTCTGCCAAGTTATCTAAGGGTAAGAAAAGTCCATGCAACTCTCCACGAGGAACATCTTCTAAGGGGTCATATGGGAAGGAGACTGTGGATCGGCGACGGCCATCTTCGCCGATCAGCACATCTAATTGGTTCGAAATTCTCGGACCAAAATTTGCTCTTGGAAAAGGGTCCTCTCTTGTGGAGGAGATTGACCAGGAGGATTCTACCACCACTGCCAGAGGGACATTCCGGAAACGGCAGGATCGTGCTCCTGAAATAGTACTAGCCCAAAACCTAAGAAGAACAAATTGAACCGAACAGCTAATCCCAATCTGCAGAAGCGTCTTTCGATTTGAAACTTGTCCCATAATATACTGAATGGCTATCCT
This sequence comes from Hymenopus coronatus, assembly GCA_030762935.1. Classification (NCBI taxonomy): domain Eukaryota; kingdom Metazoa; phylum Arthropoda; class Insecta; order Mantodea; family Hymenopodidae; genus Hymenopus; species Hymenopus coronatus. The sequence goes on from CM060895.1 coordinate 120,904,731, forward strand.
ACATTGGAACATACGCGGAATTCGACCACATCGACCAGAGCTTGGCTTGTTGCTGCGCCAGCATGAGCCCATGGTTCTATGCTTACAAGAGACAAAGCTCCGTCCACATGACACCGTTACCATCAGGCAGTACTCCTCCGTAAGATGTGATTTTTCCCCGGAGGACGGTGTCCCGGCACATGGGGGCACTATGATGCTTATTCGAGATGATATCTTTGCCGAATTCGTACCCTTAAAATCGGACATCCAATCCGTTGCTATCAGGATTAAGCTATCCTCCAACTCATTCATCATTTTCAGTATCTATTTGTCTCCATCTGCGGACCTCTCGCACAGCGTCTTAGAACACCCTTTTTATTGGTAGGCGACATGAATGCCCATCACACTCTTTGGGGCTCACCTCGGGCTTGTGCGAGAGATCAGCCACTTGCAGACTTCTTGGGTAGTCAGAATCTTGCTCTCTTGAACACCGGAGAGCCCACCTTTCTTTCTGATGCCTTTCATAGTTTTTCACACATTGATATTGCAATTTGTTCCCCTCAGCTAGCAGTCACATTCTGCTGAAATACCATATCGGATTTGCATTCTAGTGACCACTTTCCTTGTCTTATTAGTCTCTTGACACACGCTATATGTTCCACCCGTTTACCAAGCTTGCGCCTAGATCAAACCAACTGGGAGCAGCATTCCCGCTTGGCAGAATTTAACTACGACGAGCACGACTCTGTGAACCAATTGGTTGAACTTCTCACAGGGAACATTCTCTCTGCTGCTCAGCAATCCATTCCGCGTTCGACTGGCCGTGTCCGTCAATTTCCGGACCTTGGTTCACCGATGAATGTCGGGATGCTATTCGTGCTCGCAGACGTGCTCTACGGGCTTTCCAGCGTTTCCCTACACTGGATAACCCGATATACTATAAACATAGCGTGCACATTCTAGACGGGTTGTTAAGGCTAGCAAAAAGATGCCATGGAATATATTCGTTGGTTCCTTTAATCGACATACACCTTTCTCTGTGATGTGGGACAAGTTAAGACGTTTGGTTGGAAAATGACCCATATGCCCATCGCCGGTCTCAAAACGCCTGCCGTAGCTGTTGTTGATACGTTTGACGTGGCGAACACTTTAGAGAGTGCATGCGCTCTAGCTCAGACAATTATTCCACTGAGTTTCTTTCAGTTAAATTTCAGGTGGAATCTCAAGGATTCTACTTGCTTTCTGGCAACCTTGAGGATTGTAATCGCCTTTTCACCATGGCAGAGCTAGACAATGCACTCTCATCTTCGCAAAACTCTGCACCAGGACCAGATGGTATCCACGTGCAAATGTTGCAACATCTCTCTCCTGATGGTAAAGCTTTCCTACTCGAGATCTATAATCGTGTCTGGATTAACGACATTTTTTCAGACAAGTAGCGGGAGGCCACCATCATACCCATTCTTAAACATGGAAAGGACTACCATCTTCCTTCCAGCTACCGTCCTATTTCTCTCACCATTTGCGTGTGCAAGGTAATGGAACGCATGATCAATGGACGATTGGTATGGTGGCTGGAATCCCACTATCTTTTGACTAACATCCAGTGTGGCTTTAGACGACGACGTTCAGTATCTGATCACCTTGTCTCGCTGTAAACTCAGATCATGGACAGGTTTCTTAAGAACAGCCCCTCAGTTGGGATATTTTTTGACCTCGAGAAGGCCTATTACACGTGTTGGCGAGCGGGGATATTACGTTCTCTCCACAACTGGAACATACGTGCACGCCAACAGATGTTGATTCAGGAGTTTATGCGGGACCGCGTTTTTCGAGTGAGAGTCGGCTCGGTTTTCTCTAACCATTTTATTCAAGAGAACGGAGTGCCGCAGGGCTCGGTACTTAGCCTGACGGTGTTTGCTATTGCAATAAATTCCACATCGCTATGTGTACTCCCAGGTGTCTCTTCCTGTTTATTCGTGGACGAGTTTTCCATCTTCTGTATTTCTCAGCGTACACCGTTTTTAGAACGCCGCCTCCAGCGGTGTTTGGACAATTTCTATGATTGGAGCTCGAAACACGGTTTTCGTTTCTCCACTGAGAAGACAGTCTGCGTTAACTTCTGGCGACGTTGGTGGCAATATTCGTCGTCTCTTCGACTTGGGTCAGATTTACTTCTTTTCGCAGATGAGGCGAGATTCCTTGAGTTGATCTCCAATCGGAAACTTTGTTGGACACCATATATAGCACAGCTGAAAGCGCCATATGACAGTTCTCTTAATTTTTTACGGGTACTAAGTGGTAAATCTTAGGATGCGGATCGGACAGTGTTACTCCGTCCTTATCGTGCTCTGATTCGATCAAAGTTGGACTATGGCAGCATTGTGTATTCTTCAGCCCGACCATCAGTACTCAGAAGATTAGACACAGTCCATAATCGGGGCATCCGTGTGGCCATTGGACTTTTCCAACGAGGCCAGTTGTTAGCCTCAATGCCGAATCGGGAGAACCTCCTCTGCGATGCCGGCGTGATGCTCTGTTCGTTAATTATGGCTGTTGGCTTAAATGCATACCTGGGCATCCAACTTTTCACGCGTTCCCCCTTCCCCCTTGAGCTACACGAGCGATACTGCCACCGCTTTCTGAGCCCCAGGCCAGCAGGTTTTCGTTTCCGTGAGCTTCTACGGCAGCACCATGTATTAGTATCCGTAAAACATTTAGAGAACTGTACAATTACCATTCTTTGGTGCAGCGCATCCAGGACATTTCCCACATTTTGCACGCTGGTGGTTTTAATGTGGAGTGCGCATGGATTTCTGGACACGTTGGCTTGCCAGGGAATGATACGGTGGATCTGGCAGCGAAATCGTCAGCCACATAGCCCAGTGTTGCCATTATCAGATCAACAGCAGAAGATTTTAGGGTGGCTGTACGGAGACCCGTTTTTTCGGATTGGCATGCGGAGTGGTCGGTTTTCCGTGGTAATAAGCTGAGAGAGGTGAAGGACCTCCCTGTCAACTGGGTAATCTCCTCTCGTTTATCCCGCCGGCAGAAGGTAGTATTAGCTCGGCTACGAATTGGCCACTGTATTTTTACTCCCAGTTACATTTTTAAACGCGAACCTGCTCCTGTCTGTGCGCACTGTGGGGAGGCACACTCAGAACGTCATGTATTGCTGGAGTGTGGTCATCTGGCACACATTCGGTCATCTATGGGCATGCCGGCATCTCTTGCCGAAGTCCTGGCAGATGACCCAAGAGCACTGGACAGGGTTTTTAAATTTTTAGCAAAAGTTTCTTTTACCTTGAGGTTTTAGTGTGGTAGCAGATTTTTTAACTCTTAACTAGCTCTTTTAGTTTTAATGTGGTGGTTTTAGGCGGAGTTTTATCACCAGCTCTGGTTACAGGGCTGGACAGTTCTTGCCAAGGTTTTAATCATAAGGGCGCTAGTGACCTCGGCAGTTGAGCACCCTTAAACACCGTTACCATCATTATTCCTCAATGTAGCGGCAGTGTGATTCTTTGCGAAGTATATCGAAATGGAATCTTGTTTGCAATGAATCGGTAACTTTGTCTTCTTTCGGGTTTCCATCAGGCTTCAATTTATTTTTTTCGAAGACTCCTAGTCAGTCATTCTATGGTTAAACAATTATATAATTATTATATCAAATTGGATATTAAGGCAAAAAAAAAAAAATACGAGTTTATGTTACTCTGGAATCCGTGATTTGCAAATGACAGTGACAAATCATTATTATTACACCAACGAGGTAACAAATGGTGCTTCTATTGCCGTTAATATTTAGGCTGGCTTAAATTTTAAGGATTGCCTGAAAATAAAAATGAACAATTGTCGCTGCTGTTTATAAAATCAGCGGCTTGCGACTGCCGTTAGTAGGTATTAAAATAGTTATGCCAGTGATATGAGTGAAGCATTGGCTTGGCTGTAAAAACAGAATAGATACATTTGGAGAACAGAGTGACTTGTGATTCATGGAAGAAGAAAAGTTGATATTCTTGGCTTCTAATTAAACAATTATAATGTATTCTAAATTCACTAATCAAAACAGACCTATTTGATCTCTAAAATTAAGCTCCAGTTGCATAATGTGCATTTGATGTAAACATTTTTCTGAGGAACTGATTTTTCCATTTCCCCAAGTGGATAACATAGTGTACAGAGCAAGGTGCATTTGACGCAGCCAACATAAGGGTGGATACAAATAGATAACATGCATGTATCTGGTGTCGCGAATAGTCGTTGTGTCGTATAGCGGCATAAAGCATTTGTTTTCGCCTACAAGATAAGGCGCACACAAGGGTCGTATAAAGGAACAAGCAATTGAAGTATTCTTCTCTGCAACTAAAGTAGTAAAATGCAAAAATACATCACAGAGGTAACCAGAGGCAGGATTGTTGCGATGTGGGAAGCTGGCCGTCCCATTTCTGAAATCTCTATTGCAATTGGCAGAGGAGAAGATTGTGTCAGACGTTAGATACTGCGCTTTCAAGAAGAGGGTAAAGATGGCCTGAGATGTCCAAAAAGTGGCAAACCAAGAAAAATACTTGGCGAGCAGGATCTAGCCATAAAGCAAGCTAACACATGCAATTCTTTCTGGTCAGCAGCCGCAATCGATTGTCAATTAGGTCTTCCCGTTGCAGCATCTACTGTGCGAATACGCCTACATATCAGTGGAGCTCATCATCGAAGCCCCCCAGGGGCCTACTACGGTAGGTACGGGTTTGGCGCACCCGGGGGTTCCCGAGCCACTCACCAAAATATCATCGTCCACATCACCATCCACTGGACCATGTTTTGTGTTCGTGTCTGCGTGTGTCTGCGCATTTCTTTGTGTACTTGTGGGTATGAGTCTACTCGCCTCATCTTCTTCCTCTTTTGGGCTTATTCCCTATATACTTAGTTTTAAGGCTTTAGGTTTATTAACTCCTGCCTCACCAACAGGGGTCTTTCTTCTTTCTCCGTGGTTCCTGTCCCACGGTTCCAGCGCGGCTTCCAACTTGTGTGCTCCTTGGAGGTCTCAGGCGTGACGGTTGAGTGGACCCTTCACACTGCCCCTATGTGTAAGCCTTAGGTGCGGAGCTTGTCCATACCAATATGTACACCCACGTAGCTTCTCTGGTAGCCCAGCTCGTGCTAATCTCCCGACGAACGCAGGTCGTCGGGTTAGAATCACGGGCCGGACGTGTTACCGCTATCGAAAACCCGGTGTAATCAACCAAAAGTCCCCTGAATCCATGGATGTGTCATTACACACCATGGCCTAAATTGGGGGGCCACAGGTGGTTATACCTGTGTTAAGGGCATAAAGCCGGGTTGTGCATGGTGGAGGGCTTACCCGTACGGACCAATAGTGGAGGCTGGTGGTTAACTCCTAAGTACTCCGTGAGATCGGTCTGGGAGATGTCTCCCAGGCGGCACAGACTGGAAAGTATTTTTGGTGTATTTTTTCTCTTTCCCCCGGATGGCAGGCTGACGCCGACCGTACCGGAAGGGGGCTATTTCATCATGATCCCTCCGCGCAAAACTCTTCCATTTGACCGCTTTTTGGTAGTGACTTTGGTATGCGAATCTAAAACTATGCGAGATATTAACCCATTTTATATTCAACGGGAAATTGACAGGATCTGTGGTAAAGTAAGCAACGCAAGGACTAGAGGCGGTACGCAGTTACTGGAAACCAAGACCGAACACCAGTGTAAGAAGCTCCTGAAAGCCGGCTTGTTGGGTTCCTACCCAATAACGGTAGCCCCACTGAAATCTCTGAATACTTGTGGAGGCGTAGTGACCACCGCCTGCTTAGACGGTCTTTCAGACGCAGACATTGCTTCCCATCTCTCCGACCAGGGTGTATGTCAGGCGTACCGTCTTCTATGTAAACGTGATGGTCAGTCGGTTGCGTTGAGAACGGTATTCCTAACGTTCAAAGGCACCACCCTACCTGAGGCAATCTACTGTGGTTACGAACGCGCTGCTGTGAGACCGTATGTACAAATCCCATGCGTTGTTTTCGGTGTCAGAAGTTTGGTCATACCCAAAGTCGGTGAACCTTCGACGCTACATGCGAATGTTGCGGCCAATCTGCTCACGGTGAACCTGCTTGTGCTCGAGAGCCTTGCTGCGTCCATTGTAAAGAGAACCATTTATCCAGCTCCCGGCAGTGTCTGCGTTTTCTCGAGGAAAAAGCCATCCAGGAGTTGCGGGTTAAGGAACGCCTAACTTTTTCTGAAACCCGGCGTCGCTTCCAACAACTGCAGCCTACGACCATCTCAGGCTACGCATCTGCGCTCCGCCGCACTCCTTTTCCTCAGTGGCTCTACAAACTGTGCCCGTAGCCGAGGCGTGTACGCAAACAGAGCAGGCGCCGAGCATAACGATCTTGTAGTCTTCAACATCCACTGCCTCAATTTCTATTTCTCCAGAACCTGCTCGTAAGCCGCTAGTTAGACCGAAACCATCTGTCGCTGCTCCTCATGAGCGCAGTCGCAAAAAACTAAAGGCCACTGATAAACCTTCCAAGTCCCGCTCTCGTTCTACGAGCCTTAGAGGATCTTCCGCATCCCGAACATCAGCGGATAGGGGCGACGAGGGTGGTTAAATTCTTGTGGGTCTAAAGAGTGTAAAGAACAAGAGGCGCCCACCTTAACTTCAACTACTTCGTTTCCACCATCCGTTTGCATCCCAGCTGCAAAATCATATTATGATTAATCGGTAACCTCTCACACCTCTAACTGTGCTCCATGACTCTCCTGACGTGGAATATCCGCGGTGTCCGTGCCCATAGGGCCGAATTGTAGCTATTACTACGGTCCTTTAACCCTCTGGTTCTGTGTTTGCAAGAGACAAAGCTTCGCCCCCACGATGCATTTGCCCTGCACCAATACCTTCCCATGCGGTTTGATGCTACACCGGCGGAGGGCTCTCCTGCTCATGGGGGTGTTATGATCCTTACGCGCAATGACATCTGCGGTCAGCCAGTCTCGCTTACTACTACCTTGCAAGCTGTTACTACCCGACTTACCCTACCTGGTTTCTGCTTTACTGTATGTAATGTCTACGTTCCGCGTTCATGTATCCTCTGGGCCGCTGACATGCTCCATCTCTTGTCACAGCTCCCAGCTGGGTGATTTTAACGCCCACCATCCCCTATGGGGTTCTCCTAGGGCCTGCGTGCGAGGGACCGTTCTTGCTGACCTTTTCGATCAATATAGTCTCTCCGTTCTGAACATCGGTGAACCTACTTTCCTTTCCGATTCTTCTGCCACGCTATCCCACCTTGACCTTTCCGTTTGCTCTGCACAGCTTGCTCACCGCTTTCAGTGGAACGTAGTATCAGACACTCATTCAGACATTCACTCCAGTGGTCATTGCCCTTGTGTCATTACCCTTATATCACACCACACTTCCTCCTCGCGTGCGAGTTCTTGGCGGCTGTCTAAGTCGAATTGGGCTCTCTTTTCCGCTCTGGCTGTTTTCAGCGACCGCCAGTTCAACTCCGATGGTCGAGCATTTCAACTCTGTCGTGATCTCCGCTGCCAAGCAGTCAATACCGCGGTCGTCTGCCTACCCTAGCCGATTATCGCCGAGTGCCGCGATGTCATTCGTGTTCGTAGGAGGGTTCTTAGGGTATTTCGCCATCACCTTACGCTGGAGTATTTGATCAATTTTAAACAAGCAGGCGCCCGGGAATTGCGCATTATTCGAGGCAGCAAACGGGCTTCCTGGGCTTCGTTTGTTGAAACATTCAGTTGCACAACACCTTCATCTGTTGTGTGGGAGAAACTCCGCCGTGTTGCCGGTAAGCAGACTGGTACTTCCATACCGGGGCTTCTCATGGGAATTGACACAGTCGTTGATCCGGTTGCTATTGCACACGCCCTTGGTAGCACGTTCGCAACTGCATCCAGCTCCGCCAATTACCACCCATCGTTTCGTGCCATCAAGACGGACGTGGAGTCTCAGAGTCTCTCTTTCTGGTCCTTGGATGCCGAGTGCTATAACTCGGATTTTAGCATGTGGGAGCTGGATGCCTGTTTAGCATCCTCTCGACACTCCGCTTCAGGACCCGATGGTCTTCATATCGCCAAGCTACAGAACCTCTCTTCTGACAGTAAGCAATATCTCCTGAACCTGTACAACCTCGTTTAGCGCGAGGGTGTGTTTCCTTCAGCTTGGCGCGAAGCCACCGTTGTTCCCATCTTAAAACCGGGGAAGGACCGTAGTTTTCCTCCCAGTTACCGTCCTATCTCCCTCACCGAAACCGCTCCACGACTGACCACCTTGTCTCCCTCTCGACTCACATCCGGAATGGTTTTCTTCGGAAGTGTCAAACTGTGGCCATATTTTTTTCGATCTGGAGAAAGCTTATGATACTTGCTGGAGGGCTGGCTTACTGCGTACCTTGCATAGTTGGGGCTGCCGTGGCCGCCTTCCAGTGTTCCTCCGGGAGTTCATGAAGGACCGGGTGTTTCGTGAGCGTGTGGGCTCTGTTTGCTCTCGTGTTTTTAGTCAGCAGAACGGAGTACCTCAAGGGTCGGAACTCAGCGTCATTCTCTTTGCTGTTGCCATCAATGCCATTGTTGAATGTGTTCCTGCTGGTGTCTCCTCCTCCTTATTTGTAGACGATTTTGCAATTTATAGCAGTTCTCGGCTCACGTGCCTTTTGGAGCGTCGCCTACAGGCATGTGTTTATCGTCTACATACTTGGAGTATTACAAATGGCTTCCGTTTTTCTTCCGAAAAGACAGTTTGTGTCCACTTCACGCGTCGGAAACCATACGAACCGCCTTCTCTACATCTTGGGACCGAACGGCTGCCCTTCGCTGAAACTGTGAAGTTTCTTGGCTTGGTATTCGACAGGATGCTTAGCTGGTCGACCCATGTCTCTTCTCTGAAGAATAGATGTGATCGTGCACTTAATATTTTACGTGTTTTATGTGGCACATCCTGGGGAGCAGATCGCACCGTGCTATTACAGTTTTACCGTTCGCTTGTTCGCTCTAAACTTGATTACGGGTACATTGTATACTCTTGGGCTTGTCCTTCGGTTTTACGACGTTTAAACCCAGTCCACCATCGAGGGATTCGTCTAGCGCTGGGTGCGTTTCCGACTAGCCCAGTTATTAGTTTATCTGCGGAGGCTGCTGAGCCTCCGCTGTCTCATAGGCACGATCTGCTTCTTTGCAGCTATGCTATCCGCCTCTTTGCCTTGCCAGATCACCCGTCTTTCATGTTATTCTTTGACGAGTCTCTTGACCGTCAATATGCTGTCAGCGCGGTTGCCTTGCTTCCCGCAGGAGTTCGTTTTCCCCTGCTTCTTCGGCTCTTGGATGTTCGCCTACCGCCTGTGTTTCCACGGAAGAAATGTTCATTCCCCCCTTGGTTACATTGCGACACCCAGTTCCACCTTGGGTTGGCATCCATGCCGAAATCAATGACTCCACCTTCAGTCTTCCGCTGCGCATTTTTAGAGTTGCAGGCCAGTTTTCCCAACCATTGTTTTATTTATACGAATGGTTCCAAGGAAGACTGTGGTGTGGGATGTGCTTTCGTTTTTAATTCGCGGAGTTATACATTTCATCTTTTGGGGCAATGTTCGATTTTTACCGCCGAACTTTTAGTATCTATCAGGCTCTTCTTTTTTATCCGGGCACAGGATTTAAGGCAGTTTGTTATTTGTAGCGATTCCCTCAGTGCACTAGAGGGCCTGCGTGAGCTGTATCCATGCCATCCGTTGATACAGCGTATACAGGATCGCCTGCAATCGCTCGCTGACGCTGGTGTCAGTGTGTCGTTTGTTTGGGTTCCTGGTCACTTAGGTGTGAGCGGAAACGAACAAGCGGACACAGCTGCCAAGTCTGCAGTTTTATTGCCTAATGTTTTTAGCACCGCCGTTCCTCCAGGTGATGTTCATGTTCACCTGCGCCGGGCCATTCTTTCGCGGTGGTTCGCGGAATTGTCCGGGGTGCGTGACAACAAACTGAGAGCGGTCAAGTCCCTTACTGTCCCCTGGCCTACTTCCTTGCGAGCATGTCGCCACGATGAGGTGGTTTTAGCGCGACTGCGTTTCGGGCATTGCCGTTTTAGCCACCAGCATCTTTTATGTGCGGAACCCGCACCTCAATGTGCTTCGTGTAACGAACCATTGACGGTGCGTCATCTTTTATTGGAGTGCCACCTTTATGCTGTGCTGCGTGCGTCCCTGTGTCTGCCTACTGACATCCCCAGACTTCTGGTCGACAACCCTGAATCTTGTGACGGGCTTTTTAATTTTCTCCGCCGCTGCGGGATGCACAGTAGTGTTTAATTTTATCTCTGGGTTTTAGCTTTTACCGACTTATGTTTTTAGTGTCTCGTTTTTAGTTTGGCTTTGGTAGCCTTTTTATGCTTTGTATGGTACTCCTGTTTTAGTGGTTTTAATATTTAGCTATTTTGTTTACCCTAGGGCGCTAATGACCTTTGCAGTTGTGCGCCCTAAAACTATATTACTTACTTACTCATCATCGAAGGGCAGCTAAGAAAATAACACTACCGCTTACTCATCGAGAAGACAGAGTGAGCTTCACCCTTCTATACCTTCCAATGCCATGTGAATTTTGGAAGAACATTATTTGGACGGATGAGAAAGTGTTCTACTCCGATGTTGATAGGCAGTTGACACTTTGGCGACCAGACAACACTCACTACAATCCCGAGCATGTAATCGCTACTAAGAGAAGTGGGAGAATCGCTGTAGCATTCTGGGGCTGGATGTCAGCTGCTGTTGTTGGGGAATTGGTGCAGACATCTACAAGAATGGACTCGGAAGAATACACCACCATACTCGAAGACTGTATGCTGCCCACTGTTCGAGCAGTATATTCTGCCGAAGACATGCCTCAAATACATATGGTGCACCATAACAGCAGCGTTCACACCTCAAATATCACCAGAGAGTGGCTAAATGAACATCCGGAGGTTTTAACAATTTCTTGGCTAGCTAAATCACCAGATTTAATTGTGATAGAGAATATACGGGGCATAATGGTTCGAGAATGGTAAAATCAACAAGAAAGATCAGTAGCAGCTCTATCGAATCATGTCATGAAGGTATGGGAAAGTTTAAGGCGACGCTCAAGAATATGTCAGAACATGGTGGCATCTGTGTCAAACAGATTACATGAAGTGCTGGAAAATAATGGGTGGTGGACTACTTATTGAAAATCTGAACCTGACTTCCCCTGTAATTTATATCACATACATAGTTTTTGTATCAAACGGAGAGCCAATCTGTAATCTTCTATGATTATGATAATTACAATAACAATAATTAATAATGTTAATATCAATAAAAGTTACAACGTGTTAATTATAATTACAATAACTATTATTGGTATAATTATTTTCAGCTTAATACCGGAATTAATATTTTCGCTAACGATTTGAAAAAACAAGGAATTGAACAAGTCGAATTAACGGGTTTTTAGCCCTGGGACCCCATTTTGTTACACATTTTAATATATTACAGAACTGTACCAAAATATGTTGCTCATTCTAGCTCTTCTATTTGCGTTTTTAGTAAGGTTTTTGGAAAAATAAACGAAATAAAAACAAAAAAATTACAATGTGGAGGTTTGATGCCAATTCGGCACATTAGAAATTAATGTCTTTATTATTATTATTATTATTATTATTATTATTATTATTATTATTATTATTATTATTATTAAAATGTGCCTGTAAGAACAATAATGATATAACCGGATAATAATAAATATAATAATAACAATATTAATAATGTTACTACTACTAATAAAATGACAATATAATAATGTTAATAATATTAGTAATAGTAAAAATTATGATAATAATATTAAAATTGATGATAATAATAATAATAGTAATAATAATAACGATAGTAATATAATGTTAAAATCGCAATTATAATAAATATAATAATAACAATATTAATAATGTTACTAATAATAGTAATAATATAAAGTATGGTAATAATACTAATAGTAATAATAATGATAGTGATGATGATAATAATAATAATAATAATAATAATAATAATAATTGATGATGATAGTAATAATGATGATAACAACAACAATAATAACAATAATAATAGTAATTATAATAACGATAAAAATTATAATAATGAACGTGATAATATTTTCAAATGCCTATTAATGGAATATATAATAACTATTATATCGTTTTGATTATTTCATCAATTTGTTTGTCATTAAGAAAAGGAACTAATAAAACTTATACCTCACACTGAACACTGCCATACTCATATCCCCTAAATAAATCTAAAGAAATATCTAGAAACAAAAGGAAAATATCTTAACCATTTCTCAGGATGCTACAAACTTTCCGCCTTTCAATGAAATTTATTGCCCAGTTAGGGACAAATTGGTTCAGACTATCACACCAATAGAGCGCACCGTTCCCAACTGAAGAATAGGTGAGGAGGTTGCGTAGCTATACGTTAGAATTAACAGCGACGTCTGTCGCGGTTTCGAATCTTTTGTCCTGCATGCTTATTTTCTGACAATGAACAATAACAACTATTTAATATTTCGAGATTGTTATTATCAGGAATAGAGAAGCAGGTTAAAGGTGCTATTCTAGACACTCAGCTAATTATTTAAACCATTAATATCTTCTTTTATGCTATTAATTTCTGGTCTATGTTATGTGCTTGGAATACTATGAGTCCTTTTATCACATAGTATTACATTTGTGTTGCATAACTGCATAATTAACTATATAAGGAATGTATTCATGCTGTGCTCACTCACAATTTCTAAATAATTATTTTTGTGTCTTGTACCTGAAATATATTAATATCCTTCTTGTCGAGCGAGACTTTATTACATGAAGATATAATGTTTTCTTAGATCCATTGTGGATTCATTTAAACATTAAAAATGCATGACTGAAGTGTTTCTTTAACATGGTTATAAAATTCGAGATTTTTACAGATACCGTTGAATGTGGATATTGATAGAAACTATTAAAAATTTGGGAGGAATGATTGACAGTTGAGGTAGGCGTATTTTCTTGTTTTATTTGCAGTATTTGCAATTAATATTTTATAAAACATTCAGTTGTAAAATTTGAACAGTATTGAAGCGTTTGTATGTAAGAGGACGGCAATATTACAACGCTTTGCGAAGTAAAAAGCCTTGTAATTTGCCACTATAAAGTTTGTTTCTCTTATCAGAAAGAGCTCCACTAAACTGTAAAATGTTATATTTTGCATGAGTTACATAAATAAGAAGTTCCGCTAATAAAAAAAAATATTACTCAAAGGGATTCTATCCATAGTTGTTTACTATTGTCGCGTTTCAACGACCTCAGCTATCCTAAGCAGATGTGGTTATCCTTGCTAATTAAAGTTACGTTTGTAAGTAGAGTACTGGAGTCATTCTTATTTCTGCTATACTACTTAACCGAAACACAATGCCAGCTCAATTTTTACAGATGCATTGAAATCGCATTTATAATAATTGCCCTTTAGTTTACGATTGCTGAGGTGGGTTCCGTGAGTTGGGCGTATGGCCGCCATTACCTCTAAACAGCAAAGGAGCATGGTAGCATAGTATGACTTAATGTTATTCTCATACCCTCTATGCAAGAACGCCCTCACGCGCTCCTAACAAAACATGGGTATTTACTTTTGTGAAAAATACGAACATGTGTGATGTAAGGGGCCGTAGTATTTGCTAAAGTTATGAAAAATCAAATATGGAAAAATACCTATGATTGCGCAGTATAATTAATTGCACCGAAGTGGTCATGCCGTAATGCTGTATATAATATCAAGCGCCGTTGTATGTCTATTAGAAATATGTATAACTAACAGAACTTTAGTGCCGGTTCTAGCATCGTGTGTGTTAGAACGTTTTAAATGTAACTAACCAAAATTCAGTGCTGGTTCCAGAATATACTTAGTATATTCAGCATAAGTTAAACAATTGCAATTTCAGAATGGAATAAAATGAAATTCAGTTAGCTGGATTATTAATTCCGATGCGGAACGTTTGCCCAGCAGTGTTGTTTTCCATCTCATCTCTGTAGCAGGGAAACAGCTTGGAGCATTTCTGGCATCATAAAATTACAGTAGCGTAGCCAGATGGGTGGGATGCATTTTTAAAATAATTGGTATGAAATCAAAAGATAAATGTGAATGGACAAAGTTCCGTATCGATCGTAGTCCAGACTGTCACACTCGCACACAAGGTGCCATATTCACCTGGTACGCAGTGATGGCCTTAACAATGCAAATGTGGGAAAGAATATGATTATTGTTAATGAAATGTGAAAACCTGGGTTTTCTCTTCTGTTTTTCAATTTGAGCACGAGTTTTGTTTTATAACTTTTATGCATTAAAGCACCGTTTAAAGTGGTAGAGTTGATAAACCGGTAAGAGAGTATGCATTGCATTACCGTAACACCTTTAACCGAGAAGGAATCTTCAGAATCTAGCATAGACATGTTGACAGTTTTTCTTCAACTGGGAAAGGAGTTTTCCTCATATGACTTTGACCATCTGTCATCAGGTTTATAATATTTTGTTTGTGCTGGTTACGAGCTACCGCAGCATGTCCCTGGTAGTTCGTAAGGCGCTCTCGGGTGTCTTTGCGGTAGGCATGTGGCGTATCTAAAGATTGATATCAGCGCCACTTGATTCTTCTGATCGTGACTGTACGAACTTCCTAGCTCTGATTATTACTTTCTTTTGCTCGTATGTACAATGTACACAGAGGATAGAGAAGATATTGTATTCCGCCTAAAAATTCGATGTCGATATTTCACCAGAAATACATATATGTTTTGATATCCCCCGAATCCGAAAAAGGCATATTTACTTTCTCTACACGTACTGTATACTTAGTGCATAGAGAAGGTATTGTAATGCATCCAAAGATTCGATACCCAGATTTCACCGAAAATATATATTTGGGACAATTTGAATATAAAAAGAGAATTTTTAGAAAAAAGGTCCTTGTGTGTGTGTTTGCGCGCGTGCGCGCCTGTGTGAGAGTAGGTGTGTGTGGACAGCATATCTCTAAAACGAAAAGACCGTTAAATACCAAATTTGGTATTTAAAGTTTGGTATCTTCCAAGGATGTGACACGAAGATTTCCAAGAAAATCGTCCCCCCATCTCAAACTACCCTTTACATAGAAAAATGTTCGAACATTTTGTTTTTCTCAATATTTGCTCTAAAGATTTTTTTATTAAGATATCACACATTAAAGCATTAAGAATTCACACATTAAAGCCATTTCCATCACAAACAAAATATGTTTGAATTTCCTGGGAAGGCTTCTGAAGACCTGTTCGTCTGGATGATATTTACTGAATTTTTCATTACTGGTAAACCGTAAGAGATAGACAAAAACTTACTACACAAATATGTAGATCTCGTCAAAACACAGAATCTGATACATTTTTACTTTCTGTATACGTGGAATTATGAAGAAGGTATTGGATTGCGCCGAAAGATTCGATACCGAGATTTTACCATAAATATATTTTGAGGTCACCTGAGTCCAAAAAACAAATTTTAGAAAAAGGCCACAGTGAATGTCTGTGAGCATCATAGCACAAAAGCAAAAAGTGGGCTAAATACCAAACTTGGTATCTTCCAAGCTTACGACACGAAGATTTAAAAAAAAAAAAAAAATCCTCCTACTCCCAACTACCCCTTACATGGGGAATTTTTTTATTTTCTCATAAATCGCTCTACCTAAAGATTTTGATTAAAATTTCTTATGTTTAGACATTTTTATGACAAACGAAATGCATATCTGTTTCTGAAGACCTCCTCATTCTGGATTACTTTTGTATAATTGGCAAGTCGTAAGAGCTATACAAAAACTTACGCATAAAAAATGAGATCTGATTAAAAACAAAAACACAATTTATGTCATATAATTTGTTGTTGTTGTGGAGCTAACCGTTATCGAGATATTACTGATTATTGGTTTCAATTTTAAGCCACTTAAACTATTCTCAAACGGGAAGAAGTCTTTCTTCTCGTTTCTCGTTTGTGTACTCCAGGTAAGCAAAGAAATTGGAATTTCAATTGTTTCAAATGGTGACTGTCTTTTAAAGGGCGAGACTATCGCCTTAGACTGTGCATTTTCTTATTTCCCTTCCACTTACAAAGAAGCTAGTAATAAGACTAATTCTGCTAATGGTTATCTTGTTTAGCATGATGTAGATAAAAGAATAACCTTTTGAAAAAAAAAAAAATTGCTTACCGAACAGCTAGAGGACATCATGTCGTTGGAGGAAATTAGATTCTTTTCCCTTCTATTTACAAGGAACCAAGTAATAAGGTCGATTTATGCCAATGTTTATCTCGATTAGCATGATGTAGAAGAATAAACTTTTTAACACTAATTTGTTACAGAAATATAGAGTAAGTCATGTAAATGGAACACATCAGATATTTTGTCGTGGAGTTGTCCGTTTTTGAAACATTCCTTCTAATTAGTTTGAGTTTTAAAATATTTAAACATTTTTCATGCGGGAACTTGTGAACTTCTGGCCACGCAAAGAAATGTATTTCAGTTCAATGGCAACCACATTTTAAAACAATTACCTGTCAGTTTAGCCTAGTGTATTCCCTTATTTCCCTTCTACTTGCAAAATACTAAGTAATACGACTGCTTCTGCTAATGTTTATCTCGATTAACATGAAACGGATACAAGAATAAGCTTATTAACAATAATTTGTTACAAAAGATGTAGAGAAAGTCATATGAATGGAACACATAACTTTTTTTAGAAAAAGGTCCGTGTATGTGGTATTTTCAAGAACACCCCAATACCACAAACTACCTACTTTATTTGGAAAAATTTTCGAAAATTTTCATTTTTCAAAAATGGCCCTAGCGATTTTGACTAAAATACCATGTATTAAAGATGTTTACATTCCAAATAAAATGTACAGCTTGAATTTTCTGGGAATAGCCTCTGAGGATTTCTTCATTCTGGATGAATTTTGTATAGTTACCAAACCATAAGAGATAGACAAAACCTTACTCCACAAAAATATAGATCTTGTCATAACACACAATTTATGTCCTTTACATTTTTGTTGTAGAGCTGACCGTTTCCGAGATATTCCTTGCTATTGGATTCAGTTTGTTGTAAAGTACTTAAACTTTTCTTAAAGGAAGTGTCCGTTTTTCTTTTGTTCTACTCCTGGCCAAGCAAAGAAGCGAGTTCATATGACAATCGTATGACAGATTTTAAAACATTTGACTATTGCTTTAGTCTAGTGTATTCCCTTAGTTCACTTCTTATAAAGTACTAGTAATAAGAACATTCTACTAATGTTGATCTCAATTAGCTTGGTGTAGAAAGAAGAAGAATCTTATGTAAGAAGTTTATTTGTAGAACACCAGAGAAAGTCATGTGAGTGATGAAAGTCCTGCAATGTAAAGACCGTTAACAACCAAACTTAGTATTCAAGTTTAGCATCTTCCAAGGATGCGACACGAAGATTTTAAAAGAATCCCCCCCCCACTCCAACTACCCTTTACATGGACAATTTTTGAAATGTTTGTTTATTTAAAAAATGGCTCTAACGATTTTGATAAAAATACTGTGTATTAAAAATTTTACATCACACATAAACTGTATATTTTGAATTTTCTGGGAATAGTCTCTGAAGATATCTTTATTCTGGATGAGTTTTGCAGAATTTTGCCATAAAATTCAAGATATACATTTTATTTTTCAGGTAAATATGTTTAATATACGATATTTTAATCAAAATCTTTAGATCCATTTTTGAGAAAATCAAAATTTTCGAAAAAAATTCCATAAAAATGTCGTCTTATTTATGGACACTCTTTAACTGCTGTGGTTCTCAGGGTCCCATTCTAAATTAGGCGTGAAAGACCGCTTAATTTTGCTCAGAGGCCTCTCAATCAGGCTTGAAGTTCTTGCCGTAAATCTACGACATGGGACTAACGGCTTTACTTCCCTTCCGAAGGAAGCTATGCTAAAAAAATCCATGCTCCTCCGCCGGATTTGAACCCGCGACCTTGGGTATATGAAGTTAGCATGGTAACCATTACACCACGGAGGGCGACAAAAAAAAATGTTTCATGTAAAGGATAGTTGGGTGTGGAGAGAAGGTCTTTGTGTCGCATCCTTGGAAGATACCAAACTTAAATACCAACGGTATTCAACGGTCTTTTCGTTTTTGTGCTATGCTGTCCACAGACACACACGGACCTTTTTCTAAAAATGGTTTTTTTTCAGGGGGACGGAAAACATGTATTTCCGGTGAAATCTTCGTATAGAATTTTTGGCCGGAATGCAATAACTTTTCTATACACTATGTACATAGTATGTGTTGAGAAAGTAAAAAAACGATTTAAACCCAACATAAAGGACCTTCAGACAACGAATTGTTTCTAATGAAAAGCCCCGATATCAACTTAGACGTTAAATGAGGATATATAAACGAAACAATGAAAAAAAATCTGTGTTCCATTCACATGACTTTCTCATCTCTGCGACAAATTGTTAGAAAACTCAAGATATACATTTTATTTGTCAGGCTAATATCTTTGGTATACAACATTTTAATCAAAATCGTTAGAGCCATTTTTGAGAAAATCAAAATTTTCGAAAAAAGTTCCATGTAAAGTGTATTTGGGGGCGAAAATCTTCGTGTCGCATCCTTGGATGATTTAATTTATATATGTTCACTTTATTCTTGAAAACAAAAATAAAAACCACACTACCACAAAATATGCCACAAATTAGCGTATACTTCCATTAACATACATGATGAACGATAGGGAAAACACCTGACATCTAGCGGCCAAGTTAGAACTGCATCTATTGTAATAAATTTACAGACGGCATTCTAAGGCCTGGTATAATGGCGTAGGCTACGCCCGTGTACTCACTATACGGTCGTGAAAGTATGACAGCATTTCTGGCGCGAATGGCGGAAGACTGCGTTATTACGGTGTACTGGTTGCCTGGATTTTTTTTTGGCGAGGATCAGCTTAAGGCTTTAGGTTCTTTGACGTTGATTTCCTTTTTATGTTTTCAAACACACACACAAACATTCATGCTTACATACTTTCAAACTTTGTGGGGGACAGGGAATGATTCTGGTTAAAGAAAAATTATCCGCCCCAGCGGGGAATTGAACCCGGGGCCCAGAATGAGAAGTCAGCCTGTTGACCCTTGTAGTTATTTTCTAGAAATTAAAGCGAAAAATAATTCCATGAATATCAGATTGTGAAGATTTAGTGTTTCTCAATCTGACACATATAGCTATAATATATACAGGTGTCCCAGAATTCAACCGTATAAATTGGCAGGATTGTAGAGGGTCAAGATAAACAGTTTGAGTTAGGGAACCTATGGACCTATAAATTCTTTGCTATAGCTAAATGTATTAAGAGTTAGCACGCCATTGAACAGAACCGCAGTGGCCTGTGATGAACACCCGATTTCGGAGTGTGTGTGTGTGTGTGTGTGTGTGTGTGTGTGTGTGTGTATAAAATAGCCCAAAATGTACTATGTACATAGTGGATAGATTAGTATTCCACTAAAAAATTCGATGTCGAGATGTCATCGGAAATATAAATTTTGAGGTCCACTGAGTCCGTAAAAAGCGTTTTTAGAAAAAGGTCCATGTGTGTGGACGGCATAGCTCAAAAACGAAAAGACCCTTAAATATCAAACTTGGTATCTAAGTTTAGTATCTTTCAAGGATGCGACAGAAGATTTTCAAGAAAATACCCCCATCACAAACTACCTTTTACATGTAAAAATTTTTGAAAATGTTATTTTTCTCAATAATGACTAACGATTTTGATTAAAATAAAGATATTTACATCACAAATAAAATGCCTATATATTTTAAATCTTCTGGGAATAGTCTCTGAAGATCTCTTTATTCTGGATGAGTTTTGCAGAATTTTGCATAACTACCAAACTGTTAAGAGATAGAGAAAAACTTACTGCATAACAAATGTAGATCATTAAAACACATACTTCATGTCATATACCTTTATTATGTAGAGCTGACCTTTTCTGAGATATTTTTTGTAATTGGTTTCAATTTCAAACTACTTAACTTTGCTCAAACGGGACCGTGCAAAGCAAACCGAATTTCAATTGTTTCACATAGATTTTAAAAGATTTGACTGTCGCATTAGTCTAACGTATTCCCTTATTACCTTTCTGCTTACAAGGAAGCAGTAAAAAGAACAATTCTGCCAATACTTATCTCGATTTGCATCTTGCAGATAAAAGCTTTTTACAAGAATAGTTTGTACATTGTATGACTAGAGAAGGTTATGTGAATGGATTTTTAGTTGTTATATCTTTTTAACCTGTAGACATGTGCACATTATTTTTAGTTATCTACAACCACTGTAATTTTGGCAATTTTTAACGTCTGTTGTATGTCTATTGCCGAATAACATAACACAAATTGATAATTGTAAATTTTAATCTAATAATAATGTTATGGACCCCCCCCCTTCCATTGAAATTTATTTCGGGGTACGGGTATGAATTAAAATGCACGTATTTTAATAGGTACTATTGTAAATAAATTAGTTATACTATCACATTTCAAAAGAAGTGCTAGCAAACGAAAATAGTATTCCATATTGTGTGTGGCTGATTAAGAATAGGATTGCAGTTATCACAGCTGGAAAGCGATCAATACCTACTTCACCGTTGGATTTTACATAAAATATAAGAATAATATATTGTTTAATAATTGTTACTCCTCGCCTCGACAACTATCAAACTAGCCTCACCTCAAAGAGGAAAGGACAATCAATTATCTCCACATAACTCTAGCAGTCTAGCTTGTTCCAATAGCAGATCGATTCCGTATACATACATTTGACCAAAGCGCATTTGACGCACCTTGGGGAATAGTTTCTTTAGGTGCTACTAGGTGGCTGACTTCATCACAGCATGGCTGTTCAGTGTTTGACGAGGTTGTGAATCTGGAAGACTCACCAACAAAACTATTAATATTATTACTTCTTAGAGTATTTAAAAATCAATCACCATTCCGTCATCAAATAAGCGCCGGCCCAACGGGTGGCTAGCGTCGGTACAGGTCAGTACAATAATGTAAGCTAAAATTACAACTGACCCTAAACTTAAAATTTTTCCATATACATCTCAAGCTCGTAAATCACCTTGCAGTACGTTTTATGTTCTCCTTGATGCTTGCCAGAGATACGTGTAGAAAGTCAGTGCTAAACTCTCAGATTACTGCATCAGGCGTATTATTTTTCTAATTTCAGTAAGGGGTGTGTGCGCCTGAAATATCTCACGAGGCGTGGGTACCAGCAGGCCCAACTTAGTGTCTGTAAAATATTAACATTTCTTATTTATACCAAGACTTTACATACTATTAAATGGTCGATTCTTTGATTATTAAATATCATACTTTTTGTAACTACAGTTAAAGCTGCATTGGTGTGAGCATTGAAGAAATGACTCATCAGATTCGTTGAATGTGTTGACACAAGTAGAATAGTGACACATGTTTAGTTCGTACTATTTGCGTAGAAATATTTGCGTTTCAGAAAATGACAAGCCACCTTGGGCAGAATTATGATGAAAACAAAGGTATATAGGTACCAAGTCTTTACTTATTTTGTCTGTAGTTTACTCATACATACACATTAATGGATTTGAACTATTCGCCAATGGCATGCGTTTGTCTTTAATGCACCGTAATTCAGCATCGTCAATTATAGTAAAGTATATATTTTCATATGTTGTGTCACTAAAGGGCAAGGAACATATGAGAGTTAATAATATTTGCTATTTTTCGCTCTTTAGGTCATTTCCCCCTCAATACCATGTATTACTACAAAAACAATTTATGGATGTCCTTGTAATGAATTGAATGTTTTTAAGAACATTATTTTAATATTACTAAAGTAATAAAGAATTGGATTTTGACTATGTGTTGTTTAGAAGCATTATCTAGGTGGCAAATACATTGATCCACATAAATTTTCACTAAAAACACATGACTGAAGTTTGTTTTGTACTAGAGTTAAGATTTTTGTCACCTGTAGTGTTTATAATGTCATGCCGTTGTTTAGTAATGGTTAACTTGATTGAATTATTTAATGCTATTTTGGTAGCATTATTCTATGTGTTTAAACTTCTATTTTAGAATTAAAATGAGAGGATAGTAAGATATCAGACCAGTGCGAGTAGCATTTCAAACACATTATGCTTGTAATTATGTAGGTAAACTATTGCAGTCTGGTGAATAAAAGCAACTATCATGCATGTCCCAGTGTAGGGAAAAAGTGGAACAGATTTTTGTAGTGATATCCAGGATTGGTTCCCAATATTTGTGTTTGTATAACAAGACCAGAAAATATAAGTCAGTAGGGGAATTTAATGTTGTGCCAGTTATTGATAAGAGCAATGAAACTAGAACAGGATATCCCAGCCTTGGCATTGAATTTTTCAATCTGACTCTACCTTTCCAAAACAGCAATTATTGTGATTTGAGTGCACAATGAATATATATGCTACAAATAGTAGATCATAATGGATTCTTTTCTTAAGTATATTAGATATGAAAGATTTTTTAATTTCTCTGCAACTTCGGCATTTCTTTGGTAATTATTTACAAGTTGGGCCGCTAACTCTCTCCGCTGCAACTTATACCAGTTTTGCACTCTAATGGGACCGGTGTGGTTAGAGGGGGATTAGGGGTGTGGAGATGGTTTTAAAAAACTAATGTTGCTACCTGTTTATATACACACACTAACCTAACCTCGCACTAAATTTGAAATCCACAGGCTTTGAAATTGTCATCATAAATACAAAGTCAATCAATCGCACTTAGTTTCATTCGATTTTAGAGTGGCCGAAGTTCTGCATAATAAAATTCACTGAACAGCTGTATCTGCGTGAAACATACTTGTCATACATCAGCACAGCGTCTAGCGACATATGCCGGTGTTGCATTCCACAACACTGTTCGCCTGCCAACACTGTTCGCCAATGAAACTTAGGTTTTAGGCACTTTAGTGTGTAGTATTATTATATATTTACATTGCAAAAATACTACAAGACTTCTTTATTTATATTCTACTCCTTCTAGGCAGCATACTTCATAAATGTTCACAAAAAAAGATCGCTACGCGCACATAATAAATTAGCGTTTAACTTAATTACGGAGCTTTTCCGATAAAAAAAAATTGGTGAAAACTTAACAAGTATAAACCAAACTTACAGTCAAACCACAATTTGTTTAATTTCTAGAGGGGCCGAAGTTCTCTATAATAACCATTTCTTTCTTCAAAGGGTAGTAGATAATTTTTCTGGAAAACTGAGTCAATCTGGAACGCACCTGTACTGTTGTTGAAGGAAGTGCAAAATATCCGTATAAAATATATTGTAAAGTCTAAAAATAGTAATTTTACAAAATAAAGTGATATAAAACACCTATGTATTATCAAAATATTATAAAGCATTTTTTAACTTATACAATCTTAAGTTGTCATTCTGAACCTGCTACATAGGGGCTATTTCACAGATCCCTTAGCAATATCCTGTCATAGCTCTGCAGTCATGCCCAAATGACCAAGACTGTTCTACTCTACTTATAAAAAAACATCCCTTGGGTGCACCTTGTGGCATAGAGGCCTCAACAGTGTGCTACACATTGTGGCAGAGCCAACAAATCCTGGGATGGAGGTATTTTTTATTCACATTGGCAATCGGTGGATAATTTCGCAGAGCACTAAATAAAGTAATTGTATTTGCTGAATGCAAGCTGCTGTGCGTATGCACAGAATACCTCAAGAAGGAAAAATCCAATGCATACTGAAATTGATATTCAGTATCTACAAAAGTATGAGCATTTTCAAGAATATTCTCCCATCCCAAACTAACATTTATATTTAGCATTTTGCTATACATATATCATGGAATTTAAACCTTAATCCCTTAATCATTTCATGGATATTTATTGTCTAGAATATTTGTTTTGCTTTAGGCATTACTGATTTTGTTTGATGTACAAGTTTTGTTTCTCTGTATTATTTTTTATAGTTTCTAGGATTTTCCATACAATCATACATACCTATGTATTATATACTTGTGTTTATGCACATTTGGTTTAATTTCCCATTATAGATAAAGTGTTATTGTTTAACATAATATTACCTTCTGAAGTTTTTACTTCATTTAACACACGCCATAATAGTTTTTTGTGCAGAATTACCCATCAGTGGACGGCACAAAAACTGATAAACTGATCTGGCACCACTTGGTGTGTGCATGCATGTGTCGTAGTCCAGAGGATAGGTATAGAATCTTGTCGCTCATGTGCTTCATCTTTTAGCATCCCTGCAGAAGCAATGCCAATAGAAATCTTGAAAATGACAATCACTGCAAAGCACACCCTTGTCCAAGTATGAAAGGTAATCTATCCCATTGCAATGCAGCATATTAATAAAGAATTTTGTGTTCATCTTAACTTTTGGTCCAAAAGAGTAATTGATTGATGCAGCTTTATTTTTTGGTTTCACTCCTGAACCCAGAGTTATTATTGTATTACAAGCTAAAACCTTATGGATTCCAGTGATTATTTTATCCAACTTAATCCTGAAGGAGCAAGAAACATATTAGGCAGAAACGTATTACCTGCCCACCTGCTCTTGTTTGGGACTTATATATTGCAAAACAACTACATTATCTGTGGTGTGTGCCAAAAATAGCAGTAAATCAATCTTGCTAACATGAACATCCAGAAGTTTTGGTAATTCAGGTAATTGGACCTCATACATCCTACAGCTATGCCATAGTTAATTGGGATGTGGCTTCACAGATCAGGTCTATGTATGTTGCTGCGTGCCTTTGGCTGTGTCTTCTACACTTCTCTCCTAAAAAACATCCCTCAGCTATGCTTTGTGGCTTAGGGCCTTCAATCCCTCGGCTATCTTTGTGGCTTAGGCCCTTCTATGTTCAGATTCTGGATGTTGGCAACTTGCAGAGAGATAGAAACATGTTGCCATGATGCCTTGGGTGAAACGTCTGTTATGTTTATGAAGGAAAGTGACAGAAATTACAAAAGTGAAAAAAGTTATGATTATAAACATGTGAAAAATATAAATTAATAGTGCTACAAAAGTGTTATTAGTCTGCATTCACCACAATTTTATATTATAATAGTATGTAGTATGATGGAAATATCAAGAGATTCAAAAGTTTATCCAATTTTTGTAGCTCACTTTAGTTAAAATTCTAAGTTTTTGTAATTCTGTATACCTATGTATATTTTATGTTGTGGTACACAAGTTTGTAAGAACCTTGCCTTTGGAAAGCAGTTAATGGTCAAGAGTTCATAAAAGTTGTCAGTTCTCAGATTGTTGACTTGAATTCTATTGAAGTACTAAGTCTTCCCAGAACGATTTCCCAAACACAGAAAATTGCTAGCATTGAATGAATGTTTAAAATGAAAATTCATTTTGTTGCAGTTTTGTTGCTCGATAGCATTCTACATGCTCCTTTGTAATTCAGGACAAATCTTATGTCCTAATCTCATTCCACTGCATGTATAATTTGATAGCACACAATGACTCAGCTTTCTTTCCTGGAAGAAGGTAATTAAAGTCAGTGCTGTCTTAAACTGAAACAAAATAATTCATTAAATGTCAATTCTCCCACGTGGCCATCTAAAGATACTTAGCACTTTCTTTACATCTGTGAAATTCAAGCTGTGATCACAAGCATAGTATTTCATTTCAAATAACAAAAGGATAAGTTAACAACTTAGCAGCATATACTAAGCAGTATTAAATGTTTTTGTTGTTTTTTTTTTTCCAGTAAAACAGAACATTCTATTCCCAAAGTTTAAGACAAGTATACACTAACTTTTTTTCTTTCTTTTAAAACTTCCTCTAAACCAGATGGTTTGAATTGGAAGCGAGATTGCTGGATTAGCTCTAATTATTTTGATAAAGAAAAAAAACAAACAAACAAAAACAAATTTGTGTTACTAAATGCACATAAAGAAAACTTGTCAAAAAAATTTGTCTTAGCTATAGACTTGGAAAACACTCATTCAATTTTAAACCTTATCTCAATAGTGTTAAGTTAAGCACCTGTTATTGCTTTAGGCTATAATTTGTTAAAATATCTTACGCTTTATATGTAAATTTTATTATTATAGCAAAATTATTTTTTCTTTACATGGACATTAAGCATTTGAGCTTTTGTTAGGTGGAAATAATTTAAAATGGGATTGTACAAATGTGTAATGTTAAAGTGGTGTAGGTGATATAAAATTTATGGGCTTCTCAGAACCAGTTTAATCTTTAATTATGTAAGTGCTGATTTTTTTTTTAATTGCATGCAAATCCGTTTTCAAAGTTATATTATGAACTTTTGGTGTCTCACTTAATCTAACCTAACGTCAACAAACAATTAACTAAAAGCACTGCATTTTTGCTAAGTTTTGCAATTTCACGCTAGATGTGAACCACAAGGAAGAATGAAGACAATTTTAAAATCTGTGTTGTGGTATAAGGAAGCATTTTGCACAAAAATTCCATGCAATAACACTGTCCTGCAAAATTTATGTTTTGTTCACCGGTTTGCGATCTGAAAGGTGATATTAACTAACTTTGATGTGTTAAATTGAATGGTTCTTTCCGTATTTCTCTATCACAAATTAAAGATTTTGAAAATACTGTTTCTGATGTAAAGAACGTGCATTATAAAATAAGTACATAATGCAAAATTTCTCTGTAATAAATACATACACCTACTTACTTGCAAAAGAAGGCATGAAGTTACTTTTTCCTTGGCCGGAAGGATGGCTGTGTTGATTTACGTTTATGTAGTGGTTGAGAAACTTCCCTTTTCAAGCACCAACAGTAGTCCGCTAACATTGCAATGTTCCACCGGTCCTGATATCTCCTCTCCATCTCCTTGATTTCTTGATGAAATCTTTCACCTTGTTCATCACTGAGGGATCCCAAATTATCAGGAAAATAGTCTAGGTCAGAATTCAAGAAGTGAAATGGTTGGCTTATATATTCTTGTAGCATATTCTTGGATGTAGTGTACACACAAACCATATGCAGCATTTCCCTCAGGCAATGACATGACAAATTCAGTATGTAAGCGTGACCTTGAACTATATTTTGAAACTATTTACATGAACAGTTTTCTGTAAAACTTGGAGATCATTCAATGAATTCTCCTGTTCCACTCCTAGCTTATGTTCACTTAGAATCATACCATCAGTAGTGTCAAAGAAATAAAATCTATATAAGCAATGAAGTTATAGGAAAAAAGTAATTGAGGCAGTATGGTGAAGTACTAAACCTACGTACTATTCCCATGTATATTACAGACCTGAATACATGTTAACTCCCTCCCCTTTCCATATATGCATATATTCAATTATGACTTTAACACATTGAATTTCCTGACCTTCCGGCTCTCTTTAAGGCTGCTATTTTGCTGTTTACAATACCAAGGGATGGAGATAGCACATACTGTCTGTGCAATTTCATTGCACAAGGGGACTGCATGATCCACACATTTTTCCCCAAGCCAACAGAAATCAACATTTTTTAACATAGCATCTGTAATACGCTTTCCAACATCAGACAAGTGAGCAATATCTGGTAGCATACTTTCTGTAAAAGTAGCTCCTGCTCCAACAGCTGTATATAGCTCCTGAGTAGGATATGTGAGCTGAAGAGTATCAGAGTACTCTTTCAGATAAGTTCCTAAATGAATATTGCTTACTGCATCTGATATGAGACACGTTTTACAGTTGTTACAGCTGATATGTTGAAGGAGTCTTCTGGCTATATATTCTGAGACATAAGACTGTGGAAAATGATTTTCCCACCTCAACACCCAAACTGTGAACAACAGGAGGAGCTGCATCAATGTCAAGGCTGGGCTCTTGAACATCGTGAATCTCTTAATCCCCAAAATTAAACTGCCATAAATTATTGAGGACTTCTGTAGGTTCTTCCTCGGGTTCACAGTTTGAACCCCTTATATCTTTAAAACACAAACCATTTATTATGGTCGCTTTCAGGCTGCTTGGAACTGGCTCACTGTAGGATTGTAATTAGAACGACAATATGATCTAATACAACCAAACAAATTCTCTAGGGGGTCTTGATTAATGTATATAGTCTGCAGATATTGGAAACCTTCAGCCTTCAAAATCTGCAGAGATATTTTACACCTCTCATCAAGATGATCCAGCCATTCTGTGATGGAAGTGGAAAACATCTGAGACGAAATAAACATCAGAGGTTTCCTTTCTTGTACCTGAACAAAAACTCCCAACTGTTGACTGTGGCTATTGTGCTATCCCAAAATGAAAAGAAATGATCTTTCTATGGCTGAGCTTGCTCCTAAGGTGCTTTGGTCCTTTTGATTTGCTGCTGCTGCCATTAAAGCTGTTAAAATGTTGTCCTACAGTAGCAACACTGCTCAAAGGAAGATTCCTGCAGGATAATTTAATAGCTATTTACAAGGCAGAGTTGTGATACTTTAAAAGTTAGGTAGTTAACCTTAAAAAAGCAAAAAAAAAGTCAGAAAAGCTACAATATTACATTGTAATTATCTCCATATATTTTACAGTTTTAAATAAAAACTGGCTTTTGAAGTTTATTTATAAAGTTTTAAAAACTATAGCCAACAAGTTTTCACTATGGAATTCACATAAAACATGAATAATTCTGGCTTATAATTACACCTTCTTAGCTTATTAATGCAATTTGCTAATTGGAAAGTTGTTTCTCACTTTAAAAATATATTATTTTCTATTAGATTGCACATATTCAAGGATTTAAAGTTTCAGCTAGATGTAAAGAGACAAAGTCCAATTGTTTCTAAGAAAATTAGGCATTGCTATCATTTCCTGTACATGATACTGGAGTTCTTTCTTTGCCCCTTTTTTGTACTACATGAAAAAGGCAGAACTCAGCCATTTGCTGTTACACTTACCATTTACATAATGGCAGTGCAAATGGCAGTGTCATACTATTGCTAAATATTTGAGCCGAAAAAGAAACCTTCATTTTCTGGAAGGCATTTGGACTTTGATGGGTGTCAGTGATTTTATGTAAACAATGAAATTGCTGGTTCCTAACAATTTTGACAGCTTCTTTGATGTGAGACCAGGAAGCTGTCAAAACTGCAGAGTTCTCTTCGTCAACCTATACACTTAGTTACACAATCTGTTTCAAAACATATTTCTTGTGCATTTAAGGAGATGGGGAGGAGATGGTCACCACCTGATCTCTAAATATAAAGAAAGTTTTACTAATGGAAACTCCTAAGTTTTTCAGAGCTTTTACATTGCTGTTACACATGTCACAGATAGTGACCAACACACAGCTTGGCAGCACTGCAAGCTTTAAGCACCTCCAATAATAATCTCTGCAGCTCAGTTGCCTTCACACCCCCTCGACTGAAGTATGTCATAGGCTGTCTCCACTTTCGTCTCAAACCCTTAGCCAAGAACACAAGTACTTGGTTTGCCCCACTGCATGTTGTCCCAGTACATCCTTGTCTTCAAAGCCAAGGATTTGATCTGTTTTCGGATTATACTGTGTGTGTTCTTTGATAGCTATCTCATCAAATCTCAAAGAACATACACAGTCAGTGTCCTGAAGCTCAGAAACAGATTTAGCTAATGTTCTGAAAATGTGTCTGTTTATTCCAACACTGAAAGGGACCAGATTAAACAGATGGAAGGGTACTCCTACAAGGTAGAACAAAAATGGAACAAAGAAGGATATAACACTTTGGAGGACGTTTGTAGGTAGAGAGAGCTTGCAATTTATTGTTACAGTCCTCTAAGTGACTTCTTAGTACTCCCCACCTGTGAAGTTAGAAAGTTGCTGCCATTGAAGACAAGGACTTTGAACAATTTTGTAACTATGACCTTTCATTCCCTTCAACTCTTTCATAGTCAATATCTTCCTTCTGTATGTTTGCTGCAACTTCTTCAGCAGTATTCTCTGGTTTTTCAAAGCTTTTTTCTCTTTAGGACTTAACTTACTAACACAAGAAACATTAAGTTTTGGAAAGAACTTAAACTTCTTTTCTGACTTCTGTATCTTTGCAGATATAATGCTTTCATTATTATCTACAAGAATATGTTCACCAAATGAAAAGATATTACTAAGTGCTAGGATCTGAAGCAGAAACATTGTTCACCAGAAGGGAAAAGAGCACTGGAGAGAAACATTTTGGTTCACTAGAAGTGGAAGAACTGGTGAAAGATAGAGGAGGAACAGAAGTAGCAGTTTCAACAGTCACATTATTCAAAACCTCACCACATTCACCATCAGTTGATATAGGTAGATCTGATGGTGTTGGCAGTGAAGAGAACTCACGAATGGAATGACACCATGGGGTAGTTTGAACTTATTCTTGTCGTAGAACTGGTTGGATGCAAAATGTCTTCCACACATATCGCCCTCGGTGGTGTAATGGCTACCATGCTGCTTCATATACCCAAGGTCATGGGTTCAAACCCAGTGGAGGACGATTGATTTTTTTGGGCATAAAAATCCTTAGCATGGCTTGCTTCATAGATTTGCAGCACGTAAAAGAACCTCAAGCCTGATAAAGAGGCCTCTGAGCAAAATGAATCGGTCTTTAGCGCCCAATATAGATTGGGACTCTTAAGAACCACAGTCATTAAAGGTAAATAGTTAAATAAAACTCCATTTCATTTCATACATATAAGCTGTGGTCATTGCTTCAATACTCCTGGATGCTGAGCTACTTCTGCCCAGATGCTGTCTCTGAATAAGACAGGCTTTTGTTATACATTCATGATTTATAGTAATAAATTATCTTTCCTTTTCTATAAGTATGAAAGACCAACAATAATAGATAGTAATAATAAATTATGTTGATAATAAGTAACTATGTGAAGGAATATAAAAGTAGAATAAAATATAGGTACATGTAGTACCAGATAAACCAAATATTTAAGAGTGTATAAATAAAATTTTCTGAAAATGAATACTGAGAATATTACTACAGTGAAAAACATTTTAGCACACAAAGTTTTGATATAGCAGATTTGTCTCCCAGAAAAGCCTCAAATTGGCACTTGCCATTTAACAACCAAATATTCAATTATGGAGCTTAATCTCTGAAATATAATTGAAATAATGAAAGAAATATAAAGAACAAACTCAAATTTGTGCATAAATTAAGTTTTATATAAATTTGAAGCTAAAGAAAGGCCCCTTTCTATTTTCTGTAAATGAACTAAGAAAACTAGCATCACATAGGTACATACATTCTTGTGTTATATATTGCAATAGCAAAATCAAAGTTCACAGTAGTAAATGCAAGTTGTAAGTTAAAGATAATAAGTTACTTCAATTTTATTTATTTATAAACTAGGATCTGTTAGCAAATATACCTAATCACTGCATACAACTGTCACCTGATTTTTCTTCACATTTAAATAATGATATTTTACTTAAATGCACAGTATAGGTTAGTTCATTTAGAAGGAGCACACATTTTGGCAAAAAATGCATGTTTATTTTAAGTGGGCATTCTGGGCATTGCATATAAAGCCTGTGAGTATTGTGCATCTTCATTAGGTTTAACACAATACCTACATTACATATAATTTGTTAAGTTAACTTGTATTGCAGTTATTTTCACCAGAACATTACATGTAAGTATAAAAGCATACACCATCAAGTAATTATAGGTACAAACGAACAGAGCAAATATTGTTATTTATAAATATATTTAGTATAAAATATGTAATTGAATGTGCTGTATAGCTTAAATCATTTATTTTAGTTATACTTAAATTTTAATGTGAGATATGGTCTGCATAATAACCCCAATGATCCCAAAAGAAGTAAAAACCTTGGCAATCTAGCAGATTTCAAATCTGAACATGTTAATATTTTCAACATCTTCAAATCCAGATCACCTATGGGCCATACCATGGCCGAGTGGTTAGACCACTTGCCTCTCACCTAGGCAGCCAGGGTTTGATCCCAAGCGACTGCATGTGAGATTTGTGGTGAACAACTGGGGCAGGTTTTCTCCGGGTACTCCGGTTTCCCCTGCCATCGCATTCCACCGGTGCTCCATCATTCATATATCACCTGTGGTGCCATAAGTAGTTAAAGCGGGCATTAAACAGTACCAAAAAAAAAAAAAATATCACCTATGGAAGTTTTACCAAGTAAGTTTCATAAGGATGAACAAATTATACATTTTCGAACATAAACAGTGGCATGGTTTTACCTTTTTAAAACCTTTTTAGCACTGTAGCACATATTTTACTGGCAGTGCAGTTTCGAAGGCTTTTAACCTATTTCTAATGTTGGTGCTAAAAATTCACAAATGTAATGTATATTTCTATTTACATTGCTTCGAAACTTGTTGTATCTACCCGCTTGTATTGTTAGTTTTACTTACACCTGCTAAATTAAATTATACATATTCATTTACTTTCGACGCTGATCATCAGTATCTTTCCGACCTTTCTTCAGAATATGAAATGTTTTATTCCTGTGCTCTTGCCATCAGTGTTACAGCCCATTACTGCACATTTTCTGTATTTTAAATATCTTAAACTTTCTAACCAGTTTAACGAAGAAATGTTAATAATACCAGTAACAAAAACATAAAGCTGCTCAAAAAAGTTGAGCTATAAAGTTATATCACTTAAACAAAAAAAAATATGTTATAAAATTACAAGAAATAAACCAAATTGGCTGAGAAAATGATTCAGTAATTCAATGCCTCAGAAAACTGAATTTCTAATATGGCGCTTAACTTGAAAACAAACATTGTCTCAATATCTGTGTTTTGAATGCACGCAGGGAATTATGGGATGTTCTCTCAGACACACTAGCACCTTCAAATGTTCTCACACGGCAGACAACGAAACTTTAACGAGTCCAATTCAGTCAATGGAGTTTGATGGGGATGGTTTCAAGCAACAGCAGGATTTTGGTTTGCAACTATGATGCCACTTGAGGCAGCCCATTAAGGTGTGCAATAGACGTGTTTAGGAATGGAGGGAGGAAAGGGAGTAGGAAGGCATGGCAAATTCTCTTTGCACTAAACCTTGCTACCACTTGTAAAACTACCATTGGTACCAACATAATAGTGTGATTGTTAACTAATGGGATGTATTTAAACCAGATATTTATCCAAAGAAATATTTGAATAGATTTACAAGTCTTAGTGCTAATACTTTTTAATTTTAAATGAACACTTAACAATGGAGGTATGTGATTCTCATATCAAGGTTCCAGCATTCAGTAATGTACTCTTTTGGCACTCTAACTCCATTGGAAGGAAGTTCAAACAATGAAAGCTCATGAAAACATTTCTGCAGTTTTGCTCTACTTGTACATCAAGCTAATTTTGTGTTGAAACTTCAGTGAGTAGGTATAATTATTATTAATCTCTTGCTGCTGCATGTCGATCAGATTGATTGTGCTTGCCCAGTTTTTAAATGCCAAGTGTAAATATGGCAATGGGGGTGAAATATGCTGGACTTTTATGACTTGAAATACTAACTATTAGAAAACAATTCATAAGTAATGCAATTTTAAAGCTAGAATGATTGTTTAAAATTATGGATTCTGCCATATTAATTTCTGTTCAATAATCTACTGTTCAGAAGAATTATTGGGTAATCCAGTCCATATTTAATCTCAGTATCAAAGAATAATTATTATGTTGTAATTTGAGATATCACATAGTTCTATCAAAATAATAGGAAAAACATTTGGCACTATAAAACTATACTCAGTAGCAAACAAAATAAGTACAACATACTTTTAAAACTTTGTTATGTTAAATCAAAATATGCAAAATATAACTTACCGGTGTCAATGAGGTCAATGTATTTTGCATTGGAATATAAGCGCTTCAATTATGATATGGATTTCCTGCACTAGTTTAACACTATAACATGGATCTTGCTACTCTCAATGTACACATGTATACAAAAGTAATTAGTCACTTATAGCCATCAGAAAATTAAAAATAAATCAGCAATTAAAAATAAATATAAATTAGATGTTTCAAGCAGCAAAAAACTTTATTTAGAGCATGTATGCAAATTAATGCACTCAGAATGTAATCCTTTTTCAAATTTTATACACACACTATGCAATTTTTTTTTCTTTGTGACAGTGTATAATGCACAGTATACTGGCATTCTTGCTTCTTTTGAGTAATTTCATACAATATATGATAAAGCAGAATTATTAATTATATCTTCAGCATCTCTCCTCTGTTCAGAACTACTGAGGGCCTACTTATTCAATTACTGTAAAATTAAATTGAACTCTAGTTATTTTCTTAGCGGTAATATATTCACAATTTAATGAATATATATTTAACAACGTTCTCTTTTTATGTGGTGACCATGGAGGTGATTTAGGTACACAATCTTCCCTGTTACTGTCACATTATTTGCATTGTTATCACACATGTAATATATGCAATTATTATCAACCCTCCCTGGCAGAAAAACATTCCTGGAAGAACTTGCTATGTTTGCTTTTACACAGTAAACACAAAACTGTATTGGACAAGGTTAAACAAATTGCTAAGGATTGGAAGTACTGACCTTCAAATAACAAAAGACACTTCTGAATGTCCTTGAAACATACCATTTGAAAAGTTTCCAGTTTCCATTGATATAAAGGACTTCCCCATGTGTTTCAAAAATAGGTTTACAGTCTCATAAACACTGCAGCGATTAGATTGACCCTGGCAATCTTGACATAGCTTGGTATAGTCAATTATATCAACGGATGGCAGTTTTAGGGTTGAAACCATTTAAAGGGCTTGGCAGCAAGAGGGTTAAAGTAGGACTATGAGGAACATACTTTAAAATTAAATATCTCCAAAATTAAAGAACTCTGAATTTTATTTGTTGATTCTGAGTGTATTTCTTGATTCAAAATTGTTAGGAGGATTACCTGTCAACGTTTCAACAAGTTCTATATACTTTCTCCGCTGTAGTCTGAATGGACCATAGGCAGGACTGGTACATAAATTTTATGTCGAGATTTTAGCTGATATACAAGTTTGGGGCACTTTGGTTCCAAAAAGAAGCATTTTTGGGAGAGAGAATCATTTTCAAAAGTCACAGGAATACCAAATTTCATACTTAGGTATTCCTTGAGACACAAGACAAATATTTTCAAATAAATCCTCCCAACTAAAACTACCCCTTACATAATTTTTTTTTTTTTTTTTTTTTAAACAGTACACATGATTTGTATTAAATGATACATTACAAGTGTTAAGACCCGAACAAAATGTACACCTCAAGATTTCCTGGAATGTAAACTTTTTTCACTTGTAATAATTCTCTGTACTATAGAAACATACTTGATAAAGAAAATCCTACTGAAGGTATAGTCTAGAGCTCAGTAAAATACAGAATTATATTGTGCAAGTTTTTTCATAGCTTTAACCATTTTTTAGATGTTAACTTTTATGTTTTAAAGTTTTTATCTATATCGAAAACAGTAAACAATAGGGAAAATCGTATTTAAGAAAACAGCAGATCTCTGTAAACTTTGTAAAACGTTTATTTATGCAATTTCATACATTAACTTTTTGGAGATATTCACTTTTCTTTAAGTGTTAGTGATTCTCTGCAGAATGGATATTTGAAGCATGAGACAGGTATCAAAGCTGCAGCTTAATTTTGCAACACAGCTAAATAGCCAGTTGCTCGAGAAGGAAGGAAGGAAGGTGGAAAAGTTTTGGAGTCTGTCTTTAGAAGCATTGACAGACTTGAGCAGATGGCCAACTCTGCAGGTGGCTTTAACAAGGGGAACCACTGTGGAAAGAATATGTGTATAAAATGTGTGTTGCAAGCCAGCAAGGGTGTTCTGTTGAATGCTGTCTTCAAGGCCGTAAGGGCTGGCAGACTTTATATGAGAGATGTAATGCTATTTGTGTTTAACCTATGTATTATTGGGTGTGCTATAAGAGACTATATAATAGTTCTGCAGTAAAAATTCCTAACAGGTTTGGTGCGCTAGGATGAATAATGAGGAGTGAATAAATTCAATAGGTTTAAATTCAAGTGAGTTAACATTATGCTTCACTGCACCCATGATCCCTGAGATAAAGTAATAGTTATTGAAACCTTGTAAACCTACTCAATAATGCGTTACACTTGACACAATAACTCATTACAAGTATCACAGAAATTATTAGGCTTCAAGTTAAGATTTAGACATTAGAAATAAGGTATAACAATCTTCACTTTTGAAAGCAAGATTTTGATTAGTAGCTGTATATTCATTCACTCTCTTCCAATTCCACAGATTTCACCTTAGATCTATGGTATGTTGGTGTTATATACAGATATACAGATTTTAAAACAGAATATACAACAGATACATCCCAATCTGAGAAGTGCATGGAAAGTGTAGAAGGATACTCTTTCCTATTATGTTCGCACTGCTTTTAGCTTTATGTAATGGTTCTCCATGCCTCCACTGGAAATCATATCTGGGACTTCAAGCTAATGCTAGTAATGGGCACTGTTCAATGTTACACATTTAGTGTAACATTACAATTTGTTTTTCAATATTATCCTTTTCAACTGACATAATAAGTCTTTAAGAAGCATCATGCTGGTGATAAAAACATTGAATTTATATTTTGTTCTCTGCTTTTTCTTTAATACTTTTCCTGAAAAATCTGCTTATCAGGTAAAAAGTCTGTAGATTAATTCCATGTTTGGGATTTTTAACTGTGATATAAAGAGAGTTGAATTATTAGAAAGAAGAATGAAACATAAAATAAGAATTAGTTTATTTTTAGACAGTGGATGCCAAAATTAGGTCTTTTACCAGATGTCAGTAATGTTACAAGTGCAAAATTTTGCCACTCAGTTTTATAAAATTATAACACTCCAATGTAGCCAACTTCGGTTTATGTGTCTATGTCCTCATTTAAGTAGGCTATGACTGAAAGCTTGCACCGATCCATAAACTGGCAGATGAATTGAATGTCATGAACATGGAATCTGCTGAACAAAATTATGCAAGCAGCGGAGAGAGCAAAATAACAACTGTACACTGCCTCCATTATATAGAATGTTTTCGTTCTGTACGAGTAAGTTATCATGTCAGCACTGATGTTAAGCAAGGCACCAACTGAATATCGCAGCCTATTAAGCATGAACTCTGTGAAATAGGTAAAACAATCTATTTATAATTATATGTCTATAAATATTGAGAACTGTCTAAAAAATAGCATGTGACAAACATGTGAAAATTAAAATAAGAACTGAAGCTTTCCTGGTGACGTATTAATTCAAAATCTTCTCGGGCTTCTAGCCAGGTAAAAACTTGGCTTGACACCAGTTCACCCTGAAGACGAGGAAGATGCACTTCTTCGAAACGTTGGTGTCAAGCCAAGTTTTTACCTGGCTAGAAGCCCGAGAAGATTTTGAATGTGAAAATTGTTTTATATTGTTCATAGGTTTGCGAAACTCGGCCTATGACCTCGTTTCACAAGCTTCCTACTCACAACCTAAAACACCATGTTTACCATTTGTATCAAATATTTATATTCTCATGGCAGGAAGATATCAACAAAAATACTGTAATTGGAGCAAATTGATCCAAGAATGCAGTCTGGCTCTGGATTAATCCATCCAGAGGCAGGCCCAGGCAGGAGACAATGCACCAAATAGTGATTTATTTTATTTAAATGTGCGATCTTATGCAAATTGTTAATCAAAAGCAAGCATCATTAATGCATGCAAACCCCAAGAAATTTACTCACAGGCTGCTGCTGTTTATTTCCTTCCCCCATTCTACATGAAATATTTTACAATGTTCTAGAGGGTTTTATAGTGAATCCTCCCCTTTACCCATTATAACTGTAATTTTGTACCACCCCAACGGTTCCACATAATGGATGCAATTTCCCCTGATATTCATGCAAAAGGATGTGAAACATTGACAGAACATCCAACTCCTTCCCTTGACAGCTTTCAGGTTCTGGAAATGTTCCATACCTTATATATCCTTTGGTGACAGAGGAATCCTTGTTTGGAATGGTCAAGTATTGTTTACATTATTACATTAGGTTTGGTCCTCAGTTATTTAATAATAGCTATATATTTTTCACATAGTACATACCAAAATTTCTGCACTTCCAGCCCATGAAATATAGTCTGTATTAATCAAGAAAAATGATCTCGGCTAATATAAATTATTGGTTCACTGATTTCTAACGTTAGCCATTTTTTTGCTTAATATAATTATTTGAACTTGCCTATTAACAAATTTGATTACATAAATACAAAGGAAATAAAATAAAACTTTCTTGTATGAGAATAATTATAACGTTTTGAGCTCTATAGCTTCAGTGCAAACTTATAAAATTATAATAAAGGATAATCAGAGGCTTTTGACATTATTTCTTTACATACATATCTGCAGAATTTGATAAATGGCAATTAAAGAACTAAATATAACACAGGATCAAGTGCTACTTATTAAACTCTTTGTTTATTTGTTGTGTTTTCTGAAGTTTTCCATCATGGCCATCTATGTATATTCCTTGCAATAAACAGTAATTGGCATTTGTTCTACTTCATTGCAAATAATTCTGTGCAGCAGCTTTTAAATTCTATGATGTAACTACTACTTTCTAGTACATAACATTTGTTATGGCTTTCTGCTAGCATGTTCTTTTATAGCATTAATTTGTTCATATTTAATAGATTTACTGGCATGTAAAGGAACTTCTGCAGGACCAAATGCTGGCACACCAGTGGTACTGATATAATCCTGGCAATTGACAGGTCATTAACAAAGAAATAATTTTTCAGGACTGGAAGAGCCAAGATATTTTGTTACCACAAGATATTCAAATTTCAAATATTGTCTACACTGAAGTTCTGTAATAAAATAAAGTTACTTTTTAAAACTAAATACATTTAATATTGATTTTGCAGCGAACTTCTACATTTCAAACTTAAAATGAAAACCTCCAAAATTGATAGCAGAATTTTATCCTGAAATGATTGGACATTTACGAAAATGCAGACAGGGACTTTTTAATGATACTATAAATTAGGTTCATGAGATAGTAGGTTATGTTAATTGTTATTTAATCTCTGTGGTGAATAAAACACTCCAGTAATGTTTCATTCCTCTATCATGAGTACTACCATTGGTAGAAAATTTGAAGATTTTGGAGTTCACCAAAGCAGTTTTAAGTACCACAAGGGCTACTCCATTATCAACTCTTATGTGTGTAGGCAAAGCTGCAGGTAAATGCTAGACCTAAATATTCTGCGATTAGGCTGTGAAATCCACTTCACTCTGAATGAATTTTGTATAACTGGTAATCCATAAGAGTGAAAAAATAACCTTGTACAAAGAAGTATGTAGCTTATTAAACAATTTATATGAGATACATTTTCTTTGTGCCATTAACTATTTTTGAGATATTCTTTATTACTGTCCGAATTGTCAAATACTTTTCACTTTATTTGTGCCAGATCTTTTGAGACAGTGAAAGGGCTGCACCAGTGGCTATCACAAAATATTGACACATGTGCTTGACTTATGCATGAGCAACCTGTTTCCTTAATGTCATGCAAAGAGATGGGAGTTTTCAGTCCTGTTTCCTTAATGTCATGCAAAGAGATGGGAGTTTTCAGTCCTATCGCATAGCAGCCTACTTATAAGAGACTATCATTTAAGCAAACTGTATTCCTCCTATAGCTATAATAACATTTCTAATAAAACCATTTCTGCAAATTTTAATTTGAAGCAGTTAGCTTTTGTAAGAATGGTTTTTTTGAAAATTGGGTGGAGAAACTCGTGGGAAAGTAAAATATCAGTTTTTTTTTTAAATTTTACCCTTTTTATTGTTACATAATTATTTTTCGTTGTATCATTCTTTTGAACATTTTATCATAGAAGCTTTGCACCAGGAGATGCAACACTTAATTAATTTATATTTTTAGTTTCAATATTTATATCATCAATAATTTTTTTAAGTTTTAGGTTTAAATAGAAACATTGATAAAATTCCTTTTCATCCATTAGTTATTTCTTGTAATGTCATTGTTATAATATGTAATTTCTTGACTAGGCATTTGAACAGGTGACTATCAATTTGCTCTATGGTATTCTTCTGTATTCCTACAGTGAAATATGCAATTAATATTTCTTCAAACATTTATTTCAATTAAAAACAACTAGATAAAAAAGTAACATAAAACAAATTCAGTTTCTATTAATAAGTTTTTGCAATAATGGTTTGTTGAAGCTTAATAAAAGTAAATGATAGGGGGCAGAGAGTAATGTTAAGAACACTAGATTTTAAGGAAAAGGAGACACTGCATGGACGCAGGTGGGTGGGTGCGCGAAAAAGGCAGACAGGTGTGTAAAACCAACATATCAGATAGTACCAGACTTGGTATTTAAATTCAGTAACTTCCAAAGATGCAACACTAAAGATTTTCAAGAAAATCCCATCCCACCCATAATTATCCTTTACAGGAAATGTATTCAGTTTAGCTTTCTGAACTACCTGTAGTAAGTAGAGAAAGTTTTGCATTTCACCAAAAATCGATACCAAGACTTAACTGGAAATACATGTTTTGAGATTCTTTGAATAAAAAAAAGAAACCTTTTTTGAAAACAGTCTCCAGGTTGGATGAATGAAAAGGTTGGTCGGTTAAATACCTAGCTTGGCAATAAAGTTCAGTATCTTTCAAAGATATGACAGGAAGACTTTTAAAGAAAATCCTCCCAAACTGCTCTTTACATGAAATATTTATAAAATCTTCTATTTTCTCAAGCATAGCTGTAATGGTGTTGATTAAAATAACACATATAAAAGATATTTACAAAACAAATAAAATTTGTTCTTGAATTTTATGGGAATAGCCTCTGAAGTGCCATTACACAAAAAAGAATATCTCTACACACACTTTATTTTACATGCCTTTTTTGTGCCATAAGTCATTTCCATGGTTTTGTTATTTGTAGCCATTATTAATGGCTTGAATTGTTCAATATTTGGCCAACTTTTAAAGTTCTTTTAATATCCAGTTGTTTTTCGTGATTGCATGCAGAGAGCCTGGAATTTTAAGACATATAGCATCAAGTTCTTTTGCTATTCGCTTTTTATCTATAAGAAAACATGTACTGTAATGATTTCTGCAAAGGTTTATCTCAATTAAAGTGAAATATAGAATTTTAAATGTTAGTAAAGACCAGCTCAGTAATGTGGGCATAGTGTGTCAGATTCAAGAGGTATTAAGTTTGAATCTTGCTTAGGGTGAGTCACTCATATAGTGTTTTTTGGAGGTTTTCCTTATCTTTAGAAAAGGAATGTTGAATAACTTTAAGCTCCGTGGACACTTTCTTGTGGCATCATTATTTGTTTAAATTTTTAACATCTTTTATAATTTTTTGAAGAGGTATGGCTTTCAGTGGTTTTTCAGGATTTAATTTTGAAGGCTACACAAAAATAAAAAAATATTGGGAAGAGAATCTTGTGAGTGCAAATCATCAGATAGTTTTGTTCCACTAATGATGTTGAAAAAGTTATGTAAAAACTTGTACATTAGATTTACTAAGAGGATCAGATATCACTGGCACATTGTTAATTGGTCCGCTGTAGAGATGCTATCAAAGTTGGTCTGGGTCATCATTGTCTGACCTCATGGCCATCTGGTGCTCCACTTATCAGTAAAACAGCAAAAACTACAGTTTATTTGTCGTCATAGCTCAATGTTCTGAAACTGAAGTCTATTCAAATTAATCTACAAATCTTTTTAATTCCAGTACTTCTCCTTAATTCGCAACAGGATTTTCAGTTTATTTGGAAGCACTATTGCATCATATCTGAATTTGACCCTCATAGAAATCTTCACTTACCTGCAGCTGAATCTACGCTTCAATTTTTTTATACTTGTACCTCAAGTATTTTATTATCCTAAAAAAAATGCCTATTGAATGAGTTACCCCAGCATGTACCAAAAGAATTTTTGTTCATCAGATTGAAGAAAAATGAGCTGCAGACTTTTTGTGCATATATTTTCTCTTTTCCTCCATTTCTTCACTTATTTTTATTCTGTCTGTGAAGATTTCTGGATTCATCACATGCCAGAAACTAAACCAAAAGTGTCAATAGACGGAAAGAAAGCAAACTTGGTTCCATTTATAGGAAATGTCATGACTATTGTGTAATGGGGTATGTATGGTGTGGTATTCATAGACTATTTTCAAGACAGAACCATCATCAGGTAGTATTATATTCCATAATTGTGCTAATTGAAGGTTGGTGTTTAGGTTAAATGCGTGCAAAGTATAAAAGTTAGTTCCTGCTCATGTGTCTATGCACTATCTGAATTGTTGCTGCAAGACTGCATGATCTACATTACAAGTCCTACCTCTCCTATATTCACTGGATTTGGCTCCCAAATTACTTTTGTTCCTAAATTCAAAGAAATGCTTGGGCAGAAGACGATTCATATCAATTGATGTGGTTGTAGCTGAAACAAGTATTTATTTTGCACAGTTGGACAAATCTTATTTTAATGATTGTTAAAAATGTAAAATTGTGGACTAAATGCATCAATTTACAAGGCAATTATAGTGGGGAGAGGGGAAGAAGACATTTCTGTTGATTTTTGTATTTTCTTAAAATATTTTAATGCCCCTCATACTCTCAGTATACTGCAGGGTGTCCATAAATATTTCCAATCTTTGATTAAACTAGGCTCTAACATTGCCAAGTATTGATGTTTGTACTAGGGCATCCATTTGGCTTCTTGACCTAATAGTAATATCAACATCTATTCATTTTATGTGAACATGATTTGCAGTAATGCACTAACAGATCTGGTTCTACAATAAGAAAGTTTAAATTCATTTTAGCTCACTTAAAACATTTTAACTATCTATGTTTATTTAACATTAACTTTTTCCCATAGCTTTACCTGTGCCCATATTAGTAGAACTCTATTAAGGTTGCAACTGTGTTCTCAAATTTTCCACTTATGATACTATTTAGAGTAATTTATTTTGATAGCTGAAAAAAAAAAAAAAAAAAAAAAAGGTACATGTAGGATCAATTTTAGAAAACTTCAGCACAGAGAGTAAATAACAAATAGCAATTTGCATAATTTACTATCTCATGAACCCAAGGTAAGGTATTGTCATTGAAACAATCTCTGTCTGCACTTAATGTCCAATTTACAATCTGCTCAGGATCAAAGCTCTATTGATTTTGGAATTGGAAGAACAAATATGTTGTGTTAAACTTTAAACAGTAACTTTGTTATTTTATCACAGTTCTTCAGTGTGGACAGTATTTGAAGTTT
Source organism: Hymenopus coronatus (assembly GCA_030762935.1). Classification (NCBI taxonomy): domain Eukaryota; kingdom Metazoa; phylum Arthropoda; class Insecta; order Mantodea; family Hymenopodidae; genus Hymenopus; species Hymenopus coronatus. Next base: position 120,948,166 of record CM060895.1, read on the forward strand.
CATTACCTTGTGGTAATACAATACACTTGTTGTTGGGACCTTCAGTCTTACAATATGAACACATTGGAGCTATAAAAAACATGCTTGCAAAGGTGGCCCTGACATTTTGTTAAAAATACTATGGCATAGAGAATAGTTGTTACACCCAGAACATAAATGCTCCTTGTAATAAAGTAGAACAAAAGCTGGTTTACAGTTTATTGCAAGAAATAATGCATAGATAACCATCATGCAACATTTCGGCAAACAAGACACTGTTTAAAAATTATAATCGAACCTCTATTAAATTTGTTTCTTTAATTGTAGAGGTGTGTATAAAAAAACTGTCCATGCCTCTGAATAACCTTTATTCTAATTCTATATATTATGTATGCACTGAAGTTAGGGATGCCAAAATCTTTCAATAATCCTTGTGTAAGAAAGTTTTTTTAATTTTCTTTGTATTTGTGCTGAAATAAAGTCGGATGTGTAGCATTTCCATAACTTGTAAGACTGTCAGCAGAAAGGGCTGAGGAGTCGGATGTTCCACTGATGTTTCATATCAGAATATTTCATCCATTATTTGGGATGGTCAGAACTGCAGAAAATTGCAATTGTAAGATGTGGATAAGAGGAGGATTCACTATAAAGCTCCTGTAGATTGTACAATAATTTCATAAAATTAATGAAATTAATTTGTCACAGCCTAATGTAAGGTAAGCCATCTAGTCCACTATATTAACATAGCAATAATTTAAACTCCTGGTCACTAATTTATGTGCATGGAATTTCATGTAAAAACTTCTTTATGTCACAATATGGGATTTTAAAAATGTTTTTTATCTGGTTTTCATTCGGTCTTGTGGTTCACATCACTGCATCTATCTGACAGTGAAATTACTTGGCAAAAATACAGTGCTTTTAATTACTTTTTTTTGCACAATCTCATATCTTGCAATATAATTTATTCATAGGAAGCATTTTCAAGCTTGTTTGGTGGTATAATCAATATTCTTAGAGTAATTAAAGGCTAACCAAGTTCCGAGAAATCCATAAATATGTTACATCTACACCATTGTAACATAAAGCTTAAATACTGAAAGGTGATCATGCAAAGATGACATTACTGCTATGAACCAGTGTGTCCTGCCAAAACAAAGTACATGCATACCTATCTACCTACCTAGCCACCTTTTCAATCTGTAGATCATATTATGAGATTAGACACAAAGCCCAAACTCTAGGATGTAGATAATGTCAAGAATTGCATTTATTCATACTTATTAATATATTTATTTACAAATAACTCTGACAATGAATTTTCAGAGGTGTCAGTTTGCATACTTTTCAATTACATGTCTGTTTCCAAATGCCTACCCATACACTTGCATTCTTAGAATATTCATGTTTATTATATTTACAATGTTACATTATTACCAGTGTTTTTTGATTGAATGAAATCCTCTGTATTGAAGGTGAGAGTAATAAGGTATCTTTTTAATTCTGATCTAAACTTGTTTTTGTTCATTTGATATTCTTTTATAGAAGAGGGAAGTGAATTAAACAAAACTATTATTCTTTTGTAGTAAACCCCTTTTTGGAATAACTGCAAATTATTTGTTGATCTATGTAAGTCCTGCCTATGTCTGGTCTCTTTGTTATGAATATCTGTATTTTTTGTAAACTTTTCTGGATTATTTATTACAAATGACAATATGACTAGAATATATTCACAGGCTAATGCTAAAATTCCAAACATTTTGAAAAGTGGTTTGCAGTGAGTTGATCGTCTTTCCCCTGCTATTATTCTTATTACCTTTTTTTGCATAATGAATACTTTTTTAGCATTTACTGAATTTCCCCATGCTCTTATTTATAAGCTGAATTAAAGATAGGATTGTAAAGCATGCAGAGCTCAGTGGTAGCAAAACTGTAAGAATCCAGTTATTTTCTAATCAATGGGAATTGACAGGATCTGAAAAAAACTAATTCAATTTTAATATTAACATTTATGCATAAAGCATATTTCAACAAAATGATAGTTTAAAGCATTAACAGAAGCTTTGAAATCAAATAGTGATTTCAAAGTTTATAGCCAACAAAACTTTTGTTTGCGACTTTTCTTTGTGTATTAGTATAGATTATTCTAACTGAGCAGTCGTTTAAGATTTCTATGATTTAATACAAATGTAAGTGTTTGAAATCATGAATTGCTGGTTTATGAGCTTTTGTCACATGTATTTGAAGCAATTCTGAAGGACTGAGGGACTCAGTATTTGAACACCAGAGTGAGCCAAAGAGGCCATCACCTTTTATCTCATTTATTAGATGTAAAGCTTTATGCTTTTTTTTTTTATTTTATTTATTTTTTAAGAGATTTGAAACTTCATGTATTTTTATCAAACTTTTGCTTTCTTGTAGGCCTGCTGGCACTTAATATGATTTTTGACAAATTCAGTGTGGTATTTGACAAACATTTTTAAAGAAGATTGATTTCTGGAATAGATTTTAAACTTTTTAAAAATGTTCAGCCTGTGTTACAGTTTTTGAGCATGGAAATAGGCTCAACAATTTGAGAAATTTGCCGAGTGTAAATGTTTTAGTTTCACTCTCAAAAGCAAGAAAATCATGTTTGAGAATGGTAACATACCATATGCTTTATGGGCATGGATGATAAAGCTAAATTTTAAGAGCTAAAAGAAAGCAGTAGATAATGTACAGAAGCTTGGGGTGGGGATATACTCTCTCCTCTACTGCCATGGAGTTTTGGACTTGGATCTTTTACTATTCTATATAAATACGATATGTGGCACTAAAGAAGTCAGTGTGGGTGGCGTTACGAAAAGCAAACCAGCCGGCAAGAGTTAAGACAGCATTGGAAAACTGTGTGGCAGACAAACTTACATTTATTTTTTGTGCAATTTGTTACTCATACCAGCTTTACAACGGCTTCAACAGGCAAATTGTTTCATATTGGAAGGAAGGGCCAGCTGGTTTGTTTTTCAATTGAAGTTTTATCAGCTTAGTGAATGAAATTCGCAAGTTCAGAGGCAAAGCAGTTTTTGGGTTTTCCCAAGGTATGCTCCATTTTTTTGACATTTTTATTATTTGTTCAATTTAATTTCTGAGAACGGAATATTTTTGTGTTTAGAGTGTGTACTGATTTGAATTAGAATATGCTTTGTATAGCAGAATGGCACTTTTTAAGAATTACGGAACTGCAATAATATCATTCTTTTCGTAAAGGGGTTTAGCATACAAAAATATGTACAAGTGTAGCTCCATGTATCAATTTCATCTTTTTCTGCCAGTTGGCTTGGATGTTCAGTTAAATGGTACTCACATGTGAAACTATTAAAGCTGAACTATGTACTTCGCAAATGGGTGTATTTTCTTCAGTTAATAACCAAAATGTGAGCCACATTTTAGATAAATGAACATAGCTTTAAGAGTATTATGCTTTGTATTATATATTTGTTGTAGGAAGCTTATGCATTTAAAGCAGTTATAATCATTGGGATCTAGAATTTGTATGCACAAAAAAACTCTAAAAAATAGCTGCATAAAATTTTTACTATCCTTAATGTACAGTAAGCAGGGGAAGTATTGCATTGCATCCAAAAATTCAATTTTAAGATTTCACCAGAAGACATGTTTTGAGAATCCCTGAAACAAAACAAAAGAGAACAAACTTGGAGAAAGATTGGATAAATACTAGATTTTGCATTGTTATGGCATCTTGTGTGCTAAGTATGCGTCGTTCCCCACTGTGTGTATTAAGTGTGAATGTGTATATACTCTCCTACCAGTCACTAATAGCAGTTCACTCCATGTACATGTTAGTAGCGACGTCTGATATGGTGGCTGTCTCAGCTTTGCTCAATTCTCCGCTGACGAGCATGAAAATTGACTCACTCAGGCTGGAGTGACAATGGGAGTAGTTAGGAGTTATACGTCTAAATATTCGTGACTAGAATCTTTAAACTATTCCAACAAGCACTTTGCCTCACATACTAAGGTACTCTATTTACTAACACTTCCTGCCACTTTTATATCTTCAACGACTGAACTTTGTATATTTAATAAATCAACATCATGCTGTGAGCCTAGCAACTGAGTATTATGATGTGTGTAACAATCGACTTTCACATTGTGTAGCAACTGAACTTGACATTGAGTGTCAAACTGTCTTCAAGCTGCCACTTATATAGCAAAATATGATGTCATGGCTGCTTCATTTCCATTGGTCAAAAAGACCATGAACTTGGAATCTATGCGTCCCATAATGCATTTCTCATTACTCATAATGCACTATAAACACCACGTGACTACCTCAATACACTGAAGAAAAACTCACTTCTTAAATATTAAAGGCTTCCCCCAATTCGCTCTCACTTATTACTCTGTTGCATGCACATGTATAAAGGAGTACATGACTTTTACCAGCTTTCTACCTCACAAAAGAATCTCCCTTTGTGCTGTTACCTTGTTTCGTAAACACCCTAATCTGCGCTTGCTTCAGGCTAGCTTTCTACACATATTCAGAAATATTTTATTTGTACATTAAATAATAATCAATAATTAATAATGATAATAATGAGGCCTACTAACAGTCTCAACTTCTCACTCACAACTACCTTTGATATGGAACATTTTTTTAAAAGTGTTTGATTTGATAAATTATTTTTATACATTACCATATATTTTCGTAGTTTGATAAGTCGTCTTCATTTGGAGGGAATTTTGTAAAACTTTTTTTTAAAAAATCACCACCACCACCACCACAACAACAATAATGTTCTTTAAACTGTTTGGCTGATTGGGCTATGAATGAAATTGGTGAAATGATTTCCCAAATGGGCCCTGGATCTGTAGAGCTGTATGTTACTAAACATTTGTCTTTTTAGAATGAAGATAAACCCTGGAAAAATGCCTATCTGGGTAATGCTAACCAATCAAAATCCATCTTAATGTAGTACAGACATCTAACACTACAGAGGCGGACTTGTATTATCTTGTACATTTGGTAAACATAAACAATAGACGAAAATACTATACACAAAATGGACAGCTCTTTACAACACACAATTTGTTCCAAATAATCTTTTATGTTGCATAAGCTAATTCCAAGCTATCTGTTATTAAAGTTATTAAAATTGATCAATACTTTGTCATTCTTTTTAAAGTCCTGTCGGTTTTTAGTTAGTCTTTGCTCACTATTGGATGGAAAGAGTAAGCTATTTTAAGACCAGCATATATATATATATATATATATATATATATATATATATATATATATATATATATATCTCATGAAGAAATAATCTTTTGTAAAAAATAATCTTTTGCCCTTGAAAGCATTACACTCACATGACTCATGACTCTACCCACTACTCTTTGTTAGTGGCCTCACAAATTAACTTATGTCCTATCTATTACATTTTAACTAATAAAGAATAGAGGGTAAATGTGATTACTTTAATTTCAGATTTCTTAAATTTCTCTACCACCTACATAGTAGCGACAAAAGATATAGCACTCTACCAACAATTTATGCTGAGACTTCACTGGAAATACATGTTTTGACACCTAAATAAATAATCTATAAAAAATCTCATGTATTCCATTTGCATAACTTTCCCTATCTATTTTGCAAACAAACTTCTTACAAGAGATTATTTCTCTATGCTGATCAAGATAGACATGAGTAGAATGGCCTTATTAAGTAGTTTCTTATAAGTAAGGGGAAATTAAAGGAGATACACTATGCTAAAACGATAGTCATATGTTTTAAAAGCTGTTACTATGCAATTGTCATTGGAATTCACTGTTTTGCATGGCCAGGAGTAAAACAAAAGCATCATGGACTACTTCCTGTTTTGAGAAAAGTATAAGTATTTTAAAATAGAAACCATTAACAAGGAATCTTGGAAATGGTTAGTTTCACAACAAAAATGTATAGGACATAAGTTGTGTATTTTGATGAGCTCTACATTTTTTTGTGCAGCAAGTTTTTATCTATTTCTTACAGTTTACCAGTTATGCAAAAGTCATTTACAATGAAGAGGACTTGAGAGGCTATTCACAGGAAATTCAATATATTTATTTATTATACAATATTTTAATCAAAATCGTTAGACCCATTTTTGAGAGAATAAAAACTGACGAAAAATTTTACATGTAAGGGATAGTTTGGAGTGAGGGATGTTCTTGAAAATCTTTGTGCTGCATCCTAGGGAGATACCTCATTTATATATCAGGTTTGGTATTCAACTGACTTCGTTTTTTAGTTATGGTGCCTTCAGAATCAATTGGCCTTTTTCTTAGGCTTTTTGTATTCAGAGGATCTCAGAACATGCATTTCTACTGAAATCTAGTTATCAAATTTTTGGGTTGGAATACAGCACCTCTACCTGCCATGTACATTGTACATACATGCTAGAGAATGTTGGTTGGTATCTAATGTTGAGCAGTTGACAGTGAAACCATTCACTCTCTTGCATTCCAATATTTTTATGTTATGTTATGTTGACTAAAGGTTGGGCAGCGAAGTGGGTGGTTTCCATCCATATCTTCTTTAAGTGTACAGAAAAGACACAGGAGATCTAACTAATCCAATCTTGAATAAATTTTTATGAGACAGTCATTGCCTATTAGGAGTCTAAGAGTGTCTACAGAGGATTTTCTTGGTAGTGTAGTGATTCTTTAAGCTCCATGGACTCCGAGATCATTTGAGCATCTTTTCACCAATTTCATTCATTGTCCGATATGACCAACCAGGTTGAAGGAATAAAAATAATAATAATATAATAAAAGGCTAAAATTGCATTTATAAAAAACTAAAAATCCAGGCCCTATTAATAACACAAAATGCCTCAACGTTTAACAGCGCATATGTATATCCAAACACGTTTACGTGTTAGAATCAGCGATATTAATGCTAATGACACACCAATCATTTGTGTTGCTAAAGTATATAACTTATACTCAAACTTCAGATAAAACCGAAAATAGAATTACTTCATGCAGCATAAACTTCTTAGAAGTAATAAAATATTTAAATACTTATTTGTAATAAAAGTGGACACCATGTACATTTATATCTGCAGATTCTGTGATACCACATTTCATTTAAACCCGTTCTCTAGTGTGAATTATTTAAATATCATCCCTGTCTTGGTAGTCTATTTAAATCTCAAATCATTTAAACAGATGAAATAATAGAACTTACAGATCTTAGACAAATATTGCTTTAGTATGTACTTCACGTTTAGATAAACATGCATAATTTTATTAACTTATAGCCCATTTAACAATTTTATAGACAATTTCCTGATCACCTGAAGGAATGATATAGATTTGTCATCACTTCTGGTATGTTATGTCTCGATGCTGCGTCGGCTTGCACCCATCAACATGGTTTGTAATGTTCAGTTTCACATATGTCTGCAGCTGCTGTGGTCTTGAATAAAATGAAACTGTATAGCGTTGCGATTTATAAATGGAATAGCACTTCTTCATCCTATACAAAAGTTTTAGTGAGCAACAGAGTTGCCAAGTTGTGACATAAAAATTTAGTTTTCACAGATGACAGATTTTTTGATGGATATTATTAGCATTTATTAAGTAATATTATATTGATTTTCTTTAGAAAAACTGTCATGGATGTAAATCTTTGTGTCGTTAAGCAATGTAACGCTATCTTTTATTTAGAGTTAACAGCAACAAACTTCTCGGATGACTGAACAACTCTGCAAACATGACATTGTGGTATATTGGCATGTGTATTTATCAGATGGATTCTGAGTTCAGCATAGTGAACGCAGTGCTAATGCATTCTTTTTTAATTGCCTAATTGAACCTAAGGCTTTGCGGTATGTACAACATTTTAGAAAAGAATGATTAAATAATGAATAATTAAAGGAATGGTTGTTAGAGGTGCCCAGGGAACCTAGTCATCCACGGTGCCAATATTGCCAATGCAATATAAATGTGCTCTTGTCAGATTTACTTTAACATGGAAAAAATAAGAAACATCTAAAAGTAGCTGAACCCTTTTTAACTTCACAGTAAAAAAGCATTTCAGCCTATTAAAGATAACACATGAACGAGCAGCTGCAGAAGCTGTTATCACGTTGTTTGTAGTTAATCACTTCCCTTGAGCATCTTTCAGACCTGCCCAAGAAATTGTTTCAAAGTGCTGACCTTGAATTTTAATTTTTATTTTTGAAAGAAAATACAGAAATTACTCATTTTTATTGATTTTGACAGATTTTTATGAACTGGTCTGATGGAAAAAATAATCATGTTTGCCAATTCTGGTGTGCAACGCACTCAACCTGATCCAACAGAACACGCTTATTGTAGTAAAATACAAGTCAAAATAAACAAATGCACTGCTTTCGGTTATTCACCTTCATTTGATAGTTGAAAGGTGAATGTGTCATAAGGTCAAGGAGAGATGTAACGTATTATAATGGATATTTCTTTGCTTTCTGAATAACCAAGTAGCACAGAGAAGAAGCGTATACCTACCAAAGTGATTAAAACAAAACAGCGCCAGGGAAAAAGATTTTGTTCTACTCAAATAAATGTGCTTAGATTAGAGCAGATAACAGAATTACTGCTTCAAATAATGTTTATATACTGATTTATAACAAAACTATAGATCATTTGCATTCTGACTGCGACTTTCCGCACATTGCACCTTAGTCCTGTTATTAACAAGACTCATGAGTCTTGCGAGTAAACAAGAATCTCGTAAGCTTGTTAGTCAACTCTGTTCCTGCCAGCCTTATGTTCAACTGCATCTACTGGCTGCGAGAGGCATGGTTAGCGGCAGCGAGAAATAAGCGAGACTGAAAGCTGATTTGACCGGCTCTAGTTTGCACCATAGCTTAATCTTCATTCAAATCTGCACTCTTAAAAATACTCCACAACAGCCTAGAGAGCATTGGTTTGCACCATAGATTAATCTTTACTAGATCTGCACTCTTAGAAATACTCCAAAACAGCCTAGAGAGCATTGGTTAGCACCATAACCAATCTGCACTCTTAGAAATACTCCACAACAGCCTAGACAGCAGCAGTTTTCACTATAGCTTAACCTCCACTCAAATCTGCACTCTTAGAAATACTCAACAACAGCCTAGAGAGCATTGGTTTGCACCACAGCTTAACCTTCACTCAAATCTGCACCCTTAGAAATACTCAACAACAGCCTAGAGAGCATCAGTTTGCACCACAGCTTAACCTTCACTCAAATAAGCATTCTTAGAAATACTCAACAACAGCCTAAACAGCATCGGTTTGCACCATAGCTTAACTTTCACTTAAATTTGCACTCTTATGAATGCTCCATAACAGTTTGCATAACAGCTTAACCTTCACTCAAATCTGCACTCATATAAATGCTCCACAACAGCCTAGAAAGCATTGGTTAGCACCATAGCTTAATGTTCACCCAAATCTGCACTCTTAGAAATACTCCAAAACAGCCTATAGCGTTGGTGTGCACCTAAGCTTGACATCCCCTTGACTGTTCTTAAAATTGCTCCCATACAACTGGGAGGCTTTGGCTATTTGGTCATACATAGCAACCAAAAGTCAAATATGTGATACAACAGACAATAGTGCCTGCAGCTAAACTAATATAAATTATAATAATTACAAAACAAAAAGGGGGAAAATAGGTTTGCTAAGATATAGTATATAAAGACACATATATTAATATTTCATGTATAAGAACATTTTGGCCTATGGTTTAAAAACTGTGAATTATAAATGTATGTTAAAAATTCTTTTTGAGCCCCCCTCCCTCACTTTTTAAGTTCATTTATATCAAATATTCTCTTGAAAATTTGTTGGCAATGAATAAAATATTTAGACACTGTATGAAGATTTTTACTTCAAAGTATAATTTCAGAAAGAAGTTGTGTTCTATATTGAATATCTATGTATATCCTTATTTAGCTGAGGGATTTCATTAGACTGTTTTAACCTGCAAAATTATATTATTTGTATATATCCATAATAATGATACTATTTTAAGCTGTTTCAAGTATTGTCTAAATCGGGGGTCTATACTCACAGTGGAAGGAAAAAGTGGTCATACTTCACTATCTTGCAGTGCACCTAATATATAGCTGCTCCATATTAGTACAAACATAGAGTGGAAGCTAACCATTTTGAAAAAGCAAATGTGTAGAATAATGGAGGGGAAAACTTCCCGCACTCCTATTGTAGCTCCTCAAATGCATCACATCTTGAGTCTGCCAGTGGTCCTATAAACAGTTCAAAAAATCTGAACCTTATAAGGTGGGGTTGAACTCGGGCACATTCAGTGGTTAGGAATTGGAGTGTCATGCTCCATCCCACTATGCAACAGTACAGGACATAACAGAACAGCAGCAGATGCAATGAATATCAGCCTTGATGCTGGGATAAAGCAGTTAAAGGAAAATTATTTGATTGAAATTGTGGACAATTTAATCACTATTGTTGATGAATTAGAGAATGGGAAAGAGTATGGGTGAATATTTACAAAGTGTAAGGGAGATAAGGGTAAAAGGAAGATGAGGACAGAGAAAACTTGAAAAAAATTTTAAGTAGGTTATTCATATGTCTAAAAAATTTAATTATGTTGAAAAACAGTGCTGAAAAATTTGTGTTTGATTCGCTATTATATGAAATACGTATAATTTGTTTTGAAGTAATGAAATATTTTATTTTTTTGTCCTCATATTCTCCTTGCTAGATGCTTCATACTTGGTTTGATTGTACTGTATTTGTGCACTCATTGTAGAAAAGGCTGCTTCTCAACTCTACTCCTTTCGGCTTTAGAGGAGTTTTATATATGAATTTTTTTTTACAGGGTTGTAATATCTCCATTCGGCTGGTACAGAGTCCAGCAGGAGGTTTTTGCCTTTACAAATCTAACTGGAGGTTGTCACTAAACGGAGAACCACCTTGGGCAGCTAGTGACTCGTGTTTCAGCTCGTGCTAGGCCTCGTTAGCATAAAACACACTGCCCAACACTGAACTAAAGCTGCCTCGTAAGTATCCATTTCAGATTCTACTTACTATAAAATTATTAAATTGGATTATATTTTGTTTTGACATAATAGCAACAAAGCATAAGTTTAGGAAAATTTTAGCTTTTAAGAGAGGTGTATGTTTTTATATGTTTTATCTTATTTACCTTTTTATTATTTTTTTGTAGTTTCCAGTAGAACTAAAAAGTCCTTTGTAAAAGTAAACATCTTGAAATAAAAATTGTATTTAATGCTGACTTAAGGACAGTGTAAAGTACACATTCAATACAAAATACATCATCAAAATATCTCAAAATTTTCCTATTTAGTATTTCATTTGTTTGTTTCTGAAATTACCAAATTCATGTACAGCATAATATTCTACTAAAAATTTCCTGGAACATTTTACTTTTTCACTCCTTCAGAATGAATGCATTCAGTTTAAAATTTGGCGTTGAGATTACATGAAATCATATGCCTTGATTCATCTTAATTAAAAAGTTGTAGAACCTGTATGAAATGTGCAGAAACAGCTCAATCTAAAAATGAATGTTGTATGACAATCATACTATGTGCACACATTTTCTTGGGCATTCGGCTCCCAAGTCTTCATTCAGTAGATTTTGGAAGAAGAACAAAGTGACCACATTGAGACATGAAGTATAGGATACACCCTGACATAATAATGGCCTCGATGCTGAGGTTTCATTCTATGTGCAAATTCCAGAGTTTAGGCACATTCATGTGCATTGTCTTTCATTTAATAATCAGCTAGTTCACAATAAATTAGATAATCTATTCACCACAATGATTGAGGGCCTCAAAGAAAGAAACTTAACACTGCAGAAAGACAGGCGAGGGCTCTTTCTTGTTTCCCTGTAAAACTAGTGCCCAAGAAAAGATACACACACGCAGTATTTGATATTTAAGTCAGGAATTGTTTAAGGGTGTAAGGCTAAGATTTCATTGGAATTCCATTATTCCAAAATCTTTGTATAAAGGAAGTTTCCATTTTTAGTTTCCCCAGAATTGGATAGTAATGATTTCAATTAAAATGTTCCAAATTGGATATGTCCCAAATTGGATACATTGGTGTGAGAAATAAAATGCAGTTTTTTTATGTTTTCTTTGAGTAAAGGCCATTCTGATTTCATTTGAAATAATTAGGGAACCATGAAATGATAGATAGAAACTTGGTATAAAGAAGCTCATTATAATATCTTGTCACCTTTTTCCCCAGCATTAATCTTTCGAAAGTATTATTAGTTGTATGATTTCTGAGATGGAAATTTGCTTTGGTTAACCATTAAGCATGTTTGAAATTATTTTGTTTTTTTGTTGCATGAGATCAAATCATATTATGATATAAACAGTCAAGTATTGTTTTTGAATTCTACTAAATTTGAAAAGATATGTAGGTAAATAGTTAACCATGCTTAAAATGAATATATGTAAGACTAAATATGTACAGATATTTGTTTATTGGTAGTGTGTAGAAAAACGTGTCAGGTTACACATATATTATTTCCATTCGTTACCTTAAGGTACAACTTTTCCTTTCTTTTTAAAACATAAGCTTGTTAACTGTAAGAAACGTATTTTAATAGGTTGTAGGCAGTAGCCATATAAGGTTAAAGCTTGAAATTTTTCATTTCTGTTTTTCAGTTCACTTATTCCAAAAAGTCTTTCAGAACAGCTTCTACTTCAACAACTGTCAGCAGCCCCAAACATTGTAGGTCTCTCATTGACTTTCTTTGATCTTAAATCTTCGAACGACCAAGATGAAGTTGATGAATCTTGATGAACGAATCCATGTTTTAGATTCCAGCATGGATGTATGGAAGGTTGTGCAAGATATTGCACATTCAGGAGTAAGTGCATTGTAGTTTACTAAATCTATGCATATTTGGGATTACAAAAAGATATATTTTTTCTACATTTTAACCAAGTGTTGAATACTAATTCACTGATTTTTGTTGCAGATTCAGGAAGAAGCATTCTATGTATGTGATATTGGAGACATTGTGCAAAAACACAGAGAATGGCAGCAAAAAATGCCTCGCATTAAACCTTTCTATGGTAAGTTTTTATTAGCCTTAGGGTCCATTAAATGCTAGTACTTGCAAACCATAGTAATTTTGTTTGAAGGAACCATTGAACGTCTACTATGCGTGGCACTATTTATATTTTGAGCCTATACAGTATAACCTCATTAACATGAATTCAAAGGGACCAAAAAGTCAAGAGTTTGTGTTAAGTGAGAAACACAGATTTTAATATGTGTGCATGTATACTACATATTATGTAATGTGTAATTCACTACAATATCAATCACTTTACAGTACTGTAGATTTATAACATTATAAAGTGACTAAAAGTACAAGCACTCATAAATTACATTATTTTCTCTGAAAAAATTCAAGAATGTTTCACTGACGTTCACGGGAATGAAAATAACTTATAATTTCACAACCAATTATAACTATAGCAATGATAGATGTTTAGGCAAATTGTTCTAAACTATCCAAGACAGTAAACCTCTCCTGACAGGTAGGTGAAATGGTGTCTGTAGTCTCCACCTCCTCTTCCTCACTTTCTTCTAATGACCCATCTTGCACCTTGGTCACAGCTTTTGGCACATCAAAATAAATGGTGTTTTATTTATGGACACTCTTTAACTGCTGTGGTTCTCAGTGTCCCATCCCATACTGGGCGTATAATACCGCTTAATTTTGCTCAGAGACCTCTCTATCAGGCTTGAGGTTCTTTTACGTGCCATAAATCTACGACACAGGACTCACTTGTTTTACTTCCCTTCCAAAGGAAGCCATTCTAAGGATTTTTACGCCCGAAAAAATCCATTGTCCTCCACAAGGTTTGAACCCGCGACCTTGGGTATATGAAGTTAGCATGATAAATTTGGCACATCAGATTCTATAGAAGCACATATGGCAAAGCTGCCATCTGCACAAATGAATTTCTCAGGGTTCGCAACATCTTGCAAAACTGCCCTTTCATCAAGTGAAATGGAATTGTCTTCATGGGATAATTTCATTGTTGCTATGTCTCCAGGCTCTGTTAAAGGAGTCTTTATATGACTTGACGACACAGAGTTCCAGGGTGCTGTGATGGCTTTTATTGCATCAAGCACATTCCAATTTGGGGTTGCAGTATACTTCTTCAGCAGTACAAATTGCAGCTCTTACAAGTTGCTTGCGATAAAGTTTTCTTCATGAGTTATGTTTGGTGAAAAAAACTGAACATTTATGTTGGTTAGGTTCAGATCTTGTACGTTATGAGCAATACAGCTGTCCATTGTAAGAAGAAAATTACAGATGACTTCATGGGATAGCAACCAAGTAAAATTGGAGTTGGAGATATCCAAGCTTTCGATCATCTTCGTCTGGGTGTTTGTCAGGGAAGTGCCTAAAATGGTGTGTAAATGAATATTTATTGTGTTTTCAGATTTTGTCCAAATTCAATGTTGACTAAAAGAACACCTGGCATTGAATGCATTTCTAAATGTTAATGTACACATTATTGTATTTAAATGTTTAGACATACCATATATGCTGATATTATTGAGGTGATAATCACAGTTGCTGACCTATAATATGCTAGAAATGAGAAAACAAAAGGTATTATCCTTTCAAATATACGAGAACACTCAAGTTGCACTGTACAAGGAGTGGAGGAAAGAGGTGGAGACTTGAAGCGATAGCCGTGCAGTACACACAGGAAAACTGGGATGACACAACAAACACATCCATATTATTTATAAGCAAGCATCATTTTGCGTACATAAAATAGCCGACGTGTGCATTTATACTGTCAAAATCTTTATACGAGGGGCATACTGAAAGTCATGAGCAACACTGTTTTACAATCTTAATATTTATTTTTAAGCCAAACCAAATACATCATCATAATCTACAGACTTTCTTTCACTTTTCGAATAGTCTCCATTGTTTTGCACACATTTTTCCCATCGTTCTACAAGTTTGAAAATGCCCTTGTGATAGAACTCTGTTCCAGCTGCCCGCAGACCCTGACGCACTGCTTTCCGAATATCCTCCAGCGTCTCGTAGCGTTGGCCACGCATCTGCTCCTTCACAGAACCGAAAAGATGGTAGTCGGAGGGTGCCAAGTCGGGACTGTAGGGAGGATGTGGAAGAGTTTTCCACCCTAATGCCCTGATCTTCTCCATAGTGGCACGGGCAGTATGCGGTCGTGCATTATCCTGTTGAAGGATGATCCTCTTTCCAGGGCGTTTATCACGCAAAGCCCGACGGAGTTTCAGAAGTGTCTTGATGTAGCGGGCAGAATTTATGGTTTGTCCAGGTTCAAGAAAGTCAACCAGAATGCAACCTTGTGCATCCCAAAAGACACTTCCCATAACTTTTCCTACAGACTGCACTGTCTTCGCTTTCTTCTTCGATGGTGAGTTCAAGTGGTGCCATTCCATACTCTGACGTTTCGTTTCTGGCTCATAGTGATGGAACCAGCTCTCATCTCCAGTCACAGTACACGTCAAAAATTCATCACCTTCATTGTGAAATCTCTGAAGAAGGTTTTGTGCAATGGTTCTTCTCTGAAGTTTGTGGTCTTCAGTCAATAAACGGGGGACCCAACGGGCACAGACCTTTCGATAACCCAAGCTGTGGATCATTTCTTGCACTGCACTATGTCCTATTCCAAGTTTCGCAGCAATTTCATTCACACTGAAACGCCTATCTCCTGTAATGAGCTCATCAACTCTTTCCTTGTTGCGTTCTGTAGAGGCAGTTCGAGGACGCCCGCTACGAGGCGCATTTTGCAGACTCGTGTTTCCATCTTTGAAATGTTTCACCCATCTTCTAACACTGCTGGCACCCATGCAGACACCTCCATATGCACGTTGAAGACTGAGATGAATTTCAGGAGCAGATTTTCCTTCTTTCACAAGGAATTCAATGACAGCACGCTGTCGAAACGAAACATCAATGTCAGCCATTTTTCAAACACTGTCTGTGGTCACGTGATAGAAGCTAATGACGTCACAATATGTCAACATGTGGCTTAAAGTCTGTAGATTAAGATCCTGCAATTCGTTTCGTTACATTGTTGAAATTTAAATTTTTACAATGGGTTGCTCGTGACTTTCAGTATGCCCCTCGTAATATACTCTATAATTATTTTTTCTAGTACTTATGTAGATGGAGAAGGTTGTATTCCACCAAAGATTTGATACCAAGATTCACTGGAAATACAGGTTGTGAGGTTCCCTGAATTAAAAAATCCAAGAAAAAAGCATTTTTTTGAAAACTGTCTGTGTGTGTGTGTTTGTGGGGGGGGGGGGGAGGGTGGCAGCACAGCTCAAAAACAAAAAGTGCATTAAATAATAAAGTTGATATTTCAGTTCAGTATCTTCCAAAGGTACCACATGAAGATTTTATGTGAATCCCTACCCCTTAACTACCCTTTTCATGAAATATTTTTTTTTCAAAAATGCCTCTTTAACGATTTTGATTAAAATACCATATGTTTTAAGATATTTTCATGACAAACAAAATGTAAATGTTGAATTTTCTATGAATATCCTCTGAAGATCTCTTTATTGTGGCTGACTTTTGTATAACTGGTAGGCTGTAAGAGACTGTCATACATTTTTTTATTATTTTTTTGCACAGTTAACCAGTTCCACGATATTCCTTGTTGGTTTCAATTTTAAACTGTTAAACTTTTCTCAAATGGGAAATCATCTTTTGTTTCATACCTCTTTTTGTTTTACTGCTAGCTGCACTAAGATAACCAAATTTCAATTGTTAAACATAGCGATAATTTTTAAAGATTTGACTCGCTTTAGCATAGCGTATTTCCGTATTTTCTTTCTACTTATTAGGAAGCAAGTAATAAGACAATTTCTCTTATTCATTTCGATTAGCATGCTGTACAGAATAATCTTTTGTAAGAAGATGTTTTCTTTACAAAGTGTTGAGAAAGACCTGCATTTGCTAACTGAATACATTCTAATTCAGATTTAATTGTACAGACCAACCTAAACAACACAACGGTGGCTGCCACTACGTTTCTGAGCAGACTTGAATTTAATAGGGGTTCCTTCTGTAGCCTCTCTTTCATCATACATGATACACATTAGCAGTCACTTTTCGTGTTTAGCTGTGCAAGATTTTTCCCTGTAATTTACTGGTGGCATTGTTTAGTCTTATTTTTACTTTCTCTATACTCAGAATGTACATAGTGAATAGAGTTCATAGTGTTCTTAATAATCCACATTAAAAATCATAATAAATCGTTGGTTGAGCATTTTCACTAGTTCATTTCTTCTTTTCTCTGAGACACAATATTAAAGTCACTGTAAACAACACAAATAACCTCTGTTGACAAAATATCTGAAGTAGGTTAAGGTCAGCAATGTCAAGCTTCCCAGTGGAAACACCAGATGGCACCTACAGCCAAAGCTCAAAATATAAATAGTGGCCCTCATACTGATCTACTGAAATGAGACTTGCTTTTAAGCACAGTTAAAAACCATTGGCCTGAGTCAGATTTGAACCCATGATCTTAGGATCAGAAGTCCAGCACCTAGCCACTGAGCCACCTAGAACAACATTAACTTTCAAGCACCTTACCTTAAGTGTTAATGCCTTTGGAAGGGATAATTTATTTACAAGCAGAATGTGTCCATTTTTGCCATATTTCCCACCTCAAATGTACTAGATTTTGTGCTGCTGTTGCAGTGACCACAATTATTTGAGAAAGCACTGTTAATATATCAAGTCTCTTGCATTCTGTCAAATTTATCTACAAAATAGGAATTAATCCCTTCCTATGACTCTCGAGGATGGAGACTGAGAAGTGTATATCATATATGGTTTCTGAACATATTTCAAAGTTCATTAGCTATTTGTTTGCATTGATAAACATTTGAGGTCTGAATAAAAATTTCAGTACCACTTCACTTAAGCCCACCTCTGTGGTTTGGGTGTTGCATGTCTGCCTCACATTCAAGAGGTCTTGAGTTTGAATCTTGGTTAAGGTGAGTTAACTTGATAAGGTTTTTTTTTGGCGGATTTTCTATTATCCTGGGAAGATGAACTTCAGATGACTTGAAACTCTAGGGATCCCAGGCACATTTGAGCTTCATTTCAACCAACTTGCAAATTGACACCTGATTATAGGACATTTAAAAAAAAAATTGAAAGAATGCTTCAGCAAAGGAAAAAAAATTCCTAAGTTTACTATGAATCAAAACATGATTTGAGAGCTATCAGTCTCATCCTCACTGCCGAGTATAAATATTTGATTAGAGCTTTTTATCAGAATAATAGAATTAGAGGATATGTTATTACAATGTGTCCACTTTCCACTAACAGGAGATTTTCATTAATTTCTATTGTGAGTTGCTGAAAATATTACATTATTATGCGCTATTTTGATCTTTACTATACTGTTTGGAATAATGAGGTTAGAAGCTCCTGATTGCCCTGTAGAAAAAATAGCAAATTGTGACTTTAATATTAAACTTTGGGAGACTGAAATAGACTTAAGAATATCAGTGGTTTGTATCTCTTTGCATCCACATGTGATGGCAATCACATGAGCATCTACATGGTCAGAACACTGAATTTCCACATGATGTTATAATATAGCTTTCTCAACATGACACATTTGATTGTATCTCTAAATAGCATATGCCACACAGTTATGTAAATTAATTGCTACTTAATGTGATTGTATTTCATTAATTTGAGCTGGACATACGTTGAACACCATCCAGAACAGACGTCTCTATGGAACCCAATTCATCATCTTCCAGATTTATTATGTATTTTAGAACCATGGCATCAGTAATACCTTCCAAGTCCCAACATTTTTTACATTCCCTGTTCCAACGCAGAATGCTGCATCAACAGGTGCACATATGTCTTGGAGTTTGAAGGTCATGTTATTCCTGTAACCCTAAACTGACTCCATACCAGCTGTCAGATTTAAGTAGGAGCGAGAAGGCAGCAGTCAGAGTAAATTGCGACTGCAAACTTATCCATTTTATCAATTGCATATTTCTTCATGCTATTGTGTTTGAGATTTGACCATGCCAGCGATTCTGCCTTAAGTAGACCCTTGTTGAAAGCATGCTTTTATTCTGTAGCCAAGCTATGATGTCACCTTTCTTCCAAGAATGCTTAGGTATACGTGCATCGCAGTAGAGTAGCATTGCCTTGTGCAAAAGAGGAGTGGTCAACGCTGTCCCAATCTAGAGGTGAAAGCTTGCTAGAAAGAATCCAAAAGGATCCCAGTAGCTTCTGATCAACGATAGACAGCTCATGACGGGTGTGCTTGGTTTGCTCCCTTACCAGCGCTAAGCTGGCACGTCTAAGTATTTTAGATGTTGAGGCATTTTTCACTGGGCAACGAAGTCTCACAAACTTGGGCTAATTTCTTTGTCTCGGCACCTGGATAAGAATGCCAAGGAGCTGAGTAATTTACCTTTTTTTTTTCGCATAGGTCTTGATGTTTCGGCAATTTTTCAGGAAAGATTAGTAGACTACTCTACAAATATAATGTCAAAACCATCCATAAGCCACCACCTAAAATCAAAAATTTGGTCAGGCCAGTTAAAAATAATTTAGCTTTAAGAGTACCTGGTGTTTACCACATCCCTTGCAAATGCAGCGCAGCGTACATTGGCCAAACAGGACACACTATTGCCACACGCGTTTCTGAACACCAAAGATCAACCCAAAAAATCTGGACTGGCTGAACACTGTATAGAACAAAGCCACAGAGCTAACTTTACCAACACTAAGATAGTGGCACTGGGAAAGGAGAATAAAAGAAGCTTTAGTCATCTCATCTGAAACAAATAATCTAAATCGCGATTCTGGCCTACAACTAAGTTCAGCATGGACACCAATGTTAAAGAGCCTTAACACCTAATCCTCTACCTGCGGTCTTCCAAGGCTTGTTTTCTAGCAGGTCTGCACTCAAACACAAAATATTAGCCATATAATTGCTATAAATAGTTTTGTACGAAGTCCGTGCCCATGTGTCAGTCATCTTAAATACCAGTTACAACATGGCCATAATATCACGCGAACCAATCAGATGTAAGCTTCATTCCAGCTCTTATAAATACCAGTCTCCGCAAGCTCAATCCAGCAGTTCACCCTGAAGACGAGGAAGATGCACTTCTTCGAAACGTTGGTATCAAGCCAAGTTTTTACCTGGTTAGAAGCCCGAGAGGATTTTGAATTAAATAAAATGTATTTCTTGAATTTTCTGGGAATAGCCTTTCAAAACTACTTTATTCTGGATGAATTTTATGGAATTTTGCATAACTGCTAAACTGCAAGAGATGGACGAAAACTTAAAGCACAAAAAATGTACAGCACGTTAAAACACACAATTTATGTTATATAAATTTTTTCCTTGGAGTTGATCGTTTTTGAGATATTCCTTGTTTTTGGTTTCAACTTTGAAAAACATACTTTCCTCATGCAGGAATTTGTCAACTTGTGTCCACACAAACAAAGGAACTTCAGTCACATAGCAACCAACTTTTGATTATCACTTTAACCTATGGTACTCCCTTATTTCACTTCTACTAACAAGAAAGCAAGTAAGGCTATTTATGCTAATTTTTTCTGGATTAGATGAAATAAATTGAATAATTTGTTGTAGAGAAAGCCATGTGAATGGAACACATCAGATTATTTTATTCTGAAGTGTTCTTTTCCTGTTGTTTTTATGTTTTTACTTTCTCTACATGTACTGTGTACATAGTGTATAGAGAAATTTGATACCAAGGTTTCACCAGAAATGTTTTGAGACCCCCAAAAAGCAAAAAGAGCATTTTTAGAGAACTGTTCATGTGTGTGTGTGGGTGTGGGGGTGGGGGTGTGTGTGTGTGTCTATCAAATTTTGATTTTCTCAAAAATGGCGCTAACGATTTTGATTAAAATCTCTTATATTTAAGATATTTACTTGACAAATAAAATGTATATCTTCAACTTTCTGGGAATAGGAAGTATGTTTATTCTGGATCAATTCTGCACAATTTTGCATAACTAGTGAACTGTAAGAGATGGACAAAAACTTATCACACAAAAAATGTAGTGCACGTTAAAACACTCAATTTATGATACATACTTTTTTTTAGTGGAGTAGACCGTTTTTGAGATATTCCTTATTATTAGTTTTAACTTTAAGATACTTATACTTTTCTCATACGGGAATTTGTCAACTCCCGACCATACAAACAAAGGTATTTCCATCACATAGCAACCAGCTTTTAAAAGAAGAACTAAAGCTTTCCTGGCGACGTGTTAATTCAAAATCTTCTCGGGCTTCTAGCCAGGTAAAAACTTGGCTTGACACCAACGTTTCGAAGAAGTGCATCTTCCTCGTCTTCAGGGTGAACTGAACTGAAGTACGTTGGTGTCAAGCCAAGTTTTTACCTGGCTAGAAGCCCGAGATTTTGAATTAGCTTTTAAAAGGTTTGCCTATTGATTTATCCTATAGTACTCCCTTATTTCTCTTCTAACAAGGAAGCAAGTAATAAGACCCTTTCTGCTATTTTTTTCTGGGTTAGTATTAAGCAAATAGAACAATAAGCTTTTTAACAATAATTTATTGCAGAGATGTAGAGAAAGTCATGTGAATGGAACAAATCAGATTTTTACTTTCTCTATACGAATTATGTACATAGTGTATAGAAAAGGTATTGTATTCCACCCAAAAATTTGATATGGAGATTTCACCGGAAATACATGTTGTGGGTCCCCCTGAATCCAAAAAAAAAAGCATTTTTACAAAAAGATCCGTGTGTGTGTTTGTTTGTGTCTGTGGACAGCATAGCTCAAAAACTTGGTATATTCCAAGGATGCGACACGAAGATTTTCAAAAAAATCCCCCCCCACCCACAAATACCCTTTACATGGAACTTTTTTCGAAAATTTTTATATTCTAAAAAAATGACTAACGATTTTGATTAAAATATTGTATATTACAGATATATACCTGACAAATAAAATGTATATCTTGAGTTTTCTGGGAATAGTCTCTGAAAACTACTTTATTCTGAATGAATTTTACGAAATTTTGCCTATCTGCTAAACCGTAAAAGATGGATAAAAACTTAATACACAGAAAATGTTGAGCACATTAAACCACACAAGTAATGTTATATACATTTTTTTTTTTCGTGGAGATGATCATTTTTAAGGTATTAGTTGTTTTTGGTTTCAGCTTTGAAAAACTTATATTTTTCTCATACAGGAATTTGTCAACTCCTGCCCATACAAAGGAACTTCAGTGACATAGCAACCAGCTTTTGACAATCACTTTAACATATGGTTTCCCTTATTTTGCTTCTACTTACAAGATAGCAAGTAATAAAACTATTTCTGCTAATGTTTTCTTGATTAGCATGAAGTAAATAGAAGCATAAGCTTTTTAACAATAATTTGTTACACAGATGTAGAGAAAGTTGTGTGAATGGAACCCATCAGATTTTTGTTTTTTTTTTGTTTTTCCAATGTAGATTTTCTCACAGTTGCTGCATCTGAACTGGTATATTCCTGGATTGTTTTACTATGGAATGTCATCTTTTAATCTTGAATTCAGTATGTTGTTTATGGAGTTAACTGATTTTGGGGCCAAAATGATGTGTTGTTTAAAGATCCTCTGGATTTTGTAGAAAGCTGTTGGGTGGTATGTGAACTTCTTGAAGATTTTACTTTCTTTATCATTTAGAGTGAGAGTACTGATGTCTTTTATTATCTTTCTCTTTTTGGCTGTGTATATTCTTATATACTATTTCCGCTGGAATCCATTTTCTGTAATTGTGCGCATTAAGTTGTTTAGTTCACTGTTATGTTCTTTGCACATGGGTACATAAATCAATCTGTGCATAAGACTATTGAGTACTGTATGCTGGTGGGGAATGGGATTGTAGCTATTTTGTTTTATGTAGCTGTTGGTGTGAGTAGGTTTTTTTGTAGATGCCGAATGTTAGTTGATTTTCTTTTTTGATGATTTTAACATCATGGAATGGGAATTTTCCATTGCAATACTTCTCCATTGTGAATTTTATGAATTTCTCTTGCAGGTTTAGTAATTTTAATGCACCCTCCAAGTGTTTTTCTGGGTCTGCAAAAATTTCATCTACAAAATAGTACCTACTATATATGGATATTTAAAGTCAGGGAAACATGGATAACTGGTATTCCTAAATAAAAATAGCTGGGGCAGGAAAAATTTATAGAATTTATTTATGATAAAATATTTTTTGTAATACTCACTTATAACTTTTTTGTTAAAAACCTCTAAATGTATATTGTTCTGTGTCACTCGGCAAACTCATTTATGAATCAGACTAATAAATAAAAATAGAAAAAGACCATGAACAGTGCCTGGCATGGAACTGGGTTTTTTGAATTTAAACAGTACAAGACATGGCAATACAAACATGTCCAATTAATGGAGAAATATCAGGATTTCACTGTCCTCTATATTACAATCAGACAAAGTTATGACAGAACAGGCACAGCTACACAAATAAAAAGAATTTAGGTGGCAAATTACTAATCAAAAAATTTTAATGTAAAAGAAGAAAAAATATAAAAGCTGTAAATAATTATATAGGAAAAGTTAGAGAGGAATATGTAGGATTTGAAGGAATTATAAGAAGGACAAGTTAGAAAATTGTAAATAAAGGAAAGATCTTTACCGATCATTGGGGTCATCAAGACACTATTGTTGTGTGCATTGGGACCAATAAATGTAGAGAAGTAACCTTAAAAGGATAATATGTGAGGGAGATAAGCAGATTTTTTTTTTTTTAATTTACACTAGAGTTAAATTACTATCAAATTATATAACTTACATATTTGTGATGTAAAAACTATATCTGCTTTTGCTTTCAAGAACTTGTTTTGGAACTTCTCCTTTGTGTAATAAACCAGCTGCTATCTAATCACACCCAGGTTTTAAGCTATTGAGACCTTTTCAGGCTGTGTTAGGTGATCTTATTGGGATCCATAATTCAACTGATTGAAAGTGTAACGCATGATATCCCCCATCCAGATGTGCCTATGTTTTTGGGGAAACTTATAAACCCTAGCCTCCAGCACCCAATGCTTCTTGAGTAATTCATTTTCATATCTGTATTTGTAAATACTTCTCAATCAATAGGTCTTCCACTTTAAACAAAAAAAAAAACATTGTCTCCTGGCTGTGGTTCTTAAAACATACTTTTGCTAATACACATTTCAGCAATCAGTTGATGAACATCATTAACATCTATGTAACTAATGCAAAACCAAATTGATTAGGAATTAAACCTGAATCACAATCGGAAGGTGATTTGATTTTCTTTCCTGCAACAGGATATTAATATATAGCTTTTTTTTTTTCTTTCTTCTTCTTCTTTTTTTGCTACTGTAATGTGCTGCCTACAAACAAAATACCTCTCATCATGTTAAGATAGCAAATTATTTAATTTTCATAAATTGGCATATATAAGTTGTGTCAGAAAAGTTGTTAATGGACCCATTAGTTAAATATCATGCTAATTAGCATGAGGTGCCTGCACATGCACATTGGGAGACCATGTCAACAAATGCCCCTATCATACAAATCACTTGTGAAACAGTGGTGCAGCTGAGGCCTAGCTAATGGAGTCAGTGTGAGGCCTCGTGTCATTGGAAAATGGAGCACAAGATGGAGCAATGTATTAACATGAGGTTTTGCTTCAAATTAGAGAAAACTGCAACAAAGACAAATAGAATGTGTAATGCAAGTGTATGGTGCAGAAGCACTGAGTAAAAAGTTTGTGTTTGTTTTAAACGCTTAGAGATATAAAGGAAGGTGTTGCAGATGAGCTGCATTGAGTCCACCATCAACAGGTACAATCCCACAACATTGAACAAGTGAGCTGGATGCTTGCAGATGATAGGTGGGTGTCTTTAAGAATCATAGCAGAAGAGATGTAGATAAACAGAAGCAGTGCAAGCACTATTGTTCATGAATATTTGAAGAAGTGGAAGATTTGTGCTCGGTTTGTACCACATATACTGACAGACAAGCAGAAGCAAACTTGGATGGATACTTTTGGTGATTTTATTGACTGGAATTTGCAGCTTTTGGAAACTATCATTACTGAAGATGAGACCTGATGCTACCAATTATAATCTGGAGACCAAGCGACAGTCAATGGTATGGTGTTCGTCTTCCCCGCCTCCCAAAAAATGTCACAAAACCCAAGATTAAGATTCCATACACTTCTATTAACATACCACTAGTCTTCGTCGCCATTTTTCCTAATTTGAAGCAAAACTTCATGTTAATGCATTGCTTCATTTTCCAATGACATGAGTTCTCACACTGACTTCATTAGTTGGGTCTCAGCATGCACCACTGCTTCACTTTGTGATTTGCACAATAAGGGGGCATTTGTTGACATTTCCCTCAATATGTATGCAGAGACACCTCCTCCTAACCAGCATGGGTTTTTACTAATGAGACTGTTTACCAAATTTTTTTGACATACCTTGTTTTATAAGGTAAAACTCAGACAGTGAAAACTGTACGGAATTTCAGTAGTGAACTAGTACTGTCCAATATTTTAGTTTGTCAAGTAAATATACTGCAAGTAATTTAGCAATGTTTACTTTCCCAGATGAATTTTGCAACATTATACCTTTGTGATTTTGACCCTCAGCTGTCAAGTGCAATGACAACATCACAGTGCTAGAAGTCCTAGCTGCACTGGGAACTGGATTTGATTGTGCTTCTAAGGTAAATATGCCCTTTATAATATTTTACAGCAAGAATGTATGGAATATCTTCATTTTTAGTATGTTAATGTGTGTGTTTTGTAATGGTTGTGATTCATATACTGATTCACTATAAAAAGTGTGCTTAATTTATGAGAAGAAACAATTTATTCACCTAATAAATTGAATCAGATGTATTTTTGCTATGTGAATCTTAACTTTTATAGGAATAACCACACGATTAAATTTAGACATTTTAGGCCACCCATGCATATTGCAATTTATGAGCATGACCCACAAATAATACAAAGAGGAAGCCAATTGGACTACATTTTATTTTTTTTTTTTCTACTCATATTGTTAATGTCTCTTTAAGAGTTTAATCATTGCTTCCTAATGTTGTCTTAATTGTACAATTAAATGTAATTTTCGAAATTTAACTCTTGATGCATCAGCCGTAATCTCCCCCCCCCCCCCCCCAGGTAGGTATGGGTATGGCGTACCCAGTGTCCTGAGCCAACCTTAACTCCCTCGTGTGGGCAACCTCCGAGTGGTGAGGGAGTCAGTCTATCAAAATGTCCACCCACGTGTTGGCCGTGCGTGGAGACCCATGTCAGTGGAAAGGAATATCCTGGTTGATTGAGGGTTGCATATCTGAGCCTGGGCCTTCTGTCCTTTCAGTGACTATAGAGTATATGCAACTTAATACACCACTTTGGTTTCTGCTTCACCTAAACGGGAGGCCAGGGACTAGCCCACGCCTAGTCAATCGGCCAGGACTAGGTATTACACTGACCTCCAGGGTGAGTGGGACACCGAGCCTGCTGTATCCCCTGTGTAGCCCTGTCATCCCAGTGGGGTTACCCCTTGTTGGACTCCATGGTGGGTGGGGAGCACCGGGGGATGAAAATAAAAATTTACTTTCATGGCAAAATTCAAAAAATCCATTAAATATGGTACTGAGTTCGGAAAAGAAGTAGTCGAGTGTTGTGGTCCTCGCTACTCGATTGTTAACAGAACAGAGGAAGGAAGAAAGTTCTCTAGTGTAAGCCCTTTTGTCATTCAAAAGGGTCTTGATAACATTGCTGGTCCTGGAAAATCTTGTATAAGAGCTCATAATAGCACGCTCCTGGTAGAAGTACAATCAGCATCCCAGGCTGCGAAAATACTAAAGGCCAAAATGTTAGCCAGCTATCCAGTAAAGGTCAATGTACATAAAACCTTGAATTCCTCACGCAGTGTGAGAAAAACCTGTGCATTGACCAGTAAGGAAATTCAAGAAAAATCTTGCTCCCCAAGGCATCACATCTGTGCATCGTGTTCAAAGAAAAGAAAATGGAGAATTTGTGCCTACCCGTACCCTGTTTGCTACCTTTGATCGGGCAGATCTCCCACAAAGGATAATGGCAGGGTATGAATCCATTGAGGTAAGACCTATATACCGAACCTGCTCAGATGTTATAAATGTCAGCGCTTTGGCCACACCAGTGAATTCTGCAACGGCGAGTCTACCTGTGTTAACTGCTGTAAAATCTCATATGATGGAGAATGCACGTCAGCTCCAATGTGTGGTAACTGTAACGGTGAACATCTGACAAGTTCCCGTAATTGTCCCCATTTTGCAGAGGAAAAGGTGTTCCAGGAGATTCGAGTTAAAGAGGTGTCCTTCTTGGAAGCCCGGAAACTCTTGCCAATCCGCCAACCCTCTGTCCTGAAGTATGGCACCTATAGCTCAGTTGTAGCTAAATCGGTACAAAGTCGGGAAATCGCAACTCAAACCTGCGATATAAACGGTGCCACTAATACAGAAAAGGTTCTCACAGTCAGCTCACTTCCTAGGCCTTCATCTAAGTCAGTAACAACATCTACATCTGAAACTGTAAAAAGCACTAAAGTTAAATCACCACCAAAGCAGACCAACAAGACTGGCAAGCTAATAACATATAAAGAACCAGAAAGAAAGTTTAAGCACTCCTATGAGAGAATCAACTTCCTCAAGCAAAGCATAAAGTCTATTCCCAAAACAACAAAGGGAAACTAAGAGTCCACGTAGGTCCTCTTCTGAGGATTCGTCTGGGAGGGACTCAGGTCGGCGACATTCATCTTCACCCGTCTCCATTTCCAATCTGTTCGAGGTACTCGAACCGAAATTTTCAATTGGAAAGGGGTCCTCCCAAGTGGAGGAGATAGAGGAAGGTGATACTTCCCTCACTGCCAGAAGGACAGTGACAAAGAGGCAGGACCATCCTCCTATAGAAGGTGTTAGCCTGACACCTAAAAAAATTAAACTCAACCGACCTCCGCAGCCTTCAAAATAGAAATAATCACAATGTACAACTTATCGCATTATAAAGAGCATGGCTATTCTACAATGGAACATATGTGGAATAAGAACACATTGACCTGAGCTTGATCTGTTGCTTAACCAGAACAATCCTTTGGTCATATGTTTGCAAGAGACTAAGCAATGTCCACAAGACTGCTTCAAAATCAAACGGTACACCTCTGCAAGGTGTGATCTATCACTGGAAGAGGGTGTACCTGCACATGGAGGCACTATGATGCTCATCAGAGATGATATATTTGCGTAATCAGTATCATTACAGTCCAACATCCAATTTACCTCACCAGTTGCATTTGCAAGGTGATGGAACGCATGATCAATGGACGGTTGATATGGTGGCTGGAAACTTGCAACCTACTGACTAACACCCAGTGCGTTTTTCGACGATGTCGTTCAGCAGCTGACCACCTTGTCTCGATTTTGACACAGATAATGAATGGATTCATGAAGAACTGTCAATCCATTGGGGTGTTATATGACCTTGAAAAAGCTTATGATACGTCTTGATGGGTAGGAATAATATGTTCCCTATACAACTGGAACATACGTGGACACCTTCCGTTATTCATTCAGGAGTTTATGAGGGACCACATTTTCCGAGTAAGGGTCAGCTCGGTTTTATCAAATATTTTTGTTCAAGCGAAAGGAGTACCACAGGGACTGGTACTAAGCGTCACGCTGTTTGCTATAGCAATCAATTTTATCTCGAAATGTATTCTCCCAGGAGTATCATCTTGCTTATTCGTATACGACTTTGCCATCTATTGTACTTCTCAGTGCACAGCTTTTTTGGAACTCCGTCAGATTGGAGCCCCAAAAACGGCTTTCACTTCTCTGCTGAGAAGTCACTCTGCGTGAACTTCTGGCGCCACAGTAGGCGATTACCGCCTTCACTGTGGTTTAGTACAGTTTTACTACCATTCGCGGATGAGACGAGATTCCTGAGGTTGATATTCGATAGAAAACTGTGTTGGTCACCACATATAGCACAGCTGAAAGCGTGCTGTAACCGTTCTCTGAATATTTTACAAATAGTAAGTGGCAAATCTTGGGGAGCAGATCGGACAGTCTTGCTGCGACTTTATTGCGCACTGATCCGAACCAAGTTAGATTACGGATGCATAGTTTATTCTTTGGCAAGACCATCTGTGCTGAGAAGATTAGACACTGTCCATAATCAGGGTATTCGTATGGCTGTAGGAGCTTTTCCAACCAGTCCAGTAGCCAACCTTTATGCTGAATCGGCAGAACCCCCTCTGCAGTGTAGGCGTGATATCCTGTTAAATTATGGCTGTGGCCTAAAGTGCATGCCTTCGCATCCAATGTTCACTCCTTTTTTTAACATCGAGCTGGATGAACGTTAAAGAAATATCTCAATTAGTCCACTGCCCCCAGGTGTTCGCTTCCGAATTCTTCTTCATAAGCACGATATTGTAATGCCTAGAATGTTTCCCAAGGGGGAAAGGGTGCACCCACCTTGGGTACTTATAACATCCCACATAAACCTCGGGATGGCGGTATACCGAAAGTCTACAATGCCTTTTTCTAGTATCCGTAGATGTTTTTCAGAATTTTTGTCAAACTAGAATGACCGAACTTGTATATATACTGACGAAGTAAGTGCACCATTGGTGTTGGTGCCTTTGTTTATGATACTGAACAATATACATACAGTTTTCATAGTGGCACATCTATTTATAGTGCGGAGCTATGCGCAATATATGAGCCATTTTGCACGTTGGCTGTCAAAATTTGAGTGACTGCCTTATATTGAGTAATTCCCTGAGTGCACTTCAGAGCTTTAGTGATCTCTACAACTATCATCCTATCGTGCAGTGTATACAGAATGCCCTGCACGCTTTATATGCTGCCTGGGTTAATTTGGAGTGTGCACATTCCTAGTCACATTGGCTTGCCGGAGAATGAACTGGCAGATTTTGCAGCAAAGATGGCAACCACCTAGCCCAGTACAAAAATTTCTTGTATAACATCCGCAGACTTTAAGCTTGTTGTGTGCAGGGTGATACATTCTGGCACGAAGAGTGGTCAGCTCTCTGCGGAAACAAGCTTAGATTAGTGAAGGACCTTCCAATAAACTGGGTAACTTCCCCTCGTCAATCTTGATGGGAGGAAGTAATTTTGGCTCGTTTGCATATTGGCCACTGCAATTTTACACATAGTTTCCTCCTTAAGAGTGAATCTGCTCCTGTGTGTCCGCTATGTGGAGAAGATTTGTCTGTCTGTCATATGTTGCTAGATTGTGTTAATCTAGCACATATTCGGTAATCACTGCAACTGCCGGTCAGTCTTGCAGAAGTCCTGGTGGACGATGGTCAAGTGCTAGCTGAGATTTTTAAATGTTTATCGAAGATATACTTCAAATTTCAGATTTAGTTGTTTTTATCCTTGTTTTTGTATTAGTTTTGATTTTTCTTTCTTTTTCTTAAATCACCAATCTGTGGCCTTTTCTATGATTACTTTTATACATTAATTTTTAGATTAGTCTTTCGTTCTTATTTACAATATTTCTTATTAAGCTTTTTCTCTGGCTTTTGCCATGATTTGTTTGATAAGGGCGCTGATGACCATGTAGTTTAACGCCCTGAAACACTAACCATTATCATCATCATCAGCTGTACTCAGGTTATTTAACACTGTAAACCATACTGCCAAAATTTATTTTTCAATTTTGTAGAAATATTGTAACTAGTATACTTAGCTGGATGAGGAAGTGGTTCCCAAATGTAGTGGACCTGTGTTGTCAATAATCTTTCATTAGAGAAGATGATACCATATTCCAACATAATGCTCAGTAATGGTGAAGCTTTGATTTTTACTCAGAGTTCTCAGTAGTAATGGGCTGCAACAGTTGTTCTAGAAAGTCACCTTATTATTAATAAAATGTTGATAATTTTCTGTAATAACTTCTGTTGTTTTATACTCTTGTTAACCTTTTGAGAGGTGTAAAAAGCAATGTTTACTATTAAGCTGATTGTTCATCATGAGTGCATATACTGAAAACCCAGTCTCAGACTTGCAGTTTTGTGACTCAGCTTTTGGCTTATCCGACAGCTTATTTGAGAATGCTGATTTATAATAAAACTCACCAATGCTATTAATTTACAAACTCATTATTCATAAATCATCTTCAGAAACATTGACAAGAATTGCCTGTGAATTGAAGCCTGACCATAGTTCAAGCTATTATAGCTTGGGTACATTCCAAAATATCAGCAAGTTACTCCATGATTCACAGGGGTTTGCAATATACTCATCATTGAGAGCAACATATTTTATCGGCTGAATCAAAAATAGACTGCCTCCGTGGTCGAGTGGTCAGCAAACTGACTTCTCACCCAGAGGTCCCAGGTTCAAATCCCCGCTGGGGTGGTGAGTTTTTCTTTAGTCATAATTATTTCCTATCCCCCACAGAGTCTGGTAGTATGTATGTGAGAGTATATGTGTGCGTGTTTGAGGAAAATAAAATGATTTAAACCTAATGTAAAGAACCTACAGACAAGTTGTTTCTGATGCTAAAGCCCCTGGTATGACCTTAGATGTTAAAGGGAGCTATATAAATGAAACAATTAATATATATATGTATATATATATATACATATATCTTAATAATATATATATATATTAGAATAAACTAGCAGAAAGTGAAAGCATTGCTCTACGATCTTTGTATTGATCATACTCCTCCTCTAGCCAGGTTCCAAGTTTTGTGGTTGAGTGTGTCTAAGAACTCTTGACTCAGCCCATCACCTACCATAGACACTCTTGGTTTCCTGGGACATTCATCTATTTCCAAAGCAATATGACCTCATAATCGTATGTGTTGCAATATATATCAATGGTTACCATATGTTAATGGAAAGTCTTCAGATAGTTGAAACAGATATAAAAATTTCAATGCCAAGATTCAAATCACAGATGTTACAAGATAAAGAAATTTAGAGGTTAGCAGTCAATACCACTCTTTATGGCATTGAAATATATAAGAACTTGGATATTCAGCTCATTTCAAATTTGGACTGATTCTGTGTAACATTTAGAGTTTGTATTACAAAGAGCCTCCAAAAGGTATGGTTTTTAGACCTATTTTTCCAAAACATTCATAACAATAAATATTACATTATTGCCAAATTATTTCTGCCATGAAACACACATGTCTGAAATTAAATGATCTGTATACATTTACTACCTTATTTAAACAATGAAGAGCAAAAACATAGATTACACTCAAACTTCACTCTTGAAATAAAGTAACTTCGGACATGTGTTGGTGGCTGTTGCTCGCATTTCACCTTCAGTGAATTTCCGTTGAAAATGGTGGCAGCAGCCACCAAAACCTGTCTGAAGTACTTTATTTCAAGAGTGAAGTTTGAGTGTAATCTATGTTTTTACTCTTAATTGATAAGTTACTTTACTGTGCATTCCCATTAATATTTTGATTATTATAATTTCTTTATGTAGAAACTCATTTAATTATAAAGATTGCCATGATGAGATGGACTGTGTTCCACTCAATCTGCAACATGAAAAGTGCAGCAACATTAACACAATTATCAACATCTTGGAGATTCGTGGTCCTGGTAGTAGAAATTGAAAATTTGAATAGATTACTACATGGCTGTGAATTACAGCTGACCTACAAGGAGGAGAATAAGAATAAAGTTAAAATAAGAACTATAGCTTTCCTGGCGACGTGTTAATTCAAGATCTTCTCGGGCTTCTAGCCAGGCTAGAAGCCCGAGAAGATCTTGAAAGAATAAAGTTTATTGACCATTAAGCTGTATTACAAAATTGGAGCTTTATACAATTATTTACACCATTTAAAACATAGTTAAATATATTTGCTACTATTTATAGCATGTTTATGATAAATTTGTGTAATGATTACATTTTTACTAAGCTAGCTTAGAAATTACTCATCTATGTGAAAGTTATTATATTCAAAGAACTCTGCTCCTGAGTAAAAAGCTCTCTCTTTCAGCCAATTGTCCAGAAATGTTTTAAATTTATGATTGTGTAGTGAGGTAATATGCATCAGAAGTTTTTTGTTCATACTTAATCCCACATATTTGTGGCTGCCATGATTTTTTAATTAATCTGGAGTAAGGTAAATCTATAGTATAATTATTTTGTATTATGTAGCCATGTGCTGTCTGTCACAGTGTATATTTTTGTAGTTTTTCTTTTATGAACATCAATGAATGGTAAATGTACAATGCTGGCAAGGATGGTTATAATCTAGATTAGCAATGCATCTAAATGACCTTTTTTGCCACTTGAATATAGTTTGTGTTCCTGCATAATATGATTCAATTTTCACTAATGCTATGACGAAGTTTGTATAACAGAAATAAGAAGCGAGTAATTTTCCACTTATGTAATTTATGTGATGATCCCAATTAATCGTTTGTGTATGTAAATTCATAAAAGCTTGACGGATTTATTATCCTGATTCTGTACATTTAATTGAAATAATAGTTCTTCAGTTTTTGTAGTATTTATATGTAGCCTATTTGCATGAAACCATTCAGTTGCTAAATCCACCATATGTTTATTTAAATTACAAAGTTCTTCTAGATTTGTGCTTGTTGTTACTACTGACGTATCATCAGCATATAAAACTGTTTGATATGAAAAAAAAAAAATATATATATATATGGAAGATTAATGGGCAAATCATTCACATATATAACACTGATCTACATATATGCTGAATTAGATATTTTAAGTGATCTTACATAATTTGAAGTCACTGATTCCGAATATCAAATTAGAAACTTTCTATCATGTCACAATTTTTCACAGTTACAATAATAACACAATATTCTTACTTTCTGAAATGCAAGCAGAATGCTAAGAGAATGAGTCAGATACAAAGTGATTCTTGTGACAACAAAAACACAGAAAACAATTAAATAATACATGCAGATACTGTCCAGAATTTCTATAATTGATTACAAACTTTCACTTCTTTGATTTTCTGGAGTAGCTGGATCAGGAATGTTACACTGCAAGCACAAACAGTGGTCAGCAATCGTATGAACATCCCATCTGCCTTGATATCTGTGTTGCATGGTCTTATCTCAAATATTTGAAGTGATCTTACATAATTTGAGGTCACTGATTCCAAATATCTAGTTAGAAACTGTCACATCACAAATTTTCATAAATCACAGTTACAATAATAACACAATATTCTTACTTTATGAAATTCAAGTGGCATACTAAGAGCCTTAGTCAGATACAAAGTGATTCTTTTAACATCAACAAAAAAAAAAAATTAAATATTACAGTTTAGAGGTTGTCCAGAATTTCTCTAATTGCTTAGTAACTTTCACTTCTTTGATTTTCTGGATTAGTTGGAATCAGGAATGTCATGCTGCAAGCACCAACAGTAGTCAGCAATCATATGAATGTCTCATCTGCCTTGATATCTGTGTTCCATAGTCTTAGTATCTTGGTGGAAGCGCTCTCCCTGCTCTTCACTTAGATCACCAAGATTTGAGAGAAATGTGTTCATGTGGCTATGCAGAAAGTGCAGTTTTACACTTAAATTTGCTCCCAACCTCTGGTATGCTGTCAGCAAAGTTTTAAACTAGGGCTTCATATTTGTCTACCTTGAAGTTGCCAAGAAAGTTCTTTACAGCATTAGAAAATGCACACCAAGTGTTCTTCTGTACGGTGTTCATGGTCCTTAAGAATACTTCATCTTTCATTAGAAGTCTTATTTGCAGTCCATCAAAAATACCAGCTTTCAGCTTCTTGTGTGTCATCGGAGGCAATTTAGTGCACATGTAGTTGAAGCAAGTATCCTCTTTATGCAGGTCCTTTACATACTGCTTCATTAGACCCAACTTATGTGCAGTGCGGGTAATAAAATTTTCTTGGAATCAAAAAGGGGGGCATGCTTGATATTCTTATCGCCAACTTGTAATGCCTCCCTGGCAGGCCAATCTTTTCTTTCCCAGTATTCTTTCTTTGAATGACTGTCTGTCCCACAGACACATGTACGAGGGCGATTCAGAAAGAAACCGCCGTTTGTGCATAGCGCAGGAAGTGGTGGGGGTAGCACAGTTTTCTACACATCAGTGTGCACAGTGGTCAGTATGCTTCTAGCTGTCTAAGGAACAGCACTGCACTGTTGTGCGTTTGAGAGATATAACCTCAAAACATGAGCGCCGCAATAGAAAATCCCGCCAAGTGTGAGGTGCGCAGTGTTATAAGATTTCTTTTGGCAAAACATCACTCTGCAACTGAAATTCATCATGAATTGTGTGCAGTATATGGTCCTAACATTATGAGTGAAGGTGTTGTCCGTCAATGGGAACGATTTTTTTAAAAATGGAGGAACTAACATTCATTAAGAATACAGGAGTGGTAGGCCTACTCTTGTCAGTGATGACCTGGTGGTCAAAGTGGATGGAAAAGCTTGTGAGAACCGTAGGTTCACGATAACGGAACTTTCTGATCATTTTCCCAAAATTTGTCGGAGTCTTTTGCACCAGATAGTGACCAAACATCTAGGCTATCGCAAGTTTTGTGCTTGTTGGGTGCCAAAACTGCTGACTGACGACCACAAAACCAGAAGAATGAGTTCTGCTATCGACTTTCTTTCTCGGTATGCCACTGAAGGAGAAGCATTTTTGAACAAAATTGTTACTGGCGATGAAACTTGGGTGGCCTACGTGAATGTTGAGACAAAACGGCAGTCAATGCAATGGGGACATACCGCTTCTCCAAGCAAGCCAAAGAAAGCCCGTCAAACTTTGTCTGCGAAGAAAGTCATGGTTACAGTTTTTTGGGATGATAAGGGCATCTTACTCATTGTATTTATGGTACGTGGCTCGACTGTCAATTCTGAAGCTTACTGTGAAATGTTGAAAAGACTAAGAAGGGCAATCCAAAACAAGCGTCGTGGTCTTCTGTCATCTGGTGTTGTTTTTCTGCATGACAACGCTCACCCACACACAGCTCAAAGAACAAATGAACTTTTGGCCAGTTTCAAATGGGACATTTTTGACCATCCCCCCTACAGCCCAGACTTAGCTCCCAGTGATTTTCATCTGTTCACATACATGAAACAGTGGCTTGCATCTCAGAGTTTCGGCAATGACGAAGAGCTTCATCACGCCGTGACATGTTGGCTACGTTCACAGGCGGCAGAGTTTTATGCAGAGGGTA
Organism: Hymenopus coronatus; assembly: GCA_030762935.1. NCBI lineage: Eukaryota > Metazoa > Arthropoda > Insecta > Mantodea > Hymenopodidae > Hymenopus > Hymenopus coronatus. The sequence continues at coordinate 120,984,501 of CM060895.1, forward strand.
CTTCAAAGACTGTTAAAAGGTATGATAAGTGCTTGAATTTCTTCGGAGAATATGTAGAAAAATAGAAAAAATGTTTTATTTTTCATATATAATAATAAAATTGTTATATCTCAACTTGTTTAATTTTTATTTCCAAACGGAGGTTACTTTCTGGACCGCCCTCGTAGCATGGGTATTTTCCATATCCTGCTTGTTGACCCAACAGAATCAATATTACCTTCAGATTGCCACACACAATCCAGAGATGATAAGTGTAATTTATCTTGCATAGAAATAAAGCTATACTTTCACTGGTTTCTTTCAATGTTATGGAGTGACCAATAGGAATGGATGCTAATTTGTTGCCATTGTTCAGCTGTACACATTTCTCTTTGAGCTGTCAATGAACAGCCTCCATTCCTTTGAAACATATCTACATCCCATAGCTTCAATTAAATCTTTTATATCGATGCAGTATACCAGCTGCTCAGACATTTGAAAATACTTTAATAAGTCCCTTTCTCTGTTTCAATACATGAAGGTGGCTCCAGTGCTTGACATATTCTTCTCCTTTAATCAGGAACCAAGTAATTCTGCTGACAATTTTGGCAGATCAGGATCTTGCACAAGGTCGTTTAACTGAGCTTGAATGAAAGGTCTGCACATCTACAGTTCCTCATCAGTCGACACATTAAAACCACTGTCTTGTGTTGATGGGATACAAGTTTCTCGTCACTGGAATGTGATGAAAATAGGGATCGGAACATCATCGCTATGTGGTTCAGGTCTTACAGCTGGCCATAGGATACTCAGTATGTTCAGACTTCATGTTAAAGCCTGATACATCAGCCTTTAAAAAAGTAGCAGTCTTGCAAATGATCTTACTGCTCTCAACATGCCATTGGAAACTCCAAAACTAAGGGATTTCCTCTCTCCTTTGGTCCAATGTCTGAGGTTTTCGTGTGTTCTCCAGTGACCTGTTCACCAATCTGCATTCCAAAATATGCATGATAAGCTATTTTAACAAAGTCTGATATATTTGTCCTTTGTTTTGGCAGTGTATAACTACCACAGATATAACATAATTTATCTGGGTCGTTTTTATACTTTTGATGAACGACTGATATTTTTCACAGAAATCTGAAAATAAAAGATATGAAAATTAGATTTGCAGAAAAACCTTACGTGATGGTGCAAAATGGTTATGATTTTTTTATTTCTCATTCGCAAATTAACTAAGATAACTCAGCAAAATCGATGTAGACCAGTGTAATGTATAAGAAGGGACCTAATACCGAGCCTTGAGGTACTCCTTTAGTTACTGGCATTGAATCAGACATTTTATTTGTACTATTTGAAGTCGGTTTTCTAGGTATGACTTTATTAGATTAATAACAATTTCACATAATTTATACTGCTTTAATTTTTTAATCAAAATAGATGCTATACTGTGCCAAACGCTTCTTTAAATCTAGCAGGGTTATGTTGGCTGAGATTTTTCTCTCAAAGCATTTATAGATATGATCTATGTTTTCATAGCTTTTACTGTTGAGAGTGTAAGTCTAAAGTCAAATTATCTGGAGAGTTGCTTGTGTTTACAATATTCTATTATTTGAGAAAAAACTGCCAATAATGATATAGGCCTGTAAATAAAATGGCATTTTATTTATGGACGCTCTTTAACTGCTGTGGTTCTCAGCATCCCAATCTATACTGGGCGTGAAAGACTTAATTTTGCTCAGAGGCCTCTCTATCAGGCTAGAGGTTCTTTTAAGTGCCATAAATCTACGACACAGAAGTCATGGCTTTACTTTGCTTCCGAAGGAAGCCATGCTAAGGATTTTCACGCCCGAAAAAATACATTATCCTCTGCAGGGTTCTGCACTTCTGGGTTACTTTTGTCTCCTTTTTTAAGGACTGGGACTATTATGGCTAGTTTTAAGCCATATTAAGCAGTCTGGGAATATTCCTTGTTCTAGTATAGTATTGGCGAGAAGTTAGTGGATAGATAATTTCTGCAGCTATGTATTTAATGACAAAGTTGAGAAACCATAGTAATCTTCTGCTTTAGAATTACCAAGTTGTCTAATGGCATAGTGGATATTTTCTGTAGTTATAAAGGACCAATGAAATTGTGTTTGCATAGCGACACTTGCATTTTCCAATGACAATTCTACTTGAGCGTTAATTACACTGGATGATTGTTGTATGTTAACAAAATAGGAGTTGAGTATATTAGCTGTGATGGGATTTTCCATATCAGTTCTAGAGTTCAGTTTTTATAATACTCCAAGCAGCCTTATATCTGTTTCTGGAGTGTTGTATGGTCATATCATTAACTCTACATTTAGCAGCTTTGAGTTCTTGTTTGTAGTGTTTTTAAATTTAAATTCATTACATTTATAGGTATGATGGTATATTGTTAACCAAGTTCTAGTTTGTTTTAAATAGGGAGTGTACCATATTATTTTTTTGGTTGAATTCTTTTATAGTTTTTGGGCAGCTTTCATCAAACATGTATACTAGTGTGTTCACGAATATGAAAAATGCATGATTTACGTTTATACATTTATGGAATATGCTGTCCCAGTTTAAGCCATGTAATTGATTTTTGAACCTATCTAACCTATTATTATTATTATTCATCAGTCTAATACTTTTTATGTCTTTGAGGTTTGAACTGAGTTATTAATGTCTAACTTCAGCCATAAGCAATCATGGTCTGAGAAACAACATTGTATTATCCCATTTTTAACTTGTGTGTGATGCAAATTACTTAATTATGTTATCAAGGCAGGCATTAATTCTGGTGCACCATGGACACTAAATCAAAGAAAGTATTAGACTAGGGAGAACTCAATAATTGAATTAAAGCATTAACAGGAATACACAGTAAAGTAATTTGGAATTATCAAGAATAAAACAACTGTTTTTGCTTCTTTACTTTACTTTTAAAAAAAATAACTTTGAACATATTTCAAAGGCTCTTGTCTATCCTCAATGGATATTTACTGGCAAATTCATGGTAGTATCCTGTAGATATCGCTTTTATGTATGAAGCGCATACTGAAAGTCATGAGCAACACTGTTTTACAATCTTAATATTTATTTTTAAGCCAAACCAAATACATCATCATAATCTACAGACTTTCTTTCACTTTTCGACATAGTCTCCATTGTTTTGCACACATTTTCCCCATCATTCTACAAGTTTGAAAATGCCCTTGTGATAGAACTCCGTTCCAGCTGCCCTTAGACCCTGACGCACTGCTTTCCGAATATCCTTCAGCATCTTGTAGCGTTGGCCACACATCTGCTCCTTCACAGAACCGAAAAGATGGTAGTCGGAGGGTGCCAAGTCGGGACTGTAGGGAGGATGTGGAAGAGTTTCCCACCCTAATGCCCTGCTCTTCTCCATAGTGGCACGGGCAGTATGCGGACACGCATTATCCTGTTGAAGGATGATCCTCTTTCCAGGGTGTTTATCACGCTAAGCCCGACGGAGCTTCAGAAGTGTCTTGATGTTGCGGGCAGAATTTATGGTTTGTCCACGTTCAAGAAAGTCAACCAGAATGCAACCTTGTGCATCCCAAAAGACACTTCCCTTAACTTTTCCTACAGACTGCAGTCTTCCCTTTCTTCTTCGATGGTGAGTTCAAGTGGTGCCATTCCATACTCTGACGTTTCGTTTCTGGCTCATAGTGATGGAACCAGCTCTCATCTCCAGTCACAATACACGTAAAAAATTCATCACCTTCATTATGAAATCTCTGAAGAAGGTTTTGTGCAATGGTTCTTCTCTGAAGTTTGTGGTCTTCAGTCAATAAACGGGGGACCCAACGGGCACAGACCTTTCGATAACCCAAGCTGTGGATCATTTCTTGCACTGCACTATATCCTATTCCAAGTTGCGCAGCAATTTCATTCACAGTGAAACACCTATCTCCTGTAATGAGCTCATCAACTCTTTCCTTGTTGCGTTCTGTAGAGGCAGTTCGAGGACGCCCGCTACGAGGCGCATTTTGCAGTTTCCATCTTTGAAATGTTTCACCCATCTTCTAACACTGCTGGCACCCATGCAGACACCTCCATACGCACGTTGAAGTCTGAGATGAATTTCAGGAGCAGATTTTCCTTCTTTCACAAGGAATTCAATGACAGCACGCTGTTGAAACAAAACATCAATGTCAGCCATTTTTCAAACACCGTCTGTGGTCACGTGATAGAGGCTAATGACGTCACAATATGTCAACTTGTGGCTTACGATCCTGCAATTCGTTTCGTTACATTGTTGAAATTTAAATTTTTACAATGGGTTGCTCGTGGCTTTCAGTATGCCCCTCGTATCATTGAATTTTGAGATGAAATCTTTTGCTTGTGATAGATATATCAAAGTTTGACTTTTTTGTATAAATAGATTGACCCAAATTGTTAATTCAATTGCATTCTGCACTGAGTTTAATAACTTTCATTTTTTGTGAAAGTTATGGTTTTGAGTCCAAAAATGGTGCGCTACAGCCTGACTTCCTATCTGCATGTGATATACTTTTTCACAGTCCCTTTGTTATACCTGATTGTTTTGCAGAGGGGATTTTATCTTTTATATTTGTGTGGAGGAGGATTTATCACCTATGTGTATTTACTGACATGATGTTCCAATTTTTTAAAACTGTTTAGAGTGCTGATTTCCTTTATTTTCTTCGGTTACACAGAATTGTTAATTTTCTTCTTTACCAGATGTAGGCATCCTGAAATTTACCATTAAACCAGAAAAAATACAAACTAGAACTTGAACAGATTACAGATCTTGCACAAAAGAACGGCTACACATCTGATAAAAAGAATATTAACAGTTTTATGAAAAATAACTAAATAAAGGAAATCAACAGTCTGAAAATAATAAAACCATTTTTAAAAAAAATGAACAACACATTAGCGTCAGTAAACAAAACAGTTTGTGCCCTGTTCATTGTGTAGCTCCACTGATACTCCTTAATAACAAAGCAGTTTTTCTACAAGGCAGTTTACAGTGGCCTCCTAGTTAGGGATGGTATAAATCTCCAGCCACTTGGTGAAGTAATCCATGGTGACCAACAGATACTTGTTGCCTCTGTCTGACAGAGAGAATGGCCTAGCTTTGTAAATGGCTATGTGTTTGAATGTTGCTCTCATGTTTTACTATTGCATGCAACTCCACCTCCATGGCTGTGGGCTGGACTTTCCACACACTCATAACATTGGCACCACCATCAGCATTTTAGTCTCAACCAGTAATACTGTTGTCGATGTTTCGATTATGTCCCAAATGGCCTCCCTCCAGGACTTCCACAATCTTACTCTTAGGGAGAGTGACTCCCATACTCTGAAAAGTATTCTTTCTTTAAGTATCTGTGAGTCCCATTGGGCCCAGTAAGATTTGTACACACTATTCTTGGATATAATATCCTTCAAGTTCAGTCTAATCCACTTCTCCCAGGAGTGGCCCCATCCCATTCAGCTGCTGGCACCACTGAAATAACAGGATAGCTGCAGTATGTTCCTTCTCTTCAACCTTAGTGCAGTACCTGCACTCCTCTGGACAATTGTCATCTGGTAATGGCATCAGCATTGAAGTGGTTCCTTCCTTTCTGATGTTCCAGCATCTGGACCCAAGGTGCTTGAAACTTAACAGCCAGGTAAGGGCTGAGTGGTCAGTCCTTAGGTGAAATGGCTGACCATTCAGGCATTTGCGGAAGTGCTCCAGCACCTTTACTACTGCCAGGAGCTCTCACCTAGTCACACAGTTACTCTTTTTTGCTTTAGAGAGTGTATTGCTGTAGAAGGGGACCTGGGATATAATGCTGCCTATGCCGGTATCTCTGGCACCATTGTCCACAATAAACCTCCACGAGTCTGTGGAAATCTTAAAATAGAACAACAAATTAAAAATACAATTTTTGGTGACAGCATTCAGCTTCCTGTAGTCCACTCAGAAACCTAGCTCCCCATTATTTTTCTTCGCCAAGACCAAGGGTTGTTAGACTCTTCAATGATTCCCCCTAGATTTCATGTCCTCCAACATGTCCCATAATTAGGTACCCTAGAAAAAGGTAGGTGAAAAAATTCTTAAAATTCTCTAAAAGAAGTGGTGAATGACAGTGAAAAGGAGTCAATATAAAAAGACTCATTCATGTCGAAAGCGATAAATAAAATTGTTAAATAATTGAGCAGTTTTAATATTTGTGGTGTTTAATGTCTTAAAAGATAAACACTAAATAAAGCTAAACTACAATACAATATATACAGTGAAATGCTCTTTTAACATTTGTAATAGTACGTGATTTTTTCTTACTTTTCAAAATATTTCCCCAGCATTATTTCCACATTTTGTGGCTTTAAATTAGTACATAAATCTGATAGCATATTTCTATAGTGGGAAAAGACACCCTCAGCATCAACATTGAATGATGAAATCCATAGTGCCTGGATACTTTTCTCAACAAATGTTGGGTATTCATTCCTCATTGCCAGCAAAATTGTCAATATTAATTTGGTCCCTATTTACTGCTGCTTTCTTAATGCTGGCCTTCAAAGCACAATATCCTTCAACTAGTTCATGAAGCGATAAATCATCATAGCATGCCAGCAATGATATAATGCAGATTTGGACCCACTGAATTTGTTAATATATTTTGTTCATCAAATAATTTCCCCATATTGGTAATGAACCCTTGCCCTTTATCCTCACATTGTAGCAGTGATTGTTTTGTGTGACATGTGTGTTAAATTCTGGAGTGGTTGTTTAATGGTGTAATTCCTGTGAATTAAAGTAACAAGCCTTTGTGTTTCTTCACCCAGTGCACTACTACCTACTGCCTCAAATATGCCAAGAATATGTTAGATCTTTGACATTAGTTTGTGCATATATGGGTATGAATTGCCTTCAAGAACCTGGATTAGATCAATAACTGATTTATAATGTTGTAAAAGAAAGGATGCTGAGGCCACGATCACATTCACATCATTTTGTGCAAGGTTTCTGAAATGTGTGACCGCATAGCTTTCCTCTTGCAGTGATGAAAATTCCTTAATATCCTTAACATGTTCCTTAAGGCATTCTGTAGATTATAAACCAGAATTACAGAGAGTTAATACAGGCATTGGAAACAGAGTGCACTTGCTCTTATCATTTACATATTTCTGCCTTAGGATGGAAAGGAAGCAGTCTTTTCTCTTCCTTGTGTTTATAAAAATTGCCTTTGACTGAGCAGCACAGGTATTGAGCTCAGGAAGAAGGTTCAACCACATGCTGGCTATAATATTCAATTTGTATGCCCAGCATTGCATGTGCACCATACAGTCTGAAAATGGTATTTGCAGTGAATCCACATGGCACCCATCTATCATACTGAGTCTGGAACAACTGCTACAAGTTGATCAAATTCAATACTACAAGACATAACAACACTTAGTATGGCATGAGAACATTTGTTGCTGTTGCATTTTCCAGGACTTTAACCCCACCCACATATGTTCTAGTGGTTTCAGCGCAAGCAAGTGGACGAATCAAAACTACAAAAATGCATTGTCCTTTACAGTCTGTAGTCTCATCGCTCAGGATCACCACTGGCTTGTCCTTCGCTGCCTCCTTTATAGTCTGTATATGTTGCTCTCCAAGAACAGGAACATACTTGGTGTGCAATGTATCAGCATGAGGAAGATTCCCAGCACCTAAGAAATAAATAGTCTCAGTAAATTCTTTAGATAGCAGCAATTTCGGGGGAGAAAACTGAACAAAAAGTGTTGTTTTTTTAAGCCACTTATTTGTGAGAATTAATTCGGTATTCCTCTAGTTTACAAGGGAGCAGAGGAGCAGTGGTGTAGAATTCTGCTTTCCAGGAATTTCTAATTAAGTACACTGCGTCCAGGATTGAGACTTTAAAATATGCAGTTTTTTTTTTTTAACTTCATGTTTTATCCTTGAAAGAACTTAAACTTCATGGTTGCATGGTAGCCATAGCCTGCCATCGGGTGCTCCACCTCTTCCCAGTATAGGCGTCATGAGTGGGGTGGAGTATTGGAGGGTGGGACGTGGTAGCGCCCCGCTCCCTCTCGGCCAGGTAATGCAGCCTTCTCGACCTTGAGCTACTGCTTTTTCATTCAAATAGCTCCTCAGAGGCCTAACGAGGCTGAGTAAGCCCCGTGCCAGGTTTCTCAGCAGAAATAAAAAACTTAATTTGAGCTTTATTTATGGACGCTCTTTAACTGCTGTGGTTCTTAGCATCCCATTCTATGTTGGGCGATTAAGACCACTTAATTTTGCTCAGAGGCCTATTCTTTTGGGCTTGGGGTTCTTTTTGCCGTAAAAGAAAAAGGTCCTTTTTTCGGAAAAAGGTCCGTGTGTGTGTCCTTGTGTCTGTGAAGACGATAACTCAAAAACGAAAATTCGGTATTTAAGTTTAGTATCTTCCAGGGATGCGACATGAAGATTTTGTTAAAAATCCCCCCACCCCAGACTACTCTTTACATGGAACTTTTTCGAAATGTTTTATTTTTTTAAAAAATGGCTAACGATTTTGATTAAAATACTGTATATTAAAGATATTTACCTGACAAATAAAATGTACATCTTGAATTTTCTGGAAATAGCCTCTGAAGAGTAGGTACTTTATTCTGGATGAATTTTACAGAATTTTGAATAACTGCTATACCGTAAGAAATGGACAACACAAAAAATGTAGAGCATGTTAAAACACACAATTTATGTTATATACCTACATCTTTTTCATGGAGTTCATCGCTTTTGAGAATTCGTTATTTTTGGTTTCTGGTATGAAAAACATACTTTTCTCATACAGGAATTTGTCAACTGCTGTCCATACAAAGGAACTTTAATGACATAGCAACCAGCTTTTGACTATCACTTTAACCTATGGTACTCACTTATTTCTCTCCCACTTACAAGGAAGCAAGTAATAAGGCAATTTCTGTTTTTTTTTTTTTTTCTCGATTAGCATGAAGTAAATAGAAGAATAACCTTTTAACAACATTTTGTTGCAGAGAAGTAGAGAAAGTCATGTGAATGGAACACATCAGATTTTTACTTTCTCCATATGCACTATGTACATAGTGTATAGAGAAAGTATTGCACTCCACCCAAAAATTCGATACCGAGAATTCACTGGAAATATATGTTTTAGGGTCACCAATATCCAAAAAAAGCATTTTCACAAAAAGGTCCGTGTGTGCGTGTGTCCGTGTGTCTGTGAACACGATAACTCAAAAACGAAAAGTCGGTTAAATACCAAACTTGGTATTTAAGTTTAATATCTTCCAAGGATGCGACACAAAGATTTTGAGAAAAATCCCCCCCACCCCCAACTACCCTTTACATGGAACTTTTTTCGAAAATTTTGATTTTCTCAAAAATGGCTCTAACGATTTTGATTAAAATTTCGGATATTAAACATATTTACTGACAAATGAAATGTATATCTTGAGTTTTCTGGGAATAGCCTCTGAAGAGTAGTTTATTCTGGATGAATTTTACTAAATGTTGAATAACTGCTAAACCGTAAGAGATGGACAAAAACGTATTACACAAGAAATGTAGAGCACATTAAAACAAACAATTTATGTTATATACATTTTTTTTCGTGGAGTTCGTCGTTTTTGTGATATTCCTTATTTTTAGTTTCTGCTATGAAAAACGTATACTTTTCTCGTACAGGAACTTGTCAACTCCTATCCATATAAACAAAGGAACTTCATTGACATAGCAACCAGCTTTTGACTATCACTTTAACCTACGGTTGTCCCTTATTTCGCTTCTACTTACAAGGAAGCGAGTAATAAGACTATTTCTGCTATTTTTTTCTGATTAGCATAAAGTAAATAGAAGTATAAGCTTTTTAAGAATTATTTGTAGCAGGGATATGGAGAAAGTCATGTGAATGGTACACATCAGATTTTTTGATGTTGGACCGCATCCTGAAGCACTGTGGATGTAGTGCTTTCTCTGTTTTTGACCACTGAAATCTACGTGTACACAGAAATCTGAAACTCACGTGTGTAATATGAATGCTCTTGTGTTCTCAAGCATGGTGAACACACAACGCCGACACAGCATATTATTACACAATAACAAAAGAATTAACGGATATACGAAAAAAGAATAGCAAAAGATTTCGAAAAATGACTTTAACCGCCGAACGCGGATAAAAAGAACAAAATGTCAAAAGAAAGGTGTAACAAATAAGTAGATTGCAAATGTAAATGAATCGGCAAGATTGACTCCAACTGCGAAAAAGCCTGCCCAAAACAATTCTCAGCCAAAAAGGGAAAGCTTCTACAAGACAAACTTGATAGTTTTAGTTAATTTACATCAATGTGGTGGCTTCAAAAAGAAGTATGATGTGCCGATGCATAATCACGTGCGAGGGAAAAGGGGTCATGTCATGATTGCTTGATTTGATCATCACGCTATCTTCTTGGTTGTAATTAACGCCATTTTACTTCGATACCGCCCCGCCCCCTACCAACTGGCTTGCTTACTATATGGCGTGCAGCAAAGCATAACATTTCATAAACGGAAACTTTTAACACGCTGTATTACAGAGGGTCCAGCAAATGGTGTTGCAACCGAAGGGATCATAAATGCGGGATAATACTGTAATTAATTTTAAAAAAATTGTATTTGAACTTATGTGGAATGTATTTGTTGAGAAAACGCTTAAGATTTGCATTCTCCATTTTTTCAAGTGGAATATTTGCTGCAAGGAATGCTTCTATCAGATCATTTGCTAATTCTTCTTTTTCTTGTTTATAGCGCTTGTTTGGATTTCCAAGTAGTGTAGCATTTAACGTTGTCTGGCACTTTGCTTCTCCTCTTTTTAGGGATTCTGCTTTCTTTGTCTTGTGACTTTCTGTTGCCACGTGTTTCTTGCAGCTATCCAATCTATTCCAATCTACGATGGAGTTGCAGTATTTGCACATGCATATGTTCTTTTCGCGATTAAAACATAAAATCCGTCTTGTCGAAACTCATTTACGCGACTCTGCACCGTCACAACTTTCGGCATTTTGGAAAAAGAAATCGCATTCGCAGACTTATTTTTTCTGTCCAAATCTCAAAGAAATTCTTGTCTTGCACCTCATCCATGTTTCAGGTAAACAATAACAACACCTTACAATTCAAGAAGAAATGCAACCTCACTCACTTGGTAATAGCGCCAGTGGCAACACCAATCGCACTTTGAATTCATTGTTGAAGTAAAAGAAAAAAAAAGCGATTGGGTTTTGCGATTGTCGGAAATTGTTAACAATTTCGCGGAAAAAATCGTGAATTAGGGCTAATTCGCCAAATAAAAAATAAATCGCGAAATGTTGCGAGCTTAAAACTGCATCAAATTATGCAAGAAACAAATATATCTTAATTTTGGCTATATCTTTCGTTTTATTAAAATTCGCGAAAATCAAGGGCTCCTACCCATAATTATGCTTGCTGTGCTTGGCGAACACCACTTGGTGTTTTTTGATAGGTCTGGCCTTTCTGGTGTACTCAAAGCAACTGTAATTGTTCGTCTCTTCACTGAAGACAGACTGGTATTGGCTGAGTAGACACTGGATCTGTCTAGTTGTGAATTGGCCACCCATTTCAGCGAGTCTTTCAGCCGGGACCCCAGGTCCTTTGACAGTGCTGGCTGTTTGGACCTGTCATATGGTGATACACTTGCAGCTGACTCACACTTCCCTAATCTGTCTTAGTCAGTGCCCATCAGGTTCAGCAGCCTCATGGGTACTTCCTGCCATCAAGGCAGCAATGTCTGGGTAACACATAATCTGTGCAGTGATGTTTTTGAGTGCATTACCAAGATGAAGGTGCATATTTATCACCACCTTGCTTCTCGCAGGCATAACTACATGATCCTTTAGGGTCTCACTACAGATCACTGGATGTTTATTTGGGCTTAGGAGCGACATCTTGGCTGAATCACAAAACCCATCAGCCAACGTCAACAGTCACATCTTGGCTCCTGAGGGCATCCAATCCAGTATCACGTCCTCAGTCACCCTCACAATGAACACCCACAGGCTCTCATTGCTCTGTCACAATGCCAACTCTAGTAGGGTCTCCTCAACAGGCAAGATGTTGCCCGATGCCATTGCTAGTTGGTAGGTTTGACAGGGTGTTCATGTGGGCAGCAGGCCCTTTGGCATGTCACATGTGACTACAGTCACGGCTGACCTGTACCTACAAGTAAAGGCAATAGCTTCCCTGGTATCCAGTCATCTACTCTTCTGCCCAGACACATAGTGTCACTCGAGGGAGTGGTGAAGACATAGCCCTCACCTCACAGTCCTTACTCGCTTTCAGCTGCTTATTGCTTTGGTTTGGACAGCAGTCCTTCACTAGGTGACCTGGCTTGCCACATTCCCAGCACTCACCACTTCAAGGTCATAACAGCTATTCTGACTATGACTCCACAGCAGCACTCACTATAGCCAAAAAAAGGAAAACTCTCACACAGCAATCATAGAACATCCTACCACTGCAATGTGCTCCCATATACTGGCAACTTATTTAACAGAATGGGCAGAACACTGGCCAATACAATATCAGGACCATTCCAAACCACCTCCGAAGTTAAAGAACATATTAAAGATTTGAAGCTTTCTCTGTGTTTTTATTACAGATGACTTCACGGGATACCAACCAAGTTAGATAGTAACTCAGTTTCTATCCCATGAAGTCATCTGTAATAATTAAAGAACATAGACCAGTGAAAGACCAACTGCACTTCAATTTACCGGGGGTGTATCACATCCCTGTGAGTGCAAAGCCTCATTTGTAGGACAAACCAGCAGAACCATAACACCAGGGTCAAGGAATATGAGAGGACCACTTTTTTTGATGCAGCCTGAAAAGATTGAATTAGCAGCACATTGTTTTGAAAAGGAGCCTAGGTCAACTTCCACGTCACAACCATAGGTCCGTGCTAGTACAGGCTATTGTACTCGATCAAGTTAAACATCTTGATGATGGGAGAAATGCACGCTTCTGAAGCATCAGTGGGTCTAAATCACCTCACCTGGCATGAAGCATAAGAAGGTCTAATATTGAAAAATATTAGCAGAAATTATTTTATTGTGTATTTCCTTGTAAATACATGGAAATAGGGGAATACATAAGGCTCAAGCGATAGTAAGTTGGTCACTTTATAATGAATGGTATTGAAATTCTGTTCTCCTTGCATGGACAGAATGAAAAAAAAATTATAGTTAACTCCACAAACATACAAAAAAAATGTGTACAACTAAATTATCTGTTTTAACAAGATATACATTTTTTGTACATAAGAATTTGTTTATCTGGTGTGGTTTAGAAGTTATGCAAAAGTCATCCAGAATGAAGAGGACTTCAGAGGCTATTCCCAAAACATAATTTCATTTATCAAGAAAATATCTTAACTATATTATATTTTAATCAAAATGATTACAGCCATTTTCGAGAAATTCAAAAATTTCTAAATATCTGCCATGTAAAGGGTAGTTTGGGATTTTGTTGAAAATTTTTGTGTTGCTGTTTGGAAGATACTTAACTTAAAATATCAAGTTGGCATTTAACCAATTTTTTGTTTTTAAGTTAAGCTGTTTATGGACACACTGGGCCTTTTTCTAAAAATTATGCCTTTGAATTCAAGGAGTCTCAAAACCTGTATTTAGGTGGAAGTATTCCTCTCAATACTATACATAGTAGAGAATAATAAAAATAATGCCAAGAAGTAGTGATGGCCACCATGCTTTTGCTTATGTGCTCATAGTGAAAGCACATGCATTATTGTTAGTTATATAAGCAGCATTAGCTAATTAGCTTTAACAATAATTGCTATAATATGTGCTGCCAATCTTGCAAGTGTGAAACTGCTGCATAGACTGACAATTAAAGGACACAGAGTAGACCATGCCTCATCCAATGAATAGGTTATGAAAGTTTGTTCTGCTTTTTTTCACAAAACTAGTGTGTTTATCACATAAAATAATTCTTTCTGTAATACAAGAAAGTGTGTTTGTGTATAGGGAGTATGTCTAATGTGTTTGAAGTGTGTTTTGTGCCCAGTCCAAGCTGACTCGGGCAAATTGAAAACCTCAAGTTCAACTCCTAACCTCAGGTAACAACAACGAATATTAAATCTAATGTATTAAGTTATTCAGCGATCACACAAAGTGGACCTAGTAAGGATCAGGCAATCGTTATTGCAGCTCATGATGGTATTCCTATCAAAGATTATGTTTACGTCATAGCAAAACTTACCAAACCAACTAATATACGGTTCGTCTCATGAATTTCAAATAACTGTGTATGCATGTACCTCTCTAACAAACGAATAGTGGAAGAAATAGCAGCAAACCATCCCCAGATTACTATCAATGATGTACTAGATCTGCGACCCCTAATGACTAAACACAAGAGATTCATACTGTCGAACGTCTGTCCAGTCATTCCCATTAGTACCCTAAAAAGTTACCTGGCATCCCAAGATATATATCCGACCTCTGCAATTTCACATGTCAGGGCCGGAATGAGCGCTCCAGGTTTCTGTCATATTTTAAGTTTTCACCGACAGCTCTACATTAAGCCTGAGGATATCGATCAACTTCCCGGCAGTTTTCAAATCTATCACGATGACACAAGCTACTGGGTGTATGTGTCAACTGACACACCTACTTGTTTCATTTGTAAACAAGAAGGCCACTGGCTAGCCAATGCAAAGCATCAGAAGTGCAATAGACCACCACAACACCCTCTACCTCCAATTCAGGGGACTTTCCCTGCTTGCCTACCACAATGGTAACTTCTGGTCCGGCTGCCTCAAAAAAGGACACTCATCATGTCAATGATACCAGGTAAAATCCTTAAACACTGAAATGGGGGAAAATTCTTCTTCTCATACAGTAAACAATACCATGCTTGTCGCTGCTTCTCACGATACTACTACTACTACTACTACTGTACACTTAGGTGAAGTAGCCACTCCTGTTGACAGTCTACCACACTGCATGAAATACCCTATTTCTTCAACCAATAGTGAATCAGAACATCCAAATGATTCAAAACTTGAGCAGGATAATTCTGAACGGTTATCCAAATCACAGGATGAGTCATCTGATGATGACATCTTAAAAAACCAGTGCTAAACCAATGCCTAAAAAACCAAAATCATCAATGGTAAACAAATCACTAAGTGAACTGCTGCTACCACTTCAAAACCACATGGCGGCTAACCTGGATGAATACCTTTTGAATTTTACACAACTTGTCAGTTTCTATGAAAATTCAGTGGGGTCCTCTGATATCGCCCACTTAGCCACATCATACACCACAGATCATCATGCGGTAGCACAATTGCTTAGAAAGATATATCCTATGTTAACAAACAATAAAATAAAAACAGAACCACACGCTTGAAAAGAAATTAATGTTGGGCACTACTAAAGCAGAGAACAACTTTGGCACTGTCTCCACAGATGTTTCTGGAGTTACAGCTCATGACTCTCAGCCATGAACTCTGATACGTTGCTACTACAATGGAACATCAATAGTTATAGATCTCAACTAGAATACTTGCAACTACTTCTCTCTACTCATAGTCCCGCTATTATTTGCCTACAGAAAACTAATTTTCATACTGACTACATAGCGCCAATACACCGGTATACTGGATACCTTAAAAATCGTCTCAACCCTCACCGTGCTATTGGTGGTGTTGCAACATATGTGCTTGAGAACATTCCACAGAAAGAAATGTCCTTCAAACCTGTCTGGAAGCTGTGGCTGTCTCTATTTTTCTGACTATTGAGATATGCATTTGCAACCTCTGTCTACAAAACAGAGCCAACATTGACCTACAAATGCTCACACACCTTATTCAACAATCACCCACACCTTTCATTTTACAGGGAGACCTTAATAATATTCTGTGGGGAAGCCAGCGAACTGATTCTGGGAAAGTAATTGATTCAATTCTGAATACATTTCCCTTAGCGGTACTCAATTCCCCATTACCTACCCATTATGATTTAGCCCATAACTCTACAAGCAGTATTGACATCATGTGCTCCTCGAACATTGTTCCCTTGGTCCATTGAGCATACTCTATGGTGGTGACCATTATCCTGAAGTCTACCTTCAGTGCACCCAAATATGTTCGACATCCTACTTGGCAATTCCACAAAGCTAACTGGCCCCTGTTCAAGGTTCTTGCGCCGAATGCCATTGCAGATCTTTGCAACTGGATATTTTCCCACAAATGAATGTAGATGACCTTATTAATATGTTCTCTACAACCATACTTCAGCAAGGACGTCTCAGCATTCCTTTAACGGAAAATGTTTCAGGTAAACACTGTGTACCATGGTGGAATGCTCAGTGCGCTGAAGCTATCCGGAACAGAAGCCATTCATATTACAAATACAAACATCAACCTACACTCGAAAACAAGTGCGCCTTCAAGTATCTCCGAGCTGCGGCTTGTTGGGAGATGAAAGGAAGCAAACAGCGTTCTTGGCTTCAGTTTCTATCTACTCTCAACGCTAATGCTCCTCAATCCCAATTGTGGCATAAACTACACACCCTCTGTGGCAACTGCTCCTCTCAAGTGATATCTCATCTTCGAACACCTACTTCAAGTGCGCCTATTACCGACTCTCTGGTAATAGCTAATACCTTGGCAAGTACATTTTCCGATGCTTCCAGTGACTCCCATTATGATCCTGAATTTCTTCACACTAAAGATAAGTCTCTATTTTTAGATCTGCAGACGATATTTATAAACAGCAATCAAATGTTCAACGAAGAGCTCACGATGAACGAACTACGGTATGAATTAAAGTGTTGCACCAGCAAAAGTCCAGGACCAGACAGTATCCCATATGCATTCCTACAGCATCTGCCAACAACTGGTCTTTCCTATATATTAGATATCTATAACTACCTATGGGTTAATCAACTTTTTTCTAATCAATGGCATAGCTCCATCGTGGTTCCTATTCCTAAACCCAATAAAGACCACTCTCTTCCCTTCAATTACTGTCCAATTTCACCTACCTGTACCCTATGTAAGCTGCTGGAGAAGATTATCAGTCATCGTTTACATTGGTATTTAGAATGCAAAACATTTTTTGCAGACATCCAATATGGTTTCAGAAAATACCATTCCACTACTGATGCATTCCTGCTGCTAAAATCCTACATTGCCGAAGCCTTCTTGGGCAGACAACATACCATTCTTGTCAGCTTGGATATCGAAAACGCTTACGATACTATCTGGCACGGTCACATCATTCGCACATTAATGAAACATGACGTCACAGGAAACATGATTGCATTCATTTACAATTTTCTCCAAAACCGGAAAATCAACGTTTGTGCTAATGGTGTTCTCTCCCAAAGCATCAACATTGACAACGGAATACCACAAGGATCTGTTCTTAGTGTGACACTCTTCTTAGTAGCCATCAATGATGTGAATTCCTGCCTCCAGCCACCTGTAAGAGCTAGTCACTTTACGGATGACCTAACTATATTTTGCAGTGGAAAGAATGTACAGACTACCCAGGAACTAGTGCAAAATACACTCTACAAATTACAGCAATGGAGCAATAGTAGCAGATTCAAATTCTCTGCCACTAAGAGGCGATGCATTTTGTTGAGTCATTTTCGTGGGCAATTATCGCCACCTCTCCTTTTTCCAGGAAACTAGACGATTCCTACAGTAACCACTGTCCGCATTTTAGGGCTGCATTTTGATCACCGCCTAAACTGGATCACACACTTAAAGCTTTTGAGAGCAGAATGTTTTCAATGTTTAAATGTCATAAAAACAATGGCAGCCAAAACTAGCTGACTTCACAGTACTACTTTGAACATATAGAACAATTATACATCCCAAGTTGGATTACGGCTGCATTATATATCATTCAGCCAATCCAACAAACCTGAAAATGCTCGATAGTATTCAATCTTCGGCACTGAGGATCTGCTTGGGTGCTTTTCACACCAGTCGCGTAAGCAGTCTCCAAATCGAAGCAAATGAACCTCCGCTGAATACGAGGAGGAAGGCCTTAAGTCTCATGTGCGCTACACAAACTGCCTTCAGGGGTCCATCAACAGTTTTCAACCATGCTTTTCCTGCCAAGTCCCAAAGTGTATGTGCGCATAGTCAACATCGTTTTGTAGCCTTCTCCCAGAGAATTCTACTTTTCTGCAAGAGTTTCAATTGAATATTCTGCCAATGGTCTCCTGCTCCTTCACCCTTGACACTATTCCTTAGAAGCTACAACTACCTACCATAGATATTTCCATGGCGCGTTACAACAAAGACAGTACAGATACTTCAGTCTATCCCCGTCTATTCAGAGCCCTTTGTATCTCACATTTCACATCACAAAAAATTTACACAGATGGCTCCAAATGTGAAAATCGCTACGGTCATGCTGTGATTTTACCACATAAGACCTTACTCTACGGCTTACCTCAGTTTTTATCTATCAGTTCTCTTGGGAACTGATAGCTATTCGTCTTGCTTTGGAGTGCGTCCTTGAAGCCATCTTCACAGATTCGATGAGTGCTCTCCTCAGTCTTCAACAGCGAACTCCAACCAATAACCTGGCGCTTTACATTCAGTTACTCTATCACAGATTATCTACCTCAGGTAAGCAGGTCCTGCTTGTGTGGGTACCTTCCCATGCTGGCATACCCAGGAATGAGAACGCCGATGCTGCAGCTAAGGAAGCAACATGATACCCTCCCAACTTATTGGACCTCAGGATTCCTCACCAAGACTTCAACCGTTTTATGCGTGGCACCATTCTCGCAATGGAAGCAATAGTGGTTCAACTCAACTAGAGACAAACTACGTGATGCCTGTCCTCTTTCTACTTCTGTTTATCCTCTCACACATTACAATCATCGTTATCAAGTTCTTCTATCTTGCCTACATCTCGGACACACTGCTCTCACTCATTCTTATCTTCTGTCCGGCGATCTTCCCCCCAAGTGCAACTATTGTTACTCTCCACTTAGTCACATTCTCACCAGCTGCTGTTTCTATGATGATGCAAGAACTAATGCAGTATTCTAGCAACTATGTTAACCACACTTAGTGATCCAGCCTTCTCGAAGAACTCTTAATGAAACACATTTATGTAAAGAATTGTAAAATTTATTGTAGTCGCAATTTGACCTTGTTGTTAAAGCAACACTAGATAAAATAAAAAAAAAAAAAAAAAATTAAGGCCACAAACCATAACATATAAGGTTTTTATTTTATAATTTTATTATTGTTAACTTGGCTATTTATTTGGCTAAATAACTTAAAGCGTACATTTAACTGTTAATTTTTTGTGTAAATTGATATTGCTGGATTGTTTTATTTGTGTTAATATATTTGCAAGACGTGTGTTCATTCTAATGCAAAAAGGTTCAAGTAAAAGAGTTTATAATATGTTGGCTGGAGTCATGAAAACAATCACAATAATAGAAAGAGACGAAAAGACTTATAGGTATGTGCATTGCTAAAACATACAGACATTACACGGCCTTGGAATGAACGCATGGCAACACAGATATATTTTGTTTATAATGGCTGTAAAGAAAAAGGAAGATCGTTTTGCTTAACAACAAAACAAGAAGGGAGTAAAAGATGTATTCTTGTGAAAAGCAAGCATTACAACTTGATTCTGTGTATGTTTATGTATCAGCAAGATTTACAATAAATTCAGAAAGAATAACAATATTTATTGATGGTAGTTGAAACCTAAATCCCGAAATGCGTCCCGTATACCACTAACCTGAGAAGAGAGAAGAGTCTACATGGTAAAAGTATAAAAAATTAAGAAAATAAATACACACGAACCAACAATTTTCGTTACAAGACAAAATTGAAGACTGTTTTTTATTGTCTTAGGAGTCATGAAACTGCACAAATGATTCAAGTTAAAAAATTACACAGTAGTAAATGCAGGTCTTGAAAAGTATGTTATATGGACATCTAATTTTAACCATAAAAATCAATGTAAATGACAGGAAACTTAATAACAAAATGTGAAAATGGGGTTCTGCTGTATATTTATCTTCTCTACCCCTTGCATATAGTAGGTAGAGGAAGTATTTCACTACCCAAAATTTTGATTTTCGGATTTTACAAAGGGTACAAAAACCAAGTGTAAAATAAATAGTTGAATTTGGAAATATTCCAAAGCTTTTTGAGACTGCCTCTGCAGTCAAGTGGTCAGCATTCTGGCCAAGAGGTTACACGTTCAATTCCTAGTTGGCAGGGAATTTTTCTTTAATCACAATTATTCTCTATCCCACCACAGAGTCTGGAAGTGTGATTGTGTTTAATGTTAAAACAATTATAAAATCAATGAAACCTACACTTCGGTAATTAATAGGTTTCTCAAGTCAGAGCCTCTGATATGACCAAAGAAGTTAAAGGGGGCTATATATAAATGAAGCAAAAGAAAAGTTGTTAGACATATTGCATACTAAAGTGACAGTTAATTGTTCTAACTTCCCTTCTACATCAGAAGCAATATAATATTGCTTCCAAATATTATATGTAATAAAATCCATGTTTGAAACCATTTCTGGCAAACATGTGTTATGGTAGAAGAATCACTTTTTATGAATTTGTGATGGATTGAGAAAGTTTTGTGTGGTATACTCCTATTACTAACAGAATGTTTCTCTAAAAGTCACCTGTGAATATTTAAATATCTTCAATATTTGCAGAATGAAATCAGCAAAATTCTTGATATGGGAGTGAGTCCAGAGCGTGTCATCTTTGCTAATCCAGCTAAGCCAGCATCACACATCCGTAATGCAGCTGCAAGAGGCGTGAACCTAATGACCTTCGACAATGAGACAGAGCTACATAAGATCAAGAGCTTGCACCCTGGAGCAAAGTAAGTTTTATGCATTAAAAACTAAAAAGTAATAGTGTCGTTTATATGAAGGTAAGCCAAAGATTTGTGTACTTGGTGTTTGCCAAATCACTTATACTTGAAGATATTTGTGCATCTTTGCAATATTCCTTAAATTTTGCAAGGTAAGCCTTTAGGGAATGGGAATGTTTGGAAACTGTGATAGAAAATCAATCAACATTAAACACATACCTAGTCTTACTATAAATACTGTTACAAGATTGAACCTGAGCCATGTGGACAGTTTTAAACATAATTTAATATCCTTTTAATACTGAACATTTACATGTTTACAGATACCAATCATTTTTCAAAATGGCCACTTTAGTCCTTCACACAAGCCCTAAGTCTGTGGGTGCGCATCAATGGAATTGCAGTGTCTCCTTGAGAAAATCCTTCACCAGGGATGTTGATACTGGGATGGCTCTTCTTACAGACCATATCCTCAAGTACAGACCACAACTTGTAGTCCAATAGGTGGAGGTCAGAGCAATCATCTGGAGCAATAAAGTTTGGAACACATCTCCGCAGCCAATCTGAGTAGACTTTACCTTATGAGTGATTGTCTTTTAAACAATGGGTTTATCATACTTAGGTATTTTCAACTTCATAAAAAAAAACAAAAAAACATTGAATTGCCTGATTAATTTCAGTATAAATGACATCGTAAGTCAGAAAAGTCAAAAAGAACTCAAATTGGTTTAGGTGTTGAAACCTGCTGGAAGTTCCATTGTTCATTCCTGGACAAAGTGTTGCTCAAAACCTTTACAACAGTTTCCCAAAAAAGTGTTTTGGTACACTTTGGTAAAGGTTTTCATCCCTTTTCATAAAAATGGAGTAGCTGGTTAATCTTATGCTACTCTCCACCAAACCATGACTAAGGTAGGCCTCTTTGGATCTTCAGAACCTTTCCATTCACTTCTCAAGATGGTTTAGCATAAACACAATCATTGTGCTGGTTGAAAGCCTCTATGAAAAGAATTTTTCTTTGAAAACCATTGGTAATGCTGAAGGCATTTTGATTTGATCACCTTCTGCTCCTTCAGATGCTGGGTAGGAAGGTGACCTGTACTCTGCCGGTAAGCTTTCAACTCTAGGTCATCGCTTAACAGGCAGACCATTGACATTTTTGAAATGTTCTTGAGGCAGCACAGAGTGCTTTCACACAGGATATCATACAATACGAGCCACGAGCGCTTTAACCCTTTTAGTGCCAATCATGTTCTAATCGTGATGCCATTTTCATATGTTTTAACGCTTTCCAACTGGAAATCTGTGTACTTTCTACATCATAGCCATAGAGAAAGGTTTTCTGAAGCATTTCAGGGCATTAGCTTTACATTCCAAAGCACTAAATTAGTTCCAAATTTAATTTCTCTAGCCGGTATTTATGTTGGTTTAAAAATGGTGTCGGCTAACAAAAGGTTACGAACTGAATAGGAAATAAGAGCTGCAGTTTGCAATTTATTAGAAGAAAGCAAGTGATATTCAGTTTTCAGACCTTAATGAAAGCGTTTCTCTCATCGATATAAGAGAGGATAGGTATATATTCTAGTTTCAGACATGAAAGTGCATCATATAACATCAGTCCTTGTACGCATGAAAATAATGAGTATACTTATTAAAATGGATTTACAGAAGTGTAACCAAACAATGTAAATCAGCCACTTAGCTACGCAACAACACAAATAATAAATTGTGCGGTAATCTATGTTTAATCTGTATCATATTGCTTTATGCCATTTTCATTATTAGCTGTATTACGCTGATGTGTGTGCGTGTGTGTGTTTTTGTTGATTTTTTTCAAATGAATTCATTTTTTGTGTTTTAAAAAATAAAATGCCAGACCAAAACAGATAGCTGTTTTAATAAGGAAATATCTGTATTTTCATTTCATAAGTCCGAATTTTCTGTATAGTAAGGCCTTGTATGCCTAATTATTGATTATTTTGGGATTTTTTATTTCATTTTCAAAATTTTGTTGTGTTTTAAATTTTTTAAATATATTGAAGAGATTTCTCATCCATATTATGCAATAGATAAATGGGTTTACTAAAAATAAAAGGAAATTCAGCTCCATATATATATTATTACTGATAATTTAAAATCCTGC
Organism: Hymenopus coronatus; assembly: GCA_030762935.1. Classification (NCBI taxonomy): domain Eukaryota; kingdom Metazoa; phylum Arthropoda; class Insecta; order Mantodea; family Hymenopodidae; genus Hymenopus; species Hymenopus coronatus. Next base: position 121,007,557 of record CM060895.1, read on the forward strand.
ATTATGCTTTAAAATTGCTTGGCTTTCTGTTATCTAGGCTGCCACTAAAAGGGTCATGCCTGCTTGTCCCTAATGCTGCACAAATGCTAATACACAAACATTCTGCTTATTTTCAACTTCTTAAGGGTAGTGATAATTTTAGAAGCTGATTTACGTGTCTTATGAAAGGCTATCATCACTGCTACAAGATTTTCGTTAATCGCCCACTCCATTGCTACAATATATAGAAACACATTTTCTTTCGCAGCTCCACTTGCAGTGACATCCTCTTAGCTTACCCACTTAAGGTTTGGCCACCCATTTCAAAACTGGGTGTACAGCATGTGTCAAAAGTTTGTAACAGTAATTGTGTTAAGATTAGGTATATTGTTCCATTTGTCAAGCTATTAGCAGGACATCTTTCAACCAGCGCAAAGGATATTACAAATTAACATGACTCTATAAGGAGAGCTACATTTGAATGACTCACTTTGTTGAATTGAGAAGGAAGTGTAGCTTGTTCAGAAGAAATGTGCGTACGAGGAAATCATCTTACCTGAATGCCATAATTTGTTTCAGACTTGTGATCCGTATCCGTGCAGATGCAGCTGTGGCTCAGTGTCAGCTGGGAATGAAGTTCGGTTGTGATGCTCTAACAACTGCCCCGCATTTAATTAAAGTGGCTCACATGCTTGGATTGGATGTTGTTGGTGTCAGTTTCCATGTTGGTTCTGGTTGTGGAGATCCTCCAGCCTTTCTACGTGCAATTGCTACTGCCAAATATCTATTTCAGTTTGGGGCAAAGCTTGGCTACAACTTCAATATTTTGGATATTGGTGGTGGATTTCCTGGAAACAAAGGATCATCACTGGACAAGGTTAGAATATCAGTTTTAAGTAATGGCAGCAGATATTTTGCTACTGATGAAACATGGTCATCATTAAATCAATAGGAAAAAATAAAATCATTTAGAGGAAAATAAACATACAGTTTTGATCAACATTTTCTGGTTGAAACATGAATGTTATATTATGAAGGGAGTCCATATCCCTTATGTGAACGTAAGCTTTCATAAATCATTTATTTTGTGCATTCTTCATTAATTTGGTTGTCAATTTGAATTCATTTGCTTCCCATTTACCGTATTTATCCGAATACAAGACAATGTTTTCTTCCAGAATATTAATGTTCAGAATTGGGGGACGTCTTGCATGTTTTCCGAATACCACACAAGGAAAAAGTAAGTTTTCAAATTCTGCGGGTACAGCCATAGCGAAGCTTGGGGAAAATTGTAAAGATTACCGCCAATGTCGCAGACATATGCGGCAGATTTTGCGCATTTTGCACCAAAAATTGGCTGTGAATATGAGTATTTTCATTGGAATAAAAATGTCTTTCCGAGACTAAAATTTAGAAGTCTTCCTTTCACATTTTCACATCAGTTGTTACATATAATGTTGAATTGGGAGCCTATAGTAAAATTGTTACAAACTATGCTGTTGCTACGCCACCATTACATGATATATCTAATCGCATATGTCTCCATACTCCCCTCTATGTCTCTATCCCACTCAAAATGTGAATTTATGCACAAATTCGAATTAGGTAAAATGTTCTACCATGCATAATATTAATTTTGCTGGCTTAATGGAAAATCACACCAATAATTATCGTTTAAGCTATGCTGCTGCCACTGTGACAGCTGTCAGGCTTCTATCATTGCACACATTCCATACATCTCTCTCTCTCTCCTACTCAAAACGTGAATTTACACCCAAATTCAAATTCGGTAAAATGTTTCACAGTATATTAGTATGTTCTTTTAATAGAAAATCACATAAATAATCATGCTAAGCTGGCACCGTCACCTCTGAACAGAGACATACTGATACATTTCCATTCTCACTTTTCCGTCTCTCTTCTGCTCAGAATGTGAATTTCTGCACAAAATCAAATTAGATTAAGATTTTTATGATGCATTATATTAAGTATGTTGTCTAAATAGAAAATCCCCCCAGGGGCCTACTACGGTAGGTACGGGTTTGGTGCACCTGGGGGTTCCCGAGCCACTCGCCGCCATCTCATCATCATTGCCACCAACTGAGCCACGTTTTGTGTTTGTGTGCATATTTGTTTGTTTTGTGAGAGCGAATTTACTCGCCTTATCTTCTTCCCCTTCTAGGCTTATTCTTTACATGTTAGTATTAAGGCTTTAGATTTATTAACTCCTGCCTCACCAACAGGGATCTTTATTCTATCTCCATGGTTCCTGTCCCATGGTTCCTGTCCCACGGTTCCAGCGCGGCTTCCAACATGTGTGCTCTTCGGAGGTCTCAGGCGTGAAGGTTGAGTGGACCCTTCCTACTGCCCCTATGTGTAAGCCTTAGGTGCGGAGCCCGTCTATACCGTTATGTACACCCACGTAGCTTCCTTGGGGACCCGGTCCGTTTTAATTTCCAGACGAGCGCTGCTCGTTGGGTTAAAATTACGGACCGGTCGTGTTACCGCTAACAGAAAACCCGGTGTAATGAACCACAAGTCCCCTGAATCCATGTCTGCTTTATTACGCAGCATGGCCTAAAGTAGGGAGCCACAGGTGGTTATACCTGTGGTAGGGGCTTAAAGCCGGGTTGTACATGGTGAAGGGCTTACCCATATGGACCAGCAGTGGTGGCTGGGGGGTAACTCCTTCTGAGGTATTCCTTGAGATCGGTCTGGTAGGGGTCTACCAGGAGGCACAGACCGGAAAGTATTTTAGTGTCTTTTCTCTCTACCCCCGGATGGCAGGCTGACGCCGACGGTTCCGGGAAGGGGGTCTTTCCATAATGCTATCTCCGCGCAAAACCTCTTCTTTTGACCGCTTTATAGTTGTGATCTTGGCATGTGAAAAGAAAACTATGCGAGATATCAGTCCGTTTTACATACAACGCGAGATTGACAGGATATGTGGTAAAGTGACCAATGCCACCGAACGCGAGACGGTACGCTTTTGATTGAAACGAAGACGGAAGACCAGTCCAAGAAACTCCTGAAGGCCAGCTTGTTGGGTTCCTACCACATAAAGCTGGCCCCCCACAAGACTTTGAACACCTGTAGAGGCGTCGTAACTACCTCTTGTTTAGACGGTCTTTCCGAAGCAGATATAGTCACTAATTTATCTGACAAGGGTGTATGCCAAGCGTACCGTCTGCTCGGCAAACAAGATGGTGAATCAGTGGCACTGCGTACGGTATTTCTGACTTTTAAGGGCACCACAATACCCGAGACCCTATATTGTGGGTATGAACGCGTCTCTGTGCGACCATATGTGCCAAACCCAATGGGCTGTTTTCGGTGCCAACAGTTCGGTCACACACAAACTCGGTGCACCTTCGACGCTACCTGTGAACATTACGGACAAGCTGCCCACGGAGAAACTGCTTGTGCTCGAGACCCTTGTTGCGTCCATTGTACAGGGAAGCATCCATCTAGCTCCCGGCAATGTCCACATTTTCTCGAGGAAAAGGCCATCCAGGAGCTGCGAGTTAAGGAACGCCTGACATTTCCAGAAGCCAGGCGTCGCTTACAAAATCTGCAGCCTGCGACCATCTCAGGCTATGCCTTAGCGCTCCGCCGCACTCCGTTTCCTCAGTGGCACTACAAACCGTGCCTGTAGCCGACGCGTGTACTCAAACAGAACAGAAGCCGACCACGACAACCTCGCAGTCTTCAACATTCACACCACCCACTGCCACAAGTTCTATTTCTCCCGAACATGCACGTAAGCCGCTAGTGAGACCGACACCATCTGTCGCTGCTCCTCATGAGCGCAGTCGCAAGAAACTCAAGGCCACTGATAGACCTTCCAAATCCCGTTCTCGTTCAACGAGGTGTAGGGGATTTTCCGCATCCCGAACATCAGCAGATAGCGCTGACGAAGGTGACTATACTCTTGTGGGTCCAAAGAGTGCAAAGCACAAGAAATGCCCACCTTAACTCCATCTACTTCGTTTCCACCCTTCGTTTGCATCCCAGCTGCAAACTCATATTATGATTATTCGGTAAGCTTTCACACCTCTAACTGTGCCCCATGGCTCTCCTGATGTGGAATATCTGTGGTGTCCGTACCCATAGGGCCGAATTGCAGCTGTTACTACGGTCCTATAACCCTCTGATTCTGTGTTTGTAGGAGACAAAGCTTCGCCCCCATGATGCATTTGCCCTGCACCAATACCTTCCCATGCGGTTTGACGTTACACCGGAGGAGGGCTCTCCTGCTCATGGGGGTGTTATGATCCTCACGCGCAATGACATCTGCGGTCAGCCAGTCTCGCTTACTACTACCTTGCAAGCTGTTGCTACCCGACTTACCCTTCCTGGTTTCTGCTTTACCGTATGTAATGTCTACGTTCCGCCTTCATCTATCCTCTGCGCCACTGACAATCTCTTATCACAGCTCCCAGCACCTTTTCTTCTGCTGGGTGATTTTAATGCCCACCATCCCCTATGGGGTTCTCCTAGGGCCTGCGTGCGGGGGACCGTTCTTGCTCACCTTTTCAATCAAAATAGTCTCTGTGTTCTGAACACCGGTGAACCTACTTTCATTTCCGATTCTTCTGCCACGCTTTCCCACCTGGACCTTACTGTTTGTTCAGCACAGCTTGTTCACTGCTTCCAATGGAATGTAGTATCTGACACTCATTCCAGTGATCATTTTCCTTGTGTCCTCACCATGCTTTCACACCACATTTCCTCATCGCGTGCTAGCACTTGGCAGCTGTCTAAGTCTAACTGGGCGCTCTTTTCCTCTCTGGTTGTGTTGGCGACCATCAGTTCCATACGGTTGACCATATGCTTGAGCATTTTAACTGTGTTATACTCTGCCGCAGAGCAAACCAGCCCCGTCTTCCCGACCTAAACGCTTACCAGTCCCTTGGTGGACTGCTGAGTGCCGCGATGCCATTCGTGCTCGTAGGAGGGCTCTTAGGGTATTTTGCCATCACCCTACGCTGGAGCATTTGATCATCTTTAAACAAACACGCGCATGGGCACGCCAAATTATTCAAGATAGCAAAAGGTCTTCATGGAATTCGTTTGTATCTACCTTCAACCGCACAACACCATCCGTTGTGTGGAAGAAGCTCCGCCGCGTTGCCGGTAAGCAGACTGGTACCTCCATACCGGGGCTACTCGTGGGCACCGACACCGTAGTTGATCCGGTTGCTGTGTCAGACGTCCTAGGCAGCACATTCGCAAACGTGTCCAGTTCCGCCAATTATCACCCGGCGTTCCGTGCCATTAAGATGGAGGTGGAGTCTCAGAGTCTCTCTTTCCGGTCCTCTGACACTGAGTGCTATAACACATCTTTTAGCATGCGAGAGCTGGATGCCTCTCTAGCATCTTCTCGGCATTCCGCTCCAGGACCCGATGGTATCCACATTGCCATGCTGCAGCACCTCTCTTCTGATGGTAAACTCTATCTCCTGAGCCTATATAACTGTGTTTGGCAAGAGGGTGTGTTTCCTGCGGCTTGGCGTGAAGCCACGGTTGTTCCCATTTTAAAACCGGGAAAGGATCGTAGACTTCCTTCCAGTTACCGTCCTATCTCCCTCACCAGTGCAGCTTGTAAGGTGATGGAGCGCATGATCAATGGGCGGTTACGATGGTGGCTCGAGTCTGAGAAACTCCTCTGCAATATCCAGTGCGGCTTTCACCGATACCGCTCTTCGACTGACCACCTAGTCTCCCTCTCGAATCATATCCTGAATGGATTTCTGCGCAAGTGCCAAACTGTGGCCATATTTTTTGATCTCGAGAAAGCATATGACACCTGCTGGAGGGCTGGCTTATTGCGTACGTTGCATAAGTGGGGCTGCCGTGGCCGCCTTCCAGTGTTCCTCCGCGAGTTTATGGAGAAGCGGGTATTTCGTGTACGTGTTGGTCCTGTTTGCTCCCGCGTATTTAGTCAGGAGAATGGAGTACCTCAAGGTTCGGTTCTCAGTTGCACCCTCTTCGACATCGCCATCAATCCTATCACTCATTGTCTTCCTGCTGGAATTTCCTCATCCTTATTTGTTGACGACTTTGCAATTTATTGCAGCTCTCAGTGCACATGCCTTTTGGAGCGTCGCCTTCAGGCCTGTCTCGACCATCTGCATAGTTGGAGTGTTGTGAATGGTTTCCTTTTTTCTGCCGAGAAAACCTTTTGTGTCAACTTCTGGCGTCGGAAACGTTACGCGGCGCCTTCCCTACATCTTGGGCCGGTACCGCTGCCCTTCGCCGAAACTGCGAAATTTCTTGGCCTAGTGCTTGACAGGAAGCTTAGCTGGTCGTCTCATATTTCTTCGTTGAGGGCTCGATGTGATCGAGCACTTAATATTTAACGTGTTTTATGTGGCACATCCTGGGGAGCAGATCGCACTGTACTATTACAGCTATATTAGTCGCTTGTTCGCTCTAAGCTTGATTACGGGTGCATTGTGTACTCTTCGGCATGTCGTTTAGTTTTATGTCGTTTAAACCCCATTCACCATCGAGGGATTCGCCTGGCACTGGGTGCGTTTACCACGAGCCCAGTTATTAGTTTGTCTGCTGAGGCTGCTGAACCTCCGCTGTGCTATAGGCGTGAGGTCCTTCTTTGCAGCTATGCCCTCCGCCTCCATGCAATGCCGGATCACCCGTCTTTCAAGCTATTCTTTGGCGAGTCTCTTGACCGTCAATATGCTGTTAGTGCGCTGGCCTTGCTTCCTGCCGGGGTTCGCTTTCGTGAATTGCTTCGCCTGTTGGATGTTCAGCTACCGGATCTGCTGTCACTGGGGGAATGTTCATCTTCTCCTTGGTTACGCTGCGACACCCCGGTCCACCTACGGTTGGCATCCATGACGAAATCAGTTACTCCACCCTCGGCCTTCCGCTCCGCTTTTTTAGAGTTGCAGGCCGAGTTTCCCAACCATTGTTTTATTTTCACGGATGGTGTGGGATGTGCTTTTGTTTTTAATTTGCAGAGTTACGCGTTTCACCTATTGGGGCAGTGTTCAATTTTTACCGCCGAACTTTTCAGTATTTATCAAGCTCTTGTTTTTATCCGGGGACAGGATTTTAGGCAGTTTGTTATGTGTAGCGATTCCCTCAGTGCACTACAGGGCCTGCGTGAGCTGTATCCATACCATCCTTTTATACAGCGTATTCAGGATCGCATGCATTCGCTCGCTGATGCTGGCCACAGCGTGTCGTTTGTTTGGGTTCCTGGTCACGTAGGTGTGAGCAGGAATGAGCAAGCGGACGCAGCTGCCAAGTCTGCGATTTTAAATCCCACTGTTTTTAGCTCCACTGTTCCTCCCAATGATGCTCGTGTCCTCCTGTGCTGGGCCATTCTTTCGCGCTGGTTTGCGGAATGGTCCGGGGTGCGTGGGAACAACCTGAGAGAGGTCAAGTTCCTTCCTGTCCCCTGGTTACTTCTTCGCATGCATCTCGCCGCGATGAAGTAATTTTAGCACGACTGCATATTGGACACTGCCGTTTTAGCCATGAGTACCTTTTACGTGGGGAAGCCGCACCGCAATGTGCTTCGTGTAACGAGCCTTTGACGGTGCGTCATTTTTTATTGGAGTGCCACATTTATACTGTTCTGCGTGCATTCCTGTGTCTTCCTACTGACATCCCCAGCCTTCTGGGCAACAACCCTGTATATTGTGACGGACTTTTTAATTTTCTCCGCCGCTGTGGGATGTACAGTAGGGTTTAATTTTATCTCTGGGTTTTAGTTTTTACCGACTAATGTTTTTAGTGTCTCGTTTGTAATCTGGCCTTGGTAAGCTTTTTATGCTTTCCCTGGTTTTAACCCTTGTGTGGTACTCCTGTTTTTAGTGGTTTTTATGCCTTTTAACTCTTAGCTCTTTTAATTACCCTAGGGCGCTTATAACCTATGCAGTTGTGCGCCCTAAAGCCATAATACTACTACTACTAAATAGAAAATCATATCCATAATCATTGCTACAGTACACTACCGCTGCTGCTTTCATGTTGTACCATCGCACACATACCGTACATTTCCATACTCCCCTCTCCATCCCACTACCACTCCAAACAAATTTCCGCGCAAATTTGAATTATTAATTTGAATAAAACTTTTTACATCACAGTGTTTTATTAGGTGTGTTGTTTAAATAGAAAATGTTATCAATTATCATTGTTTTAGTTGCACTGTCATTGCCACTTCACCTTCTTTGATCACATACCTACATATCAGTACATCATTTCTGTTTTCCTCTCCTCCACTCTCCTACCCACCATATGAATTTATGCTCAAATTCAAATTAAATAAAAGAAAAGAGGAGAGGATTTAATCAGCTTGTGTGCCTTAGTTTGCTCAAAATATGTTTCAAACTTTAAACTTCATTTAATAATTAAGTTATATCTTTTTATATAGCTAATATGCTAAATTCCAAAATTAAGTTCTGTCTTACATTTGAGGTTGTCTTGTATTCGGATAACTACAGTACTTCACTATGTTCCTATCTACTGTTAAATTAATTTACAAAGCTGCTATTGATTTAACATAATGTGATAATGAGAAAAAAGAAAAGTTCATGGCTCTTATGCTTTTTATGGCAATAGGGAGAGAGAATGTGCTAATATGTGGAGAGAACCTCATCACCTCACTTGGCACTGATCTTATTTAAGGTGTTTGAGAGGCTCTGTCTTGGATAGTGGTGAAAGAGAGATTGACTATTGCATTAAAGAGAAAGTAGAATGATATAAAATTGCATTGGGTAATACTTAATGTTAGACTGCACATACTAAGTCACTACCTATGTTCAAAACAGGCATAAATACTTCATTTACAACATTGTTTGCTATTAATATTATTTTTAGGTAAATAAACACATAAACATTCACCTAATTCAAGTTTTCAATTATTGTTTTTTCACACAATCTGTATATAACAAGAGTTGGAAAGATAAATTGAAAAATTCAATGCCATAATCAGGATTTGAACCATAGATCTTCCGATTCAAGTTTTATTTAGTTCCAAGCATGCCAATGTGGAGCATAAAATGTTTATTATACTTTTATGAAAGAAAACATATGCTATGCATATTACTCAGTTCATTGTAAATTTCAGACAGTGACTGAAAAAAATTACTCTGACATTTGTGAAACAGATTCAACTATTTCCATATGACATACTGGATAATATGATAAGGTATTTCTGTTCAGCAGGGGAATGTTTTGCTATAGTACATCAAGACATGCTAGATACTGCTGATATGAAACAGTCTGCTTCTAACTACAGCTTAGAAATTACATGAGGGATTGTCATCTATTTTTTATAGCATTGAAAGTTAAATAATGTATTTTAGATAAAGGTGGCTTTATGAATAGTTGAGAATATATCATCAGTTAAGATTAACAGCATTTGAAAAATGACATAATGCAGATTACAAAAGCAAAAGTATTCCCCTTATCAAACAGTATTTTCCTGGAAACAGGTGAAACACAGTCTGCAACTAGTGATTCAACTTAACAATCAACATTTTAAAATCCTTAAACCTTGAAGGAAATATTTTAATGGCTATTGTTATTTATATATTTAATGGTTGTGGAGATTATTTATATAAGGTTCAGTTTCTATTTGAGGGAAACATTCTTAGGGACCATAAATCTTAGTATTAAGCTTCATACTCGTATTTTTTGTCACATTTATATGCTATTCTTATTTTATTTGCATCTATTTTGCATTGTTGTAAGTACTCCTTGTCTCTGTTAATCTACAGATGTGTAATAGGATTTTTATAAATAAAATGTGGGCTTATAAGAAACCAGAATTGTTTAAATATTGAATTGTGGAAGTAGATACCATGCTAACAGTGTGTTGGTCTATAATAATGAATTTAAAAGCTCTAACTGTTCCAAAATCAAAATATAAATGTTTCAGATTGCTGAAATTGTGAACTCTGCGCTGGAGGAGCATTTTCCAAATCATGACTCTGTGAATGTCATTGCTGAACCAGGGCGTTTCTTTGTGGCCTCTGCATACACCCTGGCAACTAACATCCATTCAAAGCGTGAAGTATTTAGCTCAGAGGATGGGGGTCAAACATTAACACATGTCATGTATTACATCAACGATGGAGTTTATGGTAGCTTCAACTCATTGCTGTATGACCATGCCACCGTGACACCTATTCCTCTGACTGTGAGTATAATCATGTCTTTTATCTTGTGACAATGAGGCTCATAAGCAATCAGAGAATACTTAACCATTATGTACAATATAAGACATCAGGACAATCTTAGCTTTCTTTAGTGTGTATAAGTTTAACACTCTGTTACCTGAAAGGTAATATCAGACAATAAATGAATGAAATAGGTGAAGTGAAGCTCAAATGTTTTAGTATCTTGTACTGAAAATTTGAAGCTTGAAGGACAGTACCTCATATGTCAGTGCTATTTGTAAAATAAGTGCATCATATTATGTTATTACTGATATATGGTGGACTTGGTGACAGTGATGTGTTTTATCATATCACTTACTTTTATTATTGGAAAACATATTTCAGAAGCTATGTGCTTCCATTGGCAGTGCCTTAATCAACTGCTGCTATCGCTTGCTGTGGTGGTTGTCATTGTCTCCCTAGTGGTGGTTTGAGGAACTTGTGCATCAGTATGTTGCCTGGCAGGATTTCAAAATTGAAAATCCAAATATGGATGTTCTCCCAAATGTTTAATTCTGTTTTCCTTGTGATATTTATCAATATTTTCGGACTTCTATTTATGGTGTGTTGCTCTTTCCAGAAATGACAAGCTACTGCCAATTTGTCTTCTTGTTTATGTTTAATATTTCTGAGGTGTTCTTTTGCTCTTGTTTTTATGTTTCTTTTAGTTTGGTCAATGTAGATTTTTTTCACAGATGTTGCAGCTGAACTGTTATATTCCTAGTTTGTTTTCTTGTGGAATATCATCTTTTAATTAAGAATTTAATATGTTATGGAGTAATTGTTTTTTGGATGTTGTGTGTTTGAAGATCTCCTGGAAAGGGTAGAAAGTTGTAGGGTGGTGTGTAAACTTCTTGTAAATTTTGTTTACTTTTTTGTTTGGAGTGAGTGTGCTGACTTGTTTTATTCTCTTTCTATTTGTAGCTATGTTAACTTTTTTGTATACCATTTCTGCCTGGAATTCATTTTCTTTAGCTATGTCGAATATGTTCCCAGTTCATAGCATCATCTGGGAAAATTTGGAAAGCAATTTTTTGGCCAAACTAAGCATCAAAATGCGAAACAAAAACTTGAAAACCTGTGCAAAGAAAAGGGAAAAGACCATAAATAAACATCAAAACATGTGTAGATTTCTCTGATAAGATGGACAATTATATAGGGGACATACAAATAGCCATTCAACAAACAAAATGAGGAAAGCATTTATAAAGAGTGAATGCTGCCAAATAATTGAAGCAATAGAAAACAAAAAGAAAACTAAGCCCCCAAAAAATGTAATAAGAGCACTAAAAAGCAAACCGGTAGTTTATAGCAAAGTTGACAAAGTTTTATATATTCGAATATATAGAAAGAATGTAAACACTCTTAGAAAAAGAAAAATACTTTACAGTACAGAAAAAGCCTCATAACCAATGTATAAACAAATTAAATGCAATTATTCATGACTGTAAATTAATAGACAAAACAGAAAAATACAAAATTAAAGTGGACAATCCAGTACTTCCCAGAATTTATGGTCTTCCAAAAATAACAAGCCAGGAAAGTCAATGAGGCCAATTATAAATAACATTAGTGCACCTACATGTGACCTAGCAAAATAGTTAACACACAGATTCTCTTCTTTCCAAATTTGAAACTGCAAACATAAAAATTTCTCTAGATCTAATTGAAAAAATCAGAGATATGAGAATAGAAAAAACAGATGTTAGTTTCCTTCGATGGTGCTGCTCTTTTTCAGAACATACCAACAGAAAGCATACAATCCCACATCAAAAACTGGTTACTAGCAACAGGGAAGATAACAGAAGTCCAAGAATACATCACTTTAACAAATATTTCCATAGATCAGAATTTATTCATCTTCAACGGGGAATATTATAAACAAACATCTGGTTTAGCTATGGGCAGCCCACTACCACCAATACTAGCTGTCCTCTTCATGAACACTTTGGAAACAAGAATAAAAAAGGCATTCCCCTGGATATTCAAAGTGTGGTACAGCTTTGTAGATGACATCTTTGTAATAGTCCCAGAAAAACACCTAGATCATGCATTGGAACTGCTAAATCTGCAGAAAAATCCATAAAGTTCACAAAGGAGAAGGACATCTACCACTTAAAATCATCAAAAGTGAAAACCACCTAACATTTGGCATTTACAGAAAACCTACACGCACCAACAGTTATATAAAACAAAATAGTTACAATTCCATTCCCCATCAGTATGCAGTACTCAACAGCCTTGCATACAGATTAGTAAATGCACCAATGTGACTACAATTGTGAACTGATAAAAATATTGTACTTACCTACAGAAAATGGATTCCAGGTAGAAATGGTATACTAAAAAGTTAAAGCCAAAAATAGGAAGAGAATAAAAGAAGTCAACACACTCCAAACAAAAAAGAACACAAGATTTATAACAAGTGTACATACCACCCTACAACTTCCTACAAATTTCAGAGGATCTTCAAACGACACATCATTCTGGTTCGAAAAAACAATTACTCCATAAAAACATGTTAAATTCTTAATTAAAAGATGATATTCCATAAGAAAACAAACCAGGAATATACCAATTCAGTTGCAATGACTGTGAAAAAATCTACATTGATCAAACTAAAAGAAACATAAAAACAAGAGCAAAAGAACACCTCGGAAATATTAAACAAAAACCAGAAGATAAATCAGCAATAGCTTGGCATTTTTGGAAACGGCAACACATCATAAATAGAAGTCTGAAAATACTCAAAAATATCACAAAGGAAATCAGAATTAAAAGTTTGGGAAAACATCTATATTTGGTAAAACAAGAACCACATTGTGGAGGTTCATCAAACCACCACTAGGGACAATGACAATCACCACAGCAAGTGATACCGGCAATTGATTAAAGCAATTGACAATGGAAGCATATAACTTTGGAAACATGTTTTCCAATAATAAAAGTAAGTGATGTAGTTTTACAAAATTGACTCGCTAATTAATTTCAATCACATTATGTGTTTTAATCTGCAGGAATCTGAGTGATTTGTGCCCCTTTTCATGATTAACATGCAGTTATTTTGGTTTTTTGTTGGTAAGTTGAATAGTTTAATTTTTTATTTTTTTTTAGTAGTAGCTATAAATAGTTTTTTTTATTTTTCCCTCCAGGATATATTCACAATAAATGAATTACTTTTTAAATAAGGGTTTACGGTTATTAAATCTTTCTCAATGCGTGGGTAATTACTTATCAAGGTGGCATACCACAAGTTTATGCATTTCACCTCACAACTCAATAGTATTTTTACAAATTAGAAGCCTGTAATAATTTAGTTATATTTCAGTCAGTGTATGGGCAGGTTCTTTAAGCCTATTAAAACTCTTGCATTTCAACAGGTACATAGCAAATTATTTGTTAACATACTGTTAATGTCAAAGACAACTATGAACAACAGCTTTCAAGAACCTGCTACACAAACTACACAGCTTCTGAGAACCTTTCATCTATGCATTGCACTGCGTTTCAGTAAGACAACTACTTAGGTTCATAGGCAGTTGCCATATGAATTTCTTGATTTGAGTAAGAGTTATAATTATAACTGAAAAATCTAGGTGCAGAGGAATTAATATTTCACTGCTCGAAAAGGCATTATTTGTTATAGAAGGTTTACCAAGTATAGAGATATTATCAGGTGCAAAAAAGATAAATAATTTTAATAATGTAGAAGAATCTAATGTGGCAGAAAATCTGTGAGGAATATAATTGTAATGCACATATTTTTCCCACATCCAGTAAGCAACTGCAGCAGTAGAAATTCTAGGTGCAAAAAGTCTTAAGAATGATTTAAAACTGATGGTGGATACTGCATTGAAACTAAAATGGAAAAAGAAGCATTAAACTGATTAAAGAATAATGGAGGCCCCATAAAAGTACTGTTCACTACTTTTAAAACAATTCCTTTGTAAACCTGCCAAATAAAACCACAAACTGAATCTTTGGAAATTCCAACACTATCAGTTACGATTAAATAAAAAGTGCCAGTAGCCTAAAATCTCAGAATAATTAATGCTTGTAGTACAAGTGAAAGAGGCATGTTTCTGTTTGGCCTGCCATATTTCCACTGCAGCCTGGCTCTTTTACTTCATAGAGTCTGTATGGTTTTAGAAACTTCTCCTTTCTAGGCTTTCAAATGCATTATGACACACCATTCTCCTTTGTTTAGGAGCAATATTAAAAATTCTAATAAAAATTGCAATTACAACCACCCCGCACCAACAGAATATATCTTCAAAATATAACATCATTTTTCTGGGAATGGTCTGCAAGTTCCTCTTCATTCAGAAAAAAAATTGTATAATCTTGTATAATTAGTAATTGCCAAACAATAGACAAAAACGTATTATATAAAAAATGTAGATCTCTTTAAAACACAATATTTATTCTAAAAGAATTTTTATGCCAGAATTTTTTTATGATATCCATAATGGCTTGAATTCTTCGTTACTATTGTCATTCTATTGAATTCTTTTAATTCAGCGTTTCTCATGATTGCAATGGAAATCCATTAGATTTTTAAGGAAAACATATAAGCTTCCAGTTCTTATACATTTGACTATCTTTATTCCCTTTGAATCTACTTATGATGAAAGCTATTTCTGCAAAGCTTTTTTGCAAAATGAACTGCAGATGAAAATAAACTTTCATAGGAATAGTTTGTACACACAGTAATAAACGAAAAGGATAGAGAAAGTCATATGAAAGTAACTTTCTTCTACTTTCTCTACCACATATATAGTAGGTGTATATATACCTGAAAATTTGATACCAAGATTTCACTGGAAACAAATTTTGAGGGGGAAAAAAAATGATTGTATACATCTGCATGCATGTGTGTAATTTTTTATTGGTTTCAATTTTCCAACAATTACCCTTTTTCCAAATGGAAAATTATTTGTTGTTCATTCCCCTGGCCAAGCAAAGAGAACAATTTCAAATCATCATATAGCAACCAGCTCTTAAAATATTTTATTAGTAGTTAAGCCTAGCACATTTCCCTATGTTCATTGTATTTACAAGGAAATACACTATAAAAGCATTTCTGTAAATTTATCTTAATTAACGTGAAGTAGATAAAAGAATAATCTTTTTAAGAGTAATTTTCTGAGAATTGTTGAAAAAGTAATGTGAATGTAATATGTCAGATTTTTTTGTGTAAGATATCATAATCTAGTAGATGATTGTTTGTTAGGATCATTTTGGAGTTGTTGCTCTGATGTTTTCTTTGTGTCCTCTAAATATCTACATGGACCCATGTGATCATTATTTGTTTCTCCCTGCTCTTAATATGGTGTTATAGCTGTTGTTAATTTAACAATACCATGTGTGAAATGTTTTATCTATTTTATACATACAGTATGTGAACATTCTGAAAGCATTGCATATAATAGTACTTAACAATTGGTAGAAGAGACATAGGAAGATAGAGGAAGTGATGGAGAGATTGCATTGATGATGGGGATCCCAAAAGTCCAAACCTTGAATGTTGTTGTTGTTGTTGTTGATGATGATGATTATTATTATTATTATTATTATTATTATTATTATTATTATTATTATTATTATTATTATTATTATTATTATTATTGGTGAAATGATGCTCAAATGAGCTCTGGGTCCATGAAACTTAAGATTTCATCTTCTCAAGATAAGAGAAACACCCGCAAAAAAAAAACCTTATCCGAGTAACTCACCCTCGAGTTGGACGTTCGAACTGCTTGAATGTGAAATAGATATGTGACCTTCACACTACGAAGGCAGGCTGTTCTTGCAAAAACATTTTTTTTTTTTCATATACCCAAAATAAAATAGGCCAATTCTTATGGAAACTGCTCTGCTGATTTCAAAAATGCCCGTTAAAATCCTGTATCATGTAACATTTATTAGGTATTCTTATTTTTACTTTCTTTACATGTACTATGTGCATAGTATGTAGAGAAGGTATTATATTGCATCCAAAAAAAGCATTTTCAGAAAAAGGTCCGTCAGTGTGTGTGTCTGTGTGTTGATTTCTTTTCTTCAGTTTTCAGCCTTCAGATTACGTGAATGTATTTTTTGTATTTTAAAAAATAAAACACCAGACCAAAATAGGATGCCCTTTTAGTAAAGAAATATCTGTACTTTCATTTAATTAGCCTGAACTTTCGCACAGCATAGCTCAAAAATGAAAAGACTGTTAAATACCAAATTTGGTGTTTTAAGTTTTCTTCCAAGGATGCGACACTATTCAAGAAAATCCCCCCAACCTCAACTACTCTTTACACAGAAAAATATTAGAATATTTTGATTTTCTCAAAAATGGCTGTAATGATTTTAATTAAATATCATATATTAAAAATATTTACATGGCAAACAAAATGTGTATCTTGAGTTTTCTAGGAATAGCTTCTCAAGACATCTTTATTCTAGATAAAATTTTGCATAATTTTGTTGCATAACTGATAAACCGTAAGAGATAGAAAAAAACTTACTATACAAAACTTGTAGAGCTCTTTAAAACACACAATTTATATTATATACATTTTTATCATGGAGTTTACTGTTTCAGCTTTAAAATACTTACACTTTTCTCATATAGGACTTTGTAAACTCCTGGCCGTACATACAAAGGCACTTCAATCACATGACAACAAGCTTTTAAAAGATTTGATTATCACTTTAGCATAGTGTATTCCCTTATTTCCCTTCTAATTATAAGGAAGCAAGCAAAAAGACCATATCTGCTAATTTTTTCTCGATTAGCTTGAAGTGTTTTATTGTTGATTTGTTCTTGTATTGATGTACTCTTCTGTTTGAGAAACAAACAATAGTCTCCCAACATGACTGAACCCCAGCGGCCCTGGTAATGTCTTTCCTTCTCAGAAATGTCCTGGTGAAAATGACCACCTTGCTCATCACTTACAGCTCCTAGGTTTATAGGGGAACTATCAAGGTGAGAGTGCAAAGAGTGGATTTTAAGTGACATTCGGCAACCCATTTCTATGTAGCTCAATAGTTTTGAGACCAAAGCTTCATAATTTTCTTCATTATTATTGCCCAGGAAGCCTTTCACCATTAATTTAAATGGTTCCCATGCTGCCAATTAAACACGTTTAAGCTTAGATTCAAGAACACTGTCTTTAAGAAGTGGTCTAATATGAGGACTGACAAAAATACTTTCCTTTCATTTAGATTCAATTATTTTGGGAAAGACACTTTTTTTTAAATTTGACGTCCTTTAACCTGGTTGGTCATATCGGACGAAATGAAATTGGTGAAATGATGCCCAAATGAGCTCGGGTTCCATGGAGCTTAAAGTTACTCGACATTCATCTTCTCAGGATAAGGGAAAACCCAGAAAAAATACCTTATCCGGATAACTTACCCTAAGTGAGATTCAAACTCACGACCTTTTGAACATGAGATAGACACGCTACCACCACACTACCCAGGCATGTGGAAAGACACTACTTAAATACTCAAATGCACTTCCACTTTTGTCCAAACCTTTAACAAAATTTTTCTTTAATCTGAGCTTTATGTGAAGCCGGGGAAAAAGAACTTGTTTGGGTCTACTACAGGCACATGCTTAACACTGGTTGATTGATGTTTGGAGGAATTTAGTAACAGTGACAGTCAAATTATATGTTTTATTAATTTGTTGAGTTGAGTTGTTTTCTTTTTTAAAGATGAAATTCCACCAGAAAATAGGTCAGGAATATATAAAATTAAATGCACAAATTGTGAAAAGTTCTACATAGGAGAAACCAAAAGAAGTTTAAAAATCAGATCCAAAGAGCACTTTAGAAACCTAAAATTGAAACAAGATAAATCGGCAGTAGCATTTCACTTTTGGAAAGAAAACCACAGTCTAGATCCAAATCCAAAATTGCTTAAAACCATGTCAGGCCACAATGAACTCACAACCTGGGAAAACATCCTCATATGGAAAAACAAACTTTAAACTTTGAAATCCCGCCAGTAGACAGCTTAGTTAAGAAGTACATAATTTCGCCACCAGAGAAGACAGTACAAGCAAATGCAGCCAGCAATGGTAGTTGGACCCGTGAGGTTGAAAATGAAAGCATAGGCTTTCGAAACTAGTCCCTCATAATAACAATGTAAGTGACGTAGTGTTAAAAAAACCAACTCAACAAATTAATAAAACATATAAATGTAAAAAGAAGTTAGTAACAGTGAAGAATAACACAAATATTAATATAAATATAATAGTTGCAACAAATCTTCACTTATCTTTTGGAATCCTTGCCTGGACTAGTTTCGCAACGATTTCATTGCATTACTAGGATAATTATATTGCATTACTAGGATAATGCAATGAAATTGTTGCGAAACTAGTCCAGGCAAGGATTCCAAAAGATAAGTGAAGATTTGTTGCAACTATTATTTTTATATTAATAATAAAACATATGCTTAACACTGCTTGCTCCAGGTGTATAGTTTTCCCCTTTCCCCCACTCTTTCACTATAAAATGCTTGTCGGTTGCTCTGCTGTCCCTTAAGCACAAAAAACAGCAATATTTTGTGAAATCTCCCTGCAGTCTCGTTAGAAATGCAGCTACCTTGAGGTCACCACAAATTTCCCAGTCATGGTTTTGATAACTAATAGCATCTAAAATTATGGTCATGGAATCGTAAGTCTCCTTCATCCCTATGACATGAAATAAAGGTATTGATGGTAGTAAATTGCCATTATGTAGCAATACTGCCTTTAAGCTAGAAGAGTGAATAAAGAGGTTCCAATCTTTGACATAATGCTCTATACCTAATTCTTTCATTAACAGTGAAACATGTGTCATCTTACGTTGTGAAATACTGTGAGTGTTATATAATTTGGGTACAGAAGTTTGTAACTGTGTTGTATTTGATTAGAACTTTAATTGAGTTGGATATTAGTAAAACTGTAACATCACTAATAGATAATTTTTACCTGCACATGTTTCAAAGTGTGTGTGCGCATTATCTTCACCACATGCTTTGAAACATGTCCAGGTAAAAATTATGATAGTGATGTTACAGTGTTACTATTATCCAATTCAGTTAAACTTCTAACTGTGAATACTGTTTATGTCAAGATCAGCAAAATGTTATTTTAGTCTCTTTAGCCAGGAAATTCCACTCCTGTAGCCTGGAACCCAGTAATTCTTAATTTTTTTTTTACCTTGTTTCAAATTGATAAAATTGCTTAGTTCTTCTTGAGAAACAAAATGTCTTTCTGTACTTCCTTCACATTGATATGTAGGGTCTTGGAATGTTGAGGGTTCACTGTCATCTACACCATGATTTGAATTTGATCCATCATATTCAACTCGTGCTTTTGGAGGATCAGCACCGGAAAATCTTCACTATGAAGAACTGTTTTTATTGCTAATGGAATACTAGGACATTTGATACTCAACTTATATTTTCTAGAAACACCTGAAATTTTTGTATTACAAAAATAAAAGTCATTTAAATGGTTAGATGTTCTCTATACACCATAGGCACTGCAAACGGCAAAGATTTGCGTTTAGCGTTGTAGTCATTGATTAACACCAGTTTTGCACGATATGAAGCAAACATTGGGGTAAAATTCTTATCTTGATCACTTAGTAATACTTGTTTTGTTTTTTTTTTTTTTTTTTTTTTTTTTAAATTTGCGATTTAGGGGTGAATTGTCCATACACATAATAAAAGTTATTGGGATCATTAGTACATTTCCTATACCTGCTCTTATCCATATCTGTAACCTTTCTCTACCGCGAATTAACTACATTTTACTTTCACAGCTAAATATGAACTGAAAGAAGAATCCAATACTAAACAATGCAGATGAAAAACAGACCACCCAGTAGAGTTCTCAAGATAACATGGAGGGGAGCTGATAGAGGAGGGTTGGCTGTGGACCTGAGGTCCATAAATCAATTAATGCTCAAGATAGGAATCTTTCCAATTATTGAAAACAATTTACTGAAAATCTTACGTGATGGAAAATTGTTCTGCTTATTTTGATTAATATGCATTTCTTTACAGGTATAAATATATATCATTTAGTAATATAATGGTTATTATTTTAAATTAAGTTAATATGAATTGGTATCATACCGCATTTGTGTAAATTTTTATAAAATAATAAGAATATATGAAAAATATTATGTGATGCAGCATTTTAAGAGGCATTTTTGGAATTAGTGAGTCATTTTGCATAAAAATTAGCTTATTTTGTTTTGGGTACAAAAACCATATTCCCTAGTATAATTGTGAGTACCATATAGAAACCTGGAGTATGCAGAGCAGTGTATAAACTTGTCAATTATAGCTCTTTATATTTAATAGCGGAACTCATAATGTTATTGCAGAGATCGACATGTCATGATGAACAGTGTTAATGTGCAATGTCAGGTACCAAATGCTAATAGAAAAACCACTACAGTTATAGAAAACATAGAAGTAGTTAGTAAGTTGCAAAATGTAATATAATGCAGAAATAGAAAAGTGCAAAATCTATATATATATATATATATATATAAAAATGAATCACTGAAATGTATGTTTGTGTATCACTTCCGAACGACTGCACCAAATTGAACAATTCTTTTGTTTGTTGTGTTCGTTATTGTCATGACAAGGTTTGTGGAAAAGAAAATATTTGAAATAGTACAGGAGAGGTTTTAAAGTCTAATATTATAATAATAACAGTAACAAGGGAATGCATTTCGGTTAATAGCCACCAGATTGCAGTGGTAACACGGTTATTTGTTGCTAAATGCTGTAGTACTGCGATATTTTCCCTCCCCATTCAGTGTTAAGGTAACTCACCGATTTATCGAAACAATGAAGCAACGCAGCAGTGAAATTCAAATAAATCTTTACGTATTAGCTGTCCTTTCCTTACTCATATCATTTAAAATAAAGAAGCAAAGAAGCTTTCCTGGCAATGAATATCTAGAGTAAGCAGTTATTTATTTGCTGCTAGATGGCTGTAACAGTATTTTTCCTCCCCATTCAATGTTTAGGTAACGCACCAGTTTATCGAGACAATAACACAACGCAGCGGTGAAATTCAAATACATTTTTATGTATTAACTGTCCTTTCCTTAATCATGTCGTTTAAAATAAAGAAGCAAAAAAGCTTTCCTGGTGACAAATACCTACAGTAAGCATTTATTTATCTGCCGCTACATGGTCGTAACAGTATTTTTCCTCCCCATTCAATGTTAAGGTAACGCACCAGCTTATCGAGACAATAACACAATGTAGCAGTGAAATTCAAATACATTTTTATGTATTAACTGTCCTTTCCTTAGTCATGTCGTTGAAAATAAAGAAGCAAAGAAGCTTTCCTGGCGACAAACACCTAGAGTAAGTACTTACTTATTTGCCGCTAAATGGCTGTACAAGAATTTTTCGTTCCCATTCAATGTTAAGGTAATGCACCAGCTTATTGAGACAATAACACAACGTAGCAGTGAAATTCAAATACATTTTTAAGCAATAACTGTCCTTTCCTTAATCATGTCGTTTAAAATAAAGAAGCAAAGAAGCTTTCCTGGCGACAAACACCTAGAGTAAGTACTTATTTATTTGCTGCTAAATGGCTGTACAAGTATTTTTCTTCCCCATTCAATGTTAAGGTAATGCACCAGTTTATTGAGACAATGACCCACACAGTAGTGAAACTCAAATACATTTTAATGTTTTAACTCTCTTTTCTTACTCCTACCATTTAAAATAAAGAAGTAAAGAAGCTTTCCTGGCAATGAACACCTAGAGTAAGTATTTATTTATTTGCTGCTAGATGATCGTAGTAGTATTTTTCTCCCCATTCAATGTTAAGGTGACGCATCAGTTTATCTAGACAATGACAAAATTCAGCAGAGAAATTCTAATGTGTTTTTGTGTGTCCTTTTCTTACTTCTATTGTTAAAATATAGAAGCAAAGAAGCTTTCCTGGCGATGAACAACTAGAGTAAATACTTATTTATTGCTACTATATGGCCATAGTAGTATTTTTCCTTCCCATTCAGTGTTACGGTAAAGCACCAGTTTATCAAGACTGATGCAACGCAGCAGTGAAATTCAAATGCATTTTTATGTATTAGTTGTCCTTTTCTTACTCATATTATTTAAAATAAAGAAGCAAAGATGATTTCTTGCTGACAAACACCTAGTACTTATTTATTTGCTGCTAGATGGCCATAGTACTGTTCAACTTTGCTTCCCCATTCAATACTAAGGGAATGCACCCAGTTATGGAGTCAATGATGCAAGATAACAATGAAAATCAAATATATTTCTTATGTAGTACCCTTTGTCACATCGTTTAAACAAAGAAATAAGTATTTTTGCTGTAATTCCTTAAAATAAGCTATGCACATAACCAATAGCCCTTCTTGGAATCTGAAAATGGTAAACCATTTTAGGTTAACTTTCTATTGCAGAAGTTGGTTATTTGAGGTTATATGATACATGAGCTAGCAAAAGGTGACTGCTATTGCAGTGCTCTTAATACATTTGATCAAGTAATATTTTGGGTTAAATGGATAAATTTAATAAACAAAGCTATCATCAAATAAAAACTTATCACTTGCCCAACGAAATCTATTTGCTTTTTAATTATGTCGTCATTAGCTTTAAAAATGGCTATTTTGACAAAGAAGAAAATAAAGAGGTAGAGCACATTAGGAGTAAAGGAAAGAAAGAGATTCAGAAGAAGCATGAATGTTATTTTGTGGCTTTCTCCTTAATATAATTCATTGCTTATTTCAGTGTTTACCCGCCACACTATAAAAACGCTGCCATTATTGTAGGTATGCCAACAACATTCTTGTTTACCCACGCTGTTAACTGCAGATGTCGTCCTTTCCACACTACCTAATGGGTGTGCTGACCTCGTCCTTTTCGCAATGGCATTATTAGACATTAGCAATGGGAAGATTCCTGTTGATACTTCTACTGGCCTCTTTTCATTTCCACCAAATTTTTGTCACTGCATAACGTCAAAGGAAGAATTAATATCGAAAGTGTTCCCAAATATTGATGTAAATTACAAAAACTATACTTTGTTGAGCAAACGAGCCATTTTAGCAGCAACTAATAAGAATGTAAACGATTTCAATATAAAAAATGAGAGTAAAATATATGGACAAATACATTCAGTTAAGTCGATCGATTCCATTACCAATCCAAATGAAGTTGTCAATTATCTAATTGAATTCCTAAATTCATTGGATTTGCCAGGTTTCTGCCACACAGTTTACAGCTCAAGGTTGACACAAGGTAATAATTATGCTACGCAATTTCAATCAGCCAAAATTGTGCAATGGAACAAGAATCGCTGTTAAAAATAATTATGAAAATTTTGATTTAAGCTACTATAATCATAGGATGCACTTATTCCAAGAATACCACTAATGCCAGCCGACTTTCCTTTTGAATTTAGGTGTGTTTATTTTCACATGCGCCTTGCATTTGCAGTGATAATAAATCCCAAGGTCAGTTGTTAGAAATGTGTGAAATATACCTTGAATTGCCTGTTTCTCACATGGGCAGTTGTACGTTGCATGCTCAAGAGTTGGCAAACCATCTGCGCTACTTATTTTCTGTCTGGAGAAAAATTGTACATTACAAGGCATTACAATAAAGTTTTGTCAAATTACTTAATTGTAATTTTATTTCATTGCATGGCTGTATTGTAACAGAAGATTTTGTTTCAGTTTTTTCTTAGGTACACCACCCTTAAGAAGTTGGGGCGGGCATCTAGTAGTAAATAAATGCAAAGAAGGAGCGAGTAACCCAAAGGAGATATATTTCAAGTGAATAATCACTGCAAAGCAGTAGTGAATAAAATAACAAATAATAATGGATATAAAGCACAAATAAGAAAGCAAATGTAGCACAAGTAAAAATAGTCACTGCAAAGCAGTAAGCACATTTAAATATGAATGAACAAATATTTATTTGTACAACTTCTTTTACACAGTTTTTACATTTTTCGTACTTTAATCTATGTACAAATTTTAATTGCTTTCTTGCTACCTCGGTTTGCATAGCACCAGGTCATCAGCCTCCCAAGTAGTTCTTGTAAACCCTTAAAGCCTTCTTGTTTTGCTTGCTCTACATGTACATGTACTTTGTGTATAGAGAAGGTATTCCACCCAAAAATTTGATACAGAGATTTCACCGGAAATACACACGTTTTAGGGTCCCCTGTATCAAAAAAAAGTATTTTCAGAAAAAGGTCCATGTGTCTGTGAACCAATAACTCTAAAAGACTAGTCGGTAAAATACCAAACTTGGTATTTAAGTTAAGTATCTTCCAGGGATGTGACACAAAAATTTTGAGAAAAATCTCCCCACCCCAAACTACCCTTTAAATGGAAAAAATTTTGAAAGTTTTGATTTTCTCAAAAATGGCTCTAACGATTTTGATTAAGATTGTGTATATTAAAGATAATTACATGGGGGGGGGGGGAATATATATCTTGAATTTTCTGGGAATAGCCTCTAAAGACCTCTTTATTCTGAATGAATTTTGCGTAACGGGTAAACCATAAGGGATAGACAAAAACTTACTACAAAAGAAATGTAGATCATGCTAAAACACGCATTTTATGTCATATATATTTTTTTTTCGTTGAATTGACCATTTCTGAGATATCCTTTGTTATTTCTTTCAAATGTAGAATACTTCAACTTTTTTCACACGGAAAGTTGTAAACTCCTGACCCTGCCTAGAAACGGATTTCATCCACATGATAACCAGCTTTTAAAAGATTTTACTATCGTTTTAGTCTAGTGTATTCCCTTATTTCCCTTCTACTTACAAGGAAATGAGTAATTAAGGGAATTTCTGCTAATGTTTATCTTTATTATCATGAAGTGAATAGAAGAACATGCTTTTTAAAAATAATTTGTTACAGCATATAGAGAAAATCATGTGAATGGAACACATCAGATTTTTATGTTAATTATCCCTCTCCTCTTGCCTGCTTCTTTTGCGCTCCTTGCTTTTCTTGCCAATTTTTTGCTTGCTTTCTACAAGAAACCACTTATGCTTCTCATCTTCTTTTCTTTCTTTCTTTCTATAGCTGAACTTTAAGTATGAATAATAATAATAATAATTATAATAAAATACAAAGCACAAAATAGAAAGGATAACCAAATATAAATAATCAGTATGAAGCAATAAACAAATATGGTTGGTTGGTTGGTATCTAATGTTGAGTTGTTGGCAGTGAAGCCGTTTGCTCTCTTGCATCCCAGTATTTTGATGTAATTTTATCATGTTGGCTAAAGGTTGAGCAGCGCAATAGATGGTTTACATCCATATCTTTTTTAAGTGTGCAGAAAAGATACAGAGGAGATCTCACTATACCAGCACTATAAAGCAATAAATATAGCACTAATAAAATTAGAGTAAGGCATGAAACAGAAAGAAGTTCCAATTTATGTTCAGCACTGCATCATTATCCAAAATTTCTTGTCCACAGTAATGTGTAGGTTATACATGTTAGTGATGACAAATTTTTGCAACAATAAATATCCAGAATAGAATAAATCATGCCAGAATAGTAACTGGAAGTGATGTAACAACTTTTGTACATTTTAAAGGCATAATAATATACATTAACAGATTTTTTAACAAGTTTTGTTTGTGCAAGATAGCCTGTCTGACATTTTATGCTAACTCCAAGACACATCAACCTCTGCAACATTACCACAGTACCATCTGCTTAAATGTATGTGATTAATATAATTTCCTTTTAGCCAACTCTAAATTTTCTTAGACTTCTAGCCTGCTTAAATACATGGACTGACTCCAACGTTTCAAAGATGTGTATCATCTTCAGGGTAAACTGATGAATTGAAAGTCCCGAAATCGCCTGTTTATAGAGCCAGAATGAAGTTAACATCTGATTGGTTCGCATGATATTTTTGGCTGGAAGCAACTGATACTTAATATGACTGAGGCATGGGTATGGAGCTCATAAAAAAGTATATATAGTAGCCATATACTGATATTTTGAACTTGAGCATGAACCTGTTAGAAAACATTTTATAGCACACATGTTTTAAGCAAAATCTGTTGTATAAGAGTGTCGTGAAGTTTTCTAAATTCTTGAGAGTCAGCAGGTTGTGAATTAGGTATTGAGGCTCTTTGTCATCGGTTCCCATGCTGTACTTAGTTGTATGCCCAAATCGTGATTAAGATTATTTACTTCAGATGAGATGGCTAAGGCTACTTTTAATTCTTTAAATATGAATCAAACTACATGAAAAAATAAATGGGCCAATGTTGTGTGAAAAAGATAACAAAATAGCACTATTGAACACTATCACGCTTTTTCTGGGTGGCTACATAAATTCAAACTAATGCATGGAATTGGCAGCCTTAATGTGTATGGTGAAAGTAAAACAATTGACAGTGAAATAGTCTAAGATGGAAGGAAATCTGTTTGAAAGTATGCTCCCAAAGAATAATGCAGATAAAACAAGGCTACTCTTTTTAACTACTGCCTAACTGCATAATGGCTTTTAAGGGTAAGAACTGTCATGGCAGCAAACAAAGCAAACAGTGACTTGTTTTGTTGCACAGTGCTGGAGGTGAAAAGCTGCCTCTATTAACAATTGGAAAATTTGCAACAGCAGTGTTTCAAAACTGTTGCCATACTTCCCACAAATTACACAAATACTATACAATAACTCCTGAATAATAGCAAAATTTCTGAAGACTGGCAACATAGTGTCAATGCAAAAATGATACAAGAGGTTGCAAGATCTTGTTCTTTTGACAGAAGTGTGGTGCATCCTACCGATACGACTTTAAGGCTAAAAAAATGTAATAGTGGAGTTTCTAACTCTAAATGGTACCAGTGAACTTCAACGTTAGATTGTGGCACAATGTGTAATTTTAAACTATTACTGCAAGATGCTCGAGCAGCATGCGTTCTAATATGTGGATGTTCAAAGAAAGGCAAAAAAGATTTACATTTTACAGGTAAGGTTTATTGTATAGGTTATTTCCGTTGTTGGTATTTATAATTAAGTGCATAAGTGCAATTGAGCATATGTGGATCTCCATTTGCAGCGTAAAAAATGCATTTAATTGTAAGTAAAATTTGCTGACTAATTTGCGAAATATTACAGTTACTTTTAATTGCCTCCTGTAATAGTAATAATCTACTCTTTTTAAAATGAAGTCAAAAAAGCTAATATCCTTTATCATATAATAAACTGCATTACATCACCACTATGAGTTTCAGAAGCTATAATCCGCATTTGTGTTTGCAAAGCTGAATTTCAAGATGAAGGCCCTAATAATAATAATAATAATAATAATAATAATAATAATATTTGCAGTGAAGTGTAGTGACTCAAAGTAGAAGATGCAGCATCATTTGAAGATTGTATCATTGTTAATGAAAATGTCCTAACTACTGATGCCATGTACATGTCAGAGATAGTTCAAGAGATTCACCAGCACATTGTACCTGAGGAAAATGAAAATGAGATGGATGTAAATGGTGTTGAACCCATGAATGTGTTGTCATGACTTTGTTGTCGTGAATGCCTTAGAGATAGTCAAATGCTTTCTGATACACCATAATATCTACGAGGAGTGTGTGAGCAATTAGAAAGCACAATTTATGCCATGGCTTCAAACAACAAACGGCAATCTAAAGTTACAGATCTTTTTTAGAAAACAATTTTTTTAGATTCCTTATACAGTGCATTTAGTATTTTTCCTGATACGAGGTGTGTATAATTTTGTTTCTTCTCCACTCACCTTGCTTTCCTTGCCTAATACATGCTTTCACTTAGGGTTTTGACAATTTTTTTTTTCTTTCATCTAAAAAAAAACTATAAAAGAAGTTTTATTATGTATATTTAGCCAATGATAACTGATAGCCTTTGAGAGGGTAGGATTTTCTTAGTTTTTGGTTGCATGGTTTTAATTTTTTAATTATTTCATTTGTAAGTAAACGATCATTTTTTGATGAGTTGATCACATCAGCTTCTTTACTTGGTTTCTGTGGTGCTGCTGCTGTGGCATAATTATGATTTTGACTGCTTCGTCTTGGTTGATTTTTGTACTTCTTTGTATTCTATTTCTGCTTCCCAAATTAACAACAGGAAGAGAACTGTTAGAAGACATGAAGCTTCTGGGAACTGCTGTCATAACTGTCCGCAACATTGGGACAGTCTAATGTAATTTACATCAAGTTTGTATGATTGACACTCCAGCGCAAGGAATTGCTTTATAAAAGTGTAAGAGCTGTTCTTGATCCAATGATCTGAAATTCTGATGACATTCTATCTTTTTAATTATTGCATCAAGACATTGCTAATGTGAACATAAATGCTTATCAAGGGTTCCATGTTATGAAAATACACATTTTTACTTTCTCTAGCCTGCATGTACACTGTACATAGTGGATAAAGAAGGTATTGTATTCCACCCAAAAATTCAATGTCAAGATTTCACTGGAAATATATATTTTTGGTCCCTTAAGTCCAAGAAAGCAATTTTAGGAAGAGATCTGTGTGTGTGTGTGTGTGTGTGTGTGTGTGTGTGTGTGTGTGTGTGTGTGTGTGTGTGTGTGTGTGTGTGGGGGGGGGGGGGGGGTGTTGACAGCATAGCTCAAAAATGAAAAGACTGTAAATACCAAATTTGGTATTTAGGTTTGGTATCTTCTTCGAAGATTTTTAAGAAAATCCTCCCCACCACAAACTACCCTTTACATGGAAACATTTTCAAAAATTTTGAATTTCTAAAAAATGACTCTAATGATTTTGATTAAAATCCTGTATATTGAAGATTTTTACATCTCAAATAAAATGTATATGTTGAATAGCCTATGAAGACCTCTTTATTCTGGATGAATTTTGCCGAATTTTGCTTAACCAGTAAACCATAAGAGTTAGAAAAAAACTTACTATACAAAAACTGTAAATCTCGTCAAAACATACAACACGTTTTTGTTGTGGAGGTAACCATTTCCGAGATATTCCTTGTTATTGGTTTCAATTGTAAAGTACTTATACTTTTCTCAGACAGGAAGCGTCCGTTTTTCTTTTGTTCCTCTCCTGGGCAAGCAATTTGCAATCACAATTACATAACAGCTTTTAAAACATTTGACTAGCACTTAAGTATAGTGCATTCCTTAAGTTTCCTTCTTCTTAAAAGGAACTAAATAATAACGTTATGCTAATGTATATCTCGATTACCATGGTGTCAAAAGTATTAGTTTTGTAAGAAGTTTGTAGAGCAGCTAGAGCTAGTTATGTGAGTGAAACATGTAATTTGTTGGTCATTTTTTGCAATTTTCATTTTTAGAGGTGTTTATTTTTGTGAATTTAGTAATTTTCTTCCCTTTTTACTTTCTCTAGCCCATATGTACATGCAATGTACATAGTAGCTAGAGAAGGTAAGTGTATTCCATTCCACCCAAAAAGTTGATGTAAAGATTTTGCTGGGAATATATGTTTTGAGGTACCCGAGTCCAAAAATAGCATTTTTAGAAAAAGGTCCACATGTATGTGGGTACAGAATAGCTCAAAAACGAAAAGTCTGTTAAATACCAAACTTAGTAACTAAGTTTAGTTTCTCCCAAGGATGAAACACGAAGATTTTCAAAAAAATTTCCCCTTCCCCATATGTCCTTTACATGGAAAAATGTTCAAAATGTTTTATTTTCTCAAAACTTACAAATGATTTTGATTAAAATGTTGTATATTAAAGATATTTATATGCAAAATGAAGACCTCTTTATTGTGAATGAGTTTTGCAAAATTTTGCATAACAAACCATAGGAGAGACAAAAACTTAAAACACAGAAATGTAGATCTCATTAAAACACACAATTTGTTATATACATTTTTCTTTTAGTGTTTTCGAGATATTTATTGTTGGTTTCAATTTTAAACTACCTAACTTTTCTCAAACTGGACCATGCAAAAAGAACCTAACTTCAATTGCTTCACATAGTGATGAGCTTTTCAAAGATTTGACTATTGCTTTAGCCTGATGTATTCCCTATTTCCATTCTGTTTACAAGGAAGCATATAGTAAGACAATTTCTGCCAATGTTTATCTCAATTAGCATGATGTAGATAGAAGAATAATCTTCTGTAAGAATAGTTTGTATATGGAACAGCTAGAAAAAGTTATGTGAATGGAGTACATCAGATTCTAACATTTGTAATTGTCTTGCATTTAAGCTATGTATATTATGAATTTTATATTATTGATACTTTACATATAAACCTAAGGAATTTCATCCAACTGAGAAAAAAGAGTTACTGTCATTCTTGGGAAAAATCACATTTATATTTAATGGTAGTCTGGAAAGTGTTGCTTGTGTATGGTGGACTGGCTTTTGTTAGGGGAGCAGGTATCATTACATAATGAATACATATTCCAAACCAGGGATAGGACAGATCAGTTTTGCTGGTAAAGCTGCTGTTGTCCTATATCCTGACATAGGCTGTGAAGTTCTCCTCATTCACGATTAATTTTGTAATCTGAGAACTTAAAAGAGTTTACCATTTTATAAAACCTACTTTAAAAGTTTTCTTTTCAGAGTCTTCAAACAAGGACATGGAGGAAATACAAGCGATGTTCATTAAAGAATGCCACTGGTTTATTTCCCTTCAATTAAGTCACTGCTTGCGACATTTGTCCATGTGCAGAGCAACTACATGCTCTACTCAATAATCACTGGTAGTTTAACAATGATGTTCTGTCAGTCAAGTGTTAGCAGCCTGTGAGAGGGAACATGTTTCATAGTTGCCTCTAAAACTTGTCATAGCTGATTTTCGTGCAATAAACTTGAAGAAAAATGCTGCCGCACCAGAAACAAACTGAAGAGAATCTATTGGGTCTCCTTAATATTTTTTCAGAGCATCATGCTTTCAAAGATGGCCAGGAAAGTGCTGAATTGCAGGAAGGAGAAGGTGCACCTGTTACTGCCATAAGACACAACCATTAACACAGTAGATATTATTGGTAATGTCTCACTGTGAGATATTCTAAACTTATTTTTGAAATATGGTTGGGAGAACTTACACAATTGTAAAAGAACTTTTGCACATATCTAAGTGTGTATTCGATGGATACCATAACTGCTTACTCCATTGGCCTCATATTGTTAATGCTGTTGCCAAGTTCTTGGTAAGAAAAGGCATTTCTTGGTACCCCATCTGCCTTATAGTCCCAACTTGGCTCTGTGTGACTTTTTCTCAACCACATAGTTGAAAGGAAACTAGGGACTCAGTTTGACAAGACTCAAGTCAGTGAAAGCTTCAAAGGCTAAACTCAAGAAGATGTAAAAGAATGGTTTTCTGCATGTCTTCCAATCATCCTCCATGATCTAGGGATAACATCTGGTTCTTAAGGTTGAGCATTCAAACCTGGCAAGGGTGATGCATTTTTTTCGGGTATAAAATCCTTTGCAATGCTACCTTTGGAAGGGAAATAAAGCTGGTGATCGTGTATCATAGATTGTTAGGCATGTTACAGAGCCTCAAGTGTAATAAAGACACCTCTGAGCAAAATAAGCATTATTTCAAGCTTAGTATAGAATGGGATGCTGAGAACCACAGCAATTAATGAGTATCCATAGATAAAACTCAATTTCTCTTTCCTGCAGTCTTTCAGGAATTGCAAAGGATCTGAGACAAGTGTATTGCATGGGGAGGGATATTTTGAGGGGTATAAGGGTCTGTATGAGTTATATTTTTCAGTTGTATGAACATTAAAGCCAGTCTTTATTTAGTATCCCTTGTATATTTGTAATTCATTTTTTAAATTGTCTAATCTTTATTCATAAAGCTACTTTTTTACTTATATAACAGTTATATCCATGTGTAAATTAATTTATAGCTTTCTATATACTTATTTTAACATGCTGAATAAATCTCAGTTTTAGGTCATTTTTTGTAATTGCCATTTCTTTTTAAATATTTCTCATTTTGTAGGCAAATTTTCAAACACTTTTAGGTCATTAAAATCTTGGCTGTGGTTATCAGGCATTCCCTGTTTAGCCTTACTGTTCTGTACTGGGTCTGTTTTCTCTAAGGTTTCACAAGCATAGCCAAGTGACTTTCTAAATTGTTAAAGAAACATGCTACAGTTGTTGAAGACAGGTAAATCCAATAGCTGGTTCCTTCAAATTGAATTTGTCAACATTGTCAAACATGGGCTGGCCACACTTGCACAAAGTTAATAGGAGTTCGCACAATCTTTCCAGCAAATGGCTTTATTGCTTTGTGATTATCACTTACTGTAGTTTATGCTTCAAAACATTTCAAGTTAAATGGACTGACTGTAGTCTGCTTAGAAATTAGATTTCAGTTAAATGCTATAAACAATTTTCAGTTTAGTTTATTTTCCCTTTGAATAAATTCACTTAGGACTGTGTCACTCATAATCAATTAATAAAATCTAACAATATTATTAGATTAAAATACATTACGTGATTAATTTGCTTCACATTTTGCATATTAGTGTCCAACTAAGAGTATTCAAATTCTGTTTTAGCTTCAGGTATTATCTCTATTTTCACTGAGATGGCAGATAGTGGCTATAAATGCTGCACAAAATTAAAACTTGCAGATTATTTCAATCCGTTGTATGCATTTAAGATTCAAGGAGTGCATTTAAAGATCTGTTTAAAAATATTCATAGCATGTGTAGTCATGATATTATTTTATATGTATTTGGTTTCTTTCAGGCCTCCATAAACAAAATTGTACCATCGTCCATCTGGGGTCCTACTTGTGATGGCTTGGACCAAGTGGTGGAGAATGTGCTGCTCCCTGTAATGGATGTTGGACATTGGATTGTATTTGAAAATATGGGGGCATATACATTGCCTGTTGCAAGCCCATTTAATGGTTTTCCTGTGCCCAAGGTCCACATCATTGCTGATGAAAATGTATGGTAAGTGAATTGACTTCTAAGTATTCATTGCATACTTGATTCATTCTCTATTTAGGTGGACAGCTACTTATTGATAGAAATTCCAGAATTATCTTTGTTGGATGTTTTGAGTGATCTCTGGGGAGGTTTTACTTGATAATTTCTGATGAACCACATTTCTTCAATGATGTGGAGGAAATAAAATATAGATTTTAGATAATTGATGAAAAGACACAATTAAGTGAATTCATTTAAACTAGAAAGAAATATTCCTAACTTCACTAAGTCATGTAGTAAAACTTCAACTTATAGAACATGTCTTAAAGCTAAATTTAATAATAATAATATTTATTACTCATAGATTTGTTTTACAAGTGGTTACAATTTGTTCATGGAATACATACATGGCTTATTTAGGTATGCAGCAGAATTTCAAGAGATGGCAGCTATCCTGGGTCTAGATCAGGATAGCTGCAGGGATTTTTTGATGTAAAGAACAGCATTTTATTTTCTTTGGAACAAAGCTCGCTTTTATTTAAACCTATTCAGCACAGTTTCAAATTTGAAAGATAGCCATTTTTCTTTAAAAACTGAAAATCATCTGTAATTTAACAACTTTATTCCCGTCAAAAATATTAACTTTACTATGTATCTTTGCCTTGCATGCAATGTGCTTTCCTTTTAGCTCGAACTAAAATGTTTAGGACAGTGACTTTCTCGATTACCCAGAAAAATGAATAAAATTATGTTGTCAAAAATTATATCGGATCTATTCTCCAACGTAATATTACTACGAAGCACAAATCGCCCTCCGTGGTGTAATGGTTACCATGCTGACTTCATATACCCAAGGTCGCGGGTTCAAACCCGGCAGAGGACAATGGATTTTTTCGGGCGTAAAAATCCTTAGCATGGCTTCCTTCGGAAGGGAAGTAAAGCCGTGGGTCCCGTGTCGTAGATTTACGGCATGTAAAAGAACCTCAAGCCTGATAAGAGAGGCCTCTGAGCAAAATTAAGTGATCTTTCACGCCCAATATAGAATGGGACGCTGAGAACCAAAGCAGTTAAAGAGCGTCCATAAATAACACGCCATTTCATTTATTACGAAGCACAAATTCTTTTGTCATCTTTATCTTCCTGTCTGATGAGAGAATGTTATCCCTCAGACTTAGTCTCTTGAGAACCTTCCTTCCCCTACAAAGTCAGAAGGAGAAATGTAAAAAGCTTTCAAAATTTTCCTTGGTTACTGCAAAAATTTTCCATTGCTAAAACAGGTAATTGATGCAAAATTAAACAACTCATCACCATATGAAGAATTGACTGACGAAAACAAAACTGTAACAATATTCTATCTTCACAAAAAATTAGGAGTAATAACATAAAAACATAAAATGATGGGAAAAGACATATTCTAAAGAAGGCTATCAAAAAATACAAATAAAACATGAAATTTCACAATGCCCCTTTTGTGCTTGTGTATGTGAAACTTTCTAATGAAATGCAAAGAGCAAAACATTCTCCAGCTAAAATGTGAAACAGACATGAAACAAGTATGTACAAAATATAGCTACTCACATATAGCTAAATTTACAATTTACAAAAGCCTTAAAATTTGCTTGACACTAAATACCTGAAATGTATTATTATTCTTCTAAACAGTATTTACACATTCATTTTGTAAGGTCGCTAAATTGTTAGTAATACTTTCCAATTATTTTACTTAATTGATTCTGGGTAAGCAATGTAAGTAATTGAGCCTCTGGGTCACTGGTCCATTGTTACCACCATATGCTCTTTGCACGATATTTTTTTCCATTCTCAAAATGGTTTGTTCTGGGTACATTATGATACCTATTATTTTCAACATTTCTATATGGATTACCATTTTTAAAGTAATTGTTACAGTTGAAGGAGTTGCTCCCTACAATATTATCTGTAAGGGAATTTTGTTGAAATCTGTACTTGCCCCTTCCCCAGATAATTGTAAATTTCTCTTCATATTTTGTGGGTTCATAGACCCAAAGGAGGTTTTGTTCGATTTTCTCTCCCTTGAACCAAACGTGGCCAACTGATCTATCACTGTTGCAAAATCTTTTGGTTTTTCAATTACTAAGTTGTGGTATAGGTCTCTAAGGAAATGCCTTATCATAGTTTGTATAATTTTGTTCTGTTGGTGGTGGGTTAATTAATTTACACCTATTAGTGGTCTTCAAAAAATAGTCAGACATCCTCATATTCCAGTGTGGATCAAATTTTCTTACCAACAACCCTAGCCTTCTCTGATTTGAATTGCGTGTCCCCAAAACCTGTATAAAAATAAATTCCTAAAATAAAAATATATTTATAGCCTGAGAGGGTTAATCACATCCATTCCTTTGCACTGCTTTTTCAACTACTTCTGACAATATCCTAAGTTCGTCAGATATATGTTTTACTTCAAAATAATGGTTTAATTCCCTTAAAAATTGTATTGGGTTGTCACCTAACTGGTTGTCAAAAATGGGTGCTTTGATGTCATTCAGGACTATGCTGTAACACAGCTAGTTGTTATGGTTACAAGGAAAAATGTTGTCTTTATTCCAGAATTCTGTGGAAAGATTTTCAAAAATTTTGCCTCTCATTTTCCCCATGTTCAATTCCCATGTCATATATTTCATTCATACTACTTGTATATTTGTTTGTATTTTCTAAATTTTGTTTCTCTTGGCAACATTTTTCCTTGCTCTGTCTCACTTTTGTCACCTTTTCCTCAGTTATTTGTGTTGCATTTTTTCTCAAACATTACTTGCAGTGATTCCATCCTACTGTTGGAATCCTCAATATATTTTCCCTTACTACTTCAGTGTGTTCTTCACATATTGCCTTGAATTTTATTTTCAATGTGGGACTTAGCTTTTCCAATGCTTTTTTAAAGTTACTGAAAATACAGCATTTCCTGTAACTTTCTTATTCACACTTTTCATTTCTGTGCTAATTTTGGTAACATTTTTTTCCTTAAGTCTGAAATTACTTGTCCTACCTTAGCTTTTGCCTCTTTTATTTCCCCTTAAGTAGATTTCACTTCTCTATCTAAGGAAATTGTTAAATCTTTCATTCTATTATATGTGTCTCTTCATGTTGTCAAATTTCTTATAAAAATGTTTTACCCATATCTCCCATTTCTGATTGGAGCTCCCTTCTTGAGTTCCCCGTCTCTGACTTCACACTGCTTATCTCTGATTCTACTTTTCCAAAATGTTTACTCATTTCTGACTTAACACTATCTATTTCTCCTTTTAGGTTCCCATCTTAGAATCCAAATTCCCTAATTCTGATTTAACACTGCTTATTTTTGATTCCAATTTTCCAAAATTTGTACTCATTTCTAATTTTACACTTTGCATACTTAAATTGAGGCTGATTAACAATTCTAACATCTGACTACTCCCATTATTTATATTTTGGCCTTCTTCCTAGTTCCTGGTATCACCCTCACCTATGTCTTCTGGCCTATTCACTATTTCATCATTATCCTCAGTAAGTTTTGTTATCAACTTACCACTCCTAAAAAAAAATATATATATATATATATATTAGGCAATGAACAATAACTAAACTAATCAAAAAAAGAAAAATCAATTTTTAACAGGCTTTTTACTTACCTAATTTTAGCTCTAGGGTAAAGATTTTTTTTTATGTTCATAAAAAAAGTCTATTTATTAGAAACCACTTTTTCACTTAAAAAAAAATATAGTTGCTGTTTCTTCTCCCGTGCAGTCCCCCTCGAACCTGTGCAGTCCCCCTCGAACCTGTGCAGTCCCTCTCGAAACTGTGCAGTCCCTCTCAAACCTATGCAGCAGGGTTTCAAGAAATGGCTAGCCCAGGTCCATATCAGTCAGTCGAACACTTATTGAGATCTCTTTTACTCAGGGTGTGTGTATGGTGCAGGGATTTAAGAGATGGCAGCTAGCGTGGGTTCAAATCAGTCGGTCAAGCACTTCTTGTGATCTCTTTTACTCAGGGTGCGTACATGGTGCTGTTTACTTGGTGTAAAAAACATTTTCTTTTCTTTGGAACAAAGCTCGTTTTTATTTAAAACTTTTCAACACAGTTTCAGATTTTAAAACTGAAAATCGTCTGTAAATAAACAACTTTATTCCCACAAAATTTCTCTATTCCTGCTGAAAATATTAACTTTACTATGTATCTTTACCTTGCATGCAATTTGCTTTTCTTCTAGTTCAAACTAAAATGTTCAGGACAATGACTTTTTCAATTCCCCAGAAAAATCTACTATCTCGTCAAAAATTATAATGGATCTATTCTCTGGCGTAATATTACCATGAAATTCTTTCATCACCTAAATCTTCCTATCTGATGAGGAAATGTTATCCCTTAGACTTAGTCTGTGAGGGCCTTCCTCCCCCGATCAGAAGGAGAAATATAAAATGTAAAAAGCTTTCAAAATTTTTCTTGGTTGCTGCAAAAATTTTCCGGTGCTAAAACAGGCAATTGACACAAAATTGAACAACTTGTTGCCATATGAAAAGTCAACGAAACAAAACCGCAGTGAAATTCTATCTTCTTATTAACCAAGGTGTAATAACATATATACATAAAATGATGAAAAAGACGTATTCTAAAGAAGGCTATCAAAAAATACAAATAAAATATGAAATAAATGTGGTTATTGGTCCGCAATGCTAGATCTTGCTTCACGTTTTAAGTTCCTTCTTAAAAGTTTTTTCCATTTAAAAGTTTTATATTTGATGGGAATTTATTAAACAATATAGTTCCCATAGTATACACATCTTTTTCTGTAGATGCCTTACTAAATCTAATTCTATAATAGTCGCCCTTATTTCTGATATTATAGTTGTGTAAATAGTTGTTAGTTATTAGATCTTTTCCCCCTATAAATAATATTGCCTTGTATGTGTATAATGAGTGGAGCATAAGTATATTATTATTTATGAAAACATTTTTACATGATTCAGTGGAGAGCATATTATTTATAACCGTAATACACCTTTACTGCTGATCCCCATATCTCAATACCATATAGTAAATTAGTATAAATAGTACCATAGTATATCAAGCAAAGAATATACTTGTAAGTAAATGATTTAAAATGCCTTGTGAAATATATTAACTTGCTAATTTTGTTGCATAGATAATGTTTCATCCAAGTTAAATTTTCATCCACTGTTATACCTAAGAATTTGTGTATTCTTCATCATTAATAATTAAGCTGATTTCATCTGCTATTTCCTTAGTGCGTAATTCCAAAATCATATAGTTTGTCTTTATCATGTTATAGAGAAGATTATGCAATTCAAAGTATTTTAGTAGGTAACTTTGTGTGTGTAACATGGTGGTCCTGTAGTGAAATATAATTAGCACCCCAACTGCAAATGAAAGAATACTAGAATTTGTTGGTACAATAACATTAACATGAATAAATAACAGGGACAGATCCTTGGGGAACCCTATATTCTATTACATCATAGTCTGATTGTATTGTATTTATTAATTTGTCTGTCTTATGAATAATTTACATTGCTTGTTTTCTTCATTTTAAATATGATTCCATTAGATTAATAGCATATCACCTAATACCATATGATTATTAATATTTCATGCTTTACAGAATCAAAAGCTTTAATCAAGTCAAGAAATATAGTGCCAACTATCTCACCCTTATCTATTTTGCCAAGAACTTTGCATATGAAATCAGCAATAGCTGTTTTGGTCAAGAGCCCTTTCCTAAATCCATGTTGAAAATCAGCAAAATCACCTTGTTTAAATTTAGAAAATGTACTTAATGGTTTAGAATAATTTTTTAAAATAGTTTAGAAGTTCAGACATTACTGTTATAGGCTGGTAATTATTAATATTTGTCTGTTCCCCTGTTTTATAAACTGGCCTAACTAATCCTAACTTCAGTAAATTAGGAAAAATGCCCACCTGAATAGAGTAATTTATGAGACGTTCTTACAGTTTTACAATCTGCTCTTTAGAATGTTTTAATATTTTAGGGTTAATTTCATCCCAGCCACATGAGTTTTTATTTGTCAACTGATTTATTAATTCAATTATTTCTTTCTCACTTGGAGCAATAACTAATAAGGAACTAACCCTATTTTTGACTGAATAACTATGATTCAGATTTGTCGCATTATTTTTTGCAACATCTAGAAAAAATCTGTTTGCAAAGCTACATGCCTCCTAAGGATTATCTATCAGTTTGCCCTGTATATCTGGAACCATATTTTCACTTTTATTCTTGATTTCTTAATGTTGATTATAAAGTCCCAGGCAGTTTTATACACATTGCCAGTTATTTGTATCCTATCCATTTGAAAGGAAAGTCTAACTTCATGTAATTGCTTTATGTATTGTTTTTTAACTTCATTATATTTATTTTTATATGTGCATAGCCCAAACTTTTGTATAATTCATAAAAATCCTTCATTTTTTCATGCAATTTTAAAATATAAATAGGTAGAGATGCTTAATAAGATTCCTGTTTTCTGAGTTATGTTTTGCTTAGGACAGACAGTATCCAAATTTTCCTTAAATATTTTATAAAATTCTTCCCATTTTTGTTTACATTATTAATGCTGTATATGAATTCCCAATATATCTTTCTTAAAAATCGCTAAAAAAAAAGTGGAGGATGACAGTGTAAAAAGTGTATAAAAAAGCTCTTATACGTGGAAAGCAGTAAATAAAATTGGTAAATAAATTGAGGTAGTTTTAATATTTATGGTGTGTAATATCTTAAAAGATAAACACTAAATAAAGCTAAATTACAATACAATATATACAGTGAAATGCTCTTTTAACATTCGTAACACACTATGATTTTTTTCTTACTTTTCAAAATAATTCCCCAGCATTATTTCCACATTTTGTGGCTTTAAATTAATACGTAAATCTGATAGTATATTTCCATAGTGGGATGCATCAACATTGGATGATGGAATCCATAGTGCCTGGATACTTTTCTCAACAAATGTTGGGTATTCACTCCTCATTGCCAGCAAAATTGTCGCAATATTAATTTGGTCCCTATTTACTGCTTCTTTCTTAATGCTGGCCTACAGCTAGTTCATGAAGCGATAAATCTTTCATCGCAAACATGCCAGCAATGACAGAATGCATATTTGGACCAACTGAATTTGTTAATATATTTTGTTCATTTCCCCATATTGGTGAGGAACCCTCGCCCTTTATCCTCACATTGTAGCAGTGATAGTTTTGGTGACAATTGTGTCCTAAATTCTGGAATGTTTGTTTAATGGTGTAATTCTTGTGAACTAAAGTAACAAGTTTTTGTGTTTCTTCGCTGAGTATACCACTACCTACTGCCTCAAATGTGCCAAGAATATGCTCAATTTTTGACGTTAGTTTGTGCACCTATGGACATGAATTACCTTCAAGAAGAACATGGATTAGATCTATAACTGATTTACAATGTTGTAAAAGAAAGGATGCAGAAGCCACCATCACATTCACATCATTTTGAGTAAGGTTTTTGAAATATGTGACTACATAGCTTTTCTCTTGCAGTGATGAAGAAAATTCCTTAATATCTTTAACATGTTCCTTAAGGTATTCTGTAGATTTGAACCATGAATTCCAGCAAGTTAATACAGGCA
This sequence comes from Hymenopus coronatus, assembly GCA_030762935.1. Lineage (NCBI taxonomy): Eukaryota > Metazoa > Arthropoda > Insecta > Mantodea > Hymenopodidae > Hymenopus > Hymenopus coronatus. The sequence continues at coordinate 121,048,320 of CM060895.1, forward strand.
TTGGAAACAAGAGTTCACTTGCTCTCATCATTTACATATTTCTGCCTTAGGAAGGAAAGGAAGCAGTGTTTTCTCTTCCTTGTGTTTATAAAAATTGCCTTTGACTGAGCAGCACAAGTATTGAGCTCAGGAAGAAGGGTAAATCACATGAAACCACATTCACCTCCAGAAAGTATCCTAAAGTGCAGTTAGGTTGCAACATTTACCCATGCAATATGAAGTAGCCTTATTTCTCTGCTGACAGCTGAGAGTAGGCACAATTCTTGTAGAATTCTGCTTTCCAGGAATTTCCAACTAAGTATACTGTATACAGGATTGAGACTTTAAAAGATGCAGTTTTTTTTTATTAATATAACTTCCTGTTTTATCCTTGAAAGAACTTTAACTTCATGGTTGTGACAGCCCGAGCAGAGCCATAGCCTGCCGTTGGGTGCCCCACCTCTGCCTAGTACAGGCGCATTATGAGTGGGGTGCAGTATTAGAGGGTGGGATGTGATAGCGCCCCACTCCCTCTCAGCCAGTTAATGCAGCCTTCCCTTGAGCTGCTATTTTTTAATTCAAGTAGCTCCTCAGAGGCCTAACAAGGCTGAGTGAGACCCGTGCCAGGTCTCTCAGCAGAAATAAAAACTATAAATTGAGCTTTATTAATGGACGCTCTTTAACTGCTGTGGTTCTTAGTATCCCATTCTATGTTGCGCGTTAAAGACCGCTTAATCTTGTTCCAACACGGGACCCCCATCTTTACTTCCCTTCCAAAGGAAGCCATGCTAAGGATTTTTATGCCAGAAAAAAATCCATTGTCCTCCGCTGGGTTTGAACCGCAACCTTGGGTATATGAGGCAAGCATGGTAACCACTATACCACGGAGGGCGACACTCAGCAGGAGAAAATCCCCACACTGGTGCTGGGAATCGAACCCGAGTCTACCGCTTGGTAAACGCAGCCACGCTACCACCGCGCTAAGGAGACGACCATCTTTGAAAGATACTGAAGTTATACCTATTTCTTCAATAAATTTAATACTTATTATATATTTAGTCAAAACATGTATTTCCAGTGAACTCTCTGTATTTAATTTTTGGATTGAATACAATGCCTTCTCTACAAAAAGTAAAGATAGGCAATCAAGTCTCATCCAAGATGAAAATGTCCCTGGTTTCATATTTCAAAGGCAGCTCCTGTAATCTTCCACTGTTTCGCCACTAACAACAATAGATTCTTGACAAATAGTTTTGTTATACATATTTCTGATTCGATTAACATAGCCAATGGATACACTAAAATTTTGAATCCCAAGATACCCACCCCCACATCCTTTGGCATGGACACCATTTGGCCATTGGATAATGGATAACTCGCTAGATGGATGCGACCCTTTCATGGTGGAGCGACGACACCAAACAAGTCAAGACCACGGCTAACGGGGCCGGCCAAAACCTAAGAATGTTGGCCACCTTAAAAGCCGGGATTGCAACGAACTTTAACGGGAAGTCTAACACATTGGATTAAATGGTACTTGGAATGACAGTAACGAGAGTTTACGAATGCCAAACTTCTTTCTGTTGTTAATTTTTATGTTAAATGATAATTAGAACCAGAAGTGTGAAGGAGTAGTATGATAAAACCTGCCACTTGGGTCCTTTCCATTATGTTTATTCAGCATTTCTGAATTTCAAGTCCCATCATGTTAAGTTTGTCGTAATCTGGGCTTAAGTGCCTTTCTGCACGCCATCAACTAGCTTAGCCTTTTGCTCGAAGTTTCGAAACAGTTTTCAGCTTATTTGTATTGTGAATATTGTGTATTTTAGTTTTTTGGATCTTGGACCGCATCCTGAAGCATTGGATGTAGTGCTTTATCTGTTTTTTGACCACTGAAATCTACATGGACACAGATATCAGAAACTCACGTGTGTAATATGGATGCTCTGTGATCATGGTGAACACAATGCCGACATAGCATATAATTATACAGGATGTATATAAATGAATATTGGGGTTTTAACTCTATAATATTTATTACATTCAACCTACAGTTATGAATGATATGTCAAATGAAAAAGCAACTCAGTTTTACCAAGAAGCTTATAAATGTTCAATGTGACTACCCTTTGTCACATGGCACACATCAAATCTATAGCCGAGTTCTTCCCAAACGTTGATAAGTGTGTATTCAGTAATTGTAGCAACAGCTGCTTTAATCCAGTTTCTTAATTCAGGGAGGTCAGCTGGTAGTGGAGGCACATATACACGATCCTTGATGAAGCCCCAAAGTAAAAATCTCTTGGAGTTAGGTCAGGAGAACGTGGAGGCCATGCATAGCAAGCCCTGTCATTGGGGCCCTTGCGGCCTATCCAGCGCTCGGGTACAGTGACATTCAACCAATCGCGTACTTCGTTATGATGGTGAGGTGGTGCACCATCCTGCTGAAAAATGAAGTTCTCTGGCCCATTTTCTTCCAACTGAGGGAAGAGCCATTGCTCTAGTGTATAAAGGTAAGAAGTGCCAGTTACACTAGGTTCACCAAAAACGAAAGGACCATAAACTTTTTGCCAGGATACGGCACAAAAAACATTCACTTTAGGGGAATCTCGTTGCACTTGTACCATCTCGTGAGGATTTTTTGAGCCCCAGATGCGCACATTTTGAGTGTTAACATGTCCACTAAGGTGAAAGGTCGATTCATCACTGAAGACAACACGATCCACAAAATCGTCATGAAACAACATGTCGTTTGCGAATTTGGCACGTAATTCGTGGTCTGTCGGCTTTAGAGCCTGTAATAACTGTAAACGGTAAGGACGTAGCTGTAAGCGTTTTCTTACAACTTTCCAAACAGTCAACACAGGAACTTGTAATTCACGGATAGCCTTCCGGACTTATTTCTTTGTGCTACGTGTGAACGACTCTCTCGCTCGCTCAACAGTCTCTTCACTTACTCCTGGTCGTCCCGTGCTCTTCCCTTTACAAAGGCAGCCAGTATCTTCAAACTGATTATACCATCTACGAATGTTTTTATCACTAGGAGGATCACAACCGAACTTACTACAGAACTCACGTTGCACAGCAACTACAGATTCGATCTTCGCAAACTGCAAAACTCAAAACGCTTTCTGTTTACTAGTCGCCATCTTTGCTACTACCGCTGTCTAGCAGATTGCGGCAGAAACATTGCATGCACATGCGCACTTGTGCCAACAAATAAAACTTGTTTGACTTGGTTTTTCATTTGACATATCATTTATACTGTAAGTTGAATGTAATAAATATTATAAAGAGTTAAAACCCCGATATTCATTTATGTACACCTTGTAAAATAACAAAAAAGAATTAACGTATATACGAAAAAGACACAACAAAAAATTTCGAAAAATGACTTTATCCGCTGAACTCGGATAAAAAGAACAAAGTGTCATAAGAAAGGCGTAACAAATAAATAGATTGCAAATGTAAATGAATCGGCAAGAATGACTCCAACTGCGAAAAAGCATGCCCAAAACAGTTCTCAGCTAAAAAGGGAAAGCTTCTACAAGACAAACTTTATAGTTTTGGTTACTTTACACCAAAGAAGTGTGATGTGCCGATGCATAATCACATGCGAGGGAAAAGGGGCATGCCATGGTTGTTTGATTTTATCATCATGTTATCTTCTTGGTTGGAATTAACGCCATTTTACTTTGATACCGCCCCTCCTCCCTTCCACCTGGCTTGCGTACTATATGGCGTGCAGCAAAGCATAACATTTCATAAACGTAGACTTTTAACGCGCTGTAATCATACACAGGGACCAGCAAATGGTGTTGCAAACGACTTCGAACTTACCTTGAATGTACTTGTTGAGAAGACTCCTAAGATTTGCATTCTCCATTTTTTCAAGTGGAATATTTGCAGCAAGGAATGCCTCCGTCAGATCCTTTGCTAATTCTTCTTTTTCCTGTTTATGGCGCTTGTTTGGATTTCCAAGTAGTGTAGCATTTAACGTTATCTGGCACTTTGCTTGTCCTCTTTTTAGGGACTCTGCTTTCTTTGCCTTGCGACTTTGTTGCCACATGTTTCTTGCAGCTATCCAGTCTATTCCAATCTACGATGGAGTTGCAGCATTTGCACATGCATATGTTCTTTTCGCAATTAAAAACAAAAAATCCATCTTGTCGTAACTCATCTATGCGACTTTCGGCATTTTGGAAAAAGAAATCCCACTCGCAGACTTTTTTTTTTTTTTTTTCTTCTTTCTTTTTTTTCTTTTTTTTTTTCTTTCTTTTTTTTTTTTCTTTTTTTTTTCTTTTCTTTTTTTCTTTTCAAAATCTCAAAGAAATGCTGCTTCCTTTGTTTCACGTAAACAATAATAACACCTTAATTTCAAAAAGAATCAGCTTCTCTCTCACTTGGTAATAGCGCCAGTGCCAACACCAATATTGCACTTTGAATTCATTGTTGAAGGAAAAGAAAAGAAAGTGAGTGGACATCAGAAAATAGGCGCTTCTTTTTCCCCAGATGGAACTGCAGTTGTGTCTTGTGATCATTGTGCATTATTACAGCCTTTATTAACATTCGAAAACAATGAAAAGTAGAACGATACAGATTACAAACGCTTCTCTATTTTTTTATATATATATATTTTTTTTTGCAATCGTCAGAAATGGTGACCAATTTTGCAGAAAAATGGCGAAATGTCGCAAGCTTAAAACTGTATCAAATTATGCAACAAACATAACTATATCTTAATTTTGGCTGTATATTTGATTTGATCAAAATACACAAAAAAACGTTTCGCGAAAATCAAGGGTCCCCAGTTATCAGACACATGGGTATGAAACTTTTTCATGCAGATTTGATGCTATATGGTCACAATCAGTAACAGCAGTATTAGAATAATCCTTTTAGGCTTACATATTAAATCCTTAATATCATTATAGTGTCGCTGTCTGTGTGTTGACAATAATATGTGTCATCATTCATTTGTCTACCTCAGAGTCAGTCGAGATTAGCACTCGTAAAATATTCTATAAACAAACTTGTACATACCTATGAAAAGTCCTTTGATGCACAGGCTGTAGAACACTGTAGACTCAAAAAATAGAAGTACTTCACTTAAGATTCCACTAAATGAATACTTTTATTCTCCTTTGTTGTTTGTTGAAGCATTAATCCTATGAGCGACTCCCGACATAAGAATTCTTGAAGACTTAGAATCATTAATAACCAGTGAGTGCTATTTTCTGCTATTTACTAATTTCTTGTATTCGACTTTCATTGGTAATTACTGCCTTCTTTTCTTTTATACGACGATCGTGCGATACTACAATCTCTCGCATAATAAAATTACATACATAGACACTCACACCTCCACTTTCACGTATGTACAAAGTACAACCTATAGTCTACCACGTTACAGCATCGCGCATCTATCACGCCGAACAAGCTGCAATAGCGACAATAATCACAATAGTCAGTAAAAATCGTGGTAACCTGATTTCTTGTAAACGCATCGCTTAAATATCTAAAACCTCCAGTATTGAACTCATTCCTAATTGGCTGAAAAGAAGTCAATAGTTTTGTCCCAGGACTAACTTTGTAAGTTCTTTGTATTCAACTCACGTGACCGCTCTTTGTAATGAATTATTCCCAAGTTTCTGACTTTTGGGGACTAACCTTTCTCTAAAATTTACCGTGTTACTTATGTCTCTAATGCGCTAAGAACCTTGCTCCACAAAGGCAATTGTGTTACTAGCATTAACAAAGAAATTAACCTTGGCGAGCATAATAGTAACTTCTTCGTCCTAAGGTTTTGCATTCTACAATCTGCTCAGATTATTTCCTATATGAAACCTATACAATAATATTAATTCAACTAATAAAATACACAGGAGCTAATATACTGTCGCAATATATGCATATATATAAGCATTATTTACATGTTTAACATCTACATTAAAATCACCAGTTAAAACTATATGTACATTAGGTATAAAAATGTATTCAGCATTTTATCCAAACACTCACAAAAATCAGTTCCCGAGAATGATGGCTATCTATAAATTCCAAATATTAGCAGCTTACCAGTTTGTGCACTTAGTTCAATAGCAGCTACCTTGAATAGCTTTTCATTAGCATATTCTATTACATTTATTGACTATCGTGATATTATTTCTGGCAAGATAACTACAACCCCCCTCTTTGGTATTTACTCTACAGAAATCTGATATTTTATTATAATTATTAAGTTTATGTAAATGTATTTGATGTTTATTACTCTAGTGTTCAGTTAGGATAATTACATCTGGATTAAGCTCGCCATATTTTTGAGAAGTAATACTTTTCTTTTTATAGATTGTATATTTAGATCAAATACCCTAAGATCATTTTGTAATTTCGTTTAAGTGCACCCAACTCTTTAATTACTGCTTTCCCTTACCAAGCGATAGTATTACATTACATAATAGATTACCGAATATGTAGCTTCCTCTGCAATTTAGATGAACGTCATCCTTGCACATGTATTTTTTCTTGAGCCAGAAGTTTCCATCCATGAAGGTACATTGACTCCTTTCACACAGCCAGTTAAGTTCACTATTTATGTGTTGAATTTTCTGTCTGTTATATCCCATCATCTTAACACACCATTCACAATAACTTTAGTCTTTGGTGCAGCCGATTTCACACTAGCAATGAGATCCATAGTTTCACCCATTATCTCTTCCGCATACTCTTCTCTCTTAATATCATTAGTCCCAACATGTAGTAAGACAAGTTCCGTATTTTCATTTACCAGGTCAGTTTCTTCCACTTTATATTTCAGCTCATTTAATTCCCGGGAAACAGTTTAAATTATATTCTTTTCTCTTGCAAGCTTCACCAGAAAGTTTTAATTGAGAGTCTCCTAGTGGCACAATTTTGCTATTTGTATTTTTCAGTTTCTTCATTTGCGATTTATTCTCACTACAGCTCTGTTCCTCACTATTTTCCTGAGCTATATTCAGCAATTCAAATCTGTTTGAATTTTTACACAATTCTTGCGATTTAGTCTGATAACCTCCAATTAGAGCCTCCGTGTATAATTTTTTTTTTTTTTATGTCCCACATGAACATATCCATTTTTGTAGAATTCAAGCTTAAACGCAAGCTGCCATTTTTCAAGTTCAAGATTATTTTTCTCTTTTTTCAGTCCCCCTATTTGATTATTTAGGCTCTCGTTTTGTATTCTTAAATCTCTTATTTCTTGTCTAGCTGCCTGGAGATCCTTATTAAGAATATCTCTTGCTAGTTGAAGTGACGATACCATTTCAGCATCACTTCGCATCTTACATTGCTTTGAGGTAACCTTTTCTCCTTTAGCTGTCAATTCATGTACTTCTTGCAGAGGACATCTCCAGGCTTTAGGTATTTGGTAATGAGATCTGATTCACTGGGTATATAGAAGTTTTTGTTAGAATCTTGATTCTTCAAGTGAATCATTTCTGGCAAATAACTAACTCTATACGTTTTTGTTGACTTTCAATAGTTTTGCTTCATCCTTGAAGTAGTGGTTTTCTTGGTGAAATTGAAAGGCTACTGCATACTTTTTATATGCTTGTTTTTAACACAAATCTTTTCTCTGAGCATTTTTTTGTTTTCCATGCATGTCAACAGTTTTCTGACAAGAGGTTGTATCCCTTATTTTTTTTTTTTAATATATATTGATTTCCTTTATCCCCACGTATTGACAAAAGGTTGTATGTCATAAATAGCAGGAAATCCATTTCATAAAGGATTGTTAGTAGTTGTTTCCAACTTCATTGTAGGGCTGAAACACGCAAAAGTTGTAACCTTTTATTTTGTGGAGAACAAACATCACACATATTTCTAAACCGGCAAAATGTTTTATTACACCATATCCTGCTTCATGCATAGGTATTTAATTTGCAGGTAACATGGGAATAAAGATATACAGCTGTATGAAAAATACACAATTCTGTTCAGATACCAACTACAAATATGTCAATATCTAATAGAGATGCAGTACCAGATGGTCTACCTGAGAGTATGAAGATGACAATTCTATTGAATCAAATGCATAAAGACTGGTTTACAAAATACATAAGTTATTAAATATTTTCCTGAATTATTTACCAAAGATCTATTTCATTTTGTTATTAGCTACTTGATAGTACAATGCAAAACAGTATTATTAATTGCATTTTAACTGTATAATGAAAAACTAAAATCACTTTAGGTAGCTGAATAACTGTGTTGAGAAAAAACTCACTGGGGAAATAATATGTATTACTTTTTCTGCCATGTACAAGGCATTGCATTCTACCCAAAAATTTAATTCCAAGATTTCAACATAAATATGTATATTGAGGACCCCTGACACAAAAAAACACATACCAGGTGAGTCATCTGCCCCACGTTGTTCGGATCTATGTAATTGACCCGTTTAGTAAACAAACTTATTGTAGCTCTGTCCTTCAATTCTTTACTAAAGCAACTATCCTTAATGATTAATGAGAACCAAAGAGCTGTGAAAGGCTTAAAAAGGACGGCTTTTCATTAATATAGTGTTGGCAAGTAATGTTTCCCCAAAGAGCAGGACCGATTATGTGGGTTCTGGCTGAGCAGATTAGCTGCTGGACTGTGGTAAAGCAAAGGCTAGGTTCGGAGGGTTGAGTGTAATATTTACATCAATTTTTTTTAACCCTTCTCTTTGTATTTATTTTTCACATTTTTAGTATACTGATTTGTTTAATGTTTTTGGCTCTTCTGTGAGCCAAAAACACACAAGAATTACAATCAGATAATTGTGTATGATGTTTACTCTTATAAGTTGTACCGTATCTAGAGTTGTAAACCGTTTTACGTAGTTAGCTTTCATTCCTTTGGGCACTTGTCGACGCTATTAAATCTAACAATTTTTGTTTCATGTTTAAACTTTATGTTTCACTCCTATTAACAAAGGAGTTGTAAATGTGCCAGGTTCACGGGTAAACAGAATAATAAAATGTCAAAGAGCATGATTTTCATCAAGGAAGTAAATGTTCAAAATGATGACCCCTTTCATCAGTGCATATTTGGGTACGTAGTCGAAGAGACCTTGCATGCTGTAGCATGCGCTGTGTAATCAGCCCTTGATTTGGGCTTTGCGGTTCTTTAGTGTAGATCCATTCCTTTAAATGACCCCATAGAAAGAAATCCAGTGGGGTGAGATTAGATGATCTAGGAGGCCATGCAAATGGGCCCCCTCGACCAATCCATTTTTGTGGATATGTTTTATGTAAGTGATTCCTTACAATCAGTGATCAGTGTGGTGGAGCCCCATCCTGCTTGAACTACATTGCTGTCCTTTTCACTAGTGGTACATCTTTCAGCAGCAATGGCAACTCTTGCAGAAATGTAAGGCACCGTAGTCCTGTAAGGTTGCCTTCAAAAAGTGTGGTCCAATTATCTGGTCGCTTAATATTCCGCACCAGACATTGATGCTCTACTGCACCGGGAATGCAGTTTCTCTCACCCAGTGAGGATTGCCTATACTCTAGTAGTGCATATTATGGTGGTTAACAGTTCTGTTATTGTGGAATGTGGCTTCATCACTGAAGAGAGCACTTCCTATAAATTCTGCATCCATTTGCACTTGCTGCTGCAGCCACTGTGCTTATGTCACTCACACTTGAAAGTCGCATTGGAGGAGAGCTGGGTGTAGTTCTAGGTGATATGGATGATAATTATTGCGGTACAATATGTGCATCACTGAGGACTGACTTATGTACAGATCTTGTGCAATAGCCCTAGAACTGGTATGTGAATTGTGTTCTGTTGCATTTCACACAGCTTCTTCATTGCCTCCCGAGTTATTGGACCTGGTGGTGCTCTTCTAATTGATCCTGTTTTACAAAGGCACCTTTCAACCCTTTGCAAAGTGTCTGCAGTAGGTGCCAACCTTCCTGGAAATTGTTCTTCATGCAGATGCCTTGCTGCAAGCGCATTACAATTTGTTTCTCCATAGATTAACAGCATGTCAACATACTTGTATGCATAATGACAGCAGGCATGTTTCAAATGCTGAGTAGATAATGCAGAGTTTATTTATGCCAAGCATTGATGCATGTGCAAATACCTAAAGACCTTTTGCATGTATGAAGTGTTTTAAATTTGGTTGAATGGGTCAAGCATACCAACTCAATAAAATACCTACTAAGAAGTATATCTATAAATTATCCACCTGCCAGTGGAAAATATAGGAATTATTCTATTTTGCACACACTTATAATGTTATCAAAATGTTATTTGTTTCATAATATCAAATTATTTACCCAGAGGGATATAATAAAATGTAATAATATTTTTGAACTTAACATGAAGAATTTGAGCTCTAAATGAATTGGATAGCACAATGATAGAGCCACTATGATAATACCATTCGGCCAATGCCACCTTGTGAACTAAGGGTCCTATATGAATAAATAATCACAGGACTCAGACCCCCACCTTGAATCTTTACACGTTTTTACAGCTTTATTAAACTGTGCTTCTTTTGTTGGTTTTAACTTGTATAAATAAACTATATCAGCCATTACAACTACTGTATGGGCCGAAATATGCCATAGTTTGTGACATAAGTGAAATTATCAACCTAACACTTAACAGTTTTGGCAACGTTGTACAATGAACCTTTACTGGCTGGTGGCATAAATCCAATTGGTTGCACTGCATAGATCTGCCATTTTGATTTCAAATGGTTTATCAACCAGTGCATGCTGTAGATTGTTCCTTCAGAGGTGTTTTCAAAGATATGTATGAACATATGCTCAGCAATAAACTTGGCTAAATGTGCTACTTCAGCTACCAATGTCAGGGTATGATATTTTTGGCATCGACATACATAGTGATTGCATTCTGTCATGTAAAACACTCATGAACTGAGTTATCTATCCCTCTTCTATAAAGTGTTGTGCAAATCAGTAATTAGAAGGCATTCAAGAAAGGCGTAACTCACATATTTTGCTTAGCAGGAGCATAAATTCCAAAATAAATAGTGGCAGCTGACTCGCCTGGTGTGTGTGTCTGGTCATGGGCATGAAAATGTGCATGCGTGAGAGAGAGAGAACAGCATAACTCCAAAATAAAAAGTCTAAAATACCAAATATTTAATATATAGGTTCTGCATCTTTCAAAGATGTGACAAAATTTCAAAAAAAATCCCCCCCACTTAGTTAAAAGTTGAGGTAAACAAACCCTAATGCATCACTCTGCCAAGCACATGGATACATGGCAGAACTCGGTAATCATGAAAATAAATTGCCCCAAATAGAATGTGGATATGCACATTCAATAAATTGGGGATTATTGTCTTTTTAACATTTTCTCTATCTTATTCCTATATTTTACCTTATTTCCTTAACTTTTAATTCATAATAGGTAAGCAGATAAAAGTGGTACCTGAATAGTTAGGCAGCAAAATCTATCTACTATTCTGCCTGTAATTAAGGTTAAGAGCAATTAAGCCAACTGCTTTTAACTTAAGGTTTTATAAATCATTAATTTAATGATTGTATCATGTTTCAGTTTTGTTTTAAACCTCTATGAGCCAAAGAGTTGATAAAATGTTGAGCACTATTAGTTTGAAAGTACACCACAAAAGAAACATGTGCCAACAATCTGCGCAACAAATTGTTAAACAACAGCTAACCATTCATAGTTGATTAAAGGTGGCTGTGATACAATTGTATTGTCACTTAATTTACAATCTAAAAACAAAAAAGCTGAGATATTGCTTGTATCACAGACAATGAATTAATTTATCAGTTATCACTAGAGCCCGTATTTTTATGTAATTACATATTTTAAATCCTGCATAATATTTCAATGAGAAGTAAAAATGTTGGCAAATTACGTCATTTAGGACTCCCTTACAAATTTTTATTTACATTTTTTTTTTTTAAACATATTTTGCATATTTTAATATGTTACATAAAATGTACATGTTTTCTGGGGTTTGTTACAGTTTTATTATTTTTTAAAAAATATTGTAGTCATATTATACACTACTGTTTTCACAAGTTTTGTTGAAAGCAACAAAAATCAATCTGCAAAATAGGATGCAAATTAGATTAAGAATGCGATAATACTGTTTATATCAAAGCAGGTGCCGCTCGACAATGTTGACCTCCAGTGTCAAGTTTCTCATAGCGCTTTGGGCATTTACAAGCACTGGAGAAATTGAGTGTTACCATTGTTGAGGTAGTCGGCATCTTGTAATATAATAGCTGCGAGGAAACAAAGTGAGCCGCTAGACAATCGTAATACTGAAGTTAGTTTCTTGCAAGTCATAATATAATAGCACCAATTGCGTCCTCGCTATTCTGCAAGTTGAATTCATGGCACCTTTGCAACTGACAGAAAAATAATAGTCTGTGAAGCATGCGGTAAAAGAATTGGCTGTTCCATGAAATTTCAATTGGAACAACATATCAAGAGTGCTCTTCACATATGAAACAAACACCTACAGTCTTCTAGAAAACAAGTTCTGTTGGCACAAATGCAACAGGAACCGTCCGGAAATACTTTTTTAAAGACTTGTGCAGTGCAATGGTTGCAGCTAATATTCCATGGCACAAACTTCAAATTCCTCAATTTTGCTCCTTTGTAGAAAAATAATGCAAGAAGGTTATTCCTGACGAATCTATTCTGAGGAAAAAGTATCTTGATGTGTGCTATGAAGAAGCAGTTGCTCATATATGGAATGAAATTGGAGACTCCTGTATTTGGTTTGCCGTCAATGAAACTACAGATGACATGGTTCGGCACATAGCAAATTTAGTAGTAGGAAAACTAGATTCCGAAAGTCCAGCAAAACCAGTTCTAATCTGTTGCAAGGTGTTAGAACAAACAAATCATTCTACAATTGCAAGATTCGTAAATGATGGGATGAAGGTTCTGTGGCCAGAGGGTGAGGAAAAAGATTTTAATTATGTATTCAAATGCCGCAGCGTACACAATTAAAGCTGCAACTGCTCTTAAGGTTTTCTATCCAAATGTACTTCATTTCACCTGCTTGGCCCATGCATTGCAAGTGTTGCTGAAGAAGTATGAAGTAATTTTCCCTGTGTGAATAAGTTGATATCGGCAGCAAAAAAAGCCTTCGTGAAAGCACTGCACAGAATTCAGTGCCATAAAAATCATGATGAAATATGGGTGTCGCATGCCACACCAGAGACAATATAACAATTAGTGCATTGGCGGCATAGTGGTTCACCTTTGAAGAACAAATCCAAGCAGACAATCTCTGTCAAAAAAATCATGTACACTGTCTTCTGGAATTGACGTGGTGTCCTCTTGTGCAAAGTTTTACTGCAAGGAGAGACCATAAATGCTAATCAATATTGCCAGACATTGCATAAACTCAGGCTGTAATCCAGAACAAGAGACGTGAAATGTTGATAAGAGGCATTATGCTTGTGTAAGACAATGCAAACCCCATACAGCCAACACCACACGAAATGTGTTGAATAAGTTTGGATGGGAGGTCTTGGAACATCCACCCTACAGCCCCGACCTCGCTCCAAGAGACTTTCATCTCTTCCTTCTCATGAAGCATTTTCTGGCAGGAAAACGTTTTCACAGTGACGCTGAGCTGCAGAATGAAGTGACTTAGTGGCTGTGGACATTGGCGGCAGAATCCTATGACTTGGGCATACAATTAATGGTGCACTGTTAACGATAAATGCCTCAACAATGGTGGTGACTATGTTGAAAAGTAGCCAGTGATTGTATGTAATTATACCAATAAATATTTCTTACTTTGTGATGCTTTTGTTCTCTCTATCGGCCATCAGGACTTACTTTCTGGATACACCTCGTATTGTCATATTGACTAAAGGTTGGGCAGCACAGTAGGTGGTTTCCATCCGTATCTTCTTTAAGTATACAGAAATGACACAGAGGTGATCTCACTATACCAATCCTGAATAAATGTTTATTGAGACAGTCATGGCCTGTTAGGAGTCTTAAAGTTGCTATAGAGGATTTTCTTGGTAATGTACTGATTCTGTTTGTGTTATTACATAAATTTTCCCATGGTTTTCCTTTTGTTTGTAATACATTATCTTCTTTAGTTTTGTTATTATGTGGTGTTATAATGATTCTTCTGATAGAGTGATAACTTATTGGATCAGATGGATTTGATGTAATTTTTCTGCCTTTTTTGGCTAGAAAGTCAGCAGTTTCATTACCCTGCATTCTGCAATGTGCTGGTATCCATTGAAGTATTAATCTTTTATTTAAATTCATTAGTTTTATGATTTTGTGGCATTCTGCAATGTTTAAGTTAATAAGGTGTTACATCAGATATTATAGATTAGTGCTGCTTTAGAGTCAGATAATAATACAACTTTTTCAAATTTATTTATATGGTATAGTAGGTTTTGTAATCAGCAGCAGATAAAATGAGCACATATTACGAAGAAAATTTTCACTGGGAGAGGGGAGTTAATGTCAGACTATAAATTATATGTTTGTTATGCCTAGCATTTCAATTACTGCAATGAAACTGTTTTTAATTTCTGATAATTTATTAATTAAATAAGGAGCTGGTAATCAGTCCCATTCAGGATTGATTTCCATCAATGAAGTCAATGAATCAGAGTAACTTTCTACCTCAAGAACTTTCTTTAGCAGGAGCACAAAGTTTGCCAGTTCTCACCCCCTTCTTTCTAACACTGTTATACAGTAGACACAGAAACAACCTGTGAACTCAGAAGAAGTTAAGCTCACCATGTCTTATATCACGAGTGAAGGTGCTTTTCACAGAATTTGCTATATACCTTTAGCACAATTGACTTCTCTCCACTTTTTAACAGTTTTCTGTAACGTTTCTCCACAATAGCCAGGATTTTTCTGAGCCACATCATCATTGAAAGCAATATTTTCACAACACAATCATTGGCAAAGAGTAAATTGACTTTTTAAATAGAAACTGGAATTGAACTGCAGCACTGCACATAAAAAATAAACAACTTTTTGTTCTGTGCATGTGATTTTGAACAGAATGCGCTGTGACGTCAACATGGGGTGGGGATATCATGATCCACAATGCATATCCATTTATTATTTTGCTCAAATATCTGAGCAGCAGGTACATGTTGCAATTGCACAGTGCATCGTCGTTAAATTCCTTGCTCGTGAAGGCATGAATCTGGCTGAAATTTTGCAGAGACTGGTAGCGCAGTTTGCAGACACTTTCAAGGGCTCATGTCAAAATAAGCCAGTAAAGAGTGGTGAAGGAAGAGCGAGGCAGCTCAACTGAAAGTCAGGTCTCGACTGTCAGCTGGCAAGGTGCTTGCAACTGTGTTTTTTGACTGCTGTGGCATTTTGTTTATTGATTTGCTACACGAAGCATATTATTCTAGTCTTTTGAGTGAGGTTTAGATTTGCTTATCACAACAAATGATGTGGCCAGCCAATAAGAGTGGTCATTCTACAAGACAACACTCGACCCCACACTGCCGTAAATTGGAAGAAATGAAGACACCACTTGACCACCCTCCCTACAGTCCAGACTTATTGCCATGCAATTTTCGTCTCTTTGGGCCACTCAAGGAAGCACTGGGAGACCAGATTTGAGGATGACACTGGTGTGGAAGGCTTCATGCACAACTGCCTGATGATACAATCCTGCTATTTTCATGTTGATGGCATCAAGAAGCTGCCAATTAACTGGGCTACGTGTATTTCCAAAGAAGGAGACTATGTAGAAAAGTGATGTGTACTTTGTAAATGTTTTACATCAAATAAAGTAGTTTGTGAAAGTCTTGTTTATATTTGATTTACCCTCATACATTTAAATTTATGAATTGAACTGTTACAATAATGTTTTTTTTTTTAGTTTCTGCACACAGGAGTAACCACAAAAAGCTACAATCTGAACCGAACTACTTTATGTAGAGTAAGAGATCTCATCTTAAGCAGGAAAAGTTGTGCAGCCAATTAAACTCTCCTGTATCAAGTGATTTGGTTTACATCTCCTTTGAACTTAAAGTGAAATGATAATAAAGTGGTGAAAGTTCAAAGACGTGCATGTTTAATTACAACAGGTGTCTTAAAAGCATCTTTGCAGCAGCACTGGAAACCCTGTTAAGGCTTTCACTGGATCGGGGATGGATCTTTATATAAAGGCAGAACCGTACCAGCAGCCTATAGATTAATTAAAACAGTAAACTGGAAAGAGTTGCCATGGTTATGGACACATCCTAATATGGGACCAAATACTACTTTGACCACTCTTGCTTTCAAGAGTCATATGTGGACTCAACAAGTGTTCTAGTAAACAAATACCAGGAAGATACCAAAATATTTTATTTGGTGTACAGATGGCTCTAGTGATGGAAATTACTCTGGAGCAGAAATATTCAGTGCCTCATTGAAGACCAATCTGAGCTTCACATTTGGCAAGTAATGTACTCTTTTTTGGGCAGATATTTACACAATCCTTTTCTGCTCAAAGAGGATTGGAAAATTGCAACTGAGATAAACACTTATGATCTTCCAGATAGTCAAGCTGCCCTTAAAGCATTTGACTCAAACCAATTTAATTCTAGATTGGTTAAGCAATACCTCCAAACCCTGCACGCACTATCACAGCTCAACATAGCTGCATTGGGTGCCAGGGAATCAAGGGAAATGAAAGAGGAAACCAGCTAGCCAAGAAAGGCATTACAACCCTTTACTATGGGTCTGAACCCTTCTGCGGTGTAAGCAAATCATATGGAAAAACTGCAGTAGTAAAATGGACAAGAGAAGAACAGTGGAAAAGACAGCTCATTTTGCCTGGTCAAACACTATTTAAATGCATAGTTAAAGAACCTAATGAAGTCATCACTAGAGCTCCACTTAAACTTAGTAGAGGATGAGTCAGGAGTGCTATAAGGTTATTTACTGGCTATAGATTCTTCAAAAAGCACCTACAGTCTGGTATAGTGGCTGCAGATTTTCTGGTGGACAGGAATAATCTGCTAAACTGTGAGGCATGGTGTAGAAGATAATTTCATACCTTTGGAGCTCCAATTTTGATCAAGTTTAAAGATCCTATTTTAGGAAAAGGAGTCTTGGCACTAAGTAACACCAAAAAACTTTAATTCCTGTGGTAGAAAATAGGATGGCATAAAATATCATCAAAAAGTAGAAATACAGGAGGGGTCTTTGAACACTCAAACATCCCAAATACCAACCTAATCTAATGTGCTTAACAATATGAATTACCTTAATTTGTTACCTACCTATAACAATTTACCTTAATTCTGTACTTGGTTAAGCATCCACAAATTGTCATTGCAAAAGGATACCAATTTTTTTAAAACATGAGTAAATGAAACTGGAACGAACTAAACAAATAGAAAGGAATATGTACAGAGGCAGGGATGGTTCATCCATATAAGCTGTAGCACTCCCACTATAACAATTACATTTTTTGCACTTACAGGAATGTTTTCACCTATATTTTGCTATTTTGTTAAACTAAACCAGTTACAGAAAGTCTTCTCTTTTTGGGTGACTGCTCAAATATGCTAATTGAACAATATTCAACTTTCTCTGGGACCTTGGCACTGCAACAGAAAGCAGATCCTTGTCTGCACTTTCATTAGAGTGAGAGAGCAAAAGGGAGTTGAGGAATAGACATAGAACAGGTGCAGTCTGAATAGCCCATGTAGCTGCAAGCCTTTGCAGATTGGAAGGAAACCTTGGTTCGCCACTTGACCCTATCCTTAATGACTAATGTCACATCAAATTCATTCTTTATTTTCTGAAAACTAAATAATAGATATTTGTTCAGAGTAGGGAAATTTTATAGCATTGTAGAATATAATCAATAGCCACTTCTGCCATAATAATTTAGAATGTCTAATGCTCACTGAAGATGACTGCACTAACAGGATCCTTTTAATGTAGCAAATAGGATAAAGGAAAAGGTATGTGGTTACTTAGCTGTGCCTAAAAATCTAATATTCCTCATCCATAAGAGTGTTTAATCGCTAGGCAACAAAACTAATGAGCTAGACATTCTACTCTCAATGCAAAAGAAGCAAATATTCTTAGCCTTACTGAACACTGGCACAGGGAGGATAGTCTAAAATTAACAAAGCTATCTGGCTTTACACTAGCAGCATTTTCATACAGAGCCACTTTTAATGGAGGGGGAACCTGTATTTTTGTAAAAAATGGTTTAGAATTTAAGGCCCTCAATAACCTACAAAATATTGTAAAAGAAAAAGAATTTGAATGTTCAGGCATCCAACTTTAAATCCCAATTTCACAATCATTAGCATATATAGAACCCCTATCAATGATACTAAAGCCTTCCTAAACAAGCTTGACACAGTACTAGAGCAAAATGTTAATAATAGCACTAAAGCAATCATCTGTGGTGACTTTAATATAGATCTGAACAGCAAATCAAACTCTACATCAGCGCTAGTAAACCTCTTAGCAACCTACAATTTAAAATAAACTATATTCCAACCTACACGAATCACACAACACTCCTCCACCCTAATAGATCAAATTTATGCAAACTTTGACATGCATAAGTGTAAGAGTGAGGTTCTTGATCTAGGATTTAGTGAGCATAATGCACAAACAATAATGCTACCTATTTCATATAGTCTGATTCAGGCCCCAGAGGTTATAAAGAAAAGGACAATAAATGATCATAACATCCACTACTTTATGCATTTACTTAGCAAAGAATCTTGGAGTGAAATCTACGATGGAAATAAATTTAAGACCTTCATACAAACATTTCAGTTCCATCTACACATTGCAGCATTTCCATTGAAAACCATTAAGAAACAACCTGGTTATAATAGCAAACACTGAATTACTTCTGGAATAACAAAAGCTTGTGCCAATAAACGCTACTTACATAGTTTATTAAAATCTCACTCTTCCAACCTCACACTAAAAAACTCTTACAATAACTATAAAAAAATTCTAGCTAGGGTCATAGCAGAAGCCAAATGGCAGGCATATGACAAATTAATTAAAAGGGCAGGCAACAGATCAAAGGCTATATGGAAAGTAATTAAAAAAGAAACTACAGGTACCATACCCCAGGTCGGTAACATTACCCAGAGGAGAACTCAAATTATATCTCACACCCTATCAATGTAGCTAATTCTTTCAACACCTACTTTGTCAACATAGCAGAAAACGTAATAAAAAAAAACCAGCAAACAAATGACAAACACATGCTCGACTGCTAATGAAACCAGAAGTCTAATTAATGACTCTATGTACCTTGCCCCAACAAATGAATCAGAAATTTTGAAAATAAAGGATTTAAAACCAAAACACTCAGCAGGAATAGAGACTTTCTTGTCAAAAAATGTGCTCACCTAATTGTTCAACCATTAACATACTTGAATGAGTCTTTTAGCAATGGCATTTTTCCCACTTGTCTCAAAACAGCCATTGTTAAGTCACAATTCAAAAAGGGGAAAAAAGTAATATGTCGAACTACCAACCCATTGCAATACTATCAGTCTTCTCAAAAATTTTAGAAAACTTTTCTACAAGCGGCTCTTGAGTTTCCTAGAAAGGAACAGCCTTGTATCTAGAGACCAGCATGGCTTTAGAAGCAACCATTCCACTGAATCAGCAATATTCCACTTTGTATGCGAGTCCCTCAGGGTTATTGATAAAAAAGATCATGTCTCAGCTATATTCTTAGATTTATCAAAAGCTTTCGATACGATTGACCATAGAAAATTATTAGTAAAGCTAGAAAGACATGGAATTAGAGGGCTACCTCACCAGTGGATAAATTCATATCTGAGGAATAGGAAGCAATTTGTAGAAATTAAACACAAAGATAAGTTAGAATTCAAGAGTTACAGATCTAGTCCTCTAGTGATTAATTATGGAGTACCTCAGGGCTCCATACTAGGCCGTATCCTATTCCTACTCTTTATGAATGACGTCAGTTTAGATGATCCTCATACTAAGTCACTTCTCTTTGCTGATGATACAAATGTGCTTGTGAGAGCAAATAATAAGGAAAGCTTCTTAAAATCAATTCATCAAATCTCAGATAAAATAGTCAATTATTTCATTAACAACAACATTGATAAGACTGTTGCCATACAAAACAAAACAAAGATTATCTGGCTCTACAAATCCAATTCCTTAATCAGACAATTGAGAAGGTAGAAACCACCAAATTTCTTGGCCTTTGGGTCCAAAACAATTTAAAATGGGAAACCCACATAAGCCATATAAACAAAAAATTAAGTACAGCCTGCTATATGACGCGGGTACTAGCAGGGTGCACAAGGGAGCAGACCGTTAGAATGATTTACTTTGCATATGCCCACTCTTTCCTTAGGTATGGCATAATATTCTGGGGGGAGTCACCTGCAAGTAAGGCATGCTTTTTTATACAGAAGAAATTGGGTTCAGGCTATGGTAGAGGTAAGCCCAAGCACATCATGCAAACCTCTGTTTAAAAAATTAGGCATTCTTCCCCTCCCTTGCATTTAGTTATATGAAATAATAATGTTTATCCATAAAAACAACAAAACAGATTCACCCTTCATTAAGAATGAATTTGTGCATGAGTACAATACAAGGCAAATCACAATTCTACATGTTCATCAACATAACACCTCCCTATTTCAAAGAACCTTTAAGTTCATATATTCCTATTTGTTATAAAACGTTATATTATATTAGGCTTCCTACATTTTTAATACTGTAAATATTATATCTATTCCATTTTGACATGACGCACATTGATTATATTAATTCTTTTCATTACTTTGTTTTTTTTGTTGCTAATGTTTACCTTTATGTAAAGCCTATACCTGTATTTTAGTTTTTTGTCATTTTTATATTTTAAGCTGCACAATAACATTTTGTAAACTATTAAAAACACAATCATCTAATCATAGGGCTTAAGATTAATCTTAAATATTCTTAAATGTAATATTGTAAGTAATCAAGACTACAAGAATTTTCTAAATCATTGTAAATACAATGTTTATATAGTATTGACTTATCCTATACCATGGTACCCATGTACATATGTATGATCTACAGGACGAATAAAATATCTAACATTGCAAAGGAACTATTTTTCAAGATTTTGGAAATTAGTAATATCAGTAATTAGATCAGTTTCAATTACAGAAATATATTTTCTCAGATATTGTTCATTATTGTTACTACTGCATAGAGGAAAATGTAATGATGTAATGCTGGCTTTAAAGCAAATTTTGATATAACCAACTCCACTGCAGCATCCTCAATGTGAGCATTCACAGGCTGCCACTGTAAACAAATACAGCACATTGAATTATGGCATACAAGAAAGCAGTAACCTTAGCTACAAATAGTTAAAGCAGAATCAGTCAGGCTACTCCAGAGTGTGAGAAAAACCAATGTCTACTAATCATTTTTTTTTTCTTAGATAAACTCTAGCATTATGGTCAAGTTGAGTGAAATTTCTAATTATTAATATCTCAGTGTGTTGTCTAAAAACAAAGATTTTAAAATTAATTTTGTTTAAAATTAAACCATGCTCAAGAATGAAAGCTAACTGCCTCCCGAGTGATCCAAAGGATGTATATTATGGTAAAGTGAATAGTTATTCTCCAATGTACCACTTGTTCTTGTAACATAGTTGTTAAATATAAATCTATTTACAGGTTTATGCTGAAGGATTTGCTTCCAATTACTGAAGAACACTTCATCATGAGAAGCACACCTGCCAATCTATGCATTGCACGGGATATTGGTGGTCACAGTGATATCCAGGAGTGGAGCCTTCCACGCCCAATCCTTGGCACCTCACCAGCTCTTTGTCATCAGGAGTGTTCAGCCTTGATCCATAAAGAGAATGAAATGGAACATGTCCCACCTACTCCAGGATTCTTATTTGATTTTATTGAAGTTGGGCCAATCAATTAAAAGAATGCCTTGCCTGTAAAGCTCTGTAAACTACGTATCCGTTACTGCCAATACAGAATAATACCATCCATAATAAAATTTATTTAGGGATGAAAAAAAATTGTTACAAGTTGTTTTAGTTTTGAAAATATTTTGGCTCCTTTTTAGTCCAAAATATATTAGTATAAAGCCTCAATACTCTGTGTACATTGTTAAACAATGGGGACTATTCAGAACAGAAAACCTGATGAATGCATTATATAAATAAAATCAAATGGTTAAATAAGCAAATAACTTGAGGAAAGAAGTAGTATGCTGTAATTACATTCTATCAACTTTATATGTACCAATTATTAAGAAATTGATTATGAAAACTTAATGTACTTCAGGAAACAACATTGTGTTTACTTAAAGCTAAAAGATTTCTATTCGCTGTGCATTATTCTTTCAATCAGTGAAAGACAATGTAGCAAGGTTTTGTGAATCAACAAAAACATTTATGGAATGAATGAGATAAAGGTAAAATGCATTGCAGAATTTCCTTAGGATATTGCAATATAATTGAAAAGAGTATATGTCAAGGTAAATATAAATTTAATAATCTGTTTGAATTACAAATCTCATTCAGAACAGCTAACATTAGAGTTCACCTTACTATGTTTGTAATTAAATGGATAGTGTTAATGAATCAACAGTGATTTAGACAGGACCAGAGAGGTTGGTAATCTTCCAAAATATACCAACTTTCACTACCAGATGCTGTTATATAAATTAAATTTGGGTGTAAATTAAATTTTTGTGTGTCACACATTGAAGACTTGCAGACCTTAAATTGTAATATACTAATGCTTGATCTCACACAGTAAGGTCATTGAAACCACATGAGCGACATCTCAGCATTGCAGCCATTACTGCAAATCCTAAGATAAGAGAAAGACCCGATCTCTCCTCAATCAACTTCAATTCCAGCAATGTTGTGAAATCAACAGATCTTATAACTTACTTTATAGAAATAACATTTCTTCCAACAGTTATTTCAAAATTCATGAAACATTTATTGTTATAGGGGAGAGGGGAGAGAGATTGCAAATGCTTATGCTTTATTTTGATCTTCTTTTATATATTTAACATTGATTAACCCATTGATGATATTAACCCATATTAATATTTTTTATATCAACCTTTTATAACAATCAGTTGTAAGCTTCCGAAAATTTAAGTATTCTAGAAAAGAGTCAATGTCCATCATTATTTGCCCCCAAAAGATAATTACAAATTCACAACTGCTTACAGTTTTCAATGTGTGAGCAATTAATGTAAGGAAAATTACTAATGATTTTGTTTTCTGAGAGAACATGAACATTTGACATAAACATGTTGGATACATCAAAATAATTTGTAGTACTGTAGCACAAGTTTCTGTCCCCATTTTCAGATGACTACATCAAGCTTCTCCTCAGTATTCCAGTTACCTTTGGGTTGTTTAGCAGTCTTTTATCACAAGCCAATACATGTTTTAAAAGGAGCACTATTCCATACTGTACTAGAGAACAAATGCAGTTTGAGCTTATCTAGGCCTAGTTAATGCAGAGATTTTTGAACACAGACAGCTCATGTCATTAATATGACTACTCATAACAAAAGCACTTTTCAAAATGACAAGCTGATTGTAGGAATCTAAAAGAGGCTTCACAAGATGGAAAGAATGAATCAGGCTGTATGAGCACTCACAACAGATGTTTGTTTTTGGATACCCTTTTGCAAATGGCCTGCTTTTGCTTATACACCATTCTGTTTTTAAAGTCCATTCTTACCATGACACCACAGGTGATGGACACTAACACTGCATGCAATTAGTGATATGCATATGAAACAATCTGGGCTAATTAAAACATTAATGGGAATGCATAGTGAAGTAACTAATCGGAGATGAACATTAGTTCATCAAGGGAATTTGAGATTATAGGACTATGGCAAAGCAGTAAACATGGAGATCAGTGAATCTCCATTGAAAATGGTGGCAACAGTCGCCGAAACATGTCCAAAGTTACCTTATTTCAAGAGTGAAGTTTGAGTGTAATGTATGTTTTTACTCTTAATTAATTCTGGGCTAAGTTTGTGGTATCTCTGGCATTTGCCAGTTATGAGGACTTAGGAAAGTCCAGATAAAACTTGTTAGGGAGAAGGATGAATTTGGCAGGATTAAAACTACAGACCTCCGAAATGTGAGCATCACACGTTACTGCAGAGTCATCTTGCTCTGTTCATTCTGTGTTGATAGACATAAGGAAACAAAAGAATAGTTGAAACTATTTTCTAAAATAAGATTACTGCTGCGAATGAATCTGTTGACCGTCATATAGGAGACATAAATTTATGTATTAAAATCAATGCAGTCATTAATGTTTGAATAAATAAACATAATTCTAGATGGTTATGTGAAATTTTCATAAGGCCTTATTCTTAAAGGGTTCATAGTCAAAGTTCATTTGTGCTTTCATTTTATTTCATGCAGTATATCTTAACAGTTTGGTCATTAAATAAACATGATGCTATAGAATTAAAAGATATGTACAGAGCAACTCAAGCCACCACATTCTCCCTCGATTGCTGCTGTATTCCTGTAGTGTGCATGTAAATATAAGTCATGAACTTGAACCCTGTCAAGAGGATTGCAATGGTAACAATTTTTACAAATCAAATACAGTAATAGGTAAATATCTTAAATGATAAAGATTATTCAGCATCTAAAAATATGTATTTTTATGAGACATATTACAAGCTCCATGAGCTATGCATTTAATTTTAAAGAGGGAGAATAACTAAAAGCTGGACTGTTATTCATCAGTTTTTACAGGATAAGCAGTTGCTGACTGAAATATGGATGTAGACAGAGTACAAAAATTATTAATTTAGTTACTCATCAGTGATTCTTGTATCCTATATTTCACTTTTATTGATCTACTTCTTTCTAGAGCTTTGGCAATAATCTATAAATACCTTTTTTACATTGACTTGGAATTAAATGATTTGCTGTTCAGCAAGGGTCAGCAGTTGTCTGCCAAATGGTTAAAATTGACATGCAGCTTTCTCCTTGTTCAGAACAAAGAACTTGCTTTTAGTGAAATCTCTCATGTGAGCCAGTGTTGCTCATTTGGCAGGAAATTGCTGACATACTCAATTTGCTAAATATGTATTGACTGCTTAGTTATTTAGGCCAAAGTGATCAACTCTAGTTGTTGATTTGTTTCTATTTTATTTGGTAAAATGCTAATAGAAATTTGTAATAGGTTTGTCTACTGAAATTTTCCTTTAGCCATTCATTCAGTAGATTACTATAATTCATTATTATTACCTACAATTAATTTGTCTTTCTCTCTTCATTTACTTTTTACAGTACATAAATTTCATCCAGATAATAATTAAATGATGTACCCTTTGCTGCTCAAACTTTGCACTTGAAAGTTTAGTGGTTTTGTTTAATGTTGGCTGTATTCTGACATTAGTAAACAATTAATTATGCACCTTTCTATCGTATCTCAAACTGTATATAAACAGTGTACACAAGATGATGAATAATAACAAATTTGTTGAAAATTACAGACACAACTTATTGCAATGTATGAAAATAAATTATGCACTTTCAACAATATAGAAGTAAATTAATGCAAACTTGCCAGTTACCGGATAAGGTGCTTAATTTTATTCCCTGGAATTGACAAACATACCTGCTACAGTTCAGAAATTTTATCTTGCTTCTCAAAGTTTCACTCTCTTTTCTTGTGCTTAGTCCAAGAGTTGCTGCAGTTCGCCGTAAGATTTTATCAGCAAGGATACGGGAATGCCTACAAACCTTCACAGGTACTCCTGTTCAAAGAATTTTCAGGTCCTTAATTCCAATGTGAGGGTATTGATACAAACAATTTTCGCTTTGCAAATCAATACTCAGGGTTCAGCATAATTTTTAAGACATTACCGCACTTCATATCTTGAATAAACAATATGGATAAATACAAAGTATGTATAAACATCAACAATGAAAACAAATGTAAATAACCGATAATATGAAGCTTGCAAAGAATAACTAGTGCATAAAGTTCACAAACTGAAGCATATGGTTGGAACATCAACAAAGCCACTTCCAGTTCCTCTTCTGCTTTGTGACTGTGCCTTATGATCAGGAAGCCTTAATGGGTAAAACTTACATCCCTTTTTTGAGAGTGCACCAGTTTAAATACTAGCTCTCGAGTGCAAAGTTTTAGTGGCAGGAGTTTATAGCAATACTGGTTATCTGCAACAACATAGAAAGCTATTATGAGAGCCATTCAATAAAGACATCAATGGGCACTTAGATCTCTTCTTCTTCCCTTTTTTCCATTCAGTATCACTTCTGAATTTCTCAAATGTATCTCTTCTCAATTTGGAGAAGGGGGAAAGGTTGCAACAAACCAATAATTGTGACTGTAACAGCAAAGAGAGAATATTTTAGAGCTTGCGTCTGAATTGAGGTGCTGGCACATCTACCTCACTTTCATGATGTACAGAGTTCGAATCTTGGTTAGTGTGAAGTACTTGGATAAGTTTTTTCCGTGGTTTTCCCTTATCCTGAGAAGATGAATTTGAGTCACTCTCCGGCTCATTTGAGCATCATTTCACTGATTTCATTCACCGCCCAATATGACTTGCCAGGTTAAAGAATGTTATGTTATATTATGGGGAGGGGGGTATCTGCTTTGGGGTAGGACAATCATAGGATGGGTTGGGCAAGTCATAGAGGTGGTGATCATACAGAGTTGTGAGTGCTACTGGTGAAAATCCCTAAGGTTTCTTTCAACTCATTCAAGTGAAAACTTAAGAACATCAATGCGGTGCATTGATAAATTTTATAACTATGTTTTTTAATATGAAAACTAAGTTTACTTAAATCTATCTTCCTTCTTTGAACTCCAAATCATCTGAAGACTGATTCACCATAATATGCATACTTCAGGACTAAAGCTTTGTGGATATTAAAAATGCATAGTAGCCTCTGAAACTTGGTTTAGAAACAAGTTGCCATTTGTTCTATAATATCAGAATTGAATTGAATTGAACCTAGAGTGAATCATGTATCATTTCTTTTTAAGAAATACATCTGCTCAGTTCAAAAACTATTAAAGAATCAAAATAAAATTTTACTGTACATTTTTCAACTTCAGATTTAAGTTTTGAATAACAGATGTAAGATTCAATTTTAGGTTATCTTCTTAACTGATGAAAACTTTATTTATTTATTTTAAAGCTTTCAAAGTAAAGTTTGTACAGTGTCTTATTTCCGACTCACGGCCGCCTGCTTCACGGACTGCTGCTGCTGCAGCATTATATACATAAATACAATAACCTCATACTTTCATCACAGATGGTGTTGGAGATGATGTCCTTGTGCTGCAACACATCTCTCACGTCTTTTTTAGAAAATTTCCAAATTTCCATTAACATTAGTTAATTCTTCTTCTGAAGTTGCAGTCATTTTTCTGATATTGTCTTTCAGTTCTTCAAATGTATGCGGGCTATTCTTATACACTTTATTTTTAAAGTTCCCCCATAAATAAAAGTTGCATACTGTAAGGTCTGGGGAGTGCAGTGGCCTTAGTCCTTTACTGATGACCCTATCTTCAAAAAATTTCCTCAATTTCAACAAGAGATCAGCTGTATGTGCTGTAAAAGAATCTTGTTGAAAACGTGCTTGTGTGCTCAATGTGTCACAAATATTCCAGGAATGGTTTGATTATTGTATCCCTATATCTCTGTCCATTAACTGTATCCTCAAAGAATATAGGCTCTATAATTCAGTACATTCACAGTCCACCAAACACCAAGTTTTTGGTCATGCAATGGAATTTCATATATAATATCAGGTTTTTCTGCACTCCAATATCTGTTGTTTTGTGTCAATACATGGCCATTCAAATAAAACCATGCTATGTCTGTGGAAAAAATAACTTTAGGTTCATAGAGTTATCATTAATTTTACCTGACACCCAATTACAGAAATTTACTCTACTCACAGCATCATGTGGTTGCAGTTCATGAACTTGGTTTCAACTTCAAAAGTTTTAGTGGTTTTCCAAGCCAAGAATTGTGAAACTCTGTTCTGTGTAGTTCTGTGATGACCTACTCAGAACTAGCAACAGTCGCACATGCAGTGACACGGAGAAAAGTAGGAGCCAGGACCAGTTAGAAGCACTGTGCGCATGCAGCTACCTCCCGCCATTAATCAAAAATAAGGCAATGTATATTTGGGTAATCAGAAGAATAAGAGATTCATGAAGAGCTCTAAGTGAAAATTGTGGAGTATAAGCAAAGCTGCAACCTCTAAGTTACTTTGGAACTGTGTAATAAAATTTGCACAACTGGCAAAATATTATAAGGTTACTCTTGGGTGGGTGCCAGGACAAAAGAGTATTTTAGGCAATGATAAAGCAGAAGCCTTGGCAAGAAAAGGCTTTGCACAATTATTCACTGGTCCTGAACCAGTTTGTGGCACCCCTATAAATTCTGCTTGAAAAGCCATTGATGAGTGGACTAAATATTATCACCAACAAAAATGAATGCAAGCAGAAGGATGCAAGTACAACAAGAGAGTGATGAATAGAACATCTTTCTTATTAACTAAAGACATACTTAAACTCAGCAGATCCTAAATATATGATGATAGAATTATTGATGGGACTTTGCAGATTAAGGAAACATACACACAATGGCACGTTCAAAGGAGAATCACTATGCAGAGGAAGAAACAGCCTCTCATATAACCTTCAAGAGTGAGGCTCTGGGTAGGAGAAGGTATGAACTACTGGGCTTAATAAACCCAGAAGATCTTTCTAAAGAAAATGTAGCTAATAAACTACTGTTCTTCATTAGAGACACAGAGCAATTTAACTAAAACTATAAAGATAACAATAAACCTATAGGTTTCAGGGTTAAGGGCAAATAACCAGACTCCTTAATGAATTTTCTTCATAGCTGAATGCAGTCAGGTGAAGCAATAATAATCACAATCAATGGAACATTACTGTCAACTGATGCTGCCAATTGACATGTACAAAAGCCCACCCTTCCCAAATAAGACAGTTGCAAAAACAAGATATGAGGTAATTTAAGAAAAGCTGTATGGCTTTATTGAATAACTATTGTGTAAATGCATATTCCTTGTCAATGATTTGATTTATCAAGGATTATAGGCCATATCTTGAGTTATGTAGTCACTTTTTCTGGATGTGTCATTTCACTACTGGAACCATTGCAACTGAAAAAAGTGTCCTTGCTAATGCAGTGAAAGAAAGCACATTAATGTATTACAATGTAGCATCTCTGGATTAAAGGCTTCACTTGCAGACCATTTTATCTAACACAGGAGCATAGCAAAACCCTTTGAAAAAATGCCTTGATCAGTCACAATTATAAGAACCTGTACTTTCTATTGTTAAATAATATTGAAAAGTGAAGCAGAATTTCAGCTTTTGTGAATGTTGCTGCATTGATGTATCTATTTTCAATGATTTATTGAGATGTAAAGCCATGGCCCATATACAAAAATTAAATAATGGAATAATTTCTCAATAACACCCTTAATGACATGTAATGGCAGAGGCTGTTTGTTAAAGTCAAACCTTCTACCACAGTACTATATACAGCCATGAAGCTGCATGTGAAATATAATAAATTCCATCATAAACAGAGAGGTTTAAAAAATAACAGCAATGATTATTATTTCTCTTAAATTTAAATATCAAATCACTGTTACTAGCTTATCCAAATATTATTTTCAGATGTGTAGGCATGGTTACATTTACTGCAACATGAATGGTTTTCTCATTCGTAAATTTTGTGAACCCAAATGGCTCAGAAATCTTATGTAGGTAATGATCTTGTCTGGATCTTTCAGAAATCTTAAGAATTAATAAGTGTCTTTTTATAACTGTTAACACAATTTTAGCAATATAAATGTCTCCTTGTTCTACATTATTATTGACATACATTTCACATAATGTGTGTTTTCTTCAAGTAACAAATTAACTAAAACCATTCCACTATGGGCACTATAATTGCAACATTAGCATGGTAGATTCTGTCCTTGCAGAAGACAGACTCTTTTATTTTAGCCAGAAATATGTTCTTGTAGCTAGGAGTGCTGATCAATTTGTGGGGTGATTCCAGTGAAACAGCTAGATTTTTATAGGAATGACAGAGAAAAATGGGTACCAGGCTAAAAGAGCATTTCAGAAATGTGCATGATGAGGAAATAGACAAGTTAGCTGTTGCCTATCATTTTTTGACAATTTTGAAGTATATTTGTTTAAAAACATATGGCACCACATTCAGTTGAAAACCTGGTAGAAACTCTACATACTTATGAGAAGAGATTAATGAACTTTGAGTAAATATGGAAGAAAATAAACTATAGCCTCATCAAACTACCATCAGAACAGGATGTGACTTCCAACTCCAGTTCCTTGCCTATCTCAATTGATTCTGGTTAAAGATGGAGGAAAATATCCTGTGAACCGTGTTCTAGGCAAATATCTAAAATAATGAAGCTTAAGAGGTTAAGTCTGACTCATTTTTAGTTTAATTTTTGCACTTTGTTGCGTGTATTCCCAACCTTAATTTGGTAAATAATTTGCTTACAATGTTACTTATGACAGTTATTTGAGCAAAGCTATTTAAGATTAAAAATGTATTCTTCTTACCCTCATCCAATGGTGGTGTGCATCAGTACCCCAAGCTTATGAAATAATAGACAATAGTGCCCAATTTTGTAAATTAAACAGTTCATCTTTTCTCTTTGTCACTCTTCAATATTCAAAACAGAAATACAGTAAGATTCCATGATTTGACTGGAATGGTGCCAATTAATTTATATTCACACTTTTATTTGAATTGAAAGTAACGTTAATAAAACACTCTTTTTTCATTTCTTAGAGATAACTGCATAGAGTAGCACAGAGTTTCTTAATACTGGAAATGTGTAGAAAATTAAAAAGGTTAATCCTGTGTTTTTAAGATTTAACAAAAACAAATTATATTTAGCATACATATCAAAAACTGCTCAACAAATGAGCAGATTTGAGTTAATTAGAGCTAAAATCAAGTTTCAAGAACAAGTATCATTGAGGTTGTATAGAAATGTCTTTGGACTATACAGGAGTTGTCGATACAAAGATTTAGCTACCATTAATGGTTTCAACAGATTAGATGATGCATTTATAAATATTTGAACTATGTATGGGATTAATACTAATGATAAAAGACTGCAACATTGTTCTTCAGAGCAAATGTGTTTGGCTAAAAGACTGATAATTTCATTGGTTAAAATTTCAAACTGGAAGGCAAGGCATTCTTTTTTCTGGCCTGATGAATGTAATTGTGCATCCTTCGTCTCAATTCTTGCTGCCTATAAACATGGGATATTTGTCCATTCAAGCAATGGGAGGGCCAATTTATTATTCTTCCTTGAAATAAATATATATACATATAAACCTAATAATCATATACATATATTTTTGCAATATTTTCAACTTTTATCTTAACATCCTAGTAGCAAAAGTTTTGTATATCTAAATAATTTTTGCAATGAAGACCTAAAAGCATCTTAACCCAATTATTGTTACAATGAAGGGTATAAGATTTTGATATATGCACACTCAGTCATTGAAGTTGCATTTTGTGAAGTCAAGAGAAAATGTTTTATTAATAAACAAAGCACTTTGTTTCAAATCATGTTTTTAATATGTTCAAAAGTAATATTACATTTAAACTTTCTGTTGCATTATTTTCTTAGTAGGTGTTAACAGGTGCTTCTTATAGGGATTAAAAATGATTTTGATACATTTTGAAAGTTAATGTAAGTAGTTTGAAACTTTGTCTTTAAATGCCTCATGATGACACATGTATTTTCAGCCCTGCCATGTTTGGGGCCCAGGTTTCTGTTGACATATTTGTTGTTAGAATGTGAAATATGTGAAGAAAGATGCTAACATTTGGAATAAGTGAAGAGGCAGCAGTTTGTGCAAGTAATGTAATTTATATTGCTGTAAAAAGCAATAAACATGATTAAACAAAAATATACATACAATTAATTTATTAGAATTATCCTTGGAGTCAAAATATCCTTTTTGCTTTATTTTTGTTATAATGTATTTCTTTCATACAAATAAACTTCAGTATCTTAAATGACTTCTTTTTCGTAACAGTAAAGCAAGTTTCTTACATTAAGTTATATATATATTTTTTTTTTTATGGTAAAGTTTAACGCCCGCTTTAACTACTTAGGGCACTGCAGGTGGTGACTGATTGTACATGAATGAAGATGGAGAAACGGTGAAATGCGATGGCGGGGGAACCCAGAGAAAATCAGCCCCAGCGGATTTGTCCACCACAAATCTCACATGCGGTTGCTTGGGATTGAACCCGACCGTGAGGCGAATGCTCTAACCACTCGGCCATTTAAGTTATGTGAGAACACACTACAATAAGAGAACAATGATAAAGAACGAAAATCTAGTCATTTATGTCATTCTCAGTCTCTATACCACATTCTTGAGGTTGATTAATTGCAAGTTTTAGGTGAGATTCAAGATTTTCTTCTGTGAGACACAACCGTTTAGAATTTAAAACCCACTTGAGCTTAGGAAAGCTTCTCTCAACTGAAGCAGATGATGGGGGTACCATTATTGCCTTCGTTGCTTGCTTACTTAGTGTAGGCATCTTAGTGGTATGTTTCTGCCAGAAGGATAAAGCAGTAGTAGAATACAAATTTTCTTTCTGTACCATTTCTGCATATGTTGATATTTCTTCCAATGAAACATCAGTGTTGGAGAAGCGGTTCAGTTCACCTGAAGTGAAGATGGAATAAATCTGCTCAAATATGGCTAATGGTAGTTATAAATTCTGAACTTCCTTCCAGAAGATTTTTGCAGGATGGCATTAATTCATATATGTCTCAAGTTTTGTACAGGATACACCATAACTTTGAAGCACATGTAGAACTGAGTACAGAATAAGCCAAGTCTATTTGCATCATA
This sequence comes from Hymenopus coronatus, assembly GCA_030762935.1. Taxonomy (NCBI): domain Eukaryota; kingdom Metazoa; phylum Arthropoda; class Insecta; order Mantodea; family Hymenopodidae; genus Hymenopus; species Hymenopus coronatus. The sequence goes on from CM060895.1 coordinate 121,081,298, forward strand.
TAGCAGGATCTCTGCTTTCATCTCCTTCTCTGACATCCTCTGCTCAATAGTTGATGAAGATTCCACTCCTAATATCTCCTAACCAATTCTAACTCAGGGTGCTTTGTGGGTGCGGCAAATGTTCAATAACACTGCAATTTCCCTTACTACTTGAATTTGTTTCACAGATTTAACAGACGGCTAGCTTGTTTCCTTACAAAAGACGTTTACATTAAATAACTTCCCTCCACTTATATCAATTATCAGGAGCCTAATCTAACCATCTGCACATCGTTCCCCCACCACTTAAGTGTGTGGACGTGCGCACAACACAATGTAAGAGTAACTGTATAAAAATAAGAATCAAAGTCAAGAGTGTCACCATGTAAGAGATATGCTCTCTCTTATATACTGCCACTAGGTGATGCCAACCTTCGCACCATAAAATGTAACAGTATCTTTGATTGGTCCCTTGGTAGCATCATTTCACATGCTATGAAAATAAATTGTGCCAAGTTATGCACATGATGCATTTAGTAAAACCCAAAGCTTCCCTCTCACTTTAACTTCCAGCTTACTATGTCTATTTCTCCAATTCCCTGTGCTTCCTGGAGGACAAGTCACTATTCCTGTTTCACTCATTTTCATATCTTTCCTTTTCTATTTTATAGAATTTAGCCTAAACCTGTGCTCATTAGCAAGTGGTGGCTGGTGAACTGTTAGCTGGAATTAAGCTAGCTCGCCTTGCCTTAATTACCTAAACTCACTTTTAAGCATATTTCTACCACTAAATATTCACAACTATTTTACATTGCTTTCTATACACTTATAATATATATAATTTCCCTTTTATATGTTATGTCCTCCTACAAGTGCCCCGCAGCTATGTTGCTAAAATTCCAGTGTGAACATTTTTGGAACATGTCCCCAAACAAAATATAATCTATGTACAATACAAACATGTTACATATGAACAATATTAATATGTATAACAGGAGGAATATAAAACAGTTAACATCTCAATCAAAATTTGGATATGTACAACATGTATTATTTACAATTCTCTGTTGAGCCATGGTCTTTAGAGAATGTTCAGTGTTTGTATTGGCTCAACCAATGGTTACATTGTTCGTCTTGATAAGCACTAACGAGAGAAAGGAAAAAAAAAAAAATCACTTTAAAATCTTTGTTTTCGGGGTTAATATCACTGTAGTTTGTTATCCAACTTGTCGAAAACCTGTAAATTTATGGGCTCTGTTTCATAAATTTAACTTGCCCTTGCCCCCTCCCCCCTTCTTTTTTTTTTTTAAATTGCCTGTATATGTAGGCCACTTTTACATGCATTGTTGTTGTTTGCACTGCTTAAATCTGAATAACATTGGTTCAAATATTAATATGCTACCTGTGTTCTTTGCAGTGCCCTGTTCTTTGGGACGTGTATACTAAATATGTTTCATATAAGAACAGCCAATTGAAATTACAAATTACCAATGGACCCTACACTTTGAATAATGATAATGTACTATATAATTCTCAATCTAAAATTAACATACTTCAAATTATCACCATTAAATTTCAACAAATTTTCACTGTGACAAATTACTTGCTTACATGTTTAAATTATTAGAGTGGGATTTTTACACAAAAGTATCATAAATTCTCATAAGTATATCTATAACATATTATTTTACTCTTAGGAGAATCTTTAGCTTGGAACAATATTTTTTTATGTTTTAAATGGCTTTAATAGCTGCCAGTGATATATACCCCAAATTTTGTGATCTTCAACCCCTTGTAGCTCATAGGTGTGTGCGCCAAAGTGGGTTGTTATTTTCGCTGATCCTCTAAACAGCAGATACATCCTGTGGTATTCCTTACTCCAAGTAGATGATTTCTTCTTGTTTCTCACCAGAACTATATCTCCGATTTGCAGTGTCCATTTCTTTTTGTCTTTTTGCGGCTTTCTTCTGTTGATCCGCTTTTCTCTGGATTCTCTCGAGGGCTTTTTGACATTGTTCCAATGTGGTCTTTTCCTGCCCCTTAGGTAAGGTTTGGCGTGTGCTCTGGATCAACAGTTCTAGCTTTCTTCCAAAACGAAGTTTAACCGGTGCATATCCTGTCGTGGTATTCACTGAATTATTAATTATGAATTCAATATGGTGGCAGTGATCAAACCAAGCTGATTGACATGGATTAAATTCTGAAATATCCAGTGATATCCCTGGGAATGCGATTCGACATGTTCCCCTGTGGATATAATTGGGGCTGTGGTATAATTTAATGCCTCTTTCATCAAGTGCCTTACGAAATATATTGCTCTTGTGCGCTGTTGCATTGTCACGCAAAAGTGACGTTATCACTTCACATCTTGGAATGTAATCATTTATCAGTTTTTTGATGCACATTTTGACTTTTATGTCCCTCACAGGCAGTATTTTTGTATGTTTTGAAAACACAGTAGAAAAACTAGGATAAATTTCATGCCAAATGTGTTGGTTGGCAAAGGTCGGTGTGCTTCCATGCAGACTAATGCTCTAGGCTGATCCCTTCCGACTGGTTGCATTTGTGTGTCAAACTTCACGTTAATAGGTTTAGCTAACTGACACATTTTACATGTTGAAATGAATTTTCTGACTTTCTGGTGTAGTTTCTTTACATAAAAGTGTTCGGCAATATTTAATGCTGTGTGTGCAGATACAGCATGAACAAGTGACTGGTGAAAGGCTGCAATTAATAGTTGCTCCAATTTTTTGATATGTAGGTGTTCCATTTTTGTGGGTCACCATGTAGTTTGTATAAAATGTTGTGTTTGCCAGATGTGGTCTAGGATTTTGGGTGATCTCCAGTGCTGTCCTTAATAGTTCTCCTGTGTCTTCATCATCTTTCTGCCATAATCTTATATCTCGCAGGGCTTTTGTGATGCTTGTTTGTTATCTGTCTTAATTGTCATTATTTTGATCTCGTGGAATGGCCTATTGATATCTGGCAGTGAATTGCATCGCGGAAGCTGAGATAATACATCGCTGAAAACGTTAAGGACGCCGGGTATGTGTACAATGTCAACCTCATAAGACAGAATTTCATGAATGAATAGTGACAGTTTTCTACTAGTTAACTTGCACTGCTTTATAAACTCTAGACTAATATGACCCGAGTGCATTATTATTTTGCAGTTGTAAATGAATTTTTTTAACTATAGTGCAAAGTATATGGCTCCAATTTCCAGTTCACTTGCACAGGCATTTCTTTTTGTGACTGTCAGTCCTCTTGATGAAGTCGATATTAATGCACATTGTCGTCAGCATCAATCTGTGTCAATACATAACCGTAACCTACACTGACATCTGAATATATGAGGGCCTTTTTTTTTTTTCAACCTCTGATAGACTATAAATAAAAGACAAGTTCATAGAAAACAATTATAAAATAATAATGATTTCAAAAGAGCTTTGACGTTGTTTTGAAGATCTTCGTACTTTATGACGTTTGCGGAGAGCCATTCATAACAAACGAAGAGGAATGATGACTTCAGGAATTGTGAAGAACCATGACAACGCTCGTCCATACACTGCTGGCAGAACCCATCGGCTCCTTGAACAATTTTAATGGAATATTTTCGATCATCCGCCGTACAGTCCTGACCTGGCACCCAGCGACTTTCACCTTTTCCCTGAACTGAAGACGTGGCTAGAAGGGCAGCACTTTCAAACCAACGAAGATGTTCAAAACAATGCTCATTTGAAATTAATGGCGGCAACATCTTTTGAAGCGGGTATTGCAAAATTTGCGTACAGGTACAATAAATGTCTCAATCTTTCCTTTAGTGATTATGTTGAAAAGTAACCATAAGTGTACAAAACTTTTAGTAATAAAATAATTGTTTTCTATGAACTTGTCTTTTATTTATAGCCTATCGGAGGTTGAAGAAAAAACCGCCCTCGCATATGGAAGGGAATGCCATCTATTGGCCTTTTTAATAACACTGCTGGTGCAAATAATTCCTTGATTCGTTTTAACGCCTCTCGTTCTTCTTGCCAAGTCCATTTCACATTCTGTTATAATAATTTTCTTTAGCGAAGTTAATTAAGAATTTACTTTCATATTGTATGCTGCCGAAAAATCTTCCAAGTTGTTTCACATTACTTGATTCAGGTATCTGGCGTATACTTTCTATGCGTTCAGGGTTGGGTTTTATGCCTTCCTTTAGATATTATGTAGCCAAGAAATTTTATTTCGTTTACAAAGAAGTGACATTTTTCAATGTTTATCATCATGCCATACTCTCTTAATGTCGATAAAACATAGTCAATGTGGTGGATGTGCTGATCAATATCAGAATCGTAAATTAAAAAATTCGTCCACATGTTGTGGGACAAAATTGGCTGTAGTTTCCCCGAATATGGTGTGAACCGCTTTAGTAGCACTGTACTGTTAATGGAGAGCCCAAAAGGAATGACTGTGAAGTAGAAAATTTAACCTTTGTGAAGGAACCCTGTTAACTGCCTTAAATTTTCTTATAGAGGAATTTGCCAGAATGCTTGTACTTAATCTATACCCGAAAAATATTCCCTCTTTTTACTCTTGCTAACAATTGGTGGATGCCTTCGGTCCTGTAATGGTCAGGCAATGTAACTGATTTTAAATTGTGAGCATCTAATGTCATATGTAAATTACCATTTGGTTCCTAATCCAACAGCATAGATTTATGTATTTGAGTTGTAGAGTTCAATAATATTATTTTGAAGTATTTCTTCTATAACTTTGTCCACTTATTATGAACGGCAGTTGCGGCACTTGTGTGTAAATGATTGAATAGGTTTCACTTTAAATGGGTGGGTGGTACTGGTTTGGATGAAAATACTTCTGTTTTTCCAAAGTACTTGAGAAAGCTTTTGTCTTTAAGTTTCGGACAGGTCATTCGCAACTGCTACCTTGTCCATAATCTGCGCGGCTAGATCTTTGCCAGCTATCAACACCTTTTGACGAGCATTCGGAACCTGTTTTCCTGCCCCTCTCTGATTGTCGGTATGTACAAGTTAAAATGATCTGACACCCCGTTAATAGCTTGCATATTGACATAAAGTATTTCGTTAGAGCTTTCCTTGTCTGGAGTAACCTTCTTAAATTTGTCGTTTACATTGATAATGCCAATAATGAATTCTTTGTTCACTGTAATGGTTTCCACAAAAAATGCTTCCTCCTGCAGTTGCTTTCTAGGACCATTGTCAGTGCTTATAGTTTCTCTGCTGAATGGTACCTGAATATTTCTTTTTTCCAGCGTCAAACATCTGGTTTCCCATGCATAAAAACAATCTGCACCAATGATGACACCTTGTTGCAGTTGTGGCACAATTAAGAAAATTACATTCAAAATGTTATCTCGTATTTTAACCATGAGCATGGCCTGGTACTTCACCCTTTCTTTACTTTTTGAAATTGCCACTATACATTATACGTTTTTGATAGGTAATAACATAATTTTGATTTTCCTATTTAACAATTGTTGAAAATAAGCCTCTGAACATCGGAAATGTTTGCCCTGCTGTCTATAAGCACAGTTGCTTCTACATCCATTATTTCTGCGCTAATTCTAGGCAATTCATAATTCTCCATATTATCCTGTTTTGTGTAGCATTGTTACCTTGTTCTTCATTGTTGCACTTTTGTGTGGTAGAAATGGCCCTAATATCGACGATGTGGTTCCATTTCTGATCTGTGGCTCAAAATGGTTGGTCAGGAGAGCAATGACTTCCTTGTCTGACATAGGCGGTTCAATTTGTTTGCTCTTTTGTGCAGATTTTAAAACATAATCTATTAAACTGCTATGAATATTTGAGTTGTAGCGTAACTTTGTTTACTTTGTTGGTCTCCAATATCGCAGTAAGAAAGTATGTTTAAGATTCATTGTAGGACAGAGAATCTCCCAACATCAAATGTAACTAGTTCAGAGCACGCCCCTTTAAGTATTTCCTGAGAACAATTAATTTAATTTCCTTGGGAATTGACTTTAATCTAAAATATTGCTCCAGCTTGCTAATAAATTCTCTCACATGGTCTCCCTTATTTTCATCAAATACCAGTGGTGACAACTCAGTCAATAAATGGACATTTAAATTTCTGTTGCTATGAGAGCAGGTAACCATTGTTGATACACAATTAGCATGCACATTACACTCATTATGGCTATTTACATTGTTGGAAGCTTTGCCCGATAACAATGGGTTGTTACTAGGGTTTACTGACCTGTTACAATCACTGGAAGAACTTTGCAAAGTGCTGTTTTCCTGTTCCATTCTTTGCATGACATTCCTGAATTCACTAATTTCCCCATCGTGTACAGCACTCATGGTTTTAAGTATATTTGTCATGTTTTTAAATTCTTGAGCCTGTGAAGCATCTGTAACTTTTTTAAGAGCTGTTCTGATTGAGCCTTATGCTCTAAAGCTAGTTGACCTTGTGCCAAAGATTCCTGCACTTGCCCTAACTGGTTTTGAAATCTGACATCATTTGCAGCTAATGTTTCTACCTGGCTGTTGACAAATTCTGATAAAGTAGCTACCTCACTTTTGCTAACTTATAAGTATTAATAGTATGATTGTTATGAAATTAAAGATATAAACTAGGATTAGATAGCCTATTATTTTTATTGTAAATTTTTATACTTGTAATTCCTCTTTTAAGTTAAAATCTCTGCTTGTATCTGCTAATTAAGTCTAACTGTTCCCTTAATTGTAAGCTATCTGTTGCAAGCTGTTGATTATTAGTTACAAATTCTTGTCTCAAAGTTTGGTTACTATTTACAATTTGTTCTTGCAATTATTGATTGTAATGAGTTAATTCCTGTCTCAAATTTTGGTTATAGCTCTTGTCTCAATATGGACTGCGGCATCAGCATTAAATTGGCCGAGCCTTGTCCCAGATCTAATGGAGGTACATTTGTGCTGTTATTTGTATTCTGTGTTATCGGTTGTAAGTCAGAATTATTTACAATTTGTGCGTCCACCTGCTGGTCTAGAGATGGAGTAGTGGCTCCTCCCTCAGCATTAGCATGAACATTCTCTGCCATATTTACAATTTTGTTGCTCCTTAGCAGCATACAAGTACAATAAGAACAAATAAAGTATAAATAGTTTTGGTACTTTACTCTTGTCGACTGGAAGGTCTGGAAGATCTTGAAGTTCCAGTTGCATGGGTGGTGACTCCTTGAAGCGATGTGAGTGATTGGCTGCCTTCTTGACTAAAACACGTTGGGTGCCATTTGTAACAGGATCTCTGCTTTCGTCTCCTCCGATGTCCTCTGCTCAGTAGTTGATGAAGATTCCACTCTTAATATCTCCTAACTAATTCTATCTAAGGATACTTTGTGGGTGAGGCAAATATTCAGTAACACTGCATTTTCCCTTATTACTTGAATTTATTATTTCACAGATGTAGCAGACTTGTTTCCTTACAAAAGATGTTTCCATTAAAAACCCTCTCACCACTTAAATCAATTATCAAGAGCCTAATCTAACCATCTGCACATCATTCACCCACCACTTAAGTATGTGGACATGCGCACAACACAATGTAAGAGTAACTGTATAAAAATAAGAATCAAAGTCAAGAGTGTCACCACATAATTTCTTTTTTTTTTGGGGGGGGGGGGGAGAGCAGGAATAAAGGTTATAAGGATATCAGGTATATAAGGTATTTGGGAAGGAAAAAGGAAAGGGGAGAGAAAGGATTTAATACTGTGGTGTCACTGTTTATTGGGGCAACTGTGGTAGCATGAGGCCCGGTACCGCCTGAGGCAAACCAAGTAATTGTGGGTGATTGTATTATAAGCGTGGTGTGTAGGGACCTACGACATGGCGCAATGCCCTAACGCAATGCCATGGCGCAATGCTCCAAAGCTTAACATGTTGGGTAGATGGTGTATCGCTGATGTGAGTTGCTGTGTCATGTCTTGCAGTCGGATGGTCAAGCCATGAGTCTGTTGTTGAAGCAGCTCATCGAGCTGCTTGTGGACCTTGTAGATCCTCTCTCTTATATACTGCCACTGGGTGACGCCAACCTTTGCACCATAAAATGTAACAGTATCTTTGATTGGTCCCTAGGTAGCATCCTTCACAGGATATGAAAATATATTGTGCCAAGTTTTGCTGGCAATGGGTCTGCATGATGTGTTTGGGCAAACCCATAGCTTCCCTCTCACTTTAACTTACTACTTGCTTTGTCTATTTCTCCAATTCCCTGTGCTTCCTGGAGGACAAGTCACTATTCCTGTTTCACTCATTTTCGTATTTTTCCTTTTCTATTTTACATAATTTAGCCTAAACCTGTGCTCATTAGCAAATAGTGGTTGGTGGACGGTTACCTGGAATTAAGCTAGCTAATTAAACTAATTACCTAAACTCACTTTATGTGTATTTCTACCACTAAATATTCACAGCTATTTTACGTTGCTTTCTATACACTTATATATAATTTCCCTTTTATATGCTTTGTGAGCATATGGTATGCCCTCCTACAATCAGTATTATCTGATTGCAAGACCTGTATTTGTTTAAAAATACTATCACAGATTTCAGATATAATTTTGAGTTGAAGTTTAAGGGTTTTATTTTTAACTAGTCGATTTTAATTTATTATAGCAGCACTACCTTCACCATCTTCCAGGTCGATCCAATGTTTAACCACATTGAAATTGATACTGTGATATTTTCCTGCCTTCAGCCATGTGCCCCAACAAATGATTGCAGGAACTGGAGGTAGATCAAATGCTTCTGATTCTTTTAAGCATTTCAGTAAGCTCTCTCTTCTGGCTGGAGTTCTTACTGAAGCTGTTTTAACAGTTGCAATGAATTCATCAGCAATTTTGAGCTCAAATCTAATCTCTTCAGCACAAAGTTGCAATACATGCACCCAACAGGTAGAATGCAAAAGCTGAAGTGCAACTCCAGCCAATCGCCTGCCAGCAGAAAGCATATAGTTGCACTGCTCAAAATAAAACCAATAAAGCTAAACCTGTGAACGCCAATAAGATCTAATGAGTCAAGTATTAAATTTACTATAACATCAGCATTCTAATGTTGTACAATGTAATGTTCACAAGATGCAGTTTCTTGCTCAAAATTCCCAATGGAGCAACAAGAATATTCACCACCTTACGATTCTTTATATCTGTTGTTTCATCAACCACTAGATAAACAGATTTTCCTTCACATTTTGACTTGGTTTCCTGAAGGTTTTCTTCAGCACGTTTGACAAGATGTTTTTTTTTTTTTTTTTTGTAATATAACGCCCGCTTTAACTGCTTATGGCACTGCAAGCAGTCTGGTGATACATGGAATGAAGATGGAGCCCCCGGTGGAATGTGAAGGTGGGGGAAACTGGAGAAAACCTGCCCCTGCGACGCTTTGTCCACCACAAATCTCACATGCAGTCACTTGGGATCGAACCCGGGCTATCTAGGTGATAGGCGAATAGTTTAACCATTCGGCCATGGCACGGCCCAACAAGATATCTTCTCAAAGCGGGTACACTGGGAGCCGGTTTCATATTTGTAGCTATTGCTACCCAGTGACGAAACTGTTCGTTGCAGAAGACATGAAATGGAATACCAGCAGAAGTGAATGCTTTGACATTTCTTTCATGTTATCCTTTGAACTTTCCACATGCTGCCACACTTGAGGTATAGTACTAGTACGTATCTGCTAGGACTATCTGTTGAGCAATGCCCATCACTCTGTTTCTGAAATCTAAATTTAAAACTTTCCACATGCTTTTGCACAATGGGCTTCTTTTCATAATTAATGCTCTCTAAACATGTACATAAAAGTTTCCCCTTTTCAGCCACAGAATGATATATGGGAATCTAATTAACCCTTTGAATTGCATTTACAGCAGTTTTAGCATGCTGATGTTCAACAAATATGAACTGCTCTGATTAAGATTGTATACTGACCATAAAACCGTTAAATCTCACCCACAAGAAGTTCATTGTTGAACTTTTTAACTTTTCATTGTTACTGGAAATAATGTTTAATTTCTGCATTGAATCTATCATTGGAAATTAACTACTTGTTTAAAATCTTAGAATTATGCTTTATTGTGCTTTTAAAACTTATTTGTTCCTAACTCTTAGACCCCTAAAACTATGTTCTGGGTAGCAACCACATGTCTAAAGCTCTGTTATGCTTTTTATGCTTATGGATTGCATTACATGTCATGAACAGTTTTCTTCAAACTTTCAGTTAGTGAAAAGACTTGCAACACACATAGCAAGCACTCATAATTAATAAAATCAAATTAGGGTAAGGGAATTTAGGATCTTGCATACACCCTTTTGAATGTACTAATTATATAAATATCTATAAGAGAGAAAAATATAGAAATGCAAATTTTTTTATTTCTTCTCTCAGGCTCGAGTATGATGAGAAGAAACATATAAAAACCTTTATAAATAATTGCATTTTTTAAAGCCAAAATGGTATTGAGCTAAATATTAGAACCTCAGTGATGTCTACTTACAAGAGCACACAAACACCCTAACTTTTGACACCTATAGATTTATTGAGGAGATTTTCTTTGAATACCGTTAAACCTGATGTATATGTGCTAGTTAAAAATCCGTGGCATTTGAATCTGCTATTAACTGCTATAACCTGAAATATGGCAACAGCACCACTAGCACATCTTGACTGTGAACACTTTAAGGAGCTTCTGTGTATGTAGAATTATGACATTAATACATTGAAGCCCAGGCGTTTCAGTAGTTGAAGTGCCAAGAAACCCTGGGTTTTTACACCTACTTTGAGCTATTATTTACAGTACATCAATTAAATCTGTCGAAACATATTGGGGCAATCTAAAAGTATGGCATTCAAGGATTTCTCAACAAATAAGAGAATAGTCATAACTTCCGTATTGATATTTTATTTTAAATTTACAACAAGTGTCAAATATGAGTTTGAAGAAAATTGCGTAAAGCTGCTTACACTCCATTTATTCAAAGTTTGAAAAATTCTCTCTTGCAATCAAAATTTTTCACAGCTTCATTTGTATCCTGAATTTCAGCTTCAGTTCACAGAAATCGAAGAAAATGCAGCATTTTAACATTCAAGAGCACAAATGTAACAAACAGATCACTACTTTCAAAGTAAATGGTGCGACTATGCGAGAGCAGCCAGTATTACTAAATCTCCTAAAATTCCAAATAGTTGACTAAAGCACAAATCAGACAACTAAATGATAATTGATGTATGTTCCTTGTCGCATAGCCCAAGACTGAGTTAAGGTTGTGGAATAGCTTTAAAAGTGTTAAAAATACCTGTCCGGACTATGCTCGGGCGTGAGCCTCATGAATATTTTGCACGGCCTGAGTTATACTCGGGCTAAGGCTCCAATGTGTGAACTTTAGTGGGCAAAGCTTTTCCTGTGCTCCTGTTTCCATTCTATCATTACTGTATTACATCAGTGGCACTAAATTGTAGCAAACTAGGGCAGAAGTTATGACTCACTGTAGCAGAATTATTACTCAAGATATTTAACAGGACTCGTTTGGTGGCATTATGAAGTTTACATTTAAGTAGACTGTACTCAATAAAGTTGCTGTATTGGTCATAAGTAAACAACACTAAAAAGATATATCCTGAAAAGTAGATAATGTGCACAAACTGGGAATACTCACATGGTTTCTCCATACCATCTTTATCTCAACTAGGTATAATTTAATTTACATATCACTTCGTTTTTGCCTTAGAATAGATAATTTGTCATAAGATGTTTACATTGTGAGCCTAAGCTTGTAAACTGCTGACACGTCAAAAATATACTTGAGTAACTTAGATTCTAATATGTATATAATATACAAGATATTAATTGTAAAATATATTAAAAAATTTGATTTGTCAATTTATCGTAACAATATCATATGTATATTAGCCTAGTGATGCCAACATTGTGTCATCATAAATTCTTGTATATAGAATAATTTATTATATTTAACTTTTTTTGTGAATAAGGATTTTATATCTTTGATTTTTTGCAGCAGGTTGTTGAATACTTTTATATCCATATATTAGACTTTTTTTTTTTTTTTCATAGAATGTTAGTCTATGCATGAGAAATTTTATGTTAGATTCTTTCCGAATATTGTAGTGATGTCGGTTTTGTTTTTCCATGAAGATGTCATAATTTTTATAGACAGAGCTGAGCAACTCTAAGAAATTTAATGAGGGCATTGTTAATATTTTTAATTTTTTAAAAAGTCTGAAGTTTGCATGTGACATGCTTACTATTTTTTTCTGAATTCTGAAGACTGTTTCCCACCCAGGTGCATTCCCCCATAATATTATGCCATAGGTCAGTATCGAGTGAAAGTAACTATAATAGACTACATTCATTATTTTTTTTTTCTATATTCATTATATAGTAAGTATGCTACAAAACTTGGACGTCAGGTGCATGGCCTGCCCCCAGTTATACATGCATGGACATGAAATAAAATCTAAAATCACATTAACAATTATCAGAATAAACACAAAACAGCTTATTACAGGGGATGTTGGAAGTACTGTCTATCTGCACCAGTACATCTAATCGAGGAGCAATATTTGCCTCCTCCTGTCACTCCACAACCCCAAAACACACCCGCCATCCTGCAAAACCCACAATCCCGTCAGAACGTGGTTAAGTTCTCTCCGAGAACAGACACATCCAGCACACCTCGGGCTGCCCTCAACCTGCCAATTACACTGGGCTGGAGTACATCTAAGGCATCTTCTGAGGAAATTTTCATTCGCAGGCATTAGCTCAGCTTCCAAAATAGTGTTAATTTCTGTCCTGATATTTTGTGTTAAATCTTTTAATGTGGAGATTATGTTCACTCTGTTTTCCATCTGCATTAATACATCTTTAAGTGGTAATAACTTAACGGGTTAAAACTTCCTACTGTGCTATGTCTTGCTTGTATTTTAGTTTTCTTTGAACCAACTGTCCAATGACTTTTGCACCAGCCTGTATATAGCAGAGGACCTAACACTGAACCTTGTGGAATGCCATTTGTGTTAGTTCTCCTATGTGATTTGTGTGTTTGTGAGCTGCATTTTGCAATGACATTTTGTTTTAGATTTGATATATATGATTTGAACTACTAAAGATTTTACTATTTGATATTACAATGCTCAAGCTTTTTGGGAGAATTTTATGGCTTATACAGTCAAAAGCATTTGAAATGTCACAATACTGCAGTTATATTTTTCAGTAAATCTAAATTTAGCATTATTTCATTTACTATTGTGGTTACTGCAGTAATTATAGATAAGCTCTTCTGAAGCCATGTTGACAGTTTGTTAATATTTTATTTTTCTCTATAAAACTTATTAGTCTGTCGCATACTAATTTCTCAAATATTACTCAGAAACTTGTCAAGACTGATATAGGACAACAGTTTTCTATTCATATGTACCTCCTTTGTGCAAGGCATATTTCATTCTCTCTGGAAATACTCCAAAATGAAAAGATTGGTTAAATATTTTTGCAAGCAGTTCATTTATTAAACCCATAATAAGTTTTATTAGCCTGGATGTTAGTAAAATCCAGGATCCACTTGAGTTTTTAGATTTCAAACCAGTGATAATATATTTTACATTGTTAACTGTTACATAACCTAGTATAAAAAATTGTGAATTTAAGCTACTGTTTTGTGTTTTTTTAGTAGCTTTGTGCAAGCATGAAGATAATTTGTAGGTTTGGTATATTTGCGAAATAATGGTTTAGCAATTGTGCCATTTCTTTTGTTGCATTGTTGCTTAGTGATTTACATTTTTGTTTATTTTGAAGATCTAATTCACATTTAATTAGTGCCATGTTGCTTTACTTTGTTGTGAGCTTCTTTTATATATTTTTCAATGGCCATTTATTTTGCTTTCTAACTTTTTTGTAAATTTTACTGTGAAGTAAATAGTGCTGTCTATGCAATAATCTTTTCCTTACACTTGACACACTAATGCCCAGGGCACACCAATCTAGTGAGCATGGAAAACAATGATTAAAAGTGGTAAAAAAAATTGGCTCAGGAATGTATTATAGTTTTAATCTATAGTTTGTAACATATCAAAGGACCAGTTTATATCAGAGAGATGATGTTTTTCAAAATGTGTTGTTTTCATTGCTTAATACCGTGGGTTTATATTTTTGTATTTTTTACGCTTACATTAGGAAGGTTAATCAATAATGCATTATGGTTTGACAAGCTTGTCTATTATAATACAACTGCCACCTTCAAATGGAGTATTTGTAACTATATTGTCCATATTAGCATATCATGTATTAGTTACCCTAGTTGGTTTGTTACATTGAAGTCTAAAACCATAAGTTTGTATGACATTTAAAAAACTACTAACCATTCCCTTCTTTTGTGAACAATGGGAGTTTAGTGTAACTATATTGCAATCAGTTGCAATTATAATAATTTTACCATATTCTTTATGCAATTTACTTAGCAGATTTTCAAATTTTTTAAAAGGCTTCAAAAGTATTGTCGTATAGTAGGTCTCCCCCCCCCCCACACACACACACACTTTCTACTTTAGTTGCATGCACAACCACCAACACCTTCTTTTTCAGACATGTATTATTATTATCATCATCACACCGTTTCTTTTGCTGTTGTTGGGAGTGGCTCCAACTGTTCATAATCACAACTAATTCACAAGGGTTATCTGTCCAAAATGTTGTGAACACCCAAAACACTCAAGCATAGTGCATTGTTTTACTTAGAGCACATTTAATTACTTTGTAAACATCAGTTATGATAAGAATAGGTGTATAAAATATGTCAGAAATAACTGGTCATTATTTACTGAAATGTTTTGATATTTAGGATCAACAACTTCATTCACGAAATGAAAACTGGATTTGACTATAATTTAGAGGTAGGATTGCCTTTTACGTTTTTGCTATTGTAAATTTTAAAACCTGGTTTCTATCTTTTAAATATTTCTAAGATAAATTCTTAACCAAGCCCACATCTGTGGTGTAATAGTAGCATGTCCATCTCTCATTCAAGAGGTCCTGAGTTCAAATCATTCTTAGAATGAGATGAATAAGGTTTCTCTGAGGTTTTCCCTTGAAAATGTAAGCTCTAGACATCCTGGGTCCATTTGAGCATAACTTCAACCCTTTTATTCATTTACTATCCAATATGACTTACCCAGCTAAGGTTAAAAGAAAAAAAAAAAATTGTTTGATGTTACATTCACATGACTACCTACCCTATCATTCATTAGTGGGTATACAAATTATTCTTATGAAATTATTATAGTTTCTCTTTATGGATAGTAAATAGGGGAAATACAGCAAAACCTTGTAATTACACTGTTCATGGGACACGTAATAATCAGGATCATGTTACATGGGTATATGATTTATTAGGTATGAAAAATAAATGTTTAACAACAATAGGAACTACGTACAATAAATGTTGCCTAATTATTGAGCACAGTACAGTACAAAATGAAGTACAAAAGATCATTTTTATGTAAAGAATTTTCATAGTTGATTTCTGTATATTCATACAAGTAATTGTTACATTTATGCCTTACCACTTTATACTATTATACAACAACTCACTATACACTGCACAGAATACAAAAAAAAGAAAATGATAAAACACACTGACATAGAGCCTTTTGAAAGTGTTAATCCCTTACAAGAAACCAAATTTTTCCAATATCGCTGACCATAGAGGTTTTCAAGGTAAAATGCTCGAGCACTCGATCACTGAGTATTTCCTCATCATTTTTTTAAAACATTAAATATTTTGTAAAAATTAAGATTTAATATTTTTATAGATATTTTTTACCTGAAAAAGTGTTAATAGTGAGATTTGGAAGAGCTAAAGGGGATAAAATCATGCCAATCCAGATAAACATTAGCAGAAATTGTCCTTATTACTTGGTTCCTTGTAAGTAGAAGGGAAAAAATCTGACATGTTCCATTCACATGACTTTCTCTACATCTCTGTAACAAATTATAGTTAAAAGCTTATTCCATATTTACTTCATTCTAATCGAAATAAACATTAGCAGAAATGCTATTATCACTTACTCCTTATAAGTAGAAAGCAAATAAGGGAATACACTAGGCTAAAATGATAATCAAACCTTTTTAAACCAGATTGCTATGGGATTAAAATTTGTTTCTTTGTATGATAACAAGTTGACAGGTAAGAAAAGTATTGTAAAACTGAAACTAATAACAAGGAATATCTCACAAAAAAAATGTACAGGACATAAATTATGTGCTTTAAAGAGAACTATATTTTTTGTGCAGTAAGTGTTTGTTTATCTCTTTCAGTTTACCAATTATGCAAAATTCAGAAAAATTCATCCAGAATAAAGGTCTTCAGAGGCTATTCCATGAAAATTCAAGATATACATTTTGTCATGTACATATCTTAAATATAAGAAATTTTAATCAAAATTGTTGGAGCTATTTTTAAGAAAGGTAAATTTTTCAAAAATGTTTCGATGTAAAGAGCAGTTGGGGAAGGAGAAATTTTCTTGGGAATCTCCATGTCGCATCCTTGGAAGATACTGAACTTAAATACCAAGTTTGGTATTTAATGGACTTTTCGTTTTTGAGCTATGCTGTCTACACATACACACACGCACACACACAGACTTTTTTTTAATTTTTTTTTTTATTCAAGGGGTCTCAAAATATGAATTTCTGGTGAAATCTCGGTATCAAATTTTTGGGTGCAATAGAATACTTTCAATAAAAAAAAATGGCATATTATTTATGGACGCTCTTTAACTGTTGTGGTTCTCAGCGTCCCATTCTATACTGGACGTGAAAGACCGCTTAATTTTGCTCACAGGCCTCACTATCAGGCTTGAGGTTCTTTTAAGTGTCATAAATCTACGTTACAGGACTCATGGCTTTACTTCCTTCCTATGAAAGCCATGCTAAGGATTTTTACGCTCGATAAAATCCATCATCCTGCACCGGGTTTGAATCTGCGACCTTGGGTATATGAAGTTAGCATGGTAACCATTACACCACGGAGGGCGACAATACTTTCTGTGTACATTATGTACATAGTACATGAAAGAAAAACTAATGTGTTTCATTCACTGATGTCCTCTAGCTGTTCAGCAATACAACTTTTTTTCATAAGATTATTCTTTTATCTACATCATGCTAATCAAAATAAACATTAGCAGAATTAGTCTTGTTACTAGCTTCCTTGTAAGTAGAAGGGAAATAAGAAAATGCATAGGCTAAAGTCCTTTAAAAGTCAGTCGCTATGTAAAACAATTGAAATTTTAATCACTTTGCTTGCCAGGAGTAAACAAACAAGGATCGAGAAGAAATAAGTCTTCTCATTTGAGAAAAGCTTAAAGAATTCTAAACTGAAAATTCAAAACCAGCAATTAATAAATATAGTACAATCCTTGACAACATTACAGAATTGGACATCTAATAATTTAATGAAAATTAATGCACAGAAAACAAATTATCAACTATTTACACTAAGGAAGAAACTAATAAATATTTCCCTTCAACTAAAAGGAAAAACTCTCACAGAAACAAGTGAAGCCAAATATTTACATATTGTTTATGATACAAAATTAACATGGAAAAAACACATTGATAATATATAATAAAAAGCGGGAAAAAAATTACGACTATTAAAAAGACTGGCAGACAAGAAATGGAGAAGCACTACACAAACTTTAAACACTTTTTACAAGATGTATATTAAACCAACATTTAAATACTGTGAAGAGATAATATCTGCAAATATAGAAAAACTGAATATTCTACAAAATCAAATTCTTCGCCTAGTAACTGGAGCTGTTAAAACTACCCCAGTACTTGCTCTACAAATTTTAACAAATAATCCAAGACTGGAACTTGACATTGAACAAGCAACCGTCTTGCAATATGCAAAATTAATCAGACTACCTTTTAATGACTGGGAAAAAAGAAAACCACAAGTAAACCTAAAAACTCAACAGAGTTTCCTTAATAAAATCAAAGAAGTCAAACATAGATTAAAACTTCCTTACTTAAAAGAAAACATACAAACAAATATTAACCTGTTAGAACTATTTGATATTGAACACTATCTACACTTAGCTGAAGAATTTACAAAATCTGAAATCTCTTTGTGTGTTCTGAAACAAATGACACTAGAAATAATAAATTTAAGATACCCTACCAATGAATGGCTACATGTTTATACTGACGGTTCTAGCTTACCAAATAATAGTGGTACTGGTGTAGGTGCAATATGCCCTCTCTTCTCTTTCTACAAAAGATTTAAGTTTAAATATTACAAATTTTGATGGAGTGATTTCGGCAATACTTCAGAGCTTACAAAACCTACTATATCATATAAATAAATTTGAAAAAGTTGTACTTTTATCTGACTCTAAAGCAGCTATTATATCCATAACATCTGATGTAACACCTAATAACTTAAAAATTGCAGAATGCCGCAAAATCATAAAACAACTAATAAATTTAAATAAAAGATTAATACTTCAATGGATACCAGCACATTGCGGAATACAGGGTAATGAAACAGCTGACTTTCTAGCCAAGAAAGGTAATAAAATTACTTCAAATTCTTCTGATCCAATAAGTTATCACTCTATTAAAGGAATCATTATATCAACATATAATAAAAAAATTAAAGAAGATAATGTATTACAAACAAAAGGAAAACCATGGGGAAATTTATGTAATAACATGACCAGAATCACTACATTACCAAGAAAATCCTCTGCAGCAACTTTTAGACTCCTAACAGGCCATGACTGTCTCAATAACTCAATAAACATTTATTCAGGATTGATATAGTGAGATCTCCTCTGTGTCCTTTCTGTACACTTAAAGAAGATATGGATGGAAACCATCTACTCCACTGCCCAACCTTTAGTCAACATGATAATATAACATCAAAACACTGGAATGCAAGAGAGCGAATGGCTTCACTGCCAACTGCTCAACTTTAGATACCAACCAACTAATCATTTGAGAAAAGTTTAAGTGGCTTAAAGTTTAAACCAATAATCCTGATTATCTCATAAACGGTTAACTCTAGAAGAAAATTATATACATAAATTGTGTTTTTTAATGAGATCTACATTTTTTGTGCAGTGAGTTTTTGTATATCTCTAGCGGTTTGGCACTTATTCAAAAGTCATCCAGAATGAAGAGATCTTCAGAGGCTATTCCCAGAAAATTCAAGAAATACATTTTGTTTGTCATAAAAATGTCTTAAACACAAGGCATTTTAATCAAAATCATTAATCATTTTTGAGAAAATCAACATTTTCCAAAAATGTTCCATGTAAAGGGTAGTTGGCAGTTTCTCTTGAAATGCTTGTGTCAGCGAGACAGATGACACACACACACACACACACACACACACACACACACACACACATATGCGCACACGTATGGACCTTTTTTTAAAAATCTTTTTTTTTTAATCAGAGGATCTTAAAACATGTATTTGTAGTGAAATCTTGGTATCAAATTTTTGTGCCCAATACAATACCTTCTCATACACTATTTACAGAGAAAGTAAAAGGAATGCAACATTTTTACTTTCTCTAGCCCCATATGCACAATGATAG
This sequence comes from Hymenopus coronatus, assembly GCA_030762935.1. NCBI lineage: Eukaryota > Metazoa > Arthropoda > Insecta > Mantodea > Hymenopodidae > Hymenopus > Hymenopus coronatus. Next base: position 121,100,920 of record CM060895.1, read on the forward strand.
TGGATAGAGAAGGTTTTGTACTTCACCCAAAAATTTTATACCGAGATTTCACCAGAAATAAATGTTTTAGGACCCCATGGATCCAAAAAAAAAGCATTTTCAGAAAAAGGTGTGTGTGGGTGGGTGCGTGCGTGTGCAGCATAGCTCAAAAACAAAAAGACTGTTAAGTACCAAACTGTTTGGTATCTTCCAAAAAAATCCCCCCACCCCAAAGTATGCTTTACATGGAATAATTTTCAAAAATGTTGTTTATCTTAAAAATAGCTCTAACAACTTTGATTAAAATACCACATATTAAAGCCATTTCCATCACAAATAAAATGTATATCTTGAATTTTCTGAGAATAGCTTCTGAGGACTGGATGAATTTTGCTGAATTTTGTATAACTAGAAACCGTTAGAGAAAGAGATAGACAAAAATTTACTGCTCAAAAAATATCTTGTTAAAATACACAATTTATGTGATATACATTTTTTCATGAAGTTTACTGTTTATGATATATTCCTTGTTATTAGTATCAATTGTAAAGTATTTATACATCTGTCCGACAGGCTTTTCTTTTGCTCTACTCATGGCCAAACAAAGAAGCAATTTGCCATGACAATCGCATAACGATAGATTTTAAAACATTTGACCACCATTTTAGCATAAGGCATTCCTTTAGTTCCCTACTACTTTTAAGAAACTAGGTAACTAGAACATTCTGCTACTGTTTATCTCGATTAGCATTGTGTAGAGAAGAATAATCTTTTATAAGAAGTTTGTTTGAAGAACAGCTAGGGAAAGTCATGTGAGTGTAAAACATCAGATTTGTAGAAAAGGATCTATCTATGTGTGTTGAACAGAATGACTAAAAAATGAAATGTTGGTTAATTTTGTGTGTAAGTGTGTAAGTGCATGTGACATTATGAAGACTAACTTTTACAAGGCACATATTTTTAAATTTTTTTATTTTATCAAAATAGACTGTGAAGTCTTTATTTAAAAAACATTTTAATCTTGTGCAACTGGTATACATTAAATAATAGACGAAAACATACTTCTCAAAAAATGTAGACCTCTTAAACACACAGTTTGTTCCAAATAACCTTTTTTTTTTTTGTGAATAAGTCATTTTTGAGATAGCTACTATTAATTGTTCAATATTTGTCATTCTTTTAAAACCAGTGGATTTTCAGCTGTATTTCACAATTGCATGGAAACAATATGGAATATTTTAAGACTAGTAGCTCTTAAACATTTTACTATCACTATTTATTTTGTATCTATGGTGAAATGTAAAATGGAGCTGTTTCTGCAAAGGTATATGTGGATTAAAATAAAGTAGATAGAAAAATGTGCCTCTAGGAATAGTTTGTATAGCCACTAATAAAAGATAGATGGTAGAGAAAGTCCTGTGAATGAAAACTTTTTTCTATCTACTTCATTTTAATCCAGATAAGCCTTTGCAGAAATAGATGCATTATATATTTCATTAGTACTCAAATGCTACAGCTGTATCAAACATTTAAAGAACTAGGCACTATACAAATCTATGCAATCGTGAGAAAGAACTGAAAATTGAAACTAGTTGAAAGAATGATAAAGCATTGAATAAACTGAACCATTTAATATATATATCAGAAATTGATTTTGTCACAAAAATGTTATTTGAAATAAATTGTGTGTTTTCGAGAACTACATTTTTAATGCAGTACATTTTCATCTTATGTCTTATGGTTTATCAGTTATACAAAATTCCTTCAGAATAAAGACAACTTCACAGGCTATAAAGTTGAGATACATTTTTTTATTATCTTTAATGTACAGCATTTTAATCAAAATCGTTATGATCATAAAGTCAAAAACTGAAAAATGTGGGGGGTTTTCTTGAAAATCTTAGCTTGCGACTTTGGAAGGACTGAACTAAATAATAATTTGGTATTTAATCATGAGCTTAGCTATTCACAGATGCACACAGACCTTTTTTTCAAGGAACCTCAAAACATTTATTATTTCCAGTGAAATCTCTATTGTTTTTTGGAAGAAAATTACCTATTATGTATCTGGTAGAAAAAGTAAACAATTTTATGCATTACATTCACATGACTCAAACGTTTACCAATGTGTATAGAGATTATTATTGTAAACGTTTACTTTTATTTCTATTTCATTTGAACCGAGATGAATCTTTGCAGAAATAGTTTCATTAGATACTTAGTTAGAGAATACAAAGCGAACGTTGATAATCAAATGTTTAATAACTGGGCACCATATGCTGACTTGAAAATTCCATACTGTTTCCATGCACTCACAAAAAGAAACTTAAAATCCACAGAACTTAAAAGAATGACAAAGTGATGAACAAACTGAATCATTAACCTCTCTCTCTCTCTCATGGGTGGTTTATGTCATAGAAAACCTTATTTTAAATAAATTGTCTTTTTTAGAGATTTACATTTTTTGTGGAGTACTTTTTTGTCTCTTACTTAACCTTTACCAGTTATACAAGATTATACAAAATTCCTTCATAATAAAGATGACTTCACTGACTATTCCCAGTAAATTGAAGATACATATTTTACTTGACTTTTAATAGCAGGGTAGTTCAACAAGTATCCATGTTTCAAAATAGATTATGTTGCTTAGGCAAGTTGGTATCATTATTGTGTATTATCAGTTGTTATGTTGCCAAAACAAATTTGATACTGATTCATAGGTTAGTTTGGACTTGGCAGGTAATTCAACTATTCAACTTGTTTGTTAAACTGGAAAAAATGCAGTATCATTCACTTTTGGGTGAGAAATTTTGAGAGGAGATAAAAGAATTGAACTTTGTGGGGACCTTTTGCTATTTATGACAGATATTGGGTCAACAACTTTAAACATGGCAGAACATCTGTTTTTGATAAGCACCCAGGATATCTGGATATGTTACCAAGGAAAATATTGAAATAGTCCATGATATGATTCATGTTCATTATCGAATGAAAGTTTGCAAAGTGGAGAAGTCATAAGTGTGTCAACAGGAACAGTAGTTCATATTTTGTATGATAATGTGTTAATGCATCTGTGTATGAGACCATTCTTATGGTGGAGCTAGAATGTGTTAGACAAGGAAATGCTGTGTGGCAGTAATCAGAACCTTCAGGAATGAGACTCTCTATTCTTCTTGGCTTCCAGGTAGTTCTGTGACATTATTCTCTAGCTGCAAAAGGAGGAAGGAATTGCAGTATGTTGTGTTGTAAAATGTAATGAGCCATGAGTAACTGGAGTGTTGGTGCGCAGTGGTGTGTGAGCCATGGATGGTGTGCAACTGTTAACTGTCTATGCATCGAAATGCTGAGTTTCTTATTTGCAGCAGTGAATTTCACACTTTATTTGTAGACCATTTTTGAGTCAATAAAGATATTTGTTACACTGGTACCAGACACTTCTGGAATAAAGACAGGGTGTCCAGTGACTGGGAAAATCGGGAAACCCGGGAAAAGTCAGGAAATTTAAAATTTCTGGAAAAGTCAGGGAAAGGTCAGGGATATAATAAAAATATCGGGAAAATTGCTGACGTTTTTGTTTCCCCAATGCTTTAAATTCGGGACGGCTATTTGTGGCACGGGCGCAAAATTGTATGAAACCGTTACGAATTTTCCTTGTTGTCATGGTAACGAGCCTGCCAACGGTGAACTGCGCAAGTGCCGGGCTCGTAGTAGTGTCACTCGTGATTACAAGTATTATTGGCTTGTGATAGAAGAAGAAAAACCCGAGTGAGATTCACTCCTCGAAAATTAATGCAAGAGAAAATTGCTGAAAGGTAAGTGGTGATCGTTTATTATGTAAAATTATTTAGTATAGTGCATTGTCGTTTAAATTAAAATCATCCTTTTCTGCCAGCTGCTGTTTTTCCAACAATGTGAACTAACAAGTTTTGTCCTTTGCTGCTAAAGAAATTGTGAAGTTGCTTTGTTTCATTTTGGTTAACCTTTTTATGTGTATTTTAGCGCAAAACAACTAAACTAACTCAAATATAACTCCAAACATTATGTTGCATGTGGCCCTTTATAGCTTGCGTCATCTTTACTATCCTTAGCCACTAGAGAATTAGATATGTTCCTTTGTTTCATTATGTTGAACCTTTTTATGTGTCTCTGAGTGCTAAACAACTAAAATAATTAAGCCTATCTGTGGTAGCGTGTCTGCCTCACATTCAACAGGTCGCGAGCTCGAATCTCGCTAAGGGTGAGTTACCTAGATAAGATTTTTATCGTGGTTTTCCCTTACTGCAAAAGACACATGTTGAGTAACTTTAGGCTCCCTGGACTCCGAGCTCATTCAAGCATCATTTCACCTATTTCATTCATTGTCCCATATGACCAAACCAGGAGGACTTAAGCTAAAAAAAAAAAGTGTTTATATAACCTCAAACATAGCGTTCCGTGTACCTCTTAAAGCAAGCACCATATTTGCAAGCTATGGTACTTGCAATCAGCATTTACTTTTACTTTTAATCCATGTTCCGTTCGCACTTCTTTATTTTACATGCGTTTTTCACATTGTATTTTTTGTGCTTGTCCACGTAAACAGCTTGTGTTCATGATAATTAGTATGTCCATTTCCCATGCAAGTGATCTAGAGTTCGAATCTCGGCGGTGGCTTGCTTATGCCGGGATACGATGAACTTCGTAACGTGAACTTAACGTGACATAACTTGAAACTCTAACACGTTGTATTAAATGGAGCTATTTAGTATTAACTTAACATGATTTAACTTAGCGCGATGTAGTTTCCCGATATGTTAAGTGATGGTAGATTACTGATCGGTGTGAAGCGTAGAACGAACAGTTGAAAACAACTACCACCAGGAGTCATTTCTGTTACGTTAAGTGCATCCTAATAGACGTTGAATTTAACAGTAACTTAACGTTACATGGTCGCGCCGTGGCCGAGTGGTTAGTACACTCGCCTCTCACCTAGACGGGTGCCTCTCACCATCGATTCCAAGCAACAGCATGCGAGATTTGTGGTGGGCAAAGCGGCGCAGGGACGGGTTTTCTCGGGTTCTCCGGTTTCCCGCGCCATCGCAATCCACCGATGCTCCATCTTCATTCCATGTATCACCAGTGTCATCGCCTGCGGTGCCACAAGTAGTAAAAGCGGGCGCTAAACACTCATAAATAAATAATTCATGTTACATCCTTCACGTTAAGTAAAGTTCATCCTAATCCCAGCATTATTTCCTTGTTTTTACCGTAAAATGGGGTGAATATCAACGGCTTTGTATGTTTCACTGTACATAAATGCCATAGAAGTTACCCTACAGTTACCAAAATTTCGTTATATGCTAAACAATATGTGCCATCACTTAACATAGGTAATGGGAAGGAACGATTTGACACTATCAAGAAATTAGGTTGTCACGGTAATTTAACCCTAAATAGGTGTGTTTTATACAATGTTTTAGACTTTCAAGTTACGTCGCATCAAGTACATTATAATTCCAGCATAGGAGTTTTATTTTTGATAGTGTTTAACGCCCGCATTTACTGCTCTGGCACCACAGGCGAGACACTGATGATACATGAAATTGGAGCACCGGTGGAATGTGATGGCGGGGGAAACTGGAAAAAACCGCCTCTGCGCCGCTTTGTCCACTACAAGTCTCACATGGGATCGAACCTGGGCCGTCTAGGTGAAAGGCAAGGTGAAACGGCGCGGCCTGCATAACAGTTTGCCAGTCTCAAACTTGTCATAAAATGTATAGGTACGTAAAATGATTTCAGTATCACTACAGCTTCTATTTGCTACCTTATTTTGATATTGTTTAAAAAGTCCCAATTTGATTCTCACTTATGTTAATTCCATTGCAAGGGGGGGGGATTGCATTGCAAATTGCAATTCTGGTATACTTCTGGGAAACATTATTACAAATAAAATGACTAATACTTAAAAACGTTATGTGTAATCAGAAAGTTCATGTTTTGCGGACAATAGGTTTTTTTCAAGAGTAAGATTTTGCCTGTAATTTATGGCCTTTCATTTGTACAGAGATAATTCCTCCAATCTACCATTAGCTCCACTTCCCCTGTTTTTTTATTATCATCACTGCTGAAAAATAACTGATGTTGTGCAGAAGCATCATTTCAGTTTCTAATTGGGGTTAGGGGAGGTTCCTGAAAGAGTTTTTCGAGTTTAAGTGAATTTTAATGACACATTTATCCTAAAATAAATTTTTCTTTGGCTTAATAAATGTGACACATTTGTATTATAAGTACATCATCAATTATAAACCAATATCCTAATTATTTTTCTAGCTTAGGGGGAAGTTTACCCCTCTGCCCCACTTCATGATGCCCCTGATTTTTTAAAAAAACTTACAAATTATTTTCACTACTGGTTTTTAAAATTGTATTAATAAACTCTTAAAAACACATTATTGATGGTCACAAGTTTCCGTTTGGAGTGTTTTATTTGATTTAAATGATCTGTTCCAAAATTATTTTTACTGATAAGATGGTTCCTTCTTGTAATTAACAATTATTTCTTCCTTCAGACTATGACAGAGAAAGATAAGAGGCTATGGAAAAAAGAAGAGCACTATTAAAGAGGCCAAAAAAGCTAAGCTTCTAAAAGATGCTCTCCAAGAAGCAGAAGTTTTAACTGAAGAAATTAAAAAGCTTAGTAGTATGAGTTAACTTGGAATTCTGACAGTGTAAATAATGTGAATAAATGTAAATATTAGTTTACAGTGTTATGTATAATTTATGGTACCATATGATCTCCAATTACAAGTCAGTAGGTGAGTTATTAACTTATTAATTTTAACTATTAATTGTAATTAAGTAAATATTATATTGTAAGTATACTTCATTGGGCTTGTGGGTATTCTTCTTCGAGACATTTCATCTGAAGCTTTGTTGAACATCTTTAGTGGTATGGCTGAAGTACTCTTTTGCTAATATTGGCGCAACTTGATAGTATTAGCAAGAGAGTACTTCGGGTATACGTCTGAAGATATTTAATACATTTTGAACAAAACATTTAGAAAAAGAATGTCCAGTAGATCATAGGCCACAAATCAGGGTACTTTTATGTCTAATGACACTGATATGAAATCTTACTTTTGTTTTAATTGCGTTTAGCTGTTTTTTTTTCGGTCAGGGAAAATTTATCTCATGGTATGGAAAAGTCAGAGAATTTCTTGAGGATAGTTTGCTGGACACCCTGAAAGAGATACTTAAAAAATTGTTGTAGAAGATGGACAGGATGGGAAGCAAATAGCGACAGAGAACACCGTTATGGAAGAAATGAGGTGTAAAATGATGATAGTGAATTCCTCATTAAAGAAAGTGCAGATAAAAAAGACCAGAATGGAAACCACAGTGGAGAAGATGAGAAATGAAATATCTGCAATAAAAATGTAACTTTCTACCAAAATTGGTGAAGAACTGGCCAGCATGAAGAAGGATGTGGAAGAACTTGAAGAGAAAGTGAAAGATTTTGGGGAAAAGATGGAAGAGCTTGGTGGAACGATGAGACCATGACCAACATCTTAATGACCTGGAAGGAAGAGCCGAGGGCAGCACCAAAGAACTGAATGCCATGGTGCAAAGGATGTTTGATGGGAGATTTGAATATTGAAATGACAGAATGTGAAAAAACATCTTCACACATCAAGCCACCTTTTTACAACAGAAAACCAACTTTCAAAGTCTTCTGCCAACAGTTTGCCGCCATCGCCACCCTCAACTAATAGTCAGAAGAGGGAAGAAGCTGCGCAACTGATAGTCAGAAGAGGAAGAAGCTGCACAACTGATAGCAAGCCTCCAGAGGCAGATGGCAGAGGTACAAATGTGATTCCGACGTCGTTCACCAGGGAGATTTGGGAGGTCATTGGTTGTCTCCTGCCTACCATAATCAGCTTAAGACGAGGCTACAACAGCTAAGTGAGATGAAGTAGTAGTTCACTATAGCCATCAAACAGCTCTTGTGAACAAAGCCCTGGGATGTCTATAACTAGCTACATGTCCTAGAAAGCTGCCTATTCCTTTGTCAGCGGGATGACTTTATTTGTAAACAATTTTTGAGTCAATAAAGACATTTGTTTCAATAAGTTGGAGATGAAAAAGGTTGTTGGCCTGATAGATACTCAATTGATCACAGTGGATGAGCAGTGTGGTTTTCAGCATTGAAGCCACATTTGGAACTATTTAAGCAAAATCCAAAGGACTTTTTGTTTTGAAGTGTCACCGTTGATGAGACCTGGATTCATAATTTTACTCCACAGCAATCAAAAGAATAGGTTTCTTCTGGTGGATCTGCTCCCATAGGCCAGAAAAGTATTGGCAACAATTTTTTCGGGGTACAAATGGTGTCATACTCATTGTCTTAGACAAAGGAAAATTGATTACTGGACAATACTATAGAGAGTTATTGGTCCACCCCATTTGGCAAAGAAGAAGTCCTGCTTTATTACTACAATAATGCAGCAGTTCATTCATCTGGAGTTGTTGCCGCCAAACTACATGAGTTGGGTAATGAAATTGCTGCCACAGCCTACATATTCCTTGCTGAGAGAGGAAAAAAAAAAGAAGAGAAAAATGTATAATAATAATAATAATAATAATAATAATAATAATAATAATAATAATAAGTGAATATTATGATGTATGGACCTTCTTTAATCATTGTGGTTCTCAACGTCCCATTCTATTATGACCATGAAAGACTGCTTAATTTTACTCAGAGGTCTCTTTATTAGGTTTGAGTTTCTTTCAGTTGCCATAATTTAAGAACGGGACCAATGGCTCTACTTTCCTTCTGAAGGAAGCCATGCGAAGGAAGGATTTTTACGCCCAAAAACATCCACTGCCCTTCACCAGGTTTGAACCCACAACTTTGAAAACCAGAGTGGCTCACTGAGTTTCGTTTTTGATCCTAAACATGAAGAAATGGCTCATGGGAACAAAATTTATGAGGGAGGATCAAAAGCTAAGGTTACAAAGCCTGCAGTGAAACAAGTATATTTTATTTTGTACAACCAATACAGCCATGTGATAGTATACACGTTAGGTTATTTTTACTTTCTCCATATGCACTATGTACATAGTGTATAGAGAAAGAATTGCACTCCACCAAAAAATTTGATACTGAGATTTCACCGGAAATATATGTTTTAGGCTCCCCAATATCCAAAAAAAGCATTTTCACAAAAAGGTCTGTGTGTGTGTGTGTGTCCGTGTGTCTGTGAACACGATAACTCAAAAACGAAAAGTCGGTAAAATACCAAACTTGGTATTTAAGTTTAGTATCGTCCAGGGATGGGACACGAAGATTTTGAGAAAAATCCCCCCACCCCCAACTACCCTTTAAATGGAACTTTTTTCGAAAATTTTTATTTTCTCAAAAATGGCTCTAACGATTTTGATTAAAATTTCGTATATTAAACATATTTATCTGACAAATAAAATGTATATCTTGAATTTTCTGGGAATAGCCTCTGAAGAGTAGTTTATTCTGGATGAATTTTACTAAATTTTGAATAACTGCTAAACCGTAAGAGATGGACAAAAACTTACTACACAAAAAATGTAGAGCACATTAAAACACACAATTTATGTTATATACATTTTTTTCGTGGAGTTCGTCGTTTTTGTGACATTCCTTATTTTTGGTTTCTGCTATGAAAAACGTATACTTTTCTCATACAGGAATTTGTCAACTCCTATCCATATAGACAAAGGAACTTCATTGACATAGCAACCAGCTTTTGACTATCACTTTAACCTACAGTTGTCCCTTATTTCGCTTCTACTTACAAGGAAGCGAGTAATTAAGACTATTTCTGCTATTTTTTTCTGATTAGCATAAAGTAAATAGAAGTGTAAGCTTTCTAAGAATAATTTGTTGCAGGGATATGGAGAAAGTCATGTGAATGGTACACGTCAGATTTTTTCACATTGTCTCCATATTAGCATTTAAGTATTAAAGAATTGTAGGGGTGAATTAAACCGTGAAATAAACACATATCTATAGGTTGATGCACTTGTCGCTTTGTGGAATGAGTTTGAATATTCCCTCCTGGTAAAAATCCTGTCCTTGCATGTTCAGCCATGTTGTCATGGGTGTTTCACCTCCTCATCTGAAGCGAATCTTTGGCCTCCTAGGTCTTCAATAAGGAAAAAGGTGAAAGTCACTTAGATGAGATCCAGGCTGTAGGGAGGGTGGTCGATGATATCCACTCTATTGTCAATTGCTTACTGCTGGGGATATAGTCATGAATCCATGTTTCGTCACCCGTGACAATGCAATGAAAACTGTTCTCTTCTTTAGAGAACCATGGTAAAAGTTACAGACTTGCGCCCCTGCACTTCTGCTTGTGTTGGCTGAACAGATTTCGTGGAACCCATTGGGAACAAACTTTCTGGTATTGCAAAATATGGTGAACAATATGATGAATGCTTCCAAAAGACATTCCCACCTCTACCACCATATAGGTGATCCTCCTGTTGTCCTGAATCAGCTCCTCCATGCAAGTTGTGTTCAAATCTGTGGATGTAGTGCTGGGTCAGCCACAATGGCATTTTCTCTACCGGCTGCACACTTTCGACACAATTCTGCGACATGCTGATGAGACATTACAGAGTCTCCATAAACCACTATCAACTGTTGGTGAATGTTAGCTGCGATAAATGTTTCGCCCACAGAAATTGAATAATTGAATGGATTTCTTCCCAAGACCAGTTTTCCAAATGAGTTGCCATTTGTGTTTATCTTGCAGTATAGGTGTTTTTTTTTTTTTTTTTTTTTTTTTTTTTTTTTTTTTTTTTTTTGTTTTGTTGGTGTTCCTTGTTATTGGTTTCAATTCTAAAACATGCATACTTTTCTCATATGTGAAGCCATTATTTGCTTCTCTCTTCCTGGATGGAATTTGAAAACCATTACATAGCAAACAGCTCTTAAAAGATTTATTGCCAAACCTATTCTATTTGCCTATTTGACCATTGTATGTGCAAGGAAATATCATTACATATTATGTAGTAAAAGCATTTCTATGAATGTTTATTGTTATTAAGTTAAGTAGATAGCTTTTTTAAGAATAGTTTGTTGAAGAATGGGTGGAAAAAGTGATGTGAATGATACCTCAGGTTTCTTTTTCCATCTCTTCATTTTTACTGAGATAGACATAAACTAGCAAAAATAACTATAATTTCGCTATAGATTCAAAAGGAATTGCCTTAGTCAAATTTTAAGAACTGGAACCTGTCTACTAGACTTTATACTCTCTAGTGTTTCCATACAATCACAAGAAAAATTGAGTATCAAAAGACTTGAAAAGAGTAACAAAGTAGTAACAATGAATATCTTGGAAAAGGCTTATTGGCACAATAAATTTTTATTGGGAATAAATTGTGTGTTTTAAAGAAATCTACATTATTGTGCCATTTTTGTCTATCACTTAACATACCAGTTGTACTAGTTTATTACAATTCTGTTATCTACATCATGCTAATTGAGATAAACATTAGTATAATGTTCTTATTACTTACTTCTTTGTAAGTGGAAGGAAAATAAGGGAATATACTAAGCTAAAGGGTTAGTGAAATCTTTTAAAAATTGGTATTTATGTGAAATAGAAGTTTAATTTGCTTTGCATGGCCAGTTTTAAAACAAGAGAGACAAACGAAGGTGGCTTCCTGTTTGAGAAGAGTTAACATGGTTAAAAACTGAAACGAATAACAAAGAATATCTCAAAAACAGTCAACTCTAAAAAATGTATATGACATAAATATACATTTTACCAAGATCTAAATTTTTTTTGTATAGCTAGTTTTTGTTTTTCTCTAACAGTTTTATTAGTTATGCAAAATTATACCAGATTAAAGAGGTCTTCAGAGGTTATTCCCAGAAAACTGAAGATATACATTTTATTTGTGCTGTAAATCTCTTTAATATATGGTATTTTAACCAAAATTGTTAGTCATTTTTGAGAAAGGGCTGCACCATAGCTGAGTGGTTAGACCATTCGCCTCTCACCCAGACAGCACTGGGTTCAATCCCAAGAGACCACATGTGAGATTTGTGGTGGGCAAAGCAGCGCAAGGTTTTTCCAGGTTCTCCATTTTGCCCCACCATTTGCATTCCACCTTCATTCCATGTATCACCAGTGTCATCACCTGCAGTGTCACAAGTAGTAAAAGCGGGCATTAAATACTAGTAAAAAAAAAATGTTTGAGAAAAACAAAACTTTGAAACATTTTTCCATGTAAAGGGTAGTTTAGATTGCGAGCATTTCCTTGAAAATCTTTATCTTATATCCTTGGAAGATGCTAAATATTAATACAAGTTTGGCGTTGAAAAGTCTTTTTGTTTTTGTACTAAGCTATCCACAGACAGACACACACCCGCACATACACAGACCTTTCTCTGAAATGGAGTCCTCAGGGGACTTCAAAACATGCATTTCTGGTGAAATTTCAGCATTACATTTTTGGGTGAAATGCAATACCTTTCCCAGCTACATATACATTATATGTACATAGGTGCTAGAGAAAGTAAAAATTCCTTACTAAGGAAGAAAATATTTTTTTGGCATATAAATATATTTACTATACAATAGTTTAATCAACATTTGTTGGAATCATTTTTGACAATTGAAAATTTCAAAAAAAAAAAAAAAAAAAATCTTCCATCAAAAGAATAGTTTGGGATGCAATCTTTGGAGGATACCGAACTTAAATTTCTACTTTTTATTTTTAATGTTGGTGTTCTCTCTCTCTCTCTCTCTCTCTCTCTCTGTCTCACACACACACAAACACATACATGCAAGCATTTTTCCAAAAAGGCCTCAAAATGTGTATTTTTAATGAAATCTTGGTATCAAATTTTTGGATAGAATGCAATAAGTACTTCATTTACTTATTATAAGTAGATAGGATGGAGGGGACTTGCCACTCATTCAATTTAGTGCCGTAAAAAGGGCACCTACAGAAAGGAGGCACTGGGTAACACCAGGGGCGATTGCCCAGAAATGATAATGCCTCGACTGTTGGCTGCCAAACCAGGGATCCCGACCTGTATAGGCTCCAAAGTCCTCAAGGTGGGGGTCCTTTTCCCAACACCATCGCCAATACTTCCAACCCTGAAAGAGAACATGGGCGAAGGATGAACGAAATGAATGGAACGACACTGAGGGATGAAACTACCCCAGCATTCACCTTATGCCCCGGAAAACCCCTGTTTTGAATGGGCGGTCACTGGGGATCGAACCTCCCACCTCCCCAATGCAAGTTATACGCGTTACTCCCATGCTCGGTTACTGTAGGTACCTAAGCAGAAGAGAAAGGATACATGTTTTTTTTCAATGGGCCTCAAAACATACGTTTCCGGCAAAATCTCGATTACGAAATGTTGGGTGGAAGGAAGTATATACTTTTTCTACTTATTACGTATGTGGTAGAGAAAGTAAAAATTGTCACGCCCCCTTAGTTACCTAGCGCATGAACCTGCATGGCTGAGGTGTTTCGACTTATAATTCGAGCATCCATTGCTTCACTATTTTATCAATTTTACCTTAATTTAAATTGTTGATGGTACCACGCATGACACGATTGAACAGTACGGTCCGATTGAATTCAAGAGGTTGGTAAAGTTGAAGCTCACTGTGTTAAATATGGCGTAAATTAAAAACAAAAGTGCAGTATAATAATCAAATGCTCTTTTATATTTTATTGATAATTGTTTTCAGTTTTAATCGTTTCTAAACTTTTGAAGTGAACACGACGATACTTAATATTCTCCTTTCAACTAGATATTATGGGGATTTTGGTAAGTGTCGATTTATCATTTTTTCGCTCTTGCAAAGCCTGTCATTTACAACCCGAGCTTACTTATTACGGCACAATGCACTAAACTTGTGTAGTCAGCAAAGTTAGTTCGTCGGTAAGAGTTACACGGATCTCTAGTGTAAAACATGGTGTAGGGTGTAGAATTTGTATCGATTGCCATGAGAAAATAAGACGTCGTCTGCAAAGCTTCGACGCCATACTGGAAAGATACGTCATGCAGTTTATTTACTTTATTATTCCCATAGATTATTACTAAATGTAGACCTCAGAGTTTAGGCCAAATACTTATTATTTAGCACCTTTTGGAGTAATATAGGAAATAAGCGGAGATGATTCGAATCACATAACTAAAATATCCTGAAGGGTAGTTGTCTATTTTATTTCTATTATGCGTAAAATTGTCTCAAATGTTCTGAAACCATCTAAAACTAATTAACACCATTGCTAATGCCATTTTCTCCTAGAGCTGCCCGAAAGAATTATGGGAATATTTAAATTGCGGAGATTGTAGTGTTAAAATTGAATCAACAATGACACGGCTAGCCAACAGTAGGTAATTATCGTCCCTTGGCTCAAAACGCGAATGATACAGAAATTAAATATAAACTTCAAACATTTGTTTAATTTGTTCCCAGTTTATGGATTACAAATACTGTACTTCTAAGAAGAAAAATTATGCTATGAAGTTAAGGAAGAGATAAGAATTGTACGTTTTAACCACGACAGCAGCAGTAACGAATTTTAAAGGTATTATAATTCCGGGGATTGTAAAATCTTATTTTCCTCGAAATTTCATTGCTTATCGAGAAAACGTGCTGGTATGTAAGATTACTGTAGTAGTTTGCTTTATGCTGACTGAATTAATTCCATACAGCATGAAAAGTGCGACACTTTAAAAGTGGGTGATAAGATATTGGAAAGTTCAAACCAAATAAGACAAACATCATGAAAGTGGTCAGGGTGGTTGAGTTGGTTAGGTGCTGGCCTATTGATCCCGAAGTCGTGGTTTCAAACTTGGCCCAGATCATTGGTTTTTTAGTGTGGCTAACGATGACACTCCATAGATTTACTGGCATGTAAAAGCTTCTGGAGCTTTAATAAGATCTATAATTTTTATGAACTACAGAACATCTGACAATATTCATTCCAAATGATTAATCAGAGCCTATTTTCTACTTGCAATTTTTCATTTATTTAAAGACGTTTTTAATTCATGGAATAAATTAATGTAATATTTTATTTTAAATTGGATGATTTAAGTAAAATTAGTGCATGAATATTTAATTTTGTGAGATGGAATTACGTATTACTTTCGGTAAAGCTGATGGTTGCAGCACAGACATGGAAGCACACACACCCACACAATTGTCTTAAGTAATTTAAGTGACTTCTACTGGCGATCCATATTTGAAAGTGTTGAAAACATTTAAGTTGTTTAGACGTGAAAGTCGTCAAATTGCTGAAATTTTTACTTCTCAGCATCATTGGGTTTTAGCTCCACAGATCCCTCGGCTACACCCTATACTCTTCTACTTATAAAAATATTCCACAGCTACGCTTTGCGGCTTAGGGCTCTCCATATAATTTGAATTCCTAAACATAATCCTAAAAGAGAACCAAAATTTCATCAAGTTGAAATATTTACTGAAGTCTACCTTCAATAAAAAAAATATTAATAATAAAAAATATACCAATGAATTTAAAGTTCAAAAAAATTAATAATTCATTTTAATATACTCTGATACACAAGATACAATTAATAAAATTTATCTTAGGTTATGATATATTTATCTTTATCTTATGGGCTACACTTTGCGGTTTTGCATTCTAAACGTTTATAACAGACCAGTAAGCAACTACAAAGGGGCTCTAATAACAGAATAACAAAAGCACCCACTTATGAAGTAAAGTAATAATTTACTTTTTCTAGCACATATGTATAATGTATATAGTAGATATAGAAAGCTACTATATTTAACCCAAAAATTCAATACCAAGATTTCACCAGGGGTATATGTTTTGAGGAGTGCAAAACCCAAAAAGAAGCATCTGTGTGTGTGTGTGTGTTTGGGCGGATAGCATAGCATAACTATAAAATGAAAGGTATATATATATACCTACCAATTTGGTATTTAAGCCTGGCATCTTCCTTAGATGTGACATTAAATTTTTCAAGAAAATCTCCCCACCCATACCACTTTTTACATTGAAAAATATTATAAAATTTTGATTTCCTCAAAAATGGCTAACAATTTTGATAAAAATATCATTTACTGAAGATATTTGTATGACAAATAAAGCGTATATCTTGAATTTCCTGGTAATAGCTTTTGGAGTTTTCTTCAGAAGAAGACTTCTTTTACATAAGTGGAAAATTGTCAAGAGATGGATAAAAACTTACTCCATAAAAAATTTAGATCTTGTCAAAACACCCAATTTACCGTACATATAGTTTTGTTGTGGAGCTAACCATTTCGGAGATGTTGCTTTTTCTGCTAATGCTAGGATTCGAACAGTGGTACTTTAGTTTTGACTTGCTGTTGTGGCATTCTAATTACTTAAGCTATTGTGGCCTGATGCGGTTGTGCTTCTGAAAATCTTGTATCTAATGTTTAAACATGACTACTATGAGTACCGTGAATTTGTAAACATTGTGTTCATATTGCTAAATTATACACATGTGTAAGGATATAAATTTACGGTGCAAAATGGAGATCATATGGACTGAAATCCTAAGAAAATCTAAGCTATGAACTTCTCAATTCATGTGCTCTTTGGTGCCATGCAGTACCATTGCACATGCATAAAGAACCATTAGCATAAACCGGAGTGATTTTAACTGCTTTGCGAATTACTGCAGAAGTCACAATTTTAATGTGTATGTACATAACATGCCAATGTGTGATATACTTTATTTTAGAAATTTCTTTGAGAGGTATGGAGAAGTGTACCCCTTCAAGTGTTAAATGCAATTGTTCCTGAAATGTTCTCTGTTGCACCTACATGCTAATTGTGCATTATATACATTATATTTGTCAATACAAATAAATCATAGTGAGTAACACAGCAAACTATGAACCATTATAAAATGCAAACAAAGGAGATAACTTAAAAATAAAGTATATACAGAGGCTTGAACATTCAACTTTCTTAACATCTTAAACCCGATGTCCACGTGCTAACCATAGTGCTAAATAATGCCACTATGCGTGCACTCTCTAAAATCCAGATGTAAAAATCATGGTCCAGTGTGGTTTGATCAGTGGCATGCTAACCCTTAATACATTTTATGCTGTAGCAAAGAATTTAGAACTCATAGCCCATAGATTCCCTATCTCAAACTGCTTATCTTGGACCCCTTTACAATGCTCCCAATTTGTGCAGTGGAATTCTGGGACATTCTGCATATATAGAGTTATTTTAAATGATTGTTGGGGCTTCATGAATTTTTTTTTAGAAAAATGGAAAACCATTTTTATTGTTGCAGTAATGGTTAGACAAACTCTCAAAGTTTTGTTGTGCATAACTGTATTGACAATCGGTCACCACAGATGGCAGTAACAGCATTGTTTAACAAAATGACAGATAGCGGTAAGGAGAAAACTTTTTATGCTCTTAAATATCATCAACACCGATCCGTTACCATAATCCAGAACCACTTTCACCCAAAATACGGGAAGGAGCCTCCCTCCGACAACTCTATATGCAAATGGTATGTACAATTTGTGAATAAAGGTTGTTTGTGCAAAGGGAAAAGCAGTGGGCATCCTGCTGTGTCAGAAGCAGATGAGAATTGGATTAGGGATATTTAACTCAGTAGTCCTAAGAAATCAACTATGATATGTAGCAGGGAACTGCAAGTTCCTTAAACCACAGTATGGCGTGTGTTACAAAGGTGCCTAAAGGTAAAGCTAAATCGCCTACAATTGCTCCAAGCTCTAACAGCTAATGACAAAGTCCTTCGTTTTAACTTTTGCTTGGTACTTAGGGAATATTTTGAAGATGATTATCTTTATAGATTAGTTTTCAATGACAGAGCTACTTTTTATGTGAATGGAATGGTAAACGAACAAAATGTTCGTATTTGGGGTACAACAAACCCCTATTGTTGTGTGGAACATGCGAGATTCCCCTAAAGTGAATGTGTTCTGTGCCGTTCCAAACAAGAAGAACAGACAGTAACAGGGCTGACTTACTTGGACATGCTCTCAGAATGGCTGTTACCACAGTTAAGTGATGACAGGGACAATTACGTGCTGCAACAGGATGGTGTACCACCTCATTTCACATGGAGGTCAGAGCATTTTTAAACCAAGAACTTCCACAACAATGGATGGGATACAGAACAGAAGGTGATCTGATGCTCTTATCCTTTCCCTAAGTTCACCAGATCTACTTCATGTGATTTCTTCCTGTGGAGATATGCTAAAGATCAGGTATTTGTTCCTCCTCTACCAGCGGATATTCAGGAACTGAAGTAGTACATCCAAGCTGCCTTCAAAACCATTACTGTTGCCATGTTGAATCGTATGTGAGAAGAGATGAACTATCCAGTAGATGTGTGTAGAGTGACAAAAGGTGCATATATCGAGCATTTATAATGTCTGTAAAAAAACTTTGAGTTACAGTACACAATAAAACAAGATTCGTATTCATATGTCAATTGCACTGTGAGTTATGAATTTTTGTAACCACGGCAATCATTTAAAATAACCCTGTGTGTGTGTGTGTGTGTGTGTGTGTGTGTGTGTGTGTGTGTGTGTTGCGGTGTGTGTTGGTCTTTCTTGTAGTTTTTATATTTAGAAAAGGAAGCATACCATTTTCTTCTATTTCAGCTGGGAATTGGATAAAGGCTCTTGTATATTTAACAACTGCAAGGTATCCTTGATTAGTTTTCCATTAACTATTGCCAAAATGTCATCAACATAAACCATAATTTAAATATATGTGGGAATGCAGAAGTAGTGTATCTTTGAAAATGATTTGTATATAAGGGCAGTCAGAAAAGGAAATAGCAGGTTGCCAATAGATAGACCTGATATGAATGTGAAAAAGGTACATTTATACAAGTGCTGGTAAGTTCCAAATAGTCATCCAACAGTTGTCCTTCAATTTCCAATGATGATAACATTCCTGTAAGTATTGCACTAATTTTTCTTTAGGGATGATAAGAAACAGTGTGTTCACTGGAAGAAAACCAAATAGTTATCTTTTCCTAACCTTACGTCTTTTATCTTTTATACTAAGTCCAGTCAGTTCCTAATACTTTGGCTCTCCAATTTGGGCAACTAGTTGAAATTTTTGTTCAGCCATTTGGCCAGAAAATAAGTTGATATATTTTCCGATTAATTATTGGTTGATCTTATTCTCTGGTTTATCTATTTTTGGTAAACTATAAATGGTGGCTGTTACAGGGTTCTGAAAAGTAATACCTCCAAGCTTTTTCCGGAAACACCCTTAAAACATTTAGAATAAAACAAACTGTATTACCACTCTACATCTTTATTCTTCATGTCTACATACTTATTTTTCAACATAAATCACCCTGGCGATGAACACATTTCTCCCAACGAGAGACCAGTTTGTTTATACCGTCACTGTAGAATGTTTGACCTTGTTGACTGAGCCATATCCTCACCTCTGCTTGCATCGCTTCATTTGTATCAAAGTGAACACCTCGAAGGTGTTCTTTAGGTTTAGGAAACAGATAAAAATTTGATGGGGCCAAGTTGGGACTGTACAGAGGATGATCAATGACAGTGAACTTAAGACTTTCAATTCTTGCAGATGTTGCAGTGCTTGTGTGTGGTCTGGCATTGTCATGCTGAAGGAGAGGGTGCTTCATGTGAGGACGAACTCTTCGAATACATACTTTCAATTTGTGGAGGGTCTCGCATTACCTAGCAGAGTTTATGGTGGCGCCTTTAGGTATGAATTCCATATACACCAGACCTTGAATATTATGAGCATGGCTTTGCTGCTGATGGCATAGTTTTGAATTTTTTTGGTGGCAGTACTCCATTGATGCTCTCTTGCTTTCAGGGTCAAATGGTACACCCAGCTTTCATCACCTGTCACCCTCACACTCAAAATGCAAAAGAAATTGTCGAAAGATATCCAATATCCCATTTCATGTCAGGGGTTAGCATTCAAGGCATACAATTTTTTGTACCACAGTTTTGCAATCAGGCTTGTACACTCTTGCTAGATATGCCACACTGATCTGTGAGCTGTGTGTGTTATCTGAGGATTTTCTCTGATGGGTTCATCAACACGATTCCGATGAGTCTCGCCGGTTGCCATAAGTGGTCATCCACTCCATGCTTTGTCACAGACGTTGATGCACTTGTCACCATACATATGATACTATGGATTTCAATGGAGGCACTTTTCTGCAGTTAGAAACTCGATTACAGCATGCTATTTCTGACACACCAACATAGTCATGTTACATGCTGCTATGTTTCATGCTACAAATTGGAGCCCTCTAGCGCCAGATGGTTGTAACTTGTTTAGTGAAGCAGGAAGGATGACCAAGTAATATGCATGACATGAAATACCTCCATTGATATTGCGAAGAACAGAATAAAAATTTTGGAGGCTTACTTTTCAGCAAGTCCTTGTAATTTATAGCTGCCCAAATTTATTAGCATATAATGATTGCTTTTTATAAGTGATTCCACTTCTTTAATACATTTTCCCACTTGGATGTCCTCCAATTTTACATACTTCTAACATTAATGTGGAGTGTGCAGAGATACCAGGCCACATTCGCTTACTGGGGAATGAACTGGCTGATTTGGCAGTAAAGACAGAACCCATACTGCTATTTCTTCTGTAACATCCTAAGATTTTAGGCATGTGCATAGAGTGGTGCTTTCATGCTAGCATGAAGACTGGTCAGCTCTCTGCAGAAACAAGCTTAAAGCAGTGAAGGACCTTCCAAAAAACTGGATAACTTTCTTTTGTGTACCTCGCCATGAGGAAAGGATATTGGCTTGATTGTTATATTGAACACGCAATTTTACACATGGTAGTTAGCTTATTAAGAGGGAATCTGCACATCTGCCCACTATGTAGAGAAGAATTGTCATGTGATGCTAGAGTGAATTCCTCTAGCACTAATTTGGGGATCTCTGAAGCTGCTGGTCAGTCTTGCAGAGATCATGGCAGACGATAGCCAAGCGGTAGTTAGGGTTTTGAAATTTTTATCAAAGGTAACTTTTTAAATACCGAGGTATCTAAAACCTCCAAACTGGCTGCACAGTTTTTCCACTGGGTGTGTGGACACATGATTCTACACTGTTGCTGTAAATAAGGTCACGCTTCTGATGCAATTTTGCTCTACTCTGAAAGTGCAGTATTGAGTTTATAGTGATATGGTGTAGATCAGTTATTATGAGTGATTTATTATTTTGTCCTGAGTCACAAAGTGTGTTATTGCTCAGCATATGTTTTCTACTGCACAGCATGTATTTATTTATGATTTTATGTGTTAACTCAGTCAGCTCGCCAAGTGAAAGCATGATTTGCAGAAAGATTTCCAGGTGTAAAAGTTCCAATAAAGTTCAGGCTGCAGGAAGTATTCAGATTAAGAAATCTAAAAGATGACACACAGTTCTTACCAAAGAAACATTAGACAACATCGGTCATCATTTGGAGAATTCCTTCTAAAAATTGCTTAGGCTCTGTGTGAGGAAGTACTAAATTGCTGAAGTTAAAACCATGCATTTCTTATGGCTCTGTGTGAAGAGGTATTAAAGGTGCTGAAGTTAAAACCATATAAAATAACTGAGCACATGCTCTTCAACTAGGTGATCCTGTAATTCAATGCACATTTTGTGAGTGGACTCTCAATAGAGCATCCAATCGCGAAACAGACCCACATTTAATATTTTTCTTGGACGAGGCTTGGTTCCACCTTCATGGATATGTGTGTACACAAAATAATTGTTATTGGGGTCTGAGAAACCTAATATTGTTCATTAAGTGTCCCTTCATGATGGAAAAGATGGTGTATGGCGTGGCATTAGCAAAGAGAGTTGCAAGGCCAATTTTTTTAAGTCAACAGGTGAGGCCCGTACATACACCAATACAATTTTGCCCCTTTTTTAGAGAATTAACAGACAGGGAGTATAATTTTGCCTTTTTTCAATAAGACACTTTGCAGTGGGGTCAATCTTTTGATGAGAACAACTGAAAGTGTGTTTCAGGACAGAATTATTAGTAGAGATTTGTGACCCTCTCAGTCCCCGGACCTAATCCCCTACGATTTCTATCTCTGGGGTAACTTAAAACATAAAGTGTACAAGACAAATCCACATGCCCTGGAAGAACTAAAGCAAAATATCTGCCAGGAAATTGCCAGTGTTTCTCAGATGAACTAGTGAGTGATGGATAGTCTCCTAAATAGGTGCCAAAAATGTATGGACTACAACAGTGGTCATTTTCAGCATCTCCTTTCATAAAGTTGGTAAATAAAGCCTTTAAAAGTAGTTTTAAAAATGTTGTATGGTTTTATCTGCACCTTTCTGTGATAGCAGCAGATGGCGAGCACCGAGAACACGGATAGGCAGAACACAGCACAGCCAGTTCACAATTTTATGACACATTCCTTATTTATACCATATTTTGTATAATTTTTCAAAATAATATTCTAAATTCATCTATCTCTGACTTTTACCATGATTAGTTTTATATACATTGAATTTTATTGCTTACTTTCCTATTATTTATATTTATTATTTTTTTCTGTATCGATATTTATATCTGGCTTTTGCCATGATTTGTTTCATAAGGGCACTAATGATCTAGTAGTTGAACAACTTTAAACACCAATTATCATCATCATGGAAAAAATTAAGAAATGCCTAACAGACTTTGGCATAGGAGAACAAGGGTAGCTCCTTGAGAAATGCATCAAACTGCTTCCTGCCTCCAAAATCAGAATAGAACTTGGAGTTACCATACAAAGGCAAAGGCTTGTCTTTGCTTGTGTTAATAAATAGACTCCATTTCAGAACCTTAACAGGATAAAGAAATGAGCAGATGCTTCTGAATAGCAGAGTGAAAACATTTCTAAAACCAGTACGTGGTTAGCATACACTTACTGTTTTACAAATGAGCATATAAAACATGTAATTTCTTTAATACATTGCCTTAAGGACAAAAAATAATGTTTTTCCCTCTCTCTACCACATACAATATACATAGTAGGTATAGAAGGTATTGTATTCCTCCAAAAAATGTTATAAAAATTCACCCAAAATATGTTTTGAAGTCCCCTGAAGAGAGAGAGAGAAGAAAAATTAAATACCAAACTTGGTGTTTAATTTCAACTACTTCCAAGAATACAACACAAAGATTTTCAAGAATGTTCCTATCCACAGACTACCTTTACATGGAACAATTTTCGAAAATTATGATTCCTCAGAAATTACTCTTAACAATTTTGATTAAAATTCTTTATGTGTAAGATATTTTTATAACAAATAAAATGTGTATCCTTAATTTAGAGAAAATCTTCTGAAGCCCTCTTCATTCTGTATGACTTTTTTTATCTTCTGGTAAACCTTAAGTGATAGACAAAATCTTACT
Source organism: Hymenopus coronatus (assembly GCA_030762935.1). NCBI lineage: Eukaryota > Metazoa > Arthropoda > Insecta > Mantodea > Hymenopodidae > Hymenopus > Hymenopus coronatus. Next base: position 121,124,338 of record CM060895.1, read on the forward strand.
ACACAAAAAATGTAGAGAATACTTAAACTTTTCTAAACAGTGAAGTCATCATTCATTTTTCTTTAGTTTTACTCCTGGCCATACAAACAGAACTGAATCTCAAACGATTATTACAAAATTATTCTTCTAATTCATACTAATCAAGCTAAATGTTAAATGTTCTTATTACTTGCTTCCTTGTAAGTATAAGGGAATATACTAGGTTAAAGTAATAATTAAATCTTTCAAAAGCTGTGGTTATGCAATGAAATTTAAAACTGGTTCTCTTTGCATGGCTAGGAGTAAAACAAAAGAGATATGAGACAAATAACTAGGTATCGTTTGAGAAAAGTATAAGTATTTTAAAATTAAAGCTAACAACAGGAAATGTGTGATTAACTCCATATATAACTTGTCTTTTAACAAGATTTACAACTTTTGTTTGGTAAAGTTTATTTATCTCTTATGGTTTACCATTTGTGCAAAATCCTCCAGAATGAAGAGGCATTCAGAGGCTATTCCCTGAAAATTCATGATATATACTTTATTTGCTATATCCCAATATCAAATTTTTGGGTGGAATACAATACCTTCTCTACTTGCTATGTATATAGCACATGTAGAGAAAGTAAAAAGAAATCAACAATACAAGCTATCTATAAAGAAAATGACATGGTTAAAAATGTAATACATAGGAAAAAATATATAGTTGCAATCTTTCTTTATCTTACTAAAGCATTTGACTGTGTAGACATATATACATTAATTACTGAAATACAAAACTATGTGATTTCAGTCCTACCATTAGAACGGCTAAAATTTTATATACAAAATAGTCAATACTGTGTTGAAATGATACATAATTCAAATGAAAACTTAAATAAAATCAGATTATTATTTAAGAAACTTACTCATTGTGTTCCACAAGAATTATATATAAACTGCCTATTCAAAATAACAAAAGAAGCACTTGGATTAGAATTTGGATATGCTGATAATACAATTATTGTTATAGGAAAGGGAAATGCATAATGAAATGTGCAAAATAAATTAAATTTACTATTTGAAAAATATCAATAGAGCTAGGAAAACTAGGTATGAAAATAAATTCAAATAAAACAGAATGGTTGCAAATCACTTTAGGTAAAAAAATCAAACCAACATTTAGTTAATCTTAGGCAATAAATAAATAAAGCAAGAAAGTAACAGAGACAAACTTCCTATGATTACTAAACACAACTAAACTGGAAAAAACATATTGAAAAAATAGCTAAAAATAAATACGAGATTATACAAGGGGAATTGAATAAGTGCTTAGAAAAAGATAGAAAAAAAATTTTGGTGGACTGTTTTTTATTAAAATAAGAACTGAAGCTTTCCTGGCGACATTTTAATTCAAAATCTTCTCGGGCTTCTAGCCAGGTAAAAGCTTGGCTTGACACCAACGTTTCGAAGAAGTGCAGCTTCCTCGTCTTCAGGGTGAACTGATGGTTTGAGCTTGCGGAGACTGGTATTTATAAGAGCTGGGATGAAGCTAACATCTGATTGGTTTGTGTGATATTATGGCCTGGTATTTAAGATGACTGAGACATGGGCACGGACTTCGTAGAAAACTATTTATAGCAGTTATATACGCGTTTCTGAACACCAAAGATCAATAAGGCTTATGCAACCCGAAAAATCTGGACTGGCTGAACACTGTATAGAACAGAGCCACAGAGCTAACTTTACCAACACCAAGATAGTGGCAAAGTGTTCGAACTACTGGGAAAGGAGAGTAAAAGAAGCTTTAGCCATCTCATCTGAAACAAATAATCTAAATTGCGATTCTGGCCTATAATTAAGTTCAGCATGGACACCAATGTTAAAGAGCCTTAATACCTAATCCTCTACCTGCAGTCTTCCAAGACTTATTTTCTAGCAGGTGCGTGCTCAAACACAAAACATTAGCTGTTTTTTATTGTTTAACATAATCACCTTTTAGCTTGATACACTTTTCCCAAGGTTTCTCCAACTGTTTTAAGCCTTCAAAAAAGTAGTATTTCGGAAGGTCCTCAAAATAGGCATCTTTTTGGGAGATGACCCCTTTGTTAGACATGAATCATTTTCCTGCTGTACCACTTTTTCAAGTTTGGAAATAATAAAAGGTTCACTGAGGGCCAAATCTGGTGAATATGGCAGATGTAGTAGTTTGAACCTTAATTATACAATTTTTACCATTGAATCTGGACTGGTGTGTACCCCTGCATTGTTTTGATAGAAGAGAATCTTCTTCTTTGCCAGATGAGGGCATTTTTTCTTGTTTCCTCCGTTCAACCAGTGCAATAACAATGCATAATACCCTCCATTTATTGTGCTTCCTTTCTGCAAGTACTCAATGCAGATGATTCTGTGTGCATCCCAAAAAGCCAAGGCCATCACCTTGTCTGCAAGTTTCACCACCTTTGCCTTCTGCAGAGCCGGTTCTCCTTAAAAACCCACTGTATTGACTACCTTTGTCTCTGGAGTATAGTAATATATCTCTGCTTCATCCGAGTTATGTATTGATGCAGAACCTTGTCAGGATTGCGAATGAAAAGTGCCAAACCAACTTCCGAATAGATCACACAATTGTGTTTATTCTCCGTTGAGAGCAATTGCGGCACCCATTTTGTTGAGATCTTTGGCAGACCAAATTTTTTGTGAAAAATTGAGAACACTAGGTTGTGATATACCTGTGGTCTCTACTATTTCGCAAACTTTGATTCGTCGATCATTCAAAACCATATCCTGGATTTTGTCAATCATTTTGGAAGAAGTCACTTTTACTGGATGTCTGGAACAATGTTCATAATTTGTGGATGTAGAGCAACGCTTAAATTCATTTGTCCAATTGTAAATTGTTGCAAACAGAGGAGCAAATGTGCCATGAACTTCATGCAAATCAACTTATACCTCTTTCGGTATTAAGCCTTTTAAATAGAAGTGTTTAATCACTGCATGAAACTCATTTTTTCATCTTTCTAAATAAGCACAAGATTGTTGATTCAATTGCCTATGGCAACGAAACCATGTGATGGATATAGCTGAAACTTTAACTGCAATCTAGTAGGAGAAGACAGTAAATACATACTTTTTTCAGTGCTATGAGTATAATTTCTTGGATTTTTTAAGGACATTCAGCCCCTCATATCACTGGTCTTGTCTTTGAACTTATTCTTCCAATTCTAAGCACATTGAATTCCCAACTGCTAGCTGTAGGCCTAGTTTTTCTGGAAGGATTTCTTCTATCAGTAGCCATGCACATGTATCTCTTGACTCTTCAACTCCAAATATAATCATGTTCATTTTGTTCTTCTTTTACATTCTGTTATTTCTTCTTGTGGTTGTCCTACCGAAGTTATCAGGGTTTCTATTCTCTTCTTTTGTTGATTTTGTTGTCCATCCTTTATTCCGTCGCTTTTAAATCAATTAGGCCTTCAATGATGATTTTGAGCATCCCCAAAATCTTGTTCATTTTGGCTCAGGGTTTAACTCAACTTCTGCTAACACCAACAGCACTGTTAAAACTAGCTTATACCATATTAATACCACTAAGCATCATTCCATTTCCACCTGGAAGAATATTTGTGCTATTAAATAGCCTAGTTCTTGCCCTATATATCTATATTCATTCCCATTTCTCTCCCTACAGAGAGCTCTTATAAACATGTCTGTCTTCTCCCACCTATCATCAGCAACCAAGATATTTTTTACAATATGATAGCCATTAGGGTGCTGTGGCAACCAAGAAATGAAATATAATTGACTCAGCTACTTTATGAATCTTCACAAAAAACTACATTGTGATTTAGTTGAACTTGAGCAAGGATCCTATGAAAACATTGCACATAACTTCACAGTGGCTTAGTCCAGCTTAGGCACAGTCCTCTTAGAAAACTCACAACTTTTTTTTATGTAGCAAATTTCTTAATAGATTTCTTCTAATAAAGGTGCTTTGTAACTGGTGTGCAGAGTCACAATTCAATTTTATTTTTGCTGGAGATGGCTAGGATCTCATTTACTGTACTGTCTCAATAGTCTTTGAAATGCTGAAATTTGAATCCTTCATCACATGGCTGAAAGATTGAGAACAATTTCAAGTAAATATTTGCCAGGAAAACCTCAGTTCATATTTTAATAGAAAGATTGTTGTAAACCATTATTAAAAGCTTCTTCACTGCCTCTTGTGGTCATGCTGACCATATGTCTCTGGTTAACTTCTTAACAGGAAGGTGAGAAGGTCTCTTTAGTTCAGAATTTGTTCCTTAGTTTCAAGAAGTATGAATCAGAATATAAATGTAAGTGTGATTTAATTTAAAATAAAAACCTAAAGAAATATAACATTCAAGATCAATATATACTATAACAAGTCAAAATCTTTGCCAGTAAGAAAGTTTTCCGAAGTCAAATTTGTTCATATAACATTAGATGTTAAAGCAAGCATATACACTGAGAAAGTACAGGATGTAATTCATTCCCTCTGTGTGAAGCATTGGCATGCTGCCATGTGATGTAATAGAATGTTTGTAAACACTAGGCCTTCCTCATCTGTATCTAGTGTTATCTTTTTTTGAGTTTGGTGGTTTACTTTGGATGAGTCCATCAATATTTTTTTACTAAGGTGCTGTACAGAGCCGTAATAGTTAATCAAACTACTGACTCGACAAACTAATACCACATAATCAAATTACTTTTGCATAGTCTATTGTGATGCCAGTTTTTAACATAATTCATTTTACAGAAGCTTTGCTCGCAAATATACTTGGAATAAATTAAATATGATGTAAATATTCACAATTTGGAAAAAGAATCCATAGGAATGGTTTAAGTAACCCCCAGTCTCTTTCTTTTATTACATACAATTTTGTGAAGCCTCTGGAAATGATACTTTCAATGTTTTGAAGATGATTTCTGTTTATGTTTCTTACGAACAGCACACTTGATATCGACCACTATATGTATGCAAGTATGTATGACTCACCAGCATTTCCTCCCCTTGACTGGAGTCAGGGAAAAAACATTCAGTTTGTTGCAAGAGTTACTATGGACATGCCTGTGCTAAAGGTTATACACACATAAAGTTTACTTTATTGTTTTTACTTTCTCTATTTCATACATAGTGCATAGATAGGGAAGGTATTTCATTTCACCTAAAAATTTGCTACAGAGATTTTACTACAAATGCGCATTTTAGGATCTTCTGAATAAATAAAAAATACAATTTTTGGTAAAAAAAAAATTGTGTGTGTGTGCGTTTCTCTCCCTCCTCTCCCTCTCCCCAAAAACAAAGTCTGTTAAATAACAAACTTGATATAACAGTTTTGATGAAAATAATCCATATTAAATATATTTTCATTCTGAATGACTTTTGCATAACTAGTAAATCTTAAGAGATAGACAAAAAGTTACTACACAAAAAAGTAGATCTCATCAAGACACATAATTTACGTCAAATATATTTTTGATGCATTTTGGTTGTTTTCTAAAATGGAAAGACAGTATTAATTTGTTTCATCCTGGTCAGGCAAAGAAAGCAGAATTTTAATATTGCCATGAGCCACTTAATTATTCCAGACAATATTACATACAATACAGCTTTACCCATGCTTATGACTGGCGGTGAGCTCAGATGGAGCATTATATCAACACTTACTATGGCATGGAGAGGACCAGAAATCTATTCTGTTAAAGCAAACACTGGTTTCACTTCATAAAAATGTATTCACCAAATAAAATAATAATATTACATACTTTGGTTTATAAAATTATCTGGCTTGTTTGCAGATCTGCTTAGTACCATGCTGGCATCCATGCTAGCGACTGACCCCAAGCGATATTAACTCAACGGCTTGCAAAACTTAACGCCTCCCCCACTCTACGGCGTGACTTTGAACCAGCCAATCATATTCCTGCTTTACTAAAACCCAAAGCTATACTAAAGTTGTGAATCCAACAATTCCTATTTACACATACACTTAGTTATTTTATACTAATATCCCCAATATTATTCCTATATATCACACCCCCTCCAGCTTGGAAGTGTTAACTTCCCTTGACAACAAAAACACAGCTGAACAATAGTAAAAATGCAAATACAAGAAAATATAAAGAAAACAACCTTAGCCTACTATGCAATTTATAATGACCTCTGTGGGTCTACTACAACAATTTAGACATTAATATTTACAATTAAAACCTCTATTAACAGTTTTTGTGGACCCTGAAAATAACAATGTAGCAATTCATAATAACCTCTAGGGTACCTCAATTTTATAAGACCTAAAGAATGTTTGTCACCCCAACCTGTTTGTATATGTGCACCCTGAAAATAAACTTTCACCATTAACACTGCTGTATCCTGAAAGTCTTGGTGAAAATGTGGCAGAACCTTGCCACCAACGGAACCTGTACTAGGGGGAAGCTCCCCCAGCAGACATATAAAAGCAGTTGCAGAAAATCTCCACCAATGACTTGAGCTGCTTATACACTTGTGGCACCCTGGCCTCATCATAAATACTGCAACAGGGTACTCTACAACTGCACTCTACAACAAGGTGCCCACAAATATCAGGGAACAATAATAACAAAGATATACAACAATATCCCACAGAGAACAACAATACACACACACACACACTCGCACACCTAAAAGTAATTAACACTGAACATATTTTGCTGATCAGCCATGCATACAATAAGTAACAATACACTATACAATAAAACAAAATTCACTTAACCTTAGGCTAGCTCTAATAGTATTATTGTTTTTGGTACTAATGGGTGGTATGAATAAAAATGAGACGCATCTTATGAGACACCACTTGCAGAAAATGTGAGACACAGCTAGTCTTGAGACATGTCTCGCTGATTTGTTATGAATAAAAATTTCCCCTCAGAAGTGAGACGCGCTATCTGCATCTCATTTACGTGCTACTATTATCTGTGTGTAAACAGATCAACAACATATTGTTGCATGAATGAAAAGGGTTTATTTCAGCTTTTATGAATGAATTTCTACGATTTATACTATCTAAATGGATAAGGAAACATTACATTTTAATTGTGTTTCACAGAATAAAATCGCAGTTGTCAGATAATCAGAACTTTGCAATGACCGGTATAAACAAGATTTAGGAAAAATTCTTGTCAGGGATTATAATGAAATTTATTTAGGAAAATAAACAATTTGAAAAGCAGAATAAAACGAAAAATAAGATGTTCCATTCATATGACTTGCTCTAGCTGTTCCACACACAAACCATTCTTTTATCTACATCATGCTAATCGATATAAACATTAGCAGAAGTCTTATTATGTACATCTTTGTGAGTAGAAGGGAAATAAGGTAATATACTAGGCTAAAGCATAGTCAATACCTTTAAAAACTGATCGTTATGTGAAACAGAAATTCGGTTTACTTTGCATGGCAAGTAGCAAAACTAGAGAGACGAAACGAAGTAGCCTGTTTTAGAGCAGTTAACGTACTTCAATATTGAAACCAATAACAAGGAATATCTGGAAAACGGCCAACTTTAAAAGAAAAACGTATATGACATAAATTATATATTTTAACAATATCTACATTTTTTGTGTAGTAAGTTTTTGTCTATCTCTTTATCAGTTATGCAAAATTCATCCAGAATAATTCTGGAGGCTGTCCCCAGAAAATACAAGATATTTTTTTTATTTCTGATGCAAATACCTTTAATATACAGTATTTGAAATCAAAATTGTTAGAGTTACTTTTGAGAAAAACAAAATTTTCACTCAATTTTCCATGTAAATGGTAGCTTGGGGTGGGGGGATTTTCTTCGGAAACTCCATTTCCCACCATTGGAAGATACAAAACATGAATACCAAGTTTGGTATTTGCAATTTTTACTTTAATGTATTTAATTTAATAATTAATAAAGAAAAAATTCATTCCAATGAATAAAAATTTCTTTTGAGCTCTTCTGCATCCCCCCTCCCCCACACACCGAAATATTTCAATTTTTTTTAATCAGGTTACCTCAAAACATATTACCGGTGAAATTTCGACATCGAATTTTTGGGTGGAATATAATACCTTCTCCACCTATTATGTACTTTATAAATACATACATGCTAGCGAAAGTAAAAAGCAAATGCTTTACAAAGAACAACAATTCTGTACAGCGAAAGAATAGAAAAGAAGGTTCTTGAAATTGATAGGAGAAACAAATCCTCTGAAAACAGTGAAAGTTAAGAATAAAACATTAAAAGAGTATTATTTTTCATATCTATTATTTATTTAGTTACTTTGTAATAGACATGCTTCTATAAAAATTCCACTATGTTACGGAGTGCAAAAATCTATTTTTTTAGAACATAACAACAAGTATCATATCTCATGTGCCATAAAAGACAAAGATGATGAACATGAGCATTACTTTTATATGTATTAATTTGTAACTGTGTCAATAAATCCAATAATTTAATAACCCTCATAATAACTTAATTGAAATAACTCAAAAAATTGTACTTATTAAAATACCTGTAGTTCCTGTTAAATATATTATAGTAATGTTGCTTTAGTTATAAAAGCCTACTCATGTAATCACGTTTTATTCTTGCTATTTGGGTCCTAATATACCTGTTTATTCTCCATCATCACTGTAGTCAACCTCATGTTCATGATCAACAGTATAAGCTGGTCTTCCTGCTCTTACTCCTCTCCACAGTCTTGTACCCAGAATCTCATAATCATGTTCCTGCAAATGTTTATTATGGAGAACCATACAATATACATAAACAAAGGTATGTATAGCGTTATTTGTTATTAAATTATTTTAAAACATACCTGTCATGTATTATAACATGTTCCTTGGCGAGATACCTACATAGGGCATTTATGATGTCCATAACCACCATCTTTAAGAAATAGCGCATACATATTATTATTATTAATTGTTATTATTATTATGGATATTTCTGCAGACATCGGAATTTTGTTCCTGAATGGAACCATGCCACTTGTAAACAACGCCTTTTTTGGTTACGATTTTGTCTACATGAAATTTCTGATTTTTATTATTATGATAGGGTGTAATCTAAAGCTCAAATAATTGCATCACGGAATTTATTGCACCCTTGCGAAGTTGCAGCAAACTTTCCAAAAGGTTATGGATACTGAATGCAGAGAGGCCTCTGTATCTTCTGGATGTTGCACTGATTTCCAGGGTTTACTATTCGCGGTCGAATGGTCAGCATTCTGGTTTTTTACTCAAAGGTCCCGGATTTGATTTTCGGCTGTGGCAGGGAATTCTTTTTTAACTACAAACATCTTCTATATCTACAGAGTCTCTAAGTATGTGCGCACGCATGTGTGTGTAATGTAAACTAAAAAACGCTGTTAAGAACCTTATAGTTCAGTGAAAAATCACCTGTTGCTTCAGGAAGGAAATGTTGTATAAGTCACTACATATTTTGCTTTAATCTTGAAGTTTGTTATAATTTAGTTCTTCAGAATCCCCCCTGATTTAATAAAGCTTCTTCTGCGCTCAAAAAACTCCAAAACTGGTACCAAATGTGCTTATAATTTGTTATAAGAAGCTGCATCTCATGTGTTGAGACACTCTGAGGTGACTTAAAAATTCATGAGATGTGTCTCATGAAAGTGAGACGTGGCTACTTTTTATTCATTCCAAAACCTAGGACTCATCTCATTATGTAAGCATGTGAGATGGTCGCGATCAAGGTCACCTTGAGTTTTTTCATACAAAAGTGAGACGCGTCTCAAAACTTGCAATTTTTGAGACACGTCTCATCTTTATTCATATCACCCAATATTTCACACATGTGCACATATTTCTTTTCTTATTTTTTTCATATATACTAGGGATCCCTACATACCTAAACCAAAATTACTACTACCCACACAGAATCTACATTAACTACCCAATAACAAATACTTCAACCCTTACTCACATTATACCATTAATATATTGTTACGTGGACCCCATTACACTGTGTTATTTGAGAACGGTTGGACAAAGGAAGATAGAATTACCACCATGTTTAAATGAAAGATACAGAATCCATTTTAACTATATATTTAAATAAATGATTACAGAATATGGGCTGCAATATAGGTACTTTAACAATAATTAATGAGTGGCTAGAGCCCGGTCAATTCTGATGCAAAACTATTAATAAATTGTAACAAACAAATAAATTCTCAATAAGTTATAGCTTGATAATTATTAACAAAGAGGGTTAGCCATTCGCAAATAAATAACAAAAGCCCATTCAATATTTCTCAAAGAATTACAGTTTCAATCATAATTGCAAAGACATGCATTCCGATGAAAATCCAGCCAGCGGAAATATAACAAAAAACTAGCTGACAAAAGCCTGTAATGACTATCTGGATTCAAGCACAATAAATATGTATATTTATTACAACTTCAATACACTAGGGTGCTGGTTCCCACACATGCACATGCAAACAATTTAACATGATATTAAATTCAATACCCTTTCATGTAAGGTAAAGCTCAACCCATTACACATCGGTTAATAACTCCAATATAACCTGAAATCTGTTTTGGTTCTCGCTTACATGTGCCAATGCCCAATTTCACTGCCATGGAACCCAATACCATCCATTGCATTCACAATGAAATTGGCATTAAACGCAATATACCATCCCACAAGTTACTTAAATCCCAGATTTTGTAATGCCTGTACACCTTTAAAACATTTCATGCATGCTACAATACCATTCATACAAAGACCCACATGAATAATTACGGAAAGACCTACTGGTTTTCACACCGCCCAAATGGCTTCCGTGGGACATCGCAGGTTGATAATTGCGAGCAAGATGACTGTGTGCTTTCCAGCTAGGAACTGATGATTGCTTCTTGAGGCTTGGCAGGTGTCTCCTTCCTGCTGCTTCAAGGAGAGGGGCATGCAGAGGGGAGGGCAAGCATAGCTAACTTGAAGAAAAGTCATTTCTGCCATATGGCCAGCGTTACAAGCTCTCACAAACCGATCAGGTTGCACGGTGCCATGACCAGATTCCATCACAATATCTACACATACATTAAGCCTATGCACAACTACAAAATAATGAAACAAACTGCAGTCTCAATGTCACTGCTACCACATCTGTGAATATATTGTTTTTTTTTGTTTTTTTTATGTGTTGAATCCCAAATATTTTAGGTGTGTAATCTTATTATTGTTAAACCCACAAAATAATATGGCAAAAGATCTGTAAAGCAGTAAGAAAACAAAACAAAAAATAAACAGAAGATCCATATCTTTAAACAATTTAATTCCACAATGCAGCCACATACTTAACTAAGTTACTTTCATTTAGAGTACACAACAAAATAAATTCACCATACCTCATCCAATGAGTGCTCATCATCTCGTTCACAGATAGACACAATGTATCCACCACACACACTTTAAAATCTCTACATCTGTAGGCATGTAGTAGCAACTTTACCGAGCAGGAACACCATAACATCTATTTTCATGCCCAAAATATTTCTTTTAAGATAATGGCGGCTCTTTATTCAGCTTGACCATTTCTTAACTTTGTAAAACTCACATTTAGTTCACATATACAAATCTATTAATAAACCTTGAATGAGTAAATGACTATATTATGCCAAACAAAATCATAGTCGACTTCTTCAAAATTTTTATCAGTTACCAAGTTATATGACATCAAACAATTATGACACAAAACAAAAGAATATTTGACCAGTATGTGACATAGACATCACCAAAAATACATTGCAAGTCAAAACTGAAATAAAAATTTACAAAGTTTCCCTATGCTTAAGTAAACATTAAATAATCATTAGTACTTGTGGCAGATTGTTATTTTACAGTCGATATGGACCTGTGGGATCATAATAAGGAAAGATGCATGATACATGAACGGATTGCTGCTTAGCTCTGGGAGCATTAGGGCGACAAACCACATAAATAACAGGTGTGATCACAATCTCAAACGGACCCAGGTACCTATGGAGAAGTTTGGTGCACTTTCCTTTTTTCCTAAATGGAGTGAACACTTTGACTAGCTGACGTAAATTATAATTAATATCTCTATGTTTCTGATCATACCTGTCTTTTTGTTTCACCTGCCCTCGGTTGATATTGTGGATTGCCAGTTTGCATGCTTTCTGGAGGTCTTGGAGGCCTTAACAAATAGGTCATTAGAAGTTGCCTGAAGCTGCACCTGAGGAGTATTTGGTACTAGCCTGCACAGAAGAATTGTATGAAAAACAACATAAGGTAAAACTGTGTCCCAATTTTTCTATTTCTCGTCCACAAAATGGTTTAACTTATTTAATAGCATCTGGTTAAATCATTCTGTAAGTCCATTACAAGCAAGGTGGATGAACTGGTGAAAGACAAAGATTTCAGTAGTTCTTGGGTGACATCACTCAGGGACCCCTACCGGATAACAAAGCTGCAGAAGCACCATGGCAACAAATAATTCTGTGGAGGTTAAACTTGGCTATTGTCTGTCCAGCTTTAATTCACCGGTAATATAAACAAAAGCAACAGGTTGCAACGGTTCTGATTGGTTGCTGAAAGTTTTACCGCTTGTCTAAAAAAAATAGTTCCTCTTAATTTCCAGAAAGAAGTACATAAATATCATATAAGATTATGCACTGTTACTGAATTAACATAGTAAGGGTTATTAATAAACAGAAATTGGTTGAATTTTAATCATTATTTCTGTATGCAACAATGCACATGTGTTGTGCTGTTCTTAAATTGCAACGGATGATTTTCAGTTACCAGATAGAGAGTGTACTGTAAGTAACAGCGGAGGCGTGTGATACCAGTGTAGTGAAACAAGTGAGGTAGACCTCTAAAAAATGGCAAGAAAAGAATTATTCCTAATGAATATAATACGTTTGTGAAAAGTACCTTACTTTTGCATTATATAATATTCTCTATAGAATTTACTGGTATTTCACTAAATGGCATACAGCGTGCAAAAATTTAAATCATCTAAGATGCAACATTTTGTGCAAGTAGCTTTTCAACAAGTAACAGCCGAAAGTGCAGTAAATGTATATCGCACATTGTTTGGGAAGAGCAAACAAAATGAGATTTGGAGGGAATGGTGGACATGTCGTTTACCAACTAATTATCAATTTCAGTGTGACAAGAGTGCAAATGCTAAAGGTGCATTTTGAAGGAGTGGAATCACCTCCATTTTCAGATTAGCTCTTCTGGGTAAGTCAGAGCATTATGAAGTTATTAAAGAAATGTGCAATGTGCGCTTGTTCATCTGTGAGTGCTAAAATATGCAAAAAAATGTTCGAGTGATACACGTATGCAATACATCAGCAAACTTTCAAAACATGTCTTCGTTTTGTAATTTTATGGGAGAATTTTACATTTCATATTGAATAACGACTCATTTACTATTTTATTGTGTTTTATTTATTATACATTTCATAGAGATAATGGTCATCTGTGAACAGTGAAAGTAGTAAGCCATTTCTTTCCCTACCAAAAGTAGGTACGTGATTTTACAATTGTACAGCAGACGAACACAGCTTAGCACCACATGGCGGAAGAATAGATTCTAGTTTGTTTACATCGCCAGTGAAGTTAGGATGGACAGATAATATATGAGGAATAATAGTAGCTGGCAAAGGGGCATACCCGACCCAACGTGTAGCATACTCAGTTGCAACAAGTAATTCTAACACATGAGACAAACTTAACATATGCACTCACATTAACAAATTAAATATTTTAAGAAAAACAAAATAGCAGTACTACAAACAAATATTTTGACCTCGCTTAAAAATATGCAAACCTGATCACATGGTATCAATACTTAATTTTTGCACATAGCAGTGGAAGTATGAAATATTCCCACAAAAGAGCCACAATTACGCCATAACAACCAGATATATAATTTTGTTTATATAGATGTATATTTTTTACATAATCAAAATTGTGTTTATATATCTATGTATATTTTTTACATAATCAAAAATAGATCAAAATTTAATTAGAAATACACAAATTTGGTATGTGGAAGAAAAAAAATGTATGCAACAATTAGATGCTTCTCTTAACTCACATCTACATGCTAACCATGTATACACAATATACATGCAAATTACTTAGTTATATGTCTCACATTTCACATAAAATAAATGTTTTTCTCCACACTTTGTAACCACGTGGGGAAAATGGCCATTGGCTGCTACTAACTTGCAATGCACATCAAGAACACAGATTATAATTTAAACATTTTCATACTTCCACTAACTACCTGGTGCCTAGCACCAATATATCATGAGCCACTTAATTATTAAACATACAATGCAGCTTTACCCATGCTCATGACTGGGGGTGAGCTCAGATGGAGCATTACATCAACACTTAACAATGGTATGGAGAGGACCAGGAATCTATTCTGTTAAAGCAAACACTGGTTTCACTTCATAAAAATATATTCACCAAATAAAAGAATAATATAACATACCTTTAGTTTATAAAATTATCTGGCTTGTTGGCTGTTCTGTTTAGTACCATGCTGATGTCCATGCTTTGCACAGCCAAGGTGGGGTAAACATCTTACACCTTCATGGCTAGCTAACGACTGACCCCAAACGACACTAACTCAACGGCTTTCAAAATTTAATAGCATGGCTTTGAACCAGTGCAAAACTTAAAGCCTCCCCCACTTTACAGTGTGGCTTTGAACCAGCTAATCATATTCCTGCTTTACTAAAACCTGAAGCTATACTATAACCATCACTCCAACAATACCTATTTACACATACATTTAATTATTTTATGCTAATATCCCCAATATTTTCCCTATATATGACAATATTATCACATAGCTATCAGCTTTTGAAAGATTTGACTGTTGCTTTAGCTTCTTAAAAGTTCCTTACTCCCTTTGTGCAAGGAAATAATATAATAAACCCATTTAAACTGATGTTTAGCTAAATAGGCATGAAGTAAATAGAAAAATAAATATAAAAATAAACTTTTGTAAAAATTTTTTGCATAGATAAGCAAAAACTATGTTAATGTAACACATCAGATTTTTTATTTATTGTTTCACTTCTAGTCAATATGGAGATAGCACTTTCACAAAGGGTGAGCTAATCATGCATTAGTTTACTTTCATGCCAACCAACTTTATTTCCAGAGCTGAAGTAACTTACTATTCAGGCTATATGAATAGTACTCTCACAATGCTTAATTTTCTTAAGTGTTCACGATTAAAGGTATGTTTCATTCTTTTCTTTTTAGTGTTTGTACTGAACATCATTGAGTTCACAGTGTGTTATTGTAAAATGGAGCATAAAGTAGAAGTCAAAGAAGAGGGAGCTGTTTCAGACATTGGCTTGCAGAATGAGGAACATTATCTTTCTTTGGATGCAACAGAAATTCAGAATAACAATGCTGCTGTGTACAGTGAAGTCTGTGGGATGTATATAAAAGTAGAAATTAAAGGAGAACCTTATTGGCAGGAAGAAACATCAGAAGTGAAATACCAGCCAAAAGCATTTTCTGTTTCAGATATTGAAATACAGAATGAAATTAGGGTAAGTTTTGCATGCATAGTAAGAATTCTTGTATACATTTTCCATAGCATGCAGTTGACATAATACACACTATTTCAACTATTGCTTGTTGCTTTTCAATGCAGTGTTTCTGCTTTTGGTTCAATACAAAGTGATTCAGAAGTTTTTTGACAGTTAAAGAAAAAAACAGTTAAAAGATTTTTGTTTTTGCATAAAAAAGTTTTTTTTTTTAGAAATGTATACACATGCAAGTTTAAGTTTACAAGATTTCACCAACTCAACTTAAATAATAATAATAATAATAATAATAATAATAATAATAGAAAATTAAAGTTTATTCCAATGAATTAATTTTTTTTTTATAGAAGTCTACAATTAATGGGAAACTTAATACACTTCAGTGTAGTGGCCCTCTAAGTCTAGGTATAGCCCCATTTTTGCTGTGTAGACTGGAATACTTTACCTAGAAAGAATTATCTTGCCTATTGCTGCAGTTATTTATTGTTCCTACTATTTGATGATGTTGATCTGTACACCTGAACATAATGGAACCCTAGGTGACAAGGCCTGAGGGTTTCAATTTAGAAGATGATCCCCAGCAAATTCATCTAATAGGAAAGATTTGGTCTAGGCATTATTTAATAGTTCTGGTAAAATGAAGTGGCGCATCATTCAGTGGAAAGGAAGTAGTTTTTGCAGCTGCAGTTGCAAAACTTACTTTAGCATACCAAGCCCTAGCTTTTGTTTGTAACTGCACCACGCACACGGATGTCTTGCAAGTTTTTATCTTAACATACCCATCTGCACATTTACCTTAAGTGAGTTCCGGTCTAAGCTCTGGAATCTGTCCAAATTCCATATTATTAAAATTAAATTAATTCAAGTTTTATTTATGGATGCTCTCTTTAACTGCTGTGTTCTAAGTATCCCATTCTATATTGGGCTTGAAAGACTGCTTAAGTTCGCTCAGAGGCAAATAAGCTTGTGGTTCTTCTATTATGCAGCATCACTGGTTTTACTTCTCTTCCAAAGGAAGCCATGCTTAAGATTTTCATGCCTAAATTTCCTTATCCTCTCTTGGTTATTATGTCTATGCACATAACCATATGTGTAAAACACCTTTTTATTGATTAACATTGTATTATCTTTCAGATTTTTATTGACAACTGCATCTGACAACACAGAACACACAGCCTGTTGAGCTGCAAAGTCCTCAGGTTCAAGCTTGTGCATTATCTGCATGTAATAAGGACCCTTCTTTAGAGTATAGATGGCATACAATGGTGTGTGTAACATCTTATTAGGTCTCCAAGTGGATGCTGATGTTCTGTGATGGTATTCTGTATTGCTTGTTCAGCTCCTAATATGTTTACCAAATTTGTGATAGCTTGGTTTGCTGATTTAGCTGCCTATGGGTGCATAGATCCTTCCTTGCAGACAATGTCAAATGACTGTTCTTCTTTCTTCAATGTTTAGAACTGGTTTGAAATCACTTGGGATAGAAATTAATTCATTATCAATATAAGGACAATTCTAGAAGCTTTTGAACCATCCTATAGTTTAATAGTGGTATAACACAGTGAAATTTTGTAATTTAATTATACTTTTCAGAGAGAGCCCAGTTTTCTTCATTTGTTTTGTTTGTTTGTAAATATGAAAAGATAGACAATAATATAGCATTCCAATGACAATGTTACCATGAAATTCTTCAAAGCATTTTGAATTTAATTCATAAAAGCCAGAGAGGCATTACAAAGGAATGTTTGAAGAATGGTAGTTGAAAGTGGTATTTTTATATCATTGGAAATTTATCAAGAATTGTAAGAAATGAAAAAGAAACCAACTACTTGTACAAAAATGCAATTTTATTATTTATTCTTTTTTGATGATTGTAATGTTTTTGTCACTAGTGAATGAGAACTTAGATAATCAAAAAACTTTTGAATTTATGACATGAGGTCTTAACAATTAACAACTTATTGTCCTATGCAGTTTCTGTGTTTTATATATATGTACAAGGTCTATTTGTTTTTTCAAGATTCGATCGTTCACAGTGTCTCTAGTGTGACCATTGATTGCATCACATTATACATGTCAGTTGTAAGCATACAGTGAGCAAGTAAATATGCCTAGAAAAATAGCATCGCTGGCCAAATGAGAAGTGCATGCTGTAATTTGATTTCTTCATGCGGAGGGGTGCAAAGCAGCTGAAATTCACCAATAAATGAGTAATGTGCACAGTGAAACATTCATGAGTGACAGTAAAGAGCAGCAATGGTGCAGGAACTTTGACTTTGATTCATGATGCAGGCAGTCAGGGAAGGGAGTGAATGTCAGCCAATGATGATCTCGTTCAGCGAGTGGATCAGGCGATTCGGTTCACAATTTCTTTGTTGCATGAGTCGTTTCCCAAAATTTCAAGGTCAGCTCTACACCATCCTGAGTGAGGCACTTCAGTTCTGCAAACTGTGTGCAATATGCATTCCCAAGATGCTGTCTAACCATCACAAAACACAGCGAATGTGCACTGCCTTAACCTTTCTCCACTGCAGGCATTGTTCTTCTTCATGACAATGCTTGAGCACATACTGCAGCTGCACCAAATAACCTTAATTTATAATGTTTGAAATCGCATCCTGGATGTAAAGAAATAAGATTTTGAAATAAGAGCTTAGAGGAAGCGTTCCATATGTCCACCATTTGCTTGTAGACAGGCGTCACACCTTCTTAACCAGTTCTGATGTTCCTCAACTGCTAAGAAAATGGGCTGATGCAGCTCATCTGTGGTTTATATTTCGTTCCTGTACACTGTGCTATTCATATTTAGGTGATTCAAGTCTGTTGATCTGGCAGGCCAAACCACAGGTCCAAATTGACCAATTCAATGGTTTGAGAAAGCTTTTGTCAGGTGACAACAGACTGTAAGAGTGATGTGGGATGGTGCACCATCATAAAGGAACTACATCTTCCTCCATATCTCCAGTGGGATGTCCTCCAACGGATACTTCAAAAACTGCCAATACCTCACATTAGTCAAGCATGGTGGAAGGACAAGTGGTCCAGTAAGATGATTTCCAATTATGCAGGTCCAAATGCTAATCAAGAATCTTCGCTCAAGAATCTTTGCTGAAAATTCTGCTTTTGTATAGTTTTTGGGTTCTCCACTACCCTTATGTATGTGATGTGAAAGTTTGTAATGCAATTTGCATGAAACAGGCCTTGTTCATCACCAAAAATGTATTACAAAATGATGAAGCAGCCATAAAAATCCAGCACCTGAATGAAAGTCATTTGGTGATGAACATTGTACTCGCTGGATGTGATATAGGCACAATAATGGTTCTTTAAAACTTCTAAGTGCAGTTCTACTGTGTGCATGTCACAACTGCTCCAATCAGAATTTTCGTCATCCAAATTTAACGCTTCCTCTTCCATGTTGATAATTTCACTAGGCCGTTGTCCCTTTGTGTATGACAACTTAGAATTACACTACCTGTATCACAGACCCAGTGTCAAAGGTCAACAAATATTCTTTACTTGTTATGATCCTGTTGGAAAATCTTTCAGTATAAAGTAAAAATAAACAAAGGCCCTTTTTCCGAAAAAAAAGAATTTTGCCCAAAATTGATTCATGGAGGATGCCAAAGGAATTTAGTCAGTTTTCTATGAATATAGTCATAAATTAACAACCTTGAGTCAACAAAAATCTGCAAGATGATTAGACAGTGTGCGCATGCATATGCACGCACATACACATGCACCCATGCACGCACACACAGTTTCAGCTGCACCAATTTAAAAGGATGCAAAGGTATACTGAACAATGATTTTGAGATGGGAAACTAATAGTCTGCAGACTCCAATTTCACTGCAATGAAGTCAAATCTAAAATGTGGCAGCAACGCCACTGATTTGGCAGCCATTCCGTTTCAAGATCAAAGTGGGCAAGCAAGGAAGGCTATTGCTACGTAGGTCAATGTATAGACCATGCAGCTGCAATAAGCTCAAGATGAACAACAATGGTTTGGGTCTTGAGGAGCACAGTGTATTTTTTCTTTTTTTTTATATATTCTTTCTTATTACAAAATGCAGTTGTGGTTTAGTAATATTATGAAATGCAAACAGTACAACTGCACCAAATTATAATTTACAAATAGACAATTACAAAAATAAACTGACTTCATAATGAAAATAAGTTTACTACTTCTTAAAGGGAAATCAAAGCAAAGCATGATGAATAAATGAAGACCTACTTTGTTTTAGGTATAGCAAAAATGTTAGAAATTCTGAAATACATTATAACACAAACACATTTCATTTATATGAAAACAAAAACTAATAGCCTGAAGAAAATCTGTGTCCATGAACTATAATGGTGCAACGACACTTGTCCTTGTTTTCAGGGTTTTATCGCGGTTTTTTTAAAACATCACAAAAATTGTTGAAAATGGTGACTGCCGTAATCTCTGCAGAGATTACATCGGCAGATAAATGAGTTCTGCACCAGCATCAGGTTTATGAATGCACAGGCATCCACCCGCTCGTAGATGCCTCTGGATATATACAAAGGTTCTATAATGAAGATGTTGTCCATCTGGAAATCTTCTCCTGTACAGTTGCACAGCTACAGACTCATGTCCTCTTGCTTCACCATACATTTAAATGCATGTCTACCAGATCTGCAAATGAAAAATCGTTATTCATGATTTCCTTTAGAACTGGTGCACTGCTCACGTGTATCAAAATACTCTGTGTGGATGTACTGGGGGTGAACAGCACAATAGCCAGCAAATGAATTATTGAAATGGAACATCAGTTAGCAAAGCCATGCTGTCTCCCTCTAACCTGTTCTTTGGTGGGCTGTCACTACCTTTTGTTTGCTAGTACTATATACAGAAGACTGCTAATATCTTCATTTATTGTGTTAGCGAAGTTTCTTAATAATTTGGCTTTCCTGCTTGGATTCATCAAACTATTTGCTTCTCTCTGTCCAAATTTGTAGGTTTTCCAATACTTAAATATGAAAAATGGGTAGACAGTTGCTATGCTTACATCCATGAACAAAAACAATAAATCATTTCTGGAATGCCAAATTTGTCTTAAGTCCTAATGTACACCATCTGTGATACAGTTGTGTAACAGCTGCAACAAGTTGTCACAAGTTCCAAATCTTAATATTACTAACTCATATGCTCAATAATCATAATCAAATACTAAACTTGAGCTTCTTCAACAACAAACTATCAATATTAACTATACAAAACATGTTACAATTTGTATTGTATGGCATTACTAAACCTGCCATCTTCCATTTGTGTTCACTGAAGCAGTATGGCAAAACGTAGGTTATTCCTCTGGTGAGGGTTGTAGGTAGGTTTGCTTCTCACATGTAAAACCACCTTTTTTTTTTCCTTCTCTTAATGATGTTGAATTAACACATAGTGACTATTTATTTTAACTATTTGACTGTGCATTCGGTACAGTTAATAATATGATAGTTATTGTGATGCTTCTTTAAGGGTTTATTCCACCGAACTGCAAAATGCTGCATACACAAAAGCATGTTGTAAACAGAATGATGCGCAAACTTATCAGGCATGAACAGTTCTCTCTGAATGAAAAAAAAAAAAAATGGAATCTGTATAAAAATGCTAAAAGTATTGTTAAGAAAACTAATGTTTTGAAACATTTTTATGTTAGCTTGCACACATCATACATGTTTTAAGCTGTTATCAGTGGCTGCATACGTTTATAAACAGCAAATTTTTAGCAAAACACTGATGCCCATGTCATTGAAAGTCAATAACCACTAACGATGACTAACATTTTTTTCCGTAAGAGAACATAAATGAACATTTTACATAATATATTGGAGGCTTGTGTCATTTAAATTTGGCATATCTCTGACTGTCCAGTATAAAAAATTACACATACCTTCAACTTGGACCCACAGACATAAGTTCCCTATCTCAAAATTTTGTTTACTGTTCCTCTGTATCCCTTTAAATTTGTGTGGTCGAATTCTGATTGAAAACTACATTGTAGTAGCTGTTAAACATTAAAAATAATTATAGTTAATTATTCCTCAATTTCTATTTACTAACTTGTAAACAATCCATATTTTGTGCATGATGTACATCTAAATTATTTTATTTTATTACAGGATGAGGCAGATGAGCACTTTCTTCCACTTTCTTCATCAAGGTAAGACTATTACATCAGGTTTTACTGTAGCTAAATCATGCACTCATCAACCAAGTAGTCTTAGAACTTAATATGTTACTTGTTTAGGTATTCATTCTCTTCATTTTACTCAATTATCCCCCTCACAAATTGATTCATCTCTCTCTTCAGAAATTATTCTCTTGAAGCATAAAGATTTAACTGTGAAGACACATGGAAATAGCACTAAATTAACTGAGTAACTTTGCTAAGCAATAAGATCTAAACATTCCAAATAAAATAAAATAAAAAAAAACAAACTAAGAAGACCTAGAAGTTTTGAAGCTTTCAATATTTTGACAGCAGTGTACATTGATCTCTCATTATACCAAAAATCACTTTGAAGATTTCAGATGCAATCCAGATGTACAATAAAGGAGGTTTTACATATATATTTACTTGTCTACAAAGACACTGACCTTGATAGCATGTTTTAAAAATATCCAAATTTTCTTGTAATAATTTAGTAAATCCTAAAAGTAACCGGACTGAAAATTAATTTGTTTTGATCTCAAGCATTTACTTCAGTACACAAATGGCATCTTCTGATCTACATTCCCAAAAAAAACTCTAATGTTCCATTCACATGACTTTCTCTACATCTCTGCAACAAATGGATCTTAAAAAGCTTATTCAATTTACTTCATGCCAATCCAGATAAATATTAGCAGAAATGGTCTTATTACTTGCTTCCTTATAAGTAGAAGGGAAATAACAAAATGCACTAGGCTAAAGCGATAGTCAAATCTTTATAAAGCTAGTTGCTATGGGATTGAAATTTGTTTCTTACATGGTCAGGAGTGTACAGGTTCCCGTATGAGAAAAGTTAATAATAGGGAATATCCCAATTCCATGAAATAAATATATATGACATAAATTGTGTGTTTTAACAAGATCTACATTTTTTGTGTGGCAAATTTTTGTGTATCTCTTACTATTTACCAATTATGCAAAACTCTTCCAGAATGAAGAGGTTGAAGAGGTCTTCTGAGGCTATTCCCAGAAAATTCAAGATATACATTTTAACAAGGTATGATGTGAAGAGATTTATACAGTGAAACTTTTCAAGTAATTATGTAACTAATTTGAGTCAAATGTGGATGCTATAAAATAAGAACTGAAGCTTTCCTGGCGACGTGTTAATTCAAAATCTTCTCGGGCTTCTAGCCAGGTAAAAACTTGGCTTGACACCAACGTTTCGAAGAAGTGCATCTTCCTCGTCTTCAGGGTGGATGCTATAGTTTCACTTATATGTTATATTAATTTGTTGAGTTGGTTTTTTAACACTATGTCACTTATATTTTTATTATGAGGGACTAGTTTCGGAAGCCTGTGCTTCCATTTTCAACCTCACGGGTCCAACTGCCTTTGTTGGTTGCGTTTGCTTGTGTTTTCTTCCCTGGTGGCAAAATGATGAACTTCTTAACTAAGCTGTCTACTGGCAGGATTTCAAAGTTTATTAGGTGATCTTTGTTTTTCCATATGAGGATGTTTTCCCAGGTTGTGAGTTTTGTGTGTCCTGACATGGTTTTTAGCAATTTTGGATTTGGATCTAGGTTATGGTTTTCTTTCCAGAAGTGAAATGCTTCTGCCGATTTATCTTCTTGTTTCAATTTTAGGTTTCTAAAGTGTTCTTTGGATCTGATTTTTGAACTTCTTTTTGTTTGTCCTATGTAGAACTTTTCACAATTTGTGCATTTAATTTGATACATTCCTAATCCATTTTCTGATGGAATTTCATCTTTTATTTTTGAATTTAGTAACTTTATGACAGAAAATCTGTTTATTGGAGCCAGGGTGATTTTTGTTCTTTGAAGATCTTTTTGAATTTTCTAAATGCTCGGGGGTTGGTAAATGAATTTTTTGAATGTGTTAATATTGTTTTTTCATGTTAGGGTAGTTATTTCTTTTATGGTTTTTTTTCCACTTTGCTTTGTTGTGTTTCTTGCATACAAAGTTCTTACTGTATTCATTTTGTTCTGCTGTTTGAATTATGGTTTCAACTCTTGTTGAATTCAGTTGTGCTCATAGGTACATTTATTAATCTATATGTGAGCCTGTTTATTACTGCATGTTTGTGCAGTAATGGGTTGTAGCTGTCATTTTTAATGTAGTTTTCTGATTGAGTTGGTTTTCTATAGATTCCAAAGTTTATTTTTGTGCCATTTCTAATGATTTTTAGGTCTAAGAATGGGAGTTGTCCATTGGTTTCTGTTTCCATTGTGAATTTTACTGTTTTTTCTTGTATGCTTAATAATTTTATGGCATCATCTAAATGTCTGTTTGGCACTACTGCAAATATGTCGTCAACATAGCGGTACCATACCTTGAAAATCCATGGGAATGCTTTCTTCGTGTGTGTTTCAAATTTGCTCATAAATAAATTTTCCAAAAATGGAGAAAGAGGGTTGCCCATAGAGAGTCCTGATTTTTGTCTTTAATATTTCCTATTGAAGGTGAAGTAGTTTTGTTCAATGCACAAACTTGTTAGTTGAATGTAATCTTCTAATTCTGCCGGTTCTATTTCTGTTGTATTTAGCCATTTTTTTTAATAAGTCTTGCAGTTTTGAGTTAGGATGCTGGGCTATAGTGTTGTAACTTCAAATGAAACTAATGTGTCCTCTTTATCTATTTTTAGGTCTTTCAACTAATTCCAAAGAGTTTGCTAGGTTAGAACTTTCAAATTTTGGGAACGAATCAAATTTATTCAATAATTGCTTGGCTAATTTATATGTTGGGGAATCAATACTACTGGTGATCGGTCTCATTCTTTTTCCTGTTTTGTGGATCTTTGGTAGGCTATAAATTCTGAGTAATGTGAGACCGATCACCAGTAGTATTGATTCCCCAACATATAAAGTGGTTGAATAAATTTGATTCGTTCCCAAAATTTTGGAACTCTTTGGAATTAGTTGAAAAAATGAAAGACCTAAAAATAGATAAAGAGGACACATTAGTTTCATTTGAAGTTACAACACTATAGCCCAGCATCCTAACTCAAAACTGCAAGACTTATTAAAAAAAAATGGCTAAATACAACAGAAATAGAACCGGCAGAATTAGAAGATTACATTCAACTAACAAGTTTGTGCATTGAACAAAACTACTTCATCTTCAATAGGAAATATTAAAGACAAAAATCAGGACTCTCTATGGGCAACCCTCTTTCTCCATTTTTGGAAAATTTATTTATGAGCAAATTTGAAACACACACGAAGAAAGCATTCCCATGGATTTTCAAGGTATGGTACCGCTATGTTGACGACATATTTGCAGTAGTGCCAAACAGACATTTAGATGATGCCATAAAATTATTAAACATACAAGAAAAAACAGTAAAATTCACAATGGAAACAGAAACCAATGGATAACTCCCATTCTTAGACCTAAAAATCATTAGAAATGGCACAAAAATAAACTTTGGAATCTATAGAAAACCAACTCAATCAGAAAACTACATTAAAAATGACAGCTACAACCCATTACTGCACAAACATGCAGTAATAAACAGGCTCACATATAGATTAATAAATGTACCTATGAGCACAACTGAATTCAACAAAGAGTTAAAACCATAATTCAAACAGCAGAACAAAATGAATACAGTAAGAACTTTGTATGCAAGAAACACAACAAAGCAAAGTGGAAAAAAAAACCATAAAAGAAATAACTACCCTAACATGAAAAAACAATATTAACACATTCAAAAAATTCATTTACCAACCCTCGAGCATTTAGAAAATTCAAAAAGATCTTCAAAGAACAAAACATCACCCTGGCTCCAATAAACAGATTTTCTGTCATAAAGTTACTAAATTCAAAAATAAAAGATGAAATTCCATCAGAAAATGGATTAGGAATATATCAAATTAAATGCACAAATTGTGAAAAGTTCTACACAGGACAAACAAAAAGAAGTTCAAAAATCAGATCCAAAGAACACTTTAGAAACCTAAAATAGAAACAAGAAGATAAATCGGCAGAAGCATTTCACTTCTGGAAAGAAAACCATAACCTAGATCCAAATCCAAAATTGCTAAAAACCATGTCAGGACACACAAAACTCACAACCTGGGAAAACATCCTCATATGGAAAAACAAAGATCACCTAGTAAACTTTGAAATCCTGCCAGTAGACAGCTTAGTTAAGAAGTTCATCATTTTGCCACCAGGGAAGAAAACACAAGCAAACGCAACCAACAACGGCAGTTGGACCCGTGAGGTTGAAAATGGAAGCATAGGCTTCCGAAACTAGTCCCTCATAATAAAAATGTAAGCGACATAGTGTTAAAAAACTAACTCAACAAATTAATATAACATATAATTTGGCTGTCACTGTTACTAAATTCCTCCAATCATTGTGATTTTGTGTGTCTTGACAAAGATTTTCAAGAAAATTGCCCCAACCTCAACTACCTTTTACACAGAACATTTTTTGAAAATTTTTATTTTCTCAATAATGGCTATAATGATTTTGATTAAAATGCCATATGCTTAAGATATTTTCATGACAAACAAATGTAGGGCAGGTATATCTTGAATTTTCTGGGAATAGCTTCAGAAGACCTCTGCAATCTGTATGATTTTTGTGTAACTTTTGTATAACTGGTAAACCATAAAAGATAGACATAAATAAACTTATATCAAAAGAATTTGAGTTGTTTTTTGTAACACAAACATCCTAAGTAATAAGTGGCAACAAGTGTTCCCAAAACTGGTCCCAGTAAGTAATTACTAAGTGGTATTTGTGTTACAAAAACCGACTCTTAAGTTTTTTTTTTTATTTAATTTTAATCACATCACTTTTACAAGCTTCTTTGCATATTTACAAGATTTCAAAATAAATAAAATTTCTACACAACAAATTTAGATCTCTTTAAAATATACAATTTATGTCATACCCTTTTTTTTTTGTAGAGTTAACCATTTCCATGATATTCCATGTTATTGGTTTCAATTTAAGCTACCCTATGTTTTCTCAAACGGGAGGCCAGCTTTATTTTCAGTTCTCTTTTGTTTACTCCTGGCAATTAAAATGAACAAAATTCCAATTGTTTCACATAGCGACCAGCTTTTAAAGGATTTGACGATTGCTTTAGCCTAATGTATTTCCGTACTCCCCTTCTGCTTACAAAGAACCAAGTAATAAAACCAATTCTGCTAATGTTTATCTCAATTAGAATGATGAAAATAAAAGAATGATGTTTTGAAAGTCAAGTTAGTTTGTGAAACAGCTATAGGAAGTCAAATGAGTTGAACATATCATCATTTTTTTTGGAGGCACCACTCTTTCCCCTACCTAGTTCACATTTAATTGAACTTTAAAATCAAGAAACGCTATAGTAATAAAAAAATTGATGTATTCCATTCAAATTACTTTTTCTACCTATTCTGTAACAAACTATTCTTATAAAAGCTTATTCTTCTTTCTTCATGCTAATTGATATGAACATTAGCAGATGTAGTCTTACTACTTATTTTCTCAAAAATACAAAGAAAATAAGGGGATACTTTAGGCTAAAGCAATAATCACATCTTTAAGTTGATTGCTATGTGAAAAACATGGAAATTCAATATCTTTGCATTGCCAGGAATAGTAAAACAGAAAAACAAATGATGTCTTCCCATTTGAGGAAGTATTGCAAAATTTAAACCAATAACAAGAAATATCTTAACTCTTAGCGATGTACATCTTTGAGACATTGGTGTCAATCCATGAAATTACCTGGCTAGAAGCCCAAGAACTACTTAAGAGTTAATATGTTGTAAGGAAAGCTTCAGCTCTTACTTTACAAATATCTTGGAAATGATTAACTTCACAAAAAATGTATTTAACATAAATTGTATGTTTTGACAAGATATACATTTTTTTGTGCAGTAATATTTTGGGTAATGTTGTATCCTTTGCATCCAGGCACCACATAGTCTCGCTAAATCATACCAATTTTAGAAAGTTGAAAATTGCTATTGTAAGAAAAGACTCTTGACTTTAAAATCGGTTACAAAATAGTTGTCTTTATTTCACTGCTGCACAACAATTTACTTGAGCGTAGACAGTTGACTGCTCTTTCATGCCACTGTGCAACAACACTTGTATTCGAAGACTAACTAAAAACTGACCAACTTGGCAACTCTTCCTTATATAGCTGTGAGTGACATCAAGAGAAGTTATTGGCAATCAAGGCTTCCAGTGTGTGCCTATTGCACTGATGAGTCGCATTCGAAGGCTTCCAGATACCAGCGTTACTCTTCTTGTGTTTAACATATTCCAAGGCCTCCATATTTGCCAAGGTAAGAACGTAAGAATTGCCACAAGCTCGTGCAGTGTTCCCAGACAAAGTCAAGGCAGTCACATGCCACCCTCTTCAGGGCTAGTCGTAGAGTTGGTAGATGACTTTAGTTATCCTCTTCACTACAAGTTATGTATCTTGCCATGGTTGATGAAGCTTGGGGCAGCATCCCTTGGTCTGGATAGGGCAATATAGTCTTACCAGGTAACCCAAAGGAAACCTTAAGTGTTGACCTGCCGATTGCTTGCTACCTGGTTGTTTTGACAGGTCATCTCATGCATGTCATGAAGTTGGTCTAGGAGATGCCAAAACCAAACGGGTTGGTTTCAGCCTGGTGGTGTCGTGGATTTGAGAGTAGTAGGCCAGCAAAAAAAATGGCATCCTGACATCCCCGTTTCTCTGGTGATTGGCCACAATCTTCCTTAAATGTTCTTCTAGTCTTGATGCACCATTCAACAATTCCATCTGATTGTGGTGAAGAGCTGTTGTGCAAGTCTTATGCACTCTGAGGCGCTGCACAGTTTCCCTAATTAGGTTAGACCCTGATCACTGTGTCTCTCCAGCACCCATAGTGACAAAACAGTTCTTCTAACAGGCAGTTGTCACCCTTCGTAGTGTAATGGTTACCACTCTAACTTCATATACTCAAGGTCATGGGTTTAGACCTGGCGGAGGACGAATTTTTTCAGACTTAATTATCCTTAGCATGGCTTCCTTCGGAAGGGAAGAAACCATTGGTCCCATGTCTTAGATTTATGACACGTAAAAGAACCTCAAGCTCTGAACAAAATTAAGTAGTCTTTCACATCCAGTATAGAATGGAATGCTGAGAACCACAGCAGTTAAAGAGCGTCCATAAATAAAACTCCATTTCCATTTTTTTTACAAGGCAGTTCATGATGGTCTTGGCCTTCTTAGGGATGGTGTACACCTCCAGCCGCTTGGTGAAGTAATCCAAGGCAACCAACAGATATTTATTTGTTGTCCCTGTCTGACAAAGGGAATGCCCAACTACATCAATGGCTATGGGATCAAAAGCTACTCCTGTGATATACTGCTGCATGCAACCCCAGCTCCTAATCTGGGCCACGATTTGTTGCACACATATGGCATTGACTGCACCACCTCTTAGTGTCTGCCCATAGTCCCAGGCAATAGTATCATTGTTGGGGCTTGTTAATTGTTCAGCTACATCAATGGCTATGGGGTGAAAGGGCACCCCTGCATTATACTGCTGCATGCAATGCAGTTCCTGATCTGGGCCATGGCTTCCTGCATGCATATGGCATTGGCTGCACCACCTCTCAGTATCTGCCCATAGTCTCAGCCAGAATCCCATTGTCAGAGCTTGTCGATTATTCATTAAAACTTCCATTTCTCCAGATACATAAAATTTAACTCCATGGAATAAATTCAGTTTAGAAAAATCTGATGTGTTCCATTCACATGACTTTCTCTACTTCTGTGTAATAAACTATTGTTAATAAGCTTATTCTTCTATTTACTTCATGCTAATCGAGAAAAAATTAGCAGAAATAATCTTATTACTTGCTTCCTTATAAGTAGAAGAAAAATATGGGAGTATCATAGGTTAAAGTGAAGTCAAAAGCTGGTTACTAGGTGACTGAAATTCCTTTCTTTGTATGGACACGAGTTGAAAAATTCCTGTATGAGAAAAGTACAAGTTTTTCAAAGCTGAAACCAAAAACAAGGAATATCTCAAAAACGGTCAACTCCTCAAAAAAAATGTATGTAACATAAATTATGTGTTTTAATGTGCTCTACATTTTTTGTGTGGTAAGTTTTTGTCCATTTCTTACGGTTTAGCAGTTATGCAAAACTTCGTAAAATTCATCCAGAATAAAGTAGTCTTCAGAGGCTATTCCCAGAAAATTTAAGATATGCATGTTATTTGTCAGGTAAATATCTTTAATATACAATATTTTAATAAAAATCGTTATAGCCATTTTTGAGAAAATCAAAATTTTTTAAAAAAGTTCCATGTAAAGGGTAGTTGGAGGTGGGGGGATATTCTTGAAAATGTTCATGTCGCATCCTTGAAAGATACCAAACATAAATACCAAGTTTGGTATTTAACAGCCTTTTTGTTTTTGAGCTATGCTACACACAAACACACACACACACACACACACACGGATCTTTTTCCAAAAATGCTGTTTTTGGATTCAGGGTGACCCAAAACATATATTTCCAGTGAAATCTTGGTATCAAATTTTTGGGTGCAATACAATACCTTCTCTATGCACTATGTACATAGTACATGTAGAGAAAGTAAAAATTAGTTTGCAACAACTTGAAGGACTCCATAGCACCAAACAAACTCCAAACTGCTCAGATTGTGACAAAATCTATGAGCACATAGGAAAAGCAAAATGAAATCTGGAAACCAGATTAAAGAAAGATTTCAGATGAATCAAATACAAACAGACTGATAAATCTGCAGTTGCACACCACTTATAGACAGGCAACCCATAATATCATACTGCACATAATACTCCTAAAACCTACAAAATATGCAAGAGTTGGATAATTTGCAAATTTTAATTATGAAACATAAATACCATTTCATGAATTTTGAATTGCTGCCACGAATCAGCTATGCCAATATGTCATTCCACCACTAGAATGTAAGCACAAACAATCAGGAGCCATTGAAAACTTGCAAATATGCAAAGAAGCTTGTGACAGTGATATGATTAAATTAAAAACAAAAACTGACTCAGATTCTTTTGTTTTTAATCACAAGCCAGTTTGTCGCTTCTGATGATGAGAGCAAATAGCTCTCAAAACCAATCAAGCACAAAAAATATAAGTGATCACGTGTTCTCCATTGCGATTCTATACTCTCCCTTAAATTTAATTTCAAACCTGTCACTAACTTGTTCAAGTATTATACAAAAGTATTAAGTTTGTTTGCAACTGGAATTTTTTTGGGTTGCAAGGTTAGGTGGCTGAGGCATTATAGGTACTTCTCAGAAATTAAATGGCTTTAGGCAAGTTATATTCAGGGCCATTCTCAAGTATTAAAGTTTGAGGATTAATCTTGTTTGACATATGGAGATAATATAAAGAGCTGGTAACATCACAGAAGCTGCCTGGTGGAGTGCTGATCACAAACATCAAAGGTTTGTCACTTGGAAATATCATATACATCTTATTGGGCCAAAATCATTTCAGTGTCTGTGAAGGAATTTACTACATCCAGCTAAGCTTGCAGCCAAAACAAATTCCCAGTTTTGAATGTTCCTTAAGAGTCACAACTCACTAAACCACTGGTTCAAAACTTATTTTTCAACACTTTACATAGATTTGCACATTTGTAGAGATCCTTGATGTTTCTTGATTTTTACATTTGTTCACTGCTATTTTAACATTAAAATTAAATTTGAAGTGGTAAAATTAGGAATTACGCTACTGAATAGCCTGCTACCTATGGGTATTCTGGCACAACATTTCCATTTTCAGTTTGTTGCTAAGGTATATTATTGATAAGGTATATATATATTAGGTATATACTGGAAATTTGGAAAGTTCTCTTGGTGAACTCTTTTATCCAGTGCAATCTTGGGGCTATTTCACACATCCTAATTTTTATGAGTTGGTAATTTGCTTTGCTTCTCAAATGCACCTGTTGATGTTGGACATTCAGCCTTGTGTCTGCTCTTGTAATGGATTGTAGATGTGTGGCTTTTGTACAGATACAACAAGAAAAAAAGCAAGCTAACAAAAATTGTGTTTGAAGATGTAAAGAAAGATGAAAAATGAATCAGATCTGTACTTCGTACAATGTAGACACTAGTAGAGAAGGTATTGCATTCCACCCAAAAATTTTATACAGAGATTTCACTGCAAATACATGTTTTGAGGACCCTGAATAAAAAGAATATTTTTAAAGCAAAGGTCTGTGGTATGCTTGTGTCTGTGAACAGCATAGCTCAAAAATAAATTATTGATTAAATACCAACAATTTATTTCAGGAAAAATGGAGGGATTTCAGGTAAATCCCCAACAAAGATTTTTGAAATTCTCAATTTTCTCAAAAATGCCTCTAATAATTTTGATTAAAATACCATATATTAACAATATTTTTATCACAAAGAAATGTATATCTTGAATTTTCTGTGAAAGCTTGTGATGCCCTTTTCATCTAGATGACTTTTGCACAACTAGTAAACCATAAGAAATGGACAAAATGTTACTATACAACAAATGTAGATTCAAAATACACAAGTTATGTTACAATACAGCTTTTTTGTGAAGTTAACCATTTCTAACATATTCCTTGTCTTTGTTTTCAATTTTCCAACACTCATACTTTTGTCAAATGGGAAAATTCATTTTTATTTTCTATACTACGAGGGCTGATCAACAAAGACACAGACTGATTTTTTCCTGTAGCTTCCATGATAGTTGCATATCTGTAACATAAATATTTGAAAACAGCAGGTTTTATGTATAATGTCGGTAGGCGGCAGCACTCTCGTATCAGTAGGTTGGTAGTAATGCTCTATTTTGTAGACCCTACGTGCATTTCGCATACCAGACAATGGAGGTGACGCGAGAGGAGCAGTACAGCACAATCAAATTCTGTTTTTGTTTAAACCATACAGCCACTGAAACTTATGAAAAGCTGAAGCAAGGTACAGTGAAGATGCACTACCTCGTGCATCAGTGTTTAGGTGGTTCAAGGACTTCAAAGAAGGCCGACTTGTCAGTGTTAAGCAAGGTGGGCGTGGTGTTTCAGCTTCTGCTGCAACTGAAGTCAACATCAACACAGCTGCTGTGATTGTCCGAGAGGATCGGTGTATAACATTACGTAACCTCAGTGAAGTGTTGAGAATTTTGTATAGCAGTGTGTTTACAATTATGCACGACCATCTCCATATGACCCGAGTTTGTGCTCGTTGGGTGCATGTCTGTTGACTCCCGAGCAAAAGGCTGTGCGATTGGAGACAGGCCATGAATTGCTGCGTCTCTTTGCTGATGGAGGGGATGCATTTTTTAAATTGATCATCACCAGTGATGAGTCATGGCTGCATCATTATGATCCTGAAGGAAAACAAGCCAGCACAGTGTGGAAATCGTCAGGTTCTCCAACACCAAAAAAGGCAAAAGTTGTTCCATCTCCAGGGAAAGTGATGGTGACAACATTTTTTGACTGTAATGGAATGATTTACCAGTATGCAGTTCCCCCTCATACTACTGTTACAGCAGCATACTACACATCAGTATTGCCTACGCTGAGGAAGCACATTGCAAAGAAACGACCAGAGCTCTCTCGGACTGGGTGCCAACTCATCATGACAATGCATGGCCTCACATCGCAAATCAAGTCATGCAGTTTCTGGCTCAATTCAAAATTACCTGTGTACCACATCCACCTTATAGCCCTGTTCTTGAACCCTGTGACTTTTTTTTATTCCCATCACTAAAGCAAAGCTTAGGGGTATTTGATTTGAGAACTCTGAAGCAGTGCTCAAGAAAAGTGAGGCGATTCTCAAGGACCTGACAAAGAATGGTCTGCAGCACGTGTTCAAGGACTGGCAGAGCCGCTATAAAAAGTGCATTGAAGTAGGATGGGACTACTTTGATAAAGATCATGTAAACATTGAATTGGAGTAATAAACATCTGTGAAAAAAAATCAGTCTTAGTCTTTGTTGATCAGCCCTCGTATATGCATAGTGAATAGAGAAGTTATTGCATTTCACCAAATAAATCCAATATCGAGCTTTCCCTGGAAATACATGTTTTGAGGCCCCTAAATACAAAAAAATATAGAAAAAGGTTGAGAGAGAGCGCGCTCGCAGGTGTGTGTGTGTGCGCATGGGTGGGGGTGCGGGTGCACGGGGGGTGCGTGTGTGTGTGTGTCGAACTACCCCTTACATGGAACATTTTTTTTTAAACATTTGATTTTCTCAAAAATTGATTAATATACCACATATTTAATATATTTACACAACAAATAAAATGTATATCTTAAATTAAACATGATTTTAGTCAAGGAGACTGGATAGGAAAGGATAAAGAGGGATTCTGGTAAGGAAAAGGAAGAGTACCAGAATTTGTCATTATACTCATTAGGCTGACCAGTTCAATTTGATGAGCAGTCCCTCCCTTTAGTTCAATGTGCATAAGCATGCAAACTAAAGCTGCACCATGGGAAGGTGAGAGATGGGCTCTTAGGTAATTGTCCAGATTGGTTCCTGTAAGCCTCTATTAAATACCCTTCCTTCAGTTTTTCAACTCCTGGCCATACAAAGAAACAAATTTCAATCACATAGCAACCAGCTTTTAAAAAATTTGACTATCTCATTAGCCTAGTGTATTTCTCTTATTTCCCTTCTACTTATAAGGAAGCAAGCAATAAGACCATTTCTGCTAATTTTATCTTGATTAGCATGAAGTAGATAGAAGAATAAGCTTTTTAACAATAATTTGTCATAGAGATGTAGAGAAAGTCATATGAATTGAACACATCAGATTTTTACTTTCTCCATACACACTATGTACATAGTGTATAGAGAAAGTATTGCACTCCACCCAAAAATTCGATACCGAGATTTCACCGGAAATATATGTTTTAGGGTCCCCAATATCCAAAAAAAGCATTTTCACAAAAAGGTCTGTGTGTGTGTGTTTGTCCTTGTGTCTGTGAACACTATAACTCAAAAACGAAAAGTCGGCAAAATACCAAACTTGGTATTTAAGTTTAGTATCTTCCAGGGATGCGACACGAAGATTTTGAGAAAAATCCCCCAATCTCCAACTACCCTTTACATGGAACTTTTTTCGAAAATTTTGATTTTCTCAAAAATGGCTCTAATGATTTTGATTAAAATTTCGTATATTATTCATATTTACGTGACAAATAAAATGTATATCTTGAATTTTCTGGGAATAGCCTCTAAAGAGTAGTTTATTCTGGATGAATTTTACTAAATTTTGAATAACTGCTAAACCGTAAGAGATGGACAAAAACTTACTACACAAAAAATGTAGAGCACATTAAAACACACAATTTATGTTATATACATTTTTTTCGTGGAGCTCGTCGTTTTTGTGACATTCCTTATTTTTGGTTTCTGCTATGAAAAACGTATACTTTTCTCATTCAGGAACTTGTCAACTCCTATCCATATAGACAAAGGAACTTCACAGCTTTTGACTATCACTTTAACGTACGGTTGTCCCTTATTTCGCTTCTACTTACAAGGAAGCGAGTGAATAGACTATTTCTGCTATTTTTTTTTCTGATTAGCATAAAGTAAATAGAAGTATAAGCTTTTTAAGAATTATTTGTTGCAGGGATATGGAGAAAGTCATGTGAATGGTACACACCAGATTTTTTAATCTAGCGTTAGTCATTTTCAAAACTTTACACTTTTCCTAATAGTGCTATGTAATGACCATGTATGAAGTTTTGAAGTCTTCCTTTTTTTTTTTTCTTCTTTTTTTTTTTTCTCTATTTTGTTTCATTGCAAACACTTACTCCAAAAAATGCACTATACTAGCAGTTCAAAGCCAAGATTCAAAACAAGTTAAATTGATACTATGTACTTTGTTGACAACTTTATCAAAATCTAAGCCTGGTTCTAAAGAGGAAAGTCATTCTTCATGTGTCAAAAGACCAAATAATTGGCTTTAGAAAGGTGGCTGTAGCACTCATATGACTTATAAAATAATTTGTAATATGAAGAATGAAAGGAAGCAAGGTATTGTAGCTAATAACTTGAGGCTTGAAAGGGCTGGAGCTGGCCATGTTTAGCTTTTATGAAAAAATTCACAAAAGGTCGCTTTAAAGGATGCTCTCTAAATTCCTAACCTAATTGCTAACTTATTACCAGTTGGCTAAATTGCTGAAAAAGCTAATGTGGTTTTTGATAGTAAGTCTTGCAGATTTATCCTGCAAGTGACTGCAAAGTTAGAGGAAAACCAGTTGCACCTAAAGTAAACAGAAGTTTTAAGTTAAATAATGCAAAATGCATTTAATCACAATGGACTTATTAAAGGATGTTTTAGCTGATGGTGTTGATTTTTCTAAATCAGAAGAAAACCTTGCATTTCTTATAAAGAGGGCAAGATAATGAGGAAACCATTTCCTAAAGGCCAAAGTACAGGAGTTACCGTTTTACTGGAACCAATACATTCTGATCTTTGCGGACCAATGTCAGTAAACACTTGGAGCATTTCCAGCTACTTATTAACATTTATTGATGATTTTTCAAGAAAAACATTTGGCTATCTGCTGAAACATAAGAACAAAATTCAAAAAGTTTAAGATGGAAGTAGAAATGCAAACCGATCTTCAAACTTGTCTCAAATAAAATGCTTCAAAACTAATAATGGAAAAGGTGAATATGAAAATGAACAGTTTGCAAACTTTTTTCAAGGAAATGGTATGGTTCATGAAGCAATGGTTCTTCATTCCTCAGAGCAAAATGGAGTCATTGAAAGAGTAAACCATACACTTGTGGAAAGAACAAGATATCTTCTGCAAGATTCTGGATTAGGTAGGCATTTCTGGGGAGAAGCTATCTTCTGTAATTTATTTGAATAGAAGTCCTATGACAGCTTTCAAGAATGCACCTCCAGAAGAAGTTTGGACTGGACGTAAAGGTTGTAAAGCATATGTTCACATACTAAAACAGTTTCAGAAGAAACATGATCCACCATGGTTGGTTATTGTCATCACACCATAGGTGATTGATCCTCTGAAGCCTGCCCAAGTTATCAAAACACACAATATTATATTTATTGAAGAAGCAGTATAAGTAATCATCTATTTGCAGTAAGGACTCAAAAACCAATGAAACAGTGTGAACAATATTGTACCAGTGGTTGACAATGGATGAATAGTGTTTCAGATAATGGACCATTATCATTACAAGCTCATGATGTAATGACAATTGTGGAAATTGAAAGTCAAAAACTGAAAACAGAAAAACTTTGTGAAGTGAAAAAGCCTAAATGGATGCAAGATTATGTTTGTTCTGCAACAGCTGATAATTTTGTTGAACCACAGATGTTTCATAGCAAAGCCATGAAAAAAAATTTGAAGAACAATGGATAGAAGCAATGAATTCAGAATACAACTCACTAAACAAGAATAATGTATGGAGACTTGTTGATCGTCCGGAAGATGTCAATGTTCTTAAATCTAAATGCATTTATAAGGTGAAAAAAAAGTACATATGGCAATTTTAATAAATTCAAAGCATACCTCGCAACTAGAGGATTTACTCAACTATATGGTATTAATTGCAGAGAAGCTCTTTACCAGTAGTGCATTATTAAACAAAACAACTTTAATTCTTAGTTGGAAAGGAACTAAGTTTAAGCATTAATGCTTTTCCGCACAGTTCATTGTAAGAACCATTTATATGCAGCAACCAACATGTTTTGAAAAAGATGTAAAAAAAGTTATTTCTTAAAAGCAAGCTAACACATCATGGAATAAAACTGTTGATAAAGTGCTGACAAGTAATGGTTACACACAATCAAAATAGGAATCATGTGTATATACACTAAAAATTGTAGAAATAGTGAAACTATAATTTTATTGTTCTTTATGTTGATCGTTTGTTTTACTTCAGTAATGATAAACAAGAAAAGCAAAAACTGCTGAAAGCTTTAGAAGGTAATTTTGAAGCAAAGTTTTTTGAACCAGTAACTGGAATTTACAAGAAACAGAGAAGCAAGTGTTATCACATTGTCAGTATCGATATGTCAAAAACTGTTGGAAGGTTTTGGCATGTCAAAGGTTAGTAAAAACTTCGACGGCAATAAACCTGAAACTTAAAAAGCTAAAGATCAAGGAGCATCTAAATACCCTTATCAAGAGCTGATTGGAGGACTTTTTTATTTGTTTGTATGTATCAGAACTGATATAGCATATACAACCAATTATATCAGTTCAACACCTGTTATGATGAGAAACATTCATTGGATAGCAGCAAAATAAGTGCTTTGCTATTTGGGGGATACAACTGATTAGGCTCTCACCTTTAGGAAGACTTCAAGATGCTTCGATTTGGAGTCCTTCATGGATGCGGATGGGGAAATATGATGAATCATACATCAACAACTGGATTTGTCATGAAGATTGGCGGTTGTGCAGTTTTATGGGATTCATGGAAGCAGCACACAGTTCCTCTTTCCAGCATGGAAGCAGAATATTTGTCCATAAGTGATATTGTGAAAGAACTGTTTTTTATGAGAAATATTTTAAATGAAATTCTTGACTTAAATGAATCTCATCCAGTTGTAGTGTACATGATAATTTGAGAGTGCTCTGAAGAAGTATTTGATAACAAAGACATTGTATAGAATCAACGAACTATAATAATGTCAATATTGAAGTTACAGACCCTCTGTGTATATACAACTGATATGTAGTTATAATAATATGTGTAAATATGTAGGTTGTCCATCTTTGTAATGTTCGTTAATTAATACATACTTTAAGTGTAGACTACTTTGGACGAATGTAAAAAAAATTGTAAATACATAATTGTAAATATGAATTTGTAACAATGTCAGAAACTGTATTGCAGTCTATTGACAATAAAGGTATTATTATTATTATTATTATTATTATTATTATTATTATTATTATTATTATTATTATTATTATTATTATTATTATAAATATAGTTCTCAGAAATGTATTTCTAATGAAAAAGTACATAATTGTATTACACATATTGATGTTAGGCATCATTTTTCAGAGAAGCAGTTCAAAAGGGAATTTAATGCCATGTTGGCATGTTGCCATGGTAGCTTAATGGTCAGAGCAACCAGCTAAAGACTGAGAGATTCTTGGTTCAAATGCCATTTAATTTTTCATTCTGACTCTACCTAACCAACTCCTGTTCTACACACGGCTAGTGTAGAAAAACAATTAATTAACACTAATTACCAAGGTAGTGCTGTTACCAATGTAAACTATCAATACGTATTATTTTGCTAACAGTCAAGGACATGCTGCAATTTAATACAGGGAGCGAAACTTGCTAGATTGGCCCCTAGACTGCCTGAAAATCAGTATTTACACACCCACTAACCTAGACAACAAGCACCTTTGGTGAAACATATTGGCAGCTCTGAAGTTGCAATTTGCATAGCACTGCCAAAGCAAACTGAGTATTTTTGGTGTTTTTGAATATAAATCATATGCTTAATTGAACATTAATGAACAAAAATAGACCTGAAATTATAAGTTTTGGAGTACCAGTGTAGAAAAAATACATTCATAGATTTTTCAGGCGAGGCAGTTGTGGAATGGTATTATACTTTTCAAATGTCTCTTAAGAAATGCAAGGCTATTGGGCAAGTACAACCTAGGGCTAAACGTTATAGAGATAAACTGTCAAACCACAGCAATGCTGCATGTTTCAGATAACATCCAAAACCAAATGAATAAAATGGTATTATTTGATCCATCATTATTTATGAAAATGCTCATTAATTCTGCGACTCCCTTTCCACAAGTGGTTTAATTTAACTTCTGTTCCAGTTTGGAAATTACACTTCTTGATATAGGTATGTCATTTCGCCCCCTTCGCCATTAACCAATTTACCTGTAATCATAGTGTGACTGCCTTGCTGGCTGGTAAATGCTGCATGTGTTTATGTCTTTCTCATGTTCGTAAAAGCCTTGGTAAGGACGGCAATGGAGCTGGAGGCCTTGGAATATGATAAGCACAGGAAGAGAGACGCATAACAGGAAGTCTTGGAATGCTACACATCAGTGCAATGGAAGCTTGACTTCCAATACTTCTGTTGACATCGTTCACAGTTATATAAGGAAGAGCTGCAGACCAATCAGACAGTCTTGAATCAGTCTTTGACTGTGAGTGTTAGCACACTGCAGCATGAGAGAACAGTCAACTGTCTATATGTCGAAGCATCAAGTAAACTGTTGAGCAGCAGTGAAATAAAAACAATTACTTTGTATCAATTTTGAAGTCAATAAGCAGACTTTTGTTACACTGGCATTAAGAGCAGGATTTTTATGCCAAGATGGAAATGATGAAACATTTGTTGGTCAGGATGAAGGAAATGAAGGTAGAAATGAAATCAGGAATGGAGAAGAATGATGTAAAAATGAAATCTAGAAATGAATCCCGCATGGGGAAGTTGGAAGAAAAATTGTAACCCAGAGTGAAGGAAATGAAAACAGAAATGGAATCAATCCACTCTCTCCATTCCTGGCATAGGAATTTAAACCACTTTTATAAAGTTTGGCATGGATATATAGCTGATATTTTTGCTATAGTACCAAAAAAGATCATCCAAGATTCAAATTACTCATTTGCAGAGCAGAGTTATACAATTTACCATGGAAGTTGAAAATGAAGGTAATTATATCACAAAATAAAATCAATTTTAGTTACTACAGAAAGTATACACATTCTGAAAATGATAATAAAAAACAGTAGTTTCAACCCAGCCCCACGCAACATACTTTCCTAAGTAGTTTAACTCATAGATCGATGGATTCCCTTAACAGAAGATGAATACAAACAAAAATACCAACACATGGTTAACACAGCAGCAAACGATGACTTCACCAACAAATAGACAAGAAAATAGCAAAATTCAAAAAACAGAAACACATTAAGGATACCATAAAACTCGCCCAGCAAAAAACCAAAATGAAATTCAAAATGTTCACATTTCAATCCAATGCTAATTAAAAATTCCACAGCATATATAAGCAGATAACATATACATAGCTGCACAAAATAAATGCAGTTTAGAAAAATTACTATGCAACAAAATGAAGGACCTAATAGCTCAGAACAAAAGTTTATCAAATCAACAGCTAAGATTATGACAACATTTACAAATATATAGGTAAAACAAAAAGAAATCTGAAAATCAAATTAAAGAAAGATTTGAGACACATCAAATACAAACAGAATAAATCGGCGATTGCGTATCATTTTTAACTACTAATCCATAACATCACACCAAATGTAATACTCCTTAAATCTATAAAATACAAAATAGTTGGATACTTCAGGAAATATTTTAATTATAAACACAACACCATTAATGAATTTTGAATTGCCTTCACCAAATTAGCTATGGAAATATTCATTGCACCATTAGATGTGAGCATAACCACCACATAAAGTCACCAAAACCATGAACCAGTCTGTCTCTTCTGATGATAAGAGGAAATAGCTCTTGAAACCGATCAAGCACAACAAATCTGATGTGTTCCATTCACATGACTATCTCTACATCTCTGCAACAAATTGTTAAAAAGCTTATGCTTCTTTTTACTTCATTCTAATCAAGAAAAAATTAGCAGAAATAGTCTTATTACTTGCTTCCATGCAAGTAAAAGGGAAATAAGGGAGTAGCATGGGTTAAAGTATTAGTCAAACGCTGGTTTGCTATGTGACTGAAGTTCCTTTGTTTGTTTGTTTGTATGGACAGGAGTTGACAAATTCCTGTATGAGAGTTGAATAATTTTTACTTTCTCTATACACACCATGTACATAGTGAATAGAGAAAGTATTGCACTCCACCAAAAAATTTGATACCGAGATTTCACCAGAAATATATGTTTTAGGGTCCCCTTTATCTAAAAAAAGCATTTTCACAAAAAGGTCCGTGTGTGTGTGTGTGTCCGTGTATCAGTGTGTCTGTGAACACGATAACTCAAAAACGAAAAGTAAGTAAAATACCAAACTTGGTATTTAAGTGTAGTATCTTCCAGGGATGCGACACGAAGATTTTGAGAAAAATTCCCCCACCCCAAACTACCCTTTACATGGAACTTTTTTCGAAAATTTTGATTTTCCAAAAAATGGCTCTAACGATTTTGATTAAAATATCATATATTAAACATTTACCTGACAAATAAAATGTATATTTTGAATTTTCTGGGAATAGCCTCTGAAGACTACTTTATTCTGTATGAATTTTGCATAACTACTAAACCGTAAGAGATGGACAAAAACTTCACACACAAAAAATGTAGAGCACGTTAAAACACACAATTTATGTTATATATATATTTTTTTCGTGGAGTTGATCGTTTTTGAGATATTCCTTTTTCTTGGTTTCAGCTTTGAAAAACTTATACTTTTCTTATACAGGAATTTGTCAACTGTCCACACAAACAAAGGAACATCAGTCACATAGCAACCAGCTTTTGGCTTTCACTTTAACCTATGGTACTCCCTTATTTCGCTTGTATTTACAATAAAGCAAGGAATAAGATTATTTCTGCTAATTTTCCTCGATTAACATGAAATAAATAAAAGATAAGCTTATTGACAATAATTTGTTACAGAGAGATAGAGAAAGTCATGTGAATGGAACACATCAGATTTTTTAAAGCCGTAACCCATAACAAGGAATATCTCAAAAACAATCCACTCCATAAAAAAAATGTATATACCATAAATTTTGTGTTTTAACGAGCTCTACAATTTCTGTTACGTAATATCTATCTCTTAGGTTTGCCAGTTATACAAAATTCCATTAAATTCATCCAGAATAAAGTAGGCTATATAATAGCTTCAGAGGCTATTCCCAGAAAATTCAAGATATGTATTTTATTTGTACTTTTCTTGAAAACCTTTGTGTCGCACCTTGGAAGATACTGAACTTAAATACCCACCAATGCATGCATGCACATGCGCGCTCACACACACACACGCATGCACATATGCACACACACAGAGGCCTTTTTCCTTAAATGCTTTTTTTTTTATTCAGAGGGGCCCAAAACATGTATTTCCAGTGAAATCTTGTTATCGAATTTTTGGGTGCATTACAATACCTTCTCTATACA
The DNA here is from genome assembly GCA_030762935.1 of Hymenopus coronatus. Lineage (NCBI taxonomy): Eukaryota > Metazoa > Arthropoda > Insecta > Mantodea > Hymenopodidae > Hymenopus > Hymenopus coronatus. The sequence goes on from CM060895.1 coordinate 121,167,250, forward strand.
CTATGTATAGTAAACAGAGAAAGTAAAAATGTAAGTGATGTATGTGTTTCCATTCCAACTCTATACCTTAACTTAAATCTAAAAGCTTATTGCTCCTTGTCAGTATGCAAGGATCATCATTTACTGGAACTCAAAAACAACATTACTGTCATTTTTCTACCCTAAACAGAAGTGGCTGAGCTAAGGAGTTTTATGTGCAATTTATTGACCAAAAAGGTGCAAAAAAATTTAGTTGAAAAAAGTGCAAATTGAAATGTAAATATTCAGTACAAAAACCATCAAAGTTAACTGAATTACAAATTTTGTTCATAAAATTCACTCATGTAAAAATGTAAAATGTCACAGAGCACAGTGTTTTTAAAGCCACTGATCCAGAAAACCTTAAAACAAATAACATTGCATTTTTAATCTTTTTCAGTTACACTAAAATTCTGGTCATTAAGTAAATAGCTGTATGTGGAAAAGGCACGTTCCATGTCAACAGTTCCAAGAAATACACATCCTTGTTTGTTGCCCAAGCAAGATGGCACTGTGGTAAAATATGAGGCTAACATTCAGGAGTCTGCGGTTCAAATTCCAGGTCTGTGCTCCCTGAGTTCCCCCCTCCTAGGTTTTCCTCAGACCTCATAACTGGTAAATGATGGAGAGGCTAAACATAAGCTGGAACATTTCCTTCCCAAATATAATTTCATTTCATGCATCATCTGTGGTGTCATAGGTAGTAAAAAGCAGGCATTAAACCAGGGATCTAGCATCAATGGATATGGGTAATATATTATATACCCTAGCAGTTTACCATAGCTTGCAATTTTCCACTGCCTATTGCTTTCCTATTGATATAATGTTGATAAGTATATTTTAGGCAATGTTCTTCAATGAAATGCTATTCAACATATCTCACTATACATGGAGAAAGATAAGGTAGATGCATTTCCTTTATAGTACACACCAGTCTCGTCTAATGATGTGCATGCTCAGTGGAATGTAATAGGGCAGAAAACATCTTGCTTGATAAGGTTAAGGTGGTTTGAAGTGAACTTTTTTATTATTTTTCTTAACAGTGGAAGTTAATTATTATTTTTAACTTCTTGCGAGCCTATTTAATTACAATATGCAGCATTTTGGACAGTAATTGTGAATGGACGCATATGAAAAAATAAAAAAATAATATTTTAATAAAATAATTTAATCATAATCGCAATTATTGAGAAAATCAAAATTTCTAAAAAAATTTTCCATGTAAAAGGTAGTTTGAGGTAGGGAGATCATCCTTGGAAGATGTTGAACTTAAATATCCAGTTTGGTATTTCACCAACTTTTTGTGTCATCCTGTTCACAGACACACGCACACACAGATACACATATACACAGACTTTTTTCTAAAAATGCCATGGAGGTAAGGTAGAAAAAAACTGAGGAAAACAAGGGCTTGCATTTCATTGCCATATTGAGAGTGCTGAATCATCTAAAAGAAGGAATTTCATTGAATAATGAAATATGGTATGTCTCGCTTTAAGACCACCTGAAAGAGCCCACTTAATTTCATGCTACTATGTCTAATTTGCAAAATTTAATTTCCACATCAGCACAATCACAACTAGCAGAATTAGAAAAGATGCTTCTAAATATATTTTGTATCTCTAATATAAGCCAGAGGTTGCAGCTATCAAAACTACCCTCCACAATGTGACAACTTAGGGGGGGCTATTAAAGAATAAATTATTGGTTTTAAGATGCTACGCAGAATATAGATAGATAAGTTAATTCATTTTTGCAACATGTTTTAAATAATTCAAAATCTTCTCGGGCTTCTAGCCAGGTAAAAACTTGGCTTGACACCAACGTTTCGAAGAAGTGCATCTTCCTCGTCTTCAGGGTGAACTGATGGTTTGAGCTTGCGGAGACTGGTATTTATAAGAGCTGGGATGAAGCTAAATACCAGTCTTATAAATACCAGTCTCCGCAAGCTCAAACCATCAGTTCACCCTGAAGACGAGGAAGATGCACTTCTTCGAAACGTTGGTGTCAAGCCAAGTTTTTACCTGGCTAGAAGCCCGAGAAGATTTTGAATTAACACGTCGCCAGGAAAGCTTTAGTTCTTATGTTTTAAATAGTTTGATTGTTTGAATTAAAGCATTCACTCTCTTTTTCTATTGCTCGCATTCTTTCTCCTTTGCTTTTTTAAACATTAGAATTCATCCATATATCACTTTATGCCACTACATTAAACACTATTGAAAATGTTTGTTGCAACATCCTCACATCAGAGTTTTTGACTAAAGTCTTCTCCAGATTCCCTTTCATTCCCTAAGTAGGTTTGTTCATTTATTTTAACAAATCTACTTAGGGAATGAAAGGGAAATCTGGTTATTTTAAACATAATTTTTTTTTAATTTTTATAGAAAAAGCATGGCAAAGGAGAAACATTCTGGAAGAAAAGATTAAAATGGGTGCTGAAAATTAAACAAGATAAAAAGGTACAAAAAACTGTAACCAAAACATAGGAGTGCTCATTTTGTGTTTTCTTTGCAGGACAAGTCATTTTAGGCATTTTAACCCCTTTTAGTACCAGCCTGAATAGCAAAATACTGTGAAAAGTGCTAAGCAATTTTAGAGGAGAATGCATGGTTTTAAACTATTATTAATGAAATGAGTACCAAATGACATAATGAGCTGAATCTTTTTTTTTTTTTTTTTTTTTTTTTTTTTTTTTTTTTTTCAGTAAACCCTTTTGTCTTCTGCATAATGTGCATTACATGTATGGGAAGGCTCTTCATATTTTTAAAAAATTGAAAACAAAAGAAAAATGTTAAAATAAAATTCAAAATCCCAAAATAATAATTAGGCATATAAAACCTCATTACACAGAAAGTTCAGGCTAATTAAATGAAAGTATGGATATTTCTTTACTAAAACAGCATCCTGTTTTGGTCTGGTGTTTTATTTTTAAAGTACAAAATGAATTCGCCTAACCTGAAACTGAAAAAGAAAGTCACCAAAAACACACACACATAAGCATAATGCCACTGTTAATGAAAATGGCATATAGCAATAGGATGAAATGTAACGTAGATTACTGTACACTTTAGCACTTGTGTTGTTGTATAGTTAAATAGTTGATTCACTCGTCTGGTTACAGTCGCCCTCTGTGGTGTAATGGTTACCATGCTAACTGCATATACCCAAGGTCACGGGTTCAAACCCGGCAGAGGACGATTGATTTTTTCGGGTGTAAAAATCCTTAGCATGGCTTCCTTCGGAAGGGAAGTAAAGATGTAGGTCCCGTGTCGTAGATTTACAGCACGTAAAAGAACCTCAAGCCTGATGTAGAGGCCTATGAGCAAAATTAAACGGTCTTTCACACCGAATTAGAATGGGACGCTGAGAACCACAGTAGTTAAAGAGCATCCATAAATACACGCCATTTACATTTTCATCTGGTTACACCTCCGTAAATCCATTTTGATAAGTACAGCAACTATTTGCATGCGTACAAGGCTCATTGTAATTGGATGCATTTTCATCGCTGAAGCTGGAATATATAGCTTCCTCTTTTATGTTGATGTCAGAAATTCTTTCAGCAAGGTTTGGAAATTCAAAACTGCTCGCTTTCTCCTAATACATCATGAATTGAAGTTCTTATTTTCTGTTCGGTTCATCACCTTCAGCTAGAGGGCTCCCCGAGGAGTGCTGTCTTCATGTTACCATTAAGGAAGTGCCCTCATTTATCACGGAGGAGGAAGTTAAGGACCTCCTCGTGGATAGGAGCTACATTGTGGAACGAGTGGTCCAACTGAAGACCAGGGGCCGTCACCCTCAATACTTGCCACACTTCAAGGTTGCTCTGAGGAAGACCGAAAATAACCAAGACATTTACAAGGAGACGCGCATATTCTGCCAACAATTTACGTACAGCACAGCTGGATGCCTGTTTGTGCCTTTTGTGGCGAAGCTGGCCACAAACGTGGAACCTGCAAACGCCTTGCGTTATCGGGGTCAACTCCGAGGTGCTGTAACTATGGGGATGCCTACTCATGCCGATATGTCAAGTGCCCGGTGTGGCAGGAGGCCAAACTGGTGCTACTCAACACCAAGAATGGGCAGATGTCCAGTTACGACGCCAGGCGCGGGTTCCCTATAATGCTGATCTTCCTAGGGAGGCCTTCATTGGGGCCCGGTACACAGGCCTGCCTCCCAGGCAACAAATACGGTACCCCAACTATGCTGCGGCTACAAAAATCACCCAGGAACCACAGGCTGCCTCCGAGAGTGCTGCACCACACCTACAGCACCAATGAGCACCACAGCCCCGGACACCTGAACAGCTACAGCCAACCCAATAACCCGCAATGCCCCCTGTCCAATAGGGAGCTATCCGACCCCGGCCACCCAAAATTCAGCCAGAGCCTGCACATCAGCAAGCTGCTCCTGTGTAACCAGCTCAGCAGAGAAAGAATGTCCAGCGGCACCCTTCTCCACCTACTGGCTGTCAGCCACAAATACCTCCTCAATCTGGAAACACCTCCCTCTCCGTCATTCCAGATGACTCCTTCCTGAGTACGATGACTCAGATACCCCTCCCTCCCCAGCCGAAGTTTGCGGCATTCTTCGCTGAGGCCTTGCGCGCTCGGCAATCACACATCCACCCCTATACCATCTTTGTTCATGACGTCCTTCGCTTCATGATCCATCATGGCTAGTACTGATGACGTGACAGATATCCACTCCCTCAAGGTCTACTGCTGGAATGCCAATGGCCTTCGGAGGCGGCTCAAGGAGACCACCAACTTTGCTACTGTGAAGGGGCTTCACCTTCTCCTCGTGCAGGAGACTCACCTGTTGCCGGTGGACAGAGTTACCATCCCTGGGATGCTCTATTACCGGACCGACAGGGATGACGGCTATGGAGGAACTACAATCTATGTTAGTAGTAGCGTTCAGCACTACCAACTTCACGTTTTCCCAACACGGAATATGCAATGCACGGGTGTCAAGGTGGAAACTAACAAAGGGCCTCTTCAGCTTTTCTCTGTATACATCCCTCCCATCAAGCCTATAGTCAATGGAGAGCTGGATGTTTTGTTCACGCAGAACACCACCACCATCGCAATGGGCGACTTCAAAGCCAAGAGCCCAGCCTGGAACTCCACAAAGCTCACCCATTGATGAGTGTAATTGGAACGCTACCTACTGGCTAACAACATAGTCGCGCTCTTCCCCGACCATCACCCACGGCGATCGTCGTCCCTCGGACTGGCTGGACATAGCCATCATCAAGAACGTCCGGTGCCACACTAGGGTATTCACCCTTCCTCTGACCACTACCCCCTCGTGCTTCTATTCAAATCCCAACCCCATCTGAAGATACCAAATCCCCGTCCTAGTCTTCGATGGACAAACTGGCGAGAGTACACCGACATCATGGCAAATATTCCAGCGCCTCTGCAACCTTATTCCACTGTACAGGAAGCAGAAGCTCTGGCCAACCACATCACCACCTCCTTAGAGGTAACGATGAAGTTGGCTGCATCTCCTGCACGCAGCTAACTCTCGTCGGTGCGCAAATTGCCGCACTATTTGTGCAACCGCATAGCTGCAAAAAAAAAAAAAAAAAAAAAAAAAAAAAAAAAAAAAAAAAAAAAATAGAGCGCGTCGTCGTGCTCCGCTGGACCGGGTCGAGTTCAACAGGCTGCAGCGACTATTGAAGCTGGAACTGGCCGACTACGCCAACGAGGAATGGGAGCACTGGCTCTCTTCCCTCGACACTGAAGATCAAACCCTTTGGCGTATGTCAAAAGCACTCCACCATTTACCAACTTAGGAGAAGCCCCTCAGCCTGGTAAACCGGAAAGCCCAATCCACCAAAGAAAAGGTGATGATGGCAGAATACCTGGAGGACACCTTCCACCCAGCGGACACTTGTAATCTCGATCACGTTCACCGGCTGGAACAGATGTCCAGCAGCTTATGGACCAGCTGTACCAGTGGGAGAATATCCTACCCACGCCCATCGAGGAAGTTCGTGGCTTTCTGTCTGGCATTCGTCCATTTTGTCCGGCACGACGCTATATCATATGTCGCTCTGCAGTTCATCCTGCCTCCATGGCTACAACTACTGGTGCACTCCAATGGCCTGCTTCACTGGCACACTTCCGTCAGCATGGAAGCATGCCAAGAGCATCACCCTCCCGAAGCCTGGGAAAGACTCTTCCTAGCCGTCAGTAAACTCTTCGAGGTGGTGCAACAGAGGCCCTAACAACACCGAGGGACACACCACATCCTACAATTTGGATTCTGCTGCCAGCATTTCAACATTCATCAATTGCTCCGATTGGTGGACTCCATCATCACCAGATTTAACAACAAGCACTTTGTTGTGGCCCTCTTTCTTGACGTCTCCAGAGCCTTTGACTCTGTCTGGCACAAGGGCCTCCTGCTACGCCTCATCCAGTTACAAGTCCCTCATTACCTCATCCATTTCACCCGCTCCTACTTGCATCACCGTTTCACCGTTTCCAAAGAGGAATTTACCTCTACTTCCCACCCTATCCACACAGGAGTTCCCCAAGGCAGCATCCTGCCCCCCCTACTCTTCATCGTGTACATCAACACCTTGCCATCATACCATGGATGCCACCTCTTCCAATTCGCAGACAACACAGTAATTGCCTCCACCTCCACCCAGCACAGGACTGCAGTTCTCCAGATCCAGCACTGTGCTAATCTCCTGATGACCTGATTTAATACCTGGTGACTGAAGGTGAATGCCACGAAGTGACAGGCTGTTATGTACGTCCATCGGAATCATTCCCCCATTTACATATAGCCGATGGAGATGTCCATTGGGTGACGCAGGCCAGGTATATTGGTGTAGTGCTTGACCATAGGTTGACGTGGAAGCCCCATATCGAATAGCTGGCCAACAGAGTTAGGATGGCAATGCTCTATCGCATGTATGCGAGGAAGCCGACGATGTCAGTCCACAACAAAGTGTTGCTATTCAAACAGGTCCTGCGATCTGCACTCGCATTTGGGTGCCAAGTCTGGGGCCTCGCTGCAAAATCCCACTCTCCCGCTTACAAGTCCTTCGAAACTGCTGCCTCCAGATAGAAGTCATCGCCGGCTGGTATATTCTTAACCACAATATCCATCAAAACCTCTCCTTCCCGACTCTTAACAGAGTACATCCTCACTCTTTCCCAGAAGTTCTACAGCTCCTTCTCAAACAACTTTAACACCCTCATCTGCGGCCTCGGGGAGTACAACCTCGACCCATCTGTCCTGGTATGGTATTCGTCGGGGGACACCATCAGCGTGCTGAAGTGTAGGATATACAAACACTGCCAAGAGAAATTAAATTTGTTGCCAATTTAACGCTTTGGAGTGAAGATAAGGTTCGGGAGCGCTCCAGAAACATTTCTCTATGGCTATGATGTAGAAAATACACTGGCTCTCCTGCCGGAAAGAGTTAAAACATATGAAAATTGCATCACGATTAGATTGTGATTGGCAATTTTCACAGAATTTTCGGATCATGAATAGATTGTGATTGTCACTAAAAGGCTTAATACCAAATGAGATTAAGGTGCAGTACCTAAAACTTCTTGCTCTACTGATGCTGTCTTAAGAACCCTCCAGAATTTTTACAATTAAAACTTCTCAAAAAGTACCCATACTTGATAATTTGCCAAGTATTTTTACATAAAAAAATCAAAAAGGTGTATGATATAATAAAATGTTACTTTTATTAAAGTTGCTTTGTTTACATCTATCCAACAGGATAGATACAGGAAAATATTATTCAAGTGATGAAATCTGGTATCAAGTGTATTATATAATTATAATATACAAAGTTTAGCAAAAGTGAATTCAATTCAAGAATTCATCAAAATGCATGAAATTGATTTAATGATACACATCTAACCACATACAGCAGAGACTAGAATATACAAAAATCATTTAAATTAAACCAGAAGCATACAGTATCCTGGAAGTATGAAGCTATCTTCTTCTTCTTCTTGTTCTTCTTCTTCTTCTTCTTCTTCTTCTTCTTCTTCTTTCTTCCATGAACTACTTTAAAATTTTGTTATTAAATTGATGCATATTTCTCAACTGTAGTTGTTTTTAACATAATGAAGGTTTCAAATATGATTTGTGGACATGGTGAATTTATGTAAAATTGTTTGCCAAGATAGTTTTATGCATAAGAGTATCTTTTCCTTTCTTAATCGTTAGACAAAAAGGGGTCTGATTTTCATTTTATATCTACTTTGTTCACTTTAATATATTTGAAATATTTAGTATACATATTATTATAGAAGTTCTTTGAATAAAAAATAGGGATGTATGGGGGTGGGGCATGTAATTAATGAACTAAAGCAGTGAATATAAATCCCTCAATTGGAAAGTTGATTCAGCTAGCTAAGTGAATGTGATTTTTATATGGCTTGTTTGGAAGCACAATTTAACAAAAAAAAAATGAAGGTTTGTTACAATATTTGAATTATAAAAGCATTCTTCCTCTCATTTTATTAACAGTCATAGCCCAAGGCACAGCTTTTATGTTTAAGCCTATTGAGAAATTCTGTGTACAAGAAAATTATTAAGGCACAGCTTTTGTGTATGCATTTATTCACCGTTGGAAATTTTACAATTTCATGGTTTCATCAGGAATACAATATTGTATACAGAAAACAGACTTAATAGTTGCTATATACATTATGAAAACCATTAAGTAAATTAGCATAATAAATAACACAAGACACACACACATATATACAATAAATGTGGTAATTAGAGTACATAAGTATTGGTACAATAGCAAAAAAATACAATAAATTTAAACATTGGGAACATAAATAATGCTTACAATTTATATATACAGATTACAAATTATATAGATCAGTTTCTAAAATAATCAAAAAACACCTACATGCTATAGAAACTCTGCTCAATTAAAAATGTGTTTACTTCTTTCCTAAACTTTGTATAATTACAGTTATTAATTTTATTTTTGATTTGTTTGTACATATATGCCCTTGTGCAGTATAGAATTTACCTTCTTGGTTGTTCTGGCAGTCTGTATGTGTATTTTATTGCTGTGCTATGTTTATGAACAATGTTGTTATTACTAAAGTATATATTGTTTCTTATAAAGCAGACAGTTACAAAAATATAAAGACTTGGTAGTGTAAGAATATTATTTTGTTGAAAGTGTGGTTTAAATGTTTTTTATTGTTTCATTTGTATAGCCCCCTTTAACTTCAATGGTCATATCGGGGGCTTTGACTTGTGAAACAACTTTTATTACTGTAGGCATTAGGTTAATCATTATTATATTACTAATACACACGCACATTCACTCTCGCATTCATACTTCCAGACTCTGTGGGGGATAAATCTGGTTAAAGAAAAATTCCCCGCCCCAGCCGGGAATCGAACCCGGGACCTCCGGGTGAGAAGTCAGCTCGCTGACCACTCGACCACGGAGGCAGTCCAAAATGATGTTATTCTATATAGATTTAACGTTAACCTAAGTATTTTCTTTTGCATTATAAATAGTGTGCTTATTTCATTAATGGACCCCCAAATAAATATACCATATGCAAATGCAGTTTGCTCATAGGAGAAGTAAATCGTTTTTAGTGTTTGCAGATTACTAATTCTTTTTAAGACATATATTATATAATGGGCACTATTTATTCTGGATGTGGCATTCTTAATATGACTTTTCCAGTCTAAGTGTTGATCAATTAATATTCCAAGAAATTTTCCTTCAGCAACATACTGTATGATTTCTTTATTACATACAATTTTTTATCCTATTATTTTATTACTTCTATTGAAGTGCGTGATACGCATGCATTGCGACTTTTTTCCATTTAGTACTAATTTACTTGCTATTAACCATTTCCCCATATTTAACATTGTATTATCTGCTTGAATTTGTAGCTCAGTGGAATTACTGCCCCTGAGAATAAAATTAGTACCATCTGCATATAGTACAGTAGCGACATATGGTGTATGAGCAGGCAGATCATTGATATATACTTAAAAAAGTAATGGGCCAAGATTCGAGCCTTGAGGAACCCCACATCTTACTGTCTTTATATCTGATTTTGAAGTTACTGTATCAGCAGTTACTATTGTAAATTGTTGTGTCAGATAAGACTTAAACCACTCGTAAGCTATCCTACACACTCCACAAACTTCCAGTTTTGTCAGTAATATGTTAAAATCAACTAAATTAAAGGCTTTATTCAGGTCCATACATATGCCAACTGTTGTATCATTTATATCAATTCCCTCCAATGTTCCCTTAGTGAATGCATAAAAGGCATTTAATATAGATTTGTTATTTTCGAAAGCCATTTTGTTTATCATTAAATGCATACTTTTCCATGAAGGGAAAAATTCTATTGTACATAACTGATTCCATAATTTTAGAAAAACCGATTGAATGGCAATGGGCCTGTAATTATCAACCATATTTACATTGTCTGTTTTATATATAGGAACCATTTTTGCCAGTTTCATCTTATCTGGTAATATCCCAGATAACAGGGAAGTATGACATATTTTCTGTATGTATATACTGTCCTTACATGACTTAATTATACACTCGGGTATCTCATCAAAACCTGCTGAAAAGTTATTCTTCTTTGAATTAATTACTTTACTTGTTTCATCTATAATGACTGGCTTTAAAAAAATAGATTTTTCATTTCTTTTTAATTTAGCATTATATGAATTACAATTATTTGAGTGTGGAATTGTTACTTTATCAGCAATATTGATGAAATGGTCATTGAAAATATTGGCAACTTTGACTGGATTTTCAACAATATCATTAGCTACCTTTAATGAGATTTTTTTACTGTCATGGGATACTTTATTAATGGCAGTTTCTTTTTTTATTATAGTCCTCAGTGTCCTATTTTCGTTTGTCGACTTACTGATACATGCATCAATATAAAGTTTTCTTGCAGCCTTTATAACTGTATCAAAGATTTGCTTGTATTTTTAACATACTTAGTAAACTGTTTCATGTTGTTGGTTTTTGCTTAATTCTAAAAGATAACATTTCCTTTTACTCAACACTTATAATTCCTTTAGTAATCCATGTTTTCTTAACATTCCTCTTGTTATTTTTTATTGCCCTATATGGAAAAGCCATATTAAAGTAGTGAGTAAATGATGTAATGAAATTGTGGTGTTTCATATCCACCATGGATGCTTTGTACACATGTGACCAATCTTCATTGCTTATCAGTGTATTAAAGTATAAAATGTTTTGTTTGGTAAAAATATGTTTATATTGTGGTTGTAGCTTGGGGTCATCACTGCTGTTTGGTGAGTTTGTTAGGCTTAGTATTATAGCATTATGATCAGCCTGTACTGATGTTACTGTGATTAAAGATCACACCTTCTTTATCAAGTATCAGACATCAATTAACGTACTTGTGCTTTCTGTTTCTCTAGTGGGACTCTCAGTAATGTTTTCAAGGTTATATGAACTAAGTAGCTTTTTTATTTTTTGTAATGGTGAACTATTTTGTTTAAAATCTATGTTAAAATCATCACATATTAAAATCTTGTTTGCATGCTTTTTAAAGTTATTAATCATATATTCTAATTTGTCTAAAAATGCTGTAAAATTTCCATTACATGACCGATATATATATATATATATATATATATACACACATGCAATAATTTCTACTATGGTGAGTTCAAACACTTTCTCCACATTCAAATCAGCTGTAATGATAAGCTTTTTATATTTTATGGCCTTTTTGATTGCAATCATAGTGCCCCCATGAATATGCTTCTCCCTACATTATATGTCTGCTACTACAAAATTTGAGAGAATAATTGACTCTATACTCGTGCAGTTATTCTTGAGCCAGTGCTCAGCAAAGCAGCAAACCTGTATGTTACATTATTATTCACAAATATTTCTACTTCTAAAATCTTGTTACCAAGACACTGAGTGTTATGGTACAATATATTAAAGTTAGCATCACCTTTTCTTGCTATCAAAGGAGTATGTTTATTATGGTTCTCAGATGCGTTTAGTTTCCTGGAGCAGGTACTGCATCCACCACATGAGTTGCTAGTTTTCCTGCTTTTGTTATATTTTACTGATGCTCTCACATAGGAATCTCCCTAATTTGTCTACTCCTCTTCTGTTAAGATGAACTCCGTCCCTGGCCAGGTCAGTATCCCGTATACACCAGTTACCATCTAGTAGAATGCACTTCCAAGTATAGTAAAGCCAGTCTAGTTCTACATTAATTCTTCTCTTATTTTTTCTTGGTCTCATCACGTCTGCACAGTATTCCACTAATTACAATTTTGGTCTCTTGGCTTTGCATTTTAATTTTACTGATTATGTCCATAGTATCACCCATAATTTCTTCTGCCATTAACCCTCTTTGGATATCATTAGTTCCCACATGGATGGCTACCACGTCTGGTTTTATTTCTCTTAATTTCACATTTTCAATTTCATTGTCTAATTCTTACTCGCGTATCGCCAGATAACATTATACATCATAGCCAGCATTACTGCATACATTCCCGAAAAATTTTAATAGCGAGTCCCCAAACACCATAACCTTTGTTGTTAATGCATAGAGTCATTCTTTTCATATAACAAGCTAAATCAGTTTGTGGTTGTTATTGTATTATCATGTAGTCTATTTGTTGCGTTCACCATTTTGCTGGATTTCCTTCTTACGGCTGTGGCATATGTTTCCATTTCTGTCTGATGCCGAATTTCTCGTATCAGCTTTATGTTTCCCTGTTTTAAAGTTGAAGTTTCTTCCTCTTGGTTTCCATCTTGCTTTAATGATGCAATTTCTTTGTACACTTTCTGTAAGCCTTTATTTAGCATTATGTTTAAACCTATTAAGAAATTCTGTGTACAAGAAAATTACCAAGAACAATTTCTTGCTTTTATGTATGTACAATCACCTGCAAGAATAATTAGATCTGCATACTGCCTCAATCATCATTACAGTTACAGTAATTTATAGAAATATAATTGCAAGGGGAAGATGCAATAATTTAAGGGGCATCTTAAATTAGATCTGCATACTGCATCAATCAGCATTACAGTTACAGTAATTTATAGAAATATAATTGCAAGGGGAAGATGCAATAATTTAAGGGGCATCTTAAATTAGATCTGCATACTGCATCAATCAGCATTACAGTTACAGTAATTTATAGAAATATAATTGCAAGGGGAAGATGCAATAATTTAAGGGGCATCATAAAATATGGTTTATTATTGATTTATTGGTATAATTTAACAGACACTACTACAGACTATATTTCTACAAAGATATAATTTTATAAAAAATAAAGTAAAATAAATCTGAGTAAATATTGTCATTCACCTAATCCTTAAATGTGTGTTCTTCTTAATCATCCTGCATGGTCTAGGGGTAATATTCTAGCCTCTGGTTCCCATGGTACGGGTTCAAACCCAACAGAGGACAATAAATTTTTTCAGGCGTAAAAGTCCTTAGCATGGCCTTCTTCAGAAGGGAAGTAAAGCAGTTGGTCCCATGTCATAGATATATGGGACATAAAAGAACCTTAAGCCTGATAGAAATGCTGCTAAGCAAACTTAAGTGGTCTTTCATGCCCGATACAGAATGGGACACTGAGAACCTTAGCAGTTAAAGAGCGTCCATACATAACATGCACTCATGTCCTTGTATTCTTCTAACACTACTCTATCCATAATATTACAGATAAAACCTCTGCAGAGTTTATGTAGAACTCATAAAATGTCATAAAACAACTTTTTAGCTTTAGTCATTATAAAGTATTTCATATTGCAGTTTACACTTTTCTGAAGCATGAGTGTGTTGCAAATGTGCAATTCTTTTCTTTTCTTTCCTTTTTTTTTTTTTTTTTTTTTTCAATTGTTAACATGAATAAATGCTGTTTCCATGTGTTATAAGCTTGAAACTAAGCAATTTGTAGGCTAATTTGAAATCTTTCCTAAGCAAAAACATTTGTGTCTGATAGAAGAATATTTTTTATATAAATAGTGTAACATATAACAGATGCATATGAATTTATAATTGGTAGTGTGTCACAGCAATTTTTTCAAACAAAAACCTTCTAATCTGTTACTTATGAAAATTACAAGAATGTATATGTATGAATCATATTATCACAGGGCATGAAGCAATTTTAAATACAAGTAAAACCTTTTTAGCTGAAGATGACCATGGAACACAGGACACCTTGATCCAACTTGGATCTATTCGTAGTGGAGAGGTTTTGACCTCTTCAGCTTCTCTGGTGGAGTGCTGTGAACTCCGAGCACCCATAATACTTCTGACATTACTAGAAGTAATCAGGGTGAACATCTGAGGAGCCCCTTCCAACAGAGTGTATTTCGGATTAGGTTCGACTCGATGTGGCAGTGGTCCTGATACCAATGGGGGATTGGGTACATCTGGCAGTGATGCTTGGGCAGAGTTGTAAGATGCCTCAATGTCTTCAGCATTAACCTGGGGAACTAGTAGACGACTTGCTAGATGGCTGTCACCCCCATGGAGGTTTTTCGGTAGTCTTCTCTTCAGGGTTGATGCGTGTAAGTGGCGTATCCACTCACTTTCATTCTTGCATGCAGGAGGGGGGGGGGTCTTTTAGTAGCCTAGGTATTGCCCTAGTAGAAGGATAAACCCCCAGAGGTTTATCCTTCCTGATACAGAGGGAACTTCAGCTCCGAGTAGAGACTCGCTCCACAGTGTGTTTACTAGCCCCAGGAGGAACAGATAACAGATGAGATGAAGGAACTGCATGGGCAATAGGCCATAGGCAGGCCAGCCAACAGAGATGGGCAGAGACCCCTAACAATTTCAAACTAGAAGACCTGGTTACACCAGCAAGCTGCCCACCATCTTGCAGATCAGGAGAACTTGACCCAACTGAGGCAGCCTCTGCTTTCTGACTGGGCCAAAAAGAAGTTTCCAACAAACAAGCAAAAGAAAAAAAAAAAATGGCGTGTTATTTATGGACACTCTTTAACTACTGTGGTTCTCAGTGTCCCATTCTAAATTGGGCGTGAAAGACACCCGAAAAAATCCATCATCATCTGCTGGGTTTGAACCTGCAACCTTGGGTATATGAAGTTAGCATGGTAACCATTACACCACGGAGGGCAACTAACAAGCAAGCAGCCATGCTATCTGTCTCACCTGATTGACATTGCACAGCCCCTAAGCCTGGCTGAAACATGAAAGGGGAAGCAAAATTATAAGGAATAAGGGAAAGGAAAGTTGTCTGGAAAGTGAACTTGGACTTCACCACTCGCTCGGTAATATAGCAAGTGAACTCAAGCTCTTTCAAATAATATAACAATAAAACGCTTTATGGTATGACAATTATTTTAACCTCTGCCATGAGGGGCACATAGAATGGTTTCTTGGATTGTTTTGCTAAAATTGTCACATAACTCAAATCTGACTGAATCTAGTAGGATTTTGAACTGTGAGGCTCGGATATTGCACTTGTTTTAGTTAAACAGCTTGTAAAACTCTAGAATATTTCAAGTTATTTTGATAACTAATAACATGTCTTGCAATTTTTAATTTTGTTTTTAAAATATAAATGAGTCAGTCTTTACGCTTAAAAGTTTGCTTACACCAGTATTTTACAACCTAACATAAGAGAAGTTTTAAGGGTGTACATTGACTCATTCATATTTTAAAAATAAAAATATAACTTCTCATTTAAGAGTGCTTCTGTTTTTAATATCAATGTTTTGCAATATTTCAGATTATACACAGAAGCAGGTTCCAATGCGACTCCGGCTTTATTCACTACTGAAGATTTAGAAGAAGAAAAGAAAAGCCTTCAATATGAAAGAGCTGATATATGTGGCATTTTTGAAAGTGATGTTCTGAAAGCATCCCATACACAACAGAGTGATCAGCTCTATAACCTAAAAAAACATCATGAACATCAACAAAATGAGAAACTTAATAATGATGGTAAAAGGCAGCATATATGTGAAATTTGTAAGAAGAGTTTT
The DNA here is from genome assembly GCA_030762935.1 of Hymenopus coronatus. Taxonomy (NCBI): domain Eukaryota; kingdom Metazoa; phylum Arthropoda; class Insecta; order Mantodea; family Hymenopodidae; genus Hymenopus; species Hymenopus coronatus. The sequence goes on from CM060895.1 coordinate 121,183,313, forward strand.
ACTCTAAAGGGATCCTTGAAAACACATATTCTGGCTCATGATGGCAACAGGCCATACAAGTGTGAACTTTGTGAGAAGAACTTTACTCGCAAGGAATACCTGAAAACTCATATTTTGATTCATGAAGGCAAAAGTCCCTACAAGTGTGAAGTTTGTGGGAAAAGTTTTACTCAGAAGGGATCCTTGAAAGCTCATATTCTTATTCATGAGGGCAGAAAGCCATACAGGTGTGAAATATGTGAGCAGAAATTTACTCACAGGTGGGCTCTGAGAAATCATATTTTGATTCATGAAGGTAAAAAGCCATACAAATGTGAAATATGCGAGAAGAGCTTTACTCAGAGTGGATCTTTGAAATCCCATATTTTGATTCATGAGGGCAAAAGACAATATAAGTGTGAAATCTGTGAAAAGAAATTCATCCGCAGGGAGTACCTAAAAACTCACATTTTAATTCATGAGGGCAAACGGCCCTATAAATGTGAAATTTGTGAGAAGACCTTTACTCAAAGTGGAACCTTGAAAACTCATATTTTGGTTCATGAGGGTAAAAGACCATACAAGTGTGATATTTGTGAAAGGCATTTTTCTCGCTTGGAACACCTAAAATCCCACAATTTGATACATGAGGGCAAAAAGCCATTCAAGTGTGAAATTTGTCAACATCCTTTTACTCATAAAAGTAGCCTGAAAGTTCACATGTTGATTCATGAGGGCAAAAAACCACATAAGTGTGAACTTTGTGAAAAGAGATTCACTCAGAGATGCGCATTGAAATCTCATGTTTTGGTTCATGCTGGCAATAGACCATACAAATGTGAAATTTGTCATAAGAGTTTTACTCAGAAGTGTGGCTTGAAATCCCACACTTTAATTCATGAAGGCAATAAACCATACAAGTGTGCAATTTGTGGGAAGAGCTTCACTCAGAGATATGCCTTGAAATCTCATCTTTATATTCATGAGGATGAAAAGCCATATAAATGTGAAATCTGCCAGAAGAGCTTTACACAGAAGGGATCCTTGAAAACACATAACTTGATTCATGACAAAAGGTCTTACAAATATGAAACTTCTGAGAAAAATGTTACTCAAACACAGCTTTATCCAGAAGTATGCTTTGAAATCCCTCAGTTTAACTCATGGGTGCAAAAAGATTAAACTTGAAAATTCAATTGCAGTTCAGAAGTATACAAATGTACTTGTGACAAAAACTTCACCTAAATCACTTCTAGAGTACAATGTTTGAATTGTAAGGGAAAAAATAATGTTTATAACAGCAGTTTTAATGAGGGGACAGTTTAAAGCAGGTATTTTGAAACCTTAATAAAAACCTTGAGTTTAGATACAGTATACATTGAAGATAGGATACAGGAAAAAAAATATTTCGCTAGAATTAATTAAATAAAATATATTTCACATTCATGATAAAAATGTTGTGTTAATAACATGTTACTAAATGTAAGTGTGAAGTAAATCTGTTAGAAAAGGATATTATTTTACACCAGCCTGTGGGCCTGTGATGGTTGTCAAAAATAATGGTGCATATGTTGAGAATTTTAATTCACATAAATGTTTTTTGTCAAACAATATAAAATAGTTATGAATTCATTTTACTCAATCTTTAATCTTTCCTTTCCCAAAAAAGCCAACTTTGACTTATGTCATAATTATGGAAGGTGGTTTTTAGCATTGCAAAATCAGAAACTTCACATTTATATTTGTACATTTACATGTACATTTATATGTGGCATTAATGAAATTGTAATTTAGCATTTTGTATCATTGTAAGAAAACACAAATGTTTAATTAATTGTGACAAATAAGTAATTTATTTTGAAATAACCTTATATTCTATATAATCACATTGGTAAGGGTTGATATGGGTATAAAATTGCATAAATTAAATTTTGGATGTACAGTAAAACCTCATTAATCTGGACCCCTTTAAACTGGATTTCACTTAATCCAGACAAGCATCCTTAAAAAAAATCTGCGAATTGCTAACTTAAATTATAGTACTGCTCTAAGACAAATTTAAGGAAATTGTCCATTTTATTTTTGCACAGACTATACAATAGGAATTTCTTAGGAATACCAGGAATAAATAGTGGCAATGGTACACATTAGGCTGACATCCTTCCCACACCCTTGCTGTACCTGTGATGGGCTTGCAACTCTTGTCAGAAGGGTTGGTTTAATAGTTGCATTTTCAGTTATTAAGCTAAAGAAACAAATCAAGAGCATAATCATCAGGGAAACAAGCATGAGTCACAATACACGAGAAACAAAATTATCAAAAGACTTGAAAATGGTGCCACTGTGGCATGTGTATGTGCAGAATAAGGAATTGCAGAACAAGCATGAGTCACAATATACGAGAAACAAAATTATCAAAAGACTTGAAAATGGTGCCACTGTGGCATGTGTATGTGCAGAATAAGGAATTGCAGAATAAACGGTTTCGGACATAAAATAGAACTTATTTTTGATAAAATGTCATGTAAAGAAGAAAATTGTTAGGTCAAACGAATGCAGCAGCTGGCTAAACAAAAGTTAGAAGATGTAATGTACAATTGGTTCCAACAATTTCATGCAAGCGGAATTGCAGTGAGAGATGTTTAAATTCAAGCTGCTGCCAAATATCTTGCAAAACAACTTGGTATCAATGGATTTTTAGCTAGTTTGGGCTGGTTATACAGATTCCGCAAGCATCTTAACTTAGTGAACAAAAGAAATGTGTGGAGAGAGCTTAAGTGCTAATATGTCAGCATACTCATTTAGAAAAAAAACTAAATTCTGTCATTCAAGAAGAAAAGTTACATTTGTTCACTTTTCTCAAGTGTATAATGCCCACGAGACAGGTTTTGCCCGAGAACACACAAGCCTCTAAATCCTTAAAATATATGCCTGGACGAAAACTTTGCAAAGAATGTGTTTCTGTGTTATGTGCTAATGCAGATACAAGCCATATTTTAAAGCTAGTTGTTTTAGGTAAATGTAAGCATCAGGGGCTATTAAGAATGTAATGTCACATTGCCTGTGCATTACTGCAATTCAAAAAATGCGTGGTTTGTGGCAGACATCACCATGATTGGTTTCACCTGCACTAAGAAGGCACCAAGAAAATAAAAACCAAAATGTTGTGAAAGCCATAATCCTATTAGATAGTGCATCTGTGCATCCAGATGCAAAGAATCTGTGTAGTGCCAATGGTAACATCAAATATGTGTTCTTGCCACCTAACACAATTTCCCAGATGCGGCCTTTGGACCAAGGCATTATGTGCACTGCAAAGTGATTGTACGGAAAGAAATTCCTGTCTGAAGTTTTCAAAGTTGAAGAGCCGCTGGACAGTGTAGATAAACAGGCAGAGAAAACACTCCAGAATATAAAATTGTATGATTTCAGATCCTTGATTTTTAAATTTGCAAGTGCAGTAAACAGTATTTCGCTCTGTACATTGACTAATGCGTGGAAGAAAGTTTTGTATGATGATAGTGTTGAATTAGACACCAATGCAATTGAATTAAATGATTTCACGAAACACTGGCTGCAGATGGCGAGAAAGCTGTTATAGTGGACAAGATCGAAGACTGGCTTGATGGAGATGAAGATGATATGACTGACAAAGAAATTGTGGAAAGTGTAAGCAATGCAAGGGACACTAGTAGCGAATCTGAGGCTGAGAAAATGGATTTCAGAGAGTCGAAAGTGAAATTAAGTGAGGTTGAATAGCATCTGAATTTTGTAGTAGACTTTGTCAAGAAGACTGATAATAAACAGATTTCTGTATACTACCATCATATTTGGAGGCTTCGTGATCTCGTGAAAGAGATGTGTGATAAACAACAAAAGAAAATGAACATTTCCTTCAAACCAAACAAATAAAGAATGTGTAATTAAAATTGGTGGATCTATTGTATCTTATGTTCTAATAAAATTATACAGCACTCTCATTTCGTGCTGTTTATTTCACTTAATCCGTACTTTTGATAATCCGGATAATATTGAGCCCCAATTGGTCTGGATTAACGAGGTTGTACTGAATTTTGAACTAAAATAACCTAAAGCAATAAGGAGACAAATATAAGTCAAATTGATAAAGCTTAAAGCACAACGCAAAACTAGAACAATAAAAATAATTAAATTAACTTAAGTCATGAAATTTCATGAATTAATAACTTACAGTAACATTAGTTTGTCACTTATAATTGAATTGTGATTATTGAAATTTATTGGTTGGACAAACACTGGTGATTCAGCACAACAGAAGTCTGCATAATTTATTAGCTAGGAATATCCCTCAATATAACACTGTAGAGTATGATGCATAGAAATAAAAAGAGTCAACATTGTAAGGTAATATGAAAAAAAAGTTAATTACCGAAAACTCAATATAGTTGATACACAGTTGCATTCCAATGTTAACATTTTATTGTGCCTTAAAATGAAATACATTTTCTCATAAAATGTCTACCATAAGAATTGGTGACAGCTGATGATGTAACGAACGTCCAAGAAATATGAGAAAAATTACGGGAAGCCAATAAAGTCAATGTTAAATTCCAGCATTTTGGAATGAAAAACCTGTGAGTTGGTTTTATCAGGTAGAGGCACAATACAACATTCGCAAAATCAATATAGAAGAAACCAAATTTAACCATCTAGTGTCACAATTATACCCAAAATATATTGAACACATTGGTGATATAATCAAAGATATGGAAGTGGCTAAGTAACACTTCATATACATCTTCAAAGAAAATGAAGATAAGCACATTAAGTGATTTTTTACTGGTATCAACATAGGCAACCAAAAGCTTAGTCAATTACTATAAAAATCTAAACATTAGCGGGAGTAGATGTGTCCAAAAAAGTGTTCAAGACATTGTGGTTGAAGAAACTTCCTGACTCCATCTTGAACATGTGATGGACTTGAGAAAATAATGAAAACTAGCTGACTATAATGGAAATGAATCCTTGAAATGAACTACTTACCATAAGAATAATGCAAACAAACCATAGGAGTTAACTTATATCATGTCTGATCCGAAGGCTAAAATTGCAGATTGGAGCAACAATTAGCTGTCTTAACTGTTGATCATCGTAGTAGGCACAGAAGCAGTAACCGTCAGCATAAACACAGTAAACCATGAAGTAAATGCGAACCAAGGGACAAGTACTGTTGTTATCATTTTCATTTTGGACAAAATTGCAAACCTGAAGAAGTACATCCCAGATCGCTGGACAGATCAGGAAAATGCAACCCAGCAACTGATAGAGCAGCAAGTTCTGCAGACAATATTGCAAAATCTGCCTTGTGACCAAATAATTATGGGTTTAAAAATTCCTAGTGGATAGTGAAACTCCTGTATCCATAGTCTTCACCCACTTCAGCAGAAAAGAAGAATTAGGATATAACATGTATGCTGCAAACTGTAGCACATTATATCGTCATAAAGCTGGCTCCTCAAATAACATATAATATCCAGAACTTGTTAAATCACCCTTTGAAAGTTGCCACACTAAAACTTGGCAATCAGGGATTTATAAAATAAGTTGCCAAACTGTAATAACACTTACATTGGGAAGACAAAGAAAAATTTGGAAACTAGGATGAAAGATTACTTGAGTAACATTAGATATAAGTATATAGTAAAGTCTGCAGTAGCATATCACTTTTAGTCTGACAATCATAGAATAAAATAAGAAATAGAGTTGATAAAATGCAAATTTGAGAAAGCATCATCACCAAGAAACAGGACACTGTTATCTATTTTGAATTCTCTACTATCGATGATCTCATCCTACTGTCAAGAAGGGTAGAGGGCAGGACAACATCGAGCGGAACACAACCAACTGTTGTAGCATCAGTCGACCACAAAATTGAAGATAGAGAAGAGGTACCCTGAAACCGGTCTTCCCAAATGACTCGGAAATGGAGTTAAAAGTGTAAAAAAGGTGACTCAATTTGATTATGCTAATACCAGTTAATAAAGGAAGCTTTTTGGTTTTTCACATTACCATTTCTTCCAGAAAGCTGTCAAGTGCGTCATAAGCATTCCAAGAGTGTGACACTCTACAAAGGTTTGAAAGAAAGAAAAGTTTTTATTTGAAGAATTGTAAATTTCACATTTATATTGTGTTTTAGTGTAATTTGTGTATTTTATCACATTTTCAAAATGCATTAAACATGGTTTAGTGGTAGTGAAAATAGAGCACATATTTGTGCTATATTAGATTTGCGAAAAATCGTTATCCAAAGCATAGTTCTTTAAAATATCACTTTATCATGGTATGAGTATAGACATATATCAAAGATCTCTATTATCAACCATTTCTAATGCTTTTGAATTCCTAGACGTTAACAAATGAGTGTAAATAAAGTAAATGCGTTTTATTTATGGACGCTCTTTAACTGCTGTGGTTCTCAGCATCCCATTCTATATTGGGTATGAAAGATCGCTTAATTTTGCTCAGAGGCCTCTCTATCAGTCTTGAGGTTCTTTTACATGCTGTAAATCTACGACATGGGACCAATGGCTTTACTTCCCTTCCAAAGGAAGCCATGCTAAGGATTTTTACACCCAAAAAAATCTATCATCCTCCGCCGGGTTTGAACTCGCAACCTTGGGTATATGAAATCAGTATGGTAACCATTACACCACGGAGGGCGACACAAATGAGTGTCCCTAAGTGTGCCAAGGATATGGCAATAACATATTTTGAATTTAAGCAGTGATGATAGTAAACCCAAAATCTTTATATATTCTTATAATTGATCATAGATGAGTATATATCACACAGATTCTGCTCCTCAACCAATATTGTGTTCAGTTAAAGAAACTGTACTTAATCTTATTTATTTGTGCTTTTATCCTCTGCCTTGGTGAACTTAGATCCAAAAATAGCAAAATCACACTCCTGCAAAATTCTTTACTATATCTAAAGACATGCGCTCTAAGGATACTAGTAACTGATAGCTTAGTAAATCAAAGGTATTAGTTTTACTTAGAGACCATATACTAAGCTTCTACTGGAGCATTGTAAATGTATTACTTGATTTATGTTTCATAATCAGGAACTGGAAATAAATAACTATGGTAGGTATGCCGTACTCAAAAACCCAATTTTACTTACTATATATTTTACCAAGTGTTTCATGCCATTTCAACAGGATAATAATTATACACTGTCAGTTACAAATCTTGTTGAAATCATGAAAGCACGAATTGGGTTTCCCATTGTAAAGGGAAATAAATAGGCATATAAATGGTATAAGACATGAATGTAGCTTTAACTAATTTTTGTGTTGTTAAAATGAACTTTTGCACCAAATTGCAAAACATATTGAAATTGTGTCTAACCTGATTGTTTAATGTTATGGTCCATTAATAAACAACCATGATAATTATGTGTTGAGGGTAACAGATTTGCCAAAGTACCCTAATTGTGCTCATTATATTAATAATTCTCGAGTTGCATACAATGAAGTATTACAAAAGCAAAGAAACATTGAAATGTAGCATTAATTTGATGACTTCTTATAAATTTTGTATCTGTCATATGCACTATCATCTGAAAATATCTCAGTACATATTGTGACAGTGTTATCCGCTTTCACATTCACCTTGGCTTGTGAGTCGGCAGATTGGAGACCTTGGATTGCATAAACTTAGGAGGTGTGGCACACTGGTAACTGGAGGCTTTGGAAAGCAACACATCTGACACATGCCAGATTCTTCCAGTAGCTTTGGCTTCCACAAATTTCCTGAATGTTCTGTCAACGTCATTTCCAGTTATAAAAGACAGGAAGAATTGCAATCTAATTTAGTGAGTAGTGAATCATTAGTCAGTCTTAGCTAGAGTGTTAGCATGCAGTAGCATGAAAAAGCTATCAACTGTTTGTGCATCGCAGCATCAAGTGAATTGTTTGCAGCAGTGCATTAATGACTTGATTGGTAAACAACTTTTGAGCCAAATGAATGGAATTTTTAATCCAAGATGGAGGAGATGATGAAAAATGTTTTGGCCAAAATGAAGAAAATAGAATGCAGGATGGAGAAGATGGATGAGAAAATGAAAACTGGAATGGAGAAAATGAAAACCAGAATGGAAGCCACATGGGAGAAGATGAGAAATGAAACAATGACTCCAAATTGCATGATGGAGAACATGAAGGCAGAATTCTCGACAAAAGGATGAACGAACGTGAACAATGTATTGTCTCCCAAGAAGACCACAGAGAACGTTTTAATGCCCTGGAGGAAATAGTTGATGGCAGCACCAAGGAAATGAACGCTATGGTGGAAGACAGAAAATCTTGAAGGTCAAGCCACCCAAGTATGATGGGATGTCAAGTTCTGCTCCGTTGCCCCACAGCAGAAGAGGAAGGCACACAGCTGATTACAAACCTCCAGGGATAGGTGGCAGAAGCACAATGCAAAGTCCTCTGAGATCTAGAAGGCTCTCAAAAAACACCTTGTAAACCATCATTTGCCTACAGCCTATCGCAGTCAGCTGAAAGCGAGGCTGCAACAGCCAAGGGAGATGTACCTGGCATTCGTCCTGACGATCGGACAGTTGGTGAATAAAGCCCTGGAGAACCATAACATCTACGTGCCCCATGAAGTTGCCTATTAATTTGTCAACGGGTGCATGATGCAGAGGTACGACAGTGCCTGATACTGGATGACTTTAAGAGTTAACGGAAGCGCCAAGAATGGAGGCGACCAAGGTAACAACTGCGCCCCTTTCAAAGACCAGGAGTATTCAGTATGGCAGGGAGAGAGAAGCAATCCTGAGTCTGCGACGACCTTCAAGGGTATATGCAGGGGGGTGAGGCGTGCCAGGTCACCTAGTGAAGGATTGTCCACACCAAGACGAGTAGCCGGAAAATAACTAAGCACCGGCGTAGCAAGGGGCACGTCAGGCCCGTCTTCAGCACCCACTCGAGTGACGCTGTGCCTAGGGTAGAAGAGGGACGACAGCCTCATCACAGATGCTGGATACAAAGGAAGCTGTACAGTTGCATCCGTGACTGTAACTAGACCTGACGTGGCGAAGGGCTTACCTTCACGAACACCCCAACTAATGATGGCGTCAGGCGACATCTTACCTGTGGAGGAGTTGACACTGAGATAGGGCACTGTGAGACTATGGGTGTTAGTCACCAAGTGGCTGAGGATGAGATACTGGGATTGGATGTCTTCAGGAGCTGCGACACAACGGTCGAGTCCATCGGAGAGTTTTCGACTCTACCGAGATGAGGTGGGGCTCTGGATCCTATATGAACATCCGGGGGACTGAAGGAACAAGAAGGCCACACTGCACGCATTATGTGTTGCCTTGCCGGATGGTAGTATCCATGAGACTGCTGAACCCGATGGACATTGGCCAGGACTTCCAGGCCGGATGGGAGTTAGGGAATTGCGAGCCAGCTGCGAGTGTATCGCCGTGCGACGGATCCGAACAGCCAGCAACGTCGTAGGACTAGAGGTCCCGGCTGAAAGACTTGATGAAGAATGCGGCTAACCATCTAACCGCTTCACCTCTAGGGAGGTTCCGGTGTTTATTCGACCGAAACCAGTCTGTCTTCAGAGAAGGGAACAGCTATTATGGGCGAACTGACCGAGTACCCCATAACACCGACACCGGAGACACCCAACCCCAGGCGAAGCAAGAACAGCCACGAATCGTGTTGGAGGACAGGAACTCTAGAAGAATCCTAGGGGAATTGTTTGAGATAGAGGCTGTAAGCATGACGAAAGAACGTGCATGTAATATTTTGTAATGTTTTGGACTTACACAAGATCTGTGCAAGATAGTTGACGCCTGATCAAAATTTGTAAAGAAAAGCTTTCTTTTAAGAATATGGAGCTCTGCCGTAAAAATTCTAGTGTATTTTTGAGACGGTACATTAACTAAAGTATTAAATTAAATCTTTTAAATTCAAGATACTACTGTGCCAAGAAAGTTCCGGGAATTTGCCAATAAAACACAAAAAATGAATTATTCACCCAATTTTATTTTATCGCCTTCAAAGTAGGCCCCTTCTGAAATTATACATTTATGCCAACCAATAATCCAATCATCAAAACATTTTTTGTAGGCACTTTCAGGAATCGAGTCAATTGTCGCCGCGAATTTTCCTTTATGTCTCCTATCGATTGAAAATGGGTGCCTCGAAGTATTTTGGAAAGAGAAAGAAATCAGCAAGAGCCAGATGAGGTGAATACGGTGGTTCAATGAAATTTATTGAGTTTTTGGCCAGAAATTCATTCACAATAATAGCCTTGTAAGCTGGTGCGTTATCGTGATGCAGAATCCATGAGTTGTTCCATAAATCTGGCCTTTTTCGCCGTATTTGTTCTCTCAAACGCCGCATAACGCTCAGATAATGGTCTTTATTTACCATCTGATCTTCTGGCAAGAACTCTGGGTGCAGGACACCGCGATATTCGAAAGAAATAGCCAGTATGAACTTCATTTTAATCGAGTTTGACGTGCCCTTTTAGGTTCGGTTCATTTGGAAGGCGCCACGTCTCATCACCAGTTGCAATGCGTTTCATGAATGTGGGGTCGGAATTGGCTCGTTCTAGCATGTCTTCAGCAATCCTTACGCGATTGAGTTTTTGTAGAAAATTCAAGTCTTTCGGAACTAACCAAGCTGCAACGCGTGTGATGGCCAAACAATCGTTTAAAATGGTACGAATCGATTCGTGTAACACAGAAAGTTCAGCAGCAATCTCTCTCAGACCTAAATAACGATTTTCAGACACCATTTTCTTCACTTTAGCGATGTTCAGATCAGTTGATACTTCATGGCCAGAGCGAGGCAAATCTTCCACCACATCTCGACCATTTTTTAATGCACTGTACCACTCATATGCACGTGTTTTTGATAAAGTCGATTCACCGTAAGCCCTCTGTAACATTTTCAGCGATTCGGCACACGAAATGCCATTTGCAATGCACAATTTGAGACATTCTTTGTTCAGTATTTGTATCCATCGTAAAATCGCAAATCACCTTTGAGATGAACTAACAAAATGGCGTACTGTAAACAAACTAGATGACAGATGACAATAAAACTCCGCGTGGGTATAGAGGAAAGTTCCAACTTAGCGACAATAATTTCGAATCCCCTTTTAAACAGGATTTTTAAATGATCAATTTCCGGTACTTTCTTGACAGAATGTAAATAAATTCTATAATTTATTTTAATATTATTACCATGGATGAAACTTGGATACATCACTACACTCCAGAAAGTAAATCCCAGTTGAAATAGTGGTTTGCGCTAGGTGAACCAGCTCCAAAAAAGGGCAAAATCAATTTTTTCACCTAACAAGGTTATGGCGAGTGTTTTCTGGGATGCACAGGGAATTATTTTTATTGATTACTTGGATAAAGGGTTAAACGTATCACTGGTGACTAGTACGCAAGCTTACTGCACCGTTTGAGTGATGAGGTAAAAAGAAAAAGACTTCATTTAATATAAAAAAGAAAACCAGCACCAGGAAAACGTGCAATCATTCACAACCATATTACATCTAGTATAGTAATAAGACACTTTTTGATTATTAAGGCAATGCACCCGTGTTACTATGTTTGCTAGTTTTATCCTCGGAAAAAAAACCCTAAACTATAAATGTATATATATTACAGTGAACAATATGAAGACGCATTAAAGCATTTGGCTGATATTTAAATAATAAATAAGATCTCATATGAAAATTGAACTTCTAATCTTCATATAAATTCATAATGTACACATATATCTCTTTTTATCTTCTTTATTATTATTTGTTCTTACACTAACTCTGAAAAGGTGAAGAAAGTTTCATCGAATGGAACAGTTTATATGTTTTCGGAAAATAAACTTTAAATCAGTTAGCTGTAGAACCGTTTTCAAATTTACCTGGTTAAAACTGCCCAGCTGCATACATTGGTCCCACTCATATTCTGTTCTGCTGATAGTTTTTCCAGTTTTGTCACCTTTCTATCCTAACGCTGGACTATACACCTTCCTTGTCTCTCATGATACGGATTTGTTTTGCAGTCAGTCAAACTAGCACCAGTGACATTTCCTTTCAGTTCCTCTGTTGCAAGCATTCATTTACAATGTGGATTTTATTTTAAATGCACCCATCCATTGGTAGATAGCTATGGTTTTGTGAAGCACTTCCTTTGTAAGTTTAATTTCTATTATTTTAGCAACGTGAATTGCTGGTTTCTCCGCTTTTGTGACAGTTTGATTCAAAAGCCTAAACACCTTTAACCCGGTTGGTCAAATCGGACAAGGAGTGAAATTGGTGAAATGATGCTATAATGATCTTGGGGTCCATGGAGCTTAAAGTTCCTCGACATTTGTCTTCTCAGGATAAGGGAAAACCCCAGGAAAAAAAACATTATCCGGTTAACTCACCCTAAGCTAGATTCAAACTCACGACCTGTTGAAAGTAAGGCAAACACTAAGCTGGGCAATAGAGTACTATGTATGTATTTATTTATCTCTCTGCAAGTGGGTATTCCCCGGTGGCAGAGTTACATATGTATACAAGATATATAAACAATAAATCACAGCTGCCAGTTTATGGCTTTGTAAGCTAGATATAATAGTTATTTACACAAATATGAAAACATTAATTTTTCTCTGAGTTCAGATTGATTAATTTCATAATTAGAATCACCAACCAATTTAACATTTGTATTTACAACAATATAAAATCACAAGCATTTCATTTAAGGAATATTTACAAAAATTATCCAACATTAATATCAAGATTTTCCCTACATTTCTTCAGAGACAGGGGACAACCCCGAAAGGCTGCTCCAGGCAATTCATTCCAGTCTTTTATGGTTCTATTTACAAAGGAGAACTTTCCCACGTCAGTTCTGTATCTTCTACCCTTAATTTTGAACGGATGATCGTTTCGTGCATAGTAAGTTGGGTTTTCCAGTTTGTCAGTAACGTCCTCCCATGCGTTTAAGCCAGCGCAAGCTTTAAATAAAGCGCACAACCTCTGTTTCTCACGCCTAACTTTCAACGGCTCCTATTTTATCTCCTCAGCGTTTGTAGGCCCAAAATATTTACCCCTTTTTATGAATTTTATAGCCCTTTTCTGGATCTTTTCTAACGAATCAATTTGATTTACTCTATACGGGTCCCAACAAGTTACTCCAAATTCCATGACCGGCCGCACTAAGGATTTGTACGCGATTTCCCTGGACTTTGCACTCCCCTTTTTTAAAATCCTCATTAGGAAGTGCAGTGTTTTCCACGCTTTCTTAGATACAGAATTTACCTGCTCGTTCCATCCAGCGTTACTCGCAAAGTAAACTCCCAAGTATTTGCAGCTGTTCACCTGTGGAATTTTTTCCCCACCCATGTGATAGTTTTGCAGAATTTTTCCCTAGATCTTTTAAATGCAATTAACTTACTTTTGCCAGCGCTCATGTTCATTTTATTTGCAGCAGCCCAATCACTAATTTCATTTAAATCACCCTGAAGAGCAGTCTCATCTTCAACATTTCTAATTTTATTGTAAATAATACAATCGTCTGCAAACAATCTTATCTGGCATTTTATATTAACAGTTATGTCACTTACAAAAATAAGAAAAAGTAACGGCCCCAGTACTGAGCCTTGGGGTACGCCCGAGCTTACCATACCTCTCTCAGATAGCTCCTTGCCTACTTTTACCCTTTGCGATCTTCCTTCCAAACATTTTTTAACCCATAGAACTACGCGTTTATCAATTCCTGTAGCAGTTAGCTTCTGGATAAGTAAATTATATGATACAACATCAAAAGCTTTGGAAAAATCTATCACCACTACATCTGTTCTCCCCCCTGCATCCACCTCCTCTGCTAAATCTTGAAATAATGACGTTATCTGGCTTTCACACGAGTATCCCGGTCTAAACCCATATTGCGCTTTATTGAACCATTTTTTGCTTTCTAATTTCTCCCGTATATATTCCACAATTAAATGTTCCATCAATTTGCACAGGGTCGTCTCCTTAGCGCGGTGGTAGCGCAGCTGCTTACCAAGCGGGAGACCTGGGTTCGATCCCCAGTACCGGCGTGGGGATTTTTCCCCCGCTGGGAGACCTGGCCCGGGGTGCACTCAGCCTCGTAAGGTCCCTAGGGGGCCAATTGAGGAGCTACTTGATGGAGAAGTAGCGGCTCCAGGTCATGAGGACCGCATTAACCGGCCGGGAGGGACTCGAGGCGCTGACCACGTCTCACCCTCCAATACTGCACCCCATCCATGACGTCTGTAGTGGACCGAGATGGGGGACGCAGCGGCCGGGCGGTAGGCCAAGGTTCCCCGTGAGCTGTCGTGCCAAGGAGTTAATCAATTTGCACACTACTGAAGTTAGGCTGACTGGTCGATAATTATTTAATTCTGTTTTATTTCCCCCTTTATGAATTGGAACTACAATCGCGGTTTTCCAGTCTTCCGGTAAGGCACAGTTATTTATTTACATATGTTTTTAAACGATCACGCCCATGCGCATGCTGACCTATTAGTGGTCGAGGTATCCATTTAAAGAATCGTAATGAGAGAAAACAAAATAGAAAATTTAAATCTAAACATTTTGGATCGGTTTACGCAGGTGCATTGCCCATTCTCCATATTAAGCGTGAAAGAGCATTTAGATGTGCTCAGAGGACACTTAATCAGTCTTGAGGCTCTTTAATGTGATGTAAATCTACGAAACAGGGCAACCAGCTTTACTTGCCGTCTAAAAGAAGTCATGCAAAGGATTTTTAAACTTAAAAAAAAAAAAAAAAAACTTCACCCTCCATCAAGTATGAACCTTGGGAATCAGAGGTTCGCCTGTTGCCTTAAGAGGTTTTTATTTAGGGCTGTAGCGGAATAAGTGCAAATTCCACCAATTTGCTTATTTCACAATGTTACTTTAAAACATAAATTACTATTCTTGTGTTCAGGTATATAATTCTTTCATTTATTTATTATTATTAATGCAGAGACACTTAAATATACAATTCATCGACCAAGAACAGCAACAGAGCGCGCAGATAAAACAAACACTACAATAAAATGATGGAATACATGTACAGCTTAATGCAGATATTAGGTTGATAGCGGTCAGTGATATTGTTGACAGGGCAGTACAATGGTGAAGATGGTTAGAGTCCATATCTGCATTGACTTACATAGTAGGCAGGAAGGGTTGTTAAATATCCCAATTCAATAGAAGTGGTTGGCCAAACAATCATGCCCCGCAGCCATTCGAAAAGTGATCACAGCTTCTTTTCGCGGTCAGTCTGGTAATTTGGTTTGTATGTTATCCTTCCATTAATGTTTTTATTCGTTCAGCAAGCATGTCTTCTTATCTACTTTTAATTTTAGAGTAAATAATTAATTTCGTGTTGTTGTAGGAGACATCTTTCCTTGGCGGTAGTAAGATTTGGGTCCCCTTTTTTGCAAGTTGATCTGCTGCCTCGCTTCCAGCGATACCGCAATGAGCTGGTATCCGCTGTATGATAACTCTCTTTTGATGATTCAGGAGCGTTTTGACAAGTTTTCTGCATTATATGATTTTATTGGTGGATGTAGGTGTTAAGTAGTTTGCTACAGTACATATTACAGCTAGGAATCTGACAGTATGACAACATTACACAATGATTAGTTTCATATACAAGCGGATGGCTTCTACTTCATCATCAAAAGCTATATGATTCCCACCAAGTGACAAGCACGTTGCAAATAGGTTATGGAAAATGCCAGATCAGTGTTCACAGTTGTATTTACTCTTGATTCGTCTGTATAAACATGTACGCAAGTACTAATATGATATCAAATATGACTAGACTCCAGAGAAGTGGTTCGCAAGATGCAATCTGGTGTGTCAGCTTTGTTGATACATGTAATTAAGTTAATAGCGTATTCTGTATTGTGTATATCTAGAGGGTTCTCGAGCTGAGGTATCTGAAAAGGCGCAGAAGGTATAACAAGTGAGAGTTTTTACTCAGTTACAAGTTGTATGAGACTATTTTGAGTTTTCAGTCTTCTTACAGTATGGGATTTTTAGGGGAGTACTCAGTATCTGATAGTAGAATTAATTTCTCATGAACTTTTAGGTCATATTTAAGAATTGCGATTTTCATTTCCGAGTTTCTAGTGGCATGCAACATTGCATGAATGAGCCAGTAACTAACTAATAGAAGACACAATCTCGTTTATAGCCTCCGAGTCGTTTTAGGATATTAAGACGCTTATGTATTCTTTCAGAAATATCAGTGCAGAAATATCAGTTTCCAAGGTAGTCGGCAATCAAATGTAACACCCAAATTAAATGTATAAACATTTTTCAGCTGAGAGTTGTTGTAATGTATGCATAGATTCAGTTATTTGTGCAGAGAGAAACGTTTTTTGGCTTGCAATTTTACAGACATTTACTGTCACTGAATTTGCTTTACACCAATTGTGTATGTCGGCTAAGGTATAAATTAGAGTGTTTGCTATACTTTGTTTACCCTTATTCTTATGTGAAGAGGTCCACAGTACAAGATCATCAGTGTATAAAAGTGCATTCACATTGTTTTTAGTGATTGGTATCAAATCAGTAATGTACAGATTGAATAGAAGGCATCTTGTCACGGCACCATAAGAAAGACCAGTTTGTATTTGTTTACATTTAGAAAAGCATTGTCGTTACGAACTTGACAGTATCGTTGACCAATGAGGATATTTATTATCGGTGAGAAACTTCCTTGTGATTGACACTTGTGTGGGGTGTGTCGTCTGATGGTAGGGGCTCGTCAGGTTGCTGACCAATCATAGTGTAATAATATATAACCGTCAGAGACGTGACGTCATCGGCATTGCAATACTTACGTGGATCAGTGGAAATTTACCCGCGCGTCTCATGCATGACTGACCACCATCAAGGTAATGTTGCCGTTTAAGGGTCACTTGGCCGCGCAATGCCACAAAACCATACCAACGTTAGAAATTGAAAACCGCTGTAGAACTCATCACACAGTGCCAAAGGAACACAACCGGTTAACAGCCGCAAGATGACAGTAGTAGCACTGTTATATGTTGCTAAATGACGTAGCCGAAGAGCGTGGCAATGCTAGCAGACGTTGGCACCTATCATACACCATTACCCCTACTTATTAGAGATGTTGGTTGTTTGAGGTTATGTGGTACATGAGCTAGCTAAAGGCGATTTCATCACAACATAAAGATGACCCCATCTATGTCACACTGCAATAGCGGTCCTCTTAATACGTTTGATCAAGTAATATTTTGAGTTAAATGAAGAAATTTAATACACGAAGCTACTGTTAAATAAGTTATCGATTGCTTTGTATCTTTTTTTAACGAAAACAGAAGCATTAGTAGTAAATAAAAACTATTATTAATAATATTATTAATATTGTTATTATTAATATTATAATTATTCATAATATTATTGTTATTAATATTACTATTATTGGTGGTGGTGTTGGTAGTATGATGATTATGATAAGTATTATTATAATTCTTATTAGTTGTAAGAATAACTATCAGCCCAACCAGATCTACTTGCCCTTTACTTCTATTATTGGTAGCATTAAAAAAAAAGGCTGTTTTGTCATAGAAGAAAACATGAAAGAGGTGGAGAGCAGTAGGAGATATCCGGAAGAACAGTAAATGCGCTCCCTGACGTATATAATTGCATATTTCAGCGTTTCCCGCACCTTCCTATAAATGCGTCGGCTAATTGTATATTTCTGGGTTTCCGCGCGTTGCTATGGCTACGCTTCCTAAGGCATATGCTGTTAATTGCAAATTTCAAGCTTTCCACATTACCCTAAGACTGCGCTGCCTTCCCTCCTTTTCACAATACCAACTATATATGCTCCATAACGCTGAACCTTGCAATTCTCATATGCAAAGGTTGGCTGCCTACCGTTACGCGGCCAACTGACCCTTAAACGGCAACATTACCAACTTGGGGTTGTGTTACACATAGTGATCATAAGTATTTACATTTATAATCGTTACTACCTTTTTTATGTCGCAGACATTGCTCCTGTTCTCATCCTAGAAATATGACGAGTGGCACTGTAATTTGAAAATGTCTTACATCCGTAATAAGTAAGTTGAAGTGGTAAGGGTGTAGGAAAGGTGCCGTCATCTGCTAGGAAGGCTAAGAAGTCTCGCGGGATGGATGGTGCCAACCGTAATGCCGTAAAACAAGCATTACTCATTGTTGTTACCAACATAAACGCAGTGTGTAGCGCGAAATAATGTAGACCTGTATGTTGTTGTTAATACGTATTATTGGTGTTATTATTATCATTATTGTTATTATTAGTGAAACACATGCATACCGCTATTAATGCAGGTAAATTTTACAGTTTTAATAATAGCGGTAACTTTTTTAATGTTTATGTTGGCAACGTTATATTCAGGATATGGGTAATAATGTTGCCGTGTTACTACTGCGATCTTGCGGCTGTTAACCGGTTGTGTTCCTTTCGCACTCTGTGATGAGTTCTACAGCGGTTTTCAATTTATAAAGTTGGTATGGTTTTGCGGCATTGCGCGGCCAACTGACCCTTAAACGGCAACATTACCAGGATATTCTCAGGGCTATAAGAAGCCCTACGCGTATATGACGTAGACCAAGGGCGTGGCTTAGCTAGTAGACGACGGCATCTATCCTACACCATTACCCTAAAATCTATACCAAAAAAGACAGCATAGTGATAGTTGCTGGAACAAATTACATTAGTAGTGGAAACCCTGAAATCATAGGCCAGTGCCTTGGAAAACTACTGCCAAAGCTGTCAGATACAAATGTTGTGTTAATGGATCTCCCAGTAAGACACGACTGCATAAAATACTCTCCTATACACAAAGTGGTAAATATGGTAAACATAAACATGGCCCTTTCTTGAAAAATGTTTTACAACGTAAAACTAATAAATGCCTTTACTGCTAAACGTAACACGCATACAAAGCATGGTTTACATTTAAATTCATATGGTAAAAAAGTGTAGGGAAATGTTATATATAAGGCATATGCAGATGCAGCAGGTTGTGGTAAACTAAATCCAGTGCCACAGCTAGAACAACATAAGCCCGCAGAAATGGATCACAGCAGAGAACCTTCAGAACGACAGCCGAAGACTACCCTGGACTGATCTGGACCGTCGCCTACGCTATTATACAAGGCCATAGAATTAAGCGATTTTTACCGAGAAAAACTGGCAACTTGTAATAGTTCTACAGCTGACAAGGCGTTTTCCCTGTCCTTTTAACACGCGTTTAATTGACATTAAATGTCAAAATTAGGCAATTAACATTAGAAGAAATAGATTCAGACCAAAAATAAGAATTTTACCACATTTATATCATTGCTAGAATATTTATGATGAAAAATTGTTTATATTAGGTCAAATAAAACATCAATTTCGGCCTTTAAGTGCATTTTTGGTTAAATTGCGGTTAGTGTAATAGGCTTACGAAAAACGGCTAACGTTTAAGTCAGATTTTCTTGAACAATAGCATATAGCTGGACTGCCTCCGTGGTCGAGTGGTCAGCGAGCTGACTTCTCCCTCGGGGGTTCAATTCCCGACTGGGGCTGGGAGGTTTTCTTTAACTATCCTCCACAGTGTCTGGAAGTGAGAGTGAACAAATTTGTGCAACAAATTATTGTTAAAAAGCTTATGCTTATATTTAATTCATGCTAATTGAGAAAAAGCTGCGCCGTGGCCGAGAGGTTAGACCACTCACCTCTCACCTGGACGCCCGGGTTCGATCCCAAGCGACCGCATGTGAGATTTGTGGGTTTTCTCCGATTTTCCCCGACATCACATTCTACCGGTGCTCTATGTTCATTCCATGTATCACCAGTATCATCGCCTAGTGTCCACAAATAGTAAAAGCAGGCGTTAAACACTACAAAATAATCGAGAAAAAAATTAGAAGAAAAAGTCTTATTAGAAGCGAAATAAGGGAGCATAGGTTACAGTGATAGTCAAAAGCTGGTTACTATGCGACTGAAGTTCCTTTGCTTGTATAGAGTGTGGTTGACAAATTCCCGTATGAGAGTAGTATACGTTTTTTAAAGTTGAAACAAATAACAAGCAATGTCTCAAAAACAATTAGCTCCACGAAAAAATGCATGTGTCAAATTGTGTATTTTAACGTACTCTGCATTTTTGGTGTGGTAAAGTTTTGTCCTTCTCTTACGGTTTAGCAGTTATGCAAAATTCCATAAAATGCATTCAGAATAAAGTAGCCATCAGAGGCTATTCCCAGAAAATTCAAGATATATATATTTTATTTTTCAGGTAAATATCTCTAACATACGATATTTTAGTCAAAATCTTTAGATCCATTTTTGAGAAACTCAAAATTTTCGAAAAAAAGTTCCATAAAAATGTCGTGTTATTTATGGACGCTCTTTAACTGCTGTGGTTCTCAGCGTCCCATTCTAAATTGGGCGTGAAAGACGGCTTAATTTTGCTCAGAGGCCTCTCAATCAGGCTTGAGGTTCTTCTACGACACGGGACCAACGACTTTACTTCCATTCCGATGGAAGCCATGCTAAAAAAATCCATCGTCCACCGCCGGGTTTGATCCCGCGACCTTGGGTATATGAAGTCAGCATGGTAACCATTACACCACGGAGGACGACAAAAAAAAAGTTCCATGTAAAGAGTACTTGGGTGTGGGGAGAAAATCTTCGTGGCGCATCCTTGGAGGATACCAAACTTAAATACCAAGTTTGGTATTCAACGGTCTTTTCGTTTTTGTGCTATACTGTCCACACACATACACACAGACACACACGGACCTTTTTCTAAAAATACTTTTTTTTTATTCAGGGGAACGGAAAACATGTATTTCCGGTGAAATCTTGGTATAGAATTGTTGGGTGGAATGCAATACCTTCTCTATACACTATGTGCATAGTATGTGTTGACAAATTAATAAAACGATTTAAACCCAACATAAAGAACCTTCAGATAGCGAATTGTTACTAATGAAAGGCCCCGATATCATCTTAGACATTAAAGGAGGCTATATAAATGAAACAATAAAAAAAGAAACTGATATGTTCCATTCACATGACTTTCTCATCTCTGCGACAAATTGTTAGAAATCTTATGCTTCTACTCACTTCATGCTAATCGAGAGAGAAAAATTATCAAAAATAGTTTCATTACTTGCTTCCTTGTAAGTAGAAGCGAAATAAGAGAATACCATAGGTTAAAGTGATAGTCAAAAGCTGGTTGCTATGTGACTGAAGTTGCTTTGTTTGCATGGACAGGAGTTGACAAATTCCCGTATGAGAAAATTACACGTTTTTAAAGCTGAAACCAATAACAATGAATATCTCAAAAACGATCAACTCCACGAACAATATGTATATAACATAAATGTTATGTTTTAATGTGCTCTACTGTTTTTTCTGTGGTAAGTTTTTGTCCAACTCTTACGATTTAGCAGTTATGCAAAATTTCGTAAAATTCGTCCAGAATAAAGTTGTCTTTAAAGACTATTCCCAGAAAATTCAAGATATACATTTTATTCGTCAGGTAAATATCTTTAACATACGACATTTTAATCAAAATCGTTAGAGCCATTTTTGAGAAAATCAAATTATTCGAAAAAAGTTCCATGTAAAGTGTAGTTGGGTCGGGGGGGGGGGATTTTCTTGAAAATTTTCATGTCGCATCCTTGGTATTTAATTTATATATGTTCATTTTATTCTTGAAAACAAAAATAAAAACCACACTACCACAAAGTATGCCACAAATTAGTGTATACTTCCATTAACACACATGATGAACGACAGGGAAAACACCTGACATCTAGCGACCAAGTTAGAACTGCAACTATTGTAATGGCTTTGCAGATGGCATTCTAAGGCCTGGTATAATTGCATAGGCTATACCTGGACTATGTTTCACAAGTAAGTGGTGAAGCAACTGTGCCAAACAAACATAAATTTAAATCCACATAGTTAAAAATATTACATAATGTCCAATCTCTGCCTAACAAAATCTATGAATTAGAAACCATTCTTCATGAAAGATTAGATTTGCATATTTTATGCTTTTCAGAACATTGGCTGAAAGAAAATTTTATATACAAAACTTACCAAGTTCACTTTAGCAGCAAATTACTGTAGAGCATCATATAGTCATGGTGGAAGTTGTATATTAGATGGCATTAAATTCAATGTAGTAAATACTTCCGGTATCTCACAAGAAAAAGATATAGAAATTTCTGCAATCAAACTCTATGAACATATCCTGATATATGGTGGACTTTGAGACAGTGATGTGTTTTAACAATTTGAAATTTAGTTGAGTCGATTTTGTAACACTACATCACTTACTTTTTTATTTCGGAAAACATGTTTCAGAAGCCATATGCTTCCATTGTCAATTCCTTTGGTCGACTGTGGACCAAAGGAATTGACAATGGAAGCACATGGCTTCTGAAACATGTTTTCCAAAATAATTAAGTAAGTGATTAGTGTTACAAAATCGACTCAACTAAATTTCAAATCTATGAACATAACCTAATAGTAGCCTGTATATACAAATCCCCCAAGGGTACTTTCAATATTTTCCTGCATAAACTAGAAACATTCCTTAACAAACTCAAACATCTAAAAAAACTCTCATTATCTGTTGAGATTTTAATATTGATTTTGCTATAACCTCAAACAAAAGAAGGATCTTATAGACTTAGTAGCTACATTTAACTTAAATTCTACAGTAAATTTTCCCACGAGAAGCACAAAACTCTGTGTATCCATGGTCGACCAAATTTTTATTAATACTATTCAGCCATACAAAAGCTTCCCACTGAATATGGGTTTAAATGATCATAATGCTCAAGTAATTTCAATAACATTAGAGAATTACATAAATTCCAATGTTAATAAAACACAATTATCCAGAAAATTCAATGACACATATATTGACTATTTCATGCACCTACTAAAAAGCGAAAAGTGGGAGGAAGTATATAATACACCCGACACTAATAAAAAATGTGAGATCTTTCAAAGAATATTTAAGCATTATTTCAACATAGCTTTCCCACTCAAGCAAACCAAAGAAACACTCTCAAAAAAGACAAATTTCTGGATTACCAAAGGAATATTAATATCTTGTGCCCACAAACGTAAACTACACAAAATTTCACTAAAAATGGCTGTTACACCACAATACAACGAATATATAAAAAAATATAAAGCCATACTAAATAAAGTTATAAAGCAGGCAAAAAATATGTCAAATGACAACTACATCAAAAGTGCTCCAAACAAAATGAAAGCTCCATGGAAAGTAATAAAGAATGAAATAAAACCCAATAAAAATAAGAATAATTTAATATTGCATAAAGACTCTAAAACAATAACGGACCCCAAAGATTATAGCGGAAACTTTTAATGAATACTTCATAAACCTTGTCTGAAAATATTGCTCCATGACAAAAGACTAAAATGGGTGCCTCTAATGCTAATGGAGCAAATATATATGAAACATCAATGTTCTTATATCCTACTGATCACATGGAAATCGCCTCAAAAATATCCAAATTTAAATCAAAGTATACTTCTGGTACTGATGAAGTCCCTGATTTTCTATTGAAAAAATGTGCTAAATCTATCATACACCCCTTGGCAAACATATGTAATAGCTCATTTCAGCATGCAGTGTTTCCTGACAACCTAAAAAATGCCAAAGTCAAGCCACTTTACAAAAAAAGAGATAACACCCACTTACAAAATTGCAGGCTAATATCACTCATCTCTAAGGTATTAGAAAAAGTATTTTATAAAAGATTAATGTAATTTATCGAAATGAACAATTTAATATCAAAAACACAGCATGGCTTCTGCAAAAGAAAGTCTACAGAAACTGCACTTTTTGATTTTGTAAACAGTATAATAAATACTCTGGATAACAAAGGTATAATACTAGGGGCATTCTTTGATTTAACAAAAGCATTCAATGTACTAAATCACAACTTATTGTTCCAAAAATTAGAGAATATGGGTTTTAGGGGTCATGCATGAGAATGGATCAAATCATACCTTAAGGACAGACAACAAATAGTCGAGATATCACACACTGAAAAATCTCACATTAGGGAATATCTATCAGATACAAATAAATATTAAATTTGGTGAGCCTCAAGGTTCTATTTTGGGTCCTATTCTCTTCTTATTATTCGTAAATGATTTGCAATCAAATGTTACAGCTAAAACAATAGATCAGTATGCTGACAACGCAAATATATTAATTGAAAGCAATAATAATGAGGAGCTGCAAATCTCAATGAGTAAAATGTTACGTAATATCACTAAATGGTTCACGAATAACAATCTAATAGCTAACTTAGAAAAGACACATGTAATCCATTTTCATTTTTACCAAAGTAAATGTGCTGTACAAACACAATTATTATGCAATAACAAACACATTAAATTCTCTGACACTACGAAATTTCTTGACCTTTGGATACAAAGTAACTTAAAATGGGACACACATATCAGTCAACTGAATAAAAAACTGAGAACAGTTTGCTATAATTTCAGAAAACTAGTACACAGTGTCAGTGTAGAAACACTCAGAAGTATGTATTTTGCATGCTCCTACTCCATACTAAAATAGAGTATAATACTATGGGGAAACTCACCACGTTGCAACTTACTATTCATTATACAAAAGCGGGTTCTGAGAATAATGACAGGAGCTAAACCAAGATCTACATGCAAACCATTATTCAAAACATTTCAAATCTTACCTCTCCCATATATTTTCATCTTTGAAATTTTAAAATTTATGAAATTAAATTTAATGGACAAAAATGGCTATTATATGTTCAATGACACAGTTCATAGCCATAACACCAGACAGAAAATGGAAATTTACATACAGAGAAGTAACACAAGCTCTCATCAAAATAGTGTAATAAACCTAGGAATAACCTTTTTTAATAAATTGTCCTTAGCTAATAAAATCACTTGCAAATTTACGGTATTTAAAAAGGAAGTTTTGGCATACTTGCTTCATCACTGTTTTTAGCCTGTTAATGAATTCATGGAAAGCCCTCAGTAATATATTTCTTAGACACAAAATATATATGTTTCACTCAAATAACTGTAATTAATCAAAAATTGTAAATAACAACTTAACTTGTCTTATATCATAGCACCTGTGTACAATGTATGATTTACAAGATGAACAAACTATTTATCTATCTAAAAGTGCTATGTGCTTGTTATTAGGTGTTATCCTTTCTACACAGTATTAAATGAATAAATAAGGACCTCTATTTCAGACAGACTTTTGGAAAGAACATAAAATGTTGCTGGAAAGATAAAAACTATATTAGTTCTTTAACTGTAGGTGCTACATGAAAATTTGTTAATCAAATATTCATAATGAAATATTCTAAATGTGAAGTATGAGACATTAACATTTTCTGTTTACAGTTTACAGTAAATGGGTTCACTCTTTGTAGCCAACCAGAAGTTTTTAAAATTCCTGGCTAGACAACTTGAGCACATGTTGAAATCTACATGCAAGCTACATGCATTTAAAATCATTTTCATAATTAAAGCTTTGTTTATGCTGTTTGAGGATATTATTTAACATCATTTAAGTGCAAATAAATTAACAATGCTGCCCAACTAAATTTTCTGCTGATCCATATATTCTATAGTTATAATCAGGCACAGGAGTTACTAACCATTAACATCAGTATGAAAGGAAATAAAGTTGACCTGTTACTGAACATCGTATGTTCAGTTCCATTCCTTTCCAGATAGCACTCACCTGTGCATTTACCTTATTGGACTTAGATAATGCACTTTACATTCATTGTATTGAAATAATGGTTTGAGTAAAGATAACATGGAATCAGCTGATTCAGAATTCCTTATGCTGCTCATAAATTTTTATGATGCACAAGTATTTCGGAAGCCACAGTTTTGAGATGCTGGGATCATTTTAGCATGCCAGTTTTACTTGCCATGTTTTTATCTATTAAACATAAATTAAGCCTCTGTGGCAAACAAAGTAGTGCCAGTAAATATTTTCCAGAATTATATCTACTTCTAATATTTAATGAACCATTGTTTTCTTTGGTTTCAGATTTTGGTAATACCCATTTCTTCTGCCTTTGTGGAAGGATCTCCAGCAACAGAGGTTGGCATTCTATTCATAAGTATGGGGTATTGCTTTCATTGATATTGCAAAATCTTTAATGTAGTTTTTTCTTTTTAGGAAGTTTAATGACTTGCTTATGCGGAAACCAAGTACCTTGGAAGTTCATGAATTAATTTTGAATTGTATACTCCTAAGAGGTGAGATGGAGATTATAAATATATTTTGAGAAGTATAATTTTTTTGTTATTATTATGAGCCTTTATTTCTAATTAATAGGGTGTATCAACTGTACAGATGTGTGGTATTATTTAATATTTCAGGTAGAATATTCAGTCAGGAGTGGGCAGAATTTCTCCAATGAACAGAAATTGCAGTAAAAGGGTTTGTAAACATTTCTATAATTACTCGTTAAACAACATATTTAAATTACAATGTTATTTTATTTACAATAATTCCTCTTTCTGTAGGATTCAAACTCCATGATTGAGTATGAGAGACAGATCTTACAGCTAGAGAAACACAAAGAACAGTTGCAGTTGCAGTGAGAAAGATAGCTTCATGAATTACAGCTTTGAGCTGTATTCATAGACAGACTTGATACAGACCAAGTTACTGCCTCCGGGTGCACAGAATTCCGAAATGAGATGGCAGAAGAAAGTTTACTTACCAAGATTAAATATAATTGGAAAGCATGGCGATCTAAACTTCAGAAACAGATATAGGTTTAGTAAAGTGTACGCTAGAAGACTGACTGAACTGCTTCGTCCTAACCTATATGGCAGCGGCGACAATTGAGGTTTGAGTATATCAATTGATATACAAATCTTAACAGCACTTGGATATTATGCAAGAGGAGGATAATTTATCAAGCCCGCCTGGGTAGTGTGGTGGTAGCGTGTCTACTTCACATTCGAAAGGTCGTGAGTTCGAATCTCGCTTAGGGTAAATTACCCCGATAAGTTTTTTTCAGGATTTTTCCTCATCCTGAGAAGACTAATGCCAAGTAACTTTAAGCTCCATGGACTCAAGATCATTTGAGCATCATTTCATCAATTTCATACATCGTTCAATATGACCAACCAGGTTAAAGGACATTAAAGCTACAGAAAAAAAAAATCAAGATAACACTGCTGACTTGGACATTGGACATTAGTAAGCAGAATTATAAACAATATCTCTGGTGCCTTTGCTAGACTTGCCCTTCATTCAGTGGCGACTCGTGGTCAGTAATTTAGATACACCGCTCTTTTTACTATCTTATTTTCTTAGTCTATAAAATATAGACATCCCTCCTTATACACGATTTCATTATACACATTTTTGCTTAAAGTTATTTAAAAAATGCTTATTTCAACATGTAGAAATGACATAAATAGATGCATCTGTTTAAACCTTTTTTTTTTTTTTTTTCCCTCTTCATGTTTACCTTGAAATAGCTCATATCATTATCACCTTCACTTTACGTGCTTTTGTGTTACGTGATAACTAATGTGATCCAATTATTTGCGCAATGCGAGGGACGCCTGTAAACGTAAGATATTATTTATTGTAGTAGTCGTACTTGCCAGTTTACTGGGATGCTAGCTCCAACCCACCAGATTTCTTCAGAAATAGTTCCATAACAATTTGCGTGAAATTTTCATGAACATCCTTACAAAGCGTACAAAGTAACTGTTTTTCTAAGGACATCATTGACAGAGAGGATAATATTTCTTGGCCCATAGAAGACCTGCAGTGAGATTTCACTCGGTTTAAAGTGGAAAATGACCATTCAACAGAAGCTGTAGTTGGTGGTACAGTTAGAATTAGACAAGCTAATTTGTAAACTTCAGGCATAGCCTACACCAGATCTCTTTCGTTCATAATTTTCACTATTTCACCAACTGATTTTCCTTCAAAATCTTCCATGTACCCTTTTCAGAAGAGTACGCAACACTAAATTTATTTTTCAGATGTACCGAATCAAAATTTGAGCCATAGGTGTCCAACAATTTTGTACAATGGTTATCAGGAAAAGACGTTTTGTAATTCTTGAATTTTGAGGAATCAAGGAGAGCAAAGAAATGAAAACTTTCGTAGTCGGAACACCTATTTTGTGTTTGATAGAGCACATTATCTAAAATTTCATTAAATATCCTCCTGAACACAAATTCAGTAACATCACTTGGTTCATTGTTCTTCCTTTTCTTTTGTCCATGTTCATTTATCATTTAGTAGAAATGCTTCGCCAAATATTTTGGAACCCTTCTCTTCTTAGCTCTTCTAAAGTGTTTTTAACCTGGATTACTTTTGAATGGCAATATGCAATATCCATAGACTAGTCTTGTAATATGTTGATGGGAATGTCGGTATGAGCAAATATTGCCAAAAAATGTTTTGAGAAGGAGTCAAAAAATAAAGAACCTTATACTTTGACCAATGTATCAGGCTCCCAATCAACATTGTTTTCTGGTTCTTTCATGAATTCAAAGAATAAAATCAGTCTATCTCGTTGCTCTTGTACAGTGTTGACAAGGCGTGAATTGAAGTTCCAGTATGTTGGAGCCACTTTTGGTAACCTTTTATTCATAAAAGCATGCAAAGTTTCCGTTCTTTTAGTGGAATGAGAAAAGAAATTAGGGAGCCCTGATAGAGTTTGAAAAATTCTGCACTTATTACTACACATCGCTGCATGCTGCAGAACTAAATTCAGAATATGGCAGTAACAGTGAACAAATAATGCCTGTGGAAATGCCACTTTTGCTTTAGATTGCAGACCACCCAATTGACCAGGTATTATGGCCACAGCACCATATGTCTGAGCGACAAGTTTCCTACAAATATTAAATTCTTTATCTGTTGTAAGTACATGGTTGTAAAGTGTCTCAGCAGATCTGTCTGCACTGACGTCTATAAAGTCCATCAACTTCCCCTGATTTGTCCACGTAGCATAAAATAGTAGAGATCTGGGATTTGTCTGAACAATCGTCCAGAAGAATAGTCACAAAATTAGCGGATGCAAGTTCTTTTGTTCTATAGTTAATCATACACCCCTAACAGCTTCAATTAAATTGTTCTGAATGGATAACTAAGTGCCCTGGAAAACTGTAGCATTTTTTAAATGATCATTTAAAAATTGATCATACGTACTGAGTAAATCCAATGTCTCTACATGATTGCCTCTATTAAAGAAACTTTCTGACTTGTCGTGTCCTCTAAAAGCTAATTCCTGCTTCCCTAAGTGACAAACATCATCAATGAGTCTATTCAATATTTCTCTGTTATTTTTACCAATTCATTATGCTTTGAATTTTGTAATGATTTCTGAGCATTTAGCTGCAGTTCTATTCCCGTATTGCCAAAATTACAAAGAATGAATGCACAAAATATGTGATTTTTTGTTCTTTCATGCTTACTTAATGAACTAGTTAGAAAAACTATATTGTCGAATCCTTCTTGAGAGCATAGTATTGCTTTTGTTGTTACAAAAAAGAAGGCATGGCCAACAATAAAGTTTGTTTAATTTGGTGCAACCAGTTAATCATTTGTATCTAGAATTGCTAATGAGAAATGTCTGTTATGCTCTCGTTTTCTGTCTTGACATTTTGCAATCAGACCTGGTAGTTCGGGAGTGGGCCTGTGGTTGTTTTTTACTTTCTCTAGTCCCATATGCACAATGTGCATAGGGATAGAGAAGTATTGTATTCCACCCAAAAATTTGATGTTGAAATTTCACCGGAAATACATGTTTTAGAACCCCCTGAGACCAAAAAATGCATTTTCAGAAACACGTCTGTGTGTGTGTGTGTGTGTGTGTCTGTGGACAGTATAGCTCAAAAACGAAAAGATGGTTAAACACCAAACTTGGTATTTAAGTTTGGCATCTTCCAAGGATATGACACGAAGATTTTCAAGAAAATCCCCCCACCCCTAACTACCCTTTAAATAGAAAAATTTTCACAAATTTTGTTTTTCTTAAAAATGGCTCTAATGATTTTGATTAAAATACCACATATTAAAGCCATTTCTATCACAAATAAAATGTATATCTTGAATTTTCTAGGAATAGCTTCTAAAGACCTGTAGATGAATTTTGCTTTATTTGGTATAACTAGTAAACTGTAAAAGATAGACGAAAACCTACTTTACAAAAAATATAGATCTTATTAAATTACACAAGGTATGTCATATACATTTTTTTCGTGGATCTTACTGTTTTCGAGGTATTCCTTGTTATTAGTTTCAATTTTGAAGTACTTATACTTTTCTCAGATGAGAGTGTCTGTTTTTCTTTTGTTCTGCTGCTGGCCAAGCAAGAAGCAATTTGCAATGACAATCACATAATGACAGCTTTTAAAACATTTGACTATCGCTTTAGCCTGGTGCATTCTCGTACTTCCAGTATACTTATAAGGAATTAAGTAATAAAATTCTGCTAATGTTTATCTCGATTAGCATGGTGTTGAAAGAAGAATTATCTTTTGTAAGAAGTTTGTTTGTAGATTAGGTAGAGAAAGTAATGCAAATGTAACACATCAGCATTATTTTTTATTTTAAATTTTTCAGAAAATTCAAAATTCCGAAATCCAGTCTTTAACACATGCTCTACTGCACAGTCACAAGGGCCACTAGCTTCAGCTTCAACTTGCGATGGAGTAGATGCGCCCGCACACCATTGCTGGCTTGCCTAGCTAGTGGAGAATATTAGGAGCATGGTTGTCATTTCAACTTGTGGTGAGATAGATGTACGCTCACAATTTAACCGCTCAAACTTGCGATTATTTCGTATTTAGCTTGATGACATATAAACATTCTGATTATTTTGCAAGTTTATTGAGAGTCGTTTTGAACCCTCTCAAGTTTGGTACACCGGCAGTGTATGTGGTGTATAGGAGAATTTGCCACTGCCCTGATTACTAGCATTTTCCCGGCAAGAAGAAGAGGATTACAACTGTCTGTAAGTTTTGATATAATATCAGAACTTTCTCAGGTAATCATTTCTATATATTAAAACAAAATATTTAATTGTTTAAGTTGCTGGATGAGATGAATTTAAAACAATAAGAGCAAATCTTGTTACTATTAAAATGTTATTTCACTATGTAATTTTAAAGTGAATGCTCAAGCTACTTAAATTCTTACTGAAGTGATTAAAAATGGCATGCAACTGCGCAGCTAGTGGATAAGACTGCTTATAAAAGATTAAAATCAAGCACCTTGTTTTATGCATACTGAAGTTATGATTTACAAGAGGAATAAACTCTAATATTTTATGCATTTCGGACCCTGCACAAAAATGATTTTGGTTTATTACTGTTGTCATTAAATATTTTATTTAGTTATTATTTTGTCTTTCCCACATACAGTGCATAAAATACTTGTACAATAGGCATTAATATATGGACATACAAATTCATCACAAACCATCACCTAACTTATTTTAAAACAATTTCTCTCATAAGCCATTCTAATAACCTTTTGCTAAATGATTAATTATAAATTATCATTTCAGAATGAAAGTTTAGCTTTGCTTCTTTGTGTTTAGTAGTTTTGTAACAATGCAAATAATTTGGATTTTGTTTTCATGGCCACATGAAGATGTGCAAAGTTATATGGAAGGAAATTATATGCCACATTGACGTAGTGGAAAGTGGATTGCTTTCACAGAATTCTTATTTACTTTATTTTCCAAATAAATATTGTTCAATCGCTTAAGCCATTGCATCTATGAAGATAAAAAAATCCAAACTTCTTAAATTGCTTCAAATGTTTTACAATGTACTCAGAACATAACACATAGAGAGTATTAAGTTTAATGAACTGTAGTGCCAGAATGCCTTAATTTTTAATATGTCTAAGAGAACATTTTTGTTCACATATTTTTACATTGCTTTAAAAAATATTATTTGTTTACTTTATTTATGGAAAATTATTAATTTTACCTCAACCATCTGATTGGTTTTAACTAATACACAATTTTTAATTCATAGTTCCTACAACTCTCCTGAAATATTGAAACTAATACATTATAAACTATGGTCCAAAGAGCATTGAAAAGTTCTGAAAACAAATAAGTAGTTGTGTAAAATTAGGTTAAAATTTTAATGGAATATTCCACCTAAATAGTACAGGATTAATAAATAGTTATTTGTGACTTCAAAGTGTTTGATATTAAAAATATAAATGTGCAGCATGGAAGTATGTTACAAATATATCAAAAGCTGAACAAAAAAGTTCCACATCTTTTACTAAATTTCGCTTATGTATTTGCCTTTATAAAATGTATACTTATAACCCTTGTGGAAATAAGCTAGTTACAAAGAGTAAATACCAAGATGAGAAATTAATACAGTAATGAACTTGTGTCTTCACCTTTCTCAGATAAAGAAAGTGAATTAATATGCCAAAAAAAGTCATCACTTAATTACAATTACGTTATTAATGCCAATTATTTTCTCTGGTTAGAAGTTTAATACAGGCATGTTACTGCCCAAGGGTTGTCTTGTATATCTAAAATTATATACTGCTTCAAATGGTTCATCTCTCTGATGCTAAATTTACTAAGCTCATGACCATTTTTCTTGGAATTACACTGATACTTTTTCATCTATTTCCTTACTTTCAACAATGTGAGGTCTTATCTCCCCAAGATTGGAAGCTGATTTTTTTGTCATGTGCAGAAGACAACCAAAATTAAAATGCATGCAGCAAAATAAATGCTATTAAGGTATTTGTAATTGACCAAAACTAATTACTTATTAAATTAGTCTGCAAAGTTTAAACATTAGTAATTAATAGCAGGAAAAATGATCTTTAGTTGTTTGCATTCATTATAGTTCCCACATGAGACATTGCGGAAAACACACAATTATTAAATATACAGCATAACTAATAGTATACGGTCACTAAGAACAATTTTTTTAGATTCTGAATAAAAACAAATAAAGTTACCAGTAATACTTATATTCAGTTTGCATCAGGATGAAAATTGTAGATAAAACATAAAACACCCTCATTTCAGTAGTCAGTTTTCCAACAAGCATTACTATATGACAACAATAAAGAAAGTGTAAAATAATTGGGTCTGTTGGCCGCATAACGTCAGGCAGCAAACCTTTGCATCTGAAAAGCACAATGATCTGCATAATGGATCATATATAGTTGGTATTGCAAAAAGGAGGGAAGGCAGCACACCCATAGGGCAGTGTGGAAGGATGAAAAATGTAATTAACAGTACGGGAAAGCAAGTATACTGTTGCACAATAATAATAATGGCAGCGCTTCCATAGACTTCCAGAGGTTTCTCTTGACAGTCTCTACAGGTTAAACTATCATATTTTCCTTCAAAAATGAACCTGCATCCTTCTTCCGTCACAAATTAACATTCATGCTTCTTCCAAATATCTTTTTTTTCCTTTACTCCTACTGTTTTCCACCTTTTTCTTTATTTTCTTCTGTATGAAAACAGTCTTTTTGAGGCTAATGACATAACTAAACACCAAGTAAATCTGGTTGGCTTAACAGTTATTCTTAAAATTATAACAACAAAGACAATAATAATAATATTTCTTATTCTTGTTTTAGCATTATATTCACTCTTCTTTGTCTTCTATTATTATTATTATTATTATTATTATTATTATTATTATTATTATTATTATTTATTGGTGATGGTGGTGGTGGTGCTCCGTAATTTAAACAATTTTCACTATTTACTATGCACTATTTACTACGCACATTTTAAACAAATAAGTTTTAAATTGCCCATGTCCTGATAGAAACTGGGATGAGTAAAAATCTAGTTCTCCATATTTTCTGTGTATCCATGGTTTTATCTTCAGTATTGACCTGTTTGTCCATTGGGCCACTTCAGTTTCTGCTTCCCATTCTTGTTGCCACGTGTTCATAGTGTTCTCTCTTTCTATTTTCTTTTGTGTTCTCTTTTGATCTACTCTATATGTAAATTATTTGGCCAACAAATTTATGGGCATTACACCCGCAATAACTTGTATTGCCTTAGTGGAAGTGGTCCTATATATGCTAGCAATTCTTATGGCTCTCTTGCACTGGACTTTTTCAATAATTTTTCTAAAAGCTGTATTTTGTATCCAAGTGTTCAGGCGCACAATACAAGATGATCGAATTCACCACATTTCCCAGTATTCTTCTTTTATTGGATCTTGGACCCCAAACATTTGTCATTAATCTTCCAAGTGCTGCAACAGTTTTTTCAGTCTTGCCAGCCACATACTTGATGTGTGTTCTGGAAACAAAGCTTTTGCTATCTTCAACTGTTCTTCATCTTTAAGCTGTACTGGAGGACAATGTCCTAGTTTTCCTGTAACTATGTGATATCCTTTACCCCAAATATCGTCATCAAAGTTTGCACATAACCACTCCCATGCATCTTTTTTTGTTGCTTTAATAGCATTTTTAATGCTCTTCTGCTTTTACGATAGTTATAGATCTCCTGGATTTTATATTTCTTTATACTATTTTTCCATTTTGCTCTTGTCCCTTACTTCTAGCATCAGTACTATTTCTCCTTAATTGTGCGATACTATCATTCCACCAATAGACTGCTTTGTATTTCTTACTAGCATATTTCTTTTTGAATACGTGATTACAAATGTTTTCCATAATTTTTACAAATACACTTGGCTGGTAAGTATAGTTTAGAGGTGCTGTTTCTTGTTCAACCTTTGTAAGT
The DNA here is from genome assembly GCA_030762935.1 of Hymenopus coronatus. Lineage (NCBI taxonomy): Eukaryota > Metazoa > Arthropoda > Insecta > Mantodea > Hymenopodidae > Hymenopus > Hymenopus coronatus. The sequence goes on from CM060895.1 coordinate 121,218,187, forward strand.
AAATCATCCTTATTTTCTTCTTTATATATCCATCATTTTGGATGTAGCTTCCCTTGCTGTTTCACTCACCATAGGGGCTAGTTTTCCCAGCACATAATATATATGTATGCATGCGTGTGTTGTGTGTTGGATTAGGTTTTCTTCTTCATCCATGTGCCATTTAGTAAATAATTTGCTTACCTCTGAAATGCAAATTGTAATATCAATAAAAGAAGATCCATTATTTCTCTCAAAGGTAGGTGTGTTCCCATCATTAAAGATAATACAATCATTTTCATTTGCCCACTCAGCCAGTGTACTACCTTTTTATCTTCCATTGGTGACCACCAACATAGAGCCTTTGCATTAAAACCTCCACCAATAGAGTGTTTTTTTTATTTTGTATCTGGTATTTAATGCTACAGCTTATTTGGTTTAAAAGTTGTTATAGCTCCAGCTCGTTTTTTTTTTGTAGGGGACACATAACAAGAATATTTAGCCATCTCATCCGTTTCTATCCATATATATCCTTTGCCATTTCCAGATTTTCTTATCTTAGAACCCTTTGAAGATATATATACATTTATATTAGCATCTGTATCCTCATCAATTAGCCACACAGGACTTGCTTTAGCTATGTCTTTTATATTCAGGGCACCACATAGATTCAGCCTTATGCTCACTTGATTGACATAAGGATTACTACATTCTTTAATTTTGTGGTCCTTGTTGCCACAGTTATGGCATAATTGCACTAATATCCTTTGCCATATGTCCCATCTTAAGACATTTATTGCATTTTTTTAAACTGCTAACTTCTTTAATTCTCCATCTATTCCAGCCATCTCCTACTCTTATCCTGTTTATCAGTCTATTTGCTGCTTCCATATTGGTAGTAACAAATGCATATTTCACACCTTGCTTATTTGGATTTTCTGCCAGTTTCAAATTAAAATTTTCCTCATTTGGATTCAACTCCTGTTTAACGAATTTGTTTATTTCATCATTTATCTCTCCAGGATCATTACTGTTTTCTTCATTGGCTTTACTTGCACCTCTGCAACATTTTTTTTAGATTATCAGCTAACAGGCTTTCAATACCTTGCCTCTTGTTTACATGGTTTCCTTTTATTTTCAGTTGGATATTACCATCTCTATTTTTACTCTTTTTATTTATGATAATTTCTTTAGTGTTAACATTTTGTTTTACATTTCTTATAATGTCGGCATAAGTCATTTCTCCGATAGGCTTAATAATTGTGTCCTCATTTCTTGCTTTTCTTCTTCTGGCTTCCTCCATTTGGTTATCTTAGGTTGAAGTTTCCCCTTCTTTCTTTGCATATATTGGTATTTGGATATTCATTCTCCTACCAATGCCTATTGCCAAGTTTTAATCATAAGGGTGCTTATGACCTCGGCAGTTGAGCGCCCTTAAACACCATTAAACAACAAACAATTCTCCTACCAAGGTACTCCAACATGTTTCTGACAACTCCCACATCTTGTGTTTTGTAGTTATGCATGCGGTTTTAGTTTTTACGTTCTCCTTGATTATATTCAAAATCTTTTTTAAACTTGCCATTAAATGGATTTTGACCTCTTTTGATCTCCCTTCTTCAATAGCAATAATATAATAAATCTCTTGCTTTTCTTGCTCATTAGATCTTCTCCCATTGTCTCATTAGATGTTATATTACGTAGCATCTTTCCTGGATATAGTTTACGTTTTTCAATTGTTTTTATAATCTGTGGGTTTATAAATAACAGTTTATTCATAATCTTTTCTTCTTTATCATCTATCCCTTTGGTAATGATAATTAGATCTTCATCTTCCTCCTTAAGCACCTCTCCTTTTATCCACTGGGTCATTGTAAGTACCTTCTCTAGTCAATTTTCTTCTATTAGTTTTTGTATTTTATGCTCATCTAGATCCTTTTTCAATTCATTTGTAATCTCAGGAATTTTCTGTTGTTTTTCTGTATCTGATTGTTCATTGTCTGGCTACCAGTCTCACATGTTTCTTTAGCTCTGCTTATCTTGACATTTTCTTTAAGCTGTCCTAAAATTCATTGTACCAGGTATTCTTTTGATATAATCATCAAGAGTTTTAATTGCAACCTTTATTTCCTTTTTAGTATTAGGAATATCTTTTATTATCTTACTCAGAATGACTTCTTTCATTATTCTTTTGTACAAGATTCTGGTGTATATGATATTCTTGATCTACTTTTTGAAGACACAAGTCTTATTGTTCTCTGTTCTTTATTGATTTTTCAGAACTATCTACTCTTTTCCGTCTGATTTCCCTGTTCAGCATTTCCTAATCAGGTTCAAGCATACTGGGTTCACTCAATTCACCTTGTACAGCACCTGAGATTCGTTCATTGTGTAATTTCAAGTTGAGCTCCATCGTTGAAGTGGTGATTGACCAACTAATTGTCGTCGTTTAAAGGGATCGAAATCCACTTCAGGGTATCCGTTTCCTCCTTCATATGTTTGAGATTCCATTTTGTTTGTTCCAGTAGCACTATGTTGCTTTTCAGTCTGATCCCCCACATTTAACACAAGGCAGTAGCTGGCTGACGGTCAGGTGGGGCCTGCCTTCTCACCACCGCTCCCGACCGGTTTTGGGGATCCGAACTGATAAACTTTTTCTATAGTCTGACTAAGAACTTCCATACAGTGGGGTACACTCATTTTTTCTTTTCCTTTTAGAGTATTACTTTTTTCTTCCAATTCTTGCTGAAAATTTTCCTTATCAAACATTATTTTCTGACTTTCTTTGTCTCCCTTCTTCTTTTCCTCTACTCTCACCTCAAAGTATATGGGGCTGTGATCACTTACCAATTCATCATCCAGCACCTTCCAATTTAAAATTTTCCTGGCTATCTTTTGCATTGAGCAAGTAATATCGATGAATTATTCACTCGTTCCTTTAATAAAGGTTGGTTTTCTCCCAGTATTATGTATTACCAACTTTAAGGTATCCATCCACTCAGCAAAAAATTCTCCCCTGGCATCCAATGTGGGTGAACCCCATCTTGGAGACTTTACATTTAAATCACCTATTATAATAACTTCTTCTCCTTGCCTTCTTACTTTTTCCATTAAAACATAATATAGTGGTGGTGGTGGCGGTGGCGGCGGCGGCGGCGGTGGTGGTGGGAAAATCTTTCAACGAAGCTTCCTTGGGAAGGTGGATTTTCCGCCAACTAAAAAACAACTGCCATCTCCGCTTGCCATTTCGGGACTGCTGTTAGCATTACATAAAAATGGCAGCTGTCTTATTTCTTACTACTTAAAATTTTCTTTCATCTTTTCGCCGTGGCCGAGTGGTTAGAACACTCTCCTCTCACTTAGATCCCAAGCGACCGCATATGAGATTTGTGGTGGACAAACTGATGCAGGGATGGGTTTTTTCCGGGTTCTCTGGTTTTCCCCGCCATCGAATTCCACTGGTGCTCCATCTTTATTCCATGTATCACCAGTGTCATCACCTGCGGTGCCACAAGTAGTAAAAGCGGGCGTTAAACACTACTAAAAAGAAATCATTTTCTTTTGTGTGCATTATAGACTTCGCTAAGTTTCTCAGTGTGGTCCATGCTTCGCGAGTTCTTGTCATAATGCCCTCAAAGCTGTCTGTCTTAATAACTAGTATCAGTTTCTGGAAGGCCTCGTTTCTTTGTCTCTCCCACCTCACACAGTGGAAGACGGTATACTCCACTGTATCCGTTTCTGAGAAGTAGCCATATTTGTCGTCACTTATTTTACACTCCTCTTAGCGTAAAACCGAAATCTCCCGCGGCCTGACAGTACCTGAGTAAGAAAGTAGTGGACTTATCAATGCTTACATTTTAGCCGTTTGCTAATATCCGGAATAATCTTTTATGGCCCTTTGTGCTGCCTCAGTAGTTTCATTCCACCTTCTTTGCCATTTATTTATTACTAGCTGCCCGCCCCGGCTTCGCACGGGTGGTGTATCTAACGAGAAAAAAAAAATTCAGACAAAATCTTCGTTTACAGTACGACCATGCAATGAAATAAAATTGCAATTAAATAATTTGACAACACTTTATTGTAATGCCTTGTAATGTACAATTTTCCTTCCGGAGAGAGAGAAAAAAAAAAAAAAAAATAGCGCCGATGGTTTGCCTACTCTCGAGCACGCAATGTACACCATGCGAAAAACACAATTCAAAGTATACACACACATCTAACGATTGACCTTGGGATTTATTGTCATTGCGAATGCAAGGAGCGGTTAAATTCAAAAGAAAATCGGTTGACATTAGTGGTATTCTTGCGATAAGTATGTCCTCGCCTTTGAACTTTTCTATGCTATAGTAACTTAAATCACAATGTTCATATTTTTTTTTAAACAATGAGTTTCGTTCCACTGCATAATTTCGGGTGATTGATATTGCATAGTATAGAGCCAACCTTGAGCTGTAAATTGTGTGGCGGGAATCCTGGCAAATCCAATGAGTTTAGGAATTCAGTTAGAATAATTGACGAATTCATTTGGATTAGAAATGGAATTGATCGACTTAAATGAATGCATTTGTCCATCAATTTTACCCTGAATTTTGCATTCAAATCATCTACATTCTTATTAGTTGCTCCTAAAATGGCTCGTTCGCTCAACCAAGCATAGTTTTTGTAATTTACACCAATATTTGTAAACACTTTCGATATTAATTCTTCCTTTGACGTTTGATGGAAACGAAATGTGGCCAGTAGAAATGTCAACAGGAATTTTCCTATTGCCAATGACTAATAATACCTTTGCATCTGAAAAGCGCAATGATCTGCTCAATGTAGCACATATAGTTGGTATTGCAAAAAGGACCAAGTCAGAGCACCCATAAGGTATTATGGAAAGGATGACATATGCACTTAGCAGCGTGGGCAGCCAAGATGTCGGCATAATTACAGTAATGGCAGCGCTTCCAGAATGTCGCGGGTATACGCTGGCAAAGGTACTGAATTACATTAAGAGAAAGTCACAAAGTAACATTCATGCATCTTCCGAATCTCTTTCTTTATTTTCTTCTATGTCAAAACAGCCATTTCCAAGGCTAAAAATGACATAACTAAAGAGCAAGTAGATCTGATTGGGCAATTGATAAGCTTTTATTTGATGATAGTTTTTTGTATTAAATTTCTCCATTTAATTCAAAATACGAGGTACGTCCAGAAAGTAAGTTCCGTTTCAATTTATCTCCGCTGCAGCGCTGCGATCGCAGTTCCGCACTTGCGCGGTAGACGCTCTGTATCAAGGAGAAGAAACGTGCGCCATTTTGAGATCGCTGTCAGCCACATACGCTTTATTGTGCTTGTTTACAATGTCGGTGTTGATTGAAAATCCCGCCGCTTGTGAAATTAGATCTGTGATTCGTTTTCTGAATGCTAGGAAAGTGAAACCAATTGAAATGTATCGGCAAATTTGCGAAGTTTACGGACAAAATGCGATGAGTGATTCAATGGTGAGAAGATGGGTCCGACAGTTCAATGAAGGACGTAGTGAAGTGCACGATGAAGAACGAAGTGGGCGTCCATCTTTGGTTACAGAAGAACTGGTTCACGCGATTGATGACAAGATCCAGGAAAACCGCAGTTTACAATTAGTGATCTCGCTATGGAATTTCCCCAAAGCTCACGATCACTAATTCATGAAATTGTTACCGAAAAACTGAAATGAAATGTCGTAAAATTTGCTCACGTTGGGTACCAAAGATTCTTACTGAGCAACACAAAACAAAACGGATGGGTAGCGCACTTCAGTTTTTAACCCGTTATAATGAAGACGGCAAAGAATTTCTGACACAGATAGTCACAGGAGATGAGACTTGGGTTTCTTACAACACCCCTGAAAGTAAGCGGCAATCAATGGAATGGAGGCACACTTCATCCCCAGCAAAGGTTAAGCCGAAACAAATCTTGACACCTCGAAAAATGATGTGCACAGTGGATTGGGACTGGAAAGGCATCTTACTCATTGATTTCTTACCGCGTGGTCAAACAATCAAAGCAGATGTTTATTGCGAGACACTTAGGAAATTGCGCCGCGCAATACAGAATAAGCGCCGAGGATTGCTGTCAAAAGGTGTTGTTTTTCTTCACGACCACACACTACAAATGTGACGAAAAACCTCCTACAGGAATTTGGCTGGGACGTGTTTGACCATCCTCCGTACAGCCCTGACCTCGCCCCTAGCGACTTTCATCTGTTCTTACATCTCAAGTCTTTCCTTAGCGGTCAATACTTCAACAATGACGAAGCGCTGAAAGAAAATGTTTCCAACTTTTTGAAGACACAGGCGGCAAACTTATAAAGAAGGTATACAAAAACTTGTGCCACGCTATAACAAATGCTTGCAAAATTTCGGCAGTTTGTGGAAAAGTAGTTTAAGAGCTGTAGAATTTTGTGCAATAAATAATTATTCTGTATCTGTACACAATTTAATTTTATTACCAAACGGAACTTTCTTTCTGGACGTACCTCGTATTACTTGATCAAATGTATCAATACCACCGCAATTGCAGTGTGATGTTCACGCGGGCATTTTCGTGTTCTTTAGCTCATGTATCGCATAATTCCAAATAACCAACATCTGCAATAGAAAGTTAAACCTAAAACGGAACCCGCATTTCTCCGCCATTTTCAGATCCCAAGAAGGGTTAATGGTTATGTGCATTGTTTATTACTTGTTCATTTTAAAGAATTACAACAAAAATAAATTCAAAATCTTCTCGGGCTTCTAGCCAGTTCACCCTGAAGACGAGGAAGATGCACTTCTTCGAAACGTTGGTGTCAAGCCAAGTTTTTACCTGGCTAGAAGCCCGAGAAGATTTTGAATTAACACGTCGTCAGGAAAGCTTTAGTTCTTATTTTAACAAAAATAAACTTTCTTTAGTTAAACGATGTGACAAAGGGAACGATGGTTAATACATAAGAAATATTTGATTTTCACGGTTATTTTGCGTCATTGTGTCCATTACCGGGTGTATCCCCTTAGAAAATAGAGCAGTATGTACTGCGGCCATGTGATAGCAAATAATAAGTACGTATTTTAGGTGTTCGTAGCCAGGAAAGCTTATTTATTTTAAACGATAGGAGTAAGGAAAGGGCGGTTAATACATAAAAATGTTGCGTTATGTTATTGTGTCGATTGGTGCGTTACCTTAACATTGAATAGAGAGGAAAAGTATAGCACTACTACGACAATTTAGCAACAAATGACCATGGTACCACTGCAATCTGGTGGCTAAATTACGTTCGTTTGACGCAGGTTATATTCATATTATGATATTTTAAATGCTTTCCGTACTATTTTTGAATATTTTCTTTTCCACAACTCTTGTGGTGAAAATAACGAACACAAAAAAAGAATTATTCAATTTGATGCAGTCGTTCGAAAGTGATACGCGTACATACATTAAGCGACTCGTTTATGTATACTAGTTGCCCGCCCCGGCTTCGCACGGGTGGTGTACTTAACGAAAAAAAACTCAGAAAAATCTTCCGTTTTCAGTACGATCATGCAATGAAATAAATTTGTCAACACTTTATTGTTATACCTTGTAATGTACCATTTTCCCTTAAGAGAGAGAGAAAAAAAAATAGCACCGATAGTTTGCTGACTCTCGAGCACGCAATGTACAATATGCGAAAAACACAATTCAAGGTATATTACACACACTTCTAACGATTTACCTGGGATTACTGTCATTGCAGATGCAAGGCGCGCTTAACTTTAAAAAAAAAGTCGGTTGATTTTAGTGGTATATATAAGTATATCCTCGCCTTTGAACTTTCCTATGTTATAGTAACAAATCAAAATTTTCATAATTTTATTAACAATGGGTTTTGTTCCGCTAAATAATTTCGGCTGATTGAGATTGCGTAGCATAATTATTACCGAGTCAACCTTGAGCTGCAAATTGTGTGGCGGGAATTCTGGCAAATCCAATTAATTTAGGAATTCAGTTAGATAATTGACGACTTCATTTGTATTGGTAATGGAATTGATCGACTTAAATGAATGCATTTGTCCATCAATTTTACCCTGAATTTTTACATTCAAATCATCTACATTCTCATTAGTTGCTGCTAAAATGGTTTGTTTGCTCAACCAAGCATACATAGTTTTTGTAATTTGCACCAATATTTGGAAACACTTTCGATATTCATTTTTCCTTTGACGTTGTTAAGTGACAAAAATTTGATGGAAACGAAATGAGTCAAGTAGGAGTGTCAACAGGAATTTTCCCATTGACAGTGTCTAATAATGCCTTTGCATCTAAAAGCGCAATGAAGCGCAATGGTCTGCGCAATGTAGTATATATAGTTGGTATTGCGAAAAGGAGGAAGTCAGAGTACCCGTAAGGTATTGTGGAAAGGATGACATAGGCAGTTTAGTAGCGTGGGCAACCAAGATGTCGTTGGCATAATAACAATAATGGCAGCGCTTTCATAGTGTGCCCCGTAAACGCTGATTTAGGTAATGAATTACATTAAGGAGAAAGTCACAAAGTAAAATTCATGCACCTTCCGAATCTCTTTCTCTCCTTTACTCCTGTTTTCCACCTCTTCTTTATTTTCTTGTATGCCAAAACAGCCATTTCTGAGGCTAAAAATGGCATAACTAAAGAGCAAGTAGATATGGTTGGGCAACTGATGAACTTTTATTTGATGAAAGCTTTTGTGTATTAAATTTCTTCATTTAATCCAAAATATTATTTGATCAAGTGTATTAAGAGCACCGCAAATACAGTGTGATGGTGACGCGGGTATCTTCATGTTCTTTAGCTAGCTCATGTACCACATAACGTCAATAACCAACTTTTGGAATAGGAAGTTACACCTAAAACGGACGCCGTCATTTCTCCGCCATGATTCCAAATAGGGTTAATGGTTATGTGTGTTGTTGATAACTCGCTCATTTTAAGGAATTACAACAAAAATATACTTATTTCATTATTTACACGATGTGACCAAGGGAACGATAGTTAATACAAAAGAAATATATTTGATTTTCACAGTTAACTTGCGTCATTGTCTCCATAACCGGGTGCATTCCCTTAGCATTGAATGGGGAAGAAAATAGAGCAGTGGGAACTACGGCCATCTGGTGGCAAATAATAAGCACGTATTTCAGTTATTTGTCGCCAGGAAAGCTTCTTTATTTTAAACGATAGGAGTAAGAAAAGGACAGTTAATACATAAAAATGTATTTGAATTTCACTGCTACGTTGTGTCATCTCAATAAACTGTTGCGTTAGGTACCTTACTTAACATTGGATGGAGAGGAAAAATACTGAAATTGCTATCTAGTGGCAAATAAATAAGTACTAACTCTAGCTGTTAGTCGCCAGGAAAGCTTTTTTACTGCTTTATTTTAAACAATAGGAATAAAGAAAGAACAATTAACATATAAAAATGTATTTGAACTTCACTACTGCATTGCGTCATTGTGTCGATAAACTGGTGCGTTATCTTAACATTGAATGTTGAGGGAAAATATAATACTACTACGACAATTTAGCAACAAATAACTGTGGTTCCACTGCCATCTGATGGCCATTAAGCGAAATGCGTTCGCTTAGCACGGTTTTTAGTCATATTATTATATTTTAAATATTTTCCCGTGCTATTTTTAAACATTTTCTTTTCCACAAACCTTGTCGGACAATAACGGACAATAAAGAATTGTTCAATTTGATGCAGATGTTCGGAAGTGATACGCGTACATACATTTTAGTGATTCATTTATATATATACACACACACACACACATTCTGCTTTGCTTTAGCAGAATATAAATTATTTCTATATCCACAGACCACTCTCAGTAGCAGCTTCCTCTGTATTTTATACATATCGTTTTTATATAGCTCTTTTTGGAGCACAGTATACCACACAGATGCGGCATACAGCATGATTGAATAGATTGCATCACGTAGCACCTGCCTTTTGAACGTTCGAGGACCTCCGATATTCGGCATTAATCTGCACAATGCGGCTGCTTTCTTCTCTGCCTTCTGCGTTATAGTCCTAATATGTTTTCCAAATATGCCCCATCTCCCAACATAATGTCTAAGTATCTCACAGCTTCCGTGGGTACTACGACATTATTACAAATCATAAAACACACTGGTTTTCGCTTCTTCGGTCCTTTTAGGATAACAGTTTTTTTTTTCTTTCTTTTTTCGGTACGAGAGCTAGTCTACTTACCTTCATCTAGTCATCTATCTGCCTCAGAGATTCATTTCCTCTAAACATTAAGTCTTCTACATCCGTGGCCGCTACTACCAATGCCAAATCATCATATACGATGCCTTCGTTAACTCAAGCCCTAACACTCCATCATATAGAATATTCCATAGTGTGGGTCCTAGGTCTGAGTTGGACATCTTCCTTTTTGTTCAGCTTAATGAATTGTTCATGAAAATACTCTTTTATTATATCAATCAGATATTAAGAGATACTCCTTCTTTGCAACTCCTTAATTATTTAACTCCATGTAACCGTGTTGAATGCATTCTGTACATCTAATGTAACCACCGCCATCCGTGTCTCCTCTGCGTTCTCCTTCGTCTTAAGTACCGCTTCAATTGCTTGGATAGTGGATTTCCCCTTCCCGTAGCTATGCTGGTTACAGGATAATCCATCACCATTTTCAATTTCCTCGTCTAGCCTACCCGTAGGAGCCTCTCATACAACTTATCGGCCTATACAGAATTAAAGACTTCTAGCATCCGTTTTGGAGCTATCTCCACTGCCTCTTTATCACTTCAGGCGGGATTCCTTTAGGTCCTGGCGCCTTTCCAGATTTCATGTTTCGTGCAGCATTCTGTAGTTCATTCACCTTAAAAGGTTTAACCTCAGTGCATCTCGTACTGGCCTCCAACTTGTGTTCTCTATGTGGAAATAATTTCTTAACAACCAACTTCTTTTTTTCTCTTGTCAATCCAAAGGGTCATTCTATTTATCTGCCGTTCGGCGATTGTCTTATGCCCCACAAGCCAGATATCTTGATCCAGTTCATTAGTAATTTTTGCTGGTTATGTTTCTTAGATTCCTTAATAAGTTTTCCTAATATTTTCCTGCTTTCCTTATATTCTGTTCTCAACATGCCTAATTCCTGCTCACCTGCATATCTCTTATTTGACCTTGTTACCATACGCCTATTGTGGATACAAAATTTCATTTGACATTCAATTTGGCTGTTCCACCAATATGGCAGTTGTGATCTTGCCCTTCCAGTAGTATATGTTTGATGGCCATTGTGCTTTCTTGTAGTATCTGTACTATTTCTTCTGGCGTTTCTATTTTCTAACTTTCTGTTCAATATGAGTCGAAAAACTTCCGAGTCATATTCCACTTTGGTTTTCTCAATATTCATATCCTGCCGTGGTAGTGATTCTTTGATTTCAAAACAGATTCATTTCTGATCACTAAGAGATTCCTCATCTAGTACCTCCCAGTTCAGAATTTTCTTTGCCACCTTCTGAGTTGAACGAAGTAATGTCTATAAAAGATTCACAGGCTCCTCTAACGAAAGATGGTTTCTCTCCTGTTTTGTATACTACTAGATCCAGGGCTGCCAACCATTCAACCCAGTATTCACCTCTCTGATCGGTGGTTACCGCGCACCATTGGGGTGACTTAATATTTAAATCTCCAATTATAATACTTTCTCTTCCTGGTAATCTATGGTCCTCCATTATAGCATCTACTACTACTACTGTACTACTACTGTACTACTACTACTACTACTACTACTACTACTACTACTACTACTACTACTACTGTACTACTACTACTACTACTACTACTACTACTACTACTACTACTACTACTACTACTACTACTACTACTACTACTGCTGCTGCTGCTGCTGCTGCTGCTGCTGCTGCTGCTGCTGCTTCTGCTACTACCGCTACCGCCACCGTCACGGCCACTACTACTCCTCCTCCTCCTACTCCTCCTGGTGGTGGTGGTGGCGGTGGTGGTAACTTTAAGTGGGGACATCGAAACTGTCTGAAACCTCGTAACTTTTGGATACAGCGAGCGGAATTTCTGAAGTTTTAAAGGGAGTTAATTGAAAAATTACTCAAGAAAAGCTATTTTAAAGCGTTGTGCCAATCAGTTGTAGCAAAGTCACAGATTAAACGTAATAAGTAGTGTGAAGAAACTGAAAAGCATGATGCTATTATTGCGTTTATTTCCAAACTGCGCATTTTGTAGTCATAGTTATAGTTGGAATAATTTACATCATTACAATCATTTGTACAATCAAGCTGTTAATTGGCAAAGTTCTGGATAGCAGCGGTTATGATTCTCTGCTCCATTCATATATTCAATACTCATAATATTGATAAGCTCTGATGTAAGCTAAGAACATGCAGTGGCAATTCTAGGAATTCTATTTGGATTCAAATTGAAGGCAACTTACACCCTTTCCCCCTCAAAACAAAACGGATATAATAGTAGTATTTAAGAAATTAGCCTAGCGGTTGTAGCAATTCTTGGAAAAAAAAAAAAAAAAAAAAAGGAAAAACTTCCACAAGCAATCCGGATTTGAAGGTATGAAAAATATTAACGTGTTCCAATTTAAAACCCATTAAATTGCCGAGGTTTTGGCTACTTTTTGGGATCATTTGGGTTTTAACCTCACAAAATACCTCTCCATATACTTAAAAATATCTCTGAGTTATGCCTTGCGGCTTAGAGCGCTCACCTTCGGCTATGCTTTCCGGGGTAGGGTCCTCCGCATTGCAGCTTAGGACCCTAAATGTTTACAACAGACCAATAAGGAACTGCAAATCAGTTGTAATGACAGAATAACAAAAGCACCAAATGCAGAGTTTGTAAGTGAAAAAAATAGCAAAATGATGGCTTTGCCGTTTAGCTCCCTTACCATGGATACGCTTTGCATCTAGGCCCTAAACGTTTATAATAGACCAGCAGGTAAGTACAATGTAGCTTTAATGGCAGAATAACAAAACTATCAAATGTGGATATCCGAGGAAGTGGCGAAATTGGAGTAGTCAAGCAAGCGATACCCAGCATCAAATCGTCTCTTTGCAGGTTTCTTAGGTTAAACCGTTCTTTAGATGTTCTGGGAAATTAAAGACCGTTGGTATTGCATGTGCCTTTAAAACGTGCCTCCAAATTTCTCCTTATCAAAACATTCTGTCAAAATGTTCTGGGCATGTGTTTGAATAAGCTGAAGGGACAACATTTTCCTCTGTATTCATTACCCAAATCTTTCTTGTTTCTTCTTACGCGATACTGCATAGGAGTGTAATTTAAGGTTAGAAACTTATTTCTACTAAATACTGCTAAATAGCACTTTTAATCGGTAACTGTTAAGTTGCGCAGTCCCTATATTAGTTCATTGTTAAAGTAATCGATTTTCAAATATGTAAGGAACAAATCACCAGTAGCGCGTGCAAACAAGTGAATGAAACGTTATAGGGAAAGTCCGGAAGGAGTACGACTTGGTATTTAATCGCTCATAACTAAGAGATGCGGATGTTAAACTATTTTTTTTTTCAAAGCAAACTATTGCTGAGTTATTTAGGAACAATATACTACCGAAACAGCTTTACCATAAACCATCAGTGTCAGTGTGTGTAAAATTTGACATATTCGTAATCTCAGCCGCATGGTCTGGTAAGAGTACGCAACATGGCGTCAACGAGAACGTACCAAAAAAAAAAAAAAAAAAAAAGATCATCTTGGCTCTCATAGCCTGTGCATTCTTCATGCCACCAATGGGAACAGCTATCACACTTGATGCATCTTCTGTGAATAGGCTCCTTGTAAACTTCATTGCACCCTAGGCAATTATCAGACCTCTCATTGGATATGATCCTGATTGTTTCTGAAGTTAATGGCAGGTATAAATCCAAATTAGATCTAGAGGATCTGTGTTTTAGGGTAAGGTATTTGGTTTCTTCTTGGTTGTGTTTTCCTTACTTATCTTATTGTTTTATCAATGCATTTTTGTAGGAGGACCCAGAAAAAATGTCCGACATCTTTGCCTTTGTCTTCTTTGTCCTGGGTCGATCATACTTTGGAAGTGGATTAATAGTGAATACCCGCACATTAACACTCGGGGACTTCATACGCATATCATCTGAAACTACTGATGAAGCGCGTTTTCACGTGGTCTTCTGATTGTTAAACACAAGAAACAAGTATAACAAGGCATGTATTTTCTATTTAATTTTGCTATATATTCAACTTATACATCCATGCATTTGTATAAATTTTTGATTCAAAGATACTACACGGATAGAACGTTGGAACCAGTAAGAGTGAGAGCAGCTACTAATACGCGCGTACTCTTATCCTTTGAGCTCCAGCATACTGTTACGGGCCGAGAAACGCAGTTAAAAAAAAATTACAGAGGACAGTGAATGCTTGGGTATGGAGTTTGTCAAACAACGGATTGTTCTTCATAGAGCATTTTTTTCTTAGGCTAATAAGTTAATTTTCTAGCGTATACCTAGATAATACACACTGTTTACGACATACAACTAAAAAATTACATAATTTGAGGGAAAAGTAATATTTACCTGTTATAGCCAATATACGAGGGGCATACTGAAAGTCACCAGCAACCCATTGTGAAAATTTAAATTTCAACAATGTAACGAAACGAATTGCAGGATCGTAATCTACAGACTTTAAGCCATACGTTAATATATTGTGACGTCATTAGCTTCTATCACGTGCCCACAGACCGTGTTTGAAAAATGGCTGACATTGATGTTTCGTTTCGACAGCGTGCTGTCATTGAATTCCTTGTGAAAGAAGGAAAATCTGCTCCTGAATTTCAACTCAAGACTTCCACGTGCGTATGGAGGTGTCTGCATGGGTGCCAGCAGTGTTAGAAGATGGGTGAAACATTTCAAAGATGGAAACACGAGTCTGCAAAATGCGCCTCGTAGCGGGCGTCCTCGAACTGCCTCTACAGAACGGAACAAGGAAAGAGTTGATGAGCTCATTACATGAGATAGGCGTTTCACTGTGAATGAAATTGCTGCGAAACTTGGAATAGGACATAGTGCAATGCAAGAAATGATCCACAGTTTGGGTTATCGAAAGGTCTGTGCCCGTTGGGTCCCCCGTTTATTGACTGAAGACCACAAACTTCAGAGAAGAACCATTGCACAAAACCTTCTTCAGAGATTTCATAATGAAGGTGATGAATTTTTGACGTGTATTGTGACTGGAGATGAGAGCTGGTTCCATCACTATGAGCCAGAAACGAAACGTCAGAGTATGGAATGGCACCACTTGAACTCACCATCGAAGAAGAAAGCGAAGACAGTGCAGTCTGTAGGAAAAGTTATGGGAAGTGTCTTTTGGGATGCACAAGGTTGTATTCTGGTTGACTTTCTTGAACCTGGACAAACCATAAATTCTGCCCGCTACATCAAGACACTTCTGAAGCTCCGTCGGGCTTTGCGTGATAAACGCCCTGTAAAGAGGATCATCCTTCAACAGGATAATGCGCGTCCGCATACTGCCCATGCCACTATGGAGAAGATCAGGGCATTAGGGTGGGAAACTATTCCACATCCTCCCTACAGTCCCGACTTGGCACCCTCCGACTACCATCTTTTCAGGAGCAGATGCGTGGCCAACGCTACGAGACGCTGGAGGATATTCGGAAAGCAGTGCGTCAGGGTCTGCGGGCAGCTGGAACGGAGTTCTATCAAAAGAGCATTTTCAAACTTGAAGAACGATGGGGAAAATGTGTGCAAAACAATGGAGACTATGTCGAAAAGTGAAAGAAAGTCTGTAGATTATGATGATGTATTTGGTTTGGCTTAAAAATAAATATTAAGATTGTAAAACAGTGTTGCTCATGACTTTCAGTATGCCCCTCGTATACGGTGGAGCTCTTCAATATTACTCGTAATAGCAACAGTGTAGAAACAATGCAGAATGTAGTTTTTTTGCTGCTGTTCAGTGTTGCCAATTTACAGATAATAGTACTGTATAATTTTACGCGACTGTACTACATCGCTCCTCCGTTCAAGAATTTCTCATTACAGCCAAAGTAGCTGAAATAATGCACCGTTTTTACTTGCTTTTAATCCACGAAATTCTTTAAAACTATATGATATATCTGTTTTTTTAATGATGCACACAGAATCATATATATCCGCAATATTCATCCACTTCACAAATCATGTAATTTATATATATATATATATATACATATATATTAATTTCCGAACGACTGTACAAAATTGAACAATTCTTTTTTTGTAGTGGTCGTTATTGTCACGACAAGGTTTGTGGAGAGCAAACTGTTATATATAGAACGGAAAAGTTTTTAAACTCTCATAATGTGAATAATAACAGTGCAAAGGGAACGCATTTTGGTCAATACCCGCCAAATGGCAGTGCTACCACAGTTATTTGTTGCTAAATAGTCATATCACTGTTATATTTTCCCTCCCCATTCAATATTAAGGTGACCCATCAGTTTATCGAGATAATGACGCAACGCAGCAGTGAAATTCAAATACATTTTTATAAATTAACTGTCTTCTCCTTACTCCTATCGTTTAAAATAAAGAAGCAAAGAAGCTTTCCTGGCGAGGAACACCTAGAGTAAGTACTTATTTATTTGCTACTAGATGGCCGAAGTAGTATTTTCCCTCCCCATTCAATCTTAAGGTAACGCACCAGTTCATCGAGGCAATGACGCAACGCAGTGTGAAATTCAAATGTGTTTTTTATATTATCTGTTCTTTCGTTACTTCTATCGTTTAAAATAAAGAAACAAAGATGATTTCCTGGTGACAAACACCTAGAGTAAGTACTTATTTATTTGCTGTTAGATGGCTATGGTACTGCTCAATTTTTCTTCCTCGTTAAGTGCTAAGGGAATGCACCCCGGTTATGGAGTCAATGAGGCAAGATAACAATGAAAATTAAATATATTTTTTATGTAGTAACTATCGTTTCCTTTGTCACATCGTTTAAATAACGAAATAAGTTTTTTGTTATAATTCTTTAAAATAAACAAGTTATAAACTATGCACATAATGGCGGAAATTGACAGGAACCGGATAGCAAACCGTTATAGGTTAATTTCATATTGCAGATGTTGGTTATTTGAGATTATGTGGTACATGAGCTAGCTAAATGTGATTTCATCAGAACATGAAGATACCCCCGTTACCATCACACTGCAATTCCGATGGTCTTAACACATTTGATCAAGTTATATTTTGGGTTAAATGGATAAATTTAATACATAAAGCTATCATCAAATAAACATTTCTCAGTTGCCCAACCAGATCTAATTGCTCTTTAGATATGTCATTGTTAGCCTTAAAAATGTCTGTTTTGACATAGAAGAAAATAAAGAAAGAGTTGGAAAAAATTGGGAGTAAAGCAAAGAAAGAGATTCCGAAGAAGCATGAATGTTACTTTCTGACTGTTTCCTTAATATGATCCATTACCTATTTCAGCGTTTACCCGCCACTCTATGAAAGCCATAGATAACTATAAATGAATAATGAATGGTTTACCCAATGTTAAAAAAATTGGACTCGCATTCCATTTCCGGCGATCGACGTGACTCCAAGTGTTCTCAGACGGCAGGCCAAAGAAACTTGACCGACTACGGTAGCTCAATCACCAAAGTAGCGTCCTGCCCCGCCCTCTCACCAAACCATCCACTCCAAGATTTCGGCCAGTTTTCTCGAGTTTACAGCCAGATCAGAAATCTTTCCAGCGGTTCTAGCTTTTTCTCAAGAAACCTATGTACCGCTCTAAAGCTTCTGATCTAACTGCAGCCTCGAGAAAAACTTTATATACCGTTATGAAAGCGCTACAATTATTGTTATAATGACAACGGTATCCTTGCTTATCCACGCTGTTAACTGCATATGTAATTCTTTCCACAGCATCTTATGGGTGCGCTGACTTTGTACTTTTCGCAATACCAACAATATATACTACATTACGCAGATCATTGCGATTTGCAGATGCATTATGCATTATTAGACATTAGCAATGGGAAAACTCCTATAGATACCTCTACTAGCCTCATTTCGTTTCCACCAAATTTTTGTCACTTCACAACGTCAAAGGAAGAATTAATATCGTAAGTGTTTCCAAATGTTGGTATAAATTACATAAACTAAGATTTGTTGCGCGAACGAGCTATTTAATCAGCAACTAATAAGATGATTTGAATATAAAAAATCTGCTGTGTCCCATTCACATGACTTTCTCTATATTTCTGCAAAAAAATATTATTAAAAAGCTTATGCCTCGATTTACTTCATGCTAATCGAGAAAAAATAGCAGAAATAGACTTATTACTTGCTTCCTTTTAAGTAGAAGCGAAATAAGGGAGTACCATAGGATAAACTGATAGTCAAAAGCTGGTTGCTATGTGACTGAAGTTCCTTTGTTTGTATGGACAGGAGTTGACAAATTCCTGTATGAGAAAAGTATAAGTTTTTCAAAGCTGTAATAACAAGGAATGTCTCAAAAACCACCAACTCCAGGGGAAAGAAATGTATATGGCATAAACCGTGTGTTTTAATGTGATCTTCATTTTGTGTGTAGTGAGCTTTTGTCCATCTCTTACGGTTTAGTAGTTATGCAAAATTCCGTAAAATTCATCCAGAATAAAGTAGTCCTCAGAAGCTATTCTCAGAAAATTCAAGATATACATTTTATTTGTCAGGTAAATATCTTTAATATACGATCTTTTAATCAAAATTGTTAGGGTCATTTTAAAGAAAATAAAATTTTTCGAAAAAAGTTCCATTTAAGGGTAGTTGGGGGTTGGGGTATTTTCTTCAAAATCTTCGTGTCGCATCCTTGGAAGATACCAAATCTAAATACCAAGTTTGATTTTTAACGGGCATTTCGTTTTGAGCTATGCTGCCCACAGACACACATACACATACACACAGACACACACGGACATTTTTCTAAAAATGCTTTTTATTCATGAGGTCTCAAAACATGGTTTTCCGGCGAAATCTCGGTATCGAATTTTTGGGTGCATATCAATACCTCCTCTATACAGTATGTACATAGTACGTATAGAGCAAGCAAAAATCAGAGTAAAATTTATAGAGGAATGCATTCATTTAAGTTGATCGATTCAATTACCAATCCAAATGAACTCTTAATTATCTAACTGGATTCCTAAATTCATTGGATATGCCAGGATTCCGCCACACATTTATAGCTCAAGTTTGATTCGGTAATAATTATGCTACTTAACTTCAATCAGCTGAAATTGTGCAACGGAACAAGACTCGCTGTTAAAAAAATGATGAAAATTTTGATTTAAGCTACTATAATCAAATGAAAGCTCAAAGGCGAGGATGTGCTTATTCCAAGAATACCACTATTGCCAACCCACTTTTCTTTTGAATTTAAGAGTGTTCAGTTTCCCGTGTGCCTTGCATCCGCAATGACAATAAATCCCATGGTCAATCGTTAGAAATGTGTGAAATATACCTTGAATTGCCGTGTTTTTTCGCGTAGGCAGTTGTAAGTTTGCGTGCTCGAGAGTCGGCAAACAATCGGCGCTCTTTATTTTCTCTCCGGAAGGAAAATTGTACATTACAAGGCTTTACAATAAAGTATTGACAAATTATTTACTTGTAATTTTATTTAATTGCATGGTTGTATTGTAAATGGACGATTTTGTCTCAGTTTTTTCATTAGGTACACCACCCTTGCGAAGCCAGGGTGGGGAGCTAGCTTTTTTACTAAAAATATATAATCTTTGGCTAGCACCACAGGTTTCTGAACATTTTTATAAAATACTCCAAGACGTTTAAATCAAAGATGTTAACCCCTGCATAGTAGGCCATTTGCTCTCTATTCTGTTATAACTATAGTCGCAATGAGCAAAATTGACAAGGAAAAAAAAAAAAATACATAAAATGCATTTCCGTTCTTCTTAGCAGGTTTTTGTGAACCAAAATCCTGGGTCCTCAATGGCTTCCCATTCTCGATTTCGTTCTGTTTACCGTTCACGGGCTATTGTAAACCAGGCTTTAGAGGTAGACAAAGGATTACTACGCTAGATCTTGTTAAAAACTAGTAATTTATAGCCCATATATTTTTATACAGTTAACCATATGCGAGTTATTCTTTGTTGTTAGTTTCAGTTTTAAAGTGCTTAAAGTGTTCTAAAACGGGAAGTCATATTTTGTCTCACATACATTTTGCTTTTCAATTTTTTCATATGGCGTCCAGGTTTTAGAAGATTTGACTATTGCTTTAGCTAGTGCATTCCCTTATTTCCTTTCTACTTACCAGGAAGCAAATAAATAGACAATTACTGCAAATGTTTATATCGATTAGCATGATGTAGGTATATTAATAATCTTTTGTAAGAATAGTTAGGAGAGGTACAGAAAGTCATATGAATGGAACAAGCCAGACTTTTCGGACAAGTAGGATAACGTGTAAGAAATATTTCTGGGACCAGGTGATTTCTTTCATTGAAAGAATGTTAGCAATATCTTTTTTAATGATTCAACGTCATGCCCAAAGGTCGGAGGGTTGTGCGCTCGCATGCGATAAAAACTTGGCTGGACGCAGAGTGCGAATGACGTCAGAAATACATTATGGCCATCACATGTGCAAACAATGCCCACTAGAAGCAAACGCCGAAAGCGACGTAACGTAGTACTCTGCGAACTAGTGAAGCATTTGCCTTGCAAGTGTCAAAAACGCGACTATTTTGTTTCTTCTTGCAGTGAACTGCAGATGTGGGGTGTTCTTTGGTGTTCAAGTAATTCAAAATGCCGAAAGCAAAGTATTCAGAATTGCAGAATATCTTAAACTTATATGGAAGAAATGTTCCGATTTTACAAGGAGAAACTATGTGGTGCACTGTATGTAAATAAAACATTAAAATAAGAAAGACATTGCAGCAGTAACCTACATAAAACCAAGCCCCTACACGCCTAGCTGCGCAGACCAGAAACGCTGTCGTAATATGAAGAAGTGAGGTGGAAGGCAAGAGACTCCCTAGGTCGCGCGCAATACATTGATTGTAATGGGAAAACAGTGAGATTTAAAACAGCTATAATTACGTCATAAGGATACCTGGGTTGGAAATAATTGCGACAACACGTTCTTTATGATCTTCAGCATCTATGCACAGGGGTTAGAGATTTAAAACAGCTATAATTACGCCATAAGGATACCTGGGTTGGAAATAATTGCAACAACACGTTCTTTATGATCTTCAGCATCTATGCACAGGGGTTAGACCTTGAATGTCCTGTTGGAAGTTGAATAAAATCACTTCATTGTCTAGTAGGAATTTCATTTCACAACTGAACAAAACAGAAGTAAATATTGTCATTGAATTTGAATATCTGCATTTCAAGTATTTTACGAACAGGATGTAAGCATTCACAGATAGCATAATTCAGCTTTAATTCCATTTTTTCAGTTTCTTCTCAGTGATTCCTGGTATACTTTCTGCTTTTTACTTTAATGCACAAAGTCGTCAAAAAGAATTATAAAGAGGGTTTGTTAAGAATGTCTCTGCAGTAAAGTGATAAAAATGCTTAATTAAAATGAAAAATGTGCTGGGTTCGATTCTAGACTGATGAATTTGTTCTTATTCCCCACCCTCAAAAGCCTGGAAATATGAATGCGATATTCAATGTGTGTTAAGTTAATCGAGAAAGACAGTTTTAATGTACAGCTCAAATTTAAGCAATCGTTATAGAAGATCAAAATGGTAATACGACGATATTACCTAAGGCGGTATGTAAATAAAAAAAAAACAAATAAGTAAAATGATGTAGCAGAAAAAAAAATGAAATATTGGATTTTCAGAGATGATATGTACAGTATAAAATTAGGTACATTACAGTGAAATTAGGTACCCGTATTCCTCTTCAGTGAACTATATTCAAGATGTTAAGTAAACATTTTCTATCAATATTTGTGGTATATTTGAGTTAGATAAGATAGGTATATTCATATGTGCACAACAGGAGAGTATGGTCTGTGCTTCCTGAAATAATTTATAAACGAATCTAAAATTAGAATCGATTATTAATATTCTTTATGTTCTAACGCTTTTGCAAAATTCCTTTTTGCACCCTGTGGGATTGTGATTCAGTCTGAAATTACAGATTTGAAAAATTAACTTATTCGAGATTTCGGGTATTTTTTTGTATTGAGGACAAATTATAATATTGAATCCATGTTTTAGCACTGCCTTCTAATGCTAATGAAACATATACAAAATGGTTATTAGAATCAAATTAGTGTTCTCGTTAGCTTTGTCAGATGAGAAGGGAAACTAAATACTGAAGGAACTGTATCAGGGTTTAGCATCATCTTGCCTCTATTCTCATGGAAACAATTTTTCATTTCGATGGCACAAATTTGTTACGTCTCGGAGCAGCTGACGACTTACTCAATAATTCTAGTCTATGTATTAGGAACCTAAAATATATTATCATTCGCTTAGTGACCGAGGAAACCCACGAGAATAAATTGGAATGAATTTAGAACGCAAATGTTACAACTTATTCTTACCGATGGAAAGTGATCTGGGAATCATTTATCTGGTGGTTGGTACAGTTATGCTACATAGAGGTGCACCATGTTAATTATTAAACCCTAATACCCTTAAATCACCTCACTTTTAAAGCCTTTTAAGCGTACTGAACATGCGGCAG
The DNA here is from genome assembly GCA_030762935.1 of Hymenopus coronatus. Taxonomy (NCBI): domain Eukaryota; kingdom Metazoa; phylum Arthropoda; class Insecta; order Mantodea; family Hymenopodidae; genus Hymenopus; species Hymenopus coronatus. The sequence continues at coordinate 121,240,897 of CM060895.1, forward strand.
AAAGTACGTTTGCCACTCATTTACCGATGCGCGAGAGGTTTCAATTAGCGACAGCAACACCAGTGCCAGCGGTGAGTCTAGGTAACAGATTCCAAGGTATTTGCATAAAACAAATGTTGAGAGGGCTTGGGCACACACCGATACTGAAACCATTTTCCAGTTTGAATTTAATGCGGAGCTGTGCAATATATCAACGAACATTCCTTTCACTAAACTTGATAATCCGCATTTTAGAGAAGTATACAAAACAGTATATTCCAAGTGAGTCAACAGTACGTAAAGATTATTTACCCATTTGCTACGACACTACAATAGTCAAGATTAGATTCACTGTCAATGGTAATAAAATTTGGGCTTCAATTGATCACTTGTAAGAAATAACAGACGCTACAGGTAAATATGTTGTGAATGTGGTTGTGGGTATGCTATTGTCAGACGATGTTAAATATGATATCTAATTTTTATATTATTGATGGTGCTTCGTATATGATTAAGGTGGAGAAACAAATTCGTGAACGATTTAGGAACATAATTTATATAACTTGTCTTGCACTTGGACTGCACAAATTGGCTGAAACTATTCGTGAAGTATTCAGTGATGTGGACAAGTTTATATCTTAGGTTAAGGAAATATTTCTCAAAGCCCCTGCGAGACAGGGGCACCAGCGATTCCTCTGCCACCAAAGCCAACATTTACAAAATGGGGTACTTATTAGAGACCGTCAGGTACTATGCGGTGCATTACAATGAAATTGTAAATATAATTAGCGCTCTATGTGATGCAGATTCATCTGCTATTGTAACTGCAAGGTCTCTGATATCGCACGAACTACATGAAAATTTTCAGTTCATATCTAACAATTGTGCAGTATTGTCCAAAGTTATTAAACAATTACAAACGTTGGGTTTTGAAATGTCTAAGACCATAAGCACAATAGAAGACTTAGCAATTCAATAAGTGGGATACCTCTTATGCCTGGTATCCAAAAGGTGCAAGCTAAATTCCACAACGTCCTAAACAAAAGTAGTGGTTATCGATCTATGTGTGAAAGAGTGAAAATTAGTAAGAAGGAAAACACGGGAAGCGACAGACTAGAATTTTTTTACATGTGCACCTCGACATCGTGTGACATCGAAAGAAGTTTTTCACTGTTTTTATAGCGTTTAACGCCCGCTTTTACTTCTTATGCCACCATAGGCGATGACATTAGTGATACATGGAACGAAGATGGAACACCGGTGGAATACGATGGCGAGGGAACCGGAGAAAACAAGCCCCTGCGCCGTTTTGTCCACCACAAATTTCACATGCGGTCGCTTAGGATCGAATCCGAGACGTCTAGGTAAGAGACGAGTGGTTTAATCAGTCGGCCACGGCGCGACCGCTTATTCAGCTTAAAAACTGCTTCGATGATAGGCGTCGAAATTTCACATTTAATAGTTTACGCATTACATTGTAGCCCAGCGTAATGCACTCTGTGATGATATTATAGCTAATATATAGTAGTATATATAAGAGTTTAAGTACAATTCCAGAATGTATTGTATACGATGCTTGTAAGTTGTACTGCAGTGAGACGGTTGGGTCAGACTGTACCTACCTGAAGCTGTTTACATGCGCGAGTGATAACAGTACAGTTCATGTACAGTATACCTATGGAAAAACACACACACCTCCGGTCTTTGGTCATGCCACAGCACTTCCTCAGAATCCGAGTCACAAAAACTCCTCAGGTTCATACAGCTATCATTATTAGAAACAGCCTGAAGTTATGGCAATGGATGTTGCAACTACTGTCCACAGAAGCACTTGCTCAGACAATTATGGACTCTTTAAATAAATGAGTAATTACACATTAATGGGAACATTTCCCTCAATTTCTCCTTCTTTGACTTTAAAATATTTACATTATCAATAAACTTGTTTATGCTTCCTAATATTAATTTCCTTTGTCTCCAAATTCCTTTTTGAAAATGTTATAATACCGTTTATATCCCCACTGAATGCACGGACAAGGTGATATCTGTTATTTCGTAATCGTCGTCTTTACTCTTCCAACAAACCTTGTTTAGGGATTACAAGTCCTTGGGAACGAGCATTATATCTTTTGACATCTTCCATGACATCTATATATTCTAGAGCTTCAGCACTGTTTAGCCAGCTGTTGTGAAATCAATGGAAGATGACTTTTGTTGGATACTTACTATGTTTATCCGAATACAAGACGACCTCAAATCCAAGACCACCCCCATTTTCACAACTAAATTTTGGAATTTAGCATATCAGCTATATAAAACACATTATTAAATACAATGTAAGTTTTCCTTTATAGTTTGGACAAATTAAGAAACGCTTAACCAAGCCAGCAGCCCTGTTTACTTAATTTAAATTTGTGCAGAAATTAATGTGGTGGGTGGAAGAGTGGGAGAGAGGAGAGTAGAAACGACGTACCGATGTGTGTGAGAGAAGAGAGAGAGAGAGAGAGAGAGAGAGAGAGAGAGAGAGAGAGAGAGATTAAAGAAGGTGATTTTGGCAACGACAGTGCAACTGAAACCATGATAATTGATAAAATGTTATATTTAGACAGGGTACCTAATAAAACATTCCGTTGTAAACATTTTTACCCAAATTGATAATTCGCAGATTGGCACAGAAATTCACGCTTTGAACGGCAGAGAGAAGTTGGTGATGATGCTGAATAAGGGTTTGTTTGCTACGTAATGGTAGGTAGGCAAGCAGTTAAAGAACGTTCATAAATAAAACGCCACTGCAGTTTCTTTATCCGGATCCGGTTACTCCACCATTTTCAGATTCCAAGAAGGATTCTTGGTTAATGTGTTTATTTATTTTAAAAATTGGGACAGCAAAAATATAGTTTATACATGAAATAAGTATAAAGTATGTTGTTAGGAGCAAGGAAATGATAATTAATACCTATATTCGTCCGATATGATCAACCAGGTTAAAGGACGTTAAGCTACAAAAAAAAAAAAAAATAAAAAAAAAAAAAACTACACACACAAACACACACACACCTATTGCACTCCCTTAACATTGAATGGAGAAGGAAAATGGAGCATTTTCAGGGCTATGAAGCGGTACATAAATAAGTGCGTTGATATGTTTTTATTTTAAACGATAAGAGCAATAAAGCGGAAGTTAATAATACATACGAATATGTTTGAATTTCACTGTTATTTTTCGTTTTTGATTTCATAGCCTAGTGCATTCCCTTAACATTGAACGTGGAAAAAACAGAGCACAACTACTTTCATCTAGTGGTAAATAAATAATTATGTTTTTATTTCTGTTTTTTAAAGATAGGAGAAAGAAAACTTTAATTAACACATTAAAATATTTTTGAATTTCACTATTATCTTGCGTCATTGACTCAATACTCGTGTACGTATTCTTAGTATTGAGTGGGGAATACTATTATTGCCATTTAGTGACAGATAACCACGCTACTACCGCCAACTTGCGGAAATTGACCGGTTGCGTTCCTTTGGCCCTGTGCTTTTGTCAATGCTTTTTCAGTTACAAAAATTGGTACGAATTAGTGACGTTGCGCAGCAAACACGCCTTCATTCAGCAACATTACCCGAAAAGGTACATTCGGTATGCGTGTGACCGTAGAACGTGACAGCGGTGGTGGTGACAGCGGGAGCGCAGCTGTAACGATGATTATGGATATGATTTTCTATTTAAACAACACAATTTATATAACACATCATAAGAACTTTAACCTAATTTGAATTTGCTGAGAAATCGACAGTCAGCGGAAGAGACGGAGAAGGGAGAACGGAAATATACCGGTATGTCTGTGCTCAGTGGTGACGGCGTCAGCTTAGCATAACACAATTATGAGTGTGATTTTCTATTAAGACAATTAATATAATATATTTTGAAACGTTTTACCTAATTCGAATTTGCGCGCAAATTCACGTTTTGAGCAGGAGAGAAACGGAAATGTACAGAAGATGCGCGATGACAGACGCGTGGCGGCAGTGAAGACACCTTCATATGTAGCTGAAGAGGCGATTATGGATGCGATTTTCTATTAAGACAACAAACTTTATATAACACATTGTAAAACGTTTTATCCAATACGATTTTGTGTTGTAAATTCACGCTTTGAGAGGGAGAGTGACGGAGAAGAACTGATTGTTTGCTATTAGTGGCAGTGGTGGAAGCATAGTTGTAACGACAATATTATTATGGGTGCGATTTTCTATTAAGTCAACATACTTAATGTATTATAAAACATTTTATCCAATTCGAATTTGGTCGTAAATTCAGTCGAGGATGGCACAAAAAGGCAGGCGAGAAAACGGAAATGTACCGACATATGTGCGGTGGCGCAGTGAAAACGCGCAGCTAACTTCTCTCTGCTTAATCGTTGGCTCCCAATACATTACGTGCAACCATCGATATGAAAGAAAGTTCCCTATTTTATATCAGTCTCTAAGAGAAATTTTTTTCCAATGACAATGCTCATGTTCAGCTCTAATTATTGGCACAAAATGAAGCCTCAGCACCTATCGCGACTATTCTTGTATTCCTTATAATTTCCCCCAGGCTACGCCCCTGCCCCGCCCGCGAAGTTTGTTTTACTTTTCCGTCGCATGGTTATTCGAAAATATATGTCGCGAATATAAGACGACCCAATTCTGAAAATTAATAGTATGGAATCTATAATCCTCTTGTATTCGGATAAATATCGTACATCAAAGTGAATCTTGACACCTGTAGACAGTGGTGGCTTGTGGCAAAAATGTATTGAATACTTATTACATGCATCATAAAAACGAGTTGGTCGCCCTCCGTGGTGTAATGCTTACCATCCTAACTTCATATATCCAAGGTCGTGGGCTCAAACCCGGTGGAGGACGTTGGATTTTTTTGGGCGTAAAAATCCTTAGCATGGCTTCCTTCGGAAGGGAAATAAAACCGTTGGTCCCGTGTCGTAGATTTACGGCACGTAAAAGAACCTCAAGCCTGATTGAGAGGCCTCTGAGCAAAATTAGGCGGTCTTTAACGCCCAATTTAGAATGGGACGCTGAGAACCACAGTAGTTAAAGAGCGTCCATAAATAACACGCCATTTACATTTATTTTTATAAAAACGAGTTCATGAAATAAATAAAACTCACCTAATTAGTGACGAAAAATGAAATCAAACCACGGATCATTAAGCTTGGAAAATTGAGCCACTACACTCCTGTTGAAATCATCTATGCCTGAAATCAATTTCTTCTCAATGGACAAAACATCAAGTCCTGAAAGACGTTTTTCTATCATTGATCTGCTGAAGAGTTTAAAAACATCTCTCCAATTTTGAGTTGTCATAGCTGTAGTTACCAGAATTCTAAATAGCTCTGTCGGTTCCCGAAAGACTTCACTCAAATTTTCCAATGAAATGCATTTTAATAATGGAAAATCCTGCATATTGTACAAGATAGCAAGCTCAGTTTTCAGCCAGTTTTTATCCATAATACTATTACGTTGAACCACTACATCAGTCTTTTCATCACAAATACTTTTAAGTGTTATGGAGACTTCTCACTTTGTATGAGTTTATCTACAGAATAGTAATAACAATTCTGGGATCGACTGGGTGAAATTTTCACAAAGTTTCTTTTGACCCTCTGGATAGTGTAGGGGTTTTATGTTTGCCTTACATTCAGGAGGTTGCGAGTTCGAATCTTTAAGCTTCGTAGATTCCAGGATTATTTGGGCATCATTTCACAGATTTCATTCATTGCCTGGTATGACTAACCGGGTTAAAGGAGTTTAGCCTTAAAATAATAATAATAATAATAATAATAATAATAATAATAATAATAGTAATAATAATGACAACATTACCTACAAACCTCTGAACATTATTTCTAACTTTCAGTGCGTTAATCTGTGCGGCATGAAACTGAAAGCCAAACATTAAAGTACTATCTAGCAAACCTACCTTAGGCCTGTCACCTCTTGAATTCAGGTCTTAGAAGAAAGAGATCTCTGTAATTCCGAGAAATATTCAGTTCATAAGTCTTTATGCTCATACACAATGTTGTTTGTACTTCATATAACGTTCCATTGGGTTGGAATACCTGAGGGGATCTTCCTAGCAACAATTTCTTCAAGTGCCATTACTTGTTAAGATTTATTTAAAAATGCAGAATGCCTAACAACGTATAAAAAAATTGGAATTTTTCAATGCTGCGCTTCCATATGCATATTTAAATGGTTGTAATAATAATATTTGTAATCTGCAATTGAATATTAACATTTTATCTTGACTTGGACACTGCCTGTTTCACCAGTCATAACAGATTCATTTTCTTGATTTTGGATACTTAATTTATTAAAAGTTAGATAGGTAGAGTCAAATCCATGCCATAGCCGGGATTTGAAACCACGGATCTCCCGATCCCTAGCCGGTTGCTCTGCCACTGAGCTACCATGGCATCATGCCGGCATAGCATTGAATTTCTCAACTGACTCGTATGTTTCCCGGTAAACCACTGGTGATCTCAAATTAAATGACGTCTTACAATGTTGTAAGTACTTTAGACCCAGGATTCATAGTATAGCCAACTATTATGGTCAATTGACCAATTAAAGCAATACTAATTGATTATAAATAATTTGAGATCACCTTGTGGTTTACCAGAAATCATGTGAGTATTGCATATACATAAGAAAGATAGAGTATACAAAGAGTCATGCTAGTAGTAGTGGTAACCTAACCTAGCCTCATAGTATTAGATTATTTTTTTCAGTATTTTAGGGTTCTTTTGAGGTAATTTACTTTGTTTTACAATGATTAGTTTATCGCACTCCCTGAATTTTGACATGTTTTAAAAGTTTTGCGCATTTTAGGTGATGTTTCAGGGCCCTTAACTTTGCATTGTCTTCTAATGCTTTGTGGCACCTTTACAAACATTTTAGCAAATTTTGGGGCTATTTTCCAGTGGTTGTAGTGCTTTCACGAGCAGTTTTCAGCATTTTAAGATGATTTTTAGTGTTGGTGCAGTTGTTTAGAATTATACTAATGATACTCCATGTCATTTGGAAGGTGTATACATTCTGTCAAGAAAGCACCGGGAATTGATCATCTAAAAATTCTGTTTAAAATGGGATGTTGGTACAACTTTCTTCTATACCCACGCCGAGTTTTATCGTCATCTGTCATCTAGTTTGTTTACAGTACGCCATTTTGTTAGTTCATCTCAAAGTGATTTGCGATTTTACGATGGATACAAATATTGAACAAAGAATCTATCTCAAATTTTGCATCGCTAATGATATTTCGTGAGCTGAATCGCTGAAAATGTTACAGAGGGCTTACGGTGAATCGACTTTATCAAAAACACGTGCATATGAGTGGTACATGCATTCAAAAGTGGTCGAGATGTGGTGGAAGATTTGCCTCGCTCTGGTCGGTCATCAACGGTTTCAACTGAACTGAACATCGTTAAAGTGAAGAAAATGGTGTCTGAAAATCGTCATTTAGGTCTTTGAGACCATGCCACTGAACTTTCTGTGTCTCACAGATCGATTCGTACCACTTTAAAGGATTGTTTGGGCATGACACGCGTTGCAGCTCGATTAGTTCCGAAAGACTTGAATTTTCTACAAAAACTCAATCGCGTAAGGATTGCTGAAGACATGCTATAACGAGCCAGTTCCGTCCCCACATTCATGAAACCATTATAACTGGTGATGAGACGTGGGTTTACGATTTTGACACTCAAACCAGTCAACAAGCTTCCGAATGGAGCCTTCCAACTGAACCGAATCCTAAAAGGACATGTCAAACTCGATCAAAACTGAAGGTCATGTTGACAGTTTTTTTCGATTATCGTGGTGTCGTGCACTGAGAATTCTTGCCAGAAGGTCAGATGGTAAATATAGACCATTATCTGAGCGTTATGCGGCGTTTGAGGGAACAAATGCCGCTAAAAAAGACCAGATTTGTGGAACGACAACTCATGGATTCTGCACCACGATAGTGCACCAGCTCACAAGGCTATTATTGTGAACGAATTTCTGGCCAAAAACTCAACAAATTTCATCGAACAACCACCGTATTCACCTGATCTGGCTCCTGCTGATTTCTTTCTCTTTCCAAAAATCAAGTTACCACTTCGAGGCACCCGTTTTCAGTCGATAGAAGACATAAAGGAAAATTCGCGGCAACAATTGATATCGATTCCTAAAAGTGCCTTCAAAAAATGTTTTGATGATTGGATTATTCGTTGGCATAAATGTATAATTTCAGAGGGAGCCTACTTTGAAGGCGATAAAATAAAATTCGATGAATAATTCATTTTTTATGTTTTATTGGCAAATTCCCGGAACTTTCTTGGCACAGTAATATGCCTCTAGGACAGTTAATTTCAATATATTCATCCGTTATTTAGCATGTTTTCACTAATTTCATGTTATTTTGAGTTATGCATCAAACAGTTTGAACACTTTTAAAGGCATTCCAAGGCATTTGGAGCGTCTTTAGCGCTCTAGGACAGCTAGTTTTAGGACATTCATCGTACAGTTTAGCTCTTTTCCCACTCATTTCATACCATTTAAAGCTATTTCGGATTTTAAGAAAGATATATTGGGCATTTTAAGACGATTTTGCTCATATTTTCCACTATTTTCCAAAGTTTTCGAACGTTTGTATAACTTTCATAAACACTTGAGTACGTCGCAAATATTTTTCAGCTGATCATAGTGATTTACATGCATTTTTCAGGATTATAGGCGTCTTTAGTGTTGACTCAGTTTTCGAATGTTTTTAATTACTATAGTGACTACCATTGACTCTCTGGTAAGATGGCAGACAAATTAAGTCATTGCTAGAGACAGGATTATTATTAATTGATATTTGTAATTAGTGCATGTCATTATACTACTTTTTATGTATAGCAAGTCTGTTTAATTTCACAACGAATACATTGCTTCATTCATGTAAGAACTAGGCTTGTGACCGGATGAGGTGATGATAGCGTTCTGCAGAAGCTCGTGCAAGAGTTGCGCGGATATGCGTCATGCAGACTTTGCAAGCTTTTTATTGCACCATATTTGGTAACAAATACATGATTATTCATGCCTATAATATTAAGGCCTTTTAGCCAGTAGCTGGCAGAAGACTTTTGATAGTGTTGTTGAGAGGAGCCTGTGCTGCAAGCAACCATGCTGGGCGTGGTCTTGGTGACAACAGCTATGTGAGAGCAAAAGCAATTAGCCTAAGATACTACCAGAGAGTTGGGAAAAGAAATCTGTCTATAATAATATTGTATTTTCTAAGCTTTAATTGCAAGCATACCTGGTAGAAGTACTCAGTAATATTGATATATTTGTATTATTAATTATTGCAACTTTCAATGCAAGTACTTTCTCTATACAGGAAAGGGGGACAACTAGATTTGTATTAAATGTATTAATACAAGTTATATGAGAATATATGTTCATTATAGTTAACTAGTAGAAAGAGGTTTACGCAAACGCTATAAAGGGGAGAGCTAAGACTCAACGCAGTTATATAAATAATATTTGATTTAGCTTCATTCAACCTCTAGTATGAGATATTTCAATTTAGGAAGGATTTAATGACGACAGACAGTGTTCGAGATTACTATTCACATTAATATCTTATTTTGTTAAATACATATAGTATTTTAAAGTTACTCCTTTGTGTTATTTCATGTTAAACCTTTTCACATCCTGAATAAGAAATTTGTCACATTTCCGCTGGAACCAGGAGTACATTATCGCCCTGAAAGCAGTGGGCATTATATTGGTGGCAGCGGTTCTGGATGATTTTATGGGGTTAAATTGGCTAGGAAAATTTAGCTAATTTTATGATAATCTTTGCGTATTTCACAAACAAACGAATTCATGTTGTGTTGTTTTTCGCATTCACTCTATTAGTGGAATTTTTCATAAAATATACGAGGACAGATGTTAGACTGTTAGAGGAACATAGACAGAAATTAAGGGGATTGATAACAGACTCCAAGATAGAAATAGCAATTGCGGGGAAGCTAAAAGGTTTTGAATGCTCTTCGTATAAAGTGTATACGCATACCAATGTGTATGGATCAGTTATTTTTGATGTAGAAACTAGAATTTTGCCGAGACATATAGATCCAGGATATGTATACCAACCTATAGAGACAGTAAGAATTGATTACTTAATAGACAGTGCTACAGGTGATGTAGTAGTGGAGAAGAGAATTGGTACGTAGTGCCTTAAGCTAGATCAGTGAGATCGTAGCGAGTGAAATGTGCTAAGAATTTGGGTGGATAAAACGTGTAGACGCTATTATTAGAGATTTTGGTCTTCATATTATAATTGTACCAGCTATAGTAGCTATTTCTTGTTTTATATATCTTATTCGTCAGTGTAGTAGAAATTAGAAATTAACAAACATGGCTACAGAACAAAGTGACAGAATTAGAAGACAAAGTTAGTCAGGTGTCCTTATTGCGACACAAAAATGTTAGTATTGCTAATAATATAAGAGAATTCACAGGGGATCCTAAACAAAGTAAGCCAGTTAAAGATTGCTTTGCAAACATGGAGCATTTAGCAGTAGTAGGCAATTGGACTGAAAAAGATCAAGTGAACATCGCAAGAGCAAAATTGGAAGGTACAGCTCTACAACTTTTCAAAGGTAAGCCAGAATTACAGGTTAGTGAAATTGCATGGAAAGATTTTAAGAAAATCTTCATAGATCGCTTTACAGAGAAACTACCAGCTCAGTATCACTATACCACAGTTCAAAAATCAGATAAAAGTGTAGAAGTTTTCGCAGATAGGTGTAGGCAGTTATGTCAAAAAACAGTGATTCAAGCAGAGAATCCTGCAGCTCAGAAAATAATAAATGAAGAAGCAGAACGAAGGCTTCTAGCCACGTTCATAATAGCCTTAAGGTGTGGTCGGACAACAGGTTAGGGTCCAAATGCCAGAGACTTTAACTGCAGCCACACGCATGGCTACCACTGTGGAAAATGCAGAAAAGCAAAGGGGAGGTAGTAATTTTCAAAATAAACCAAATGGAGTGGGAAAACGATTTTTTTCAGTGGCAAAAACTTGTTTTTAATGCCATAAAGTAGGACACGTAGCAGCAAATTGCATAGTTAGGTGTATGTATAGAGATGATAAGAGCAATAATAGGTTAATGAGGTATGAACCTAGGAATTTCCAAACACAAAATGCAGAAAATGCGAGAGTAAAGAACTGAAATAAACCGGCGTGGCAGTCACAGAACACCAGTAAGCAGACAAAAGTAGATAGGAGATGTTATAAATGTAACATGCCAGGGCACATGATGAAAGATTGTAGGTGGAAAGGGCCGAAACAGGGAAACTATCGGGCTGTGCCAAGGAGCGGCTACATGGCGCATTGTTAATTTCAGGACGCGCAGGAGCAGGTACTGCTGAGAAATTATATATTCAAATAGTGATGAACGGTAAGCTTCATCATATGGTAGTGGCTACAGGAGCAAATGTCTCAATAATTAAGTTAGGGGTAATTAAGTTCAGTGATGCAGACAAAATTGCAAGCAGTAGGGGTTACAATACTCAGTTGCGAATAGTGGGAGAAACGTCGGTGAATGTTAGAATAGGCCACACCAAGATAAAACATAAGTTTTATGTTGCACCAGTAGAAATATGTTGTTCAAGGATATTAGGTTTGGATATCCTGCGCAAGCTCAAGGCTAGAGTAAATCTCTATGATGAACTACTACATATAAATATACCTCTTGTTACCATCTCACAAATAGAAATTTCAGGAGTGAATAATGTTAAGTAAATTGAGGGAGTAGCTAACCATCTCACAAATAGAAATTTCAGGAGTGAATAATGTTAAGTAAATTGAGGGAGTAGCTAACCGAAGAGTTGTTGAACGAGTACTCCTGCTCAGAACAATTGAAGCTAAGTCGGAGGATATTACAGAACAAACCCGGGATGTAGTAATAGCAGAAAATAAGATTTTAGAGCCTTGCAGTGAGAATGTTACACTTGTTCACATAAAAAGTAGAAAAATAGCACCCCTTCCCAATGAAGTTTATATTGAGCCAGTTGAAGTGATATTAAATAAAGTGTATATGACCAAAGTGATAACGAAAGTGTTAGCTTATCAGTATATTAATGAGTAAGTTAAACAGGGAAAGAAATGGGCCCCCATAGAAGAAGAAAGCGCTGCCGAAATTGAAAATAAAGATGTTAGGAACGAAAAAGTTAAAAGTAATGATCGAGAAGATGTAGGTCATACGTCACCTAGTTGGCTTATGCAAGGCCATGAGAAATATGATAGAGATGCTAAGTATGGCACTGTGAGAATAATGAATTTAGGAATTAAACCGGTTGTTCTAGAAAAAGGAATTAAAGTAAGAGAAGCTTCTGAATATAGTGATGAGATGAGAAATGAAACTTACGAATTGACATTGGTAGATAAAGAAAATGTTTTGTTGTGTAATCCTTGTAAAAGATATTGTGTTTCGTCGTATGCGAAGGCTGAGGTAGCCCTAAGACAGATGCGAGGGACATAAGTGACAGGTTTCGAGAGATGAATCTAGGTGAAACAGAGGCAGGCGTTAGTTCAAGAATGATGGCCAGAGATTTCCCATTCGTGAGAACCTGTGAGAGGCGAGTAAATAGTGGTGCAAATATTGCCGGCGAATGGAAGGGACATTGTTTCCATAAATGTTCAGGGGGCAGAAATCCTATACCTGGAGGAGGTATAGAAGGGGGAAGGTTGGCAGATAGAAAAGGGCGGCAGCTCGTTTCCCCAGGGGTGATTAATCACAGTACTGTGTACGGACTGATGTGTAACTCTGTGGAGCACGGTGAGAATGATCCGTTGCCCGAAGTCGTAGGTAATGTCGATAGGCAATCTGATCATATCCGGAGTGACAGTTGTCTGAATTCTTACGCTGTGACAAGGTGTAATTGTAACAAAGAGAAGAAGGTTGTGCTAGGTTGCGTAAGACCCCAACAGCACCATGAGGATGGTAGTCCATTGATGATACAACCAAATAGTTGGTCAAACACAGGAAATATAAGAGAAATGACCGCTAGAGCACCATGAGGAAATCGGTTATAGCTGTGCAATATGTAAAAATAAAGAGACGATACCCTACCCCTTGAGAAGAGTTAATTTAGTGAAAGAAATAGCCTGTGAAACCCGATATAATATAGGTGTGGAAGTGATAAGAAAACCCAGGGTGGTCAAGAAACATTTCAAGAGATTTTAGATCTAATAGAAGAAAAACCTATCACATTTAGAAGGTCACGAGAAGTCAGTGTTATACGAAATCATTCAGTATTATTTTTGGATACAGTGACAGGAGAGTTACCATTTACAGACGTAATAGGACATTCTATTGATACGGGAGATGCACTTCCCAATAGACAAAATCTCTATAGAGTACCATTTGCATTAAAAGATGAGCTGAGAAAACAAATAAAAGAAATGCTAGATAAGAAAATAATAGAGCATACATAATCAGAGTGGACTAGTCCTTGTTTATTTGTACCTAAGAAAGCATTAAATGGTGAAGTTAAATATAGATTGTGCATAGACTATAGTAAGTTAAATACAGTGACGAGAGTATCGTCATGGCCGAACCCAGACATAAAGGAAAATTTGTCAATGTTAAGTGGAAATACTTATTTTTCACTTATAGACATAGATTCAGCATATCATGCTATAAAAGTTAGAGAACAAGACAGACCTAAGACGAGCTTTATCTGTACAGAAGGGAGTTATCAATATCAGAGAATGCCTTATGGATTGGTATCAGCACCTATGACGTGGTCAAAAGCCATTGCTTTAATTATGGGAGGACTAATATATTTAGTATACATGGATGACATATTAATAGTTTCCAAGGCAATAGACGAACATGCAGAAAGATTAGATCAGGTGTTTAACAGACTTATGGAAGCTGGATTGAAGCCAGGACTCCGGAAATGTCATTTCGCACATAAGGAGGTAGTATATGTAGTATATGTAGGACATGTAGTTAGCGCAGACGACATAAAGTCAGATCCTACTAAAGTGGAAGCAATTAAAACATTTGTAAGACCCACAACAGTAAAACAAGTATGATCATTTTTAGGAGCCGTGGCCTATTATAGATCATTCATTGAGCATTTTGCAAACAAAAGTAAACATTAACCCAAAAATTTGAGTGGAAACAAGAACAGGAAAAGTCTTTTCAAACATTAGTAAATGCTTTAACATCAGAAGCAGTGATGGCACACCCAGATTTTACTAAGACTTTCATTTTGTCATGTGATACGAGTATGTATGGTATAGGAGTTGTGCTACGAACACTTAAGGGTATTTTAGGCTATAAGGTTATAACATATATCCATATGTAATGTATATTTCAATTTCTGCTACCACGCTAACAATGATGAGCAACGCATGTAGTTCGCCTGCGGTGCCACAAATAGTTATAGCGGGCGTCAAGCACTATCAAAAACACGAAAACAAAAAAGAAAAACGTATGTAGCATTCATGAGCTCACAAGTTTGTAACGCTCCACCTATTTTACCACCATGTAGCTATAGAGCGATTTTTTTTAAATTGCACAGACAAAATGTTATGTTGTGACATGATCAAATTCATTGGAGGTCTTATTATTTCATTGTTTTTAAGGCAATTTACATTACTGGGTTAGGTAGAATTAGGCTGAAAAAGTCAATGCCAAGTCGGGATTTTATCTACGGACCTCCCGGTATTTAGCTGGTTGCTCTACCATTGAGCTACCATGGCAAAATGCCGGCACGGCATTTCATTTCTCAACTGATGCGCATGTTTCCCTGAAACCTCAAGGTGATCTCAAATTATTTTGAGAAGGCATAGCCCCCGTGGCGACTTGCAATGTCGTAAGTACTTTAGTCCCAGGATTCATAGTATAACCAAATATTATGGTCATTAGTATTGATGAATTGCCTTTTCACACACGTCGTGTGTAGGACAGGAATTGGATAAGTATGGTTAGACTGAAAAATTCACTGCCATAACTGAGATTTGAACGATGCGAGTCAGTTGAGAAATTTAATGCATGCCGGTTGTTGCCATGGTAGCTCATTGGTAGAGGCTAGATACAGAGAGATACGAGGTTCAAATCCCGGATATGACATTGCATTTTTCAGTCTGGCTCTACCTATTCAACTCCTGTCCTACACACGACTTGTGTGAAAAAATCCACATCATCTTCGAAAATATATCCAATCTAATGTCTTTATATTAATACTGTCAGAGGAAACTCACTGAAACCCACAATGTAGGGGATACTGCATTGCACAGCAATATTGGTTATTAGCGGCTCCCTATGTAGTAAATTAAGTAGGTTTATCAGGATCTCCATGTAGGCATTGTTAATTTGGGCATACCAATGAGAACTATGACATAATCCTCTCCTTATGCTAGATCCCACCATGAGAAACTGCTCAAAGTCCAGCAATAATTCTAGCTCAATTTCGGTATACAGAAGCAAAGCATTCCTGGTGGACCTGGAGATGTAAATAATGGGCAGGACCAAGTTTATGAATACACAATATTTGCTCTCCGAAGGCTTAAAACATAAAGAGAAGAAGTACATCTGAGGTTAAGTGGAGCTCACTATGATCTCCAAGTTTTCTAATATTAAACTACTCCCGTACATTTTTAGCATGTTCGTTGTCTTGGCCATTGATTTCCTCTTCATTTAACTTATTGTAGAACACCCTTTTTTGAGGCAAGCATGTTTCTTTCAAAGCATACCACGACGTGATATAATCTAGGGGGATACTTCTTTCCTAGTCACCAAACCAATATTCTCTTTTCCTAAGTATTTGCATATCTCAGGCAACGATACTATTGCTTTTGTTAGTTTATCCAAATTTGAACCGAAGAAATGGTATGTATCCATAAACCGAATCTTAATATCTCCAACATGCTTCGAGAAATGAAATATACTTTTCGCCTAAGCACGGAAATTCCTCCACTCTTTCTCTTGTACAGCCTAGCTTTTTAACGATGAAATGTGAATCATGTTCGCCTATGATGTGCACGAAAACAGGAATATAATTCTGTGTTTTGCAGGGTAGATTGTACTTATTATGAAGTTTTCCTCGATATTCGCTAATCAAATGATCAAGAACCGTAACTACCAATTCTCTTCAGTGAATTTTTATTACGTAGGTGGCATGCGGTAGACGATTCAAACGCTGTCTGTTATTCATCCGTTAGTTTCAGAGGGATAGCAGACCTGTACATACTATTAAACTTATTTGCAAGAGATATTTGCTAATTCATAAACCTTTCATCAACAACATAACCTCTGTATATGCAAGGGACAGTAAGATCAGTCTCTAGTTGGTCAACAAATGAAGCATGTCGGATAATCGGCGAAACTCGTAGAAGAATGCTTATGATATATAGGGAGTCTGTATTAGACTCGCATGAGTAAATGACACTAAAAAAAAAAAAAACTTTATTTACTCCTGAACGACTTAGTATAGTGCGGTAAAAAGTGATGAATTGCTCTTCTTATTGCGGCTCAATTGCTAATACTGTTGAGGCTCCAGATGGTATAGGTTCGATTATAGGGTACTGCATTAAACTTTAATCTCCTATACCTCATGACCTAATTTAGATAAAGACTTCCAATAAACTCTATTAAATAGGTATTCTTGCGTACAATGTTACACAAAAATACATGTGTGCATTAGGGTCCGAGATTTGAGTCGAAATACTTAAATTAGCTTATCTCAGAGCTGTTAGTATTAGCGAGAAGGAGAAAACTGTAATAGCAGCTATTGTAATCCTACATCAGATAAAATAATAAATTGTAATTATAGGTACTTGATTCGAAACCATAACTTTCGAGGAATTTGAAAGTTTTTAGCTAGATTCTGAAATATGGGGTGTACATTAACGTTGAAAACTGAGCATTGATGTACTTAAACTACAAAATTAGCATTATATATTCTTTTTAACCCCGAGTGCCTCGGTTCGATTCTAGGTCGACGTATTACACTTTCATCTCTTGTATAGCCTATTCTACATAATTTAGATAAAGACTTGGAATAAACTTTATTCAATATATAGGCTTCTGTATAACTATATAAATATAGACAGGTGCAGGTGAAATACAGCGGTTCGAATCAGAATTTTTAAACTTGATTATTTCAGAAACGCTCAACCCTGATGGGACGTGATAAACATTTTATTAATGTTATTATTATAAAAGACTTTTTAAAATTTGTTATACATTGTAACTTTAAAAGTTAAATAACCCCAAGAACGCTTATATAAATGGATTTAACAAGCTGAATTAGTTCTATACAGCACCTAATCTTTACGATTTATTCTTCGAATATCTAAAACTTGGAATAAAACAGTTCTAAGCAAAATAATATTTGAACCGACTGGGGTGTGTTTGTGATACTTGCCTAAGCCTATAAGCGATTGCTATAAGCTGTTCTTTTTATTCCAGTGTTTATTATAGTGTTGTAATTGAATAGAGTTATTCTTGATATTATTCTTATAATGTGATGAGCCTGTTTCATCGTGTTGAAGCGAGAATAGACATGCTGAAAACTAAATTTTTAGCCATGCTATTAAATATCAAAATATGAGCCTGTGAAGGACATGCTGGGGTTAGAAACATAAAACCGGTTTTATGGAATGATGCACTAACCTGCCGGACGGCTTTTATGGGAAATAACAGCAGAATATGAATGATAGGCTTCCAACTTTACATGCAAAATACTGGATTAAATGAAAAGTTATGTATTTATTCGGATAAAATTATATAAAAGCTGTAAAAGATATTAAACAAAGAAAAACATCCGTCTGATGTATTATTTACCTTCTTAAAACCTCGAAAATATAAAAAATATAAGGGTTAACTCGAACAGAAAATACTGCAAAATCATGTAAGGGTAGGGCTTAAGTCATGTGACCTTCTAATCGGTGTGCTTCTGGTATAAATAGGGTCAATCTAAGGCCTATCTTCGGCGACTTCGATGGGGAAGAACAAGCAACTCCGAGCCGCAGCCTCTAGGAGGACCAACTCCGCCGTGAGGGATCCTTCGCCACCGCCGTCACCCGAGGCAAGTCCTGCTCGACAGCATCGCCACCGCCTGCCGCCGCTGTTTGACCGGCAGCCAGCATCACTACTCCTCGGCGATTGCAGCCGCAGTCGCTGATAGGGCAGAGCTCTTCTCCCCGGTTAGGCGCCGTGGTTCGAGGGTCCCTAGGGACCTTTCCACCGCCACAGCAAAGTCACAGTGGTTTCATGTTTGATGGCCACTCACATCGTTAACAACCGGGAACCTACGCCACTGACGAGGTTCCAGCTGCGGGATCTGGAGGCTACCTTAGCGGCAGGGTTGCCCTTATTAGCGCAACTTC
Source organism: Hymenopus coronatus (assembly GCA_030762935.1). NCBI lineage: Eukaryota > Metazoa > Arthropoda > Insecta > Mantodea > Hymenopodidae > Hymenopus > Hymenopus coronatus. The sequence goes on from CM060895.1 coordinate 121,259,318, forward strand.
TCATAGTTGAGGTCAGCCAACGGGAACGTCACAAGCTCTGTAGACGCTGCTGTGCCTTCGAACACACGGCCGACGCCTGTACCTCGCCGCCATGGTGCCAACTCCTCCACCGCCTATTGTACTGTGCATGATCTCCGTTACCGCCGCCGGTTCTTTGCCACTTTCGTAGCACAGGATACTTCACGGGACAGGCCCAGTGCCCTCAACATCCAAGGGCCAGGACTACACCTCCGCAGACCACCAACACCGACGCTACACCATCTGTACCCACAACTGACGTAGCGGCGCTGGGTGCCATTCAGGACTTCCATGCGGAGATCCTGAACGTTGGCGCTTGCTTAGCTGCACTGGAAGAGGCATCTCCAGCGTCATCAACGAGAGGCTTCAGGAGCTACAAGCTTCCACCACCGCAGTGGTCACCACACTGCAGTCCACTGCAGCTGATTTGCCAGCACGGGTGGACGGCAGCTCCAAGCAGCTTAAGCAGATTTTCCTGCAGCAAGCTGCCTATTCCGCCGACGTATTTCTCTCGAATGGCCAGCTCTTCATCGCTCCTTTTTCTGCACAGGCTGAGGGGTCTGGACATACCGCCGAACTATGAGGACCTCATGTCCAGCTTGGATCGAACGCCAGGGCAGAAATCGCTAGATTCACATGCAATTTCACCACCTAAATACCTGCAGAACCTACACCTTCATTCCTTTCTAATATCACCCTAAATTCCCGTAGGCTATAGTCAGATTTCATGGCTGTAGCCCAAAAAATCCCTTTACCTGCTCCCGTATTTAGTGCGGCAGTATTCTAGACCACAGTTACTAACGCGGGTGCTAAGCGGGACCACGCTAAGCTTCGATGCACGATCTACTTCAGCAGACTACGAGTAGTAAGGTGGAGGGTTTTTTAGTGGGTATGCCACAGCAGGGCAAAGGGCCCCACATATCTTTCCAGCCATTGCACTTTGGCTGGGGGTCGAATGCAATGCATTTTCCACCTCCACGGAAAAAAAAACAAACAAATGAAAAACAAAACAAAAATGGATCTTCATTGCGACATTTTGCTTCGTGTCAAGTAAATCAACTCCTCTTTGAGAAAATAGCTATCAAAAAAGAGAAAAACGTGTGAAGGTGAAGAAGTGTTTGCATTGTATACAAGAATTTATCAGAAATGAGACATGCAGCAAGCTAGATTCTGCGAAGTGAGTTCGTGTCTACAGCTGTATTAAGTGCGGAAAAAGCTTCTTAAGCAATTATGAGAAGCGGGAGCCTGAAATGAGCTGCGGCCAGCTCTTTAAATGTAAACACTGTGCTGTATCTTTCGGCAACAGTTACAGTGGAAGTCGTCATGAAGGGCGTTGCGGTGCAAGTGTGCCTATAAAGAAAACAAAAACCGAGCCTACCAGACAGCTGCTATTGAGCACAATAAGAAATGAATGCAAAATATGAGAATGAAATAAATGCATATGAGAAGCATTTGAAGGTCGTCTGAATTCTTACTTCATCCGATGCAATTCTAACAATAGCATGATACAGGAGGCCAAACACAGGATTATACTATTTGTTCAAAAATGTTCTTCATACATAAAGCTGCGAAGATTAGCCTGCTTGTGGAGTGTGAATTTGTAACTGTTACTGGAGTACTGACAAGACCTTCAAAACTAGAAATCTGGAAGAAAATGATCCAGACACCGTGCTTGAGGTGAGTTCAAGAAATTGACTGTTGAAATGTGGGAATTACAACTTAAAAGAACCAATTGGTCTTTGCTTGCTGTGCGAATTAACAAGTACAATAACCTTCGCGGATGCACTTATGTTCAATCCTTTAGCTACATCTATAGAAACAAAGAAAACTTGTATTAATCCACAGCGCTATCATGATGAGACATATTTTGCATAAGTTATCCTCGCAAATTCGTCAATAAAAATATCCTACGTGTCAACAAGTACAAGGAACTGGAAATAAACATAACTTCTCGTGCATCACATTTCCTATACCATTGACTGTAATCCCTACATTTCAGAAGAAAAACGATATATCTATTAACATGTTTGGCAGGTGGAAAAGCATCAAGGGTTTACAATAATAGTTCTAGTGGAAGAACTAACTGATCATCGTGACCTTCTTGTACTGAGTAGTAGTGGACATCATAATGCATTTATTAAGAACGTTGAGAAGCTTATTCGAGAACAAGACAAAACATGACGGATAATTGTACACCTGAAACGCTGCTTCACCTATTTTGCTGATCGATGTGGACGAATTGGAATGCAAAAATCTCAGCAACATGCTACAATCCGCAGTCAGCATTTTATGTTAGAAAAGTTGTGCCCATAAAAGAAAGTTTGTTCGTTGAATTTAAAATTGTGGAAAATATGCTGAAACTCCCTATGATATCTGCGCAGATTTTGAGAGTATTCTCAGTCCGATTTGCTCTGGCGAGTCTAACCAGAAGCTTCGTATACAACGACCTACCAGAAGCATTCTCTTATGAGTTTCGCTTTGTCAAACCTGCTTCATCTCTTGAAAAAGCAGTCCCTTCTGGCTACACACTTTATGATGCTGCTGAGAAGTTTCTGGATTATTTAATATATCTTGCAAAGAAGATATATATAAATCTGCTAAGCATCTGTAACTAATAGATGAATGATAGACATATTTTGAATCGTCTACCGAATGCTACCTATGTAATAAAAATTCACTGAAGAGAATTGGAAGGTTAGTGTTCTTGATCACTTGATTGGCGAATATCGAGGAATATTCATAATAAGGGCAATATATCCATCAAAACACCGAATTATGTTCCTGTCTTAGTGCGCATCTTAAGCGGATATGGTGAACATTTCATTGTTTAACAGTAGAGGTGGACTGAAATGAAGCCCGGAGTCGAGACTGTTGACTCCATCGACTCCAAACACTGGTGTCGACTCTCGACTCTCTCGCGAAGCCCATCTAGGTGAGAGGCGAGTGGTCTGACCACTCGACCACGGTGCGGCCAGACGAGGGGGAAACAAATGAAAGGCGATATCCAGTTAAATTCCATACGTATTGAAATTTGTGCACCAATAATTGGGGATATAACGGAAGCGGTTAACCTCACAAAGAAAAATGTATATGCCATAAATTGCTAGTTTTAACAAGGACTTCGTTTTTTATGTAGTAAGAATGTGTCCATTTTTACGGTTTACCGGTTATGCAAACATGTAGAGCAGAGAGGCCTTCAAAGCCTATTCTCAGGAATTTTAAAATGTATATTTTATTTTCCATAAAAATATCTTAAACATGTGTTACTTTCACACAGTAGTGAGCCAATTTTGAGAAAGTCAACATTTTCGAAATACATTCCATGTAAAGGATAGCTGGGTATGGGGGAGTTTTTTGAAACTCTTTATTCGAATCCCTGAGGGCTACTAAATAGCTAACCACTAACTAAATACCAAGTTTGGCATTAAAGGACTTTGAGTTTATGAGTTTTGCTGCTAACATATACTAGCAGACCTTTTTTTTTTTTCTAAAAAAAAAGCGTGTTATTTTCTCTAGCACGTGTATATATACAATGTATACAGTACCTAGAGAAGGTATTGTATTGTACCCGAAAATTCAATGTCAAGATGTTCCGGAAATACGCTTTGAGGCCCCCGAGTCCAAAAACACTTTTAGAAAAAGGTCATGTGTGTCTGTGTGTATACAGCATAGCTCAAAAACAAAAAACCGTTAAATACCAAACTTGGTATTTATGTTTAGTATCTTCCAAGGATGCGTCACGAAGATTTTCGAGAAACTCCACCCGTCTGCCTTTATATGGAACACTTTTTGGAAATGATTTTTCTCAAAAATGACACGATGATTTTGATTAAAATACGTATACTAAATATATTTAGATTACATATAAAATGTATATCTTCAATTTCTGAGGATGGCATCTGAAGACTCTTTATTCTACATGAATTTTGCATAATTGGTAAACCGTAAGAGATAGGCAAACATTTACTACATTAAAACACATAATTTATTATATAGTTTTTAGTTCACAGTTTTAATGATATTCCTTGTTATTAGACTCAATTTTTAAACTATGTAATTTTATTCAAACGGAAAGTTATCTTTCGTTTCACCTCTCTTGTTTTACTACTGACCATGTAAAACGAACCGAACTTCAATCGTTTACCATAATAACCAGCTTTTAAATTATTTATCACTTTAGCCTAATGTATTCCCTTATTTCCCTTCTACTTACAAGGAATTTAGTAATAAGGCAATTTCTATTAATGATTATCTCTATTATCATGAAGTAGATGGAAGAATAGTCTCTTGTAAGAATATTTTAAAGTGGAACAGCTAGAGAAGATCATGCGAATGGAGCACATTAGATTTTTTTTTAAATCATTTAGCAAAGGGTTATTAGAATGGCTTATGAGAGAAATTGTTTTAAAACGAGTTAGGTGATGGATTGTGATCAATTTGTATGTCCTGAATATTGTGCAGGATCTAATTTATCGAAGTTGAGGAATATTCCTAAGGACTTCATTTCTTGGACTTGATGCGTTCATGGTTTACAAATATGTTTTTTTGTTTGTTTGTTTGTTTTGTTAGTACTTGTCCGTTTCCTTGAGATTAACGTTGTTATAGATTTGGATTCACTGAATGTGATTTTGTTGTTTTTTGCACATTTTTCTATTTTCCTGGTATCAGTATGTGCGTAATTTTCTGCCTCGTTTCTACTGTCTCCTGTTAAGAGAAGTATTAGATCATCAGCGAATGCAATAACCCTCGAGTGGCTTGAGAAGTTGAGGTCCAGCAATGAGTTATGCATGATGATTCAGAACCCAGGCCCGCTACAGGATCCCTGTGGGCATACTTTGGTTATCTCCTTTTTTTAAACTCTTAGCGTGTTCACTGAGAGCATAGCTGATCTGTTGCTGAAGTAATTTTGTGTAACTTATAGAGGTTATTTGGGCATCTTTTGTTGTTTTAGATTGTATAATATGCTTGGCCACCATGCTGCATCAAATGCACGTTTTAAGTCCAGACTCACTAGAAGGATGTTTTGTTTTTTATTCAGACACTGTTCAATGCTATTTTTAGCATCCATCAATGCTTCTATTGTTCCTACTTTCGGTGTGAACCCGAGTTGCTTGCTATTTAGCAATTTGTTTTTGTACTTGTGGTGAAGAATTCTGTCTATTTGTAGTTTTAGCACTTTTTCCGTTACATTGAGGAGGCTTATTGACCTGTTTTTTGGCTCTTCGTTAGTATCCTCTTTGGCTAGTTTTGTTGATTGCGATTATTATCGATTTTTTCCACAAATTTAGGTAGCAACCCTTTTCCAAGCATGTATTATATAGTTCCCTAATGAAGTAGGGAAGGAGTTTGAATTATCGCTGTAATATGTCGCTCGTTAGTCCGTCTTCCATAGGCAATTTTTACGGTCAAATTTCTTGATCACAGCTAGGTTTCTTCCTGTGTGAAATGTCTATCGTCCGCTTCCTCACGTAGTTCCTCTACTAGTTTTCTAATTTCTGAATGATATTCATTGCCACCTTCTCAGTTGTCTTCGAGTACCAAATAATCGATTATATGTTTTACGGTGTTTTCCATATCCTTCGTGTTTGACCCTTCTGGCAACTGTAGTGTAGAAAAAACAGTTTTGCTTCCTGTTTTTCCAGGTAGGATTTTGTAAGCTATGCTCCATAGATTGGATCCTGGTGTAACTGTGCAAAAGTTTCAACAAGACTTTGTTTTTTTTTTTTTTTTTTTTTTTTTTTTTGAGCTTTGTTTGGTATGCACGTTTTCCTTCTTGGTAGATGTTTTTCCTTTCTTGTCTTAGAATTATGCTATTCTGCGTTCTTTGGTGTCTTCGTTTCATTGCCTTTTTACGTATAATTGTTAATTCGCCTGTCAACCATGGGACTGATCGACCTTTCCTTATTTTACTTATTTTCCTCAATCGGAATGCCGCTCTGCTCGCTCTTTTAATGCAGGAGAAGGAATCTTCTATGTTCTCATCAGTTTCGTTCTTAAGTTTCTCAATTAGTTCTTTCTCAACAGCCGCTTTTTCTGTTGTTGTGCAGTGAAAGATGGTTCTCTTATGTTTTCCATGAGGCTAACATCAGCTTTTTGGAAGTTTTCCTCTTGCATTATTTATCGTGGTTGTTAATACTGTTCTGTTGGTTCAAGGCTTTTGTATTTATTATTTCCTGCTATTACGAAGGAGATGAGTTTGTGATTAGAGCAGGTTTCCTCCCCGCCTCTGGTCCACTCAGTAATGTAGTGAAGGAACTTAGGACTCGTTAATTCGACTCGGCTGCGACCTCTGTTGCTTTCTAAAATAGGGATTGCATTGTCTTCGTTAATTGTTATTACATTTCTAGTAGTTACGAATTCTTCTAATAGTTTGCCTCATTGGTTCCTTTTACTGTCGAACCAAGTGGTGCTCTTAGCTCCTCAGCTGCGACTATTACTACGAAGTCCTTTGCGTGATCCAGAATAGATTCAATTTGTTTGATGTCTCGTCATATATCTTTTTCAATAATAAAATATAAGCAGGCTGCGTAAAATTTATGTTTGTTGGTAATGACCTCCACTACTACACAGTTTGCATTGTTTAACTGGTTAATCGCTATTATGTCCATTTTGTTATTATTAACTATAATTGCTATTCACCCCCCCCCATTTCCTCCTGTAAATATCGCAAACTTCTTGGGCAGCCTGCTGGTTATTGATAACATAGGATCCTGCATGAATATTATATCTGTGTCTTGTTCATTTTTTTTTTTTTGCTCTAAATTGCTAGTTGCATTCCTGGAATTTATCAAGTTAAGCTGTAGGCACCGCAGTGGTTTAGGCTGGTTTATTTTCGCTTCAGTATTATTCCTTGTTTCCATATTAGTAATCCATGTTGAATATATACGCTGCCTTATAGACTCTACATTCTTTATAAGTTAAGGGTGGTTCTCCTTTATCAGTGCCGTTTTATTGTACTTGTGATTTACACAGTTTAAGCATCTGTGCTGTTCTATTGTTGCTGTGCAATATCTTTTGTGATGAACGCCTTTACAGATAGCATATTTGATCGCCTCTACAGTGTTGTGTATGGTGATTGTATTTGTTGTATGTCATCTGAGTTGCACATTTTCCATCCTATTTTGATATTTCTTCCCAGTATTGTCATTCATGCAGCTGTCTTAATTTCTAATGACTGATTTCGTATTGCCCTTCCTGTTTCTAAACAGGAACTTTGGTTCAAGGTCGTCTTCCATTATATTCAATTCTAAAATTTACTCACTTATGGTTTGTTTTATTTGTTCCGTTTCCATTTCTTCTGGAACATTGTATGTTATCATCCTGGGATTTTTAAATATCATTTGTTTCCCTCCATTGCTTCGCCGCACTTTTCATTGATACTGGAGCGTATCTTATCTGTATCTGCGTTGCTGCTGGATTTCATAACTATATCCCCTGCTTTTCGCACACCGCAAGGGGGCTTGGGAAAACACAATGTTAAATGTAAACCTGGTAGAGAAACAACACTGGCGGATCATTTGGTCCCCCACGAAGGACAAAAGTCAGTTGCAGCAGCCTCTGCACGGCACTAGAGGAAGACTTTCCTTTGACCCCAAGAAAAGGCACGGATTTTTCAGACCATCTAGAATCTCAAATGGAGCTCATAGGTCGGGTCTCCCCTAGGACGAGGATTTTACTAAATTAGCGGAGGCAACGGTCGACTACCTCTAAAAGGAGCCCGTACCCCATGAGGAGATCTACAACCCATTTGTCACCCCAAAGCGTGAACCCTTAAAAAGCCCCTGGGCACGAGTCGTCACTGAGGCTATGCCTCAGCACCTGCCCTGAAAGGCCGTAAATCCACTTAAAGTAGATTTGTAATGCATCTGCATATCCGTCTCTTTCCAAGTGTTGGAAGAAGGCGAGATAGTTTGTATTCTGAAACCCGGAAAGGTCCTGTCTTAAAGGTACCTTCTTCCCATAAAGTTACAGGCCCATAAGTTCGCTCCCGACCGTTTCAATAATGTTTGAACAGTTACCTCTTCCCCATCTTACCCCTTTCTTTGAGGACAGACACCTTTTCTGGGATCATAAGTTCAGTTTTCGTCTTGGGCATTAAAAGAGCAGGAGTTTATTGCTAGGATGAGAAGGCTGTCTTGGGCTTCCAGGAAAACTTCAAAGCAAACGCGGTGCCCTTGGACCTGGAAAAGACCTTCGCCACCTCGTGGCACCAGGGATTATTATACAGGTTCAAAGAAGCAGAATTCTTCCCCTCTACCTTACCCTGACTAGTAGAATACTCTGGGATCGCACTTTCCGAGTAGAGTGGAGGGAAAGTCGTCTACAGACCCATAGTGACTGGAGTCCCATAGGACTGTGTACCGTCACCGTTACTCTTCGCCGCCTACATTTCTGACTAACCCACGGAACCCAGTACTATTACGTGTCAATATGTCGACGATATGCTCGTAATGGCACAGAACAAGTATATTCGATACTGCCTCCTTTCACCAGCTCCAGGCCATTGGCAGGTGGCGTGAAAAATGGAGGATGCGATCAGCCTCAGAAGAGCTCTGCTCTATAGTTCATCGCCGGCGGCCGGAAAAATCTCTGAGGCTGCGGCGGAGAAGAATCCTTTGGGTTTGCTCCGAAAAATACCGCTCACATTCACTCCACACGTCAAAGAGAAGGTCGCACTCTGCCACGTTGCCTTACGGCTGTTGTATCCCATCTTTCGCTCCTGCATACCTCCAACTACGGCTCTGTCGTGTGATTGTCTCGCCTCTGATACTTTTCGGCTGTAAGGTCTGGGGTTCGGTGGCTCATTCGTTCAGAACAGAACACAAGATGATATACGGCACAGACCGTAGATTCCCGTCCCACATCATCCATACTCAATCCGGTAAGTCATATACAGTGGATACTGTGCTAGAAAGAGCTCGCACAATGTACACTCAATTTGCACCGCGCCCTAATCAGTTGGTTAGTTGGTTAACACACACGATCATTATGACCACAGGTTACGCAGAAGATCAACAGTTACCGGCTACCTAAGGATGTTTTGGGTTGGCAGACTCTGCCGCTTTTTCCTCTGACAACACCATCCCGCAAATTTAAGCAGCATCGGGCTTGATCACGGCTTGGATGAATCACCGCTCATCCGTCCGCCGACCCGCTGCATGCTTCCGACATACCATAACCTCTCTTTTGCCCGTGGATGGCATTGCTTTCATGCATAGTCCGCAATCGGCTGGCCAAGTTAAATAGCATGAGGTTCGGTCATTGCTTGAATGGGTGACCATCCCGGTGGAACCTACGAACCGCGCCAATAGCTTACGGGAAACAAACAACCACTTCTCAGCGGATACCACGACAAGACTCTTTGTCATATGACTATACCTATTATATCGCACGAGTAAATCCCCAAGAAAGGCGGATGGGTATAGTGGCGATTTATCTCCCGTCCGAGAAATATTGGGGCACTTTCTTGCTCTTTGGACATTATTTACTACTTTTAAGGTTTCGGTTTTTTTAAAATAAGTGTACTTGGTAATCCATTTCTTCACTAGACTATGATGAAGCTTCATTAAATATTTAAATTTTATTGTTACATTTTAAACTTTGTTCATTTAGGAGCAAAGATTTATTTTATAGCAGGCTTTTAAAGTACGTATAGATGAAATACTCGTGATTTATTTGTCATCTTCGCAAATAACGTTAGTACTGTCGTTTAATGCTTGACTTATAATCACCATTAAGTTCTTTCGAACACAGCAGACGTTTTACATTTTCACCCATAGCCCAACAAATATATTGTTCCTCCCAATCCTATTGAATTTGCAATACTTCTTTCCGTTTTCGTGATTTCAAAAGGGCTATATCGTATCAATGCAATGTTCAGCAGCTTGTTTAAAGGCCGCGCTGTGGCCGCGCCTCTCACCTAGGTGGCCCGGGTTCGATCCCAGGCGACCACATGTGGGATTTGTGGCGGACGAAGCAACACAGGGGCGGGTTTTCTCCAGGTACTGCAGTTTCCCCCGCATTCCGCTGGGGCTCCATCTTCATTCCTGTATCATCAGTCTCATCGTCAGGTGCCCACGTGGCACAAACATAAAAATGCTTGTTCACATTCCACGCGTATAAATTGAAGGAGGGAGGTTAGATTCAAGGCGATTGGCTGTAGTGCATTCCACCTGAGTTTACGTTTTCTAATTAATTTGGCCTAACAAAATCATTCATTTTACCCCAGATGTGCAGGCAATATTTTTGGAGCATATAAATGAAGCTCCCAACATTTTCCTCGCTAGCTTATACAGATTAAGGACTTCATCATTGTTTCCGTAGGGTTAAAATGTTTTACAAAAAAGATATTCGTAAAATAATAAATATTTGAAATAACAGGATACCATTTTCGTTTAAGATGTTCATAAGCTACAGCTTTAATCAAATAATTTTATTATGAATTTATTAGATACACTCCCATCAATTTATGTAAAATATTTTTTTGACTCATGACCGTTTTCTTGTGTCTTCTCAATTTTAGTTATGTATGAATAAAATATACAAACTGGCACACAGTATTTGGCACACTGACTCAGTTTTAAGATTTCTACTAACTTGAAGACGGAGAACAAAGCAAATAATTATATATTTAGATTGAAAATGTTCATATCATTTGTAGTGCAGACGGAGGTTTGTGTGAAATGGGCACACATAACAACAGTAAAAGAGACGCTATCGTTTATGCAATTTTATACTAAATAAATGCAAAACATCTCAACAAGTTTATGTTTGGGACACTTGAAATAGGGTCCTGCGCAAAAGTATTAAGCACTTCTTTTGCATTTAACATTGGTATATTACAAAAAAGAACAAACAAACAAAACAAAACAAACAAATAGTTATTAATTTTGGACTATTTTTTTGTTTTTTGTTTGTTTTTGCTTAAAGCATGTTAAATTGCTTTGTACAAGCTATCACTAGATGAAATTGTTATCCCTTAGTTAACCACTGGGCCAAAACACATGACAGGCTGACAGCATGGCTTTTTCAAAGTTGCAAAATCTGCCATTAGGTGATAATTTTAATTCATATTTGGCGGAATCATTCAGTGTGTGTTGAAATATTTGCGCATATGCTGTGGACCTGTTTTCACTTAAATCTACTTAATTTAATAATTACGATAAAGGATCCACATTTATTTTCAGTTCTGTATATATATATATATATATATATATATATATATATATAGGGTTACTACAAAAGAAATAGACAACTTCAACTGCCTGTAAAACAAAAACTACTGAAATGGCGGAAAATCCTGTGGAAAAGGCATATTGCGTGTTGGAATTTGCTAGAACGCAACCAGCAACTGTTGTCCAACGACATTTTAGAACACGTTACCACAAAACGCCACCGACTAGACAGTCAATCTACGACTGGTATAGAAAATTCGAGACAACGGGATGTTTGTGCAAAGGGATGAGCTTGGGAAGACCAAGAGTTTCGGAAGAAAACGTTGAACGTGTTCGTTCTGCCTACATAAGAAACCCACAGAAATCGACATCTAGGGCAAGCATGCAATTACAAATTCAACAGCAAACTGGATGGAAAATCTTGCGGAAGCGACTGCACATGATGCCTTACAGATTACAGATGTTGCAGTTTCTGAGTGAAGAAGATAAGGTCATACGGCGTGACATTTGCATCGACATGTTGCGACATGATGAAGACGATGCTGGTTTTTGTGAGCGCATCATTTCATGTTTGTGGTAACGTGTTCTAAAATGTCGTTGGACAACAGTTGCTGATTGCGTTCTAGCAAATTCCAACACACAATATGCCTTTTCCACAGGATTTTCCGCCATTTCAGCTTCTACAACAACAGACAAAACACTACAGCGTTACCAATAGTAACAAACGAAACTTTGAGAGTTTCTCAACATACCTCCAAAATAATTAGGTTGCTATCTCTAATAGTTTTTGTTTTACAGGCAGTTGAAGTTGTCTAGTAACCCTGCAATACATACCCCAAGTCTGATAAAGAGACTTCTGAGCAAAATTAAGCGGCCCTTCAGTACAGAATGGGACGATGAGAGCCGCAGCAATTTAAAAGCGTCCATAAATGAAACTCAATTTCAATTATCTCTCGAATGTTTTCAGGCATGCTATCCACACTATTCTCTACACACACGTTTAATGCTTATTTATGTTTATGTTCAGTAAATTCAATGCATCCTGAAATTCGGGCAAATTGTTGGGTAACTTAGCATACAACTTACCTTGCATGACATGTCTTTGTATCAACCTGCTAATATGTTACTGCAGGTAAGTCTGTTTTCTTTGAAAGCCTAGATCAGTGGTATTCAGCCTTTTTTCTCCGCGTACCCCCATTGACAATTTTCGATTCTAGCTTGCATCCCTAGGCCTAGCCCTACAGTTTTCCCTAATTTAAATTATACATGACCATATCTAAAAAGGATTATAACATTTACAATTATTAAATATTACAGAAAGAAAGAACATACTATAAGTATAAAATAAATACATGAAAGTAGTTAAGATAGAGGGATCCTGGCGCAGGAGCTAATGCGTATACATGGTAAAGGTAGGGAATTCAGGAAGGAGGGAGTCTTTAGCGGAGCTCTGGGCTGGGGTTAATGCGCCTATATTGTAAAGATATGGAATTCAAAGTGCTCATACTAGATGGAGGGGGGTCCTAACCTAAGCTCACAGTATTATGTGTCTTTTACAGACCTTTGCGGTCCTAATCAAGGTTGGCTGCTTTGTTTTACACATATTTTTATGTTTTTTTCCCCAGAATTTCGAAAAGTGTAACGATTTTTAGTACTGCGGACGCCGTTTGAAGTCCTTTGTTTTATTATTTTGCAGTGTTTTGCTGTGCTTTTTGAATGTGTACAAAACACTTATAAGCTCTTTGTAGGTTTTTCGAGTGCTATGATAGCTGTTGTGAATGCTTTTCATGTCATTTCATAACTTTGGGAGGGTGTTTAGGTCTCTAGGTCAGCTGTTTCAGGATACTCATCACACATTTTAGCTCTGTTTAACTGATTTCACGTCATTTTGGGGGGTATTTAGGGCTCTAAAGCTAGTATCTTACCCCTTTTCAGACGTTTTTGCTCATATTTTACATTATTTTTCAGTGTTTGCTATTGCTTTTTGACGCTGTTGTACGCATTTTAGTATGCCTTAGGATTATTTTTCAGCGATTGTAGTGTTTACACATGCATTTTTGGGATTTGTAAGATGATTTTAGTGCTGACACTATTCTTTAGTATGCTTTTTAATGACATTCCATGTCATTTGGAAGCTTGTTTTTTGGTAGTGTTTAACGCCCGCTTTAACTACTTATGGCACAACAGGCGGCATTTGGAGGCTGTTTAGGACTCTAGGACAACTAGTTGTGGGGTATTCATCAGACAATTTTTTACCTTTTTTCAACTGAGTTCATGTCAGTTTGTGAGTATTTAAAGTTCTATAGACGGGTATTTTAGACTTTTTCACATTTTTGTCATATTTTACCTTATTTTGCAGTATTTTAATGCTTTTTAGCACTTTTACAAGCATTTTTGTACGTTTTTAGACGAATTTTTCAGTGATTGTAGTACTTTCTCATACATTCTTCAGGATTTTAATGGTGATTTTTAGCGTTGTCACTTTTGCTTAGTATGTTTTTAAGTCCATGTCAAGCTATTCGAGGAGGGTGTTTAGGCCTGTAAGACAGCTAGATTCAGGGTATTGATTAGCCATTTTAGATCTTTTCCATACATATCGAGCAGTTTTTTTTTTTTTTTTTTTTTTTTTTTTTTTTTTTTTTTTTTGTATATACGACTCTCAAACAATCAGTTTTCCCATTTTCAGACGGTTTATTAATATTTTACAGTATTTTGCAGTGTTTATAATGATTTTATCGCTTTTATAGGCATATAGCACATTTTGAGTATACTTTGCAGCATTTTGAGGAGTTTTGTGGGGATTTGTGCCTCCTTACAGATCATTTACGACTTTTAAGATATTCAGAACTATAGAGCAGTGTTAAACCCTTAGGCAATAGGTATTTCAACCCACTTTGAATGTATTTTTGGAAGCTTTTTAAGAACCTTATGTTAACGACGAAAGTATGCTGTCGACATTTTAGTACGTTTAGGAGCACTTTAAACGTATTTAAGGCAATGTTCTTTTCATGCGACCTTGTAGAGTCCTTTTCTCACGTCTGATGATGATCTGTTACATTTTTTGATGGTTTTTGTCATTTCTAACACAATTTTCAGCATTTTTGTGGTAATTGATAACATCGTTTCAGTGCCTCTGGCGTTTCTTCACACTATTTACCATGTTTTATAGCATTTTAATATGTTCCAGGATGATGTGACCGCTTTTATAGCCAATCCAATATTTTACAGTTTTACCACATTTTCCATACTTTGGTTCCTTTATGATCATTTCTGTATTGTGTTTCCACATATTGAAATCCTTTAAGAGTCGTATTATATCCTTTATGCAGGTACTAACTTGTGAAGCGAGGGGAATATGTTTGCACGGTTTCCAGTCTTTCTTCTAAATCTAACATAACCTAAGTTTTCGTTTTTCCATTTTTTATTTGTATAATGTCTCTTTTTTTCAGGCTGGCCCCAAAAGAAGGGTCTAAGTCTTTCTTGTCGAGTGTTTATTGTTTTGGGAATATCATGTTTTCGTCTTTTGTTGTTTTTTTAATCTGTTTTCTTTTAATCAAGATGTGTTTTCTCTAGAATAGTGGTTCCGCTTTTTCTTCTTGTTACTGTTGTTGTTGCTGCTGCTGCTGCTGTTATTGTTGAAGCGTTGGGCATATTTTCTGAGTTCTGGCCAGTATTTTCAACCTTTTATTTCTATTTGTGTTTATAAAAATATAATTAGCATTAGAGGTCTCTCCTCTTTTATCTGGGCTTGAGACCAGCATTAGAAATGTATTCTAATGACACCTCTCATTCTTATTCTTCTTATTCTTTATGTGTCTTTTACTAGGTGCATGGGAGCGTATGCAGTGTAAACTTCAATTTTCCTTCTTCGCTGCCGACGATGAGCAATGATTGTAGCATTCTCTCATGATACGTTCACAATTTTGTAGTGATTATAAGCATAGGTTGATATTCCATCATCAGCAATCACTCTTTTATCATCATGGGGCGATAGAGCGATTTTGTTGACTTTTACAAACGAAACATTATGCTTTTTAGACATGATCAAATTCATAGGATTCTTACTATTCCATTGTTTTTAAGACAATCTACATAACTGTCGAATGTGATGTACTGCTTAATAGCGCTTCGTTTTATACCTTTAATCTTTTTTATCATTCCTTCATCAATATCGAGAGCATACATATTAGTCCTCAGTCCGACAAAACGTTGGATGATTTTTCCGCTAGCTTCATCATTAAACTTTCCAAGCACCTTTTTGTTCTGTGTGGAGTAGCACATGTGGCTTGCATGGTAATCAGATGTATCCAAATGTTCAAGAATTTGCATTTTGTCATGGTATATGTCAGCGGTTTTGACTCGATGAATGAAGGAATCCGTATTTATGTTCATAAGCTTCGGGTTTTCAACCCCATAATACGGCAATAACACACCATATTGGTATGAGTACATGAGGTTTTCTGAGATATCCAGTGCGCTCATTCGGATGTACAGGGTGTACATAAATGAATATCGGGGTTTTAACTCTTTATAATATTTATTACATTCAACTTACAGTTATAAATGATATGTCAAATGAAAAAACAATTCAAACAGTGTTGTTTGTTGCCACAAGTGCGCATGTGCGTGCAATGTTTCTGCCGCAATCCGCTAGACAACGGTAGTAGCAAAGATGGCGACTAGTAAACAGTTTGCAAGGACCGAATCTGTAGTTACTGTGCAACGTGCGTTCCGTAGTAAGTTCGGTTGTGATCCTCCTAGTGATAAAAGCATTCGTAGATGGTATAATCAGTTTGAAGATACCGGCCGCCTTTGTAAAGGGAAGAGCACGGGACGACCAGGAGTAAGTGAAGAGACTGTTGAGCGAGTGAGAGAGTCGTTCACTCGTAGCCCAAAGAAATCAGTCCGGAAGGCTAGTAGTGAATTACAAGTTCTTGTGTCGACTGTTTGGAAAGTTGTAAGAAAACGCCTACAGCTACGCCCTTACGGTTTACAGTTATTACAGGCTCTAAAGCCGACAGACCACGGATTACGTGCCAAATTCGCAAACGACATGTTGTTTCATGACGATTTTGTGGATCGTATTGTCTTCAGTGATGAATTGACCTTTCACCTTAGCATGGCCTCCACGTTCTCCTGACCTAACGCCATGCGATTTTTACCTTTGGGGCTTCATCAAGGATCGTGTGTACGTGCCTCTGCTACCAGCTGACCTCCCTGAGTTAAGAAACCGGATTGAAGCAGCTGTTGCTAAAATTATGAATCGTTTGGGAAGAACTCGGCTATAGACTTGATGTGTGCCGTGTGACAAAGGGTAGTCACATTGAACATTTATAAGCTTCTTGGTAAAACTATTTGAGTTGTTTTTTCATTTGACATATCATAACTGTAAGTTGAATGTAATAAATATTATAAAGAGTTAAAACCCCGATATTCATTTATATACACCCTGAATATTGGCTTGTTGAATATAATCTGCCGCGATGCCATATGCACTGATGCAAGATTAGTTCCATATATATATGTATATATATATCAATGAATGTCGGTTTAGCAATCAGCTTTTCCAATGTTTTCACGTATGTGACAAGGCGTATTTCCATGCGATTTCGTAGATTCTCTATGTTTTTTCCAAACATAGCATTGTTGAAGAGCTTGTACAGGCCCTTTTCAAAGTAATTTCTATCCTGTTACCACAGCTTGTTGTTAAACGCCATATAAGGTTTTAACCAACACGATTGTTGAAATTGTAGCACACGATGGATTTTTCCAAGTCGTAGTCCATATGAGAGTGCCTGTTTTAACGCCATGGAATGTAGAACATACTTCTTCCTGCTTCCAAGGTGCTCAATAGGTTTCTTTACACTTGAATTCTTTGGCTTCAGACACTCAGGCAAGAATTGCAAATCATTATGAAGATCGTGAAGCTCAGTAGGATAATCCACATCAACTTCGAATATATGTCCAAAGGATGATCTTCTTTTAATGTTTGTATATTATTACTATCAGGAGAAACCCACTGAAATCCTCCACAAGGCAGTGGATATTGCATAGCCCATCTATATTGGTTTTTTGCGTCTTCGTATGTAATAAATTGAGTTGGTCTATCAGGATCAAAATCCTCCATGTAGGTGATGTTAGCCTGGGCATACCGATGAGACACTTGACATAGTCCTCCTCTTATGCCAGATTCTACCATGAGAAGCTATTCATAATCCAATAACCATTTTAGCTCATTCCCGGTATACAAAAGCATAGCATCCCAGATAAGTCCCGGAGATGTAAAGTAATGTGCAGGATCAACTTTATGAGTATTCATGGTCTGCTCTCTGAAGGCTTCAAAAACATCAGCGAGAAGGAGTACATCTGAGGTTAAGTAGAGGTCACTGTATTCTCCCAAATTTTGGATTTAATTGTTCCCATACATTTTTAGCATGTTCGTAGTCTTGATCATTGGTTTCCTCTTCATTTAATCTCTTGTAGAACGCTTCCTTTAGAGGCAAGAACGTTTCTTTCAAAACATACCATGATGTAATGTAAACAAAGGGAAATACTCCTTTGTGTGTCACCACACCAATCCTCTCTTCTCCAAAGTATATGCATGCCTCAGGAAACGATGTTAGGGTTTTTGCTAGCATATCCAAAGTTGAGCTGAGAAAACGGCATGTATCCACGCACCGAAACTTAATGTCTCCAACATGCTTCGAGAATGAAATATACTTTCTTCTGAGCACGGAATCACCCGCACTCATTCACTTGTACAACATAACTGTTTAACGATGAAATGATAATCATATCCGCTTAAGTTCTGCATGAAGACAGGAACATACTTAGGTGTTTTGCATTCATTATGAAGACTTCCGCGTTATTCACCAGTCAAATGGTCATGATCCCTAACTTACCAGTTTTCTTCAGTGAATGTTTTATTATACAAGTAGCATTCAATGAAGTCTCAAAATCCTCCTGTTATTCATTCGTTAGTTTCAGAGGTTTAGCTGATTTGTATATACTGCTAATCTTATTTGCAAGTTACATTAGATAATCCATAAATTTCTCAGCAGCCACATATCCTCTGTATTCATAAGGAGCAATAGGAAGATCAGTCTGTAGCTGCTCAACAGATGACGCTGGTTTGACGTTTGATAGGGTGTTGTGAAGGAAGCTTCGGGATTAGACTCGCATGAGTAATACGGACTAAGAAACTTTCAAAATCCGCAAAGATAACATACGGGAGTTTCAACACGCTTTCTACATGTTTAAACTGAATGATAGAGGTTTCCGTTGTAGGCATAACTATCCTAGCGATAGCATACTGCCTGCAGATAGTAGCATGTTCCTCCAAATTTTGCACTCCACTACGTCCATATCAGTCATGAAAATGAGTGAAGCGACGTTTACAGGTGTGCACTCGTCCTTTATATTTTGTCTTTTGCTCGCGGATAAGCTTCTCAAAGTTCTTAATATATACATAGTGGTGTGCAACATTTCCATTACTCAGAAAAAGAAGAAGAAGAAGGTCGCAATGATCAACTAGCTCTTCCGCCACAACCATTATTGGAAACACTTCTTTCTTTTCATCCAGTCCAAACACATTGATTGATATGTTAGTTTTCTTTTCAAATGTCGGGATTTCTGACAATGACGTAGGAAACGTGATGCCCGAAAAGTCATATTTTTCTTCGAGTTTCTTGTATTTGTTGCCAAGTTGAGGATTCTTTTGAATGTATTGTGCAAGGTTAGCGTATAAAAAGCACCGCTCATCACTATGGTTCTGAGGGTTCACACACGCTTTCTTTGCTTCTATAGATACAGGTAGAGGAATATAACTGCTTCCATGAATGGGGTTGTACTTGTTAATTTGAAGGTGTACCTGCCCCCTCCCACAGCAAGCGGAACCTAATTGCATCCTTTAAGTTGTGATTCATCCATTTCAGCATCCAGTTTCTTGAATTTCGTCTCTAATGTGGTGTCTAAATCAGTTTCCAGAAAAACTGCCTGATTCCTGGTTTTGAAGGTCTTGTCTGTACTTTCTCCAAAACTATTTACAAATCGGCATTCCACTTCACAACTTTATGCATGGGGAGCTCTTTTTGAACATATCGTATAATCCTGTAAACAAATCTTCATGTCCTTGCTAGAATTGCATCGGATGAAGTGAGATTTAAGACGTCCTTCAAACGATGTCTCATATTCTTTTATTTCACACTCATCTCTATTGTAGTCAATAGTTGGTGCCTGGTTTTTGTTTTCTTCCGAGCCATACCAGCACCGCAATTCTTATTCATGTCTACTCCCATTGTAGCTGTTCCCGAAGCTTGTAGCGCTGTGTTTACATTTGAAGAGTTGACCGCAACTCATTTCATGCCGTCTCTTGTCATAACTCCTTAGAAAACTTTTGCCGCACTTAATACAACTGCAGTCAGAAGTAGAGTTCGTAAATGCTTCGTTGATTGTAACTTTCTCATGTCTCCAGTCCGATAAATCCTTCTAAGTATGATTAAAACACCGGCACTTTACTCACCGTAACACGTTCTTGTCGCAATTGATAGCCAGTTTCGCTAAAAGGAGCTGATGTGCTCGAAGCAAAATGCCGCAATGAAGTTCCGCAATAGATAGCCCTCCTATTTATACCAACGGCACGGACTGATTGGAAGGTCACGCGACCTAAGCCATGTCATTCCTCCGACTTTTCTATGTTTTCCGCTCGAGTTAGTCCTCATAATTTAAAACCTTTAAGAAGTTAAATTATGTGAGGCGCATGTTTTTTCACACGTTTCAATATATTTTAAAGCTGTTATATATTTTTATCTGCATAAATCCATGAATTATCGTATAATCGAGGATTAAGCATCTACAATTGCAAGTTCAACATACACCCTCTATTTAGATATTGAACGTGCCTTCGATAAAGTATGTCATGCAGGGCCACTCAGAAAACTGAAAGACTACGAATTTCCTGACAATGCGACAGAGACTACCTCTATGGCCGACGATTTCACACTTCGGCAGAGGATGCAGTCTCAAGCTCCAAACAAATCCGAGCAGGAGCTCCACAAGGTAATATCGTGGGACCAACATTGTTCAATTTATATATAAATGACATGCCAGAATTGGTAAGATCCAACAAGTACATATATGCAGATGACACTGCTATAACCACACAATACCTCAGCCGCGAATTTCACATTTACGCCTACAAAATGCTTTAAACTCACTTGAACCATGGTTCACGAAGTTGAGAATTAAAGTAAACGCGAGGAAGACACAGGCTATAGTCTTCACTAAAAGAATACATCACCGTAAAGGCAGAAACATGTTACAACCGCTTAACTACCAAAGCGAAATTATCAAGTGGAAAGACCAGGTGACCCTACTTAGGGCTTGTCATAGACCAAGGCCTAACCTTGAGTATGCATATACCTAAGGTCAGAGCCAAGGCTAATGGTCAACTAAATAAGCTATGCCCCATTAACAATCTTAATAGCCAATTAAAATTAAACATGAGAATTGCCCTATATAAAATACTATTAAGAACAATAATTACATACGCATCCCTTGTATGGGTTTATGCTGCAAAAACGCACATACATAAACTACAAACACTTCAGAATAGAATAATTAGAATAATTGCCAAGCAA
Organism: Hymenopus coronatus; assembly: GCA_030762935.1. Taxonomy (NCBI): domain Eukaryota; kingdom Metazoa; phylum Arthropoda; class Insecta; order Mantodea; family Hymenopodidae; genus Hymenopus; species Hymenopus coronatus. Next base: position 121,280,148 of record CM060895.1, read on the forward strand.
TCCCCAGTAGTGCCGGCTTATCTCCTTCATGAGGAGCTAAAACTGCATTCAATTGAGCAGTTCATCCAAAGCCAAAGTTGCAAACTATTGAAGCGTAAAGTAAGGAACAGTAATGAACTAATACAAGAACTAGGCACCTATGAAGCAGAAAATAACAAACACAAGAGATCGCTCTCTCTATTTGACAGAACCCTCGGCCTGAGGGAACCCGATTTAAATGTACAATATTTAGAATCGCTAGTAAGAATTCCACTATAAAATTACCCATAAATGTGTCTACGAAGTGAGTTTGGTGGCCCTTGAAGTCCTTGCTCTCTGAGTCAAGGCGGACCCGGGGGAACGAGGGACCCCCACTTTACGACGACCTGGCCGACCACTAACGGACCTTATTTTGTATATAGCTAATAAAATGTAACAAATGTGTGCTTAGAATAAGGTTTTATCCAAGGTAAAGCAGCATTGGGCGTGGCCATTACTTGGTTGGATGACCACTAAGGTAGACCACGTCAAACCAATGAACTCTCTACTAAATGACTACGTCCTTTCTGTTACAGGGCTGAATACAACTAATAACTAAGGACTATGCCAGACAGAGCAGAAGATGTTGTAGAAATATAGCTAGACTAGAATACATTCCAAATGTAATATTTTAAAGGACTATGTCACTATGTTACAGGGCCGCAGACACAACAAAATACACTAACGACTTTATCCGAAAAGGCAGCAAATGTTATAATGACTTTGTCCTTTTTGTTACAGGGCTGCATGTAATATGTATGTAATCCTCGCCACAAATTTTACAAGGGCGCAATCAGGGCTCCGGCTATGTTTGCGTCCTGTCTCTCACTCTCTCCTGGCTTTGGCCTCCGGCCAGCCATGACACCCGCTCCTTGAATCCGCAGGTGCAGCAAGCGATACTGCTGCATTCCTACACCCGAATTCTCTCCGGAGTGGTTTTTAGTGGGTATTGCCAGTTTATGGCGACCCCCACACTTGGCAGAGTTATCCTCCCTGTCATCTGTAGACTGGGTTTTTCCAATCCACTAGAAAAAACTAACAAAAAAAAAAAAAAAAAAACGCCAGTTTGCGGTGGTGTGGTGGCAGACCCGTCTTCATGGGAGGAGGATGACGAAGAAGAAGGACCACGCCGCAAGAGTAGCCGCAGCCGCTAGCGCCGCCATCTCGCAGGAAGAACACAGCGTTCTGCCGGAACCTACTGCAACGGTCGAGCCAGCGCCTTCAGCTGCAGCAAAATCCCTGCTGTAGCAACTGCCGGCTTCACAACCCATCATCACCGCCGACGCCGCCGACACCCAGCAGTGCAGCCGCAACTGCCAGCAACGCAAGACACCACCGCCACCACCACCGCCGACTCCCGGCAGTTGCAGCCGCTCCATCAGGGCCTCAACATCCGAACCAACCGCCGCAGAACCAACCTTGTCGAACTTCCAGCGCTTGAGCGTGGTCATCAGGGGAGTCCCCGGTGACCTCACGATGCACCTGCTAGCCACCGCCGCTCGCCTCTGCTTGCCTTCAGTCCTGAGGGCCACGAGAATTTAATCTGGAAAAGGCCCCTCTCCGCTAGTCCGGCTCGAACTTGCTGAAGTCCGAGACTACGAAGCAGCCTTGCGCGAGGCCTGCTCATGTTTGAGCGCCGCCTGAGAGCTGAGGCCAGCCGAGGGTCCCGGCAACGCCTCTGCCGCCGCTGCTGTGTTTTGGGCCACCAAGAAGAAACCTGCGCAGCACAACCACGGTGCCACTACTGTGGCGCGCCTTCCCTGGCAGCCGAATGCACAGCTCATGTGCTGACGAACTGCGCCACCTACAGATGCGGCCAATTTACGGGCCAGGCGTAGTGTCCAGAGTACCCGCGCAGCAGATATTCACAGCCGTCAGTCACACCTAACGCCGCCTCCACAGCCGCAGCACGGACGCCTACTATCTCCACCACCACCACCACCACCATCACCACCACCACCACCACCACCACCACCATCACCACCACCACCACCACCACTATCATCACTATCCCATTGTAACCACGCAGCCTAGACGTACAGCAGCCAGCTCCAACCTCAGCAGCATTCTCCGACTCAGCTCGGACGACGACATCGACCACCACCGCCACCACAAACGCTCAACCGCCCCCGGGCACGCCGACGCTCCTGACAACGCCATCGGAGATGCTATCCAGGACCTCCAGGCCGAGGTCCGGGCAATCAACAACCGACTGGCCTTGGTTGAGGAGGCACTATCTGCCCTCACAGCCACCACTACAGCTCTGGACACCACACTGCACCGACTCCAGCACATGGGGCCCGGAATCAGGGATGAACAAGAAGCCACTGCAGCCTCCGCAGCCACGCTGAGCTTGTCTCCAGCTGCACATCACAGATACAAGCTGCCGCCGTAAAGCAGCCATCCCTTGAGGAAGGCCTCCAAATACTGACAAGCAACTTCACGGACAGACAACAAGCCGACCACACGGACATACTACAAAACGTTCACCGGAAACTGATTAGAATTCAATATCTGCTACACCTGACAACAAAACACACTGAACGACAGACAGACAGACCACACCGACACGGACAAATAAATATATAAATAAAATCTGAATATCCTACCCCGGCACCTTGGTTACTATACCGGGGTATATATCCAAACTTCATATTTATTTCCCAAAAAGCAATACATAAAGGTTACAATATATATACTTGTTTCAGATAACTTAACCTAATACAACTTATAAAGCAAAATAAATTAAAATAACACAATGAGAAAAAAAAATACTACATAAAACTAAAAAAAATAAAACAATAATAATTTACTTCCGAAACTGAAAAAAAAAAAAAAAATATTTTTATTACAGTAACTAAAACTATAATACAGGGAATACAACACGGACAACACGACCACAACTGTGATACCAACCGACGCCACTCCCAGTACAGAATGGGACGCTGAGAACCACAAGTTAAAGGGCGCCCATAAATAAAACACCAATTCATTTCATCTGTTGAGTAACTAGAAACTGGTCTTCCTACTACGCCTTATCTATACAAAGGCTGCTGAGAAGTTTATGGATTACGTATATCTCTTGCAAATAAGATTAGCCATATATAAATCTGCTAAACCTCTTAAACTAACTAATGAACAACAGGAAAAATTCGAGTCTTCTGCTGAATGCTACTTGTGTAATAAGAATTTTGCTGAATATAACTGGAAGGTTAGGGATCATGATCATTTGACTGGTGAATATCTTGGAAGTCTTGATAATAAGTGTAATCTAGCCTACAAAACACCTAACTATAGGCACCGTGCACGCTACTCTGGCGGCACGTTTGGTTACTAACAACAGGATAACAAGAGACAGTGAAGTAAGAATATTAGCGTATGCTAAGATGTCAAGTATCGAAACTTTTGAAAATGTAAATACTACAAGAAGGCGGAAAGGGAACAATAACTGCTGTGTTTTAGGATGCAATAATACCTACAAGAATACTTCGCCAGCTATTGCCTTTTATTCTTTTCCCACGCGGAAAACTGAAGCGCAAAGCAGAAAGCTATGAATTCAAGCTGTACATCGAAAGAAGTAAGTACACTAATTTTATATTGTACCTCAAAGCAGTAACATATGCTTAAAAATTAACTGCAGCATGGATAATGTTTAAAAATTAATGCTAACGTTTTTTAAGTTAATATATAGAAACTCTAAATACTGTGAGTATTAGATTAAACGACACATTATGGAAATGATCTGTCAATTATTATTTTTATTATTGTTATTATTACTTTTGTTTTTATTATCAATATTTATATACATATTGTTATGTACGTATTACTATTCATTTTTTATATTTTATTTTCAGTCCTGAGTGAGAACCAAAGCACGCAACAAAAATTTGCAGCATTCACTTCATCGAAAATAAAAGGTTCAGGACATCCACACAGTTCAGCATATGTTCCCAGCATATTTCCAGATGTGTACAAAAAGATTTTGAGATTTTGAAACAGAACCTTCAGAGAACTGTATGCGCTTTATAGGCAGAAAACCACATATAATACCTACATCGCAAATGGCTTCCGCTTCAACTGTCCTCACAATAAGTACAAAGCATGACACGGACCGGCGCCCCCAGTACGATTTTCTGGTCCGTGCACGGTGCCTAAATTCCAGTCTTCATGCACAGCTTAAGTGGTTATGATACACCTTCACCGTTAAACAGTTAGATGGTGCAAGTGAAAGAGTGGCGGTGATTCCGTGCTCAGAAGGAAAGTATATTTCATTCTCGAAGCATGATGGACACATTAAGCTTAGTTTTGTGGATACATATAGTTCAACCTTGGATAATCTGACAAAATTCCTAAAATCGTTTCCTGAGACATTTGGAGAGGAGAAGATTGGTTTGGTGACACGCAAAGGAGTATTCCCCTACGATTACACCACTTCTTGGTATGTTTTTAACCATTGATGTACTTTTCGCCGATGTACTTGAAGCCTTCAGAGAGCAAACCTTGAATACTCATAAAGTTGATTCTGCTCATTACTTTACGTCTCCAGGGCTTACCTGGGGTGCTATGCTTTTATATACCGGAATTGAGCTAGAATTATTACTGCATTATGAGCAGTTTCTAAGGGTGGAGTCTGGCATAAGAAGAGGATTGTGTTGGGTTTCCCATCGGCATACTCCAGTTAACAAGGCCTATATGGAGAAGTTCGATCCTGATAAACCAACTCAAGTTATTACATACGAAGACGCAAATAACCAATGTGGCTGGGCAATGCAGCATCTACTGCCTTCTAGTGGATTTCAGTGGATTTCTCCTGGCAATATTAATATAGAAACACTAAAAGAAACACTCTTGGATATATTTTCAAAGTTGATGTGTATTATCCTAGAGAGCTCCATGATCTTCATAATGATTTGCCGTTCCTGCCTGAGTGCCTGAAACCTGATAAGTCAACTGCAAAGAAGCTAATTGCGCACCTTGGAAGCAGAAAGAAGTATGTTGTACATTTCACGGCGTAAAAACAGGCACTCTAAGATGGTCTACGACTAACAAAAATTAATCGTGTGCTACAATTTCGACAATCGTGTTGGTTAAAAACTTATATAGTGTTTAATAACAAGCTTCGGCAACATGCTAGAAATGACTTTGAAAACGATCTGTTCAAACTGTTAAACAATGTTATGTTTGAAAAATAAACAATGGAGAATATAGATATCGAATGGATATACGCCTTGTGACATACGAGAAATAATTGGAAAAGCTGATCCCTAAGCATCATCGATAGAAGCATATATGGACCTAGCCTGGTAGTTATTTACATGACATTACGACAGATTATATTCAACAAGCCAAGGTACATCGGAATGAATCTTTTAAAAAAAATAAATAAAAAAGCTCTCGTGTACTCCTACAAATACGATGTGCTGTTGCCATATTATGGAATTAAAAACCCGAAGTTTACGTACATGGATACAGACTCCTTCATTCATCGAGTCACAGCAGCTGATGTATACCAGAATAAACTATAATTTCTGGAACACCTAGATACATCTGATTACTCTGCAAGTCGCATGTGCTACACCATACAAAACAAAACAAAAAGTGTTGGAAAAGTTTAAAGACGAAGCTAGCGGAAAATTCACCCAACGTTTCGTGGGACTGAAACTTAAGATGTGTTTTCTCGATATTGATGGAGGAAGATAAAACAGATTAAAGGGGAAAAAATGAAACGCTTTCAAGCAGTACGTCACATTTGACAGCCATGTAAACTGTCTTAAAACAATGAAATATTAAGAGCTCCAATAAATTTGATCATATCACATGATGCTTCGTCTGTAAAAGTCAACAAAATCGTTCTATCACCTCATAATGACAAAAGAGTGATTACTGATGGTGGAATATCAGCCTCTGCTTATGGACATTATAAAGTTGTTGACCTATCATGAGAGAATGTTACATACATTGTTCATCAATGGTAGCGTGGTAGCTGAAATTGAAGATTACACTACAAACACACCCAGGCACATAGCAAAAGACATGCAGAGAGAAGAATAAGAAAAAAATAAGAAAGATAAATGATGGAAACTCTGCCTTAGAAGAAGCTTCTAAGTCAGTCTCAAGCCCGAGTAAAAGAGGAGAGACGCCTAACCTCTAATTGCTAATTATCTGAATACAAAAATTAAATCGAAATGAAAAAAAGAGTTAAAATACTGATTACTCAGAAAATTTTCCCAGCGCTTCAACAAGTGCAGAAAAAAAAAGAGGTTCAGAGAGGTATCATTCTAATGTTAGCTTAAAAAAAAAAAAAAAAAAAAAAAAAAAAAAAAAAAAAAAAAAAAAAAAAGGAGATTTTTAAAATAACAAAAGACGAATAGAGATATAAACAACATAATCCCCACTAATTTGTATGCACTTCGACAGTAAAGGCTTAGATCATTCTTCTAGTGTTAGCATTGAAAAGAGAGACATTAAACAAAGACATACAAAAACGATGAAGAAACGAAACTGGCATAAAATGTCACCAATTACTACGAACATAAGAAAAGGGGTTACAAGATAGCGAGAAAAGGTTAGTGTTTAAAAATACGGTTAAAAGTACTTAAATATCGTCAGTATACCTTGACCGCTGTCTCCAAGTTCTTAAATGAGAACTCTACAAATACATTAAAAGGAGTTGAAATACCTATTGCATGAGGGCTCTGTAGTTTTGAACACCTTAAAAGACATACATGATCAGTAAGCAGACAGAAAGCAATACAAAACACTGCAAAACAGTCTCAAAATGTGCTAAAATGCCTGTAAAAGCGGCAAAACCGTTAGAAAACAGTACAAATTACTGTAAAATATGAGTAAAACAAACACTCTCCAAATAAAACACTGCAAAATAGTCTCAAAATGTGCTAAAATGTCTGTAAATGTTTTAAAATCACTAGAAAACACTGCAAAACACTGTAAAATATAATAAAAGAAACACTTTACAAATAGAATGGAATGTCAACAAACAACTGTGCCAACTCTAAAATCAGGTTTAAAATAATAATAATAATAATAATAATAATAATAATAATAATAATAATAATAATAATAATAATAAATGTATATGGAAACAGTACAAAACACTGAAAAATGGTTCCAAAATGTAGTAAAATGTCTTGAAAAGCAATAAAAATCATTAGAAAACGCTGCAATATAATGTAAAATATGAGCAAAAAACGTATGGAAAAGAGTTAAAATGAGAGATTTAGAGCTCTAAATACCCCCAAAATGGTATGAAATTGATTAAAAGCTTCGAAACAGCTGTGTCTGCACTGAAATCGCCTTTAACATCCTGAAAAATGTGTGTGTAAGCGCTACAAACACTGAAAAATAGTCTCAAAATGTACTAAAATGAATGTTAACGTGTTAAAAGTTATTATAAAACACTATAAAATAGTGTAAAATTTGGTAAAAATAAACACTCTCCAAATGAGGCGGAATGGCATTCGAAATACCTGTCCCTATACTAAAATCACCTTAAAAAATTCTAAAAAAAAAATGCTTGTGAAACCACTACAATCACTGAAAAAAATAATCTCAAAACATATTAAAATGCGGAAAAACTCTTAAAAAGCATTAGAAAGCACTGCAAAATAGTATACGATATGACCAAACAATGACTCAAAAAGCCTAAAATACATCTGTTGGAGTCTAAATACCTACCAAAAAGCGTGAAATGAGTGGGAAAAAGAGCTAAATTTGTCTTCTGAATATCCTGAAATTAAATGCCCTAAAGACCCCCAAAATGGTATGAATACCTTTGGAAGCGTTCAAAATGACTAATACATAACCCAAAATGATATACAGTTAGTGATAAGGGCTAAAATGTCTGATGAATGTCCTGAAACTATCTGTTCACTCCAAAATGATACGGAGTGCCATTAAAAGCAATTTAAACAATTGCGTCAACACTAAAAATCACCTTAAAACTGGAGAGAGAGGGAGAGAGAGAGAGAGAGAGAGAGAGGGAGAGAGAGAGAGAGAGAGAGAGAGAGAGAGAGAGAGAGAGAGAGAGAGAGAGAGAGAGGAATGTGAAATCACTACATTCGTTGAAAAAAAATACCCAAAATGTACTAAAATGTCTGTAAATCAGATAAAACGCATTAAAACACTGCAAAAATGATGTAAAAAGGATTTCAAACATCACCCACATTGCAGCAACAAGAAAAAAATCGTTAAATCATGTCAAAATTCTGGGAAAACAATAAAAAAAATATGATGTGTTCCATTCACATGACTTTCTCTATATCTCTGTAAATTATTATTGTTAATAAGCTTATCTTTTATTTATTTCATGCTAATCGAGAAAAATTAGCAGAAATAGTCTTATTTCTTGCTTTATTGTAAGTAGAAGCGAAATAAGGGAGTACCATAGTTTAAACTGAAAGCCAAAAGCTGGTTGCTATGTGACTGATGTTCCTTTGTTTGTATGGGCAGGAGTTGACAAATTCCTGTATGAGAAAAGTATAAGTTTTTCAAAGCTGAAACCAAGAAAAAGGAATATCTCAAAAACGACCAACTCCACGAAAAAAATATATATAACATAAATTGTGTGTTTTAACGTGCTCTACATTTTTTGTGGGTTAAGTTTTTGTCCATCTCTTACGGTTTAGTAGTTATGAAAAATTCATCCAGAATAAAGTAGTCTTCAGAGGCTATTCCCAGAAAATTCAAAATATACATTTTATTTGTCAGGTAAATAAATTTAATATACGATATTTTAATCAAAATCGTTAGAACCATTTTTTAGAAAATCAAAATTTTCGAAAAAAGTTCCATGTAAAGGGTAGTTTGGGGTGGATGGATTTTTCTCAAAATTTTCGTGTCGCATCCCTGGAAGATACTAAACTTAAATACCAAGTTTGGTATTTTACCGACTTTTCATTTTTGAGTTATCGTGTTCACAGACACACGGACACACGGGCACACACACACACACACACACACACACGCAAGGGCGTTTTTCTGAAAATTCTTTTTTTTTGGACACAGGGGACCTTAAACATATATTTCTGGTGAAATCTCGGTATCGAATTTTTTGGTGGAGTGCAATACATTCTCTATTTACTATGTACATAGTGAGTATAGAGAAAGTAATAACTGTGAAACAAAGGAACATATAAGGTTCAAAAATACATCCAGTACTCTAGGCCTAAGTTAGGATCCCTTATCCTCCTAGCATGACTCCTTGAATTCCCTATCTTTCTCATGTATACGCATTAGCCCTAGCCATGCTCTCTCGCTGGTGTCTCCCTCCTCCTCAAATTCCCATCTTTCCTGTGTATACGCACGAGCCCCTGTGCTAGCTCTGTCCTATATAACTACTTACATGTAGTACTAACTTTGGTCTATGTCTTACCAGTTACCCAAAATTCATCCAGAATTGAGGTCTTCAGGGCTATTGCCAGAAAATGCAACTTTTACATTTTATTTGTTACATAAATATCTTTGATATATGCTATTTTAAACAAAATCGCTATTTTAAACCAAATTTTTGAGAAAATTGACATTTTTTCCATTTTTTTTTCTTCGTAGTTTAACATCCTTTAACCTGGTTGGTCATAACGGACGAAGAATGAAATTGGTGAAATGATGTTCAAATGATCTCGGGGTCCATGGAGCATAAAGTTACTAGACATTCGTCTTCTCAGGATAAGGGAAAACCCCGAAGAAAAACTTATCCGGGTAACTCACCCTAAGCGAGATTCGAAATTTGGACCTTTTGAATGTGAGACAGACACGCTACCACCACACTACCCAGGCGGATTCATTTTTTTCCTCCTATGTTAAGGGTAGTTGGTGTGTGGGGGGGATTTTCTTAAAATCGTTAGTGTCGCATGCTTGGAAGATATTAAACCAAGTTTGGTATTTTACCGGCTTTTCCTTTTTGAGTTATCGTGCTCACAGAGATACAGACACGCGCGATCGCTCGCACACAGACCTTTTTCTAAAAATCCGATCTGGTACATTCATATGACTTACTCTTCATCTCGGTAACAAATTATTATCGTTAAACAGCTCATTCTTCTTTCTACTTCATTTTAATCGAGATAAACTTTGACAGAAATGGTCCTATCACTTATTTTCGTATAAGTAGAAGGGAAATACGTGAATACTCTCGGCTAAAGCGATAGTTAAATCTTTTAAAAGCTGGTTTCCATGTGATTGAAATCCGTTTTTTTGCATTGCCAGAGTTGAGAAATTCCCGTATGAGAAAAGTTTTACATATTTTAAAATGAAATCATTAGCAAGAAATAAAAAAAAAAATAAAAAAAAAAAAAAAAAGTCAACTGTAGCAAAAAAATCTGAAGTGTACAATTCACATTACTTTCTCTATATCCCTGCAACAAATTATTCTTAAAAAGCTTATACTTCTATTTACTTTATGCTAATCAGAAAAAATGAGCAGAAATAGTCTTATTATTTGCTACTTTGTAAGTAGAAGCGAAATAAGGGACTACCATAGGTTAAAACGATAGTCAAAAGCTGGTAGCAAGTCTATGAAGTTCCTTTGTTTATATGGATAGGAGTAGACAATAAGTAAAGTATAAGTTTTTCATGGCAGAAACCAAAAATAAGGAATGTCTCAAATACGTCAAACTTAGGAAAAAAATATATATAACATAAATTGTGTGTTTTAACATGCTCTACATTTTTTGTGCAGTAAGTTTTTGTCCATCTCTTACGGTTTAGCAGTTATTCAAAATTCAGTAAAATTCATCCAGAGTAAACTACTCTTCAGAGGCTATTCCCAGAAAATTCAAAATATACATTTTATTTGTCATGTAAATATCTTTAATATACGAAATTTTAATCAAAATCATTAGAGCCATTTTTGAGAAAATCAAAATTATCTACAAAAGTTCCATGTAAAGGGTAGTTGGGGGTGGGGGGATTTTTCTCAAAATCTTCGTGTCGTATCCCTGGAAGATACTAAACTTAAACACCAAGTTTGGTATTTTACCGACTTTTCGTTTTTGAGTTATCGTGTTCACAGACACACGGACACACACACACACACACACACACACACACACACACACATACACGGACCTTTTTGTGAAAATGCTTTTTTAGGATATTGGGGACCCTAAAACATATATTTCCGGTGAAATCTCGGTATCGAATTTTTGGTGGAGTGCAATACTTTCTCTATATATACACTATGTACATAGTGCGTATGGAGAAAGTAAAAATCTATATGACACAAATTGTGTATTTGAACGAGATTTACAATTTTTGTGTAGTAAGTTTTGTCTATCTCTTAAGGTTTACCAGTTTTTCAAAATGCATCCAGAATAAAGGTTTTCAGAGGTTATTCCCAGAAAATTCAAGATTTAAATTTTATTTGTCTTATAAATAAATATCTTTAATATACGGCAAATTTTGGAAATCAAAATCGTTGTAGCCATTTATGAGAGATTCAAAATTTCCGATTTTTTTCCCATGTAAAAGGTAGTTTTGGATAGAGGAATTTTCCTTAAAATCATCGTGAGGTATCCTTAGAAGATGCTCAACTTAAATACCAAGTTTGGTATTTTACCGACTTTTGTTTTTGAGTTATTGTGTTCACAAATATGCGAACATACAGTCATATATACACGACCGCTGATTTTTTTATGTGGGTACAGGAGAGCCTAAAATTCCAGTGAAATCTCGGTATCGAATCTTTGGGTGGAGTGCAATACCTTCTCTACCTACGACCGTGTAGAGAAACTAAAACTTGTTTTTTTTGCCACAGGACCCTAAAACGTATATTTCCTTTGAAATCTCGTATCAAATTTTTGGGTGGAGTTACCTATGTAGTAAGTAGATAAAGCGATAATAATAATAATAATAATAATAATAATAATAATAATAATAATAATAATAATAATAATAATAATAATAATAATAATGATAATAATAATAATAAATGCAGAAGCATTATTGGAGAAGAACAATAGGGATTAACATTTGTCTAATAAAACAGGGTAATCCGTCAAATATTTACATCATTATGAAAGATGGACTACAAACTCCAATAGTAAGATGCTAAATCACTGTCACTATGGTTAGGAATAATAATTGTCTTTAAAATTGTTCCATATTGTGTGATGCTTCACACCTCTTTCTAGTAAACTGTATCTATCACCAACACAGTCTACATCCACAATATTAAACCTTAGCGACATTCTATAATAGTCATAGATAGGTGAAGCCCACTAAAGGTAAATGCACTTGGCGGGAAAGCTATGGAAACCCAATTTACTGCATGGCCACTGCTACTGAATAATAGTAGGGTATGCAAGTTTTCATAAATTTACTTCTGAGCACTACAAATGTTGGATGCGCCATAAAAATATGTGTACTAAATTAATTCATTAATTAATTATCTTTTGTTCATGGATGCCAAACTAAACATGTGGGATGTGTGTGATCCATATGTAAAGATGGCGTGAGAAATTCTAGAAGGCGCTGGTACCTTATTGTTCACTCTCAACTTTGCGTGTAAGTCAGTAAACTAAATGCCGTGTTAAATTGGGTTGTGTATTCAGCGCGTTGTGTATTGTTTATTCCTAAACAAATTCAGTGATAAATTAACTCCATCAAAGGTAAGTATTACACATTAATGTATGCTTTTAACATCTTTAGCACAACATTGGCATGCCATTATGGAAGTAACCACGAAACGTCAAGGACGTTTCGTACATTGACAGAGTTGACAGGTGTCAAAGTGTGAGATTACAACATTGACACCTATTATATAAGACATTGTTTATCCTTACGCATTTTTCCTTAAGTTCCGAGAATAGCATAAACTTACTTTTACTACAGTTACAATGTAAATTGCACTCTTTTTCGCCGCAAATTGATATTTGAGATTTTCTCTATCCGTATAAAGCAAACTCCAGCTATTAATTGTGGGTTTATTAATTTTTATTCCAAATACATTCATCCATGCTGTAGAAAGAGAATGTTGAGGGTATTCAGCGCTAGTTGATTGGAGTTTTACTCTCAACGTGAGCAAGGTGTACGTTTTGACGCTGTGGATCCTGGCAACGTTTACTGTCTGTCTTTTAAATTTAATTTCCTTTTATGTAGTGAGTGGTTGATACTAAGCTGTATAAACTATTTAGCTAACTGGAAATTGAGGCTTAAGTTTGATCTCTTAGCACTTTACAGTTTATTAGGCCCTTAAACAGCAGATTGCAACCACTCGATATATAAGTATCCATTTAACCGTTACAGTAGAATGAATGGTCTATGCTGTTTTTGTAATCAGGTTTCAATTACTTGAACTGTATAGGTTGCACAGTGTAGTATTGTAGTTGAGTAACACACTTAAATTATTGGCTAGTGTTTTTTCTCCCAATAAAATGCCAGCTACTTCTAAAGGGTGATAGTTTACCGGGTAGGTACTATGAGAATTCCAGAATACTGAAGCTTGAATATGTGTTGGTGATATTTTGAGGCAAGGTTTAACAACTTGGTCATATGACAATTAATGTGTGATAAGGTACCTTATGAATAAATGTGACAGAGAGAGTAGCCTTTAAAGGCCGCATCATCTTACCATACTACTTTTCACTTTGTGCGAAGCAGATGGTCATTGAGTACTGTCCAGTCTATCTGCTCTACCAGTCAGATAGGTGCCATAAATGTTGATGTGTAACCAACTTTTGAGTTCTCATCTTTTTATGCCATACCAATACCATGTGGTATTAAATATCCAACCTTGGTATTAACCTTGGCATCTGAGGGAAGCCACAAAAAAAAAAAAAAATAAATAAATAAAAATAAAAATCTACAAACATAACTTTCTCTAGCTGTTACACTAACAACTGAGCTTGAAAAAGATTAGCATGTTGTAGATAAATAAACAATCAATATAAACATTAGCAGAAATTGTCAGTACTTGATTTCTTATAAGTAGGAGGGACATAAGTAAATACACTAGATTAAATCAATAGTCAAATCTTTTAAAAGCTGATCCTATGTGAAAAAACAATTCGTTTGGTTTGATTTGAATGGTCTGCAGTAAAACAAGAGATGAAAGGAAAAGTCACTTCCCATTTGACAAAATGCGAGGAATGTCACAGAAACTGCTGATTCCATATAAAAATGTATATGACATAAATTATGTGTTTTAACGAGATCTAAATTTTTTGTGTAGCAAGATTTTGTCTATCTCTTACCGTTTAACCGTCATGCAAAATTCTGCAAAACTCATCCAGAATAAAGAGGTCCTCGGAGGTATTCCCAGAAAGTTCAAAATATAAATTTTATTTGTGATTTAAATATCTTTAATATATGATATTTTAATAAAAATCATTAGAGCCACTCTAGAGAAAAACAAAACTTTCAAAACATTTTCGATGTAAAAGATAGTTTGTGGTGGGGGGGAGTTTCTTGAAAATTTTTGTGTCACATCCTTGGGAAGATACTAAAAATAAATACCTACCAAGTTTGGGATTTAATGGTCTTTTTGTTTTTGAGCTATGCTGTCCACAGTCTTTCAGACAGTTTTTCTTCAAAACATATATGTCCGGTGAAATCTTGACATAGAACTTTTGGGTGGAATACTTGGATGTTGTGATTTTGTTTTCACCTTCAAAACTCATCTGCAAAATCTAGATTTACCTACAGGGCTGGAAATGATGACAGGATGTCATAGTAGAACAGGCATATAAAGTATATGAAATCCAAGAGGCTTGTCCATAAATCCTGTTTCATTTCTTCAGCATCTACAGAAAGCCAATAGGAATGTATTCATCCTTGGACTTGATGGATTTAATATAGAATGGTAATAAGAGACTCTCATTCCCCCCCCCCCCCCCCCAATTTTGAGCTGGAGGCTGTACTGTAAATATCAACTTGGGAAAAAAAAGATTTACATTAATTAAACGTGTTTTTGTACTCTGTGTGAAAATTCCAACACATGGCCAATATTTTTGTACTACAGTTCATTTTATAACAGTTACAATATACAATTAGATATATATGCATATTCTGGTGGAGGTGTAGATATAATATTTCATACTTAAAACTTTTTCTTGCATTGCTAAAATATGTGGCACACATTCTTAATATCATAAAACATTGAAAGCCACATTATAATTCAGTGTTATTTTAAATTAACATTTAATCACATTCAAACATTTACTCCTTTCAATTCTCAATTTTCTTCTCTAAAATTAAAATTGTCCTCCCTGCATAGATATTTGAGGTGGGAACTTCAATCAATGCTACCGTAACAAACTGATATTGGGGATAAATTAAATGTTATAACTGAAAAAATGTTAATTTCTTTTCAGATGATTCAAATTTTGATCTATTTGATTTCTTTAAACCTTGAAATATAACAAAAACTGGACTCACCAAGTGTTTCAGAAAACTTGCAAATGTCAGCACATGCTTTTTAAAGGCAATAACAATGAATAATGTTCACTATATTTCTATTTTGTAATCAATACATACCTTTCTTTGGGCGGGGTATCATTCATGTATTACTTTCTATAGCATGTACATACCACGTAATTAGTGGATAGAGAAGGTATTGAAGGTATTACCTGAACATTCAGTACCAAGATTTCAACAGAAATACATGTTTTGAGAGCCCCTGAATCCAATAAAAGATTTTTAGAAATGGGTCATTCCATGTGCTTCACCTATTTTACCTCGCCAACTCAGATTTTGATAACATTTTATATACTAGGTATTAAAACTAAGAAAAATACCAAATTTCAATTTTTTATCTTAAACACTTTCCAAAATACAGGTATGTAAAATGTTCAAAAATCGCTCAAAATTGCATGACAGCCAAATTTAAACGATCATAGATCCTCTACTAATTGAGCCAGAATCATGACAGATGTGTCATTTTGTAGCATTTTAAAATGCCTTGAATATGATATATGACACACTATAGGTTGTGGAGACTTTTTTTTTTTTTCTTTTCTTTTTTATACAAATTCAAAAATAAAAATTTAAATCCAAATTTTGAAGAAAAACGTATTCTGAAATATTTTAAAAAACTTTAAGAAATAGATTATGCTATTGTTAAATCATGTACCAAGTATGATGGTAGGACTATGATGGGTTCATTATAAAATTAATTATAAAATAAATGTGGTTGTAACAAATTTTTATATTGGAAAAAACTACATGCCTGAACAAAGTTAATGATTGTATATTTTATAAATTGTTCAAAACAAATCCCAGTCATCAATTACATGTAGGTTGTATAATATTGAAATGTTTTACATCAAAGTTTAAAACTTTTATAAAGTGCAAATATTTTAGAACTTTGTTAGCAATTAGGACAGACATCTGAAATAGATATTGGTTAAAATAGACAAGAAAGGACTTACGTCTTGCTCAAAAAATTCAATGGAAGCACTTCAACAGTTTTTTGTTTCTTCCCAAATTTCATCTTCAGATAGAACATAAATTCTTCCTGTTGGAGTTGTTGGGCTTACTCGACTTACAACACATAGGACATTGGTAAAAGGTATCCACAACAATCAGGCCTATTTAGTTACATTCCTTCATCCCTTGAGGATGAAGGAATGTATCTTTTACTTCCATCTTCTTCATTTTTTTCAGTACATATGCAAGCCACCAGTTTGAGCCATGAACAGCCATATAACCATTGTAATCTGTTAATTTCAGTTGGTCTATTGACCTTTAAACAGATATTTGAAAAGAGTTCGTTGCATCTGAAAAGAACAACTGACAATTTATTTAGTCTTGAGGCTAATGGTATGAAGGTATGATACTGTTGGGTTCCTTTAATTGTGTGTGCTTCACTAAAGCAATCTTTCAGAAATATCTCCAACAACACATGCCCCTCATGAGTACTAAAATCATAACATTCCTTTTATATTTTTCACTCGAACAACTCACATGGGGTTAAGATTTGGTTTTTTAAAGGTTGTTGCAAGCTAGCTTTTGCAGCTAATCTCTTTTCTGTACCACCAATTCCATCGCACGGTTCTTTACCATGGACAGTAGCAGAAAAGTGCCATTCAGCTGCATTCAGCTGTCTTGTTTATTTTCATATTGAGCAGCAGGCCCATCAGAAAAATAAATGATTTTTCTAGGAACTTCTCCAAACCTTGACATCAAAAAATGAATCAGTTTCTTTTGGAAAGTGTACACAGCCACTGTGTTGTGTTCAAGACAATCTGAAATAACTATATAATTCAAGTGTTGACTTTTTCTTCCTCTTTGTAATAAATTACAAAAGGGTGAACTGTAGCCTGATCACTAGCCCAGTAATAACTTTGGGCTTCATCTTGTACAACCATGTTGTAGTTTTCTGCAAAGTCAAGTGTTAACGGCAAATTCAGATTCAGTCTTTCCTATATCTGCTTCAGTATTGCTTTGCGATAAAATCATGGCAGATTAAGAACTGTTTACTTACTGCAGAGCAGATCAATAAACTCTGTTGATTTTTATAATGTTTCCAAAATAATCGATTAACTGATATCCACTGCCTAAATGTAATTTTTTCAGTGAGCTTTTCCTGAAATGATCTTTCTAAGGCTATTCTAATTTCTTTATCTTCTGGACATGATTTACATTCACTCATTAAACAGTCAATTGATGGAGGATTACACGGCATTTTTGCCATGAAATTTTTAAGTTTTTAACTCATTTTTTTAATTGTTACCAATTTTGTATTTCTTATCATTAATTTCACATTTTGATGTGTTGTACAAACACACACTGCGTGAGTTCCAGTTGAACCTGCCAAAATGCAGTGTAAGCTGAAGCTCAACAAATTTAGAAAAACCTATTTGCATACATGGAAGAGTATCCTTAAATAGAGCATAAGCCTCTTTAAGGTTGCATAAAACTAGCCTTTTTGATATTTTGGTTTTATTTCCACTTTATTCAACTACGGTGACAGAGTCCTTCATTTCAGGTATGGCTCTGCTAACCTCATTATTTTCATAAAAGTCCTGGACTCTTTGAACATCTTCTTTTGGTAAACTATTACCCGGTTTTGAATTGTGACTTCCCAAAATTCTCTTTTCTTCAAGTAACCTTCTTGACTGGCAGACCATATAATCAAGTGCATTAAACTCGCGCATATTTTTCTGATGCCCCAAGTTAATGGATTGCAAGCTAAAATCATCAACTTTTTGTTTCTACTTTCAGAATTGGAAAACTGTGTCTTAAGATTTTGAAAAAAACAGAATCAATTGAATCTTTCTGATCATCATCTTAATCTGAATCTTGTACAATTGATACAAAGAGTTTTCTTTTCATAGCTGAGTCTATATTTTTTACTTTCCTGGCAGCATAATTTTTTTATTTGATTTTTTTATAATCAATAGGTGACTCTTCCAACTCTTGTAGATGTGTTAAATATCTCAACCATGTGCGTTTCTGCTTGGAAACTGGGATCTACATCAGAGTTTGGTGCATTTTCTTCATTCTGACATGGAAGAAGCATTTCCATGATTAAAAGCTGATATTTCTTTCCTTCAGCTGTCACAAATCTTTATATGCTAGAGCAGTGTTTCCCAACCTTTTGAAGTTCACGGCACCCTTGGGAATAACATTAAACACTAGGGGCACCCTTCCTTGAATTAAAAGAAAATTAAGCTTAATATGTTAATTTATTGAAGTATTATATAATAATAACGTACACCATAACATAATACAGTAAACTTTACTACAATCACTGAGTAAAAATACATCAATAAATTTTGTTCGATTAATGATTAATGTGAAACTTGTGATTGATGCTTAAAGCACAGATATGTGATGTCGGGTTTTACAGTTGACAGTGAAACACGCAAATCATCCTCAAGGTTATTCAGTCTATTTCTCGCTTTGCATTTTATTTTCACCATAGCAGAGAAGGCTTGCTCGCATAGATAGGATGTTGAAAAGGGCAAAAGTGCGTTAATTGCTTTCTTCATTAGGTTAGGGTACTCCTCTCTCCGTTGAAGCCAAAAACTAGCCACCGACACCTCACTCTTGGTGAACTTACCTTTGAGTGTGGAATCAGCGCAAAGATCAATAAATTCATCTCGTTCGCAAGCAGTGAAATCTATTTCCTCTGCACTATCTACGAAATCAAATGGTGAGACAACCCAGTCGAGATTCGTAGTGGAAATAGTTGGAAAGTACGCATCTATTGCATCTTGCAATCTTGATAAGTGATCACAAATGCGGTCTTTCAGTTTACCCAGATCTTTATCTCCTGCCACATTAAGAAGAGATGGAAAGTTCGACAAATCTCCTTTTTGAACTGCAGACTTCCAAGAACTAAGTTTTCTTTTAAAACCTTTCATTATATTGGTTGAGGAGATTATTGTTTCATGTCGACCCTGCATCGAAACATTCAGTTCATTCAGCTTATGAAAAATATCTGCCAGATACGACAGTTCAAAACACCAAGAATCACTTAGTAATAGCTCATGAAATGTGTCTTGATTTTCATCCTTAAAAAAAGTTTTTACCTGTTCTTTAAGTTCGAGAAACCGGTTCAATACATGACCCCGCGACAACCACCTTACTTCTGTATGAAGTAACAAAGAGGTATGAGCTGCATTCGTTGTGCGACATAACTGTTAAAAAATTCTGCACTTTAAAGGTCGAGACTTCATATAGTTCACCATTTTCACAACTTGGTTAAACACTTCAGCAAAATCTTCATTACACGCTTTCACGACTAATGCCTCTCTATGCAGAAAACAGAGTTATAATAATGGATGGATTTTCATTGAGAGCTCTGGCAGTAAAACCTTTAATTTTCCCAGACATAGATGGTGCACCATCTGTACATATACCACAACAGTCTTTCCATGAAAGATCATGGTCATTGAGATAGGAATTAATAGAAATGAAAATATCAAATGTGGTTGTAGTCTCCAGCGGTCTACAGAACAGAAACTGTTCACTAATATCTTTTTCATCAATATATCTGATAAAACCAAGGAGTTGCGGTTTGTCACCAATATCGAGACTCTCATCTACTTGCAAGGCAAATGTTCTATAAGTTTTCATTTTCTCCGTGACTTGTTCGTTGATATTGCATGACATTTCAGATATCCTGCGGCTGATTGTGTTGTTGGACAGAGGAACTTTTGAAATTTGATTAGCTGCTCCTTCGCCAAGTATTGTTGAAACTATAACTTGACATGCAGGACCAATGATTTCCTCTCCAAGAGTATGAGGTTTCTTTTTTTTAGCTATCAGTTCTACTACTTTAAATGAGGCTTCAAGAGCAGTATCACCTATGGTCATTCTCTTTACCATTCGCACAGCTGTTTTCTTCTCCCCTTCTAATATATGTGAAAAATACATTACACTTTTCTGTGACACACTAGGATGCTTTGTTGTAAGATGCCGCTTCAGTTTGCTAGGTACCATGGCCTCGTTGCTAAGTGTTTCGCCACAAACTAAACACACAGGGATAGGGTTTTCCTCGTTATTCCACTTAAATCCATACGCTAAGTAACTGTCCTGGTATGTTCTTTTCTTTCGTTTGTCTTCTTTATGTGGTGAATTCGACGGTCCGGGAGAAACTGTAAGATTTGGCTTCTTAAAGCAAGCAGTAGGAGCCGACTGTTCACTTTCACTGTCCTGGCGTTTACGTTTAACAATGAACTTATCCATAGCTAAACACTGTGAATCAACACGAGGAAGACCACTGAAAGCGCCAAGCGGCGTACACTTTTATATATTCATCTATCGAAGTCTCGGGAATGTTTGTGAGGAAGCGAGTAGTCTCGGGAATGTTCGGCAGGGTATAGCTGTAATGCCATCTGTGGGATACTAGTATAACTGAATTATTGAAATGAATCGACCACTATCACCATCTGCCGTGCATGAGAGTAATTGATTTGACTTATTTTATTTCAAGACCTTACAAGACTTAAGGCTTCAGTAGAAGGTATTTTTTTTTTGTTTATCTCAATATCTCGTGGCACCCCTTAGCCAATCACACAGCACCCTAGGGTGCCGGGGCACACCGGTTGGGAACTGTTGTGCTAGAGGATTATGATACTGCACATTCACAAATATGCGTTGGTTTGACATCTTCAGTTTAACTATTAAGAAGTTATTTAATTGTATCACCAAAAAAGACTTGAAATAAGTATTTGAAATAATCTAATTAAATACTCTATTATAAAAATAATCTGAATCTACAAAACACTTGTATTAACACTAGACACCACTGATTAACTGTAGACTGAACAGTATCTGAAACAGTAGCTGGAAAGGAGAAAGTGAGTCTGCCCCAACTTGCAAAAAAACATGCACAGACATGAAGAGTAGGCACAAAAATTAGGGATTGTACATAATAGCTGGAGTGAAGGGAGGGATGACCTGTCTGAACGTGTATGTAAAGAATACTGCACTGACATGATGAACAATAAGTAGAAATGTAAGTATATGACATAATTTTATGGTCTATATTATTTGTTACTTGTGATTTTTAATAAATGATTTAGGCTAAATTGGTTTTCATTCATTTTATGCTTTATAAATTTTCACTAAAACTATTCTAGCTATAACTTATAGTAGTCTAATTTGAAACATTTTTATGTAAATAATGATGTCAATTTTAAATTCTATTTACGACCTTAACCTTGGTTCCAGTATAAATTTTGTAAAATCCCATTAAAAGCATATTTCATTCAAATTATTTTTGTAATGAACCCATCATTTAAAAAGTTAGCCATCATGCATTTTGAGCAATTTTTGGAAATTTTACATAGCTGTACTTTGGAAACCATTTGAGATAAAAAATTGAAATTTTGTATTTTTCTTAGTTTTAACACCTACCTTAGGGTATAAAATTACATAAAAATCTGAGATTGTGAGGTAAAATTTTCATTTAAAGTGCATAGGTTTGACATGGAATGACCCAAATGTGTGTTTCTGTGGACAGCATAGTTCAAAAACGAAAAATTGGTTAAATACCAAACTTGGTATTTAAATTCAGTATCTTCCAAGGATGCGACATGGGGATTTTCAACCCCCCATCCCCAAGTACCATATGAACATATTTTTGAAAATTTTGATTTTCTCAAAAATATCTCTAACCAATTTAAATGCCATATTCTTAAGATAATTGGTAAAGCTATAAGATGGTTGCAACACACGCATACACTCCCCCCCCATACACATGCATGCCAACTCACTCACACACACACACACACAGACGGACCTGTTTCTGAAAATGCTTTTGTTTTGGATTCAGGGGGTCCAAAAAGATTTTATTTCCGGTGAAAACTTGACATAGAATTTTTGGGTATAATACAATACTTTTTGATCCCTATGTACATTATACGTACAGGGCTAGAGAAAGTAAAAATATATAATGGCTTCAATGTTAATATACTGGGCAGTATAGAATCTTAAAAAAGGAATTAAATCTTTTCTCATATGCTTACTCAACTCGTATAACTTCGAAGCAATATTTTGATTTCACATATTAGTTAAATGCTTCACTTAAAGCCATGATCTGTTAATAAATAGTGGTGGATCTCAACTTGTGTTTTTATTATGTATGATAGAGGTAAAGAAACAGCATGAGTGATGAATGCATGTTAAGTTTTCATTA
Organism: Hymenopus coronatus; assembly: GCA_030762935.1. Lineage (NCBI taxonomy): Eukaryota > Metazoa > Arthropoda > Insecta > Mantodea > Hymenopodidae > Hymenopus > Hymenopus coronatus. Next base: position 121,302,772 of record CM060895.1, read on the forward strand.
CATGTTTAAGTGCATGTCACATATTGTATAACATATATTTAATGTTCTAAGCATGCTCAATGAAACTGAATTTTTTCTGTAAACTTCATCTTGGATTTCCATATAATAAAGGAGTTCGAAGTTCTATCTTCATTAGTCTTTCAGTTTTATGAAATTGCATTACTAGGTAATAAACTTTGTTAAGAATTTAAACTTCTTATTGAAAAGAAAAACTTTAATACAAAGACAATTACCATCTCAGTAACTGCTTCAGTATTATACTGTACATCAGATATTTAAAAAAAATAAAATAAATATAATTAAAATCAATAAAAATTTTTTATTGAACATGGTTCTATTTTTAATGCATAACAATATATGAATTGCCTTCCCTGCAAAAGATTTTAGTAAAAGTTTAGTTTAACTTCACAACAGATTTATGAATTTTTCCAAGTGTAGGATGTATTTAGGCTTTATTTTGAGACATAGTTATATTTGGATTATGTACTGGAAGTACTTGGTTCTCGAGTAATTAATATTTAGTAATTTTAGGACTTATCATATTTTCATGTTTTATTGGGTAAACCCATGGCTGCCAGTGATTCGGCAGGTCTGACCTAATTGGTTAATTGTTCTGCCAAATGGTATGAGACAATGTTTTTGTTTGTTTTTTATTTTTTCTTTGTAGCTAACGTCCTTTAACCTGGTTAGTCATATTGGACGACCTTTTGAATGAGAGGTAGACACACTACCACCACACTACCCAGGAAGGCGAGACAATGTTATAGTCAATGATTTGATGATGTGATAGGTCATTCAACATTTTCAGTTGGTTAACGAACAGTGAATTGGAAAAGAAACAGTAATAGACATGATGTTATGCACATGTGAAAGTGAATGTGAGCAGAGTTATTTTTGGTGTATTGAGTTTTTCTCAGAGCTAATTGTTGAGCTATTTATTAAACACAGATATGTAAAGGGATACTTGCAGAGTAGTTTTTCAAGTATAAATATAAACCTAAGGAAAGCAGCTGAAAGCAGCACTGTTGTATCAGTGAAATATTAAGGTAAGCTTCAGTTGAATGGATCTTGTGTTTTGTAAGTGTTTTTCTAAAAATGAATATGAGCCAGTATGAAAGACAAGATTCCTCCGTTTTCAAGATTTATTGAAGTTAGGTTGTGTAACTGGATTGAAATAAGGGGTGAAAATGGAGTATCTAAAAGCTATTTCTAAGGGTTTTTGGAAAAGCAATGCAAATTAGGGTTTTTCATAGGAAAAAAAAAGTACTGAAATTCATTCTGTAGTTAACATAAACTTTTACCATTTTTTTTTTATTTCCATTTTACACTGGTAACAGCACTAGAACTACCTTTAAACCAACCTTCATTTATGCATTTTTAATCACCATAATGTGTTATTAAAAAGTTTTAGTAATTTCTATTTCTGGTCTTTAAGATTCAATAAAACATGCAAATTCCTTTTGCTTGCAACACTATACTTTCCTTGTATCTTTTAAATTAGTGCATTACAATACTAGTCATGTAGGGTCGTTAAATTATAAGGTAATCCCTGTCACGACCTGTCTCCACTGCGTGAGAGATTCAAGAGTTGCCAGAAAGTGGTGCTGGCAAAGGCACTCTAAAATACATATCTTAAGATAAATTATGGAAATGTTGACCTTCTGCTCATATACAGGCAGCCAATTTGCAAAAATATTTTTGCTCACTCATCTAAACTTAGCAGCAGGAATCCGTGTGATTTCTTGCATATGACCCGTTATCTTGACTTCTAATGCTCTGCCGTTGTTGATAATTTATGTTTTACTTCTTAAATGAAACATATTAGAAAATATTCTTTCACCATCACTTTAAAGTAAGTATATTAAGATGCATTTTTTCATGTGAAATCTATGCTTTCCTCACAACATTAAAATTAATGCATTACAAAACGTATAATAAAATTGTGGCTTCTAGATGCTATGCAGTGATAATAAGGTCGGTTTCATGTTTTAAATGGGTTATATTCTCTAGTGCAACCAAGGTAGCCTGTTACAATTTTTATATATTTGAGTATGTGTATTAGTTGTTTCATTTAATTAAAGCATACTAGCTCCACTTGCCAGGGCTTTTAAGGAAGTTTTCATATTCGAGGAGGAAGAATTAAGCCCTGTATTATAATTATATGGAACGTCAAAAATTCCATATTTCATTCCATGCGCAAGGATTGCATTTTGATATGTGTATGTTTGGCTCATTTAGTACATTGGTATTGTAGTTAACAATACTGGTCACATGGCCACTTTGTAGTACTATGCTGCTTCTATAAATGGTCATGTGAGGGTTACCATAAAGAGTGAAGACTTTTACTGGGCTTTGCGTACCTTATTTTTACTTATTGGAAAAAAAACTGATGTGTTCCATTCACATGACTTTCTCTAGCTGTTCCAAAAACAAGCTTTTCATATAAAAGATTATTCTTTTATCTACATCATGCTAACCAAGAATTACCAGAATTGTTCTTATTACTTGGTTTTTTGTAAATAGAAGGGAAAGAAAAGAATGCACAGGCTAAAGTAATCGTCTAATCCTTTAAAAGCTGGTCGCTATGTGAAACAAATGAAATTTGGTTTTCTTTGGTTGTCAAGAGTAAACAAAGAGACGAAAAGAAAGATGTCATCTCGTTGAAGAAAAGTTTAAGTACTAAAAACTAAAATCAATAACTCTGAATATCTCAACAACTGTTAATTCTACAGAAAACACATATGAGAAATTGTATTTTAACAAGATCTGCATTTTTTGTGTAGTAAGTTTTTGTCTTCCTCTTATGGTTTACCAGTTATACAAAAGTCATCCAAAATGAAAAGCTCTTCAAGGCTATTCCAAGAAAAACCAAGATACACATTGTTTATCATGAAAATATCTTATTATTACACCACTTGGCATTACTTCAATATGTGATCTGTATTTGGTACTTTTGTTATTTTGTCATTAGATCACCTTTGTAATTACTTACCGGTCTGTTATAAACGTTTAGGGCCCTAAGCCGTAAACTGTAACCCAAAGGTGGAGGACCCTAAGCTGCAAAGTATAGCTGAGGGATATTTTGTACAAGTAGAGAAGTATAGCAGTTGTGGCCAAAGGCCACCAATGCGGAACAACAACAGGGTGCAGCCAAGGGATCTGTGAAGCTAAAACCCCAGAAGAAGTCAAAACTTTGGCATCTGGCAATTTTCACACCTGAACAACTTAATGTTTTCAACACTCTCAAATATGGATTGCCACTTGTGTGTATGTGTGTGTGTGTGTGTGTGTGTGTGTGTGTGTGTGTGTGTGTGTGTGTGTGTGTGTGTTGTGTTGTGGGGTGTTGTGTGGGGGTGGGTGTGTGTGTGGAAAAATTTTCGAAAATTTTGTTATTCTTAAAAATAGTTCTAACGATTTTGATTAAAATCCCACATATTAAAGCCATTTCTATCACAAATAATACGTATATTTTGAATTTTCTGCGAATAACTTCTAAAGACCTGTTTATTCTGGATGAATTTTGCTTAACTAGTAAACCGTAAGAGATAGACAAAGACTTAATATACAAAAAAATGTATATCTTGTTAAAATACACAAGTTATGTCATACACATTTTCTTCGTGGATCTTACCGTTTTCGTATTTCTTGTTATTAGTTTCAATTGGGAAGTACTTATATTTTTCTCCGACGTAAGTGTCTGTTTTTCCTTTGTTCTACTCCTGGCCAAGCAAAGAAGCAATTTGCAATGACAATTGCATAACGACAGCCTTTTAAGACATTTGACAATCACTTTAGCATAGCACATTCCCTTAGTTCCATTCTACTTATTAGGAACCAAGTAATAAAATTCTCTAATGTTTAGCATCGTGTTGAAAGAAGAATTATCTTTTGTAAGAACTTTGTTTGTAGAGTAGCTAGAGAAAGTCATGTGAGTGTAACTCATCAAATTTTTATTACAGAATTGAGATAAACTCCCATGATAAGAGTTATTCCAAATAACTATAATATATGCATAACACATAGGCATCTGCCTTAGTACTTTATTGTAAAAATATGGGAGTTGTACATAAATATGTAATTAACTTCTGCAGAACATGTTTTAATTCATTTATTATGCACATTTTCACTTTTGTTCCTCATGTCACACACATCCCACCCAAAGTATCATGGAAAGTTGCTTGTGCTATTATGTGTTGTCAATATTGACAGCAAAGCATAGCTGAGGGATTGAGGGCCCTAAGCCACAAAGTGTTACGTTTTTTAGAAGGAGAGGAATGGAGCACTCTTAGGTCTTACGGAGCGATGGCAAGGCATAGCCGAGGGATTTGTGAAGGGCAAACCCCAATGAACCATGGCCATTTGAATTAATTTAATTAATCTGAAAAATATTTATCAAAAAACAGTTATATTCTCATTGGCATTTAGTGGCACTTTCATGAGTAATTTTTACTTTCTCTACATGTGCTATGTACATAGTGTATAGAGAAGCTATTGTATTGCACCAAAAAATTTGATACTGAGATTTCACAGGAAATAACTGTTTTGAGGTCCCCTGAGTAAAAAAAAAACTTTGTCGACAAAGATCCATTTGTGTCTGTCTGTGTGTGTTTGTCGGTGGACAGCATAGCTCAAAAATGAAAAGTTGGTTAAATACCAAACATGGTACTTAAGTTGAGTAACTTCCAGGCATGCCACACAAAGATTTTCAAGAAAATCTCCCAACCTCCAATTGCCCTTTACAAGGAACATTTTTCTCAAAAATGGCTAATGATTTTGATTAAAATACCTTATGTTTTAAGATATTTTCATGGAAAACAATATGTATAGCTTGAATTTTCTGGAAATAGCTTCTGAAGTCCTCTTCATTCTGGATGAGTTGTATAACTGGAAAACCATAATATATACACAAACTTACTACACAAAATATATAGATTTCATTAAAAAACAATTTAGGTCATATACATTTTTTTTGTAGAGTTAACCGCTTTTGAGATATTCTGGATTATTGGTTTCAATTTTAAGCCACTTAAACTTTTCCCAAATCAGAACACATCTGTCATCTTGTTTTCTCGTTTGTTTAGTTCTGGCAAACAAAGAGATTAGAATTTAAATTATTTCCCATAGCAACCAGCTTTTAAAGGGCGAGACTATCCCTTTAGCCTGTGTAATTTTGTATTTACCTTCTACTTAGAAGGAAGCTAGTACAAAGACTAGTTCTGCCAATGTTTATCTTGATTAGCATGATTTAGATAAAAGAATAGTCTTTTAAATAAAAGGTTTGTTTGCCAATCGGCTAGAGGATGTCATAGAATGAAACACATTAGATTTTTGCCTTTCTACTTATAAGGAACCAAGTAATAAGGAAAATTTCTGCTAATGTTTATCACGATTATCATGAAGTAGATAGAAGAATAACTTTTTAACAATAATTTGTTACAGAGATGTAGAGAAAGTCATGTGAATGGAACATGAGATTGTTTACTATATTGTGCTTAAAGGGAGTGTGGGTGGGCAATACAACTTTGTTCAGGTAACATTGTATGCTTAATTTATTCCTTAAAACTTCAGGTTGGATTGGGTATACTTGTACTGGATTCCATAAGTGATTAACAAGTTAGCTCTTATCAATGGGAGTGAAACTGAGAGTGGTAGCAACTTTTTTGAAAGTTTGTACTTATGAACAAGAAGGCTTCTCACAAAGCCACTCTTGGCATCGTACCTTAAAAGAGAATCTAGTGTATTCTTCAGTAAGAGTGATGTAGAATGTATCAAGACACAAGCTGAAAGTATTCAAAGTACTGTTTTTTGCAACACAACTTCTGTATTGCAGTCACAGATTTGTTCCATAGACTATTTGGAATATTAAGAGAGTGAAAGTAAACGTTCTAGTTGATATCATTCAAGTTTTGGGCTTTGTTTCATATCTACCCTTACTATTTAGTGGACAGTTTGACCAGTAGTGGGCACCTTATAGTTATGCAGTTTATCCTGAAGAGCTGCTGACATTTGAGTGTAAAAAACAAGAGAGATTGAAATGAGTTATGTTAATGATTAAAATTCATGAGTAACATAAAACAAAAGTGAAAGAAAATCAGAAAGGAAGAATGAGTATAAGACAAGCAGAGGCCAAAGTTGGTGGAGAGCCTCAATGAACTGACAGATCCTCTGGTTTCAAGAGTTACCTAAGGTTAGTTTTATGTTTAATGAATTAAACTTTAAGCTAACACGTGTTTTATGAATTAGTTTTAAATTAATTATGGGTGTTATATCTGAAATTGCATAATAAAGGAGGCAAGAGTGAGCTTTAGGTGCTTGCCTAAATCATAATTTTAATGATGATTCATACATTATACAATTCAATATACATGAATTCTTTAGTGAGTGGGTAATAGAAGTCTTGTTAGTTTTTTAGATTATGCTAATACAGTTGAGTTGGTGTTTGTTCAGTGCATGTGTAGTATCAAAATGGAACACATACTACAATGTATTTACTACTTAAAACTATCTTATGAAGGAAGGGTGAATGATTTACAGGTTCATTTAAGTGCTCACATCTCTTAAAGCCATTGTTATATGCAATTTTGTTCCTTAAATAATTATATTTTAGCATCTTAAGTATGAGGTATATATGCAACTGTTACTAAGATGACCATATCATTAGAGATAGAAGAGAGGACTTCAAGAGTGGAAAAGAACAACAATGTAGGAAAAAGGACACAAGAATTAGAACTAAATAATTGTAGGCAGAAAGGTTGTGACTGAAAGTTTTCTTTCCAAAAGGCATGTTACCATGAAAGTAAGTCATAGAAGTATGTACAAGCAATTGTCTCGAACAAGCAAATTTCCTAAAATTGAACAATTTTCATTACCGTTACATTTTTCTAAAATATTACAAATGCTGGCATAAAAGTTTATGAAACAGTATCTGTTGTCTGAAATATTTTCCTTTTGAATTTTAAAATTTTTTGTCTACACATATTTCATTTTTAATTTATAAGAAAATAAACATTTAGAGACTTTAACCAGACTAAACTTAAAAATGGGTATAGGCAAACTCACTAAGGCCTCAAAGCTAAGAAAAACATGTATTGATAATGTATTTACAAATCAAATAGAAAATAAACAGGAAAAGAGACTTTACAAAATAACTTTGAATATAAAAGTCAAATAGATGATAAAAGGTTAAGTATATTAAAACAATACCTCACATGTGAGTTGGAAAGAGAGCTATTAAACGAAAATGTAAATAAAAAGTATGACATTTTTAGTAATATTATTACAGAAAGGCTTGTATACTAAAATGTCTTTAAAAAAAGTGATAGTTAAGTCTGGATTAATAGGTATCCTGTATGAAAAATAGAAGACAAGAGAGGGAAAAATTTCATGAGAGAGAAGGAAATTTTTGAATTCTCTAAAACATGTAAATATGGGTGAAAGATCATTAAAATGTATTGAAGATTATAATAGAATATTTAAATTAGTATATAAATGTGCAAAGATGAAGTATAATAGTCATAAAATACAATAAAAACAATATGGAACATAGTAAATTGAATACGCAAGAAAAAAATAATAACCAGTGGGAAAATTTGACAATCAAAGGATATAATAAAGAAATAAACAACCCGAATGAAATGTATATTAATTTTAACAAATATTTGATAAATATAAACTAAATAAATCAAATGGGCCAAATTAACCAAATAAAAATATTAGCAGCAAGTCGGGTAAAGTCGATGGGAATATTAGAAACAATTTATTACAAGAAATTGATATACTTACACCTAAAAATTTGTTGGTTTGATGAAATATCAAATAGAATTATAAAAGGTATTACAATTGAGATTCCTAAAATGCATCATTAAATCAAGCGACATTTCCAGACATGCTAAATGAAGTAATCATAAGGCCATTACTTAAAAAGAAAACAGTATGGATATAGAAAATATAGGTCAGTTACATTATGTTCTGCTATTTCAAAAATAATGGAAGGTGTGTTTTTAAACCAATTGCAAAACTTTTGTATTAAATTAAACATCAGAATGGCAATTTGGGTTCCAAAAGAAGAAATCTGCAATGAGTAACATAAATAATTACATAATTGAAACTTTAAATAAACAGGAGAAAGTAATAGCTATTTTTTTTACTTGTAAAATGCATTTGGCTGTGTAAATATAGATACCAATAAACAAATTAAAAAATATCTTAAAAACAGAATTTAGACCATCAAAATAAATCTTAGAAATAGTACTGCTATTATAACAAAGAGTAAATTAAATTTCCAAATGGTTGGGCAAGGAATACCATAAGGCTCAAAATTAGGTTTGTTTTAATATATATCACTATTTTTGGATTGGTAAAAAGAAGTAGAAATAATAGTAATTGGATATGCAGATGACATGACAGTAGTATAAAGGTAAGTCAGCTGTTGAGGTAGAATTAAAAGCAAATGAGTTAATGGGAAAAAAAAATAAAATTGTACTGTATAATTTTGGACATGATATTAAATACTAAAAAGACAGCCTGGATAAATTTTGAATTAAAAATTGTGGTTTAAATAGTATACAACAAATACCATGATGATAAACAAATAGTTAACTTAGAAAATAAGTACTGGCTTATGGATAATGAATAGACCTCAGACTTTTAGTTGCTAAGAATCTTAAATTAGTTACCTAAATCAGATTCTGTCACAAATCCAAATTGGTTCTAAAATTAAAAAAATAGGCGAACAAAAAATTACATTTTATTTCTAATGACAAATTAGCCGAAACATATAACATTTTTTTTATTGTACTTGTCCATAATTAGAGTCATAGTAAACAACTAATAGCTTTCCTAAATTTTCCATTGAGAAACTGCATCGCATGTCAGATGACATCTTTTAAGCAAAAAATGACCATTCCATATCAATATCCTCAGAGCCTATTTAAATGTTGGTATCAGATGCAAGAGAACAGCAGATTCATCTTAAGGTGTTTTGCCAGACAAGATGTCAGCAATTGTGTGGAGAACTTTCAGTCCTGGGTTTCTTTCAAGAACTGATTTGAGTTTTTCAGAAACTTTTTCACCAACATAATAAACCGAGTTAATTTTTTCTCTCATTCTCTTCTATCAATCCTAGTTGCATATAGACTGGTTTGCCCGAAGACTCTTATAATAGTGGGGACAAGAAGTACATTATGTAATTTGATGTGTGTAATATCATCAGCAATTGTTGGGTCCTGCAGAGGTTCTTTGGCTAAAGGTGCTCACTGCATTCTTTCCCAGTTTCAAAACAATGTTCTTAAAGTCCCCCAAATGCTTGCTGTAATGTTCCATGGACTGAAACCATGTTCCCCAGCAGTTCAGAGTAGGTTCTGGTGGAAGTGCAACATTGGGAAGTTCCTCTTGAAATAATTGTATTGTTGAAGGTGCTTTAATAAAAGCCTTTTTAATTGTGGAAACCAGCTTATTCACTTGTGAATTTTCAAAAGTATTGTCTCAGCTGCGCAGTTCATGGTATGGGCAAGACAAATAATATGGAACAAGGCAGGATAAAATACTTTAAGTAACTTAACCACAGCAATCATGTAGGTGGCTGCATCAGAGCAGATTATTAGTACTTTATTTTCATGTAGATTGTTGAAGTAATGTGTTTTGAGAGCATTATTAACAAAAGGTGCAACTGTTTCCTGCTTAGTCTATTTTAGTTCCTTGCTGCAGATCAAATGAGGTAACGATGGTGTGTCAGGATCCAATTTTCCAATGATTAGATTAGCTACATTTCAACCTAATCTATCACTTGTTTCATCAATAGAGATCCATATATATGGAATTGTCTATATCTTCTCTTACCCTGCTTAATGTTTCTTCGCATAAGGTATGCAAATAGTTTTTTCTCAATGTGGATTCTGATGGAATGTTACAGTGACAGTATTTCTCTAGGAAGCTTTTGAAGTGGCTGTTATCAAGTGTATTGAATAGAATGTTTGCTGTAACAATGGCTCGACACAGTCTGAATGTAGTTCATTTTGGTTTGTTGCATTTGACTAGTGGTCATGAATGCTTAAAATTTTATTTCTTTTGTAAATTTGAATGATGCTTTGCTCCTTAAATGCGCTGGTTAAATATGAGCTTTGTTGATTGATGTTTGGAGGAATTTAGTAACAGTGACTGTCAAATTATATGTTTTATTAATTTGTTGAGTTGGTTTTTTAACACTACGTCACTTACATTGTTATTATGAGGGACTAGTTTTGAAAGCGTATGCTTTCAATTTCAACCTCATGGTCCAACTCAACAAATTAATAAAACATATGAGCTTTGTTTACAACATACCTAAAAATAACAGTAAAATATAAATCATATAATTCATGTCATGAATTGTTTTTTAATGAAATCTACTTAGCAAAATACGGTATCCTTTCAGCGAGTGTTTATAGTTTGTTTTCACATGAAATTAACAAACTAAAATATTTTCCAAATTTTTAGTCAGAAGCTAAAACGCAGAGTATCCTACAATTTCGACAATTAACACATTGCTAATTAGTGTTACACAAATTTATAAAATTTACTCACCTCTTTATAGCACACATCACAGTGAATAATTTTTCCATCTATTGATAAATCAGGAAATTCTTTTATCCAATGCCGAATCATAAATGACCTGAAATTGTACTTTTGGCATGTTTCACTTTCTACTAAATAAGTCTTTACACTGATTTCCATAATTAGTGTAGACCAAATTTTTATCACAAGGAACAAAATAGGTTTTTACCAAAACTCTGAGGTCTATAAATGAGACAGGTAAAGAAAACCATGGATGATGAAACACTTAAACAGATATACTTTGCTTTTATATTATCACATACAAAATATGGGATAATATTGTGGGGAAATATTTCTGCAACAGAAGACAAAAAGATTTTTAAATTGCAAAAGAAAGCAATTAGAATAATAGGTAATGTAAATATTAGACATACAGATTAAACTTTTGATATATTGACTGTTCCATTATATTTATATTTACATATATATTTATGAAACTAAAACATGTTTTGCAAGAAAATGAACCAAATAAAGATGGTATACAAACACGCATTATCTAAGAAACAATTATGATTGTTTTAGATTGGTAATTAGAGGCACATTAAGTAGACATGTAAAGAACATTGGAAAGTAACTTTATACTAAGCTACCTGAAGAAATAAAACTGTTCAAAAATACTAATTTTACTATGAAAGCAGTGAAGAGGTATTTAATGGTAAATGTGTTTTATAATCTGGAGGAATTTAAATGTGGGATATTAAGTCAAGAAATTGTATTTGTAAATAATAGTTGTAGCTGACGAATCCACAACATGTAGATGTTTTCATGGATGAAATAAATTAAACTTGAACTTCATGAGCATAATTTACACCATTTTGTAATTGCCTAACTTGAATTTCTGTATTTGTTGTAAAGTAATAAATTCAAATTTAAATTACAGTTTTGCATATACAGGGTGTCCCAGAATTCAACTGCACAAATTGGCAGGATTGTCCAACTGTTTATCTCCAGTTTGAGATAGGGAACCTATTGTCCTTTTTGCCAATTGTCAAAGTTATGGCATGTTTTCTGGATCACACATCAAGGACGACCGTAAATTAAAAGAATGTGGACATTTGAGGAGCCTGGTATCAATGTCGGACATAAGCCACTTTTGTGTAAAATGAGTTTATTCTAGTACAACTTTCAATCACCTTTTTGAATCCGAAGCTAGATTGTGAAAAATTTATTTTTGCGTCTGAAATATGAGGTTTGTATCATAAATGGACATTTCCTATAACAGTTTGTTTCAAATGCGGGCATTGACTTTACAGCCAATCAAGAAGCTCGAAGGTCATAATTTTCAATATGGCAGCAGATCTGTTGAAGCTGTACCAGTTTGCTCAAGTTCTAGCTTATTTTCTTTATTTTGTGCCTATATAGTAACAATGGAATTTGATATAAATCTAATTCCTCATAGCAAAGGTAGAAAACGTTTAAGCCATCCTGAAACATGGAAACATTCTTTAGAAAAGAAAAAATGGTAAGAATGTGATCCACCCTCAACTTTCAATGTTATGGTAGACATTTAAGTGGACTGTAATATTTTTGTTAGGGTTGGTAGAATTCCATTTGTTTTATATTGTTTATTATATTGTTGGCAAATATTTATAGAGAAACTACGTATGAAAAGAGCTTCAGTTATAGTAGAAACCTTCATATAAAAAATGACCTAACCTAAATGTTAACAATTTTACGATGATATGAAGAGATGCTTTTAAATACGTAGTTTAAATGTGCATTCTGTTATTAGGAAGCTAATATTTCAATTTTTTATTTCCCATAGATACTCAGCAAAGGCTTTACCTCAATATCCATCTTGCCATCACCGAAGAGTTTTGCAATGCACACTGCTAACAATGAGTGACATAAAGGATTTTCCTGCTGCATTTTATTCTGTGCCAGACAAAATGAAACAAGATGCTTTCATTTTGAAATGTTTCCATGCAAGCAACCCTAAAAGGTACCGGAAACAAGATTCCCAAATGGTGAAAAACACAGCAATTGAATACACTTTTTCAAATGCTGCAGGTGTAAACTTGAAAGTTTGCAGAAATACTTTTCTGACTGTTTTGAATATTACAAAACACAGAGTCTTATGTGTATTTAATCGATTCAAGAAGCATGGTGCATTAGTGCCTATTGAAACCAGAGGTGGATCTAGGAAGGACGAGTTATTCAAAAATAAGAAAGAGGCAATATTAAATTTCATTAAAAGCTTTAAAGCAGTTGAGTCACATTACCAGAGAGCAAAAACTCAGTATCTTCCATCTGAACTAAATACTGCAAAACTGTGGTCCATGAACAATAGCAGGGTCCCTGAAGGTCAAAAAGTGAAAGAGTGGTACTTTCTTAATATTTTCAAAACCAATTGCAATGTTAGTTTTGCTTCTCCTGTAGCACTTGCTTGGAAATCAATGAACGCCTTCAATTGGTAAACAATGAAGAGAAAGCAGAACTATTGTTAAGAAAAGCTGTACACAAAAGGCAAGCAAAGTGTTTTTTTGAACCCCTGAAAAAGAAGGATGATAATTGTATTTTGCTATCTTTTGACTGCCAAAAAAATTTAGTGCTTCCCAAACTCGGTGACCAATCAGCTTATTATTCAAGACAACTTTACTACTTGACAGTTGTAGCAGGATTATCAACTGATAAATTTAAATCTGAAAACGTTTCAATCTACACTTGGACTGAAAATGAAGCAAAAGAGTCACAGTAAGGTAGCTTCAGTTGTGTATAACAAACTGAATAGCAAGAATCTTGATGATGTAACTTCAGTTCGTTTAGTGGCAGATGGTTGTAGTGGACAAAATAAGAACATAAATGTTCTTTTAATGTGTGCAAAATGGCTTAAAAGAGTTGTGCACCTCCATGCTTAAATAAACTAGAAATTGTATTTCCTGTAACTGGTCATTCGTTTTTGCCATCAGACCGAATATTCGGCCTAATAGAGAAAACTTTGAAATCAATGAATACTATTATTCAAGTGAGTGAATATCATGCAGTTTTTTCTAAATTTGGTACTGTTAAAGCTATCAGGAATGACTGGATGCCTCATGACTGGAAAGGAGAGGTTACGCAATATACAAAAGCTGCAGCTCAATTACACTCTCCAATAAGCCAGTGCAAAAGAATTGTACTTAGATGCACTTGCAAAAATAATGTGCTTGTTCGAGGAGAAGTAGCTTACAATATTGACACTGGTATAGAACATCCAATCACAAAAAAAGGAAAGTTATTGGCAGAAGTAAATCCCAAGGAAATGTCCACAGAGGTTAAGGTTAAACAAGCCAAAATTGATGACATTGAAAAGTTACTGTGCAAACACTATGGATCTGACTGGAGGAACATTGAATCTCTGAAATGGTACAGGAAAGTTATAGTTGCAAACAATACCTATGTGCCTACTAATAATGCTGAGTGTGAATGCTTGCATCATAATGTTGTTGCGATGGAAATTGTGTAAAATGTAACTGTTGCCATAGAAATTTGGTATATAAAGTGTTTAATCATTATTCTCTTATATTGAGTACAGCTGTATAGAAAAGTGGGTCATTCAGTAAATAACTTTGTTTTAAAACAGGACACAATTACAAACTGTGTTTCAAACACGGACATCCTGAATATAAAAATCAAGTTATTGTTGAATTCTTTGATTTTTTAAAGTAGGAAAAAGTGTTATTTATGTTAATTATGGTCATATTGTCACTAGTTAAAAATATGTAGAAAAATACATCTCCTGTAAAATTTTGTTTGTGACTTCTGTCCATCTTTGATACTATGCTCCTCATTTGTGTCTTATTTAGAATGCCTCATGTATACAAAGAAATGCAGTATTGATGCCCAATCAATACAATATTTAAAATTATTGGACTTACAACTTTGGGAAAATTGCCTGTTCTTTGAGGATGTGCAAGCCATTGAAAACAGCCCAGTTGATTTCAAATAATAATTAAGGGGTTGGCTGGAAGAAGGGCATAATTCTATAAGCATAATTTTGACATAATCAAGAAAAACTCTATAAATGCTCCATGTCTCACAAAACTCAAAATCACTTAAATATGTTATTAAGAAATACTCTAGTAACCGATTATACAAAAAAGGTAAGTAAATTCTGAAATTTATAAATTATTTACAGAGATTTGAAAATTTTGAATTGCGCCCTCTTTCCATGAGGGGGGGGGGAGCATTATCAAAACAAGATAATAGGTTTTCTAATACAAATTTCAACAAACATTTATGTGTAACATTGTTACATGATACCATTTGCACTTTCATGCATATTTTGTACTCATTCATCATTCCCTTCTAAATTTTCACAATTATTGCTATGTTCACTGATCTGCTCAACTTCTCTTAATATTTTCATGTACCACTCTTGATCATTTTCTTTCATGCATTTGAGTAAATCTTTGACATCTTTTTGGCCACTGCTGTAATATTTTGCGGCATTACATTATCCCAAGCGCCATTTGTTATCCACAAAGTAAACTTATTTCTCAGGATGCTATTATAAGTCTCAGAAGCTGTAATGGTTCCAAACTTCGTATATATGAGAGTATAGTATTTTTGTATTGAAAACTGCACACCCTTTGCTTTTGGATTTGTGTGCATATGAACTCTTGCAAATGTGAACACCAATCTTTTATTATATAGGGTGATTCGTAAGTCCCTGTATAAACTTCGTGGGAGTCATGTAGAGGTCAAAATAAGACAATGTGATACTCACGTGTTCTAAAATGCTTTATTTCAGAGTCATGAAACATCTTAGGGATCAAACAGGAAACATCAACTCGGTACGGTAAAAGCGGGTGAATCCGATATAGGTGGGTAATTCCAATCGTTTCTTCCTTTACTCGGAAAACAACAATAAAAAGCGGAACAAGAGTTAATTATTGCATCACGTGTTCGGAACGAGAATACAATTAGAACACAACATTGTTGCGTCGGAGCTGTTGTTATTGTTTTCTATAGCAGTAGATCAGATTCAAGTGAACGCGTCATAGCTGTGGAAGAAGCTTACTTGTGAAAATTTCTGTTGTGCGTTTCATCGCTTTAGTATAACTAGGTACATTTTAACATATTTTATTTCATTCATATTTCTTGCGTTAGTATCAGAAACTAAACCTATTCAAGTTCATTTTGTTTTAATGGTAGCTCGTCTGACTTTAAAATTTGTTACATTGTAGGTTGAATCCGATCAGTATGGGGAAGTATAAAAAGAAAGTTGGTCCTGGCAGTAGATGTAACTACAATCCTTTATACTTAACTAACGCGGTAAATGCTCTGAAATCAGGGAAATAAAGCATCGGAGCAATATGGTGTGCCATATACCACCCTTAATGATAAAATAAATAACAAATATAAACTCAGAATGGGAGGACAAAGTGCTTTAAGTAGAGAAGAAGAAAAAGCTTTGGTTGAAGGATTACTGATGTGTGCCAAATGGGGTTTCCCACTAAGAGATAAAGATATCAGAAACGTAGTACAAAGCTGTCTAAATGGGATAGGGAAAATAGAAAAAAGATATACTGACAACAGACCTGGCAAGGAATGGTTACATGGGTTCCTTGGAAGAAACAAGGAATTAAGTGTAAGGTTAAGTGAAAATATGAAGAGGGCTAGAGCAGTTGTTACACACGCTGTAGTCCCTCCATCTAACATCATTAATTAAGATGAAACCAATTCCTCAGATGATCTGGGCAAAGTTAGTCGTCGTCAAACGTGGTGTGAAACACCCAGAAAGAATAATTACGAACAGCATTAGCGTTATGGTATCAGCTACAGTAGATGGAAAATTGCTTCCTCCGTATACCGTGTACAAGAATAAGCATCTCTATAACACATGGCTGTTAAGGGGTATGCCTGATCTGGCTATAATAGAAATATGAGTGGATGATTTGATATGAGTATGTTTGAAGCACGGTTTTTGGACATTCTGGTTCCTTTTGTAAAAAGATTAGAAGGGACAAAGTTGCGAATAGGGGATAATTTATCAAGCCACATTTCTCTACATGTCATCAAACAGTGTTGAGTTGCACAATGTGCGATTTGTTCTATTGCCACCTAACACCACCCACTTGACCCAACCACTCGATGTAGCATTCTTTCGACCACTCAAAAGTGCTTGGAGGAGTGTTTTTGACGAGTGGAAACAACATAACAGAGGTGTAGTTCCAAAATCAGAATTTCCTTACCTTCCTAAAAAGGCATTTGATGAAATTGGAGGTAATAAGAAACAGAATATCATATCCGGTTTTGCAAAGACAGGGATTGTTCCCTTCTACCCAGAAAAAGTTCTCTCTCAAGTTGTAGATGTAAATGATGATAATGGTACACAGGAAATGGAAAAGTCATGGACAGAAGCATTTGTGGATCACTTAAAGAAGTCTTGTACTGGAGAAGCAGCTAAGAGAACAGAAGTGGTTCGTAAGACTCGTTTGAATGTGGCGCCAGGTAAGGGAGTGGTTGTGGAAGATCTTGAAAGGCAACAAAATGTCCACATTACAGGTGAAGGAACCAGTGTAGATGAGCCAGCAGAGAGAGATGATAATTACGACGATGAAGCAGTTGAGGAAAGTGAGGATGAACGGAAGAAATTTCAAGAGGAGAGTTTGTTGTAAAATTCCCAACGAAGAAAAGGGTTAGCTACTTTACTGGAAAGCTTGAGAAAGAAGTTGATAAAGATTTGTTTGAGTTAAGTTTTTAAGAAAAAAGGAAAGTGATAACTTGAACATGCACTTCATTTTTCCAGAGACTGAAGACATTGCAGAAGTAGAGAGAAGTGAAATAATTTGAAGTATCCAATGCGAAACTCGAAGAGCAAGTTACATGTTCAGAAACATTGATGATATGATTAATAAAATTGAGTAATGGACAGTTTCAATGATGAGAACCTGTTTATTGATAAACTTTCTTCTTTGTAATCATATTCTGTAATCGACCTTTGGTTACGAACATGTGCTGAAACATACAAAATAAATATGAATATAAATGCACAATTTATATACCATTGTTCATTGTTTCTATGTAATTTATGCAATTATTTTTTAAAAATCACAGTTGTGATCGCATTCACCCATATTTAAGTTATAAAACGACATTGAATGAAAATAAATGAGTGATCAGAACCACCCGCACTATGTGGGTGACACCATTCGGTAAACAATTAAATAAATATGCCATTGTTGAAGGCAGTCAATAGCGATATTTGTGTATCATTATTGTCAAATATGAAGGAACATATCTTCTGTGCTTCACCACTTTTAACAACATATTTAATTTCAAAATATTAAATTATATGCAAATTTTGATTGGATTCACCCACTTTTATGGTACATTTACAGCATGATCAAACTGACGTCCATGCAGGTTAACACAGTACCGTGCCTGTCGTCTTACTGCTCGAGGAATGCTGCAGACCCCAATCAGCTCATTCTGTATTGTTGTACAGCCATTTTCATTGTGCTGCAGTAGTACTGCTACGTTCAGAATTTCAGCAGTATAAACGAGCATCTTGAGATGTCTCTAAAGGTAAAAGTCCAGGGGATTTAAGTCTGGTGATCTGGGTGGCCAAGCAACTGGTCCTGCATGACCTATCCACCGATTGGGATATGCAACATCAAGATACTCCCTGGCAATGAAACTTAAATGTGCAGGGATGCCATTGTGCATAAACCACATGAAGTTTTGTGTAGTAAGTGGGACATTTTCATGCAGCAGACCAGACAACTCATGCTCCAAAAACTGTCAGTACACTGGATCGGTCAGGCGTGGTGGTAGAACAGTGGTCCCAACAAGTGGTTGTCCACAATACCTCCAAACATTATATTAACATTGATGCCCTCGTTCTATAATTGTGTGTGGATTCTCATAAACCCACATGTGCGTGTTATGAGAGTCAATGATGTCACCAAGGTTAAGGCCTCATCTGTAAATAATATCCGACGAATGAACATGGGATCAACCTATGTTGTTGAAGTAACCACTGCTGGCATCTAGGATAATCCACAGGTAGCAAATCATGTACTTTCTGTAGATGGAATGGTCGTAACTGCTGTCTCCAAATCAGGCGCCATACAGATATTTGGGAAATCTTTACAGCGGCACTAATGCATCAAGTACTTATGGTTGGATCGTCATCAACACATTATAGAATGTTTTCTTCAACAGCCACTCCATGCAGTTTTGGCCGTCCTGATCATGACACATCACGAATACCATACTCCCTCAAATGCTTGTCCACAGCTGCAAATGTCTTGATGGTTTGGTAATCGTCGGTTTGGAAACAATTCCCTGTACTGTTGCTATGCTTCTCTTGAATTTTTGTCTGCAGCACCATAAAGAAGGTGCATATCTACCTACTCACATTTTGAACATGTTGTAAAGTAAATGTGCTGAGTTGATGTGTCCTGTGTGATCCCTATGATGCTATATAACTCTGAAATAAAGCATTTTCAGAAAATATGGTATAGAAAATTTTTGTCTTATTTTGACCTCTACATAACTCTCACGAAATTTTTACAGGAACTTACGAATCATCCTGTATTTGATCCATCTATTACATCAAATGGAGATGGTTTTTGTCTAAACTTTCAAGATTTTTTGTTCAATGGTCATATGGTCATTGTGAAACAAATTGTTAAACACATCACATTCAAACTTCCAGACTCTATGGGGAATAGGGATTAATTGTGGTTAAAGAAAAATTCCCTGTCCCAGCCTGGAATCCCCAGCTGACCACACAATGGAGACAGTCTTTTCAAGAATATTATATACCCATAAACTGTGTATATTTCCTCCAGTCTTTTAAAATGTGATCCATATAAGCCAAAATTCTGATTGCACTAACAATAGGAATGTCCATACACAGGAAATATATGATCAATCAGAATTTGGTATTTGCAAGCACACCATGAACAAAATTTCACAAAAGTGCTGTTCTTATTTTGATAGCCACAATAATCTGAAAATAGTACCAGCTTCTTGAAGCTTTTATTTGTTATGTATCTATTCAAAAAGTCATTTAAAAATGAAACAACTGTATTTGGTCCCTTTTGTGAAACGTGCTCCTTGAACCAATGAAAAGCAATATTTGAACATCATTATACCACTGAATGGTGAAGACATAGACCCCAAGCAGGCATTTATAGAATTGACTAGTCACTGGCAGTTTAGGAAGAGAGAAATTTTGGGCATAGTCAAATTCAAGGACTAACAGGGAGTGATCTGTTTTACATTCTTCTAACAATGTATTCCTTAATGTTGTAAGCTTCATATTTCTTTTGGCGAACTTGGAATTGGAGTTTTATCTTTGGAGCTCTTTAAACTGCTAACCCATTCTATACTGGACGTGAAAGACCGATTAATTTTGTTCAGAGGCCTCTTTTATCAGGCTTGAGGTTCTTTTACGTGCTGTAAATCTACAACACAGGACCAATGACTTTACTTCCCTTCTGAAGGAAGCCATGCTAAGGATTTTAACACCCAAAATATCCATTGTCCTCCACCAGGTTTGAAACTGCGACCTTGAAGTTAGCATGGTAACCACTACACCTTGGAGGGTGACTAGGTGAACTTGGAAACTGACCTTACATGTATCATTAGGATTTTTTTCTAGTTTGATTTTGCTTTCTGCACACAGGTCACAAGTATCAGTTCATGGATTCAAATGGAATACATGCTACTTTCTCTGAAAAACTTGTGATAAATATGGCAACAGTGTGATACATTCCCTGATGTAATTGGAGTTTTGGATTATACCCATTCATAATCAAGAAACCAAAATCTCATATAGACGAAATCACTACCAGGAAAGACGTTTACAAGTGATGCAAAATGGCATGGTGCTATTCAGGAGCAAATTTCCAATGTCTTCAGAAAAATATTACTGATGATGATAATAATAATGTAAATGCGTTATTTCTTAAGGGTGAGAGGGTTATGGTCAGCATATGTGAGTATCTCTCTAAGGAACATGTTAAAATAAAAATTTATTTTGGCTAGGCAAAAGAGGGTTTTCAAATAATTCCATACAAAATATTGTTAGCTATAGAGTACCTTTGTTTATCCTATGTTGTATGGTTCTGCATAATAAACGTTTTCAGGAAGATGATCACGGGATTTCTTCAAGACTGCAGAAAGGAGTAAGATCAGGAAGCCCTGCTTATAACGATGATGAACATGATTTTGATTAAGGTGGTGATGGACAGGAAGCAAGTATACTTATATGGGAAAGGGGTCCCAAAAATGGATCAAATAGCAAGAATTATAAGAGATTTACAATAGTGATTACACAAGTACACTTTTATAACCAAAGTAATATTACAATAGTATATTTAACAGGAATTACCGGTTTTGTAATAGGTTCAAGCCTTTGAATTATTTGAATTAAGTTATTACAAGGGTTATTAAATTATTATTTTCATGGTAAAGTTATAAATTAACACATATAAATGAACTACTCTCTTTCGTTATCATTAACTTTTATGGCACATGGCGGCTTAACACTTCTACAAAAATCTGATATGTTCACATGACTTTCTCTACATCTCTCTTAACAAATTATTTTTAAAAAGCTTATTCTTCTATCTACTTCATGCTAATTGAGATAAGCATTAGCAGAATTAGCATTAGCATAGATGGTCTTATTACTTGCTTTCTTGTAAGTAGAAAGGAAATGAGGGAATACATTAGGCTAAAGCTGGTTACCATATGGTTAAAATACATTTCTTTGCATTGCCAGGAGTTTACAAATTTCCATATGAGAAAAATTTAAAACTGAAATCAATAACAAGGAATTTCTCAAAAACGGTCAACTCCACCAAAAATGCATGATTCAACAAAATTCATGTGAATAAAGATGTCTTTAGAGGCTATTTCCAGAAACTTCAATGTACATTTCATTTGTCAATTAAATATCTTTATTATACAGCATTTTAATAAAAATCATTGGCCATTTTTGAGAAAATAAAAATTTTCTAATTTTTTCCATGTAAAGGGTAGTTGGGGATGGAGGGAATGTTCCTCAGAAGCTTTGTGTCACATCCTTGAAAGATACTAAACTTAGTAAATACCAAGTTTAGTATTTTACTAACTTTTTGTTTTTGAATTATCGTGTTCACACACGCATTCACGCACCCACGCACGCACAGAAACGCGAGCACACGTGTAGTTGGACCTTTTTCTTAAAATACTTTTTTGTATACAGGGGCCCTAAACCATGTATTTTCGGTGAAATTTCGGTATTGAATTTTTGGGTGGAGCGCAATACCTTCTCACCTACATACCATATACTATGTAAAGAAAGCAAAAATAGGGTTTTGCACTCTTGAACTCAGTGGAACTTTTATGGAAGCATTTCTATTTACAAGTAACTGGTCAAGTAATAGTTCAATGTTTTCAGAGGATTTGTTTCTCCTATCAGATACAAGAACTTTCTTTTCTACTGTCCTTTCTAAAGCATTTTTGTTTGTTTGTCTTTTTGTGCTTTTCCTATTGTTTATTTTCCTACATAACTAATTTTTTATTATAATCCAAATCAAGAACTTTTCCTAAATCTTCCGACCATTGAAATAGAATTCCTTTTCTAATTTTCTGGTGATTACAATTTCATTAAATAGTTTTTAAAATTATTTTTAAACTATTTAACATGTGAATCACAATTAAAATGTAATGTTTCCTTCTCCACTTTGACAGTATAAATTGATTCATAAATGCTGAAATAAGCCTTTCCATTCATAGAACAATACATTATTGAGCTGTTTACATACAGATAGTAATGGCATGTGAATGAGATGCAGGTAGCGCTTCTCACTTCAGAGGGGAAATTTTTATTCATACGAAATTAGCGAGACATGACTCAAGACTAGGTGCATCTCACATTTTCTGCTCTAGCAGTGTCTCATAAAGTGTGTCTCACTTTTGTTCATACTGCCCAAAATTTCAAAAGCCTCTCAAATGCCATCTGTTAGAATTAGAACTGCTTGGAGGTTATGTGAAGGGTTACCAATAGAATGTATAGAACCATTTTTTTCCTTACCAATAGAATGTATAGAACCATTTTAAGGAAAAAAATGGCATAATTCAATTTATGCTCTTTGCCCAGCCAATCCCTCAATTATGTAGTTGGCTAGAGCACTCCATTAGGACATTCTGGTGGGTGAGTTGGTATAATGTTGGTCATTGAATCCCACAGTACAAAGATTGCACCACTTTCTGAAATTTCCATTTTTTTAGTTTTTTAATTTTCTTGATTATCTCAAACAGGTACTCAATTTGAGCAGCACTAATATGCTAGTTTACATTTCTAAAGCCAAGACAATAAACCCTCCAGTGCAAATTACTTTAAAAAACTGTGAATATCTATGTAGCAATCAATATTAAATGCAATAATTGCTAAGGAACGTACTCAAATTAAAGCAATAAACAGTTAGGTTTGTTGAAAACATTTACATAATGTGTACTTTGAAACATAGTAACTGAACTACAATTTTAGTGATGGAATAAAAATACCTCAGCTATTGATAGAATTTGAACAGTAGTACTTCAATTTTATCCATATGTAGGTATTAGGCCGTTGTAACCAGTTTAGCTACCCCTATGAGACTGGGCTTCTGAAAATCTTGTCTGATGCCTACATGTGACTACTCTGAGAATCATGAATCGCTAAGATTGTGTTCATATTATAAAAGTGTAAACTTTATGTGCAAGGAAATAAATTGTTTCAACGGGATGCTTAACTGAGATCACATGGACTAACATCTAAGATAATCTAAGCTGCGAACTTCTAAGTTCATGTGTTACTGGCAAGCTTTTGCTGCTTGTGGTGAGGTTCACAATGCTCCTGCAATTTTTGACAGGGTGCAAGGTTCATTTCTTCATAGGTGAAATCTATGCAGGGATATTGCAGGTTGTCACATCCAACAATTCCTCTTGTGACCTGTTGAACTTTGTGCTTTGGATATTGTATCATATCTCGAAGTCTTTTTTGATTTGCCTTTCATGCAGAGTTGAAAAGGTAGAATGCACTTTCCTGAGTAGTACATAGTTCTTAATTAGTTTTAGGTAGGTGCTATTTTACTACAGAGGTAATTGCTCATTTTTATTTCATATAAAGTTAATTTGACTGATAAATTGTTTTGTAAATTGTGAATTGTGCCTACAATTTGTCAAAGTTTACAGTTCCTTTTTTCAAATACTTCATGCATAGACTGATACAGTGGCATGGAATTGCACTCTTTTTCAAATTCCTGAAATTTAGAATGAAATACTGACATCAAGGAATATAAATGCTAAAGATAGGCTTCACTTAATGAGTTCTCTAAAAATTTAATGAAAATCTAAGGTAGTTTAGACTGAGACAGAAAGTACTACTATAATGCATACATTTCAGATGGTCTTGCAATTGAAGGAAAGAGTGATAACTATCTTGTTTTACCATGGCATAACAATTCTAATTTATTTCAAATTCATGCTACAAGCTAAATTACAGCTCTTCTGTTATAACTGTACTAATTGAGAAATAATTGTACACTTTTAACACAATGCTTTCCATATCAATTGACAGAATATTGTGTAAGATTGAGTTGGACTGTCTGTTCCAACTACAGATTGCCATTCTGGTTTGCAATTGATACCCCCAAGTTGGCATTGTCTCCTGAAAAGCTACACATTTGCTTGGGATACCCAAGTTCTCCAGTGTACTTTAATAAAAGAGACACTAATTTTGGTAAGATTATTAGGAAGAATTTTATTTAAGTTTAGATTAAAAAACTTACTAGGCAAGACGTTTCATTAGGAACTGATTTTAAGCTCTGCAGTTTTGCTGTTATGCCGCTTGATTTACAGTGAAAATATTGTATGAGATTCTGAAACATTTTTACACTACCATGGTTACTTTTATCAGAGGACACACCAAAACCAGAAACTCTTTTCATACACTCAGCAGTGACTTTTCTTGCATGTGTTGCAATAACTATAGTTATAATACTTTCAGTTTTTGTTCGTGCAGAAGTAAGTTTCTTGGTCACATTTGAATCATACAGTTCTTGATTCACTTTTGGAGTAAAGTCCACTGATCTAAAACTAAAATAATACCCAATAGTGTGAAAAGCAAATGTTCTCTCTTCAGCCAGCTTGTGATGCACAAGGGGAGATTTTGCTGATGGAACATCTACCAATGTGTGTGTTGAATTACAACTTTGCAGGTTCATTTTGTATTTTTGCACAGCAATGTAGTGATCCAAATCATGACAGCGTATTTATAACACAAAAATAATCAAAATAAATCAGTTCTGAAAAACTCTGAGTTTAACAGATAATTACCAGGTTTTCATAACACTTTGAATGGTTACTGTTTTGAAATCTCTATAAAAATGAAGGTTCAAAATATTTTTAGTTTTAACTTGCCTAAAAGTTGAATTATTTTCAAAATATTTTGAGTTGCATGAAAACGTTGCAAGTTTTCAAAATGTTTTAATATGCTAAGTATATGAAGATAGTCTTTTGCCATGAAGTGTTTCATATTATTTAATTTAACAAGATGCACATAATTTGGTTCAAATTGAGATTGTCTTATATTTCTCTGTTAATAAAATAATCAAGTGCCTAAATGATGACAAAGTAACAATATGCTAGCATATTAATTTCATGTTGTTAATCAAGATAAGCACTCTCACAATTTTTTCCATATTCAATTTATTATTTTCTCTGCACGTACACTGTACATAATACATACAGAAGTTATGTATTACACCCAAAAATTTGATATAGAGATTTTACCGGAAATGCATATTTTGAGACCTCTGAATTTAAAAAAAAAAAATTTAGAAAAATGGCCATGTGTGTGCGTTCATGCAGCATAGCTCAAAAATGAAGAGACAGTTAAATGCCAAACTTGGTATTTAAGTTTGGTATTTTCCAAGAATGCGACATGAAGATTTTCAAGAAAATCGCCCTACCCCAAACTACCCTTTACGTGGGACATTTTTCGAAAATTTTGATTTTCTCAAAAATGGCTAATGCTTTTGATTAAAATACCTTATGTTTAAGATATTTTTATGACAAACCTGTATCTTGAATTTTCTGGGATTAGCCTCTGAAGACCTCTTCATTCTGGATTACTTTTGTATAACTGGCAAACTGTAGGAGATATGCAAAAATTTACTATACAAAAAATGTAGATCTCATTAAAATACACAGTTTATGTCAAATACATTTTTTTTGTAGAGTTAGCTGTTTTCAAGATATTCCGGATTATTGGTTTCAATTTTAGCCACTTAAACTTTTCACAAGTGATTTAAGAGGGATATCAGGTGTTGCCTGATTGTACTCAGTGTAATGGTGGTCTATTGGGACTGTTGCTAAGGTGAGAAATTTCTACTTTATATTTGCAATATATTTTTATTTGCAATATATTTTTATTTGCAATAAAAACCAAGAAAGAAAAGCAAACTGGTGCAATTGTTGACTCTAGAATGTGGCAAGAGGGAACATGTACATGCTACCGGCCTCTGAAGATCCACTTTATGTTGACCCTTTGCCACTGTGGCATTGCAGCTACCCTGAAA
Source organism: Hymenopus coronatus (assembly GCA_030762935.1). Lineage (NCBI taxonomy): Eukaryota > Metazoa > Arthropoda > Insecta > Mantodea > Hymenopodidae > Hymenopus > Hymenopus coronatus. The sequence continues at coordinate 121,328,910 of CM060895.1, forward strand.
AAATACTTCATTGGTCCCACACCAGTTGATTTGGGTGACATTATTTGGAATATAAAAGTTCAGGTAAGTTGGGATTTGAGTTGTTGATGGGAATCCAGCTGTCCTGCTGTAAACCACTGTTGATACATATTCTCTTCCTGCCTATTGCATATTTCACACAGTTCATACATACTCTCTTCATTTGATTTCATGGTGGAGACCTTGAATGACTGTAGTTATTATGTGGCATAGCTTTTAGTAATTAATGCTATCTGGAATCATAGACTACATTCTGAAAGCTTTTTCACATACTAATCAGTAGGTGGCTGGCTGAAAATTGTGGTTAACACATTGGGTAGCACAATTGATTGATAATAGCTGACTCTTGTTTGAATGCAAATGTGATATTTTGATTTGAAATTTCATTACTATGTTCAGTAATATTGAGTGATGAACTACAATGGACAGTTTTGTGCAGTAATTGAATTTTGGCATTCTTCAGTCAGCATTACATTTATTTAATCAAATTACATGTGTCAGTTCAGGAATAAATTAATTGATACACCCAAGTTTGGAAATTGTGTAAGCATATATGAGACAGTAAGAATATATGAGAGTCCCATGTTAATTTCAAATTAGTTTGCGTGCCTGACATATGAACCACTGTTATTCACAATAACTTCAATGAAAAACCAGATAGTCTGTGGAATTTGTGTTGTCAACCTTGCCAAAATTATAAAAAGAGAAACATTTTGCTTTTAGCAGTGTAACAATATTGTTTTGCAACTATTAGTATTACTCTGACTTTTTTTCAGTATTGAGTTTTAAATCACTGCAGCAAGCATAGTTGGATTACTCTAATGTCTAATTTAATGCTTCAGTCACGTTATAAAGTGTGATCAGTTTGTTTTTTGTCTGCAAGTGCCAGTTTACACTTACTGTGCAGAACTGGACAAGCTAGAACAATCTATAATTTCATCCATAATGGGCTTTCTAAGCTTTGACTAACAAATTTGCATCTGACAAACTGCATAAAGGATGTTGCAATTTGAAGTTATAAGGACACAATGCTCTATTTCTGGAGTTCTATGTTTGGAGCTATAGATGTTAAGAAAACATTGTATTGTTTCGTTTAAATAGTTATGCTTCTTTGTGTGATAAATATGAAATTTATATGTGTTTAGTTATGTAACATATGCCTTGCTTGCTCCAAAAAATCCAAAGAACACCTCAAGACAGTAAAGCATTATTATTTACATTCCCTAAAATTGCTATGCTAATTCCACCTTAACTATTAATATTCTTTGAATAAATAAATACCATTAATACAGCAACACACTGAAGAACAATTTTGGAGAGTGGCATTGTTTATTCAGATGAATGCAAAGAAAAAAAAAATCCAAAATGTTCCAGAGGTGGAGATCCAATTCTTTATCAACACTTATTGAATGCAAAGAAAAAAAAAATCCAAAATGTTCCAGAGGTGGAGATCCAATTCTTTATCAACACTTATTTTGATTTTTTGGTTATATATTTTATATTTTAATTCACCCCACCCTTTTTAGCTAACTTTGAATATGATTTAAAGAAAATTATTGCTTTATCTACTCTAAAACAATTAGGTTTAATTAATAAATTGCACGAAGAATTTAAACTTTTAATTGGGAAAAAAAATTAATAAAAGGATCCACTTTCATTTTTATTTCCATTTTTTCTATTATTTTATTTAACAACTTCATAGGCTTATTCCCATATATCTTTACTACATGCAGGTCCTGCAGTAGATTTCAACATTATTTTCTTAAGAAAAAGACTTCTGAAACAATAAAGTGGATTATTCCTCATTGTAATCCCATTATTACCTCTGTTGTATGTCATCCTTGATAAGTTCTTTCTCGCACAACATTTTGTCATCATTGAAATCACACAATTTTCTCTATCAGTTTTGCAAATAAATATTCTTACAAAAGATTATTATCTTTTATCTACATAATACTAATTAAGATAAACATTACCAGAAATGGTCTTATTACTTAGTTCCATTAAGTAGAAGGGAAATGCAGGAATATAGGCTAAAGCAGCAGTCACTTATTTCAAAAGCTGTCTCATATGATTGTTATTGAAATTTGGTTCTGTTTCCATGGCCCTGAAAGAGATGAGGACTTCTCATTTGGGAAAATTTTTTTTTTAAGTATTTTAAAATTGAAACCAATAAAAGGGAATATCTCTGAAATGTCAGGTCTACAAAAAATTGTAATGACATAATTGTGTGTATTAATGAGATCTTCATTTTTGTTGAAGTTTTTATCAATTACAGTTTTCCAATTACACAAAAGTCATTCAGAATAAAACTCAGAATGAAGAGGACTTCAGGGGCTATTCCTAAGAAATTGAGGATCTACATTTAATTTGTCTTGTAAACATCTTAATATGTAAACATCTTAATATATAAAATAAGAACTATAGCTTTCCTGGCGACGTGTTAATTCAAAATCTTCTCAGGCTTCTAGCCAGGTGTTATTACCTGGCTAGAAGCCCGAGAAGATTTTGAATCTTAATATATGGCTGTTATTCAAAATCGTTACTAGAACAGTTTTTTTTTTTTTAGAAAATCAAACATTTTAAAAGATATTCCATATATAGGGTAGTTTGGGATGAGTGAATTTTCTTGAAAATCTTTGTGTCTTATCCATGGAAAACATTCTATCCACACATGTAGGCACGAATGCACACACATACGCACATGGGCCTATTTCTAAAATTCACAATTTTATTCGAGGGTCCTCAAAACATGTATTTCTGGTGAAATATTGATATCAAATTTTGACCCCCCAGGGGCCTACTACGGTAGGTACGGGTTAGGCGCACCCGGGGTCCCGAGCCACCTTGACTCCCTCTGTGGGCAACCTCAGAGTGGTGAGGGAGTCAGTAGGTCAAAATGCCCACCCACGTGTAGGCCGTGCGTGGAGACCCGTGTCGGTGAAAAGGAATATCCTGGTTGGTTGAGGGTTGCGTACCTGAGCCTGGGCTTCTGTCTTTCAGTAACTGGGGAGGGTGCGCAGCCTAATACACCGCTTTGGTTTCTGATTTGCCTAAACGGGAGGCTAGGGACTAACCCACCCCTAGTCAATCGGCCAGGACTAGGTATTACACCGAACTCCAGGGTGAGTGGGACGGCGAGCCCGCTATATCCCCTGTGTAGCCCTGTCACCCCAGTGGGGTGACCCCTCGTTGGGCTCCGTGGTGGGTGGGGAGCACTGGGGGATGAATTTATACCATATTTTCCATGGCACCAAAACTAAAACCCCTTAATGTTAATAAAGACGTTGGAAAGGAAGTAGTCGAGTCATGTGGTCCTCGCTACTTGGTTATTCATAGGACAGAGGAAGGTAAGAAATTCCTTACGGTGAGCCCTTTTACTATCCAAAAGGGTCTCGATTGCATTGCTGGTCCGGTTAAATCCTGCGTTCGAGCTCGCAATAGTACACTTCTTGTCGAAGCCAACTCCGCCTCGCAAGCTGCAAGGATACTTAAAGCCACCATGTTAGCCAGCTATCCAGTGAAGGTCGAGGTGCACAAGTCGCTGAACTCCTCCCGCGGTGTAGTAACAACCCGCGCGTTGGACGGTTTGTCCATAGAGGAGATCCAAGAAAATCTTGCGACTCAGGGTGTCTCAGCTGTTTATCGGGTACAACGTAAGATCAACGGTGAATTCCTGCCTACTCGTACCCTGTTTCTTACTTTTGATCGGGTTCATCTGCCTCAAAAGATTAGAGCAGGGTATGAAGCCATCGAAGTTAGGCCTTATATACCCAGTCCGCTGAGGTGCTTTAAATGCCAACGTTTTGGTCACACTAGTGAGTTGTGTACCGGCAAGTCCATCTGCGTCCACTGCGGTGACATCTCCCACGATGGGGCTTGTGCTTCAGCTCCATCGTGTGTGAACTGTAACGGGGAACACCCATCTAGTTCCCGAGACTGCCCCCGTTTTGCAGAGGAACGAGCGATCCAGGAGATACGGGTGAAAGAGGTGTCCTTCTTGGAAGCCCGGAAGCTCCTGCGACTCCGCCAACCCTCTGCCCCGAGGTCCGGTACCTATAGCTCAGTTGCAGCTAAACCGGTACCGCGTCGGGAAATCGCAACACAGACCGGCGATATGAACGGGGCTACAATTGCGGAAAAGGTTATTTTAGCCCAAGCGCTGCCAAAGCCTTCGGCACCTACACCCAAGTTGGTATCAACATCTGCCAAATCCGCCAGCTTACAGAATAGTCCAGCACACTTGTCACCAAAAGCCTCGACCTCGGGAACTAAAGCTGGTAAATTCACGACGTCTTCTGCCCCGGAAAAACAGTTTAAGACCAAGTATGTACGACAAGACTTCTTGAAAGAGAATGTGCAATCTATTACCAAGTCATCTAAGGGTAAGAAAAGTACACGCAACTCCACACGTGCATCCTCCTCTGAAGGGTCATCTGGGGAGGAGGGCGTGAATCGGCGACGGCCGTCTTCGCCGATCAGCACATCCAATCGGTTCGAACTACTCGGACCGAAATTTGCTCTTGAAAAAGGGACCTCCCTTGTGGAGGAGATGGACCAGGAGGATTCTGCCGCCACTGCCAGAGGGACAGTGCGGAAACGGCAGGATCGTGCTCCTGAAAATAGTACTAGCCCAACGCCTAAGAAGAACAAATTGAACCGACCAGCTAATCCCAATCTGCAGAAGCGTCTTTCGATTTGAAACTTATCCCATAATATACTCAATGGCTATCCTCCATTGGAACATACGCGGAATTCGACCACATCGACCAGAGCTTGACTTGTTGCTACGCCAACATGAACCCTTGGCTGTATGCTTACAAGAGACGAAGCTCCGTCCACAGGACACCGTTACCATCAGGCAGTACTCCTCCGTACGATGTGATTTATCCCCGGAGGACGGTGTCCCGGCACATGGGGGCACTATGATGCTTATTCGAGATGATATTTTTGCCAACTCCGTACCCATACAATCTGCAATCCAGTCCGTTGCTGTCAGCATTAAGCTACCCTCCGCTTCATTCACCATTTGCAGTATCTATTTGCCTCCATCTGCGGACCTCTCGCATAGCGACTTGGAACACCTCATTTCGCAGTTGCCACCACCCTTTTTATTGGTAGGCGACGTGAATGCCCATCACCCTCTTTGGGGCTCTCCTCGGGCTTGTGCGAGAGGTACGCTATTTAAAGACTTCTTGGATAGTCAGAATCTTGCTCTCTTGAACACCGGAGAGCCCACCTTTTTATCTGACGCATTTCATAGTTTTTCACACATTGACATTGCAATTTGTTCCCCTCAGCTAGCAGTCACCTTATGCTGGAATATCATCTCGGATTTGCATTCTAGTGACCACTTTCCTTGTCGTATTAGTGTCTTGACACCCGTTGTATGTTCCACCCGTTTACCTAGTTGGCGCCTAGACCACGCCAGCTGGGAACTGTACTCCCACTTGGCTGAATTTAGCTACGAAGAGCACGACTCTGTGAACCACTTGGTCGAACATCTCACAGGGACCATTCTTTCTGCTGCTGAGCAATCCATTCCGCGTTCGACTGGCTACAGCCGTCGATTTCCGGTACCTTGGTGGACCGATGACTGTCGGGATGCTATTCGCGCTCGCAGACGAGCTCTACGGGTTTTCCAGCGTTTTGCTACACTGGATAACCTGATACACTATAAACGGATGCGTGCACATTCTAGGCGGGTTATTAAGGATAGCAAAAAGATGTCATGGAATAAATTCGTGGGTTCCTTTAATCGACATACACCTTCCTCTGTTATATGGGATAAGTTAAGACGTGTGGCTGGGAAACCGAACCATATGCCCATCGCCGGTCTCAAAACACCTACCGGAGCTGTTGTTGATACATTTGACGTGGCGAATACTTTAGGCAGTGCTTTCTCTCAGGTGTCTAGCTCAGGGAATTATTCCCCTGAGTTTCTTACAGTTAAGAATCGGGTGGAATCTCAAGAATTCTCGTTTCTTTCTGGCAACCTTGAGGATTATAATCGCCTTTTCACCCTGGCAGAGCTAGACAATGCACTCTCCTCTTCACGACACTCAGCACCAGGTCCAGATGGTATCCACGTCCAAATGTTGCAACATCTCTCTCCTGATGGCAAAGATTTCCTACTCGAGGTCTATAATCGTGTCTGGGTTGATGGCATTTTTCCAGACAAGTGGCGGGAGGCCACCATCATACCCATTCTTAAACCTGGAAAGGACCGCCATCTTCCTTCCAGTTACCGTCCTATTTCCCTCACCAGTTGCGTGTGCAAGGTGATGGAACGCATGATCAATGGACGGTTGGTGTGGTGGCTGGAATCCCACAATCTTCTGACGAACATCCAGTGTGGCTTTCGACGACGACGTTCAACTGCTGACCACCTTGTATCTCTGTCAACTCAGATTATGGACGGGTTTCTTAAGAACAGCCCCACAGTTGGGATATTTTTTGACCTCGAGAAGGCCTACGACACGCGTTGGCGGGCGGGAATATTGCGTTCTCTGCACAACTGGGACATACGTGGACGCCTACCGTTGGTCATTCAGGAGTTTATGCGGGACCGCGTTTTTCGAGTGAGGGTGGGCTCGGTTTTTTCTAACCATTTTATTCAAGAGAACGGAGTGCCGCAGGGCTCGGTACTCAGCGTGACTCTATTTGTTATTGCGATAAATTCCATATCACTATGTGTGCCTCAAGGTGTCTCTTCCTGTTTATTCGTGGACGACTTTGCCATCTTCTGTACTTCTCAGCGTACACCGTTTTTAGAACGCCGACTCCAGCGGTGTTTGGACAATCTCTATGCTTGGAGCTCGAAATACGGTTTTCGTTTCTCCGCTGAGAAGACAGTCTGCGTTAACTTCTGGCGCCGTAAGTGGCAAATGCCGCCGTCTCTTCGACTTGGGCCAGATTTACTTCCTTTCGCAGATGAGGCGAGATTCCTCGGTTTGATCTTCGATCGGAAACTATGTTGGGCACCACAAATAGCACAGCTTAGAGCACGATGTGACCGTTCTCTAAATCTTTTACGGATACTAAGTGGCAAATCTTGGGGTGCGGATCGGACGGCATTGCTCCGTCTTTATCGTGCTGTGATTCGTTCGAAGTTGGACTATGGCAGCATTGTGTATTCTTCAGCTCGACCTTCAGTGCTCAGAAGGTTAGACACAGTCCATAACCAGGGCATCCGTGTGGCCGTTGGAGCTTTTCCAACGAGCCCAGTTGAAAGCCTCTACGCCGAATCGGGAGAACCTCCTCTGCGTTGTCGGCGTGATGTCCTGCTTGCTAATTATGGCTGTGGGCTGAAGTGTATGCCTGGGCATCCAACTTATCACGCGTTTTTCTCCCCTGAGCTGCACGAGCGATACTGCCTCCGCTCTCTGAGCCCCAGGCCAGCAGGTTTTCGTTTCCGTGAGCTTCAACGCCAGCACCATGTTGACATTCCTCGGCTGTTATCTAAGGGAGAGAGTATACACCCCCCTTGGTTACGCGCTACCTCCCATGTCGATCTCGGGATGACGCTCTACGGGAAATCTGTTACGCCTCTTGATAGTATTCGTCGTTGTTTTTTAGAATTTTTATCCAAATACAGTGGCCGTATTTGTATTTACACCGATGGTAGTAAGAGCCCCGACGGTGTTGGATGTGCCTTTGTCACTGGCACCGCAACTTCTACTTACGGTTTGCCTAGTTGCACATCTATATATTCTGCCGAGCTATATGCTATTTATCAAGCCCTTCTGTATATTCGACGTCGAAAATTAGGTGACTGCCTTATTCTTAGTGATTCCCTTAGTGCCCTTCAGAGCATTCGTGAGCTGTACAATTACCATCCTTTGGTGCAGCGCATCCAGGACGTTCTCCACATTTTGCACGCTTCTGGTTTTAATGTGGAGTGCGCATGGATTCCTGGACACGTTGGCTTGCCGGGGAATGACACGGCGGATTTGGCAGCGAAATCGGCAGTCACAGCGCCCAATGTTACGATTACCCATTCAACAGCAGAAGATTTTAGAGTGGCTGTACGGAGAGCCGTTTTTTCGACTTGGCATGCGGAGTGGTCGGCTCTCCGTGGTAATAAGCTGCGAGAGGTGAAGGACCTCCCTGTCAACTGGGTAACCTCCTCTCGTTTATTCCGCCGGGAGGAGGTAGTACTAGCTCGGCTAAGAATTGGCCACTGTATTTTTACTCACAGTTACCTTTTTAAACGTGAACCTGCTCCTGTTTGTGCGCTCTGTGGGGAGGCACAGACAGTTCGTCATGTGTTGCTGGAGTGTGGTCACCTGGCACACATTCGGTCATCTATGGGCATGCCGGCCTCTCTTGCTGAGGTCCTGGCAGATGACCCAAGAGCAGTGGACAGGGTTTTTAAATTTTTAGCAAAACTTTCTTTTACCTTGACGTTTTAGTGTGATAGCAGTTTTTTCTTTAAACTCTTTTAATTTTAATGTGTAGATTTTAGATGGAGTTTTATATCCAGCTCTGTCTAGAGGGCTGGACCGTTCTGTTACTTCCGTTTCAACTGTGTTAGCTCTTTTACTTGTGTTTTTTCCTTTTTTTTTTTTTTTTTTTTTTTTTTTGTATTTTTCTTACTGCCTATTGCCAAGTTTTAATCATAAGGGCGCTTATGACCTCGGCAGTTGAGCGCCCTTAAACACCATTATCATCATCAAATTTTGAGGGGGAAAACAATACCTTCTCTATCTACAATGCACATTATATTTATATGCTAGAGAAAGTAAAAAGGAAAGAGATTTTCAGAAAACACAGTATATTATTTATTATTTGATCTTATTGTTACTATATATTTTTACCTGATTGAAATGAAAGCAATTAGAATTACGATGCAAGTGCTCCAATGGTAGCTTCTGAAGTGTTGCAGCATGATTTCAAATTTTACACTGAAATGAGCCCCACTCTTGGTTGTACCTCTTATGCTACGAGATCATTGCAAAATGCCAAGACAAAAGGCTTTTTTCAGTTCACACATTAGAAGTTATTAACATTCACCTAAGTCCTAAGAGGTCAATATGAAAATTGGCACAATACACACAAATAGTTGTTGCCAGCATATTGTACTATATGCACCCTTTTTCTTAAGTGCTAGTTATATAGGGAAGTGAGGGCTGGAAAGAAAAAGAGAGAGGCTACCTACTCACCTGCCTCTCTCTCACCAGTGTTGTTAACCAAAGAAAACTTCTTTTTTGGAGGCCATTGCCATTATTGTGAATAGAATATCTAAGTTGCCGTGAACTATAATTGGTGAGAAATTATCTTGTGATTGACATTCCTGCTGCACATGACTGTTTCAGTACTATGTTGCCATACTTACTCGCTGTCCATCTGTAGTGACACATTTCCATTGTTTCCTCTAAAATGCCTTTTTTCCATGAATTTTCTATCACACTTCTTATATGTTGAACTACTTTTCCCCATTCTACACTAGTTAACTAATCTATTCCTTTCAACTTTGGGTCCTGTTTTTCACAAAACTTAAAAGTTTTATTATTTCAGCTAAAGTTACCTCAACTAATTTATCATGGCTATAAGACATTTTCAAACCACAGTACCACTTGTGGTGGTTCTAGGAGAAAACGAGCAATGTCTGTGATATATAAAAAGTAGTAGCGATGATAAATGTAAATCCTTGCAGAAACTCTGTGTATGACACAGCCAAACCATTCACAGAATTAAATCAGATCCATCATGCATGAGAACGTGTGTATAAATTTCCACTGAACCTATAGGTATTGCAAAGCAGATGACATGATATCTCTGACAGTTATGCATTCCTACTCTATAATTGGTCAGCAACCTGATGAGCCCCTACCAGCAGACGACACACCCCACAAGTGTCAATCACAAGGAAATTTCTCACTGACCATAGCTGGATTATTAAACAAAACACAATGCACATACATGTGCCTGAACTGTGGGATCTATAGACAAATGAAACCTTAGCATACCTATTGATTTACTAAGATATCAGGGTTGCATAGCTTACTTCATTTCTCAATGTTATCACTGTGCTCTGCTTCTGACATTGCGTGAAGACTAAGGTGTTGAGCACCCAAGAAAAATGTGCGCAAAGTTCTGTATGGTATAGTAAGAACATAGGAATTGAGAATTTTAAACTAGTTGCTTCCAACATAGAGTCCTAGAATATACTAATGAAAGTGGATAGCTTTATTTACACTTCTGCAATTTTGTATTAAATTGATTGTTAATTATGCATGTAGATTGAGAAATTTTAGGAAAAGTGGGATTAAAGCTTAATTTATTGTATATATTGTATATGGCAGCTACATGAATAGCTAACTGTATATATCTTTGCATATAATCTGCAGTAATTTCACTTAAAAAGCAAAGTATTTTTAGCTAGCATCTTCATATATAATTTTGTCGCCCTCCATAGTGTAATAGTTACCATGCTAACTTCATATACCCAAGGTCGTGGGTTCAAACCCGGCGGAGGATGATGGATTTTTTCATGTGTAAAAATCCTCAGCATGTCTTCCTTTAGAAAGGAAGTAAAGCCATTGGTCCTGTATCATAGATATACAGCATGTAAAAGAACCTCAAGCCTGATAAAAGAGGCCTCTGAGCAAAATTAAGTGATCTTTCACACTCAGCATAGAATGGGATGCTGAGAATCACAGCAGTTAAAAAGTGTCCGTAAATAAAACTCCATTTATTTATTTATTTTGATTTAATCACTGATAACATTAGCAGTTATGTGCACTACTGCTACAATGACTATTTTAGGTGACTCTTTAATACTATAAATCTAGTGTAGGAATTTGCTTTTGCTTCTTGTCTATTTTAATAGCTTTGTGCAAAAATATTTTCAGTTGTTACAGTGGATTATTGGCCTTCATTTTTCTATTGTAGTCGGTATCACAGAACAGCAGAGAATTAGAAAAAAGCCTACAAATTGAAATTTCCTAAGTCTTCTTAATAGAATGTATTGTAATTTTTGGCATGTGTGTGTATAAATATATATATATATATATTATTAAGTAACTATTATATTATGAGTACATTTTTTACTTAAGCCTACCTAACTAAAAAAATTATTCACAAAAACACAATTTATTCCAATGAATAAAAACTGTCCTAAAAAGAAAAAGAAATTATAATATAAGAAACAATTGGTATTATCATCATCTTTGTAATGCCACATTCTATTGATTTATACACTTTGCTGTATTTGCTTAGGTTCAGTTTGAAAATTATGAAATGCTGAACAACTTGAAGCAGTTAAAACCTGATACAGTAAACTTATGGTTTGATTCCTGCAAATAGTGAGTTCAAAATTTTGAATCCACAATTGCTTAGGAAAGTTCTGTTTTGTAATCTTGATTTTGCTTAGTTTCCAGTCTCTAGCAAATTTTAAATTCTCTTTCGTTGAAGCCTTCAAGTAGCAGTTTGAGCAGATTTTTTTTAAACAATTTATATATATGCATTTTACTTGACTGTATGTAGTAAGGGATTCTATTTAGAAATTCAATGTCTATATTTCACTGAAAATATAGGTTGTGATGTCCCCTGACCCAAAAATAGCATTTTATAAAAATACGAGAGAGAGAGAGAGAGAGAGAGAGGGAGAGGGAGGTATTTCCACCCAAACTACCCTTTAAAGGGATGGTGCATTTGTAGCAAAACCTCACTAAACATTACCAGAAACTGTAAGAACAGTGTAAAAATGCAGGGGTTGGTTACCTGGTTAATGGAATAAGTGCCACTAGAGGGCAACAGTAGTATACTATTTTCCTTTACCGCTGTACAATGAATCTATGTTTTTAATGTGATAAATGTGAAATGAACAATGCTGAATCTATATAGGTATACTAAATGTGACAATTATATAAATGTCATTTAAATTAATGCATTGAAATTTATAGAAAAGAAACAAAAATGTGTCCCTTTCATGTACAATGTATCTTATTGTTGCCCACTTGCTTTAAAAAAACTAAATTATAATGTATTCTCATTATTCATTAATTTCTCTTGGAAGCTGAAATTGGCAAAGTGATGGGTCTTGGATAGTATACTTTAAAGGCTAATCTACCTATTGCAGAATTGTGGTTATCATTTTCTGTTATCAGCATTCATGCATTAAAACATTATTGGTGTGGGTAGTGTGGTGGTAGCGTGTCTGTCAACAGGTTGTGAGTTCGAATGTCGCTTAGGGTGAGTTACCCAGATTAGGTTTTTTTTCGGGGTTTTCTCTTATCCTGAGAAGACGAATGTCGATTAACTTAAAGCTCCATGGACCCCTTGATCATTTGAGCATCATTTCACCAATTTCATTCATCGTCTGATATGACCGGTTACCAGGACGTTAAAAATTATTGGTGAGAGATCTGACATAGAAGGGTAGCTGAAAATGGCAGAAAAGTGATAGTACAAAATTTAAGGTTAACCCACCAATTACAGAATTATGGTTATTAATTAATTTAAGGGTATGTGGTACATAAACTAGCTAAAGGTGATTTCATCAAAATATGAAGATAACCAAAAATATATTTGTAGCACAGTTAATACATTTTGGGTTAAATGTAGGTTTGCACATTTATACATTTTCTCACCTGCTGAAAATGGTAGAAAAGTGATGGGACCCAGATAATACATTGTTTAAGGTTAACCTACCAATTTCAGAATTGTGGTTTAGATTTACTATTTGATACTGTGTGGTATATGAACTGGCTAAAGTTGATTTCATCAGAATATGAAGATACCCACCTCATTATCATACTGGCATTGCACAGCTGTTAATACATTTGGCTAACTAACACTTTGGGTTTAATGGAGATTTGCACATTTATGCATTTTTTATCTTCCTATGATGGGTATAATTGACAAAAACTGTATACACAGTTCCTAACTCCAAATACTGTACTAAATGGTATTTGCTAATGCATAACATTACGTATTTCACCATTTCCCCAACTTCCTATGGTTACGCTCCCTAATGCAGATAATTGCGTGTTGTAGCATATGTTTTACGCAGCTGTTGCCTGTCTGATGTTTCACAGCAAATGATACTAGACAGTTTTCACCTGAATAATACTGTATGTGTATGATGTTTTCATGACAAATGGGATGTATAGCTTGCATTTTCTGAGCCTCTGAGGTCTTCATTCTAAATGTGAATTAGCATATTTGTAAACTGTAAGAGAAAAATTCAGTTCAACAATGTAGATCACATAATTTTTTTTCTTTTCCCTTCCTTCCTTAAGTTAATCATTACTGAGATATTACTTGTTATTGGTTTTAACCATCTAAAACTTATCCTGCAAGGTAATATGCATTAAAACTATATATGTAAATGTTTATCTCAATATAAATTAGATAAGAGGAATAAGCTTTTGTAAGAATACTTTGTTGAAGAGAAAGTCGTATTAATGTGATACATCAGCTATTTTTATTATGAAATTATGTTACATACTGCCATACTTGAACCTTCAACCTTGGAAGCAGATTCTTAGGCAAGATCTGTTTTCCACAGAAGAGCCAAAGGAAAAATATGATTAATAGTCACATGAAGTTCACTACAGTATGTGTTTATCCAAACCTTTTTTGTATAACCTGGCTGCAATGACATATTCTTCTGTGCCCAGATTTCTTCCCCTTAATGGCTAATGTACACCTTTGAATGGTAAAGCATGACAAACAAACAATGCAAAGACTATTGTCTGACAATAACACCCTGGCTTCTGAAGTATTGTAACTCAAAAAGGCCTGATTTTTCATATGCAAGCATTTTATTATAATTGTATTGTATTTATTTTCATTCTTAGAAACATGATACATGTTATAGGACATGTTAATTTAAGATACAAGAAAAAACAAAATTATTCCAAGATGCATACAAGATTAAAATACAGAAATATAAGATTTAGCAAATTTTAAATATAAAAGGAAAGAATATGCAGAATTGTTTCATAAAGACAATTTTTACAAATTGTACAATTTACACCTGTTCCTGATGTATAAATTCATCTACACTATAAAAGCTATTATCCATTAAGAAAACTTTTTTGAATTTTAGCTGGGATTCAATGTTCTTTATACAGGGTTACTACAAAAGAAATAGACAACTTCAACTGCCTGTAAAACAAAAACTATTAGAGATAGCAACCTAATTATTCTGGAGGTATGTTGAGAAACTCTCAAAGTTTCGTTTGTTACTATTGGTAACGCTGTAGTGTTTTGTTTGTTGTTGCAGAAGCTGAAATGTCTATTTCTTTTGTAGTAACCCTGTATATTGGGGGAGTTTTGTATAAATGTAGACCAGCATATGTGAAGCTATTTTCATATGGTTTGGTTTTATGTGAATTTACAGATAAATTTTTCTTTGCTCTGGTGTTAAGTGTATGAACTTCAGCATTTGTTTTGAAGGATTTTAAGCTTTCTTTTGTATAGTTTAGTAAAGGTAAAGGTAAAATTTAAAATGTTTTAAAATATGGTTTACAGCTAGTTTTGTTTGAGACATTAGCTATAATTCTTATCACTTTCTTTTGCATCCTGAAGACCTTAATACTGTTTTTAGAATTTCCCCAAGAGATAAATCTGTATACTAGTAGACTATGAAAGTATGCAAAATAAACTACTCTAAGAATATGCAGACTGGACATAAATTTGACTGACCTGGCTAAGAAGCATAGCTTACTAAGTCTTTCAATCAGGCTGTTTATATGCATTTCCTAACTTAAATTTTCATCTAGTAACAAACCCAAGAATTTATTAGATTTTACGTGCTTTATTTCATCTTGGCCTGGTTTAATTTTTGGACACACAACATTTTTATTAAGTTTATTATGGAAGCTTATAGCTGCTGTTTTTTCTTTACTTGGCAGTAATAAGTTTGCACTAAACCATTTTTGAATATGCTCTAGAGCATTACATATTTGATGATTAATATTATTCTCATTTGCCCCCGTTATAAAGATGCTTGTATCATCTGCAAAAGTGTACATTCACATTTATGACTATTTACATTATCAGCTAGGTCATTTATATACAATATAAATAATAATGGCCCAAGGACAGATTCTTGAGGTATGCTATATTTTATATTTTTAAAACCAGAGAGATCTTTTTTAATTTCATTGGTTTTACTGTCAAAATGTTTAATTTCTACAGATAGTTTCCTATTTTAGAGATATGATTTAAACCAGTTAAAAGCTAATCCTCTCACACCATATACAGATAATTTCTCAAGTAAAAGCAAATGATCCACTATGTCGAACTCTTTTGTTAGATCTAGGAATAGACCTAATCCTAATTGTTTATTATATAATGCATCATACATGTGTTCAACAAAGTGTATTAGTGCAGAATTAATTGATTTCTTTTTCCTAAAGCCATTTTGATTTTCGTTTATTATTTTGAATCTATCCAGGAATTTTAATAATCTGGTATACATTATTCGTTCAAATGTTTTTGCAAAAGTGGATATTACCCATATTGGTCTGAAATTTTCAACTTCATTCTTACTACCTTTCTTGTAGATAGGTTTCACCTTTGCTTCTTTTTGTTTCTCAGGGAATAGTCCACTTGTTAGTGAAAGATTTGTTAAATAGCACAGCAGTTCAATTAGAAATGAGGCACATTTTTTTACAACATAATTTGAGAGTCCATCAATCCCTACCGATTTTTTGTTTTTTATTGTAAGATGTAACAAATTAATATGAGACCAAATAAGAAACACTGAAGTTAGGAGAAGAAAGCAAGTGAAGGATACAGTGACCTTAACACAAGTAGTGAAATGAAAATGGACAGGCCACACTGTAAGACTCAACCATAATGTTGGATAAACATAGCAACGTATGGGGCCCAAGAGGAGGAGATGGGTGGGCAAAATGAAGAGGCACTAGCAACATCTGGATCAGGATTATGAGGAACTGCAATGCTTGGAAGGCTTAGGAACAAATGTACAGGAACTCACTCAGTGTGACGGTGGGGCAAGGAAGAAGAGACATACTGGAATGGGACAGTGAAAGTAAGAACGAATGCTGAAGTGTAAAAGTGTTCAGTTTAAATATCTAGATTAAGACAAATGAACTAAGACACAAAGGAAAGCGATATCCACATTCATAGTTCAAATGTGGGAGGACCCCATTCAAGCTACCCTCCTCTTGGAGAGGCCATTGCCCTATTGAAGTTAAAGGCTGCTGCTGCTGTTATTATTTTTATTATTATTGTTATTATTTATTGTTACTATTATTATTATTTATTGTTATTATTATTATTTTATTATTATTATTATTATTATTATTATTATTATTATTATTATTATTATTATTATTATTATTATTATTATTATTATTATATACTTAGGGTCATGGGATTTGGTGATAATTCAATTGAGTAATGAGTTACTGCAGTTTTGTACTAAACAACAGACTAAACCTGCAAGTGAATGCATAGGTAACTCAAAATTTTGAGGTATCTATAGAAGCCAGGGTGCAAAATGTTATGCTGTTAAATGCACATGCTTTCATTGTCCTGAGAAGCAGGTTTAAAAGGAAGGATCCTTCTATTTGTTGATAAAAATTTACATTGAGGTGCTTTAACTCCCATTACTAATTTATTTTATTCATATTGTTGTGAAAATTGCATTTGCCATTTTTCTTTAAATATATTAAATGATCATGTTAAATAATGAACAATTTTGTAAACACTGAAAACTAATTCTGTTTTGCCAATGAGACGTCACTAGTCTTGTTTCTCATCTATACTGAACATATTTTTGTCGCAGCAAGCAATTTTATTGTCATTGTGCTTGTGGTAGTAAAAAAGATGTTTTCTCAATGGATGGTGAAGTGTTATTTTTTAAGATGTGCAAAAAAAATTATCAGCCTGAAGAAAATTTGTTGTTGGGCAATATGTGGGTTGCAATAAGCATATATGGGCAGTGCAACTTGCACTTAAGAAGAAATCCTCACAACCTTTACTTCAACAAAGTGTATATCCATGAAGGAGAGTAAATTGCCAGCTTTTTACAAAGATTTATGAAGCTTTAGGTTCTGCAAACATCCCATTTTGGACACTGAACAATGCTGAATGAAGAGTTTTCTAAAATTACATTTTGGATGACCTATTGCAGACAAATGAACTCTTTAGAAGAACTCCCTGTCACAATGTTAAAACACCATCAGCAAGATAAGGGAAAAGTACATGGAAAAAAGCTTTTGGTAATCATTGACAAAATGAGTAAGGTAGATAATTGTTATATTGCTAATGAAATCACTGAGACTCAAGGGCCAGGTGAAGTGTCTCCACTTACAAGTGAGGTAGAGAAATGGTTAAATCACTCCACATCTTGTTGACTCTTTGAAAAAATGTGTGTTTTTTTATGGCTTGAGGATGCCAGAAATGATAACTTCTTGTTTTTTGCTACTGACTCAGCGCCATATGTTGTGCAACCAGGAAAGTCAATATAAGCTTTTTATCAAAAATGGTGCGCATTAATTGCTTAGCACACGCTATGAATAGGGTGGCAGAGGCACATTTTTGTCTAGTTGACTAATATCAGAGATGAAGACAGTTTATGTCAAGACTCCCTCTCATAAATTGCTCTTCAAGTCATGGTTCTTGGTATTCCTCTCCCACCAGAACCTGATCGATACCTGGATATATTCAGCAATTTGTTATTGTGATCATTCCCCGATAGTGAAATCAAAACACTGAATCCTGATGACGCTACTGCAATTGATAAGACTAAAACACTATTTTCAAACAATGAAGAAATTGAAGGATAGCTAGGCTTCATAAATACAAATTTCAGTTGCTAAGAAAAAAGTGTAATTCTGGAGAGTTTTCTAGATCTGGTTAACAACATTGCAGCTGATTTAAAAAGTGTAGGGGGAGGAATTGGAAGAATAGTATCTAAGAAAGTGTTCTTGATAAAAACTCTGGATATAAAACATTTCCCAGGCATTAGCCGGTGAAATTTTCTATCTTCTGCATTGAAGAAGATTTTGATGCCAGTGATTTATCATATTTTTCAGTATAGTGCAGTTGTATTACCATTTGTGGAAAGAAGTTTCTCACAATACAAAATTGTGCTTACTGATAACCGTGATTCTTTAACTTTTGAGAACCTGTGCATACTACTGGTTGTCTACTGCAATAATTCTGAAAAGCATAAGATTTTTGGTAATATTGCATCCTTTGTGTCCAAATGCCATGTGGTTGTCTACTGCAATAATTCTGAAAAGCATAAGATTTTTGGTAATGTTACATCCTTTGTGTCCAAATGCCATGTAATCTCATTAAATCATGCCACCTTTAGGTAAGAAGAAATTGTTATGATCACAATTTAGGTTAGCAATTATGAAAGCATGCCATACATCAACATACTGACACCTGTAACTCTAAATTAGAACTTTGAATTATTTTCAAAATAAACACATAACAAAACATTCGGATTTTAAGGTCAACTTAATATTGCAGAAGTGCATGAGGTTATGATTTAATAATTATTTCAGATTATATGGCATACTACCACTGTAACAAAACTATGTATTTAAATATATATTGAAACATCCAGATTTTAAGGTTAATTTAATATTTCAGAATGGCATGAGGTTATGCTGTAATATTTATTAATGATATCGCCAAATTGACTGTATTTTTTTGTCTTTGATAAAGAAAGAATGCACACCTATACTTCAGCAAATCAAAGATAAAAAAATAGAGGAACAAACACAAATAATCAGGCCCGTGAACAAAAAACCGGTAGTCTATTTAAAAGCAGATAAGGTAAACATGACAGTCATAATGGACAAAAAAGGTTACGTTTCAGAAGTAGAAATCCTTTTAGAGAATAAAGAGTACACAGAAATAAGTTAAAATCTATTAAGCACACTGATAATATCCTAAAACCGAATAAACAGGAGTTATACCAAAATTAGATAAATTCAAAATGAAAGAAGCAAACCCATGAGACCAATAGTCAATTGCATAAACTCTCCAACCTACAAATTATCAAAGTGGTTAGTCAACAAATTCAATGCTTTCTGAAACACAACAATCTTTCCATTAAAAATTCCTTGGAACTAATAAAACATCTAGAACATTACACAGTTTCAAACAATGATTTATTGGTCTTGTTTGATGTGAAATCATTATTCACCAGCATTCCAGCCGAAAAGTTACTTGAAGCCTTCAAAGCATGGCTCACAGACATAGGCTTAAACAAAAAAGAAATAGAAGATTTCCTTACTTTAACAGAACTATGCATCAATCAGAATTATTTCCAATTCAATAGCAAATTTTACAGACAATCCTCAGGCTTAGCAATGGGTAACCCACTTTCACCCTTTTTATCAAATCTATACATGGTACGACTTGAAGTTCAATAACTTGCAGTTTTCCGAATGTGTTCAAAAAAGGGTTTAGATATGTCAATGTTTTTGTGGTGGTCCCCAAAAAATTAGCAGAAGACTCTCTAATATTATTAAACCTACAAAGCAGGCATATGAAATTCACAATGGAAACAGAAAAAGACCAAATTCTACCATTCCTGGAACTAAAACTAACGCGGAAAGAACAAAAGATCACTTATGGTATTTACGGGAAGACCACACATACAGACTATTACTAAAACAGAATAGTTTCAACCCAGAACTTCACAAACAGGCAATCTTCAACAGCTCAGTACACAGACTCCTCAGCATTGTCCCAGAAGAATACAACACACAATACCTCCAATTAAGACTGCTAGCCTCAGCCAATGGTTTTAACCTAGAAATCATTGACCAAAAAGTTGAAAAACAAGGAGAAATTAACCTTAAAACAAATCACCACTTTGTCCCCCAGAAGAATACAACACACAATACCTCCAATTAAGACTGCTAGCCTCAGCCAATGGTTTTAACCTAGAAATCATTGACCAAAAAATTGAAAAACAAGGAGAAATTAACCTTAAAACAAATCACCACTTTGTCCACACAAAAACCAAAAGTGCAAATAAAAGATTCACTTATCACCCAACAGTAGATAAAAAATTAAAAAAAAACTTTCAAGAAATACAATATAAGTTTAGCTTCAAGTAACCGATTCAACATACAAAATGCACTGTAAACAGACATTAAAGACCCCAAACCTACAAACCAGAGATCAGGCATCTGTAGAATTGACTGCAAGGACTGCAAATTATGTTACATTGGTCAAACAAAAAGAAGACTGGAAACAAGGTAAAAACAATGTTTCAGACTCATCAAACAGAAACAGACAGATAAATCGGCAGTAGCACACCAGTTTTGGACATCATATCACAAAATAGAAAATGACATAAAGTTGCTAAAACCTGTAAACAACCCAGCAGCACTCATAGTTTGGGAGAATATTCTCATTATGCAACACAAAGGTCGGCTGATGAATTTTGAAATACTGCCACATGATTATGAACTTCTGCTGAGAACACCCGATGTCTCCATCGTAACAGACCACAAATTCCAAGCCATTAGTCGGACCTCACTGAAGAAGAGGGGCAAACACCCTTGAAACATATGCTTTGAAAAAATGTCATTTTAAGTGAGGTGAGCATCACTATTTGGACTCATTTTCAACTATTATACTTGAACTACTTCACTTATTTCAAATTTCTGAGTTATTTAATTTTCTTATTATGTTTACTACTTTACTCAACCTTAAGTTGGGATTTGCATATTGAGAAATAATAAAACAGGTCACACCTTCATAAGTGTCCTAATGAAATTAAAATCTTAAATCTTTCATCTGTCATTTTAAAAAGCGTGTGCTATTCTCTCATTCAGTTAGTTACATGAGCTTGTATGGCAAAGTTCCATAAAGGCACAATTAAATCAAATTAATAACCTACAAAACCGTGCTATAAAAATTCTGTTCAATTTGGACTATTTAACACCAACAAAATTGGTCTAGCAGAGTTACCAATTGCAGTTTTTATATGTTTAAGTCTGGTTAAATTTGTCTGCCAATGTTTACACCAGTTAACTCATGCCTATATAGAGCTAATGTTATAAGTATGTTCATGATTATATTACTAGAGTTAACTACTATAAACAGAAGCACTATTAACAGTGAAGTATTCTTGTTTACACTTAAAAATCTCCACTTAATATGTTAAAGAACACTGAAAAACTGAAGTCGCCAAACTGCTGAAGAAGAAGGCGAATGTCCTGGAAAACGTTTCAGTGTTTTTTTAACATATTAAGTAGAGATTTTTAAGTGTAAATAAGTGTGACTCAATACAACTCCAACATATTACTAGAGATTCAACAAAATTTAGAAAATTGGGTGTTGAAACAACAAAATATGGTTACAGAATATGTATATGAAGTAATTTATACAGTGAAACTTTTAAATTATTACAAAAATAGTTTTGAGTCAATTATGGACACTATAGTTTCAATTAATTTTTTGCCCTGAATGCATCTCAAACAGGTTCATCTTTATCATCGGTGGGTGACTTTTTCAAGAAAAGTCCCCCCCACACCAAAATACCATTTACTTGGAAAAATTTTTGAAAATTTTGTTTTTTTCTAAAATGATTCTAACAGTTTTAATTAAAATGACTATTTACATTGCAATAAAATGTATATCCTGAATTTTCTGGGAGTAGCTTCTGAAGACCTGTTCATTCTGAATAAGTTTGTCTGAATTTTGCATAACTAGTAAACCATAAGAAACAAACACTTACCATACAACAAATGTAGATCTTGTTAAAACACACAATTTATGCCAATTGCATTTTAGTTGCAGAGCTTACCATTTTCAAGATGTTCCTTGTTATTGGTTTCAATTTTAGAATACTTATACTTTTCTCAGACATGCAGTGTCCAATTTTCTTTTCTACTCCTGGCCAAACAAAGATGCGAATTTCAATAACAATTGCATAACAATATCTTTTAAAACATTCGACTATTGCTTTTACATAGCGCATTCCTTTAGTTCCCTTCTACTTATATGGAACTAAATAATAAGCACATTCTGCTAATGCTTAGCATGGTGAAGAAAGGAGAATACTCTTTTGTAAGAAGTCTGAAGAACAGAGAAAGTCATATGAATGTAACATCAGATTGTTATGCAACTGTGAGCAGAATGTGAATTTACAGTTTTAGATTTGGGTTGGCTCCTGTGCTTAGTGTGGTGATATCTTTAACATTTTTTTGTTCTTGTATTTTTGTATTAGTTTGTCATTGATGGTCTACTTACAGATCTTTTTAAAACATGTTGTGAAAACCCAGACAGAATATCATGTCTGATAAGCCTTATGAATGTAATAAAAGAGAGGAAGAAGGTGCCAGAAAGTTGGCATATAGCAATTACACATCCCATATACAAAGATAAAGAAAACAAAAGAAACCCTAATAACTATAGAGGAATTGCATCGTTATCCAATTTCGGGGAAATTTTGACAGGAATTATGGCAGAGAGAATACAAAATTGGGCAGAAGAAAGTATCAGGATATCCCCAGTTCAAGCAGGTTTCAGGTCAGGAAAAAAAACAGTGGTTAATATATTTATAGTTAAAACAATGATAGATAAATATTTAGCAAAGAAAAGGGATAGATAGTATGCTATATTTATTGATCTGGAAAAAGCTTACAACAGAGTTGATAGAGATGTGCAATGGTATAAGCTAAATAAGAAAGGTTTAAGTGTCAATATGATAGGTATCTTACAAGAGTTATATTATCAAAATAGATTCTGTGTTAAATGTGGTATTGGGGAGGCAACTAGGACTGTGAGTCAAGGGAGAGGGTTTAGACAAGGTTATAAATTAAGTCCCATATTGTTTAACTTATTCATTGATGATATTTTGGATTGTTTGTAGCATGTTTGTAGACACATACCTGTAATTAAAAATACAGATATCCCTGGGTTACTTTATACGGATGTTTTGGTGGTTTGTTGAATATCATTGAATGGTTTAAAGGTAGGCATAGGTGGGCGTTTTTCACAGCATTGATTGATAGTCAGGGGTTTATACTTTTAGTCTTGAACAGATTTTTAATAATACTTCGAAAGTATATTTTTTGAGCAAACATACAATTGTTATAAATAGAACAATGTCTATTCACATCAACAAAATACATGTAGAGTATGAAGCAGATTGCCCCACTTTATGAGGTGGTTCCAGAATGGTGCTGCGATTTCCTCGGCCTCTGGACAAGGTGGATGCGTTGAACTTTTGGATTCCCTCGTTACTGTTTAGCACCACCTTACGGTTCCAACCCCACATCCCAGACTAACTATTATTAAGTTCAGCATGGCTCTTGCTGTTTTGGGATTTAAAGCTATATGATCTCAGGGTTGAGAGAGAAACAGCGTTTCTGGCAATTGTGGAGGTGTGTATAAATACTAAATAAAATACCGCAAGACTGACTTTGGTGATTAATAGTTTTACTACTATTTCAGTAAAATGAGGATGAAAACTTGGTTGCTGCATTAAATCTTTCACTGGTTATTGTAAATGATATCTTTAGGCCACGTCCCCATAATACAACGCGGAATAAACTAATGCAAGCTTGAACTCCTATTTCCCCACTGCACACGCGGCTGCTTGTGTGAGCACTTCTAGACATGTTGCTATCCTAAATCAGAGTGAACAAGCTTAATCCAACAATATACTAACTGAACCTCCGCTAACTCCCACTACTTGGTTACAAGACTGCATGACATAGGAGTAGCCCATTGGTCAACATATGCGTCAACCATGCCTGGCCTTTCACCGATTGGCTGGGCGAACGGTCTATGTGACCAGCATACTAACTCACACTCCGACATCTTGCTTCACTAAAATTCAAAATAGCATGGCTTCCTGAAATTTAACCACGTGAAAATCTTTAACAGAACCAAGCTTCTTCCAATGGTCAAGCACGTTTAAACATGAATTTACAATATGGGAGCTGTTGAACATTTAGAATACATGAAATAAAATAAAATATTTTCCATAATACTTAGTTATAATGGTTATCATTTCCCTTTGCTAAATTCAATGCACAATTTACTATCTAAGAAATTGACAATGATATTAAAATGAGTAATATATATGATAATAAAAATATTAACTAATATTATTAGCAAATAATTAATATTGAAGAAATTTCATAGATATGGAATTTCAGTCACAAGTACATTAGAATGTTAATGATGTTGTTTGCAGGATTTGGATGCTAGTAGTTCACAAGAAATCATATTTTGAAACTTTTACACACGCAAGCACGCACGCACGCACACACACACAAACACACACACACCACACACACCACGCATGCATGCGCACACACGCACGCGCACACACGCACGCGCACACACGCACACATGTACAACCTGTGGTAACACAGGAAATACACTACTTCTGTGGATTCTGGCAAGTAAACTAAAAATTGGCCTTTAAGAATTGCATTCAAAATGACTGCAGACAGCTTTAATAATACTGCCACTCTGCTATGGAAAGACAGCTGCACAAGTTTAAGCATTTCAACAGAAATTTCAGAACAGGCATCAGTAATACTCATTTCATATCACAGTTGGTACATCCTTGTAGACAGTGTCTTTCAGCTTTCCCTGCAGAAAAAAGTATAAAGGAGTCAAACTCGTTGAATGGACCAGTCAAGTTAAAGGTCCTCTTCATCTAATCCAATGATCTGGAAACAATCCGTGAAGACAAGCTGCAGTAATTCATGCACTATTGGTTGGACAGCCATCATATTGGTACCGCAGGTTCCTCCTAGTCTGCAGAGGAACATCATCTAGCATCTGTGGAATATGGTCTGTTAGGAGGTTGTGATACTTGTGCAAGTTCAGTGTTCCTTCTATAAACAAAATGGCCTATAAGGTGATGGTTCACTATCCCACACCCACATTTAAACTCCATGAACTGTGGCATTCCAGCTGATGAAGCCATCAGGGATTGTCAACAAGCAATAGTGCATGTTTCTGCAGTTTACCTGACCATTGTTCAACACTAAACAAGATACATGATGAATCTGGAGTGTCATTTCATGTCTTAATGCCCATGTACAAAAGTTAACTTGCCCGCCTGGATAGTGTGGTGGTAGCATGTCTGCCCCGCATTCAACAGGCCACGAGTTCAAATCTCGCTTGGGGTGAGTTACCCAGATAAGGCTATTTTTTGGGGTCTTGAGAAGACGAAAGTCTTGTAACTTTAAGCTCCTGTACCTCGAGGTCGTTTGAGCATTATTTCACCAAGTTCATTCATCGTCCGATATGACCAACCAGGTTAAAGGACATTAAGCTACAAAAAAAAAAAAGTTAACACAATTCTTAAAGTCATTTCCATGCAGCTCTTGATGCAGAGAGATGTGATAGGGATGGAACCTATTCAATGGGGAATGGAAAGTACACTTGCCTAATTCATGCCACTTCCATGTGCGATTGCGCAGGAACTAATTTGCAGATCTACTGCAACTGCAACCATAACATTCATTTCTCCCTCTTCTTCGATCGCTTGTTTGTTTCTGTTACACTACATTTTCATGTAACTGGTCGAAGAGGTTGATAAATAATTGCAGAGATGGTTGACATATGTTGGAATATGTTTCCGCATACACCATACAAGAATGAACTGCATGCTTCCTACACACTCCATACACCATTAGCAGTCAGCTCTTTCAGTATTGGTAACTCCTAGCTTCCATTCACAACCTATGCTTGAATTATCACTAACTAGAAAGATGCAATGAAATCAATGAGCAGAAGACACAATGCTACCAAACATAATAACATTGTACCTAGCAACTAAGCAGGTTGAATGGACAAACTACTGTCAGTGTAGACATTTTTCAAAATACAATATCTCGTAAACTGCTTAAACTAGAATCCTGCATCAAACACCATTGACATTCTAATTTACTGTACTTTTATTTTGTTGATAAAAACAGGCATGTTCCATTTAAAAAATGTATGTTTGCTCAAAACTCACTTGCTAAGTAGTATTAACATCTGTTTATAGCATAAAAGTATGAGCCCCTAACTACTACTCAATACTGAGAAAACCACACTCAATTGCACTTTCCATTTCTGAAGTATTTGCGGTGTAAGTTTTAGGTGATTCATCGTGTATAGCAGAAAATCCCTCTTTCCTTTTCTTGTGTTTAGAGCATAGGAATATCATTCTTGATACAACATTGTTGCTCTGTCCATCAGGAATTTCCTGCCATCATGCATTTGTACTTGAAATCCCATGCCTTTTAAGATAGACACATTCAGGATTTTCCACCCTAAAGATTTTCAGCTTCTCTCTGTTTTACTACCAAATTTTCTACCACCACATATTGTCCTCTTTTGTTCATGTAAAAAGCTATGGAATGAAGTTTTTGCTGAAGACATCTAAACCAGTAACTTCCTCATTTTGATTATGGCGCTTGCCTGGTGATTTGAATACTGCGGCTCCTTTGTATTTAATTGCATCATTGGCTTCTTTAGACTATTGCACTATTCATAGCCCAACTCTACATGCACTTGCTGTCTTCTCCTAAGCTATGGTTATGCAGGAAGCAGAACCATGTGGTACTTCACATGTTTCTATCTTCGACTGTTTTCTGAAATAATTGTACATATGATGCACAATTTCTCTTGCTTGTCTATGTAATACTGGTTTACTTTCCATTATGGTGTATACATCACTATATTTCACCAGTGTTACTTATCACAAAATGAAAGAAAACTTTATGAATTGTGGGCTATATCATTGCTCCCAGTTACTAGGAGTTTTTGAAGTGAGGCTGTGCTAAAGATTTGTTTGTATCACCCTCATTTACCATAGGTTTCTCTCCCCAGTATTCTAAAGGTTATTTGACTAAGGCAATATAGACCTTTAGTCCTCATTGGTTTATAGCCTTTAGAGAATTTTCATCAATAGATAGAACTAGTTCAGTTCTCTCAATTCAGTTGCCTTAGCTTTACTATTGAAAGTTATTTTCCTGATGGTTTCAGCCTCCAGGATTGCCACAAGATTGCTCCCAGGGTTTAATGCATGGCATACTCTCCATAAGCCAAGATTTTGCCCTTTCATCAGCACGTCTAATATATTCTAAACCTTTATCAGCATAGCCGTCCTTAAATTGAGGACATGTCTGTTTCATAGTGCCAAACTTCCTCAAGAATTGCTTGCTGAATTAATACTGACTACTCTATCAGTTTTTCATCTAGATATTTTTTCAGAACAACAGCCATTTAAGAGCTGACAGAGCTGGGGTGTAGCTGATATTTGCTCTGTTTTTTGGTCTTTTAACAACAGATCTCTGCCAGGTACCAGCTGGAGATGGAGTGCTGGTATTTGATCTGTTCCTTTTTAAGCCTTGTCTTTCTTGTTTAGAAGTCACTGTTGGTTCTTGTATCCTAATGGTTTGAGTATATGCTGTCACTTTCCCAGATTTTTCTGGTTGCTTCTACAGTAAGTATGCCACAAAACTTGGCCGTCAGGCGCATGGTCTATCTCCTGAACACGTGCCTGACAGTTGCATGCGTGACACCCAGTCACACATGCACAGATGTTAAATAAAATCTCAAATCACATTAACAGTTATCAGAATAAATACAAAACATACCTTATCACAGGAGATGTTGGAAATGTTGTCCATCTGCATCAATAACCTGCAGCATCTTCTGAGAAAAGTTTTATTCACATGCATTCACTCAGCTTCCAAAATTGTATTTATTTCTGTCCTGATATTTTGTTTTAATTCTTCTAACATGTTTTGTATACTTTATTTTTCAAGTTGTTTCATAAATAAATATTGCATTCTGTAAGATCAGGGGACCAAGTGGGCCATAAACTCTTACTACTGGTACATCAGCTGTATGCACAGTGGCAGAATTCTGCTAGTAATATCTAGACTGACTTTCATTGTTCAAAATACAGTGCCAGTATATTGTTTCTGTATCTTTTTGCATTTATGTACATTCTTAAAAAATAGATCCTATATTTCTGTATCCATATATTGCTCACCATACCCCAATTTTTTGGTCATGCAAGGGAGTTTCATGAACAAAATTGAGTTTGTAGCATAATATTGGTTGTTTTGTGATGACGCATGACCATGTAAATGAAGCCACGCTTCGTCACTGAACAGTATTAATTATGGATCAATTGTTCCATCATTAACATTCCTCAAAATCCTGTTACAGAAATTTATACAACTCCAGTGATTATGTGGTAGCAATTCTGGGACAACAGTAACCTTGTATGGTTTGAGTTAAAAAGTTTTGTTGCTTCCCATACTGAAGCTTTCAAAATTTCAGTTTCTTGTGCAAGGCACCTAGGAGATTTTCAAGGTGACAATTCTAACCTTTCTCCAATTTTGTCTAATTTCTGCTCTATAAGCATACGCCTGTTAACCTTTCTTTTCCTATCACAAATTGATCCCATCTTCCTGAATTTATTTACAAGAAAACAAATGGCCTCTCTACTTGGAACAAGCACGCCAGGAAATTTAGTTTCAAATTGCTTTACAACTTCCCTACTAGATGATATAAGCATATACATATTGTACATAAACACTCTTTGGGGTACTGTATTTGCATTTTGAAAGCACTTCAAGTAAAAAAAAATTCTTCTAAACATTCTTAATGTTATTCATGTGTGAACTGGACTAGAATAAAACAAGGCTAATGCATGTGTGATGACAGAACAAATGTAGGATGCACATGCAGGGAAATGCAGTGAAGGTCACACGGGCTTTGCACCTGGCAGCCAAGTTTTGTAATAAAAGTACTGTATTCTTCCTGGGTTTCCTGGGTCTTATTGGTATCCTTGTTGTCTTGGCCTTTTCATTTGCCAGCGTTCTGCCCTGGGCTCCAGGAAGTCTATTTCTCCAGGTGAAGTCTGTTGATCCCTGAAGCAATATCCTCAATTGGGAGTGTTTTGATACTTCCATTCTGAAGATCTTGAGGCTGATATTGAGGTTTGATTTACTGAAACTCCTTTGCCTTGGTTTGTTTCTGTCCCACATCTGGGGTTTCCTCAGCATTGGGTCCCCCAGTCTTTCCTTCATTGATTTTATTTGGTTCCATTCTGGTCCCATGAGTTTGGGGAAATATACTCTTTACATCCATGGAGAAAAACTACATGTGTGTAAGGTTACCTATTATAGAGTTTTACCTGGTCTCTGTAGAACTCATTTACGACATCATTTATTACCCTGATGCCATGCAGCACAATGCATTTCTATCTTGGTTCGGATGAGGTACTGGGAGTTCCTATTAGGGCTTTCCAGCTGAGGTCACTATGAAGGGTTTTCTTACTTTCTTTCTGGGATTGGATTTTAGATGGTAAGCCACTTCTTAGTATGGCAACTTGTTTGCAGCCTCTCTGGCATGGGTGATTGTACCAGTGACAAGCACCAAGTGCAGCCTGCAAGGTCCTATGGCTTCTAAGAGGAGTCATTTAAAGGTACTTCAAGTTGAAAACTGAAGACTTATATTTGAAGCATGGACTCCCTATACCATGTAGATGACACAGCAAAACTATTGAGGTATTTATGATATGAGATAGTGATAGGTTCTTTTTTAGAATATTGGATAACTGTAGTGTATAAATCTGGCCTCATTTGGGCATTGCATCATTCATTTAATTCATTCAATGTCAGTCCTATCTGGTTAAACGAAAAAACAAGAAGCAAGCAAATGGTATAAAAATAATAAATAATTTTATTTAATTGTTTATTATGTGAGACTAATTGCTATGTTAGTTAAATCAGCTGCTATTTTATTATATACTTCATAAGATGTAATAATTGTTCCATATGTGAATTATCCCATAATAGTGCACAAACGCTGTTTGTTCTGCTGAAATACAAGCTTCCAAAGAATAATATTAAAATAAGAACTAAAGCTTTCCTGGCGACGTGTTAATTCAAAATCTTCTCGGGCTTCTAGCCAGGTAAAAACTTGGCTTGACACCAACGTTTCGAAGAAGTGCATCTTCCTCGTCTTCAGGGTGAACTGATGGTTTGAGCTTGCGGAGACTGGTATTTATAAGAGCTGGAATGAAGCTAACATCTGATTGGTTCGCGAGATATTATGGCCTGGTATTTAAGATGACTGAGACATGGGCACGGACTTCGTAGAAAACTATTTATAGCAGTTATTCGGCTAATGTTTTGTGTTTGAGCACGCACCTGCTAGAAAATAAGTCTTGTAAGACTGCAGGTACAGGATTAGGTGTTAAGGCTCTTTATCATCGGTGTCCATGCTGAACTTAATTGTAGGCCAGAATCGCGATTTAGATTATTTGTTTCAGATGAGATGGCTAAAGCTTCTTTTACTCTCCTTTCCCAGTAGTTCGAACACTTTGCCACTATCTTGGTGTTAGTAAAGTTAGCTCTGTGGTCTGTTCTATACAGTGTTCAGCCAGTCCAGATTTTTCGGGTTGCATAAGCCTTATTGATCTTTGGTGTTCAGAAACGCGTGTGGCAATAGTGCGTCCTGTTTGGCCAATGTACGCTGCGCTGCATTCGCAAGGAATGTGGTAGACACCAGGTACTCTAATTTAGCTCTCAGAGTCATTTTTATGCTTGTTTTGATGTTGAACAAACACACTTCCACATTATTATATTGCTAATGAAGTTATATTAAAACCCTATGTTTTACTGTTAACTAGTTGAAAAATTCAATGCTGCAGTGGGATTTGATCTCAGTTTTCCACTCTCAGTGCAGTTGCTTTAACTTTTGAGCTACTGTGACAGCATGCCTATATGGTGACATTTAATCCTACAATTGATTTGTGTATTTTACATAGTTAAATTCCATTAAGGTGTTTTTTCAAGTTAGGCATACTGGTTGATTGACAGGGTAAAAAACATGAATCAATTGGAGGATTGAATGTCACACTGGCATGTTGTCACAGTAGGTCAGTATGGCCGTGCCGTGGCCGAGTGGTCAGACCACTCACCTAGACGGCCCGGGTTCGATCCCAAGCGACCGCATGTGAGATTTGTGGTGGACAAAGCAGCACAGGGGTGAGTTTTCTCCGGGTTCTCCAGTTTCTCCCACCATCACATTCCACCGGGGCTCCATCTTCATGTATAATCAGTGCTATTGCCTGCGGTGCCAGGGCAGTAAAACACCACAAAAAAAACCAAAATAAAAAAAACAGTAGGTCAGTGGTTAGAGCATCTGTATGGAGAGCGGCAGAATCATGTTCAAAACTCAGCTGCGGCAGTGCATTTTTCAGCTGATTCTAATGGTAAGCACTATCACACAAACTTACTTTCAATCCCTTCTTCTTTAATTGATTCCTCCTCTTTGTAGAACTTACAAGCCAATGTCTTAGGTCAGTAGCCTTTTGAGGAGTAAGCATATATATTGAATCATAGACAGTAACACATCTAGGATGGGTGATCAACCTAATAGTAATGAAGAAGGAAATGAAATATAGTAATGAAAGGGATGTTAGAAAAATTAGTAGATCATGATCAACCTCAGTGTTCACCTAGGGACTGAGAAAGAGAAAAGAAACTTTGTCAGGTTGGGTCAGCCTTGGGGGTTTGAACCCAGTACCTCCTGAATGCAATAGGATATGTCCATGATGTCACCTAGCTAGGTTACTTGCAAGCACAATAAGTAACATGTTTTACATGTAAAAGTATTATCTAAAAACAAACCAACAAGTTATAACAAATTTAATGTTTAAGAAAATAATAGTACTAGATGACATTAACCTAAACTGTACAAAATAGTTCTTTAATATAATTGTTTTGAGTCCTTTTCCTGGTGCTCTAAAAACCTACCTAATATGTAAAGATCTGATGTATTCCATTCCCATGACTTTCTCTACATCGCTGTAAAAAATTATTGTTAAACAGCTTATTCTATCTACTTTATGATAATCGAGATAAACATAAACAGAAATTGTCTTAATTGCTTGCTTCCTTGTAAATAGAAGGTGTGTAAGGGAATACACTAGGCTAAAACAATAGTCAGATCTTTTAAAAGCTGGTTGCCATGTGGTTGAAATCTGTTTCTATGGATGACCAGGAGTTTACAAATTTCCATGTGAAAAAAAGTTTAAAGTATTTTAAACGTGAAACAACTAACAGGGAATATCTCAGAAAGGGCAAACTCCTCAAAAAAATGTGTATGATATAGATGGGTGTTTTAACGTGATCTGCATTTTTGGGTAGTCAGTTTTTGTTTGTTACAGTTTGCGAGTTGTGCAAAATTCAGAAAAATTCATCCAGAATAAAGAGGTCTTTAGAGGCTATTCCCAGAAAATTCAATATATACCAATTATTTCCAATATAAATATCTGTAATAATATAACTAATATTTTAATCAAAATCATTAGAGCCATTTTTGAGAAAATCAAAATTTTCAAAATTTGTTCCATGTCAAGGGTAGTTTGGGGTGGGGGAATTTTCTTTAAAATCTTTGTGTCACATCCCTGGAAGATACTAACTTAAATACCAATTTCAGTATTTTACTGACTTTTTGTTTTTGATGTATTGTGTTCACAGACATATGGAGTGGTATGAATAAAGATGAGATGTGTCTCAAAACTTGCAATTTTTGAGACGCGTCTCACTTTCGTATGAATAAAACTCGACGACTCAAGATGGAGGTGACCTTGATTGCGACCAGCATCTCACGCGCTTACGTAATGAGACGTCACTCTCACTTTCATGAGACGCATCTCATGATTTTTTAAGTCACCTCCATAGGTGTCTCAATACTTGAGACGCAGCTTCTTATAACAAATTATGTGCCGATTTGGTACCAGTTTTGGTGTTTTTTTAGCGCAGAAGGAAGCTTTATTAAATCAGGGCAGATTCTGAAGAACTAAATTATAACAAACTTCGAGATTAAAGCAAAATATGCAGTGGCTTGTACAACATTTTCTTCCCGAAGCAACAGGTGAATTTTCGCTTAACTATAAGGTTCTTAACAGTGTTTTTAGTTGTATATATATTATATTAAACATGTACGCTCGCATACTTACAGACTCTGTAGGTATAGAAGATGGTTGTAGTTAAAAAAGAATTCCCTGCCACAGCCGAAAAAAATCGAATCCGGGACCTTTGGGTAAAAAACTAGAATGCTGACCATTCGACCGCGAATAGTAAACCCTGGAATTCAGCAGGACATCCAGAAGATACAGAGGCCTCTCTGCATTCGGCATCCATAACCTTTTGGAAAGTTTGCTGCAACTTCGCAAGGGTGCAATACATTCCGTGAGACAATTATTGGAGCTTTAGATTACACCCTATCATAATAATAAAAAACAGAAATTTCATGTAGACAAAATCACAACCAAAAAAGGCGTTGTTGACAAGTGGCATGGTTCCATTCAGGAACAAAATTCCGATGTCTGCAGAAATATCCATAATAATAATAATAATAATAATAATAATAATAATAATAATAATAATATGTATGCGTTATTTCTTAAAGATGCTATGGACATCATAAACACACTATGTAGGTATCTTGCCAAGGAATGTGTTTCAATTCACAGATATTTTGGCCAGGAAAAGAGTTTTAAAATAATTTAATAACAAGTAACATTATCTACAGAGTACCTTCGTTTATGTATATTGTATGGTTCTCCATAATAAACATTTGCAGGATTACAAGATTCTTGGTACAAGACTGTGGAGAGGAATAACAACAGGAAGATCAGCTTAAAATGTTGATCATTAACATGAGGTTGATGATGGAGAGGAAACAAATATATTAGGACCCAAATAGCAAGAATAAAAAGTGATTACATTAGTAGGCTTTTATAACTAAAGCAATATTACAATAATATATTTAACAGGAACTACAGATATTTTAATAAGTACAATTTTTTTTTTGAGTTATTTCAATTAAGTTATTGCGAAGGTTATTAAATTATTGGTTTCATTGACACAGTTACAAATTGATACATATAAAAGTACTGCTCACGTTCATCATCTTTGCCTTTTATGGCACATGAGATATGATACTTGTTTTTATGTTTTACAAAAATAGGTTTTTGCACTCTGTAACACAGTGGAATTTTTATAGAAGCATGTCTATTACAAAGTAATTAAACAAATAATAATAATAGAAATAGCTACAAAAGAACTAAACCGGACTGATCAATTAACAATAAAGAAAGAAGTTGCACCTATACTGCAGGAAATCAAAGACACAAAAATACAGAAGAACAAACATAAACAAATAATCAGGTCCTTAAACAAAAAACCGGTAGTTTTCTTAAAAGCAGATAAGGGAAACACAACAGTCATAATGGATAAAAAAGGTTACATTTCAAAAGTAGAAACCCTTTTAGAGAATAAAGAATATACAGAAATAAGTAAAAACCCATTAAACACACTGATAATATCCTTAAAACATACGATAGAAAGAACAGAAGTTATACCTAAACTAGAAAAATTCAAAATGAAAGAAGCAAACCCAACTCTACCACGTCTTTATGCTTTGCCAAAAATCCACAAACCGGACAAACCCATGAGACCAATAGTCAATTGCATAAACTCTCCAACCTACAAATTATCTAAGTGGTTAGTTAACAAATTCAATAGCTTCCCCGAACACAACCACCTTTCCATTAAAAACTCCATAGAACTAATAAAACATCTAGAAGAGTACAAAGTTTCAAACAATGAGTTGTTGGTTTCGTTTGATGTGAAATCATTATTCACCAGCATCCCAGTCGACAAGTTACTTGAAACCTTCAAAGCATGGCTCAGGGGCATTGGCTTAAACCAGAAAGAAATAGAAGACTTCCATACTTTAACAGAACTTTGCATCAACCAGAATTATTTCCAATTCAATGGTAGATTTTACAGACAATCATCAGGCTTAGCGATGGGTAACCCACTTTCGCCCTTTTTAGCAAATCTGTACATGGGACGACTTGAAGTACATATAACCTCCAGTTTTCCGAATATATTCAAAAAATGGTTTAGATATGTTGATGATGTTTTTGCGGTGGTCCCCAAAAAATTAGCAGAAGACTCTCTAAAATTACTAAACCTACAGGACAGGTACATACAATTCACAATGGAAACAGAAAAAGACCAAATGCTACCATACCTGGACCTAAAACTAACACGGAAAGAACAAAAGATCACTTATGGCATCTACAGGAAGACCACACATACAGACAATTACATAAAACAGAATAGTTTCAACCCAGAACCTCATAAACAGGCAGTCTTCAACAGTTCAGTACACAGACTCCTCAGCATCCCACTTGACCCAGAAGAGTACAACACAGAATACCTCCAACTAAGACATATAGCCTCAGCCAATGGTTTTAACCCAGACATCATTGACCAAAAAATTAAAAAACATAAGGAGAAATTAACCTTAAAACAAATCACCACTTTGTCCATAGAAAAACCGAAAGTTATATATGAAAAATTCACCTATCACCCAACAGCAGATAGGAAATTCAAAAAAATTTTCAAGAAATACAATATAAGTTTAGCTTCAAGTAACCAATTCAACATAAAAAATGCATTGAAAACAGACATTAAAGACCCCATACCTACAAACCAGAGATCAGGCATCTACAGAATTGATTGCAAGGACTGCAAATCATGTTACATTGGCCAAACAAAAAGAAGACTGGAAACAAGGCTAAAGGAACATTTCAGACATATCAAACAGAAACAAACAGATAAATCGGCAGTAGCATACCATTTTTGGACATCACATCATGAAATACAAAATGACATAAAATTGCTAAAACCTGTAAACAACCCGGCAGAACTTACAGTTTGGGAGAATATTCTCATTACACAACAAAAAGACCAACTGATGAATTTTGAAATACCGCCACATGATTTTGAACTTCTACTGAAAACACCAGATGGCTCCACCGTAATAGACCACAGAGCATAAATAGCAGCCATCAGTCGGACTTCAACTGAAGAAGAGGGCAATTGCCCTTGAAACATATGTTTTGAACAATTACATATAAGTGAGGTGAGTGTTACTATTCCGACTCATTTTCAACATCACATTAAACAAATAATAGATATGTAAAATAATACTCTTTTAATGTTTCATTCTTAACTTTCACTGTTTTTAGAGGATTTGCTCCTATCAAGTTCACAGACCTTTTCTATTCTTTCGTGTGTACAGTCTTGTTGTTATTTGTAAAGCATTTGCTTTTTACTTTTGCTAGCATGTATGTACTTATAAAGTACATAATAGATGGAGAAGGTATTATATTCCACCCAAAAATTTGATGTCGAGATTTCACCAGTTATATGTTTTGAGGTACCCCTTGATTTAAAAAAATGGACAGTTTTCGGTGTGTGTGGCGGGGTGGGGGAGGCAGAAGAACTCAAAGGAAATTTTTATTCATTGGAATGAATTTTTTCTTTATTAATTATTAAATTAAATAGATTGAAGTAAAAATTGCAAATACCAAACTTGGTATTTCTGTTTTGTATCTTCCAATGGTGGTAAATGGAGTTTTCGAAGAAAATTCTCCCACCCCAAACTACCGTTTACATGGAAAAATGTGTGAAAATTTTGTTTTTCTCAAAAATGGCTCTAACAATTTTGATTAAAAATGCTGTACCTATATTAAAGGTATTTGCATCAAAAATAAAATATATATATATTATATTTTCTGGGAACAGCCTCCAGAATTATTCTGGATGAATTTTGCATAACTGATAAAGAGATAGACAAAAACTTACTACACAAAAAACGTAGATCTCGTTAAAATTCATAATTTATGTCGTATACGTTTTTCTTTTAAAGTTGGCCATTTTCCAGATATTCCTTGTTATTGGTTTCAATTTTGAAGTATGTTAACTGTTCTAAAACAAAAAGCCTACCTCTTTTCGTCTCTCTAATTTTGCTGCTTGCCATGCAAAGCAAACCGAACTTCTGTTTCACATAATGATCGGGTTTTAAAGGTATTGACTATGCTTAGCCTAGTATATTACCTTATTTCGCTTCTACTCACAAAGAAGTAAATAATAAGACTTCTGCTAATGTTTATATCAATTAGCATGATGTAGATAAAAGAATGGTTTGTGTGTGGAACAGCTAGAGCAAGTCATATGAATGGAACATCATATTTTTTGTTTTATTTTGCTTTTCACATTGTTTATTTTCCTAAATAAATTTCATTATAATCCCTGACAAGAATTTTTCCTAGTTCGTGTTTATATCTGGTCATTGCAAAGTTCTAATTTCCTGACAACTGCGATTTTATTCCACGAAACACGATTAAAATGTAATGTTTCCTTCTCCATTTTGACAGTATAAATCGTAGAAATTCATTCATAAGTGCTCATATAAACCCTTTTCATTCATGCAACAACATATTGTTGACCTGTTTACACACAGATAATAGCGGCACGTAAATGAGATGCAGGTAGCATGTTTCACTTCAGAGGGGAAAATTTTATTCATACGAAATCAGCGAGTGTCAAAACTAGCTGTGTCTCACGTTTTCTGCAAGCGGTATCTCATAAGACGCGTCTCATTTTTATTCATACCACCCATGGACACATACACACATGGACCTTTTTCTAAACTGCTTTATTTGGATACAGGTAGCCCTTAAACGTGTATTTCTGACAAAATCTTGGTATCAAATTTTTGGGTAAGTAAAAATGACTCACCCTCTTCATGTATGATTAGTTGAAAAATTTTATTCCACAAATATCTGAATCCAAAACAACCCCTAATATCAAAAAATTTCTAGAACACCTGTGTGGGAGGTAGCATGTCTGCCTCACATTCAAAAGGTCACGAGTCCGAGTCTCACTTAGAGTTAGTTACCGGGACAAGGCTATTTTTGTGGTTTTCCCTTATCCTGAAAAGACAAATGTCAAAGAACTTTAAGCTCCATGGACCCTGAAATAATTTGAATATCATTTCACTGATTTCATTCATTGTCTGATATGACCAACCAGTTAAAGGACGTTAAATTATTTAAAGAAAAAAATTCTGCTATTCTTTATTTTCTCAAAAAGGGGATACAAAACTATCCAAGTTTCAGATATTAGTATGATAAAAAATGAATGCCTTTACATTATCTAAGTACAGCCTGTGAACCCTGCATATTCTCATTATTCATTAAGCTTTATTGTATATCTGGGAAGATTAAAAAATGTACTAGGCACAAACCTCAGTCGGTAGAATATCTGCCTACTGTGCAAGGGGGGTTCCAGGTTCAATTTCTGGCTTGGATGTGACTTTTTCTCGAGCCAAGATTATCTCCATCCTCCTCAAGGTCTGGAAGTAGGGATGAGAGTGTGGATATTTGTGTGTGTGCGTGCGCGCGTGCGTGCGTGCATGTTTTTTTTTTTTTTTTTACCAAATTTCTTGGGAAGAGTCCTTGATGTTATCTTCATTCTGGATAACTTTTGCATAACTGGTAAAGTGTAAGAGATAGACAATAATTATTGTAGATCTCATTATACAATCAATTTGCCATATATAGTTGTTTTTTTTTTTTTTTTTTTAATTAGCTGTTTCAGAGATGTTCCCTGTTATTGGCTTCAATTTTAAAATACTTAAACTTTCTCCAAAGGTGGAGTTCTCATCTGTTTTACATCTCTTTTGTTATACTCCTGTCCATGACAAAAGCGACAACTTTTGAAAGATTTGACTTGCTTTAGCCTAGTGTATTCTGTTTCCCTTCCACTTATAAGAAACTAAGTACTAATACCATTTCTATAATGTTTATTTTGATTAACACAAAAGGAT
This sequence comes from Hymenopus coronatus, assembly GCA_030762935.1. NCBI lineage: Eukaryota > Metazoa > Arthropoda > Insecta > Mantodea > Hymenopodidae > Hymenopus > Hymenopus coronatus. Next base: position 121,367,628 of record CM060895.1, read on the forward strand.
TATATTCTATAAGAATAGCTTTATGCCAGTACAGATAGAGAAAGTGTTGAATAGAACAGATCAAATTTTTCAATCTTCTATTCCAAAAGGGCATGACTATTATCACCATTCCTAAAAAGAATAAAGAAGATCACCTTTTATTGTTATCTACAAAAATAATTGATAAAGCAGCTTCATTTGCATTAAAAGTCTCCAAATTAGTTCTCTGAATATTTTTCTTCCCTGCAGGTGTGGGGTCTGTGATATCAGCTGTGCAATATTCTTACTCTTATCCTGAAATTTATGACTTTCTAACTTGGTCTAAATAGTGCAACGATTTAGAACCCTAAGGAATACATCTACCCACTAACTTTTATAAACATAAGATAAACAAAATTTGAAATAATATTTTCTTTTCTAAGCTGTGAAACCAAAAGACAATAGTATACAAGTTAGCACCATTGCCATAAGGCAATATACTCCAAAGACAAAGTGCTACTGATGTGGCTGTGCAGTAAAGTTGGGGTATTTAAATTAGTCATTCAAATACAGAGTTTGTCTATGAACATTTTAAAGTTTTAATAACAAATAAAAGTTTGCAATGGATCATGAAAATACAGTAAGCTCATATTTAGTTGTGTGATTCATCACTAACTTACATTTACCATGGCTCTGGTCGACCATTGCATGCTTTTAACACTTATTGCAGAAGTCTGTAACACATTCTAGCCATATTGTCATATGTAATAAATAATCCAGAAAAGTTTACAAAAAATGCAGATATTCATAACAAAGAGACCAATAGGCAGGATTTACATAGACCAACAAATAATTATTTGTTATTCCAAAAAGGGGTTTACTACAAAGGAATAATTTTGTTTAATTCACTTCCCTCTTCTATAAAAGAATTGCAAATGAGCAAAAACAAGTTTAGATCAGAATTAAAAAGATACTTACCTTCTATACAAAGGAGGATTTCATTCAATCAAAAAATACTTGTAATGTAACATTGTAAATATAATAAATATAAATATTCTAAGAATGCATGTGTATGAATAGGTTTTTGGAAACGGACTTGTAATTGAAAATTATGCAAAACTGACACTTCTGAAAATTTATTGTCAGAGTTATATGTAAATAAATGTATTAATAAGTATGAATAAATGTAATTCTTGACATGATCTACATCCTAGAGTTTGGGCATAGAGTCTAATCTCATAATAGGATCTACATATTGCAATGTTATGTATGTATGTAGGAGGTGATATGGATTGTTGTATGGATGTCTGCCATAACAGCAAAGATGGACATTGTACATCTGTGAAATATTTAACAAAGCTTGGAGAGTTTCTCTTTATTTGAGTATGAAAATATCCATTATTGATTCTGTGGTTTGGTACACAAACTACACACATTTTTAAAATGTTTCACACACTTCTGAATAACTATGTATATTCTATTTGAATGGAGTCTATCTTCTACAAAATACCTATATTTTGTATTTTTTTTAAATTTCTTGCACATTAAACATTAGAGTTTGTAATGTTCTCTCTTATGTGAAAGGTTTAAACAATTTTACTGTTGAGTCAGCAATCAATGTGCCTAAAGCAGATGTGAATTGACAATAGTATTATTTAAAGAAACCTTTTTAGTAAATATTGACATTGATAGATAGCTTATATCTGAATAATATATAGAACAGCAATGAAAATATGTAGGAAATTTGAATGTGAATTTAAAAAGCAATGTGAATGAAACATCTCATATAATTTTAAAGTCTGTTTCTTGAAGTGTATGACTTTAAGAATGTAGGCATGCTACTCTGGAATATTTTAAGATTTTGGAGGTGATAGGATGGGAAAGCAATAAATAGAATAGAGACTAATTCGAAATCTTCTCGGGCTTCTAGCCAGGTAAAAACTTGATCAGTTCACCCTGAAGACGAGGAAGATGCACTTCTTCGAAACGTTGGTGTCAAACCAAGTTTTTACCTGGCTAGAAGCCCGAGAAGATTTTGAATTAACACGTCGCCAGGAAAGCTTCAGTTCTTATTTTAGAATAGAGACTGATTACAATCATCATTATGAAAGGTCAAAGACCATCCAGGGCTGATTTGGGCAAAAAATTGCTGATTACCAGGTTTTTGAACTACCATTCAATTATTAAGCTAAATAAAACTGACAATTGAATGGAGCTATACTATTTCATATCCTCCTAGCATGTTCTAACAGTTATGAACAATGACTACAAAATCGTCATAACTAGAGTCCGAAAGTTCAGGCATTTATTTTTGTGAAAATAGCAGGCAAAAAAGCACTTAAAACACTACAAATAGGCAGTAATATAATTAAAATAGGCATTTATTAAACATGAAAACAGAGAGTAATGCCACTCTTGATGAATGAAGATGGTTATCTAAGACAATTAAAATATTCATCACATAAAGAACTTACTATAACTTTTTTTGATTACAAGCTAAACAATATGTTTTTTTCAAGGTGTCAACTGTCATAGTCAGTTGCCTCCCAGAGAAAACATTTTTCATCATGGATAAAGGACATTCTACTTCCACTGACGGGACTGGAGCCTATTTGAAACAAATTATTTTGGAAGAACGCATATGTTACAACTGAACATTCACCTTGCAGGACATCACAAATGTTCATAAGTTTTTCTAGGCCCATTTTAGCACTAACAACATGTTTACACTTTTCCGTAACACTTTTTCCATTCTCTCCTGGTACTTGCAGCAGTTGATTTATTGCATCTTCAAAGATTGCCATGTATGACACTAGCATATCAGCTTTTTTCTCCAACTTCAAGATGGCTTCCGTTAGCTCACCACAATGTGCTACTATAAACACCAGATCATTGGGGAGTTCATTGTGCCACAACTTCTTTACCTCGCAAACTGAAACAGCTTCATCTGATAGAGCATCAAATACTTCACATATCTTGTCAAAATTGTTACTATAATGTTTGACTGCAGAGATTCAGGTTCCCCATTTGGTGAGAACTGACTGTGGGTATATATCTTAAAGATTTTTATTTTCTTATGTTTTACTTTTAATTTACCTAGGAGGAATATTAGTCCTATTCACATATGTAACTAGATTCCCCTTCAGCAAAATCAGATGGTCTACGATTTGTTTCAGCAAGGCAAGAAACAAATCAAACTTTAAAGCAAGTTCTGGTGCTACTCCCTTAAAAACCCACATTGTGGAGGGTGATTTTAGGAAGAACTTCTTGGTGTTTGAAACTCGTATATCCACAAGAGGATATAAACTTCTTGCTTCTTCGGCAATTCTATGCAGCTTGTACTAGACATGTGGGATAGAGCATTTTCTGGAAGAGTATTTTCAGGGCTTTAGTTGCCATTGTCATGTAAGGTGCTCCATCTGTGACAAAAAGCAGGATATCATCATGCTATGTTCTATGTGGGCAGAATAGCTTTAAGGAATTTGTAAACAATTGTCTCACTGTGAAACTATTTACTTTTTCCAACTCTTTTGTTGTCAAAGGAATTGTGCAGGGTCACTTTGCATTGCTTCCATAGTTCCAATGATGACATTGGCCCATTACATCAGTTTTTTAATCAATATTTTCTATTGTGCCACTTCTCTTGAAATCTTCCTCTGCAAGGCCCATTCAAAACAGGCATTCAAGTAAGTTTTTCTTAATATGGATTCTGATGGAATCTCTTTAGTATATTCCTGCAGAAACGTCCTGAGGGATTGGTTTTGAGTTTCCAGAACGGAAATCCTGAATCCAAAAAAACCTTGCCTAGATTCCGGGAAAATTGAGATTGTCTGCTGGATATTGCGATTGCTATTTGGATTAAAGTGGTCTCAGGCCCAGCCATTGTAGAAACTTGTTTTGCTGTCATGGAATGTTGAGTTATAAAGTACTTTTTTTTCATGATTAATGGATTTTTCACAGATTTTGCAAAAGAGTATTGTTCCATCAGTAGAAAGTGCATCTGCACCGAATTCATAAACAAAGCCATTTAATTTACTTCTCAACGATGAACTTAATTTTAGCACTAACACTCAAACTATCTCTAACAAATTCAACAGCAGACTAATAGGTTATTTACATAATTATTTTATCCATTAAGAGAATTGAATGTCTTCCTTCTCCTGATATAGATGCCTTATGTATTGTGTATCGTCAGCACAACAAGAAGCAGCATGTTAGGAACCTGAGATCATGGATCCTGACTTACTTCCCTCTTCCTGTTTCTTTCCTGGTATTCACTATATCCTGTTTACCATACATTCCTTTCATAGGCTCTGTTATTTAAAGAGTTTTATTGTATCATTTGAAGAGGTAATTTTCAACTGACTGAAAACAAATAAAACACACTTATAAGGAACAAGTTCACCAATAAATATTTTTGTGACCTGAATGTGTCACTTCATTATTTGTGCAACTTTTTTTTCTTCACTTTCATATAAGTGTATGCCTGGGCATCCAACTTATCACGCGTTTTTCTCCCCTGAGCTGCACGAGCGATACTGCCTCCGCTCTCTGAGCCCCAGGCCAGCAGGTTTTCGTTTCCGTGAGCTTCTACGCCAGCACTATGTTGACATTCCTCGGCTGTTATCCAAGGGAGAGAGTATACACCCCCCTTGGCTACGCGCTACCTCCCATGTCGATCTCGGGATGACGCTCTACGGGAAATCTGTTACGCCTCTTGATAGTATTCGTCGTTGCTTTTTAGAATTTTTATCCAAATACAGTGGCCGTATTTGTATTTACACCGATGGTAGTAAGAGCCCCGACGGTGTTGGATGTGCCTTTGTCACTGGTACCGCAACTTCTACTTACGGTTTGCCTAGTTACACATCTATATATTCTGCCGAGCTATATGCTCTTTATCAAGCCCTTCTGTATATTCGACGTCGAAAATTAGGTGACTGCCTTATTCTTAGTGATTCCCTTAATGCCCTTCAGAGCATTCGTGAGCTGTACAATTACCATCCTTTGGTGCAGCGCATCCAGGACGTTCTCCACATTTTGCACGCTTCTGGTTTTAATGTGGAGTGCGCATGGATTCCTGGACACGTTGGCTTGCCAGGGAATGACACGGCGGATTTGGCAGCGAAATCGGCAGTCACAGCGCCCAGTGTTACGATTACCCATTCAACAGCAGAAGATTTTAGAGTGGCTGTACGGAGAGCCGTTTTTTCGACTTGGCATGCGGAGTGGTCGGCTCTCCGTGGTAATAAGCTGCGAGAGGTGAAGGACCTCCCTGTCAACTGGGTAACCTCCTCTCGTTTATTCCGCCGGGAGGAGGTAGTACTAGCTCGGCTAAGAATTGGCCACTGTATTTTTACTCACAGTTACCTTTTTAAACGTGAACCTGCTCCTGTCTGTGCACTCTGTGGGGAGGCACAGACAGTTCGTCATGTGTTGCTGGAGTGTGGTCACCTGGCACACATTCGGTCATCTATGGGCATGCCAGCCTCTCTTGCTGAGGTCCTGGCAGATGACCCAAGAGCAGTGGACAGGGTTTTTAAATTTTTAGCAAAACTTTCTTTTACCTTGACGTTTTAGTGTGATAGCAGTTTTTTTTTTTTTTAAACTCTTTTAATTTTAATGTGTTGATTTTAGATGGAGTTTTATATCCAGCTCTGTTTAGAGGGCTGGACCTTTCTGTTACTTCAGTTTCAATATTGTTAGCTTTTTACTTGTGTTTTTTTCCTTTTTTTGGTATTTTTCTTACTGCCTATTGCCAAGTTTTAATCGTAAGGGCGCTTATGACCTCGGCAGTTGAGCGCCCTTAAACACCATTATCATCATCATCATCATCATCTTCACTTTCATACATTAAAATTCTTTATGCACTTTTTAAAATGTTTAATAATTACAGCAAAAAGCCATAACAATCCAAAACAGGCCAAAAAAAAAAGTGTTAAACCTTAAAAGAGGCAACTGAAGCCAAAATAGGCAAAAAAGGCAAAATAAAAAGTGTCCTACCATCCCCAAATGTACAGAAACATGTTTATCTCTTCCACCATAATAGAAAAAACATTTTGTCTAGCTTCTGGGCTCTAGTCATAACTACATACTAGTATTCCAGACTATTGGTAACTGCTGATAGGAACAAGTAAACATGCTAATTTTTGACATCTTGGAGATTTATTGGTTATTTTTGTGCTGTTGAACATAGTCCATGTGATTTACTCACCTCTAAGCTTGCTGAGCTATGGCAACTGGGTTGGCAACACATCTTGATTTGTGCCATTTTAAGAAGCTTCTGCACATGAACAATAGTATGATATTAAGGTAAAATACCTATGGATCATGCATAGCTGAAGGCATGCAAGAATGCACAAATCTTCTCCTGCACTGTTTTCTTACTACCATTACAATTTTATGCCAATGTCACTAGGTGATAGCATACTACGCAGGAAGTGTGCTCTGTGTCATACTGTGCACAAGTGCAGAATACTTTCTCCTTATGCCCGTACTCTGTTCTACAATAGTTTAATTTACAGATTACTTTGTTTTTGACCTCAAATACTGTTCTTATTTAACTACAAAATATAACACGCCCACCGTGGTAGTGTAGGGGTAGCATGCCTGTCTCACATTCCAGAGGTCACGATCACTTAGGGTGAATTAAGGATGTTTTTTCTCCAGGGTTTTCCTTATCCTGAGAAGATAAATGTTGAGTATAACTTTAAGCACCATACACTGCGAGCTCATTTGAGTACCATTTCACTGATTTCATTCTGATATGACCAACCAGGTTAAGGATGTTAAGCTTAAAACAAAGAAAGAAAAAAACGAAAAAATCCACAAAGCAATTTTTTCTTTCATCAGATAAGTTGTGCATTATTATGGTGAATGTGGTGGTGCTGTCTTATAAATTTGTTCATCTTAACTATTATGCAGCAGATACTATTTCACATTTTCAGGGCTGTTAGAATCTAAAATGTTGTGAACCCCAAATATTTATTCATGAGCTGATATATTCCAGACCCTGAAGAGAACAAAGGATATTATACCTAAGTGGGAAGATTGTACACAGGGAACTAATGTTTTATCTTCTTACTTACCGAAGTGTCCACAAAAATGAACCCACTTGATAGGTATTTGGTTGACTATGGAAATCAAAATCCTAATGGGTGTATTGTGGGATTTTATAATCATTCTAGATAAACCATTGTTATGAATGAAGCCATTCATTTCTATTCAATGACATGAATTACATTGGTTGCATTTTAGTGTGGACAGCATTTTGAATTAGTAAATGGTTATAAGAAAATCAGAATTTAACAATGCCATATTCAATTAAAAATTTAGCTAGCTTTATTAAGACATAAAGAGCATGCTGAGGAAGAACAAATAATGGCCACTTTATATTCTGACTAATTGCAGAATCTATTATTAAGTTTAAGTGCCAAGAATGGAAAACTCTTGACTGAAAGCATGAAGGGAGGCATCTGGTCATCATTGGCAGTGCCTAAAATTTGTTTTAAAGCAAGCTATAACAAAAAGTGCAAAACTTTTTTATCTTTGTTTTCAGTGATTCTAAGGCCTAATTTAATGATCAGTCAAGATAACCACAAGAGCCTGAAATTGGCTCAGTAGATTGGTAATTACATTTATACTCAAAATGAGTCTTTCCACATAATTGAAAATGCGTGAATTCATTATTATTTTAAGTGTTATTTGGGAACATCAAAACATTGTCATCTGATGCATATAAGTACTAAGTATAAGCATTAGTTGCTAGGTGTGTCCTTTTTCCAAAGATTGTTTCATCATATTTTCAATCCATGAACCTGAATGCTTCTATATTTGATTGCATATCTTTAAAAATTGGCAAATTATCTGTTATGATTCTGAGCTTTCAATTACTGTGACAAGCAACTGTTAAAATTGAAATTCTAATAGACAATGCAGAAGAAATAGCTTGATTTTCCTTTATTGCATACATATGTTTCTTGATGGCAGCCAATCATTTGTAAGAACTTGGACCTCATAACAAAACCACTTTTGTGTTATTTGATGAAAGGATAGAACCTCACTCTGCCAGTTCTGTCCGCGTTGGGAAAAATTAAGGATGCATCAGGTTTCTTAGCTTTGTGCGCATTGCACCACACTCGTAGTGTTGGGTAGTAGAGACATTCTACAGCACTCAGAAAGCTGAAGCCAAGGAATAGGCCTAACAGTCCACCAGTACTTGCTGAAACAGTTGATAAATGTTTATTTTAGAATGATTAATAGTTAAAAGATTACATGATTTTTCAGCTGCAGTGAATAAATTGAGGTTATTTATAATTAGTTGAATGCATTTGTGAAATTTGACCAAATTATTTTGAAAAATTATTATTATTATTATTATTGCATGATAAAATAAATTAATTCTAAACTTTAAGAAAATAAATTGTTTTTCCCACTTGACACAAATTTACCAATTAACTGAAGCTATAAATGGGCAGACAATGCTTAATAATTGGCATGCTCCACTTTAAATCTGGCTTTCTCATAAACTTTTTTGCAATACTTTTCCATACTAAAATGCAAGTTTTTACTAATTTGTTTCAACATTTTTATACTGCCTCTCAAAAATACATAAAAGAAAATGATTACATTCTTTTGTTTTGGAAATAATGCTCCAATTTTAAGAAATAAATGATTGTATTTTATATTTTGAAAAACTCAAGAGTTTCATGTAATTATGCTTAATACAAATAAATATAAATGGTGTTGCAGAATTATTTGTAAACACATTCACTATAAAACTTGAATTTTTAATGTGAATAGTTTTAAAAATGACTCATCTTCTTTACAATAAGAATGATTTTATTGAGGCAATAAAAAATATTATTTAAATAATCATGTAAGTAATTTTGATACATGGTAAACATCACTATTGTTCTGTATGTGTAATAAATGTTATAAATCCAAACAGGATACCTTACACATGGTTTTTCCAGATTTCACAAATGTATTACCTATTATGAGGACAGTTGAACAAACTTTGAAACTTTTAAATCTAAAATTTTTCAACATTGGTGCCATTGACATTCACCGAAAAATGAAATCTACTTACCAAAATTTCAAAATTAATATAAATAGCTCTCTAGTTCTTAATAAAGTCTGTTAATTATTATTGCAATTAAAATGTGCTGCAGTTTAAATTTGTCCTATGTAATATTTTAGACAGTTTACAGATTATGTTAATTGAAATTGCTCTTAGTTTTATCATACTAAAAGTTTAGAACCTTTATTAATTTCTCTACATTTACTATGTACATAGTATATACATTGTATTGCACCCACAAATATGATGCTGAGATTTCACCAGAAAGACATGTTTTGGGACCCTCTGAATAAAAAAAAAATAATTGTTTTTTAGAAATGTGTGTGTGTGTGTGTGTGTGTGTGCATGAGCGTGCATGCATGCATGTGGGGGGGGGGGCGCTCAAAAACGAAAAGACCCTTAAAATTCCAAACTTGATACTTAAATTTAGTATTTTCCAAGGATACGACACAAAGATTTTTCAAGAAAATCCCCTAACTTCAACTACCCTTTACATGCAAAAAGTGTCGCCCTCTGTGGTGTAATGGTTACTATGCTAACTTCATATTCCCTAGGTCACGGGTTCAAGCCCGGTGGAGGATGATGGATTTTTTCAGGTGTAAAAATCCTTATCATGGCTTCCTTCAGAAGGGAAGTAAAGCTGTTGGTCCCGTGTTGTAGATTTACGGCATGTAAAAGAACCTAGCCTGATAAAGAGGCCTCTGAGCTAAATGAACCAATCTTTCATGCCCAACATAGAATGGGACGCTAACAAACACAGCAGTTAAAGACCGTCCATAAATAAAACGCCATTTAATTTTTTTTGGCAAAAGTTTTGAAAATCTTTGTTTTCTCAAAAATTGCTCTACGATTTTGATTAAAATTTGTAATGATAAATGAAATGTATATCTTGAATTTTCTGGGAATAGCCTCTGAAGACCTTTATTCTGGATGAATTTTTCTGAATTTTGCATAGCTGGTAAACCATAAGAGATACAGAAAAAAATGTAAATCTTGTAAAAAACACAATTTATTATTCAAAACTTGCAAATATGCATAGAAGCTTGAAACTCAATGCGTGTGTCACATGGTGTATAACTAATACTAGGATTAAATGGAGGTAATACCGCATACTTTGAAATTCAACGAAAATCTTGATGATGTTAAAACTTTTTTAAAACTAGAAGAGAAGAGGAAAAATATTTCGGCAGACATACGTTTCTTAAATCTTTGTCAACAACTTCAGGTCATGCCAAATTTCGTCAGAAGATATGTAAAATATGATAACAACAGTAAATATCAAAGACTTGCAGAGAAAGAGGTAATAGAAACCGAAAAGAACAAACACTTTGCAAAATTACATATTTTAGAGCTTTAACTGTATGAGCTACACTTAGCATTACCGCAAAAGTTAGGCTCGTTGGGATAATTTATGCGCATATTTTCCTGACTATCTTAAGCGGGAAAATGAGCAGGAAAATGCTTACCCTAAAGAAAAAAATTATATCATCTTTGCAAAAAACAGAATAAAAATATACCAATCAGACACAAGAGACCTCCCAAAAACCATGTTATAAACTTATCCAAAAATGAAACTTTCAACAAATCTCAGTCAGCCATCCTCAACAAAGGCCTAAAAGCTTGTGTAGATTATTGCAAAAAAAAAAACAGAAAACTTAGTAGCAGATATAGAAAGAGCCACAAGCCACCTAAAAGAAATAGACCAAAAAGAAATTAAGAAGCAATGTGAACCAATTTTAGATCAAGTACACACAAGAATAAAAAGAAAAAATCTACAACAAAAAATCATAAAATCCTTAACACAGAAACCAGTTGTTTACACAAAATCAGACAAAGGCAACCAAATAGTTATATCAGACCAAGAGGACTACAACCAAAGAATAAGATCCTTGCTAAGCAATCCAGAATATCAAGAAATATCCAATTCACTAAATAAAAGTATAAAGATTTTACAAGAAACATAATCAAATTGTAAAACCATAACAGAAAAAGAGAAATCCAAATTAAAGCCAGATTTACCAACCTTACCCAGATTGTATGCCCCACCTAAAACACACAAACCTGACCCAAAATGAGACCCATAGTAGATAATATCAATGCACCCACATATAAACTCTCCAAATGGCTCACATAAAAATTCAACTCCTTCCCAAAATTCAATAGTAAAAGTATCAAATTCATTGAACCTGATTAACCACCTGAAAGATTTCAGTGTTTCACCTAAAGATAAGATTCCTTTGATGCCACCTCCCTATTCCCTAGCATACCCATAGACAAACTCCAAAAACCTCTGAAAACCTGGCTACAAAGCATAAACATACCAACAGAGGAAATGGAAGATCTTGTCCAGCTAACCAATTTATGCGTAAAACAGAATTACTTCACATTCAAGAATAAATGCTATGAACAAACAACAGGACTTGCAATGGGGAATTCTCTATCACCATTCCTAGCCGACCTACACATGAGTAATTTTGAAATACACATCACTGTGGCATTCCCACATATATACAAAAAAAATGGTATAGGTATGTAGATGATGCGTTCAAACTTCTTAATTTACAAAACAAGTCCATTCAGTTCACTATTGAGACTGAACTGGAAGGTGTCCTACCATTCCTAGACATCAGAATAGTAACAGAAAAAATAGCCTGACATTTGGAATACATAGAAAATCCACCAATACAGATAACCACATAAAATTTCATAGCTACAACCTCACAACACATAAATTTGTAGTCCTGAGCAGTTTAATGTATAGATTAGTACACATTTCCATGGAGAATAATGAATATCAAAAAGAATTTCAACAGATACTGCAAACAGCTACCAACAACGGCTTCCAAAAAAGTACAGTAGACAAGAGAATACATAAATACAAAAAACTGAACGGCATAACACACACAACCACCCTACAGAACCTCAGTGACCAACCTCAGTTCAGAAAATTCACCTATCATCCTTGGGCACACAACAAACTTCAGAAAATTTTCAGGAATTATAACATCACCTTAGCTCAAAAACAACTACAGTATTCAGAAACTGCTGTGCAGAAATTTAAAAGATCCTATCCCTGTAGACAAAAAACCGGGAATTTATGAAATTAAATGCTCAGACTGTAATCTGGTGTATATAGGAAGGACAAAAAGAAATTTGGAGACCAGATTAAAGGAATACATGAGAAACCTAAAATACAAGCAAATAGAACAATCAGCAGTTGCCAATCGTTTTTGGACATCAGGACATGAAATCACACCGAATATAAAACTGTTAAAACCAGCATACTAACCCACAGAATTGGATGTCTGGGAGATCTACATCATGAAGAAAAAGAGCCATATCATGAATTTTGATTTACCACCATACAGCAACCTCTGGAAGTTCATTGATCCAGCAACAGATGCCTCCACAATTGATACACCACCATCCCCATTGTTGATGCCAGCAAAGAAAGATTTAGTCTGAATTAAAGGGTTGAAAATGGGAACAAGTGTTCCCGAAACCGGTCCCAGTAAGTAAAAACAAGTGATGTTTGTGTTACAAAAATCAACTCAAATTCTTTTATTTTTTATTTATTTATTTATTTTTTTTTCACAGAATTTATGCTATATACATTTTTTTGTGGAATTTACCGTTATCAAGATATTCCTTGTTATTCATGTCAGTTTTAAAGTACTCTTGACCACACAAAGAATCAATTTTCAATCCCATAGCAATCACATTTTAAAACATTTGACTGTCGGTTAAGTCTAATGTATTTCCTTATTTCCCTTCTACTTAAAGGAACTAAGTAATAAGATAATTTCTTCCAATGTTTATCTCGATTAGCATGAAGTAGATAGAAAAATAGGCATATTAACAACAATTTGTTAGAGATGTAGAGAAAGTTAAATGAATGTATTTAATGTATTTGCTTATTTCCCTTCTACTTAAAGGAACTAAGTAATAAGATCGTTTCTTCCAACGTTTATCTTGATTAGCATGAAGTAGATAGAAGAATAAGCATATTAACAATAATTTTTTACAGAGATGTAGAGAAAGAATGGAAAAAGAATGGAACACATCATCTTCTTTTTATATAGAGTCTACAAACTATTCTTGCAATAGCTTAAACTTCCATCTACTTCAAGTTAATTGTGATAAACATTTGCATAGTTTCTTTATACATTTTATTTGAACACGGTAAATACTGAATGTAAAATTTTTAAAACTCTGAAACATTTTATTCGCATTACTTTCACTGTTCAGTCTGTTACAAACTACTCTTATAAAAACTTGTTTCTCCATTTATGTCTTATTAATTACACATTTATATGTTTCATTATAAGTATAAGAAAAATGAGTAAGCTAAAACAATTGTCAAGTCTTTTCAAAGCTGGTTACTATGTGGTGACTTTAAAATTCTGCCCTAAAGCATCAACACATACACACAAAGAATAAAAAAAATAAAATAAAAATTCTGATGTGTTCCTTTCACATGACTTTCTCTACATCTGTGCAACAAACTATTGTTAAAAAGCTTATGTTTCTATTTCCTTCATGCTAATCTAGAAAAAAAAAATTGCAGAAACAGCCTTATTACTTGCTTCTTTGTAAGTAGAAGGGAAATAAAGAGAGTACCATGGTTGAAAAGTAATAGTCAAAAGCTGATTGCTATGTGACTAAAGTTCCTTTGTTTCCATGGACAGAGTTGGCAAATTTCTGTATAAGAAAAGTATGTTTTTAATAGCAAAAACCAAAAACAATGAATATCTAAAAAGCGATCAACTCCATGAAAAAAAATGTATATAACATAAATTGTGTGTTTTAACGTGCTCTACATTTTTTGTAGTAAGTTATCTATCTCTGACAGTTCAATAGCTATGCAAAATTCTGTAAATTTCATCCAGAAAGTGTAAAAAATTGAAAATTAAAACCAATAACATAAAATATTTTGAAATCCTTTATACTATAAAAAATATTATTTGACATAAATTGCACTTTAATGGTATCTACATTTTTTGCATAGTAGATTTTGTGTATCTCTAACAGTTTACTAGTTATTCAAAAGTCATCCAGAATTAAGAGCACTACAGAGGCTATTCCCAGAAAATTCGAGATATCATTTGCCTTGATTATACATTATTTTAAACAAAATCATTAGAAAAAATTTTTAAAAAAAAACAAAATTCAAAAAATCCCCCTTGTAAAGGGTAGTTTGAAAATCTTGTTGTCGCATCAGATGCAGAACTTAATACCAAATTTGGTACTTAACATGATTTTGTACTTGATTTGAATTATGCTGTTTTCTCTCGTATACACACGTGCGCGCTCTCACTCACTCACTCTCTCTCTCTCTCTCTCTCTCTCTCTTTCTCTCTCTCTCTCTCAAAATTATTATTATTATTATTATTATTATTATTAAAAAGTTTTGGTCGGAAATTATACTTTACCTATATGCTGTATAGAAAGTAAAACTTTCTTGTAGCCTAAGCTGTATTGTCGTCTGAGTTGGGCTGCCAATTGAAGCTGGGTTACCTTCTTGTTTTACATATGTTATTTGTCACTTCATCATTGCATTGCATTTCTAATTCCTTGTAATTAATGCAGAATATGTTGTCATATGTGCTATGTACCTATTTTTTCCCTAAATTTATATATTTATTCTTAACAAAATTTTTAACTCAATGCATATATTATCTGTATTTTTTTTCATTATCTATATCTATTTCATTTAAGTTCCTATTTTTCATTGTTCATATCCCTCTTAACAAAGATATTATCAACTTATCATTATTCTCTCTAATTCTTAAAATTCTGTTCAGTACACTTAACCAATAGTACATATGTCACTGCTTAATATGTTTGAGATTAGTTTGGGTACCCAAAGCTATAATTCCCGTTCTTGAGCTTTACCATTGGCGCCCAATTGGGGTAGGCTATCAGATGGCAATACAGCTTTAGTCTATAATTACAGTAATGGAGTTGTCAGATTCTCAAGTTGAAAATAACCATTTACCTTACAGTTATTTAGAAACTAAAGTGATGATTGGAGACAGCATATATTTTGGTGGATGAGGTATAAATGTTCATCAAACCTATATAGTTTTACTGTATGTCCATTCTATAAGGTGATTCCCAACTATCAACTGCCTGTAAATTTATTTTAGAGCAGTGATCATCTAGTTGATGCACTCACTGAAGTGGATAATGACCTTGAACATTTATAAAAGCATTTAATTTCCATCCATTTTTGTGGACTTATCTACTCTGTCATATAAACAATTGGTACAGTCGCACATGTCAAAGCAAAAGCCTCCTTCAGCGTTGTTAAGGTTTTAGCTGTAGTAGCATGTGCCGAATAATAAACTCATATATATTGTTAACAAGTATTGTTGAAGGTTGTGTCATGTTTTCAAACAGTTGTACTGTTTCTATCTATGTTTTATATCTGATGTATAAAATGACTCCATTGACATAAAATGACTTTTTGTGCAACAATCATCTTAACTGCCGAAATATTTGGTAATTATATTTACATCTTTTATTTTGAAACCAAAATAATGTCTATTACTTGTAGAAAACTTGCATTATATCTTTGTAGAATATAATTATTTAGGATTTATGCATAATTTGTACATGTGAATTGAAACTGGTTACTTTTCATACATACTCGTTCTAGCTGTATTTAACAAAGAAAGCAATACTAGCATAAAATTCTCTCTAAAATTTATTGTAATTGAAATAAGTCAATTCATTTTATATTATATCCCTTTATCTCCTAAATTCTACCAAAAATAAAAGCAGATATCAAATCACAGAAGAGTAGGACCGTTTATTTTTGTATGAGCCATTGGATCAGCATGAACCGTCCAAGAGAAAATGCTGGTATCTGAGTGGGTTAAAAATGGATCCACCCTTTGAGGTCATAGTATACACTTAAATTTACTTTTGATTAGGGTGGAGATCTGAGAATCACAACTAGTGAAGAAGTGCGCACAATAAATTATGTTTTTGATAAGACAGTAAGCAGTATTGGTTTTTAATTAGTTTTTGTTAATATGATAAAAACTGATATATACTGCACATCATCTCTAATGAATGCAGGTATTAATTGAAACAGCAAAATGTGGAACATTTACCATATGGAATAAAAAGGGGGAATACTATATTTTTACTTTCTCTGCACATACTGTGTACATAGTGTATAGAGAAGGTATTGCACTCCACCCAAAAATTTAATACCAAGATATTTCACTGGAAATATATGCTTTAGAGTCCCATGTATCCTAAAAAGCATTTGCAGAAAAAAGGTCCGTGTGTGTGTGAGTGTGGGGGTGGGTGTGTGTACCAAACTTGATATTCAAGTTTAGTATCTTCTAGGCATGCGACATAAGATTTTGATAAAAATCCCCAAATCCCAAACTACCCTTTACATGGAACTTTTTTTGAAAATTTTGATTTTCTCAAAAATGGTTCTTACGATTTTGATTAAAATATCATATATTAAAGATCTTTACCTGACAAATAAACTGTATATCTTGAATTTTCTGGAAATAGTCTCTGAAGACTACTTTATTCTGAATGAATTTTATGAAATTTTGCATAACTTCTAAACCATAAGAATGGAGAAAAACTTGCCACACAAAAAAATTTAGAGCACGTTAAAACACAATTTATGTCATATAAATTTTTTTCCGTGGAGTTGATCATTTTTGAGATATTCCTTGTTTTTGGTTTCAGCTTTAAAAACTTATACTTTTCTCATACAGGAATTTGTCAACTCCTATCCATACAATGGAACTTAAATCACATAGTAACCAGCTTATAATTATTACTTTAACCTTTGGTACTCCCTTATTTTGCTTCTACTTAAAAGGAAGCAAGTAAAAGTATATCTGCTAAATTTTTCTCGATTAGCATGAAGTAAATAGAAGAATAAGTTTTTTAACAATAAATGGTTGCAGAGAAGTAGAGAAAGTCATGTGAATGGAACACATCAGGTTTTTATAAAAAAATTTGCACCTGGAAACAGTATAAGCCCCTAATTAAATATGATCTTGGGTCTAGTGACTGTGTTTTATTAGGCTTAATCTGAAGGTACTCTTAATCTGTAACCAAACCGTAATGTGCTATAATGCAAGTGATCTGGAAATCACACATGTTTCATCTTTGTTTTCTGTTTCCATATTCCAGCAAAAGCATTCATATAGTGAAAATAGAGTTTCAAACCAGTTGTCAACCACACAAGTATGCCGTTGTATACAAATTTTGGACAATTTCTGAAAATACTGAGGCACTGTTTAAGCACTGCCCATTCAAATATCTCCATCTAATTCACACCTTTATGACATATACTTTTCTTCTCTCTGTTTCTTTATGCTTATATTTGCATTTAAATTCTTCATACTAAAACTGTCACAAGTGTTTTCTAATGCCCAATAATTCAACAAAAATCCTCTTTTTAAGAACTTTAATTAGAGATGTATTACTTCCACTATGTGCCAATACATGGTTAGGAGAATGAATAGGTTTAGAAATTAATTTACTCTCCTTCATTTCTTGAGGTCACATTCAACTGAATTTTGAACATGTAACAATGCAATCCATATTTATGGCAAAATTAGCTGTATTTGTGACACAAAACTATCAAAATTTGAGAATCCTTTGTGCAAGTTGCTTTCAAAAAATCTTATGTGTTCCATTCACATGACTTTCTCTACATCTCTGTAACATTTTATTGTTAAAAAGCTTATGCTTCTTTTTACTTCATACTAATCAAGAAAAAATTAGCAGAAATAGTCTTTATTACTTGCTTTCATGCAGTAGAAGGAAAATAAGGGAGTAGCATATGCTAAAGTATTAGTCAAAAGCTGGTTGCTATGTGACTGAAGTTCCTTTGTATGGACAGGAATTGACAAATTCCTATATAAGAAAAGCATTTTATTTAAATGTAAAGGAACTGAAATTTGGAGAAAAAAGTATATTAATAAGAAATGGTTTAAAATAGATAGAAATGTAGTAGTAGTTGAAATGTTTCAAAAAGATAGTAAGAAGATTGGACAATTCTTATGCAAAGTGAAAAATAAATGGATATGGACAGTAAATAGACAAAATGGTGTAATAAACTAGAATTAATAAACTATTGTAAAATATGAGTATGACCGGTAAAGAGCCAGGGCTGAACACCGATCATATTCACCTGTATAATGCTTAGCATAAATAAATAAAATAAATAAATAAATATAAGAAAAGTATAAGTTTTTTAAAGCTGAAACCAATAACAAGGAATATCTAAAAAACGATCCACTCCAGGAAAAAAATGATTATAACATTGTTTGTGTGTTTTAACGAGCTCTACATTTTCAGTTATATAAGTTTTTGTCTCTCTCTTATGGTTTGCCAGTTATGCAAAATTCTGTAAAATTCACCCAGAATAAAGTAGTCTTCAGAGGCTATTCCCAGAAAATTCAAGATATAATTTTATTTGTCAGGTAAATAACTGTAATACACAATATTTTAATCAAAATCATGTTATTTTTGATAAAATCAGAATTTTCAAAAAAATGTCCATGTAAAGGGTAGTTGGGGGTGGGGGTATTTTCTTGAAAATTTTTGTGTTGCATCCTTGGAAGATAGACATAGCTGGAGACACGCACACGCACACATCCTAAAATTGCTTATTTTGGATTCAGGGGGGTCCATAACATGTATTTGCGGTGAAATCGCAGTATCAAATTTTTGGGTGCATTACAATACCTTCTCTATACACTATGTACATAGTACGTGTAGAGAAAGTAAAAAGAGTTAATGTATGACACTTTTGAATGGTGCTAACATTTTATAATAGTTCTTCATATTTCTTCTGGACCACAAGCATGGTTCTGATTTACAGCATCTCCAAAAGACATAGTAAAACTTCTCATCTGCTTTTTTTTTTTTCTCCCTTTCTTTCTTTTTTGGCTTTATTTTTATGTCAATACTGTCCATAGAGGACAAGAATGCTAGCAATGAGAATAGGTCATGTGTTGTCATCATGCATGCGCACACAAAGTTTTTAACACAACATTCACACACAGAATGTTTTAGTTTCCAACTAAAATATCAAGAGTTCAATAAGGGAACTGCATTTACACAGCAGTAAAAAAATATCAGCATGAGCAGTTATTTATCTTGATTCTGTTTTATGCAGCAAAATTCTGCTATGGCAGTAACAAAGAAACTGCCGATTTGAGCAGCAAAGCATGCTGGTGTCTAATCCTGGATCAGCATTCTTCTGATGCCAGATGCATCTTTGTCGTGCAATTAAGCATATTGTGGAGGTCAACTATTGGTTCACTGCAAAATGCAGCATCAGTATAACATCTATGTTAATATAGTTTTCCTGACGTGTTTGTTATAAACACATGCCTGAAAGATTCATAGTGTGTTTAGATCATGCTTACTAATTCTAAAATTTTAAGATTTGTGTATCTGCATCAAGGGAACTCAACCGTAGAAACACTATATAAGGAAGGTGGGATCAAAATATTGTAGCTATAACTACTTTTAAGGACCTAAATGTTGTAAAGATACCAGCTTGCAGAAAAGTCTGGCCTTTTCAATTAAATATTATTCATGTTTAAGCAGTGCCAGATTTGATCCTACTGTTTAGTGATTGCCATAAAAATCTTTAAGGTGAATTTAGGTAAAACATTTCAAGTTGATAAAATAAATATATAATTTGTTTATAGATGACAGTTATAATAGTAATATATAGTTTGTTGAGGTCAAACAGCGTATCATTGACAAAATTCTATCATAAAAGTGTGCTCCATACAGCACACAACCACTCTATGGACAGTATTGACATAAAAATAAAGCCAAAAAAGAAAGAAAGGGAGAAAAAAAAACAGATGAGAAGTTTTACTATGTCTTTTGGAGATGCTGTAAATCAGAACCATGCTTGTGGTCCAGAAGAAATATGAAGAACTTTTATAAAATGTTAGCACCATTCAAAAGTGTCATACATTAACTCTTTTTACATGACAAATTTCTGCTCATCCTGTTTTTCATGCAATATAAAACTAGTTTTGTAGATTAGCATATTTATAAATACATTTCTTAAGCAGGTGTTTTGAAATACCACCCATACTTCATTACATCAAAGATCAACTCACATAGAAATTCCGTGAAGCCAAAAATTTCTCCTTTGTAGTAGTTGAGAAACTGGGAGTCAACGAAAAATATGTGTACTACAGCCATGTTTTTCCTATAAGATAGAAATGATTAATAGTTACATTAAAGTCCTCATATGCCCTGAAATTTTAATATTGATCTAAAGGTTTTTCTTGCATTTCAACAACTGTCATTGGAAGCTATGTATATTTGAGTAACCTGCTGGGCCTGCTGAAATTAAGATTTTGCATCATATATTGTGCATTTGTAACAAAATATCTCAGTGTAATTTACCTGGATAAGATTTTTTCTGGTGTTTTCCCTTATCCTGAGAAGATGAATGTCAGATAATTCTAACCTCTATTGACCCTGGGCTCATTTGAGCATCATTACACATTTTATTTTTAATCTTGCAAATATGCAAAGAAGCTTGTAACAGTAATGTGATTAAAATTAAATCAAAAGAATTTGATTAGGTTTGTGTAACCCAAACATCACTTAGTAATTACTTACTTGAACCACTTTCAGGAACACTTGAACCCTTAAGGGTTGAAAATGGGAACAAATGTTCCCAAAATTGGGCCCTGAAAGTAATTACTAAGTGATGTTTTGTGTTACAAAAACTGACTCAAATTCTTTTGATTTAATCATTACACATATTTCATTCACTGTCTAATATGATCTACTAGATTAAAGGACGTTAATACCAAAACAAAAAAAAAAGAAAAATTGCAATAAATTTCATAGGGGCTGTAGAAGTCATTCACCTGCTTAAGAGCAAATGTACATCATTCTTGAGTGCATTTATATGGGCCACATACATTTTTGAAAATTTAGCCTACATTGTAAAGGAAATGGATAAGCGCTCGGATGTTACAATAGGATCCATGCTCATCAGTACTCCCTTGCAAAGGAATACATGGAAACACAGTTCTGACTACTGAATTGTGCCCATGTACAAGGAATATTTAACTAAGGGAACATTAGGAAAGTGTATCTGTTGTTCATGGACAAATTCATTTGTGTGTTATATTTTGATATTATTCTTTATTTATTATCTGATTTGTAGAAATTATGTAAACCAAGTCATAGCAAAATTTCTTTCTTAGCTTTTTTTTTTTTTTTTTTTTTTTGGAGGGCTTTCAAGTGTAACCTAATTAGCCATCAGGTAAGAGAGAATGACTTCATTACATAGAACACAAACACAGGAACACACAACTCGAAGCATCCATACCCATAGTGGGATTCAAACCCACGGCCCTTTTGCAGCAGAGCATCAACACCAAATGCACCAACAACCATGGTTACTCGGGTTGGCCCTTTATTAGCTTTGCACTTTCCTTCCAGCATATTACCTCAAAGATGATTTTACTGTTAAGAGATGTAAGATTCATTGTTAAAATTAGATGCCACAGATAATATATAAAGTATATAATAATATAAATAATTATATATAATATATAAAAGTGGAAATATGCATATTTTCAAGATGTTCGCGATGAAATGAGGGGAGTCAAACATGTGAGTGGCACTGGGATATTAACCATTCATTCATTCATTCCAGTCATATAGTATACAAATAAAATAGTGTTACAGTAGACTACATATAGTCAGAATAACAATAGTTAAAATTACAAAATAATAAGATGATATAATACAAAGGTTATTAAGAATTACAACTAATTTGACATTAAATAAAAATGCAATCATTAACTATATTGGATTGAAAACTCTTCTTTATTTTAAAAATACATTTTAAGCTCTTTTTTAAAAATGTTTACATCTGTCTCAGCCCTCAGTCTAGATGGTAAAGTATTGAAGTATCTTTGGTCCAGCATAGGTAATATTTTTATTCATAAACAGGCCCCTTTATGAATCTATCCTGGTTATGTATGTGCTCAACCGAGTCTATGCTCATGGAGTTACCCTGTAGCTTTGGACATCCTCAATACAAGAGGAATAGTTAGAGGTGAGCTACAAGAAATGGACGTTCCTTGTGTATGAGGGGCTATCAGCGACTCTTTAGATAAAATTCATAAATGCTCTTGTGCTTCACTTTTCATTTGGTCTCTAGTAAATGTATGGAAAAAGAAGGCTTAATAAATTATTCGGGAACCTACCTGTCAAAATTTTTTTGATTGAGCCTTCTTGAATAGGGATTCTCCCTACAGGTGTGCCTCGTTGGGAGGTTTGGACCCCCCACCCAAATTCTTAGCTCAAAGCTATTGCCACCTACAATTTCAAATTGTTACTTTGAATTCTGCACCTTATTGGAAAGGTGTGCTTTATGAAAAATCGTTGACTATTCCGACAAGTGGGCATTATCACATGGATATTGCAGATTGAGCTGCAATTTTTTATACTGAAAGTGTATAAAAAACAAAAACCCCATGTTTCAGCTTTCTCTTCCATAGGTTCTCTAACTGGTGAAACAAATATTAAAGTTTTAAGTTGTAATGGCTGTTTTTAGGTGTGTCTTCTGCCCAACAATCAGCTGGCTTGAGTATGCAAGGTGCTAATAATAATTAACTTTGTCCGCACTGAGGCTACAAGCATCTGTGTGTAAGATCACTCAAGATAACTAGATAACTCACAATCAAGATTTCATGTTACAAAATTGGCTACAATTGCATTTCCCGTCCCAGTGATGGGTGCCTCCAAGAAAACACTGAAGAAATAAACATTCAACATTAATGTAAGTTTTTCATCTAATAATTTTTAAACACTGATATATGCTAGGAATTGGATATTATTAGTGGGTTATTCTAATCTGTAATAATTTTTTTTCTTGCCAAACTTGGGCCTTTGGGAGAAAAAAGCTGAGACATGGATATTTTATTTTTTATCTACTCTCAATAAAAGAAAAATCCCAGTTTGACTGTAACATCAATGTGGCTAAGGTCCTTTGTGAGTCACTTTTTTTGTTTTTCTTTCTTTTTCATGGTGACACCATTTGTAAAGTAAGAACTTTCCACATATGGACTTTTGAAAATCACAGGACCAGGGGCTTGCCCATAATTCTCTTAAATATTTTATTTTAATTCAGTGATATTCACTCTGTTTTGTACTTGCAAGTTATCCTAAACAATTGAGAAAATATGCAAGATGTTCACCTGAAGTAATTGACATTCTTGGTGACAGGAGCATCATGGAGATACTCAACGTTGGGAATGAGTTCGAAAGGAATCTTGCTGTAAGTGAGCGTCTTCTTATAATTAAGCTCTCTACATCCTGGTAGGCATTCACACTGTGGCCTGCTGCGTCCATCCTCTAAGGTCATGTTTGCATCTTCGTTCACTAGACGCATCTCCATTATCTCTGCAAATAGGCTTGGGCATATTATCATGGAGTGAGAAGTGAGACATATATTTCTTCTTCTTTTAAATTTTGCACCTGGACTTAAGTTGTTTATGTATGTAAATCTAATCAGGCAACAAATTAAAAAAATCTGATGTATTCCATTAACATGACTTTCTCTACATCTCTGTAACAAATTATTGTTAAAAATATATTCTTCTATCTACTTTATGATAATCAAGATAAAAGTTAGTAGACATTTTCTTAATTACTTGCTTCCTTGTAAGTAGAAGGAAAATAAGTGAATACACTAGGCTAAAACAATAGTCAAATCTTTTAAAAGTTGGTTGCCATGTGTCTATCCATTATGGTTTACTAGTTACGCAAAACTCAAAAAATATATCCAGAATAAAGAGGTCTACAGAGGCTATTCCCAGAAAATGCAAGATATACATTTAATTTGTCATGTAAATATCTTAAATATAAGAGATTTTAATTAAAATCGTTAAGAGCTATTTTGAGAAAATCGAAATTTTCAAAAAAACATTTCCATGTAAAGGGTCATTGGGGGTGGAGGGATTTTCTTGGAAATCTTCATATTGTATGTTTGGAAGATACTAAACTTAAATACCAAGTTTGGCTATTTAACAGACTTTTCGTTTTTGAACTATGTTGTGCACGCACGCGTGTTAAGTTTATAAATGGTAATATCTAGGTTGCATGCAGTATAGTTACAAAGTCTAAAATAACTGGTACCTACCTACAGTTTTTGTTTGCAAAATCATACATTATGTTAAAAAAACTGGAATAACTTTATCTATATGCAAACTTTATTTCAATTATTACAAACATTCAATCAGAATGCATTAAACTTACTTTGGGCTTGTCGGTAGCAAAGTTCATCCTTTTTGGCACAGATTTTGGTATTGACATCTTCTAAAACAGACGAAAAACACTCTGGTATTTATCTGCCACAAAAAGAACAACCTCAGGGTAACATTTAATTATATACTAATGGCAACCATTCATGACATAAAGAAAACCCATAAAGAAAACACAATTGTCATAAAAGATTTGGTGTGCGCCAGCGTAAAGAAATTATAGCAACAGTGAATTATATAACTGACTAAACTAAATAAATGAATAACACCACACAAGCTTCACTGGTAATAGACAGTTTATATATTATATTTTAATAGACAATTAATTTGAGAAAGGAAACCTATGGCATCCGAATACAAATTAGAGTTTTGCCTTAAACTCTAGGTCGTATGCATGCCACTGATCATGCCTAGTTCAACTGAAAATGGCCACGTTTAGAAAACAAGTGGAAGAATTTGGAACATGTGTGTTTAGCTTAATGGTCATGGTGAGAGAAAACAATACAGATTCTCCTCTCTCTCTCTCTTTCTCTCTCTCTCACTCTCTCTCTCTTCCCCTCCCTCCCCGAACTTGAATATGATTTACAGGAAACATTGTTGTGCTGTAATTTTGTGTTGTCATTAAAAAAAAAAAAACAATGTGTTGGATAGACTTGTGTTTGATAGACTTGACATAGTTTCCTAATGTCCGGTGTATATAAATTCAATTAATAAGAGCATCAAATCTCCATGTGGTTATCTGCAGTCTATTTGTTTACTTAGATAGAAATTGCATTACATCACTAAATCCATGTTCTACCAAATAAGATGTCGGAAATGCAATAACAAGATCTTAAGCACTATCCCTGCAGGATAGTGATCAGGGGTCTTATTCCATAACCAAAACTCTTGATAAGGTTTCTTAAATATTACTTTTAGCTCAAAATCATGTTGTAGCTCAATCAGTTGTTGCTCCAAAACTCGCAGTGACATCTGAAAATGGATTTATCACTCAATCTGGAATTTCCATTAAAAGCATCATTCTGTCATATCTATGTAACATTTTTCAAATGACCACAGTAAGCTTGCACATCATCAGAATAAATTCTATTCTTTTCCTAGGGTGGTTCACTAGATGAAGTGACTGAAATGGTTCTTCGCCTAAATTTTTAATCAAAATTCAAGATTATATATTTATATCTTGCATTACTAATTCATAAAATACTGTGTTTTTCACCTGCTAATTATTATTGTGACTGTCCCCTTTCTCCTTCTCTTTTTCTCACACTCTCAAATGACAGCTGAAATAAAACAAATATCTTGTTAGAATGCTCATAATTTAACCACATTGAAACACTTCTTGTATCGGCATTGTCATGGTAATGCATTGTTTTCGATTCCCATTGAAGATCATGTTGGGTTGCTATTCTTTGCACATGCTATGGATCTTTCTTTTAGAAATTAAGGTTTCAGTTTTAACTCTCTTGGTGAG
Source organism: Hymenopus coronatus (assembly GCA_030762935.1). Taxonomy (NCBI): domain Eukaryota; kingdom Metazoa; phylum Arthropoda; class Insecta; order Mantodea; family Hymenopodidae; genus Hymenopus; species Hymenopus coronatus. Next base: position 121,393,453 of record CM060895.1, read on the forward strand.
GACAGCAGGTGTATCGTTATGCTGTTTAGTTGTGTGATTAACTTTGTTAAGTTCTTATCTTAGAAAGACATTAATTTAGGTCATTATCAATGTTTAATTAAGTGAATTTAATTTCATTAAACAAGGTGTTCAGTGATTTTTATAACTGAATCCAGAAAATTTGGAGTTCAGTGTATTAGAAATATCATTCTCTGATGGTAGGAAAAGGGTAAAATTGAAATATTTTCTTTTGCTATTACAAGGTTTTTCACACTGTGATAAGCAAGTTTTGTTTCTTTCTTTTTATGCTTTTATTCCCAAAATCTACATTTTGCTCACATTTTTGTTTTGAAATGAATTATTAATATGTATTGTTTTATATCATCTTATAATCATTTTTAACATACTTCATAAGATAACTTAAGCTTTGTCTGCTGACGACATAAACCGTTGGACTTTGAAAAATTAACTTTTCACAATTTTGAAAGGTTTTCCTAGCACTGCACCCATTTTTCAGGGTCACGATCCACAACTCAGAATGATAATTTTAGGCAGATGTTAGCAGCAACCAGTGCCAACAACTTGAATTAATATGTATTTTGCTGGATAGGACTTCATAGAGCACATCTGAATTGCCCCCTAGCAGCCCAGAATACCTTGAGCATCCATGGTAATCACCTAACAAGGATTTGGCATTTAATACGGTTAGACCTAAAATAGTAAACTAAGTTGCAGCTATTCGAATACATAAAGAAGCTTAGGATTGTGAAATATTTATTTTGTTCCTAACGTGCTTTTATTTAAAATACAGTGCAGCATTCATATAGATGAGTAGCATACAAAATTGGTAAAACAGAATTATGTTTCATAATCTGTAATAGAGATCAATTTGGTTTAAATAACTTTCTAGTTACAGTGAATTACAAGCTATTGGAGGTGTTTGTTTCTTTTGTAAATAAAATAATCTGAGAATACTAATCACTATGACTATATTACATAAATACCTAGATATAATGGGACTACTCCAAGTGACAAGTCACTTTCTTCAGTAGCAGAAGATGAACCGCTGATGGAGATGAGCATTGATCTACATATTGTTCTAAAATTACCCCCCCCCCCCATTAGTTCAACAGATCTCTTGCAATGTGATGTACCATCCATTCAGTTACTTGCTCTGCTGCTTCCGTTGTTAGCTACTCTACTACTTACTTATTCTTTTTAACCATATAACCTGTATTGTAAATATTTACTTCTCATTTCATGCAAACAAGACAGTGTAAGACAATATTACAAATGCTGCATTAACCTAGCTGTTTGAACATTAGAGGCTATATAATAATTGCTAATACACTACTATCTTTCCAATTGTATGACTGCACAACAACAAATAGTAAATTATAAAAATTAAGGGAATTCAAATGAAAGCTATTGTTACAATGGGGTGTAACATGACAATACATTACTCCTCAAATTTCAGCTTTTAAGAAAAGGGAAAGAAGTATGTGCCTGCTTCATACTCTAGAAATTGCAAGTTCAAGTCTTGGTTAGGATGAGTTGATTATGTTGCACTCAGCATCATGAAAAATTTGAGGAGCTACGTAAACTAACTTCTCAGCTGGGAGAAACATGATATTGCCAACATCTCCCCTATTATTATTATTATTATTATTATTATTATTATTATTATTATTATTATTATTATTATTATTATTGGTAGTGGTAGTAGATACACAGTGTGATGCAATAGATGATTTTTCCACATAATTCAATACTTCCAGATTGGTTAAATTACCGATAAAAACAGAAGTCAGTTTTAACCCTCTCTTGGCGAGGACAGCAGGTGTATCGTTAAACTGTTTAGTTGTGTGATTAATTTTGTTAAGTTCTTATCTTAGAAAGACATTAATTTATGTCATTATTAATGTTTAATTAAGTGAATTTAATTTAATTAAACCAAAGTGTTAAGTGATTTTTATAAGTGAATCCAGTGGTACAGAGTAAATTATATGGAGGCTATATGATTCGACTATATGGAGGCTATATGAATGTACTCACTTGGAAGGTAGAATGGCACACACTTGCACTCCTGAAGAGTATAATTGGCTTCGCATTCCAGAGCACAGTTGCGTTGTGTGTATGTCCTGTAGAACTTAAGATGTTTTTCCTCACTGAAAACGCACTGTCTCTTTTGCTGTGAGATGCTACGTATATCATCAGAGGCATTATAGATGATGGGTGTTACTTCCACCCGATACTCACGTCCTGGAGTGAGCAGGAATCCAAACCTGGCAATCTTGGGCGTCTCTACAGGATTGTGCAGTCGCATCTGTACAGAGGCAATAGGGTAAAATGGCATCAGAAATTAAATCAGAATGCATGTCTACATGTATGTTGCAAATGAGATGTTATAAAAAGGTTCCATTCATCTGCATTATGCATGCAAAGGTACTGACTGCATTTATCTACCTTGAGCGTTAAAAAATAATTCTTACCAGAATATTATTTACATTCAATATAGGCCCTTGAAAACCCTGTACACTTCATTCACCTTGCTGCAATGAATTTAAACTGATTGAGGAGGAGTTTGCAAACAAGGACATCTTGGCATCTGTATAACTTAAAAACCGCTTGCACAAATAAATTTAAAACTGTTTAGAGGAAATAATTCAAGGAAATAGTCCAGCAGTCTGCCAGAATATACAATGGATGGTTCAGTTGCTGTTGGATGACAGTTTGCGCTTTTTCTGATGAATACTTTGGCATGAAGGGGCAAACTATGTGCTATAATGTTTCCCCTTTTCTGCTCAAACTATCAGTTATTACTCTTTTCAATTATATGAATGCCCAGTGAACTCTTGAGTAAAACTTCTGCATCTCAAAAATTTCATTTTCTCTTGTGAACCTTTTAGAAATAGAGAATTTGTTTTGTTTCCATTGCACTTTGGTCTGAGAATCTCAACTATAAAGGCAAATCTCAATAGTCAATACCAAACAATGAAAAGAATTGAGAGCTCTAGTTTCTGACGGTAGTAGATTTTCATGTCTTTCTGGCATTTCAACATTTTTTTGGAACTTACCATTGATCCATCTTAGGCTTGACACCTATCCTGAACAGTGTACTATGTTGGCACTTTAGCTAACAAGTGACAACGATAAGAGTCAAGTTCCCAGTAAAATTATAAGTACATCAATGAGAGTACATCCTTAGCACTTAGCAGGTCCTTTCCTCTCTTAAGCATTTTATCACAAAATGGCAATGTAAATTACATATTTCCACAATACTAGCTTAAGATATGCCTCTCCGCTCAATTATGTTCGCATTAAGTCGGTACATATTAGCACATCTTGCAACTAGCCATAAAGATATTTCTCCAGCATGCATGCACCTTAAATTCATACTCAGGTACATAAATTAGGAATATCCCCGTAGAATAATGGTTACAGTGAAATGTTGGACATTGTTTGACTTAAACAATAAAATTTGCTTTTTAGACATATGATATTCCTCTTCATGTTTTTCAGTGGTTGCATAGGATAGCACAAAATATCAAAGAACTGTGGCCTAGTCACTGAAGGGAAAATTTTGGAAGAAAGTATAAACAAGTTTAATTGTTTACTAATACTAGTATAGTTGCCCTCCATGGTGTAGTGCTCACCATGCTCACCTCTTAAACCTGCTCTTGCAGGTTCAAACCTGGCGGAGGGTCATGGATTTATTGGATATAAAAATCCTTAGCCTAGCTTCCTTCAGAATGGAACTAAACCCAGTGGTCCCACGTAATGATTATTTGCATGTAAAAGAACTTCATACCTTGAAAGAAGAAGGTTCCTGGGGAAAATTTTCTGTCATTTCTTGTCTGCAAGTCATGATTTCGTCCGACTGTGCCATTTGTGGGCAGCGAGCTGTTCCCTTGTTACCATGGTGCACAGTGGCAAACTCACAAACTAGAAATTCAAATCCAATCATGGAAACATCTAAATGAAGCCCTTTGCTCCACTTAGGAGATACAGAAATATTAAGTCTCCATTTAGTAGTACAATTCCAGTATTTTTATGGTGCTTATCCCACTTATCTCACTTGCATGTGTTTACAGGATGACTCATATCTCCAATACTGTATATTAAATCTTCAAGCTTTGATATTTTGTTGTTCAAAAAAGCTTTAGTGACCAATTTAGGTATCAATACTGGCTTATTAGATATTTGCATTCATTAAGTCTTAAATTTGTATTTACCATTTTTTCATTGTAAAATTATTCATTTCTGGAATTTCCAAAAATTCTCCAAATAAAAGTTGTATAATGGAATCTGGGCTTTCTTTTTATGTATTTGTAGTGTACATTTACAGTAAGACATGGGAGGCGATAGCATACGCATTGTGTTGCATTGACTGATATGATTGCAGCTATCCTATTACCCCTCCCCTTTTGTTATTCTTCTCCTTTACGCAGGCATAATTTACAGGTAATTAAAGTACTAACACTTCCTCTTTTCAATACCACAGTACATTGTAGATAGAGCCATTGAGGCATTGTAGTCTCTCATATATGAAAGTTACTCATCGCATCTATTCCTAGAAGACTTAATGCTCTTTAAGATGTAAATGATCGGTAAACTTGGTGTTAAACTAGGAAGAGAAGGAATTTTCTTTTTGCAGATATATTATGCCACCCCACTATTTACACCAGGTATTCCGTCTTTTCCTTGTTTGTATTTATGGTGACCACTCTGTCAAAACAAAAATACTTAGAAACCGGAATGAGCTCTTTCAGTAACATGAACAAGGTTTTGAGGCAATATTACAGAGGTTTATTCCGACTGTTAAATCCTTACTCCTTTTTTATAGTAGTATACATAAAGTATACTTTATTTTTTGAAGAAACTAAATGTTTGAGTTAAATTTAGAAATAGATTTAAAACTATAAATGAATATGTACAACTTAATATTACTTTACATTCTCCAATGTTCTGTTCATTTAGGTAAACTGACAATTTCATTGCAAACACTGTGAAATCTATATTAGTGTTAAGTGAAATCTGTATTAGCTTTTAAACATAAGGCTGTTGTCAGAAGTAGCCCAAAAATAGAAATTCAAATAGTTTAGCATAACACAAGTAAAAGAAGTATTGTATTGTAATGCACATCACAATACAATGTTTTTAATCCCATTAGGTTAGAAGCTGCATTGGAGCCTCCCCCACCCTTACTTGCCTATCGCCTTGAAATCTGAACCATTTTACCCAGAATTGCAACTCCAACAGGAGACTACTTTTTGAATTACTTTCTCATATAAATACTGGGAGTTCATTTTTTTCAGCGATTTCCCTCACAAGAAATAAGTATGATGAAATAAGTTACTTTTGTGATGGAAAATCATACTTAATGTAATGCCTTCCTGATTGAGTACTGCCCCTTAAGTGTCAGAAGTAGTTACTTAATGTGATGCTATCTTGATGAAGTGTCTCTCTAGTGGCAGGAGTACCTGCTTAGTATGATGCCAACCTGATGAATTGACTTGTTTACTGTCCCTCTAGTGACAGGTGTTTATGCTTAATGGTTTGGAATAGGTGTCTTGTCTATGCAGCAATATAAGTCAAATTTATATGTTGCTCTTTTCTTGACACAAGACTCAACTGCCAACAAGTGTGTTGTGTTCCTTTTCAGCTTGTCAACAAAGAACAGAGCAAACTCTGTTATTCATTGTGCCGGGAGGAGCTTGAGCAAACTGGTTGTATTAGCCACGTAAACACACCCAGAACCCTGTTATTTGCTTTCTGTTCTGTAAAAGATAGCTACTCCTTGTTTAGAGAGTGCTGTGGCTTCAGTGTAGGCTCACCAGTTAACTATGACATCACTCTTGCTCAATAGGCAAGCAGGAAATCATGGATAAAAATCAAAACTTAGGATATATTCAGAATAGATTAGGAACCATTTAGAGCATTTACTATTTGGTATTGATATATTTCTTTCTGCATTTTCATATTCTAACTTGGATGTTTTCATAACTGAGAAAGCCAGCTCTATGGAAACATTGAAAACTGTGTCAGCAGACGTATGAATATATACACAAAATAAGCAAGAAGTTTTCTCTTGCCACTTTTATGCAACACATCCTATAATGTTATGGCTCTTGTATCATCAGTCGTTGTTACTATTATTATTATTATTATTATTATTATTACAGAAAAGCTTAAAAATTATATATCATTTTTACTTTCTCTAGCACGTATGTACACACAATGTATATAGAAGTAGCTAGAGAAGGTGTTGTATTCCATCCAAAAACTCAATGTCAAGATTTCACCAAAAGTATATGATTTGAGGTCCCCTGAGTCCGAAAAAAACATTTTTAGAAAAAGGTCTTTGTGGGCGTGTGTGTAACTGTGGACAGCATAGCTCAAAACCGAAAATACTGCTAAGTACCAAACTTGGTATTTAAGTTTAGTATCTTCCAAGGATGTGACACAAAGATTTTCAAGAAACCCCCCCCCCCCCAACACAAATTACTTTTTGAAAAATAAATTCTCAAAAATGGCTATTAACAATGAATAAACTACTGCATATTAAAATGTTTACATCACAAATCAAATTTATATTTTGAATTTTCTGGGAATAGCCTCTGTAGGTATCTTTATTCTGGATGAGTAGTGCAGAATTTTTCAGGATGTTTAAACCATAAGAGATAGACAAAATGTTAGAAAAGTTTCTTATTGCCTGACTTTTCTGCTGCATAGGTATAGAATTTTCCATAAATATTTTATTTAAAAATCATAACATTGTATTAAAGATAAAGAATTCAAACCAGGCAGGTATAAGTACTCTAGCTTACTTTAGCTAAGAAAACACTATTGTGTTCTGATATTTAGTATATTAGTTACGTGTGGTAAACAAAGAAACAGAAAATATCAGACTTTTCCTGAAAAACCATGAAGAGATTTGGGCCCACAGAAATCTAAAAGGCTCTAAAAATAACATAATCTGTTACAGAATATATTCTGCATAGAATAATATGTTCAAAGCTGAAAGTTATAAAGTGAATATTTGCACCATACTATTGGTGACAGTGCGAGAATAGAAAAGGATGAAGCTACTGGTAACACGTATGAATAAGATAGAGGCAGTTATTGCATTTAACTCCATACTGTCTTTTAAGGTTGAGACAGGCTATAGTTAACATGCATTTAAAGAAAATGTTCAGTTCTTAAGTTACTATAATTTCATGCAATAATGTTATTTCACAATTAATTTTACTTTGTCCCTTGTAGTAGCTCATAAATGTAAGAAGTTGTTTTCAAATAAGCAAATATAATTTCTTTAGATATTAACCTTAAATCCTATACTGGCAGTAGAAGAACAGTAATATTCATCCACACTGGCATCCAGGAGTAAAGTTAAACCAAGATGTGATCCTGTACCTCGAGGTCTGTAGGGAAGTGTGCCAGGAGGTGTTTCTTTGGGATAACCTCGTTCCGGAGTCCAGTCCACAGCTTTCATTGGGAATGTGACGTTCAAATCTGAGAGGTCACGCCTGGAAAAATTTCAGTAGCTGTAGCATAATGAATCTTCATAGAAGGCTGGTATACCAATTCTGCTTGGACTTACTTTAGCCTCCAACTAAAATTGAAAATTTACCACTTATTAGGAAAAAATAACTAAAACTGATTGAAAGTGTGTACCATGCTAAATGCAAAGAGAATTGGCAATACAGTTAATCCATTGTGCAGCATATTAGTATGTATAAAATTAGATTCTCTGAGAGTTCATGGTAAAGATCATTACAATCTCATAGGAGAAGTACCTAAAAAGAGCAATTTAATTTCTGAATGTATTCAGATTTTATAAAATCAATAAACTTTAAAGTGTGTTGCTGAGAAAGAAGAATAACTGGCTGTATTTCAATTGTTCACACTTAAAAAAACCCGCCCCAGCGCCGTTTTGTCCACCACAAATCTCACATGCGGTCGCTTGGGATCGAACCCTGGCCATCTAAGTGAGAGTCGAGTGGTCTAATCACTCGGCCATGGTGCGGCCAAGACATGTTTAGAAAAAGGTTTGTGCATCTGACAGCATAACTCAAAATCGGTTAAATAATAAGGTTGGTATTTAAATTCAGCAAACTCCAAGGATGTGACATGATTTTCAAGTAAAGCCTTCACTCCAAACTACCCTTTGCATGGAACAATTTTCATTACTTTTGAGACCCCCTGAATCCAAAAAAAGCATTTTTAGAAAAATGTCCATGTGTGCGTGCCTGTGTGTGTGTCTGTCTGTCTGTGGGGAGCATAGCTCAAAAATGAAAAGACCGTTAAAAACTAAACTTGATATATAAATTTGGGATCTTCCAAGGATGCGACCCAAAGATTTTAAAGAAACTCCCCCATCCCAAACTACCCTCACTTGAAAACATTTTGATTTTCTTAAAAATGGCTCTTAACGATTTTGATTAAAATCTCGTATATTTAAGATATTTACTTGACAAATAAAATACTAAACCGTAAGAGATGGACAAAAATTTAACACACAGAAAATGCAGAGCACATTAAAACACACAGTTTTTCTATATACATTTTTTTTCGTGGAGTTGATCGTTTTTAAGATATTCCTGATTTTTACTTTCTCTTGCCCCGTATTTACAATGTACATACGGATAGAGAAGTATTGCATTCCACCCAAAAATTCGATGTCGAGATTTCACCGGAAATACATGTTTTAGGACCCCCTGAATCCAATAAAAAGCATTTCCAGAAAAAGGTCCGTGTGTTTGTTTCCGTGTGTCTGTGAACACGATAACTCAAAAACGAAAAGTCAGTAAAATACCAAACTTGGTATTTAAGTTCAGTATCTTCCAGGGATGCGACACGAAGATTTTGAGAAAAATCCCCCCACCCCAAACTACCCTTTACATGGAACTTTTTTCGAAAATTTTGATTTTCTTAAAAATGGCTCTAACGATTTTGATTAAAATATCGAATATTAAAGATATTTACCTGACAAATAAAATGTATTTCTTGAATTTTCTGGGAATAGCTTCTAAAGACCTGTTTATTCGGAATGAATTTTGCTTAATTTGGCATAACTAGTAAACCGTAAGAGATAGACAAAAACTTACTATACAAAAAATGTAGGCCTTGTTAAAATACACAATTTACGTCATTGACATTTTTTTCGTGGAGCTTACCGTTTTCGAGGTATTCATTGTTATTAGTTTCAGTTGTGAAGTACTTATACTTTTCTCAGACGGGAGTGTCCGTTTTTCTTTTGTTCTACTCCTAGCCAAGAAAGGAAGCAATTTGTAATGACAATCGCATAACGACAGCTTTTAAAACATTTGACTATCGATTTAGCCTAGTGTATTCCCTTATTTTCTTCCTACTTATAAGGAACTAAGAAATAAGAACATTGTGCTGAATACCTCGATTAACAAGGTACAGAAAGAAGAAAAATCTTATGTAAGAAATTAGTAGAACGGCTAGAGAAAGTCATGTGAGTGTAACACATAAGATTTTTTGTTTCAGAATTGAAAAACTTATACTTTTCTCATACAGGAATTTGTCAACTCCTGTCCATACAAACAAAGGAACTTTAGTCATATAGCAACCAGCTTTTGACTATGACTTTAACCTATGATCCTCCCTTTTTCCGTTCTACTTACATGGAAGCAAGTCATAAGACTATTTCTGCTAATGTTTTCTCATGAAGTGAGCATAAAGTAAATTAGCCTAAGCTTTTTAACAACAATAATGTGTTGCAGAGATGTAGAGAAAGTCATGTGGATGGAACAAATCAGATTTTTTTTCCTTTGTAGCCCGCTGGAGCTAGTTGCTGACGGCAAGCCCTAGTGAATATTGCCTGGCTCAATGTAGTATCTTTCGTGAGCCGGCTTATGAGAGTAAGGTATGTCTGGAAGGATGCTAAATCTCTAAAGAATGACATCGAGGAAACACCAGTAAATAATGTAAAAATATGGTATTTTTATTTTTTAAGATTCTAGCGAAATTCGACAGACTTTCTAATCAGCTGTTTTAATTCTTACAGTCATTTTGGTGCATACATTTCGCCCGCCATCGAAGAGTCGTTCGTAAATCTTCCTAAGTTTGATCGTCTTTAAAGGTAAGTTGTAATAGTTCTTAATATTAGGTAACATAGGCGCTCTCTCATGACCTTTCCGAACTACCTCTTTTGTTTACCTTCTTTGTTTTCCGGTGATTACATTACGAAACCACAATTTTTGGTGTATGCGCATGAAGTGCTCTGCAGGGAGGAGAGAATATTCGCTCCTACCTGGTGGTCTGCTAGCATTACAACATGAAATTTCCAAACTTCGCAGTTGATGATATTGGCAAGATGGTGGTAACATTGAGAGTCGTCTGCACGACATTAGCCATGTGTCGTGTTAAAGTTACGTTTTTTTGCAAGACCCTATAAGCGATCAATTAAGGCGATCTGTTTGGTGTATTGAAAGGTACATTTGCCGAGATTAGGGCAAGACATAAATCTCTGAAAAAGTCATTACTTTTAGATGAAGTAGGGCTTTGTTGCGTCAATAAAGTTTGTTTCGAGGTATGTCTTCCACCCTTCCATTTATATAGCCCCTTTAACATCTAAGGTCATATCGGGGCTTTTCACTTGTGTGTGTAGGTTCTTTACGTTTCATTTAAATCATTTTAGTTTCCTCAAGCACACACACATTCACTCTTACATACGTACTTCCAGATAGGGAATAATTCTGACTAAAGAAAACTTCCCCGCCCTAGCCGGGGATCGGACCCGGGAACTCCGGATGAGGTCTTAGCTCGCTGACCACTCAACCACGGAGGTAGTCGAGGTATGTGTTTGTTTTGCTGCAATATGTTAGTTAATCGTTGAATGTGGTATTGAATTTTTTTTTTTCACATGCTATACATGCACATTGACAAAAAACAACTTTATCGTCTGTAGTGTAATATACTGGTCCACACTCCTTAGCACAGTGTTTTAAAAGCACACTTCTATTTGTTTTATCTTTTGACATTTCAACACTCTTCAATAAACGTCTTTCTCACAAGGAAATCAGTAGCAATATACAGCTATCTCCTGTTATTTCCTGAAACTACGTTACCGACACGTCACTTGGTGCATTAACAGCGCATATCACCAGCTTCTAATTGGTGGGGGAGGGGGCTTCATTAGGGGTTTTGGCTAACAAAAAGAATTCAAAAAGTATGTTAGGACTCTTTTTTTTTTTTTTTTTTTTTTTAATTTGTTAAAACCGATAATTGAGAAATTATTACATCTCTACAAAAATAGTTACATATATGCAAGATGCAAATGGTGCATACAAAAATAGCCAAACATGCAACTACACTGAAAGTGTATGCAGTATAAAACTTCATATTCTGAAACAACAGATAACAAAACGTACTTATAGCCTCGGTTCCACATCATACATAAAATCAGATAGAACATGTAAATTTTAACACTACTCACAACTATTGGGTACACCATAAAGGTACGCTCTCCAGCAACCCTTAATTTTGTACTTTCTCTAGCACGTATGTACAATGTACAGAGAAGCTAGAGAAGGTATTGTATTATGCCCTAAAATTCGATGTCCAGATTTCACCGGAAATATGTGTTTTGAGCTCCCATGAGTCCAAAAAAAAAAAAGACGTGTGTGTATATGTACAGTTAAGCTCAAAAGGAAAAGACTTATCAAACTCGGTATTTATGTTTAGTATCTTCCAAGGATGCAACAAGATGAATTTCAAGAAAATCCTTCCCACCACAAGCAATCCATTACATGGATATTTTTTGAAAATGTTGGATTTCCCAAAAGTGGCTTTAACGATTTTGATTAAGATACTGTATGTTAAATAAATTTTCATCACAAATAAAATATATATTTTGAATTTTCTAGGCATAGCCTCTGAAGAGCTCTTTATTCTGAATAAGTATTGTTGAATTTCGCATAGCAATTAAGCCTTAAGAGATAGACAAAAATGTACTGTACAAAAAATGTAGATCTCCTTAAAGCACACACGTATGTTTTTCTTGTAGAATTAACCTTTCTCGAGATATTTCTTGTTGCAGTACCTAGCTTTTCTCAAATGGGACCATCCAAAGCAAACTGATCCCCAATTGCTTCACATAGCAACCATATTTTAAATTATTTGACTAGCGTTTTAGCCCAAGTATCCCCTTATTTCCCTTCTACTTCCAAAGAAGCAAATAATAAGAACAATTCTGTTAATGTTTATCTGGATTAGTATGATGTAGATAAATGAATAATTGTTTGCATGAATGATTTCTATATGGAACAGCTAGAGAAAGTTATGTGAATGGAACACATCAGATTTTTTTTAATGCTGTGTTGTGTTCTGGAATGGTATCATCATCAGCTAGTAATGGATTGGTATCTTAGAAACTTGTACACCTCCTTATACTCTAAAAATATTTGTGTGTAATTCAGTATGTTTGCCAATAGTTTAGTCGCCATTACAACAACTGGGCCCTAATAATTACACAAATTCTGTGTAGTTTCAGATTGTGACCATTGGCAAGGTAAAGCCAAGCCAGTCTTTTTATCCCACCAACAATGGCTATGGGAAACTTAGTGCAGGCCAGCTGAATATTGACCTAGTTTATGCTTTATTAGTCATTGCCAAGTGGTACAGAATCGTGTACATTTGAGAGTGAAAGTGACAATGACATTTTGGGGGTGATTTATCCAAGGATGTGCATTCTGATGCATTTACTGTGCAGGGAATATAGTTTGAGTACAAAACTGAAGAGACATAACGTTCACCTGTAAACTTGGAAGATGAGAGAAGTAGAAAATAATTTGGCTAAACCACCAGATTCAACATTATTGTTGAATTTTTAAGTGTCATTGGCAACCTCATCTTTAGATATTATTGAGTGTCTGTTGCCTTCAGAGTTTATTGAGCATATTATTTATCACACCAATCTGTATGTATAGCATAACAGAAAATGGTGGATCAACAGATTTTCAGCCTACAAATTTTGATGAGAGTGAAGAAACTTCCCAGCTATACTGATTACTGGTCCTCAGATACAATGCTTCTATCATGTCCAGAAGCTGGTTTTCATTGCTTTGTAAGAACATGGTGTACATGCTTGGGGAACTGTTAGAAAGGGGAGAATCAATTTCCATGTGATTTTGCAACAGAGAAGGACTTGGAAAGGGGCAGTTCCAATTCAGATGTTCAGAAATGGATTGCTTGCCATGTTTTGGAAGGACAGAAAGGGTATCCAATTCCTATCAGATTTTCATGATGTTGATGTTCTTGTGGTTTCTTGAAAGAACAAGGATGTAACACACAGCTATTTCATGTCTCAATTAGTTAAAGGCTATAATTACTTGGATAGGGCAGGCATGCTCAAATCCTGTTATGAAATAGAAAGAGTGGCACTGTAAAATATGGCACTTAAAGGATTTTTTGCTTCCCCTGCCGACCCCCCTCCCCTTTTGGTCCCATTATCGACCAAGGCTTGAGAATATTGACAGGTCATGCAGAATACTAACTATAACATAACCATTTTTGACCACCACCACTAAATTTAACAACTATGAATGTATGCATTTTTTTTTCTACAATCATATTTACAATTACTTATTATCAATATTCCAGAAAAACAGTAAACAGTGCTTTTAATATCATGCAAGATCAAAACTGGTAGGATGAAACACCATGCAATCCTTCTGGCCAAAACACCAAACAAGTATAAAGATAATTTAAGAAATTCCAACTAACAATTTGTGCAATACATTAAAAATCAGTACAATGACACATTACATTTCCCTTATGGCAGAGGATGTTTTAATGGTCATCCATAAACTCTTTTATCGAGTAATAGGCCTTGCTGCATAGATAGTTCTTAAGAGCAGATTTGTACATTTCTATTTTTCCTGAAAATAATAAGTTAAGTCTTTGGAAAGGGCACTGAACATTCTGACACATTCATAGTACACTCTTTTTTTGTAACAGTTAAGCTAGCATACAGGGTTTTTGTAAATCCATTCTTTGTCTAGTACTTATATTATGTAGACTTACAATTATTACAAAGTAGTCTTGATTTTTGATGAGGAAACACATGAGCATGTAAATGCATTCACAAGGAAGTGTCAAAATGTTCAGCCTTTGAAACAGATCCTTACAAGGAGCTGTATTGTTAATGCTGTACATAGTTCTGTTGGCTCTCTTTTTTAATATAAGCATTCGTTTACTTTCAACTGAATTGCCCCAGAATACAAGACCATATTTCATTACTGAAGAAAACTAAATATAGTATAACTGCTTTAATGTAGGATTAGGCAAAATAAATTCAGTGATCTAAGCACAAATATCACCGATCTTAGGTATAATATTCTGTATATGAACTTTCCAATTCAGATGCATATTAGCATGGAGACCTAAGAGTTTAATATATGAGGTTTGGTCGAGTGCAACTTTGTTAATGCAAGATTTTTTTAATTGTATGCTGTAAATTTCAAGGCCTTAGTTTTGTCAATGTTTAGAAAAATTAAACCAATTGTATATACTGTTGAATACATTATTCAATTTTGGTGCAAAATATTTTAAGTTATCATTTGTTACTATTATGCTAGTATCGTCAGTAAATAGTACTGTGGTTGCTATGCTTCTCATTGCTAACAGGAGGTCGTTAATATAAATCAGGCCAAGAATTGATCCTTGCGGAACTCTGTGCTTAATGTTTCCCCAGGTAGAATTCTGTTTTTGATACAAATTCTTTAAATGAACTCTTTATTTCCTGTTCCCCAAATATGACTTAAACCAACTAAGTTGCTTTTTGTTTATTCCATAAAACAGTAGTTTTTACTTTCTCTATATGTACTATGTACATAAAGTATAGAGAACATATTGGACTCCCCCCAAAAATTCAACACCAAAATTTCACTGGAAATACATGTTTAGCGTCTCCTGTATCCAAAAAAGTATTTTCAGAAAAATATCAATGTGTGTGTGCGTGCGTGTGTGTACACGATAACTCAAAAACGAAAAGTCGGTAAAATTCCAAACTTGGTATTTAAGTTTAGTATCTTCCAGGGATGCGACACAAAGATTTTGAGAAAAATCCCTCCACCCCAAACTACTCTTTACATGGAACTTTTTTCGATAATTTTGATTTTCTCAAAAATGGCTCTAACGATTTTGATTAAATATCGTATATTAAAGATATTTATCTGACATTAAAATGTATATTTTGAATTTTCTGGGAATAGCGTCTGAAGATTACTTTAATCTGGGCGAATTTTATGAAATTTTGCATAACTGCTAAACTGTAAGAGATGGATAAAAACTTGCCACACAAAATATGCAGAGCACATTAAAACACACAATTTATATTATAGGCATTTTTTTCGTGTAGTTGATCATTTTTGAGATATTTCTTGTTTTTGTTTTCAGCTTCAAAAAACATGCTTTTCTCATTCAAGAATTTGTGAACTTGTGACCATACAAACAAAGGAACTTCAGTAACATAGCAACCTATTTTTAACTATCACTTTAACCTATAGCACTCCCTTATTTTGCTTCTACTTGCATAGGAGCAGGTAATAAGGCTATTCCTGCTAAGTTTTTCTGGATTAGCATGAAGTAAATAGAAGTATCAGCTTTTTAACAATAATTTGTTGCAGAGATGTAGAGAAAGTCATGTGAATGGAACACATCAGATTTTTCTATTAGAATTTCATGATTAACACAGTCAAGTGCCTTGGCTAGGTGTCAAAATATACCTCCAATAAGCATTTTTTTATTTAGTGCTGAAAGAATATCATTAGTAAGCATGTATGCTGCATTTTCCATTGATACACTTTTCCTGAAACCAAACTGTTCTTTTATTTGAATATGATTTTGTTCAAAGATTTGTACAACCTATTAAACATTACTTTTTCAAAAATCTTTGAGGAAGTTGATAGAAGTGATATAGGTCTGTAGTTTGACAGATTATGTTTATTTCCTTTTTAAACTGTGGTTTGACTGTAGAATATTTAAGTCTTTCTGGAAAATTTCCAGTTATTAAAGATTGATTACACATGCAGCATAGCAGCTTTCAGTACATTAGTGGATATTTCATCAAATCCAGCTGAGCTATTTGATTTTACTGATTGTGCTATATCTCTGATGGTGTAGTGCATTTAGGCTTAAATTCTGGAAACTCGGTTTGGTTGCATCTTTCAAAATTTTAAAGCATCTTCTTTACCCCCCTTGATTGATGTTAAGATTTGTTGTAACATTTAAGTAGAAATTATTAAATGGTTTAGCTATCACTTTGGGATTCATAATTTCCACATTAGCTATTTTCAGAGTGATGTTATGAGTATGGAGATTTTTCCCTGTTTCCCTCTTTATGATATCCCAAGTAGTTTTTACTTTATTTTCTGATTTATCCGTAACCTTTTTGGTAATGCAAAATGAGGATTTTGCAGTAGGTTTTGTAATGATAAATAAGGTTACCATCACTGCTGTGCCTCATTAAGCAGAAGTTATTTTCTCTTTTGAATGCATGATATCTTAATGCTTACTGTGATCCACTACAGTGGTCGATTCTATATATAACAATATTTGCGGTGGAAACTTGCTTCAAAATGAACAGAGACAGTTCATCAACAAATCATATCAAAAAGATATCTGCTGTGAATCCCTTCAAGCCATTTGTTTCTCGGGCTAAATGCTTTTACAAAGCACCTAATATGATTGTCCTGAGTAAAGAAGATGTGCAGCACAGCCAAAAATCCACATTGCACTACTTGGAACTGTCAGACATGTGGGTACCCTCTGAATGAGCAAATCATCATGCACATTATCATAAAGAATAAAATATACCTAAATTACCAGTGCTTAAGCATAGTAACCATATGAGTTAAGATGAGCATCTATTTCTGCCAAAATTATGTGTTATGTTTCTGCAATACCTCTTTATGAATATATGAAAAAAAACCTAACATTTCCACAATTATTGCTTTTGCTGGTAAGCAAAGGAATATGTTACGTTAATACTTACGGGTTTCGAAAAATGTAATCTCTTTTCACTTTATTGAAGGAGCAGCAGATGCCATCATCAGTAAGTGAAGGGTTGAACACATTAGCACAAGATTGTTGCACTCCAGCGTACTGACACACATGCAGCATCTCATGACATGGTTGGCCAACCTGCAAAATAAGCATGATCCAATGTTTTGGCACTTATGAGGTGAATCATAGCTTGAGTGTATGCAGGTTTTGTAAACAGTGGTGGAAAGGATCTGTTGTATGAGGGCTATATAATCAGCCAAACAATTAAAAACTGGTTTTTGTTTTCAGCATAGTTTCATAACAGTTAAATGTGTCCAAAGAATTCCATTGCCCTGATTCCATCATGAAAAGTGTTTTCTTTGAAATCTGTAAAATAAGCGCCAAGGTAGCTTTTGACTTCCTCAGCTGAAAATCTTCATTCTTCCAAGAAAGTTTTAAGTTTAGGAAATAAATGGAACAAGGAAATCATATTTAAAGCCATTAATCTTACCAGTGCATAACTCCAGGTGCTGGCATTCATTATCCCAATGGAAAAAATCTTATCTGCTAAACCTGACCTTGATACCAGGGCGGTTCAAAAGTATCCCAGTTTCAAAACACAAGTAGGTGATACCATCGTGCACTGTCATTTGTTATATGTTGCCTAAGCAAGTTTAGAACTGATTCATTAGTTGGTTTGGATTAATTAGTGATTAAAATGTTCTTGTGAAAATAGAGAAAAAAATGCAGTAACCTTCAGTGATTCACTTTTTACTTTGGGTTGGAAAAACCTGCGAGGAGATGTAAGCAAAATTGGATGCTGTTTATGGGTGCCTTTTGCCAACTAAGGCAACCATTAGTTATTAGTTCAACAACTTTAAACATGGTTGAACATCTGCTTTTAAATAGCACTCGAGACAACTGGTAGATGTAGTTACCGAGAAAATCATTGAAAAAGTCCACAATTTGATTCTTGATCACTGTCGAACGGAAGCTGCAAAGTGGCAGAAGTCACAGGTGTGTCAAATGAAATGGCAATCTATGTTTAGAGCATGATAAGTTAGAGATAAAATAGTTGTAGTGATTGCTCATACATGACTTTCTGCTTCACAGTTTGAAACTATTTAAGTGAAATCTGTAGGACTTTTTGCATCAAGCTGTTAGTCATCGAGACCTGAATTCATGATGTACTGCAGAAACCAATCATCAATCAAAATAAGGGATTATTTCTATTGAATCTATTTCATAGAAGGCAGAAAATGATGCTGACAATATTCTTTTTTTTTTTTTGGATGCAAAGGATGTTATGAATTGCTGCTGCACTCGCCCTCCATATTTGCCTGACCTGGCTCCCTGTGACTTCTTCTTGTTCCCGAAATGATTAAGGGGCTCACAGGAGCAAAATTTAGATCAAATGAGGTCATCATCCAGATAGAGGTGTATTTTGCGGGGCTTGACAATTCCTATTTTTTGGAGGAGTAAAAAATGGTAGGGACTCTGGGAGAAATGTGTATTTCCTAAAGGGGATTATGTTGAGAAATAAATAACATAAGTTTGAAAAAAATGACATCTTCACTCCTAAATGGGTACTTATTAATCTATCCTCATATATCTGTTGAAGTTAAAATATCTCTTGAGATGTTTGCCATAGTAGTAGTCTTCTGTTGTCAATTTTTGTGATATCTTCCATAGTGATTCTTTTTACAAATCCAGAGTGATGTTCAAACAAGATTTCTGGCAATCAGTTATGTTGGGATAGTCTTTTCAACTCTTCAAAACTTTCTACACCCTTCTAGTCTTTCATATAATAAATAATATTTAATAACAGCAGGATTCACACTATTTTCCACTTTTAAACATCAGGAAATGCATTTCTTTTCAATATTAACTGTCAAAATTTAAGTTAAAAGTTTACTTGTACTTCCAGCACTACCTATCAAGACAATGTATGAAAGCTAACTAATTAAAGTTTTTCAGAGAATTATTGCTTTAACACCTACCTCTGTCATGAACTCCTGAATAGCCTCCCATTTGGCAATTCTCTCTTGCAACTCAGGACTGTCCAGATAACTGGGATCCTGCCGGTTGTCACATAAATCACTCAGCAGCTCTCGTTTTAGTGAGTAGTTGCTAGACCTGAAATAAAAAAAATCTGATGTGTTCCATTCACATGACTTTCTCTACATCTCTGCAACAAATTATTGTTAAAAAGCTAATGCTTCTATTTACTTCATGCTAAGTGAGAAAAAATTAGCAGAAATAGACTTATTACTTGCTTTCTTGTAAGCAGAAGCAAAAAAATAGAATACCATAGTTTAAAGTGATAGTCAAAATTGACACAAAATTCCATAAAATTCATCCAGAATAAAGTAGTGTTCAGAGGCTATTTCCAGAGAATTCAAGATATGCATATTATTTGTCAGGTATATATCTTTAATGTACAATATTTTAATCAAAATCGTTAGTCATTTTTTAGAAAATCAAAATTTTCGAAAATTTTTCCATGTGAAGGGTAGTTGGGGGTGGGGGGATTTACTTGAAAATCTTTGTGTCGCATCCTTGGAAGATACTGAACTTAAATACCAAGTTTGGTATTTAACGGCCTTTTCGTTTTTGAGCTGTGCTACCAACAGACAGACAGACGGACACACACACACACACATTTTTCTAAAATTGCTTTTTTTTTATTTAGGTGGTCTCAAAACATGTATTTCCGGTGAAATCTCGGTATCAAATTTTTGGGTGCAATGCAATACCTTCTCTATACACTATGTACATAGTACGAATAGAGAAAGTAAAAAATTACTACTCTGGCTGAAAACTATAATGGCGAGAATTAAGCTT
Organism: Hymenopus coronatus; assembly: GCA_030762935.1. Classification (NCBI taxonomy): domain Eukaryota; kingdom Metazoa; phylum Arthropoda; class Insecta; order Mantodea; family Hymenopodidae; genus Hymenopus; species Hymenopus coronatus. The sequence goes on from CM060895.1 coordinate 121,413,292, forward strand.
TTATAAAATCAATTGGACAGGGCTTGGAAGGATGTTTTTATCAGAGGTGCAAAGAGTAGTAAGCTTGTCAGTGAAGAATATAATTTATTCAAGCATTATACTGAAGTCACAGTATAACAGATGGGGCAGGTGTTCCATCGACATGCTTTGTATAGTCCAGTTTGCTGAATAACTGCTGATATTTTGCCGAAAATGGTCCAATGCAAATGCTGTGCAGCAGCCACAGCCAAAACTGCCACCTGTTGCAGAGAGAGAGAGATAGATATAGATATAGATGTGCCTGGCATGTTACAGTGACGATAGCAGATGTGTAGAACACTACTTGTTGAATGTAGCAGTGTTTTATTCAGCAAAATTATGTATTTATAACTTCCGTGAATAAAAGCAGTACCTATCTGACAGACTGCTTTGAAACTCTGAAAAAGCAAATTTTGAGGTACAACATTTCGACCAGAGGTTCATTTATATTATCTTGCATTAAGAATTAAAATTCACAGTGACACCTGATCGAGTGGGTAAATGGCTCATCTCTCACAAAGACCTTTGTATGTGCAATTTCTGATGGATAAAGCGGCACCTGGATGGTTGTTCTTTGGGTTATCCAGTTTCCCCCGCCATTTGTTCAACCAATTGCTCTGTAATCATCTTTTCTTTCATCACTTTTACTATCATGCCATATCATCAGCTTCCTCACTTCTATAGCAGATACAGGGCTCATCACCCCTCCAGGCTCCTCTTTCTGATCCAGAACCTCTGCACTTCAACAGGCATTTGACTCTAGGCATTGGCACTCCTGGGGGAGTTTAAGTCCTACACATGACGAAGGTAAATGGAGAAAGCAGAAGAAGAATTAAGATTCACTGATGGGACTTTTGGCATTATTTGGATGCAACTAATTGTCCTATGTTTAATGAATTCACAAAACAGTTACAAGCGATATGTTGATGTGCCACGGATTGGGCTGGTAGGAGATTTGTAGCACCACAACTATGATCAGGGCGCTTGCTGAACCAGAGTGTCTACTGACAACAAAAATAACAAATTTGCCCCTTTGGAAACAAAAATAACTAATTTATGCCTGTAGGCCATCATGTTTATGAAAATTTCCCCTTCTGTTATTCTGATTGTCTCAGAACATTGCCAGTATCATGTTAGCTCTGCCGGTGTGCTGTAATTTCTTCCTGTGTTCTTTTATATGCCAATAATATTACTGACAAGGGGCTGTTGCTTTTAAGTATTTAAAAACCATTAGTCTGGGCTGAGTTTGAACCTGCAACCTTGGAATCGGAAAGCCATTTGCTGCATCGAGTATGCTGATTTCTTTTGCAGAAGTTACCATTGTGCCTATTATGGTTGCATTATAAGGCCCATTAAAATGGAGTAGCTAATACAATGCAGCATAAGCACAGACATAAGAAACACATTGAACTGCAGCTCAAAAAGTCAGCCACGGGCATCTAGATCTGGTAAATTACATGCGGAACTCTTCTGAGCATATTGCAAGTGTCAAATTTAATAGCATAACCAATAATATCCAACATGAAAGTTCCACCAGCCCATTTTCACATTTGGTTCTAGAGTAAGTAGCTGAGTAGGTTGCACTGTTACTACAAACAAGGCAAGATTTATTGACAGTGTGTTTAGGAATTATGGGAAATTGCTTGCTTGACACTATCATTGTACTTTCCTGAGATCATTCCAAACCGAATTCCTAATAAGAATTTCTTGTATAAAATGTTCCATATCTGTACTTTATAAAAGCCTGAAGAACAAAAATGAAATCACTTTTACAATTATTACTAATATATGGTGGGCTTTGTGACAGTGATGTATTTTAACAATTAAAAATTAGTCGAGTTGATTTTGTAACACTATATCACTTATTTTAAAAAACATGGCTTCTGAAACATGTTTTCCGAAAAATAAAGTATGTGATGTAGTGTTACAAAATCGACTCAACTAATTTTCAATTCCCTCTTACTGGATGGTCTTTCTCGCCCAGTATAGAATGGGATGCTGAGAACCACAGCAGTTAAAGAGCGTCCATAAATAAAACGCCTTTTTTTTTTTTTTTTTCCCCTCTTTACAACACATGTAAGCACAATCCACCCTGAAATGCGAAAACTATAGCTCTAGGTTTCCCAAAGCGATAGCCCTTAACTCCACTGTCTTGATCACAATGCAAAAACATAGTGATGTATAAAATAAAATATAACACGTATGTTAAGGGTCAGATTAAGTGGCAGCATTATTGCTGCTCCTGAGTGTAGGCATGCATGGCCTGCTGATATTTCTTTCTTGCAGTGACCGTTCTTTGCATTAAAACATTTAGAAAAACGGACACTAAAGGCCAGCTATTTTGAAAATTACAATATTGAACGTCCCTATACTGATCATCTTGTCACTCAGTGCATCCAAAGAGATCCAAGCTGTACCTCATCTTGTTGAAATGTGCCCTGCATTTGTTCTTCATGTCAGTTGAGGGAAAATTGCTCCAAACTGCTTGGCATCATGCAGCATCCATTGTTTCATTAAAGAAAACAAGGCCAAACATTTTAGCTGCACCAGTACACCATTTACTGGCCTTAGGATCATGTGGTGGATTTTGGCATGCAAGCTTTGGATTTGAGGTTGCCCAGTTGTGATTATTTTGTGAACTATGTAACCATACCTTGTGTTAAAATCTCAAGAGGGAAATGGCATAATGGCTCATACTGGAGTCTCAAGAAGGGAGCGGCATGCAATCTTGGACTGTTAACTCGCCACTTACCTGATGGCACATACTCTCAAAGCAATTGCTGTTGCTCCCATGGCATCTGTCGAGGACTTACACGATCCGAGGCTACTTGTGCGCCAATGTTCGCAGCAGGTACCATCATGCCATCAACATGCCAAACCGTGTAGGAGTTCCACTGCAGCCTGCAGCCGCCTGAGCGTGATAGATTGTGGTGTTCCCCAGGATCTGCTAGTATGTTTGCGGCTGACAACACCACCAGCATCACTTTTGCTCGGAAACTCGTGCTCTTTTGATTGGAGCTCGCCAACCGAGGCTACCTGGATGCTGCTTTCCCATGTTAGGGAGACTGTCCAGTGTTATAGCCATCCATCAGAAGCACCACACTTCTTTTTGTTGGTGGTGTGCTTATGTCCACAACGAGACAGACAGTGCCTGTCATCGCAGTGCCACTGCTGTGACGATTCCTTAAGGCAACCAGGTGCAACCAGGACAATCTTTGCACACTTGCACCTCTTGTGGAGGAAAGTCCTATTTCACCAGCCAGGCAGTCTGCCCCTGCACCTCACAGGAAACACTAACACTGATGTTGCTGCTAGGTACTCCTCCACAAACTTTGCTGCCACCACCACCTTCAAAAGTGCAGCCAGACCTCACTAGGAAATCCAGACCTATGCAACACTGTCCAGGACCTTCATTCAGAGTTCCTGAACTTACTGCCCCTGGAGGACAGCCTAAAATAAACAGAATATAACCAGCACAACTCTCGAGGAACTACAACACATGTACAAAATACTCAAAAAATGCAGTATTTGCCTGCCGACCCAGGAAACTCCTGGAAGAAACCATGGGTCAGAAAGGCCAGCTGCAGGAATGAAACCTTTAACCTCCCTCATGTGCTACTGTCTGCATCACCTCACTGGTTTTTTTGTTTTCTTTTAATAAGTTTTTGTTTGTTATCCACCATATACCAGTTATACAAAATTATACAAAGTTTCTTCCGATTGAAGTGTGCTATAGGCTATTCCCAGAAAATTCAATATATGTATTTTATGGGGGCCACTAAATAAGTATTGAGACATGAAATATTGGCTACTCTTGGGAAAAGCATTGTTGTTGTGTTAAAATAGCTGACTAAGGGGTTAGTTTGCCAAGTGTTTTAACTGTTCTTCCTGAATACCTTCAATTAAAAATTGCTTTATGCTGGGTGCCCCATAATTTATCGGAAGCACAGAACTCCCTAGGGTGGAGTGGTGCCAAGAAATGCTGCAAAAATTTATCTGTGGAAAGTGTCACTATGTCTCTATGTCTCAGATATTGTTATGGGTGGTGAAACAATGACATATCAGTTTGACCCAGAAACAAAATGTTAGTCCTAAATTTGAATGATCTCAGATGATTAACCTTCCATCAAGGTTAAGAGAGGAGTGCAAGAAAGAAAATAGTTGCTTCTTTCTTCTCCACAAGTGGTTACTTTGCAATAGTTGGTCTCGAAAATTAGAAAGTTGTTACTGCAATATGGTACATAAAAGTTTGGCTTCTGAAAGTATTTAAAAAATCCAAGAAGAGCATCCAAAGACAGGACTAAGGCCCATTTTGTTGTATCAGCTCACACCACTAATATAACCTAATATATGGAGTTTCTGAAAGGAACCAAAGCAAAGACTCATCTACCCTTTAGTCCATATCTAGCACCATATGATATCTTTCCATTTCCTATGGTGAAGAACTGGTTTTGAGCTCAAGGTTTTTTAGCACTGAAGAAGCTGTTGAAACATACAAAGAGGAGTTAGCTGCAGTGCAGGGAACTGAATGGCATGGATGCTTCCAGAAGTGATTGCAGAGAGGATAGAAAGCTGCATAGAGTGCCAGGGAGATTACTTTGAGAAACTGGGATAAACAAAAAGTTCTTTTGAGAGTCATTATTTGCTGTCTCAATATTCATCCAGTGACATTGGTATTTATCAAGTAAATATCTTTTAGTATGATTTACGAAGATTTAAAAAAACATTTATGAAAATAACAAAAATTAGAAAATGTTCCATATAAAGGGTAATCAGCGGCAGGGAATTTTCTTGAAAATCTTTGTGTTCATCTTTTTAGGATACTAAATATGTACCAAGTATGGAATTCATCCAGCTTTTCGTTTTTTAGTTACACTGTTCACACACAAACATACACACACAACTGTTTTTTCCTTTCTCTAGACTGTATGTACAATGTACGTAGTGGATAGAGAAGGTATTGTATTCCACCCAAAACTTTGATATGAAGATATCACCGGAAATACATGTTTTGAGACCTCCTGAATAGATAGATAAAAAAAAGCAGTTTTAGAAACATTGTGTGTGTGTGGGGGGGGGGTGGGTGCAGCATAGCTCAAAAATGAAAAGTCTGTTAAATACCAAACTTGTCGAGGATGAAACAAAAATATTTTCAACTACTCTTTACATGGAACATTTTTGGAAAATATTGACTTTCTCAAAAATGGCTCTAATGATTTTTATTAAAATGACATATTTAAAAGATTTTCCTGAGAATTGAAATGTATATCTTAAATTTTGTGGGAATAACCTCTGAAGACCTCTGCATTCTTGATAGCTTTTGTATAACTAGTAAATCGTAAGAGATAAAAACTTGCTACACAAAAAATGTAGAACTCATTAAAACACATAATTTATGTCTTAAACATTTTTTTTCTAAAGTTAACTTTTTTAAGATATTCCAAGTTCTTAGTTTCAGTTTTAAGGTACTTTAACTTTCTCAAACGGGAGACATCTTTATTTTGGTCTCTCTTTTGTTTACTCCTAGCAAGCAAAGAGAACCAAATTTTAATTGTTTCACTTAGCAACCGGATTTTAAAAGATCTGACTATGGTTTTAGCCTATGTATTCCCTTTTCCCTTTTGCTTGCAAAAAAGTAAGTAATAAGATCAATCTGGCAATGTTTGTCTTGATTGGCATGATGTAGATAAAAGAATAATTTTTTTTAAGAAAATTTTGTTTGAGGAGCAGCTAGAGAAAGGCATGTGAATGGAACACATCAGATCTTTTTAAAATAATATTATATAGCAATCTTATCACCAAAGTTTACTTAACTTTCACACTATGCATGAAATATTTTTACTTTCTCTAGTCTGTATGTACAATGTACAAAAAATCCAAAAAAATTGATAGATTTCAGCATATATATATTTTGAGGTCCCTGAGTCTGAAAAAAAAATGTTTGAAAAGGGTCCATGTATGCGCGTGTGTGTCTGTCTGTGGGTAGCATAGCTCAAAAACAAAAAAGTTGGTTAAATACCAAACTTGGTATTCAAGTTTAGTATCTTCAAAGGATGCGACAAAAAGATTTTCAAGAATATTCCCCCCACCCCCAACTACCCTTTTATTGGAACATTTTTCGAAAATGTTGATGTTCTCAAAAATGGCTCTAACGATTTTGATTAAAATACTGTATATTAAAGATGTTCACATAAATAAAATGTATACTTTGAATTTTCTGGAATAGCTTCTGAAGAGTCATTTATTCTGCTTGATTTTTGCACAATTTAGCAAAAAGATTAAACCTTAAGAGATAGACAGAAACTTACTACATAAAAATTGATCTTGTTAAAACACATCATTTATGCCATACAGATTTTTCTTGTAGAGTTACCATTTTAGAGATAATCATGTTATTGATTTCAATTTTAAACTAATTAGGTTTTCTCAAACAGGACCATGCAAAGGAAACCAAATGTAAATTGTTTCATTTAGTGACCAGCTTTTAAAAGATTTAACTCGCTTTAGCCTAATATATTCTCTTATTCCCCTTCCACTTATAGGAAGCAAGTAACAAGTCCAATTCTGCCAATGTTTATCTATTAGCATGACATATATAAAAGAATAATCTTTCATAAGAAAAATTTGTTTGTGGAACTGCTAGAGAAAGTTATGTGAATGGACCTTATCAAATTGTTGGTGTTACATTCTGTGCATTTTTAAGGTACATTATTGTACATTTGTTTTCAGGACCTCATTAGTTTTACCATGAAAATCCTTCAATGTGTTTTTTATTGTTATAATACTTTTTATTTTTTTATAAGTTAATATTTTATGTTTTTAAATAAATAATGCTTTACTTAATGGTGTTGATTGTATGAGTGTGACACTAAATAATTTTAGAAAATCAAACAGGGAAATAAATAGTTGTTAAAATATTAATTGTTTTTGTTGTTCTTAAAAATATTCTCCTTTAACATCAATACATTTTGCATTTGATGAAACTAGTCCTTAAAGCAATGATGCCACTCTTCTTGGGGGCACATCAGAAAAGGATATGTTTCACTGCCTCATCTTTTGAGAAAAAAATGATTCTAAGTATTTTATCCTTAATTTTTTGTAACAAAAAGTAATCTTAAGTTGCTAAGACAGGGGCCTATGTTGGAGAATCCATGAGCATCCAGATAATCAGTGGTTAGTTTTGAGTTGATGCATTGTTGTGTAAAATGGTTCTTCCTTTTGGGAGTGTTTGCACAAACTTTTTCAAAATTTTGGGGTAAACAGACATGTGCACCAATCAACAGTAATGGTATGTCAATCTTCTAATATAGCAATGTGGCACATTTTAGGTACTGAAACCAAGTTATGATTTTCTTTTCAGCACTGGGAATTATTAAACTTTTGTTTTGTTCCAAAGTCTCATTGAGCCAATTGACTTTTTTTTTCTTGATAATAACAATAATTCCAACATACCAATATGATATATAAATCAAATTTGAAGTGCTTCCTTGTACTTCTTCCAGAGTTTTTCTGCACTAGTCGGTGTGATGTTGCTTTTGATCTGGACTGGGAGTCAGTTTACAGGATTTTGACATTAAAGTTCTCTCACAAACTGTGGAGTATGTTATGGATTTGACTCATACCAATGCTCAATGTTGTCCGAATAAATTCATAGGATGTCCTTCAATCTTCTTTAAACATTGCTCAAACAGTGGCAATATTTTTTTATCAGTAACAACAGTTCTTAGGAGTCCTTCACAAAACTTATCACTAAGAAAAGAGCAATCTCTCTTAAGTTTGCTGAACTAATTATAAATGGTCACCTTAGATGGGGCTCCTTTGCCAAATACATTTCTAAGCTCATCTTCACATTGATTAGGCATTAATGGCATTACAATTTAAAATTGTAAAAAAAAATCATAGCCCACTAATCTCTAGTTAAATTCATTTTTGGATGAATACAACATTTTAAAATTATGACAATTAACATACTATTAGAACAAATAGAATAAACTATATGGCAATCAACTCTCAAAATGTTAGAAAATTGCTGTCAAGATATAAATCTCACTTCTTTTTAGAAGTAATGGCAGTTCAAAATTTTTCATAACCACATTTTGCTATTTAAAGGATAGGTTGACATTCAGTGGGTGGAGCTTGTACATTTTCAGAACATATTTCAAGAATTGATGTTTGGAGGAATTTAGTAACAGTGACGGTCAAATTATATGTATATTAATTTGTTGAGTTGGTTGTTTAACACTACGTCACTTACATTGTTATTATGAGGGACTAGTTTCGAAAGCCTATGCTTTCATTTTCAACCTCACGGGTCCAACTGCTGTTGCTGGCTGTGTTTGCTTGTGCTCTCTTCTCTGGTGGTGAAATGATGAACTTCTTAACTAAGCTGTCTACTGGCGGGATTTCAAAGTTTATTAGGCGATCTTTGTTTTTCCATATGAGGATGTTTTCCCAGTTGTGAGTTCAATGTGGCCTGACATGGTTTTTAGCAATTTTGGATTTGGATCTAGATTGTGGTTTTCTTTCCAAAATTGAAATGCTACTGCTGATTTATCTTCTTGTTTCAATTTTAGGTTTCTAAAGTGCTCTTTGGATCTAATTTTTAAACTTCTTTTGGTTTGTCATATGTAGAATTTTTCACAATTTAATTTTATATATTCCTGACCTATTTTCTGGTGGAATTTCATCTTTTATTTTTGAATTTAGTAACTTTATGACCGAAAATCTGTTTATTGGAGCCAGGTTGATGTCTTGTTCTTTGAAGATTTTTTTGAATTTTCTAAATGCTCGGGGGTGGTAAGTGAATTTTTTTGAATGTGTGATATTGTTTTTTCCTGCTGTTAGGGTAGTTATTTCTTTTATGTTTTTTTTCTGCTTTGCTTTGTTTAGTTTCTTGTATACAAGGTTCTTGCTGTATCCATTTTGTTCTGCTGTTTGAATTATGGTTTTTAACTCTTTTTTGAATTTGGTTGTGCTCATAGGTACATTTACTAATCTATGTGTGAGGCTGTTTATTATTGCATGTTTGCATAGCTACAACCCATTACCACACAAACAGCTTAGTTAAGAAGTTCATCATTTTGCCACCAGAGAAGAGAGCACAAGCAAATGCAGCCAACAACGGCAGTTGGACCCGTGAGGTTGAAAATGAAAGCATAGGCTTTCGAAACTAGTCCCTCATAATAACAATGTAAGTGACGTAGTGTTAAAAAACCAACTCAAATTAATATACATATACTTAAAGAATTTTGTTTCTTTGAAGTAAATGGAGCTTTACCATTTGTACTTGCAGTTAAAGGCAATTTCAATATTTTTGTGTGTAAGAAGTGTACTTGCAGTTAAAGGCAATATCAATATTTTTGTGTGTAAGAAGTATAGAGGGTGAGAGAGATATATGCTCCCACGAGAGAAGTTTCTTTTACATGGGCAAATCTGAGTGCTAATAAAGACTGCAAATATTCAATCATGTAATAAATATAGTTAAGTGATAAAACTTTTTCTCTTGCCTTCATAAATGTAAATAGATAAATTTATATCTCTATAAAACAAATAGATCAGAATGAAATCATATATTGGGATTGTGAGGAAAACGAAACAGTGAACCAGTCCTCAGCAATTATAAAATGTCAGTCAATTTACTCCCTTTGAGCAGTAACTGCTGCCCTTGCTTTCCACTTGAAAATAAATGGAACTTACGTTGATTCTGCGATGGGAACAGCCACAGATTTTTTTGCCTTATTCATGGTACAAACTGTAACTGCTGGAAAGGGGATGTCGACTAGGGCAGTGTTCTTGGCACCAATAGACACAATCACAGGACTAGTGTTCCACTTGTGGTATAATACAGCAATGAAGTAGCTTGCAAAGGCCATGGCCAAGCTGAATGATATTGCCCAGAACAATCTGTGGAAGAGGAAGTAACATACTCTATAAGTGTATCAAACATGATGTAAAACAGTCCCAGTAAACTTTCAGGGCAGTTTTAAAATACTCTAAATCAGGTATCGGCAAAGTGTGGATCACTCTAGGTGGTATGGGGATGAAGGGGGTCCATGAGGCAATGTAGTTATCCACCCTTCTAATGTAGATGTGGCATTATGTGATTCATACACTAGTAATGACTGTTTATAAAAATGCAAGTCATGCATAAAATGACCAAACAATATCATTTGCTTTATTCATCATTATTCATACAATAAAGGTTTGAAATTCAAAATATCTCAAATTTTTATCAAATTGAAGAAGTAAATATAACATTTATAAACATGCAGGTAAAATGTACAAGAAATATTCAATACTTACAGTTGTTATAGTAAATATCAATCTCTCTTAAGTTAACTTTGGATTACTAATTGGAATGAGGGTTAACTACCCCATTCTTTTTGTATAATTTTGCAGAAAATATAAGCTAAAGAATTCATTTATTAAAATAGTGGTCCTCAGTGTTATTAAAGGGCCATTACCTATATTGAAAAATCATATTATGCTACGTAAATTTATGTTTGCTTTAGACAAGGTTCATTTCCATATATTGTGAATCAATTGTTTCTTCTGCACTAGCCGTATGTAGAACAAGAGTTGGAAAGGTAGAATCAGGCTGAAAAATTTAAGGTGTTGAATTAATTTCAATTATGTGTTTATATTCCTTTTGCTTAATATGCTTTGTTAATGGCTGACTCAAATTGCGAGAAGCTGAATTTGCTAATAAATTCCATCTGTATATGTTCATATATGTACATGTAGTGTCTAGTACATGCAGAACTTTGCATACCGAACAGCATGAAAAAACCCACTCTTCCCTAATTGTCAAATTATTGTGGAATGTATCTCATATTCTGCTTTACTTTGAAAATCTCTTGTGTGTTGTAAACAGCAAACAAAAGGGAAATGGATTAAAGGTTGCTCGACACGTCTTGAGCTGCAGGTCAATAATGCCCATATTTGCTTTAGACTCACCTCAGCAGTGACTTGCATGGTTGCAAGCATTTTTTCTTTTTTTCTTTTCTGTTACGTTTCCAGTTTTATAGATAAATTAGGAGTTATATGTAAATGTAACCATTAGGATGGAGAAAGGAATCAGATTTGAAAGCTGTAGCTCTTCAGCCAGACATTTACTTGAATCAGATGAGAAGGCTTTAATGTATGTATAAACATCTCGCCTTGGTGTCTCAAGGAATGAACACGTGAGCTGAAGATCCATGGTTTGAGTCTCAGCTGTGGCATTGAATTTTTCATGTTTGATTCAGCTTTCTGTACCTTCAGTTCTTAAGAATGAAACACACCTAATACAATAGTATATGAAAATAAAAGAAACCTAAAGTATAATAGTTTAACATCAAGCATTATGTGGAACATTGTATTTGTACTTAACACACTATAATATAGCATATGTAGAAAGTTGGGCAAAGATGAAGAAAATCATATAATTTAATTGTATCAATGAATAACAAGAATATACTAAGTAATAAATAATACTTTGACTTATAGACTATGCTGTACCGGGCTATCACTTCTTTGATTTCAATGTAACGTACTAATTAAAACAGGTTTACATGAATTATATGATGTGCACTCTTAGTCAAAACAAATGAAAGTTGAAACTAGGAATGGGAACTCAATAATTGTTAGGTTTTGCATTATAGAAACTTGATCCTAGATAAGGGATAAAAGAAATCAAGACTTCACATTATTCATGGTTCACACTTTCTGAGAAGTCAGGGAAAGTCAAAGAATTTTAAAAAGGCCAGGGAAAGTCAGGGAGCACTTTATAAAAATACAAAAAATTAGGAAAATATGTATATTTTTTAGAAAAGTCAGGGAATTTTAGTATATAAAATTTTTCACATGCACAGAAAGTTACTCCAATTAAAAAAAATCTTATGTGTTCTATTCACATGACTTTCTTTACACATCTGCAACAAATTATTGTTAAAAAGTTTATGCTAATATTTACTTCATCCAATCGAGAAAAAATAACAGAAATAGTCGTATTATTTGCTTCCTTGTAAGTAAAAGTGAAATAAGGGAGTGACAGTTAAAAGTTGGTTGCTATGTGACTGAAGTTCTTTTGTTTGTATGGACAGGAGTTGACAAATACCTGTATGAGAAAAGTATAAGTTTTTCAAGGCTGGAACCAAAAACAAGGAATATCTCAAAAACGATCAACTGCATGAAAAAAATGTGTATAATATAAATTGTGTGTTTTAATGTGCTTTACATTTTCTGTGTGGTAAGTTTTTGTCTATCTCTTACAGTTTAGCAGTTATGCAAAATTCCTCAAGAATAAAGTAGTCTTCAGAGGTTATTCCCAGAAAGTTCAAGATATACATTTTATTTGTCAGGTAAATATCTTTAATATATAATATTTTAATCAAAATCGTTAGAGCCATTTTTAAAAAAATAAAAATTTTTGAAAAATATTCCATGTAAAGGGTAGTTGAGGGTAGGGGGATTTTCATTAAAATCTTCGTGTCGCATACTTGGAAGATACCAAACTTAAATACCAAGTTTGATATTCAACAGTCTTTTCGTTTTTGAGCTATGCTACACACAGACGCACACACACACACACACACACACACACACACACACACACACACACACACACACACACACACACACACACGGACCTGTTTTTAAAAATGCTTTTATTGGATTCAGGGGGACCAAAAACATGTATTTCCAGTGAAATTTTGGTATCAAATTTTTGGGTGCATTACAATACCTTCTCTATACACTATATACATGGTACATGTAGAGAAAGTAAAAAAGTGAAGAAAAAAAATGCATAATATCTTTTGTTGATATTTTCTTTTGAATAAAATGAAATGGAATCCAGTTAAAGCTGTTTGTTCATAATTCTACTGCAAGGCATTTTAATACTCTGTTACCATACATCAAGATTTTGTTAAAAATGTTGGTACAAAGTTCATACTATTCACTAATGAACCATTTATAGTAAGATTTTCTGCCTTGAACTTGGAAATTGATCTAATATTATAGGCTACAGAAAGCTGCCATTCGATTAATGTTTACATTATATTTTCATATTTTTTATAGTATTTACAATCATTTTAAATAGAGATTTATTATTTTTGTGTTTATTTGTTTCATATCTAAATTTTGATAGCTTATTTGAAATGTTCATACCATTACAAGTATTCAATTAAATAATCCTTAAATCAGTTGAAAGAAAAATTGGATATACTTCTATAAATGTATTTTTATTTGATTTGTATGAGAGAATTTCATCACAATTCAAATCTTTAGTGGGTTATTGAGTGATATGCATAAAGTCTAGCATAAGCTTTATCCAGCAAACTTTTAAGTCTAAACTTGGCTTATAATGCCTAAAACAAGCTTTAGCTTGAATTTTTCAACCACCACTTTACTATGTTTATGCCTGATATAAAATAAGTGAAAGCATGATTTCTTGTAGATTAATCCTGATATTTTTCAAGTTACCTCAGTAGGTGACTGATTCATGTTAGGACAGTTTTAAAGTTCATGAATATCTATTAAAGAAAAATAAATTAAGCTAAGTTACAATGCCAAGAGAGTGCCTATAAATCTTTATATAGATTTAATGAGTACAATGTCCAATTCATTTTGTATTATTTCTTGGGAGACACTGCAGAAACACAAGGAGGTGCACTAGCATTGTAAGAAAGAATTTTGTCATTTTGTTGGTGGCCTGAGATTTCAGACTGATGTTGGAGTTCATCAGTTGACTGCAATGTGAGCAGAGAATTTTTAGAAAACCTTATCAGTGAATCACATTTCCATTATGTCTATAAGATGTTAATATTGTAAATAAAAATTGCAAAATAAATTTAATTTTGCAAATGTAATAGGATTTTTTTTTGATAATGTTTAACACCTGCTTTTACTACTAATGGCACTGTAGGTAATGACACTGAGAGATACATGGAATGAAGATGGAGCAATGGTCCAAATGTGATGGCGGGTTAAACTGGAGAACCCAGAGGAAACCTCCCCCTCTGCTGCTATGTCCCACATGCGGTCACCTGAGATCGAACCCAGGTCACCTTGGTGAGAGGCAAGTGGTCTAACAGCATGGGCACATATGTAATAGGATGCCCCTCGAGTGCATGGTGACAGCTATATCTATTGAAAATATTTCTGATCTGTTTACATCCAACATGCAGTTCAGAAGAAATGTGTACAAGCGTGGATGTATCATGTGCAAAGTGGCCTGACAACTATGTATTCAGAAATTCAAGTACTTTTATAAGACTACTAGAAGAAGATGGAATGGCGATATTGATGGGTGATTCAGATTAATACAGAATTGCTCCCTGTAGAGAAGTTACAGCATTCTGCTTTGCATAAGATGGTGCAAAACACATTAGAAACAATGTTATTGAGAATGGGAATGACAATGGCAAACAATGGATAGGAAAAGTGAGATGAAGATTGCTACCAAAGTAGATTGTCCCTGACCATTAGCAGATGCACATAAGAAGCAGACTGACACCTGCACACACTATCTAATGTGCAATCATTTTAAACTGTTGCTGGAAAAGTGGCGGCAAATACTTTTTTTAATTAGATTGTTTTTATGCATGACTTGAACTAGACAGCACTTAAACTTCTAGTTTAATCTCAAAATTTGCACTTTAACTTAAAGCCTATTCTTTATGCATATTAACCTCTGTTTAAAAACTTAAAAGTTCCTTAGCAACAGTAAATGTAAAAAGCAAATACTTATTATTTTAGAGTTTAAATAAAATACTTCATATACTTTTTTTCCATTTTAATTCATATCATTTGTGTAAAGAAAATGGTTTTCAATGACCAATGGTTGGATTCTAAAATTAACCCTAATTTGTAAGTTGAAGTAAAGGACCTACAATTCACAAGCTTATTGCAACATATACAGAAAATCATTTGATCTAACGAACATAGGGAGGCAGGCTATTACATGACATTCTAAAGCAAAGGCTCATAAAAGTTTTCTTAAAATAAAAGAGGATCAACCATCCCTTAAAAACAGTTTTTGTGTATCTTCCTTGTGAAAATGTTGCTAATACAAGTAAAGTAAATGTTATACAACCACCTATTGAAGTTTCAAACAAACCTAAGACATTTAGTGCATCAATGTCAAAACAAATTATATTTAAATATATATTAAATTATTATTTTAATTTATTTAAATAGTATGGAACAATTACTCAGTTGAATCATTTGGTACAAGGGATGACATTACAGAAGCTGAAGCAAAATGGAAGTTGTAAATAGACATGTAATATGTACATAGTGTATAGAAAAGGTATTGTATTCCACCCAAAAATTTGATACCAAGACTTCACCTGTAATACATGTTTTGGATCCCCCTTAATACAAAACAGCATTTTTGAAAAAAAGGCCCATACGCGTGTGTGTGGGGGGAGGGTGGTACACGTGCGTGTGGACAGCATAGCTCAAAAACGAAAAGACCATTAAATACCAAACTTGGTATTTAGGTTTGGTATCTTCCAAGATTGCAACACAAAGATTTTCACCCCAAACTACCTTTTACATGGAAACATTTTTGAAAATTTTGATTTTCTCAAAAATGTCTGATGATTTTGATTAAAATCTCTTATATTTAAGATATTTACATACCAAATAAAATGTGTATTTTGAATTTTCTGGGAATAGCCTGTAAATTTTCTGGATGACTTTTATTGAATTTTGCATGACTGGTAAACCGTAAGAGATAGACTAAAACTTACTAAAAAAAGAAATGTAAATCACGATAAAACACACAATTTATGTCATATACATTTTTTTCGCGGAGTTGATAGTTTTTGAGAATTCCTTATTATTGGTTTCAGCTTTGAAAAACTTATAGTTTTCTCATACAGGAATTTGACAA
The DNA here is from genome assembly GCA_030762935.1 of Hymenopus coronatus. NCBI lineage: Eukaryota > Metazoa > Arthropoda > Insecta > Mantodea > Hymenopodidae > Hymenopus > Hymenopus coronatus. Next base: position 121,429,190 of record CM060895.1, read on the forward strand.
CTCCTGTCTATACAAACAAAGGAATTTCAGCCTTTGACTATCACATTAACCTTTGGTATTCCCTTATTTTTCTTCTGCTTACAAGGAAGCAAGTAATAAGACTATTTCTGCTAATTTTTTTTCAAATAGCATGAAGTAAATAGCAGCATAAGCTTTTTAACAATAATTTGTTGCAGAGATGTAGAGAAAATCATGTGATTGGAACACTTTCACATTTTTTAAGACTAGTTTCAGGGAACATATTCCTTATCTTCAGTAATTTGCTGATTGCTGGTTGTACTAGGAGTTGTAAATATTTCTTGTCTTTGTTAACCAAATGATGTCATCTATGGTGGAAATCCTCAAAATTCATGAGACTTACATCATGCTTATGAATAAAGATGTTTTCCCATGTGTTTAGTTCCCAAGGTGGTTTTAAGTATTTGATCAATTTTATTTCTGGTTCCATATTGTGATTCTCTGTCCAAAAATGATGGGCAATGGTGGACTTGTCTATGTATTTGTATCTGATGTTTTTCATGCGTTCCTTTTTTCTAATGTCCAGATTTCTCCTGGTTTGTCCAATGTATATTTTGCTGTAATCTTGACAATTTGTTTGCTAAATGCCGGATACTTCTGTTTCGGGTGTGCTATTTTTCAAAGTGTGGTTAAGTAGATTTTTGATGTATTTATTTTGTGGTACCAAGTTATGTTGTGAAATTTAAATAATTTCCTAAATTTCTGGAAGTATCTTGAATAGAAGGTGAAATTATAGTAATTGTGTGTGGAATTTTTTTTAACTTTTCCAAGGTAGTAGTTTCATTTAGTATTTTCTGCACTTAGGTTTACAAATTATTTTATCAATGGAGTTCAAACTGTTTTTTTTTTTGGGGGGGGGCGGTAGCTTAAGTCCTATAACCTGGTAGATCATATCGGACAATGAATGAAATTGGTTAAATGATACTCAAATAATTTTGGTGTTCATGAAGCTTAAAGTTACTCGACATTTGTCTTTTCAGCATAAGGGAACCAACACATGTAGACAACTACATCAAATGCAATCAATTCAACCCAAAACCACATGAATATGCCATTTTCCATAGCTTGAGTCACAGACTAGTCAACATTCCACTAACAGAAGCTGAATACAAATGGGAATACTCACACATACATGATGTAGAAAAATTGAATAATTTCAGTCTGAACTCCATCGATAAGATAATTCATAGACATAAAATGCTATATAAAAGTTAAAAAGTTGGAAAAGTTAAAAAAAAAATGTCCACACAATTACTATAAATTTTCTTTCCATTCAAGATACTTCCGGAAATGTAGGTACTGCACACCCTGGGAAAACAGTATTTCCTTTAAAACACTGCACTACCAGAAGGTTGAAAAATGTGCAGTGTTTTGATAGAGTTTTGACCATTTTTGATAATATATAAATCATTTATTGGTTCAAGAACAAATCTAAATACTAAGCCATTGAGAAGTACTGCTAATAGAATGTCTGATATTGTTGCTGAAAAACCCAGTACAACAGTCTTTGCAGTGAAACACATTCCGTTCTTGAATTAAATTTTAAAACTTATTTTGAAAAAGACTATATGATTTTTATTCATGTTTGGTGATAGATAATCCAGCACATGAGAAAGTTTGGAAAGTTATTAAACTGAGTTTTAGACTTTTCTGATGGAAATGCAACAGTTAAGAGTGGTTTTTCAAAAAATGAAAATGCAATTAGATTCCATGAAAAAGTTAAAGTGCCAATTACAGAAGTAGTGTTCACCAATGTTAGAGCTGTCCACAAAAGATGTGAGGAAAATCTCTAAGAGGCAAAAAGGCTAAAAAAGAAGAGGAAAAAAAATGGCATAAAGAAGAAAATTATTTTTAGAAATAGAGACTTCAGGAGATGAGGAAAGTGAAGAAACTCAAAACTTTAATAGAATAGGAAAACATCACCTCAAAAATTAAAATGTAGAATAGAAAACTAGAATAATTATTCTATTGGGTTCAGTGTATGGAAAATAAACACTTTTTTGGCTCTGTTTTATAAGATTGGAACTTCCCTCTCCAGAACAGAGACTCTTTTGTTTTTAGTCATGACAATATGTTGTAATTTCATTTATAATACATTTTTTACAGCCCAGTATTTCTTAGTAAGAAAAATATTTGTAATGTATAAATGTATATAAAAACAGCAAGGCATTCATTTAGCATATTGATTTACAATTTTGTTGTCACATTAGAATGTGGTTTATTATTCTATTACTAATAGTAAGTGGATAAAAAACTATAAAAATAAACTAAACAAAAAAGGAGAGTGTTGGATGGGAATGGCGGATGCTGATAACAAAAAATAATTTTAAAAATTTATCTTTAGAAATGACTGTTAGCAACAAATGTATGAAGAGTTTGGAAACTGGGAAAATTCACTTATTCACTCTGGAATTCAATATCTAAATAAAAGTGTGAACCATGTTATTGCTTCTCATGTGTGCTCAAAGAGTTGCTGGACATTAATTCTTGATAGGCTTTGTTGCATTTCCTGTGGGTGAATGAATGCACTATTCCGTAGATTCCTGTTTCTAAAGGAAAACATTCAGAGCAATGGGGTAAGGGGTATAGATGCTTGTGTAAACTGCAATGTTAACTGAGGTTTGAATGAAGTTGATTTAGCTGATGCATTAAATTTCACTTCTGCAATAACTGGATTTGTAATTCACTCTGTCATTACATTTACCTACTCGGGTGACAAAAATGTGTGATTCCCACTGAAACAAATAGAACTTACGACATGAGATAGCACGGTACATTGAAATATTTGTATACTTTTCTTCCATCTTTTAGTCTGTGTTTATGCAAATTAAACTTGCCTTAAAAGTAGCTTAGCAGTATACAGTACCACTAATTTTCATAAATATTTTGTTTTATCAATGTGCAAGAGTGATATTGAATAGAGCATAAGTAAAATATGGAACTATTTTGAAGTAGACAGTACTAATAAAACAGAGCAATGTGTGAAAAGTCCAGTACATTTTTCCCTGGTGGTAAGTCACCAATAATGTTAAAGAAGTATGTTATGTTCATACACTGAGTTGAGTCCTCAGAACTCTATTGGAAAAGCAATGTACAAGTTTACGTTGCTGCGATATTTGAAAATGAGCAAAACAATAGTCTTGTCTTTATACAGTTATGTAGCTTCAAATCAGGCACATCAATTAAAATAGTCCAAGGTACTTGCCAAAAGTAATTATATGCATTTATACACAGATTAAGAAAATAATTCAATGCAGAGGCTATCACGTTTCAGTGTTTTATAAACTGAGTATCAAGTTTCTTTTCTCAAAAATCAATACCACTTTTTAGAAATAATGTATCGTTCTATCACTAGATTCAAGGCTAATACCCTATGCAATCCAAACTTGTATTAGCAGAATTACAATTTTAATGTATAATAGGTGTAAATATTAATATAAAAATAATAGTTGCAACAAATCTTCACTTATCTTTTGGAATCCTTGCCTGGACTAGTTTCGCAACGATTTCATTGCATTATCAACATATCCTTTTGGTCTCTTTTTTGATGTTGTTTATTTACACTGTTATGGTTACTGCTACTAGGTGGATTGTGTACTAATGCATTGCTAACTACTGGAATCAAAACAAATTTGGTAAGAGTGTCAATTGGAGGTATATCAAAATTCATTGCATGATTTCTATACTTTAATATAAATATTTTCTCCCAAACCATTAAATCTATGGGCCCATTTAAGTGTTTTAATAATTTAACATCTGGATTTATTTCATGATTAAATTTCCAAAAATGTTCTGCTACAGCTGATTTATCAATTTGTTTGTATTTAATATTCCTAAAGTGTTCTTTTACTCTGGTTTCCAACTGACGTTTAGTCTTACCAATATAAACAAGGTCACAATTTAAACAGTTTAATTGATAAATGCCAGATTTTTTATTTTTTGAAATTTCATCCATTTTAGAAAAGCCTAACAAATTTTTTATACTATATTTATTTTGAGGAACCAATATTATGCCATGCTCTTTGAAAATATTTGTGAATTTTTTATTTGCCCAAGGGTGACAAGTAAATTTTTTAAAAATGTAATTATCTTTTATTTTCTTAAGCGTAGAAATATCTTTAATAGCTTTTTGATATTTAAACTTCTCAATTTTTTTTATTTATAAAATCAGTATTAAAACCATTAATTAAAGCAGTGTTAATAATGTGTTTATATTCTTTATAGAATTCATCTTTATTAAGGGGTAAATTAATTAACCTATAAATTAAATTATTAAAAACAGCAAATTTATGTGAAAAAGGGTTAAAGCCATTATTTTTTATATAATTATCAGTGTGGGTTTGCTTTCTGTATATTCCAAAATTTAATTTATTGTCTTTTTTTATTATTTTTAAATCCAGGAAAGGGAGATAACCATCACTTTCAGTTTCTAATGTGAATTTTATAGCCTTATCTTGTAAATTTAAAAGTTTTAAAGCATCATTTACATGTTTATCAGGAACAATAGCAAATATATCATCTACATATCTATACCAAGTTTTAAAAATTAGAGGGAATGCTTTAGTGACCTGTATTTCAAAATAGCTCATGAAAAGATCAGCAAGAAAAGGTGAAAGTGGACTACCCATTGCTAAACCAGAAGTTTGTTGATAGAATTTGTCATTAAAGCTGAAAAAATTTTGATCCAAACAAAGATTAGTAAGGATAACAAAATCATTTATTAAATTTTCATTCAGTTCTATAGAACTTAACCATTTTTTTAAAAATGTCAAAAGTTTTTCTCTAGGAATGCTTGGAAACAAAGCAGTTACATCAAAAGAAACAAGTTTATCATTAGTAGACAATGTAATATTGCTGATCCTTTCAACTAGCTCAAAAGAATTTTTAATACTTAAACTCTCAAATTTTTTTCAAAATTAGTGAATTTTTTATTTAACCATTTAGCTAGGCTGTAAGTAGGTGAATTTATGCAATTTACAATAGGTCTCATTTTATTTCCAGGTTTATGAATTTTGGGAAGAGCATATATCCTGGGTAAAATTGGATTACTGATTTTTATAATTTGCTTTTCTTTATTTGTAATACTTTTAATTTTATTAAGGGTCTTATTATAAATTGAAATGCAGGATTTTAAAGGGTTAATATCAATGCTTTTGTAATCTTCACCTTGAAGTAAGAGTTCCATTCTGTTAATGTAATCAATTTTATTTAAAATTACAATGCTGTTACCTTTATCAGCTTTAGTATAGATTACATCTTTTTCTTTTAATGATTTAATAATTTGTTTATTGTGATTTACTTTAGGGTGATTTTTATTCAAATTCTGTAATATTTTACTACATTTTTCTTTAACCAATAATTTATTATTTTCATTTAAATCCTGACTAGCAATTTCTATATCTGCTACATAATCATCTATATTTTTTGAAAAATCTACACAGGTTTTTAAACCTTTATTCAAAAAATTAATTTCTTTCTCATTGAAATTACAATTTGAAAGGTTAATTACATTATCTTTAGGGTTATTCCCTTTAGTTGGTTTCAATTTATTTTGTTTTAAGCATAATTTATTTAACTTATTTTTCAGTTTATTTGTTTTATTTTTCATGCTAAAGTTCAAATTTTCAAACAATTTATATTCCAAATTTAGCCAAATTGAATTACCTAAAACATTTATAAGTTTAAGATGCAAATTATATAATTTCAGTTCAATGTTATTTAAGTTTTTAAAATGCAAACTTCTTTCAACTTCAATTACTTTCTTCTCTGCTGCTTTTTGATGAATACTATTATTGTCAAATTTAACAACTATTATTTTTATATTAATATTTGTGTTATTCTTCACTGTTACTAGCTTCTTTTTACATTTAAACAGTATTATTGATGTTTATTTATTTCTACACCTTTGACGTCTTTTAATCGGATCGACCACATTGGAAGAGTAGGCAGTTTATTTTCTTTTGAGGATAAGAGAAAATGCTCCGCTCCTCAGAAAATACGTTCCTCATGTGACTCGGGCCCTCCAAATGTATTGCCAACTTGTGGAATAGTATAAATAAGCGAGAGAAAAAAACTCTAAAAAGATAATTTTTTACAGGTCCTAGAGGAGAATTATCTGAAAATCGTAATCGTGGAGTAATACAAACTTATTTGGAACTACGAAGCTACTACGCGTGAGATACTTTTGAAGTTTTCAGTACTATATTTCAAGAAAGTAAATATACACTTCGTGGGTCAATATCATTCAGACATTCATGAGTAGGTGATATGAAAACTATATCGACCTTGGTGAAATGAAATGAAGTTTTATTTATAGACACTCTTAACTACTGTGGTTCTCAGCGTCCCATTCTATATTGGGCGTGAAATACCGCTTAATTTTGCTCAGACACCTCTTTATCAGGCTTGAAGTTCTACGACACGGTACCAACGGCTGTACTTCCCTTCCAAAGGAAGCCATGTTAAAAATTTTACACCCGAAAAACCCATCGTCCTCCGCCGGGTTTGAACCTGCGGTATATGAAGCTAGCATACTGGCCTTGGACGTAGATGTATACCCACTGCTGTAGTCGAAATATGGACTAAATCACGTACCAAGTTGCAATTTCTTGCAGCTGAGCTATTAACTAACATCAGAGAATATGGGAGAAAGCTCAGAACCACATGGAATAATTATTTGAATGGAACGAACACCTATAGGTATATTGTATACAGTTTTCTTCGAACTCCATTGCTATATGATTTCGAAGAGAATGCCAGGGGACATTCCGTTCTACTTTAAATGAACTGAAGTAATAAGACCACTTCTGCTGATGTTTATCTCAAATAGAATGAAATAGAATAAGCCTTTGTAAGAGTAGTTTGTTGCAGAATAACTAGAACAAGCTATGATAGTCATCAGATTTTTAAATAGCCAGGAGACAGTATTCCATGTTCATCCATGGAAGTGCCACCAGCAAAGGAAATTAGTTAATGCTGGATGTATTAGCACAAACATAGTCCATGGTTAAAAGTCCCCTAGAGTCATCTACTTAATATAATAATTTCAATTTAACTTGTCTCGGGGATAAGTTTGAAAAAAATCCTCTGATTTTTGTTCTTTGGTCTTCGATTCGTAGTCTTTTCGTGCATTGATTTATTTACCAATTAAATGTGATACTCTTGCACCGTTAAAAATAATTAAACAATTTCATTTCTCGCTCTCCTACCTCTCTTGACTGAAAAGGGTTTTGAATTTTCCACAAGCAAGCAGTATGAGGTAGAAATTCTTTGTAATAGCAGTTTTCATAATTAGAAATTGTTTCACAGATTTAGATATACCTACTGAACTTTCAACGACATGTATTAAGACAGTTGGTGGAACAGTGAATCTGTGAACTGCTCTGTAGTACCCAGAGACACACCGAGACCAATTTTATATCCGTGTTCTGGGTTTTCTAAGCTTGTTTTGTTAATATTAGCATGTTTTCGAAGTCTTACATTAAGCAAGTGTAGCGACATGGCATACTGAAACACGTGCTGTCATAGAAAACTTGAGAAACCTGTTTATTACCGATAGTTACACTGAGAAAACGTGGGTGTCGAATGAAAGCATGAATGGCTTACGATGCTAAGAAAAACATGTAAATGTACACATGCATTACATTTCATTTTGTCTTGCTCTCTGGTATTTATTATACTAGACATTTTGGGAACAGCTCTAAAAATCGTAAATTTTTAGCAGATTTCCAGTATAAGCACTTTTAAAATTCGATCGATTTCAAATAGGTTCAAGAATATTTGCATAAAACTTAATTCTTTATACAACACCTCCCCTTGTTCTCTGGCCATTGAAACCATATCAACATAACCAACAGTGACTTACATGCATCAAGTGTCCAGTTCCCATTTTGAAAGCGTATATATGAGGAGTGCACCCTTACTTTGAATGACAGTGTTTTGTAAAAATTGGCAATGGGCTTGATGTGTTACAAAACCTCTCACGGAAGCGCATTCTACAAAGGGGGTGGTTGTCTTTCAGTCAAGTTGTAAATAAACGGAACTAATTTAACCCATTAAGTGAACCTTAATGGGTTAAATTAGTTCCATTATTGAACATACGGCAATTCAAAATTGTAATCCTGCATGGCACATTACACCACACTATTGGGAATAACATTTATTTACACGTTAATAGCGTTTTGGCACTAACCTGGGTTCCATTACGACGATATTTTGTTTCTAAGGTTAATAAAAATTAAAAAGGACAGCGTGTTTTATTTCCTCTCACCGATTTGGAGGCAATTGGATATATTTCTTTTAGCTACCAAAGTTTCAAAGCCTAAGTTGGGAAATGTGTATTCAGCTGCAATCTCTTATATGCTTAATAGTGTACTTATTTCAGCAACATTTAAAATGTGTCGACAAATTTTGCTCAAACTCTTCTTATTAAAATTAAAATCTGTAGGAGCTTGATTTGTCTAAAATGGCATAATTGCAAAACTCTAAAAGGTTCTGAACCATTCTTAATTTTGTACCCATTTTAATCAAATTTGAAATGCATTGACAGATTTTCTTCAAACTGTTAAATAAAAGCTCAACTCCGTACTAAGCTGGGGTTGACCAGTGTTTCGTGTACTATGCCGGCGCTAATATGCTCAGCAGTAGTGCATGTCTTGAGAGTACTGACTGACTTGTGAAATAATTTATGCTCAATCTACGAAATTAAAATGCAAATTCTGCTGTACATCCATAAACATGTAGCACTTAAAAGTAAAGCAAATTTTCATGAAAGAGGGGTGCTTACCTCTCCACAATGTTCAGGTTGCGATCACCAATGTATTTAAGTCCGTGCAAGGAAGTCTTCTCGCAAAAATCACCTAAGCTGCTGGACCAATGAGAACCACAAGAGCAGGGCTGAGGATCCTGTGGCAGCCTCTTTTCCCCTACCTGAGAATTCCTTGTTCTTATGGAGTGTTGGCTTCCAGTTTCGCCATAGGCGTTATCTGTGAAATTACAGTGCAAGAAGAACAATGTGGAAAACCAAGACAAGGACACGAGGATTATACATTCAACTGTGCCTTACTGGCCTCGCCGTGCGATATTACCCTATATGTATTTTGTCCAGGATACCTTAATTCATGCATTCTATTTCAAATTACTCACTAAACTGTTACAAGTCGTTTTTCTGTAGATCTGTGATGATGGTCATTAATTCAAATATTTTCTCCCATTGGAGATTGAACCTACGTTTATAAGATTTGTGTGTGTGTGTGTGTGTGTGTGTGTGTGTGTGTGTGTGATTTGTTTTTATTCTTCAAACATAGCGTGCCCTTAATGCAAATTAGCATGCAACTCGGGGAAATGGAAGACACAGAAATTAGATAATGAATTTTACTTCCTCTACACGTACTATAGGTATTGTATTGCACTCACAAATTCGATACCGAGATTGCACCGGAAATATGTTTTGGGTCCCCCTGAATATAAAAATAGCATTTTCAGAAAAAGGTCCGCGCGCGCATGTCTGTGGACAGCATAGCTCAAAAACGAAAAGACCGTTAAATACCAAACTTGATATTTAAGTTTGGTATCTTCCAAGGATACGACACGAAGATTTTCAAGAAAATTCCCCCATCCCAAACTACCTTTTACATGGAAAGAAATTAAATTAAACATTTTCTCAAAAATGGCTCTAACGTTTTTGATTAAAATCTCTTATATTTATGATATTTACATGCCAAATAAAATGTATATCTTGAATTTTCTGGATGATTTTTACTTTCTCCATAATCACTATGAACATAGTGAATAGAGATGTATTGCACTCCACCAAAAAATTCGATACCGAGATTTCACCGGAAATATATGTTTCAGGGTCCCCTGTATCCAAAAAAAGTATTTTCAGAAAAAGGTCCGTGTGTGTGTCTGTGAACACGATAACTCAAAAACGAAAAGTCGGTAAAATACCAAACTTGGTATTTAAGTTTAGTATCTTCCAGGGATGCGACACGAAGATTTTGAGAAAAATCCCCCCACCTCAAACTACCCTTTACATGGATCTTTTTTCGAAAATTTTGATTTTCTAAAAAATGGCTCTAACAATTTGGATTAAAATTTCGTATATTAAAGTTATTTACCTGGCAAATAAAATGTATATTTTGAATTTTCTGGGAATAGCCTCTGAAGACTACCTTATTCTGAATGAATGTTTCATAACTACTGAACCGTAAGAGATGGACAAAAACTTAACGCACAAAAAATGTAGAGCACGTTAAAACAACCAATTTATGTTATATACCTTTTTTTCTTGGAGTTGATCGTTTTTGAGATCTCCTTTTTCTTGGTTTCAGCTTTGAAAAACTAATACTTTTCCCATACAGGAATTTGTCAACTCCTGTCCATACAAACAAAGGAACATCAGTCACATAGTAACCAGCTTTTGGCTTTCACTTTAACCTAGGTACTTCCTTATTTCGGTTCTACTTACAATAAAGCAAGAAATAAGACTACTTCTGCTAATTTTTCTCGATTAGCAAGAAATAAATAAAACATAAGCTTATTAACTTAACAATAATAATTTACAGATACAGAGAAAGTCATGTGAATGGAACTTATCAGATTTTTTATTGAATTTTGCATAACTGGTAAACCGTAAGAGATAGACAAAAACTTACTAAAGAAATGTAGATCACGATAAAACACACAATTTATGTCATATACATTTTTTCGCGGAGTTGATTGTTTTTGACAATATTGGTTTCAGCTTTAAAAAACTTACACTTTTCTCAAAAGGGAACTGTCAACGCTTGACCACGCAAAGAAACGAATTTCAATCCCATAGCAACCGCATCTTAAAACATTTGACTGTCGGTTTAGCCTAATGTTTTCCCTTCTTTCCCTTCTACTTATAAAGGAACTAAGTAATAAGACCGTTTCTGCTAATGTTTTAGCATTAAATAAGATAGAAGAATAAGCTTACTATAACAATAATTTGTTACAGAGATGTAGAGAAAGTCGAGTAAATGGAGCACATCAAATTGTTATTTCCTCTAGCCCGCATGTACAAAGAACATGGTGGATAGAGAAGGTATTGTATTTCACCCAAAATTCGATTTCGATGTTTCTCCGGAAATATATGTTTTGGGGGTCCCCCTAGTCTGAAAAACGCATGTCTAAAAAAATATCCGAGTATGTGTGTCTGTGGAGAGCATAGCTCAAAAACGAAAATACCGTTAAATACCAAACTCAGTATTTGGGTTTAATATCTTTCAAGGATGCGGCACGAATATTTTCAAAAAAATACTTCCATTCAAATTACCCTTTACATGAGAAAAACTTAGAAAATTTTGATTTTCTCAAAAACGGCTGAAACGATTTTGATTAAAATTCCGTATATTAAAGCTATTTACATCCAAAATAAAATGTATATCTTCAATTTCTGGGAATAGCCTCCTAAGACCTCTTTATTCTGGATGAATTACGCCAAAGTTTGCTTAACTGCTAAACAAGAGATAGACAAAAAACTTAGTATACAAAAACTGTAGATCTCGTCAAAATACACAATTTATGTCGTTTACTTTTTTTGTTGTGGAGGTTACAATTTCCGAGATATTCGTTGTTATTAGTTTCAGTGTGAAGTACTTCTTTTCTCAGACAGGAAGTGCCCGTTATTCTTTTGTTCTCCTGGCCAAGCAAAGAAGCAATTTGACTGCCTCCGTGGTCGAGTGTTCAGCGAGCTGACTTCCCACCCGGAGGGGCGGGGAATTTTTCTTTATCCAGAATTATTCCCTATCCCCCACAGAGTCTGGAAGTATGCTTTTGAGAGTGATGTGTGTGTTTGAGGAAAATAAATTTAAACCCACCGTAAAGAACATACAGACGAGTTGTTTCTAGTCCAAAGCCCCCGATATGACCTTAGACATTAAAGGAAGCTATATAAATGAAACTTACAATGATAATCGCAAAACGATAGCTTTGAAAACATTTGACTATCACTTTAGTCTAGTGCATTCGCTTAGTTCCCTTCTACTAAGGAACTAAATAATAATGTTTATTTCGAGTAGCATTGGGTAGAAAGAAGAATAATCTTTTGTAAATAGTTTGTAGAGCAGCTAGAGAAAGTCATGTGAGTGTTACACATCAGAATTTTATTATTAAGAGATTTCTCTTGGCGATTACAAGTTTTAAATAAATGTAATTATGGTTGAAGTAAACTGGTTTAGAGGCCCCGGTAGAGTAGGTCATGTTGCATAACATTTTATTGCTTTACCAATAAAAAATATGTGTTCCATTCACATGATTTATTGTACATTCCTTAACAAATTATTGTTTAAAAAACTTATTCTTCTATCTACTTCGTGCTAATCGAGATAAATATTAACAGAAATTGTATTATTGCTTGCCTCTTTGTAAGTAGAAGGGAAATAAGGAAATACACTAGGCTAAAGCAATGGTCAAATCTTTTAAAAGCTGGTTGCTATGTGATAGAAATTAGTTTTTTTGTTGTTTTTTTGTTTTGTTTTGTTTTTTGCATGGTCAGGAGTTGACAAATTTCCGTATGAGAAAAGTATAAGTATTTTAGAACTGAAACCAATAACAAGGAATATCTCTGAAATGGTCAAGTCTACGAAAAATGTATATTACATAAATTGTGTGTTTTCATTAGATCTACAGTTTTATGTAGTGAGTTTTTTTTTTTTTTTTTTTTTTGCCTATCTCTTACGGTTTACCAGTTATGCAAGACATCCAGAATGAAGAGGCTATTCCAAGAAAATTCAAGATATACATTTTGTCATGTTATATCTTTAATATGCGGTATTTTAATCAAAAGTATTAGAGCCAGTTTTGAGAAAATCAAACGTTTCGAAATTTTTTCCATGTAAAGGGTAGTTTGGGATGGGGGATTTTCTCTAAAATCTTCATCCTTGGAAGATACTACACTTAAATACCAAGTTTGGTTTTTACCGAGTTTGCTGTCACACACACACACACACACACACACACACACACACACACACACAAAATACGACCTTTTCGTCTAAAATGGTGACTGCTTATTCAGGGGCCCTAAAAATGTTGATGAAATATTTATAAAAAAATTTTGGGGTGAAATACAATACCTTCTCTACATAATATGCGGTAGAGAAAGTAAAAACATATTTTAATTACGTTCTTTTACGTTTGTTTATTTCGTTTAAATCTGGGTTACCTCTGATGAGCTATTTTCAGCTGCGCCAGCAGATGTTCGTCAGTCGACGAGATCGTCCTCCTTGATCTAGTTCCCAGGCCGCGAGTTCATACCCGGCGGAGGGCGATGCTTTTTTTTTTTTTTTTTTTTTTTTCCCCCGAGCCTAAATCCTTAGTGTGGCTTTCCTCCGGAAGGGAAGTAAAGCCGTTGGTCCCGTGTCGAGTTACGACACATAAACTAATCTCAAATCTAATAAAGCTGCATCTGAATAAAATTATGCGGTCTTTCACGCCCAATATGGAATGGTACGCTGAGAAGCTTAGTAGTGAAAGAGCCTCCATAAGTAACTCTTAATTTACTTTTCAGTGAAACAGATATGTATTTCTTCTTGATATAATTCATTTTTGTGAAAATAATTCCTTACATATGTGTAGAAGTAAACATAACATTTTAATTGTTTTTTGCATAACAATCATTTAAATAAACACAAAAGTTTTAAAATTTTACAGTGATAGTACTTGTAGCTGCAAATCCAGCCTTAGCCTTGCAGATTCGACGTGCATAACACTCATTTCCTGGCAAAATCTTTAAAGTTTAGATTTTCTGTTAGGTGAATGTTTATTAAGTTCTGTGTACTCATTTGCATTTTTTTTTTTTTTTTGGTTTGTTTGGGGGGATTGCAAATTGTAAAAAGGGAAAGTTATACAAATGTCCCTGCTATAGGTAATCGCCCCATCCATAGTTACGACTGGACGATAAGGTTTTAGTTTCATCGTGCTATTTGATTTCTTCATTGTTCGTTAAGCTTATTTATTTACTCACTTCAACATGACATAGCTCCGAATTACTGAAAATATCATCAAAGAGGGCCAAATGTTAATTACACAGGCTTAGAATCTGTGATGACAGCTGTCCAATTTTATTGGAACCTGTCGTGGTACGACACGCTTACTAATAGGATATACCCCCGCTGCTGAAAAATATAAATATAAATGCCGTGTTATTTATGGGCGCTCTGTAACTACTGTGGTTCTCAGCGTCCCATTCTAAATTGGGCGTGAAAGACTGCTTAATTTTGCTCAGAGGCCTCTATCAGGCTTGAGGTTCTTTTACGTGCCGTAAATCTACGACACGGGACCAACGGCTTTACTTCCCTTCCAAAGGAAGCCATGCTAAGGATTTTTACACCCGAAAAAATCCATCGTCCTCCGCCGGGTTTGAACCGAATCCCGCCGCTGAATCCTTGCACTTATCAATTCGAGTGGTCTCGCGTAAGGTTTGCTGCCTTTGCGGCGTTGCCAGAGTAATTAGTAAATAACAGCTAATTACAAATGTCTATCGTGTGAAATGACGAATATAAACAGTGTACATGGTAAATGGATACCGATGAATATTGAAACTAATTCTTTTATTGATGTTAACTGAATATAACAGTGATACTGTAACGCATGTAGCATACATTACGTATTTACGACAATATAGAACAGATTAATGTAAAATAGCTCGTTACAATGAGAGAAACATTAGCAAAATGATTTTCACCAGTTTGGAATTGTAATGGCTTAATTCCATCCAAGTCTCCGTCGTCATCATTTTGGAAAGGATCATCGTCATTGTCATCAATATCGTCGTCGTCACCAAGACATATCATTAGTGGTTCACATTCACTGATGATTCCGTCTAATGCCAGTGCTTTTCGTATTGTTTTGTGAATATGATTCATTTTCTTCCTGTAGCCGCGTCCACCCCTCGCCACATCTCCCAGCTAAAGTCTATCCACCTATGTAATTGTGAAAGTCTTGTTATGTTCCCTCAGGTACAAACAAACACCAAAACACTATCAGCAAATATAAATAACGAATAATACGTATCTTGTACAGAACAGCTCAACGCACGTGTTAGATGTTCACAAACTGAGCTCGTGGTTGGAAATATTGCAACGGTGCGCATCTAGATGCGTTTCCGTAGTCTGACCGACCGGAATGCTTCTTTGTGATTGGTTCAGAAAGTCATCTGTTTTCTGTAGACTTAACTCCAAATTGTCAAGTGCAAGGATTCAGCGGCGGGGGTATACATCATAGCTGTTAAATACATCGAATTTCAGTAACGACATCTGTCGCATGCGGGAAGGTCAAGAACCACTTGGGGTGTATGAACCAGTAAATGCCCATGACTTCAAAGCTGAATCGATGGCTTTGACACACTTCTCATGGGGAATGATATTAACGGCTGGTTCGGAATGGTTGGCACGGTAACAAGATCGGAAACGAACCAAGTTAATTACGTGTATTACATTGTGAGCGTTCACAATTGATGAGAAACTTACCGGAACCTGAGAACTGAAACGGGGGATTTGATCAAGTTTTAACGTTTCAGTTCCCGTTCCATTGAACGGCATATAGTATGTAGATACGTACTTCATGCTACAAATGGTTAAAGAAGGACGTAAACTGAAACTATCGCTAGAGCTCTATCAAATCGCAAGCTTAGAAAACAAATTCGAAACAACAAAAAATAGTAGGTATATTAACAGCAAATTTGAATTGGTGCAATCTTTAACAAACATATTAGGATAATGCTTTCACAAGAGAAATCGGAAATGTTAATGTAGTGACTGTAATAAAATGATTGCATCGAATTTCGAAGTTGGTTATACCATTGTGGTGACTAAATTGCAGCAGTGGAAAAAAAAGGGGGGGGGAAGTAATTGGTCAATCACTCGTAAATAATCAGCATTCCACAAATAACGTCCCAGTGCAATTAATGGACTTCCTCTGTATGTTTTTTTTTTTTTTTTTTAATTCTATTATATTTTCGCATTTTTAACAATAGTTATATCGCGCGAATTTGTTCGGCAAGGTGTCTCTTTGACGGTATGTGGTGGATAGTAGCCTTCAAAGTCTCATCCCACACCATATTACTACACTATTTCGCGTCAAGCAGATGTGTCAGTGCAGTCAAAAATCTAGCTGCTCTACCATCCGTGGACAGATTGTGAAATAGCAACTAGTCATTTGAGATCTCATCTCTTTAATCCATACCACTTAGCTCCGCGACAAGAGATGAGGTTAAGGTGTCAAAAAAAAAAAAAAAAAAATACCAGCCAGACTAGTCGGGGATTTGAACCTAGGATCTCCCGAATGCGGACCACAAACGTTACTGCTTAAGTCATCCCGTTTGGTACTTACAATATTGCTTTCGATAATCATTCCTGTTTCTATTCTCGGTGTTTGTTAACGACGCTGTCAAATGCGTGTAGGTATTGTGAACCAAACTTAGTTTCTTCGCTTTGTGTTCTCGTTCTGGCCCTCATTCCGGGCTTATGCTGAAGTAGCCTTATATGGTTCTAAACATTGATATTATTATAACTTTTCCGGGCTGAAAAGCCATGGTCTGCTGGAGTTTTCAGGCCCAGACGTTTCGTTCACGACTGCAGTGAACATCTTCAGTGGCGTATTTGTAATCAGGCTGCTATCACGCGATTGCTGCCGCTATTTCAGCCAACAAGTCAGTTGCGACCAAACCTTCACCGAGAAGACTTGACCACCTCTGAAGATGTTCACCGCAGTCGTAAACGAAACGTCTGGACCTGAAAACTCCAGCGGACCACGGCTTCTCAGCCCGGAAAATTCTTCTAGTTATAATTTGGACTTCGGCCGTGAAAGCTCGCGACTATTATTATTATTATTATTATTATTATTCATGCATTTACACATTCCTACTCTTGCTCAGGATAGAGATGTATCTACTCTTCATTAAAGTAATATTTTCTTCCACCGGAAATGTGAAACGGGAGCTGTAGAGCTAGGGATTTTTCCATCAAAATCTATGCCAATGTCATAAATAGAGAGTTTTTCTTTGTGGTGTGTGTATGTGGAGGGGCTATAGGAAATTAATCAATCGATTTGTATAGTTTTTTAATTGTTAGATAAGCA
Organism: Hymenopus coronatus; assembly: GCA_030762935.1. Classification (NCBI taxonomy): domain Eukaryota; kingdom Metazoa; phylum Arthropoda; class Insecta; order Mantodea; family Hymenopodidae; genus Hymenopus; species Hymenopus coronatus. Next base: position 121,446,311 of record CM060895.1, read on the forward strand.
TTGTGTTCAATTCTCAATTAAGCGAGGTAATTTTTCTTTTATTTAGTAGGTGTATTTTCCTAACCACGTATGGTCTGGAAATATAACTTAGGATAACGTGTTTAATGTGCACAAGCTTCATATAAAACATGATTAAGACGAACATAAAAGAAACTTCAATCAATGAGCTGTTTTTCAAGTCAAAACCCCTAACATATCACAGAAGTTAAGTAAGAAAAAACAATTCATTCTAAGAAACCCTTGTTTTAATTCTACGCATGTATGATAACAGCTTATACCAAAATCAATACACGGGGTGGAAATGAAATAACCCTGCAGATCTAAGAAAGAATTTATCTAAATGAATAAAACTTTTACTTTTTTTTTTTAATTAAATGCACCGATAACTACAAAATCCCGTTTAAAAGCAGACACATTTTGCAACTTGGCACAACTTGTTAATTGAGTAGTCTGCTTCTACTGGCGGCACCTTTAATTATCTTACGGCACTAGTTAAATGGACTTCTTAAGTGTGACGTCACAGCTACCCGTTGTCATGGTGATGCCCAGCACTCTTTCTATACACCTTAAATTCCTAATGCAAGTTTGTGTAGGCCTGTAATGTAATTACATTTTTAGTGTAATTGAGTTATAGTACCGGGATTCAATTATTTAGGTTTGAACCACCATATTTAGAATAGTTGAGGTGGGACCAAGGGGGATGGTTGTGTGTTTCGTCCCCGAAATCTAGAGCTCATGACACTTCGCTACACTCGCCCTTTCCGTAATAGGTACCTCACTCGGAGTAAGACGAACTAGGTACTATTCCCGAAATATGAAATTTGAGAATTTCAGGTTTAAAAATATCATGTAGATATCTCAGTCAATCTCAGATTGGAAAAGCAAACTTACCTATCATAACCTAACTGTATGGTAAACGTATTCTACTTGGACCTCATGGCGTAACCGTGCATATGTATCTCTGTAATACCAGACAAGCATGAAGCTACAAGCCCTGTAAATTTGCTTATTGTAAATTATTATTATTATTATAATTACTATTATTGTTATTATTACTATTATTATCGTTTTATTGCATAGTATGTTTCAAATGAAGTTTAGCATTTAGTATTGGAATTTTATGGTGTATATATTGCCATGTTCCTTGATTGTGCAGTGATATCTCTGTAATACCAGACAAACATAAAGCTACAAGGTCCAGTGCTAACTTCTGTAAATTCTTCTTCTTATTATTATATTGTTATTATTTTTATTATTATTATCATTTATTATTATTATTAATAATAATAATAATACACTCCAATATATTGCTCATATAAAATATCCAATAAATCATCTCTATTCTGTTTATAATTTTTCCGTGAAGTTGCATTCCTTGATCATTGCATAGCATATTTCAAATGAAGTTTAGTGTTTAGTATTGGATTTTTATGGTGTACATATTGCCATGTTCCTTGATTGTGCAGTGGCATAAATGGTGATAGGTGAAGCAAGAACATCCTTTGATCTTAAGTGATTTTATACTTTAAAATCAATACATTACGAAATATATTTTATCGTGGCGGGTAGCGTTTCCGATGATAACCACATACAAGAAAATAGCGGAAACTATATTAATTTATTTCGTCTTTATTTTGATATACAAAAAAATAGTTCAACCCTATAACATTACGTTTAATACATTTAAACATATTCAGAAGAAAATTCATTGCAAGTCCAAAAACTAACGCTTCACCGCATACGCATTTAGGCAATGCTGCTTCAGAGGTTTCCAAAATGTATGTAAATGTGAGGTTACTTCACTGAGTTCTATGCTTTTTGTAAAGTGTATGAGTAGTAAAATATCTCCATAACATTACTCATTTCAGCTGTAGAATAAAACATAAAAGCAGTGTTTAATTATTCTTAACTCGGCCTTAGTAAATCCCCATTTTAAACCACAACGCAGCTCCCATTAAGAGCGGCTATATTTACCATTATAATTCTTAATAACTGTGAACACCCAACAAAAACCGCTACAGAACATAGGTACAGGTATACTCCTAATAATTTTACTTACCTAAGAGTGATAATTAACTAAGCTAGACTTTTCAAAATATTCTTCTCGCAAAGCAACACACCAACATACACAACAAACTCCTTCGCAAACAATTGTTTAGAAAACCCTAGCAACGGCTGACGTCATCACTTAAGGAGTCCAGTAGTTAAGATGTGAGGCTTTGCGAACACTCAAATATGTGACGCCAAAGCCTCACATTAGAAAGACGACAATATATTGCGCGAGAATGCATGATGCACTTTCACGTGATGGGGCAGGCATCCGAGGTATTGGGGAAAAAAAGAAGTTGTGATCGCATGGGTTGAGGTAGAGGAAGAGAAAAATGTGACCGAGAAGCCTCACATTTGAAAGACGTTGGAGTTATACGTGACGGCGAATGCGATATATCGGGGGAAAACAAGTTGATGTGATCGTATAGGATGAGGTAGCGCAGGGGGAAAAAGACGAACAAGCAGACAAGGCTATTGATAGTGAAAGCGTACGAGAAAAAAAAAAAAAGAAAAAAAAAACTGGCAAATAGGGTATTCGAATGCGTGTACGTGTATGTATGCGGATGTGTGAGACAAGAGTAACGACGTCATCGAACAAGATAGAACATGTTTAAAACTTTGAAAAACCAGGACGTGCGTAATATGGTCGGTAGGCAGCAATGAACACGTTCAAACCTGCATCCCCTCCTCCATCTACATCGGTAAAATAATTGTTGCTGTATCACATGCATACCTATCTGCGAGCACAAGACTTTCAAAACTCATCGGAGGGCTCGTGTGAGTAATGAAGTCAAGCATTGTTTATGCATCCCACCAACAAGTTCTTGTACAGTGCTAATGTTTATATTTAAAATCTTTAGTACATTAAAAACAGTGAAATTAAATGAGTTGAATAGTGCGAAAAAGATTTGTGTAGGAGGGGTGGTGCAACGATGGGAGGAAGAGGAAAGTATGTCAGCACTGACATTATAAATACCCATAGAGAACCACTAAGGAGCGCAGCTTGCGACATGTCACAGCAGGAGAAAAATACTACAGACAGAATGATAGGTGAGTTGTAAGTTCAATTTAATATTATTCCGTTGCTTTTTCAGTAATATAAGCATGTTTAATTTCAATACTAATTCTGTATTTTAATAATAAAGCAGTTACACTATTTGGTTATTATAATTATTGTAAATAAGTTCATAGTTTTTTTAAGAAATGTTTTCCATATCATTTTTCAAATAAAAGAAACTGAAAAAATAAATCAAGTTTTAATGAATTATTCTGTTTTTAGAGGCAGAGTTAAATGACATAGCTGCTGGAACAAAACTCCTACCCACAAAAGCATTGGCTGATATGGAACAAGGCATAGCACACAACATCGCTTAAGACCATAAAAACAAAATTTGGGCCGAAGATAATCCTATCCATTGAAGAATATCAAGTATTCCTTCCCGACCGATTCAGCAAGATGTCTGACGAGCAGAAGCAGGCCATCAACGCTGGTGGTTTCCAGATGATTTATAGAGGCCAGGACACGTTGAGCGGAGGTTTCAAGAGAGACATCACTTGTTTACAGGTTAAGCTAAACGCTCCTAAAAATATATCGCAGGGGATTAATGTACAGTTTACAATCGTACAACATCAGCTATTCTATTCTCACTTGTAAAATTATTTGTTTTTTGCTATATAAAAATATATATCAATATTTTTCCTATGATTTTTTAATACAACTGAATTCTTTTTTTCAGACAGCATAATAAATCCGGATGGTACAATGCCGCACAAATCGGTTACTGAAGCTAATACAAGAAATCTTTAGCAGATATCACTGCACTTTCAAAAAGCTAAAGTTTGTTTTAATGGATAGTAATTATATTATTAATAACAACAATAATGTTTACATTAGACAAGAATTATGCTTGTTCATAAGTCACTTGAGACAAATAAAAAAAGATAAAAAAGGGGAAAAAAAAAGAAAGAAAAAAAAAGCGATTTATTTATGGATATATCATTTTCTAGACGAATACATCCAGACCATCTCGAGTAAAACTGGCAAGAGACGAATCAACTGTGTATTCATTGAAGAGAACGTTCCTCCCAGAAAAAGGATTAGAAGAGAGTTCGGCAAAAGTATTTTGGTTGCCTCTGGGACTGAAAATTCGGTGATTTGTGCTCAGATAAACCATCAGGAACTGACATGTAAAAAAATTCAGCTTTCAAAAACAGAATTTATACAAAGCAAATTGAAAATACTCTTGAAATAATAGATCCCTCAATATTCCTAGACGAATGTAATCTCCTGGGTTGTGATGAAATTCGGAATAATTTGGTTCAATATAAATCAGGTATTAAATTAAACGGTACATTGATATGTGAATATATAATACAATCTCCTGAAAATTAAAGAATTGAGATGTTTAATTTCAATAGTTAAATGGATTCAATTACTCAGACTACAAACACCGCTGAATGGTACGAGAGTAAAATGAAACATCCCATACTTGCATGTATCGATAATTTTGAATCGAGATACAGTTCAAAATCTCTATATCAAATATGTGGTCTAATTTTAAATGCTTGTCAGTTTGATGTGTTAAATGCAGGATGCTATATGGAACTTGCCGATTTCATAAAGTACAAAAATGCTGTAACTAACATACGACATTTGGATAGTAAATGTTTTGCGTATTGTCTGTTGGCGTCAAAGTGTCCGGTGATAACAAACAAAAGACGAGTGATTTCGTATACCAAAAGCGATATGTTTCAAGAATTTGATTTTAGGGGGCTAACCTTTCCCGTTTCCCTCGAACAAATAGAACAAATCCAAAATCAGAATGGAAGTATATCAGTTACGGTATATGGTATAAATGAGGGATGACTTATTCTGTTATATCAAACTTCTGAACGTAAAGAGCATCATGTGAATCTGTTACTTGTCACCAAGGGAAATAGATCGCAATATTGTCTAATAAATAATCTATCCAGGCTATTGACCAAACAGGTCACTCGATGCAAGAGAAAAGTCTCATTCTGTGAAACGTGTTTAAAGCACTTCTCAACTAAAAATGGGTTAGAAAAAAAAACAGTGTTACAATGCCAGAAATTGGTGTAAATGACACAATTGAATTTAATGCATATTCCAAGTGTACTCCTGTTCCGTATGTCATTTATGCAGATATAGAATCTGTACTTACCAAAGTTCATCCTTGTCAACCATCCTTGGAAAGAGTTGGACACGTCAAATACAAAAAACATGAGGCTGTGTTAATTGCATTAAAACTTGTCTGTCATTATGACAATTCATTATCAGAATTGAAAAATTTTAGAGGTCCAAATGCTGTTGAGGATTTTTCAAAGAATTGCAGCTAAATGGTGACCGAGTAATTGATGTATATTCAAAGATTGCGGAGATAAAAATGACTGATGAAGATAACATAAATTTCATAAATGCCAAACACTGCTATCTATGTAAAAATATTTCGATATTAGCAAGTCACGAACGAGGGACCATTGCCATATATCAGGCACGAACTTGGGCCTAAGTCACAAGTCGTGTAATTTAAATAGGAAGCTACCAAAGTTCATACAATTTTTTTTTTTTTTTTTTCATTGCTTATCAAGCTATGATGCGCATTTCCTTGTGAAAAATCTTGCTTATGTCAATGAAATCACAGACATTTGGAAATTATTTGTCATTCAGTAAGAGATATACATCCAATGAAAAGAGTATATATTTCAGATTTTTAGACAGTTAAAATTTAGTGATATGCTGAATCCTGAAGACTTTAAAGTCATAAACATGGAGTATGAAATATATGAACTCCAGCAATTAATGAGACGCAAAGGTGCATTCCCCTATACATACCTAGACAGTGTAGACACATTAGAAGAACGCAAATTGCCTGATATAGCAGAAATTGCTGATATAACACAAGAAGATTATTTGCATGCGCAAACTGTATGGAAAACCTTCAGTAATAGAAATCTGGATGAATACAGTGAATTGTATCTTAAGACTGATACTTTGTTATTGGCCGATATATTTGAAACATTCAGAGAATAATGTACGCCTTTATATACATTAGATCCATGTCACTATTACACAATACCGGGTTTAGCATTCTATGCAATGCTAAGAACTACACAAGCAAAAATATCTTTGATCACAGACTAGGAAATACTTGAAATTTTTGAATCTGGAATCAGAGGTGGACTTTGTACTGTGTCTAATTGATAAGCGAAGGCGAATAATAAATGTATGCATGATTTTAATGAGTCATTAAGTACTTATATATTGACTGCATAATCTTTATGGATTTACTCAATCTGATTATTAGCCTTATGGAGATCTTAGATGGTTAACCAGATATGAAATTATTGCAATAGATTTCCTAAATATTCCACCAGACGCAGAAATAAGATATGCGAACGAGGCAGACCTTGAATATCCCAGAGACCTGCATGACTCACATGACTTGCCGCTGTGTCCAAAGAGTGAAACCCCTCCTAATGATAAGTTTAAAAAGTTGCTCGCTACGCTGAGCAATAAACAAAAGCATATATTGCATTATCGTAACCTCCAGCAATGTATTAATTTAGGAATGAAATTGAAACATGTTCATAGAGTTAGTTTCAGGCAATCGCAGCGGTTAAAACCATATATAGATCTGAATGCAAAAAAGCGTTCTCAAGAGAAATCAATATTCGGAGTTTATGGAAGAAGTTTAATAATTCTCTCTATGGGAAATTTATAGAGAATGTACGCAAATATAATGACTTTCGGCTTTGTACAAATTGGAAGCAAGCATGGAAATTAATATCGCGATACATGTTCAAACGATTTGTAATATTTTAAGAAAAACTTGTTGGAATTGAATTGGCAAGACAAGAACTTAAGATGACTAAACCCATTTACATAGGACAGGCAATACTTGATCTTTCCAAATTTGTAATGTATTATTTTTATTATAATGTTCTGAAAAATAATCTTGAAGATGTGACTTTAAATTATACTGATACAGACGCATTTGTCTTTGAAACCAGTAACGATATTTATGATTTTGTGAAAACCAACATACAGTACATCGACACCTCCAATTATTCTCCTGATAACCGATATGGAATGACATTGTTGAGTGTAAAATAATGGGTCTTTATAACGATGAATTGTCCTGAGGGGTAATGTACCGAATATGCAGGGTTGCGTTACAAATGATATGCTTATCGATACGACGGTCAGGTAGTTAAGAAGCCTAAGGGTGTTTCGAAGTCTGCAATGCGTGCAATAACTTTTGACGATTACTTATCGTGCCTCAGGGATGTGAATGCATTGTATTATACTAAACATACAACCTTCAGGAGCTATAAACATGACGTTCGCACAGTGGAAATTAACAAGCTTTCTTTAACTGTGTTGAAACAAAACGTTATATTTCAGAGAAACCACAATCAACTCTTGCTTGGGGTCATTACGCAGTACCTGATATCTGTGGGCACAACTCTTGAAAAAAAAAAGTTTGTATCTTACTTTTTGTGCAGCTCATGTGCTTTTTGTGTGCTTAAAATGTTTTACGCCTTTATGTATTACATGAAACAATGTTTCTGCTCATTTTTAAGCAATCAAATATTTGAGACTATTTATGGAAAAAACTGGAAATGGCATGTTATTTATGGACGCTCTTTAACTGCTATGGTTCTCAGCGTCCCATTCTATACTGGGCGTGAAAGACCGTTTAATTTTGCTCAGAGGCCTCTCAAGTAGGCCTGAGGTTCTTTTACGTGCCGTAAATCTACGACACGGGACCCACGACTTTACATCCCTTCCGAAGGAAGCCATCGTTCTCCGCCGGGCTTGAACCCGCGACCTTGGGTATATAAAGTTAGTATGGTAACCATTACACCACGGAGGGCGACTGAGACTATTTATGTAACATATATTACACTTTTTATGCAAAAATTTTATATAATATAGCTAATCGCAGTGGTGACTTCACTCATTTCACATTTTTTGCTAGCTCAGAAAATCGAAGGGAGTCTGCAATGCGTTCAATATCTTTTGACGATTACTTATCATGTCTCTGTAATCTGGATGCATTGCATTATACTAAAGAACAGTCAATTTTTGTGAGCTATAAACATAACGCTCACACAATGGAAATTTACAGAACTTCCTTAACTGATGCTGACACGAAAAAAAAATCACATTATGCAGTACTTATATCTCTGAGCATACCTCTCAAAGAAGAAAAAAATAATGTGACTTAAGCTTTTGTAGAGTTCATGATTTTAAGCTATATATTGCTTAAAGATGTTTGAAGCTTTTTATATATGAATTATACGAAACATGAGAGATTCCACGCTGAATATGTTATTTAGTATCAATAAATGCTAATACAAGTTAAAATGATGTTTCAGCTCATTATTTTTAAGTAATAAAAATATTTGAGGCTATTTATATGACTATATATTACACTTTGAATGCAACATAGCTAATCTCAGCGCTGTTCTCACTCATTGACACAGTTTTGGAGTAAAAATATATTAAATTATTTATGTAAAAAATGTAACTTTCACTATTCATTATATTGTAAATGTTGTTACTCAATGGTGGAAAGATAGGCGAGAAATAAAACACGAGAGTTTTCATGGTGAATATGTTCTTTAGTAACATGAAATGCAAGTACAAGGTAAAATTCACAAGGTTTCTGCCTATTATTTTTTTAAATAATAAACATATTTGAGACTATTTATATAACATATATTACATTTTGTATACAACATAGCTGACCTCAGTACTGACCTCACTCATTAATACATTTTTTTGGTAAACTGTTTCGGAAATTATTTGTGTAAAATGTAACTTGCGCTATTCATTATATTATAATTTTAATGTTTGTTGGATTATTCAATGGGCTATTTATATAACATATATTACACTTTATATACAACATAGCTGGTCTCAGTCCTAACCTCATTCATTGACACATTTTTTTGATAAAAAATATCTGAAATTATTTGTGTAAAATGTAACTTGAATATTCATTATATTATAATTTTACTGTTTTTGGATTATTCAATGGGCTATTTATATAACATATATTACACTTTGTATACAACATAGCTAATCTCAGTGCTGACCTCACTCATTGACACAGTTTTGGGGTAAAAATATCTGAATTTATTTGTGTAAAATGTTACTTGCATATAAGATATGTTACACTTTGTAAACAACATAACTGATCTCAGTGCTGACCTCACTCATTGACACAGTTTTGGGTAAAAATAAGTGAAATTATCTGTATTAAATGTACTTGTACTATCCATTATATTATAATTGTATTGTATTGTTTTTGAACAGAGAGAAATGAAACATGAGAGTTTTTCATTCTGAATATGTTCTTTGGTAACATGAAATGCAAGTACAAGGTAAATTCACAAATGTTTCTACCCATTATTTTTTAAGTAATAAGAATATTTGAGGTTATATAGCTTTGTATGCAATGCTGACCTCACGTATATTATGCTTTGTAAACAACATAGCTGATCTCAGTGCTGACCTCAGTCATTGACACATTTTTTGTTTAAAAAATATCTGAAATTATTTACATAAAATGTAACTTGTATTATTCAGTATATTATAATTTCACTGTGTTTTTATTACTCAATGGTGGTGGATAGTAAGAAAAAATGATAAAATAAAGAAAAAAAAACAATTTTTTCATTGAAATCTTTTTTGTTTTATTTATTATGCTCACCCCAAAAACACATCATGTATCCGTTTTGATTGATAGGAACAGAGAATTTTTAAAGCAATTATAAAATAAATAAATAAAAACAAAAGAAAAAAAAAGAGGAAAAGTTGGATTACTCAATGGTGAAGGATAGGAGCGAAAAAATTAATACAATAAAGAGAAAAAATATTTTTTGTTCTATTTATTATGCCCCCAAAAAATACATCCTGAATCCTTTGATTGACATTCTTTAAATAAATGTAAGCAAAACAAAAAAGTGAAATGCTGAAATATAAGATTTTTTTTAAAAAAAAATCTCGTCTAAATCTCAACTTACTTTGATTCTTATCTTACTCAATGGCGGCTCCAGTAAAACCCCTGAATCCTTTTTTCCCTTCTTTTTTGGAAGGATAGAGAGATTTTAAAAAATGATAAAAGAAAAATAATAATTTTAATGACATTTATTTATTTATTCTTTTTCTTGGAAGGATAGGAGAACATTTTAAAAAATCTGATGTGTACCATTCACATGACTTTCTCTATATCCCTGCACCAAATTATTCTTAAAAAGCTTATACTTCTATCAACTTCATGCTAATCAGTAAAACATTAGCAGAAATAGCCATATTACTTAGAGGTGAAATAAGGGAGTACCATAGGTTAAAGTGATAATCAAAAGCTTGTTGCTATGACACTGAAGTTCCTTTGTTTGTATGGACAGCAGTTGACAAATTCCTGTATGAGAAGTTTTTCATAGCAGAAACCAAAAATAAGGAATGTCACAAAAACGACGAACTCCACGAAAAAAATGTATATAACGTAAATTGTGTGTTTTAACGTGCTCTACATTTTTTGTGAAGTAAGTTTTTGTCCATCTCTTACGGTTTAGCAGTTATTCAAAATTTAGTAAAATTCATCCAGAATAAACTACTCTTCAGAGGCTATTCCCAGAAAATTCAAGATATACATTTTATTTGTCAGGTAAATATTTTTAATATACGAAATTTTAATCAAAATCGTTCGAGCCATTTTTGAGAAAATCAAAATTTTCGAAAAAAGTTCCATGTAAATCTTTAATATACGAAATTTTAATCAAAATCGTTCGAGCCATTTTTGAGAAAATCAAAATTTTCGAAAAAAGTTCAATATAAAGGGTAGTTGGGGGTGCGGTGATTTTTCTCAAAATCTTCGTGTCGCATCTCCGGAAGATACTAAACCTAAATACCAAGTTTGGTATTTTACCGAATTTTCGTTTTTGAGTTATCGTGTTCACAGACATGGACACACACACACGGACCCTTTTCCGAAAATGTTTTTTTTTATTTTAGATAAAGGGGACCCTAAAACATATATTTCCGGTGAAATCTCGGTATCGAATTTTTTGGTGGAGTGCAATACGTTCTCTATACACTATGTACATAGTGCCTATAGAGAATGTAAAAATGATAAAAGAAAAAAATAATCATTCATTCTGAATCCTTATATTTTCTGTACACAATAGTCTTTTGGAATACATACACTCTTCGGGAAGCCTAGCCACTTGACCAGGATTTTATCACCACTACGACGCAGCACCTTTTCTACAAGGTAGGTATCTGGGTATCGTGTTCTCAATATCTCGTGACCATAAAATCCCCCTTTTATATCATGTCCTTCAATATCTTACAGATAGTATGTAGGTGGAAATATAGGCCTCACAGTGACGATGCGGAATATCTCCGTCCCCCAGTTTGGTGTAAACCCTTTTTCAAGTATACTTCTATGTCTAGAGACTCTCACATAGTCTCCAACACTAAATCTCCTGGCATTCCTCTTCTCCCTGCCATGACGACCTCGGCTGTAGACGGAAAACAGCAAAGAATTGTCACTGACATCACTAGGTTTCATACGAATGGTAGCGTGATACTTATTATTGTAACTATGGGTTATTTTAGGCAGTAGATCCAGCCATCTGTAGGAACCTACAGCTGAAAACTTTTTGTACATCATACTTTTAAATGTTCTTATTAAACGTTCAACTCCTGCAGCCTTAACGGTGCTAAATGTTCTGTAGTGGTTAATTCCACATTTAATTATTAACTGTCTGAATTGCTTATTATAAAATTGCTTGCCATTATCGGAATGGATGTTCTTAGGTACAGTATTCAGACCAGAGAGTATTTCACTCATTGCTTTTGTCACACTGACTGCAGTCTTGTCTTTCAATGGCCGCGCGTAAGCCATTTTTGAATAAAAATTAACAGTAATAAGAATGTAATTATAATTTTTATTTTCTTTAGCATATGGTATCATCTCAATTAGATCTATTTGAAATAAGTCATTTATACCTTTACTAACTATTTTTCTGCGAAGAAATTTTCTTCTGGCTGGAGAGTGCAACTCTACCGCAATGTTACGTCTGATCGTTTTTTTTTTTCAACTCTGTCACTATCTCACTGATTTCAGAATTATGGTTCAAATTGCCTGCGTCCGTAGATGCAATAAGTAATCTGAGTCTGTTTAAAGCGTTCGGGTCGGACTAGTACACGTAATCAGATTTTCTATTGGACATGTGTTCCTTCCACTCGAGACCTAAACGTGTTTTACTTGCAATTAAACCTCGTATGATATTTTTATATTTGAAACCCTTGTTCGATCTCAGACGTCCGTTTCTGATGTAATCATGTCGATGAACTAGTTTTTTTTTTTTTTCTTCAAAATCTCCGAATAAGTATCCAGATTATCCTCGTATATGAAGCACTCTGAGGTACGCGCTTAAAAAGAAGTTCATATACACCAGAACTGGTCATGTATGTATCTTCTCCTATCCGGGCATTGGGGAACCATCTTCGTAGCATATGCCAAAAGTAGTGGCCAGATCACTACCACTGGCTGTGGGTACCTTATGCAGATATTTTGCAAGTGTGTCTGCTGTTTCTTCTACTTATTCTTCGCCGATGCGAGAGAGAGGTTCCTTCCTCTCCTGGTTTTTTTTATTATATCCTTCAGTGGTACAGTTACGGGTTGGAGAACCTCCGACATAACACGCCTGGTCTCGAACCTGAGACCTTTTAGAGAACGTAATGTTTCCCTAATAGCCTTACTATGTCGAGCGATGAATTGTTTGAGTCGTATACCTCCAACATCCATCATCAAAATGAATGTATTTTTAAGCTATTGATGTCAATTTATAGGAGATTTTTAATGCGATGCTTAGAATATGGCCGTCTTCTTTTGATTGGCTGAGGCTGTGAAACTAATTTTATCATCTATCAGAATGTGTACAGGATAACTTTCAATTTGCTTATCATTTATCATAATTGTATCTGCTTTAGTATTAGGGATCACAGAGCAGGCAATCACCTTTCCCTTTACGGGAGACGTATAATATTCGAGTCCCGACGTTAAACCTTACTGGGTTTCCTCTATACGGTTTTGTTTGCAACGGAATAACACGCATCCCTCTCATTTGTTCTAATATAGTATTGATGAAACTCACCTGTGATTTTAGAATATTGACACCATCCTTTATTGAGGTTATGTATTTACTCAGCGAAATCTGACGAATTAACATAGTTTCCATATTTTCTCCACTGTTGTAAGAATATCCGAGGCCGTAGAAGCCAGAGCTCTGTTAAAGGCCGGCTACGCTTCATTTTGTTTCTGTGCAACAAAATGTTTAACACATTTTTTACTTGCTGCATCGATATCGTCTACGGGATCTGCTATCTCCTTTATTTTTTTTTTCGAAGGGAAACGTTCCCGTTTGAATCATGAAGCGGTGTCCGTGCATTAACGTAATCTAATATATATTTTTTATTCGGAACATCATGATCGTGGACTGGAGGCAATACTATCTTCATTCTTGTCGTTTCTAGAAGAACATTATTTTCTGCATCACGCTTGAAGGTGTATTTACTTAGATATGTCATTAAGTTCTGTATTGTGCATCAAGTGTACATGGTTCCTAAGCAAAGCTTCAAAGTCACCCATACGCTGATATGAAGTCTTTTCGGCCAACGTTTGCATTCGATTCTCGACGACAGTCGTAAGCGTATCAACATAACGTTTATTTGTTACATCATCCTCCTCTTCATGATCCTGAACATTACGCAGACGCTTCCTCCTGAATTGATAGTTTCCCGTGCCATCTTGATTTATAATATAACGACAAATCACACCTCTGGAAGGGGCGATTCTCCTGGATCCGAAACTGTCGAACTCATATTTGAAGTGAATGTCATCTAGTTATTCACTCTGATAAAGGTATCGAAACAGTTTCTGTATCGCCCTTCATTCAGAGGGAATTCAGGTGCTATGACGACAATGGGTCTAGAGTTCGATTCTTCATTGCTCTCCCACACTTACTTACACAACTCCCTGAATTCTGTATAATTCATATCCGTATTTACATATTCATCATATATATGTTTTAAGTTTAGGTTATCTTGCCTGAACATTACAATCATATTTGCATTGTGTCTAATAACATGTTTTGGTACTTTTGCATACGACTGTGCTAAGTAAACTGTATGAACGTTACAGTGTCTCCCCATGCTATAATATGAAGCTATCTTTCCTCCTCATTGATGACGTCATCAAAGATGAATATTGAATTTTCTCTTGCTTCGGCGGGTTGCCTCATCTTTTCATCATCCTCAAACGTATGCACTCCTATATTAGGTACAGTTTTTGGTACTTTGAGCACGTATTGGTATTTTGGCTGATGTAACGATTTTGAATAAATGTACAGATTCTCAGACCGTTCTCGTGTATTAGCAGGTTGAGTAGTACATTTGTCTTCCCAGCATTCGAGCTGCCCAGAATAAGAGCTCTGACATTACTCGGGAAGAGAGATCCACGTCTTCCTTTACGAATATCATTACCAAAGTCTAGTACTTGTATCGGTAGAGAACACTTTTGCTTCACTACTTCCATCTCGCGACTAAGACTATAAGGTAATATTTTTTCTTTTTGTTTCCTAGCTCTGGAAGCGTTCGGAAGGGGTCTGAATTTATTGATTCTTTAATTAATTCTCTTCCGTTCGAGGCTCATCTGCCGGGTTACAGATTCTGTGGTTCTGGAACGGAACTACATAAACGTCTGCAAAGAGGAGAAATGCCTATAGAGGAATTGGACCGCGCGTGTCGAGATCACGATATTGCCTACGCTACGCATCAGGACACTGCTTCGAGACATTTGGCAGACAAGGTTCTCGTGGAAAAGACTTGGAATACGGTACAGTCTGTCGACGCTGCTTTTGATGAAAAGCTTGCTGCTAGACTGGTAACTGCTCTCATGAACGGGAAGCTTGCCGTAGGTGATGGTTTGTGCAAGAGGCGTACAACAGGCAAGAGGAGAATCCTGCCGCCTGCTGCGAGGGGAGGTTTCGTATCTCGATACCTCTGTTGGCTGCATTGGATGCAGTGGGTAGTTTGGCAGGGGGAGTTGCTCAGATCGCTACCACAGTTAATAGGAATCTTGCTGCCGAGAGACAGTTGAAGGAGCTGGCTCGTCAAAATCAACATATGCCTTAGCTGCCGTCAAGGGCCTTGGAGGGAAGCGTAAGGGTAAAGGTTTATATCTACGTCCAAAAACTTTGGGCGAGGCCTGTATATATCCCGGAAATAGCCTTAAACGGCATCGAGATCGAAACGTATGCTAGGCGTCTACATATTCCTAAATTTAGATGTGTGTACATGCTCGACAAACTACCCCGAAAGCCTAGATGTACAGAGAGGCTTGTAATTAACTTGGATAGTTCTCACAATCCTGGAATCCATTGGGTTGCTATACGCCAGGATGAAAATGTAGCCTTTTATTTTGATAGTTTTGGCAATTTGAAACCTCCAGGAGAAATCGAGTCTTATCTTTCAGGCGTTAAAATTCTGTATAATAAACGCAGGTATCAGGACTTTGATTTTGTAATTTGTGGTCACTTGTGCTTGCAGTTTCTGTTATAAAACAGTTTCATTGATCTGTTTGCACCGTCAAAATGAGTTACACTATCACCGTGAGCGTATCTGATTCTAGCTTCTCTACTTATCTGAATCCACCACTCCATCTGGATCCTAATGGAATTCATGAGATTTCTTTATTGAATCTCGAGAAACGTTATACAATCCCCAATGCCGATCATAGCAATAACCTTTTCCATTACATTCGAGATGGAAGGCTTGAAACAATTGTATTTCCACCCGGCACTTATGAAATTAATGATATAAAAATGTCATAAAGAATAGGCTCGATGTTGTTGACAAGTTTTTTTCTACGACCTAATAACAACACGATGAAGGCCGAGATCCAGTGTCCCTATGTCGTCGATTTTACTGAGAAAGATCGGTTGGTTCTCTTCTCGGTTTCACAGGCAAGCGCACGGTGAAGTCTAATGAAGTGACAGAGTCTGACGAACTGGTGAATATCTTTAAAGTAAGCGTTATACGCATCGAGTGTAGCCTTGCAACGCGATCCTTCGATGGTAAGAGCAGTCATTCTCTGCGAATTTTTTCTATCGGTTCCCCATGGCTATCACATCTCTCAGGAACCAGCCAGTCCTATATATCTACCAATCATCGACACAAATGTCATAGAACAGCTTAGCATTCGAGTGGTGGACCAGAACGGAGAAACGCTTGAGTTCAGAAACGAGGCTGTCACTGTGAGACTACACATACGACGAAATGGGGATGTTTTAAAAGACATTACTATAATAAAAAGCGTCTCTCAATATTAAGACACGCAACCTGCTAACATCATCCAATCGGAAGTTCCTATGTTCAAGGTTTTGTAATGGGCATATTTAATGTGACAGGAGTTCCAACGTTTGATGATAAGATCAGTAAAGAGAAAGAGCACGTGTTCCTTCCTACCTTACAACACATCAGCTCTCGATGCAAACGACGAAATTAGAATACCATGCCAAGCTGAGGATCTGTATACGCTTCCTAGCCGAAGTTATTTCTACATAGAAGGTTCTCTTACTAAGCCCAATGGAGAAACCACTTCGTCAAAGCTGACCAACAATGCCATGGCGTTACTGTTTGATGAGGTTCCCTTTTATATGAATGGTATTACTATAGACGGAACACGGAATCCAGGAATTTCTTCGATTATCTGCAACTAAGCTTCTCTCAACACTTTGGACTACAATCGCTTACAGAACGCCGGTTGGGCCTATCCCGGAGAGGATGTCGAAATCTGAACCCTGCGAATTGCATATTCAACGCTATCGTTCCTCCCTCGATGCTTCTAGGTTTCGCAGACGATCACAAGGAGCTCCTTCTATAGCAAGTTTGAACTTGTTCTCATTAGATCTAAAAATTCTAATAATTCCATATTGGGCAATGATCTATCAGTCATTAAAGTAACTAGAATCGAATGGAAGATGCCCATACTTCGACTTTCCGATGCCGAGAAGGTGGAGAAACTTAAACTAGTCAAGCCTCTGCACATTGCCTTTCGAACCTGGGACCTTGACACCCAACCTGCTGTACCGCAGACCAAAGCCTTCACATGGAACGTTGCCACGACATCCATATTTGAAAAGCTACGTTTCGTCATAGTGGGTGCACAAACCGACAGACTGAATTATCTTTCTAAAGATCGCTCTGTCTTTGATCACTGCAATGTCACCAATCTCAACAGTGAATGCTATCATGACATGAATTTGGAGTTTGCAAATTCAAGATGCGCATATTATCATTATTCTAAATTTCAGTATTCTTATTATGGAAAGGACAATTAACCTCTTTTGAAGGGAAATGATTTTGTGAAATATGCACCTCTATTTGTCATTGACTGTTCTTATCAGCCCGAGGAGATTGTGGCCGGTGCCGTTAATATAAGGTTGGAAGTTCAAGCATAAGCAAATTTTCCTGCACGTCTTTATTTTGTTTAATTCATAATAAATTGTTCACTGACAAACCATTAACTCATATTGTTCAATCTATTATTTAGAAAGGAAGATGTATTTTTTATGAACAAAGATAAACAAAGGTAATCACACCATATTTTTATTGAGTTTAGCATACATCTCCTTAACCCTTCTCCTAACACTTCTACCACCAACATCATACAATTGAAATAAATGTCTTTCAATGTATGGAATTAGTCTCTTCAAACCTATTAGTGCAACTATATCCAGATTTATGACATTTTCGTTTAGACATGTGTTCACAAATGCTATTTTATTACATTTGTTCATTTGCAATATTACATTATACGCATAATTATATTCTTACTGTACAGCACTCTAGAAGGGAAACGTTCTTACATATACGTTTCTAGCACAACCATGTTTTGAACTATTATCTGCCAGTTTTATTTTTGTTGTGTATGCATACGCTTCGTCTGCTGCTATGATGTATAGCGAGGGGATTTCGTAATGCAGTCCTATATTCACTCGATGGTAGGGGCTAATGGAGATGTTGAGCATAAACACGCTATTTCGATTCATCTTTCTCTATCTTTTCTGGGATTGGATCAAAATTATTGTTATAACGTCTTCCATTCTCTTCTTCTTGACCTCAACTTTTGCGTTGTTCCTCTTCTCAGATTTCTTATCGGACCTAGAAACATACATACGCAAAACAGTAAGAAATAATAATAATAATTATAATAATGTCTTCGTTGTTCACAATGAAATAAACAGTTATACTCACTTTTCTTCTTCACCTGCACCTTCGGTCTGGACGCTTCGATCCATATCCCTATACGGAGGTACATCTTCACCTTCGAATATTCTGTAAAAATATACAACACATACACATAATTTTGTTTATTCTATGTGTTTCATATATTCCTCACCTACTTAACTAATCAACTTGCAATACACGTCGCAATAGTCACCGCAACGGAAAGATGTAGTCATTTCATCGTGCTGCGATGGATCCCTACAGACAATGCTGTGCGTATCTCCATTACACGTTTCCTCAATCTTATCAAGACAGTGTTGCTTCATTTGCTCGTACTCCCCAATGTTCACCCAATGCTGTTGTCACTCTCGAATGCACTTCTGATTATTTCACTGTTCATGGCGACGGCTCAAGGCATCTATGCATGCGTTACAGCAACAATCATTTCATCGATGTAGAGGAGAGAGTGGAGGGGATTTGAAGTGTTCATTCTTTCATGATAACCTCATTACACATGTGCTGCCTTTCTGAACCTTTGAACATGTTCTGTCTTGCTCGATGGCCTCATTACTCACACGATGCCCTCCGGCGAGTTTTGTGCTCCCAGATAGCTATGCATGTGATACAGCAACAATTATTTTACTGATGTAGATGGAGGAGGGGATGCAGGTTTGAACGTGTTCATTACTACCTACCGACCAATTACGCACGTCCTGCTTTTTCAAAGTTTTAAACATGTTCTATCTTGTTCGATGACCTCGTTACTCTTCTCTCACACATCCGCATACATACACGTACACTGATTCGAATACCCTCTTTGGTAGCTTTTTTCTCTCTCGTAAGCTTTCACTATCAATAGCCTTTTCTTCTTGTTCTCCCCCCCCCCCCTCTACCCCTCTACCTCATCCCATACGATCACATGAACTTGTTCCTCCCCCTCCCCCCTTTTCCCGATATCTTAGATTTGACGTCACGTATAACTCCACCGTCTTTCAAATGTGAGGCTTCTCGGTCACATTTTTCTCTTCCTCTACCTCATCCCATGCGATCACATCAATTTCTTTTTTTTCTCGATACCTCCGATGCCTGCCCCATCATCTGAAACTTCATCATGCATTCTGGCGCAATATATTGTCTTTCTAATGTGAGGCTTTGCCGTCACAAATTTGAGTGTTCGCAAAGCCTCATATCTGAACTACTGAGTCCATTTAAGTTACGTTCGTAATGTATCGAATTCAGATGTTATGTCGCTGGCTCCGAGAACCCAGAAAATTCCGGTGAAAAAGTGAGATTTTGTTCCCTGCACCGTGTGAAAACATGGAAGTCTACATTTCCGTAACTTTTTATTCCATATGTTGAAAGCCCTATTCGGTTTGAGAGGCCTTGGTAAGGTAGAATTGTTACTCATATTAAACGTTTTAAGGTTTTTGTATACATAATACTTATAAATGATAATAGGTATACTTATTGTGCAGTGTCATACCTACTGCAGTGATATTTGTGTGAAATGAAATGCTTTACTTGAAATCAAACTAGCATTCCAAAGCTTATGACATTTTTATGTGAACATCACTTATGCTATCAACACTATTATTCTGTGTTGAGTTTAACAAGTTTAATTGCTAAATGTGTAAGAAAGCATAAATTATAATGTGAATTTACACTCCACTGCAAAATACTTATAGGAAATTTATGTGGAATTATTTGTAGTTTTGGTTAACATGTCTAATTTTCGGTCTAAAAAAAAAAAAAAAAAAAAGAAGAGGAATCTGTATAACATAATGCAGAAGTTTTAGAAGCACTTTCGCCGACGGGTACTTCAACATGATTTAACAATAAGCTTATGGGCGTTAAAAAAATCGAGTTAGTGAAATTTGCAACACTAACGTTCCTGATACGATTTGGATGCGGGAGTATGTGTGACAGATATCAAAATATTAAAATAAAAAAGAAGGTAAACAAACTTGAGAGTGCTCTTCTTGCCTAATTAATTTCACTACCATGGGCTACCATTTCTTACTTGTTAGATTAAAAAAAAAAAAAAATAAGGTGACTATAACCTTAATCAGTAGCATTTATAATTTTGCCAACACTTTGGGATTAATTTAAAATAGCTGAACTTACCTCTATGAAATAAGCGTGTGTGCTCATAGTATCACTCCGCGTGAAATAGGCCTCATGCGTCACCAAAACATTTGCTACTTGTTACAAAATCTGGATTTTATACAAACTGACGAAGCAATTACTCGGAAAACCTTACACATGGATGAAAGTCACATCGTGATGAACGTTGTACTCACTGGATTTGATATGCGCGCAATAACTTGTAAGAACATTTTCAAGAATGTCGATTGCGACACCCCCACTGTGTGAGCGATATCGCGAATGCTCCGATCAGAATTTTCATCAACCCAATCTTCCATGTTGGTAATTTAGTCAGGTCATTGTCGCCTTCGGATGTGACAAATCGGAATTACACTACCTGTATTACGGGCCCGTTGGCAAACGGGAATAAATGTGTGTGTGCTTGGCAGGATTCTGTTAGGATATAATATTTCAGCATAGAGCCATTGAGCACATCCAGAATTGCATTGCGTTTCTCTGTTAATTAAAATCATATTCAGAAAGGCCGCGCCGTGGCTGACTGGTTAAACCACTGGCTTCTCACCAAAACGGTGCGATCCCAGGCGACCGCAAATGGGATTTGTGGTGGAGAAAGCGGCACAGGAGTGGGTTTTCGCCGGGTTCTCCGGTTTCCTCCATCGCATTCCACTAGTGCTCCATCTCCATTCCAGGTATCACCAGTGTCATCGCCTGCGGTGCCATAGTAGTACAATTGGGCGTTAAACACTATAATATTCAGAGATTCTGGCATTGAAAATCGCAGCATTGTGTATCTTGTTCTATAATAAGATTTTGTTCTGTAATAAGATTTTCAGTCCTATGTTTTTATTTATGTTTTTTTTTTTTTTTTTTACTATCTCTACGCACACTATGTACATAGTGTACAGAGGAAGTGTTGTATTCCATCCAAAAATTCTATACCGACATTTCACTGGAAATATGTTTTGAGGTCCCCTGAGTCCAAAAACAACATTTCAGAAAAAAGGTGTTCGTGTATGTGCGCGCGTACGGACAGCATACCTCCAAAAACTAAACAACCATTAAATATCAAACTTGGTATTTTAAGTTTGGTATCTTAAAAGGATGCGACACGAAGATTTTCAAGAGAATCCCTCACCCCCAAACTACGCCATACATGAACAAATGTTTCAACATTTTGTTTTTATCAAAATGGCTCTAACGATTTTGGTTAAAATATCTTATATCTATTTACATCACAAATAAAGTGTATATCTTGAATTTTCTGGGAATAGCTTCTGAAGACCTGTTCATTCTGGATGCATTTTGCTGAATTTTGCAAAATTGGGGAACCGTAGGAGACACAAAAATTTACTACACAAAAAATGTAAATCTCGTTAAAAGACAGTTTATATCATATACCTTTTTGTTTCTGAGATATTCCTTGTCATTGGTTTCAATTTTAAAATACTCATGTTCGCATACGGCGACACATTTCATTTCATCTCTCTTTGTTTTTTCGGAGATACCAAGCGAACCGAATTTATGTCGTTCACATAACGATCGACTTTTAAAATATTTTACTATCGCTAGCCGGGTATGTTTGCTTATCTCCCTTCTGCCTGTAAAAAAACTAAGTAATAAGACCAATTGTGTTAATGTGTATCTCATTTAGCATGATGCAGATACAAGAATAATATTTTCTAAGAATAGTTTGTTTGCAAAATATAACCACAGTTATATGAATGCAACACATAATTTGTTATTTTTATTACTTTCTCTACTCTTACATATGCACATAGCGTATAGAGAAGGAAGGTGTTGTGTTGCACCTTAAAATTCGATACCGAGATTTCACCGGAAATGTATGTTTTGAAACCTCCTGAATCAAAAAAAAAAAGAAGCATTTTTAGAAAAATGTCCCTATGTGTGTGGGGAGGGGGCAACGTAGCTCAAAAACGAAAAATCGGTTAAACACCAAACTTGGTGTTGAAGTTCAGTATCTTCCAAGCATGCGACACGAAGATTTTCAAGAAAAGCCCTCCACCCCCAACTACCTTTTATGTGGAAAAGAGTTGATTGTTTAAAAAAATAACTAACGATTTTGATTAAAATGTCGTATATTAAAGCTATTTACACAACAGAATGTGTATTGAACTTTCTGGGAATAGCCTCTGAAGACAACTTTAATGCGGATGAATTTTGCGGAATTTCGCATAACTGGTAAACCGTAGGAGATGAGCAAAAACGTGTTTAACGAAAAATATAGAGTTCGTTAAAACACACAATTTATGTTATATACTATTTTGTGGAGTTGAGCATTTTTGATATATTCCTTGTTATTGGTTTCAGTTTTAAAATACTTATATTTTTACTGATACTTATATTCCTGGCTATACAGAGGAACTTCAATCACATGGCAACCAGCTTTTAAAGGATTTGACTGTCGATTTAGCCTCTGCTACTCCCTTATTTCCCTTCTACTTACAAGGAAGTAAGTAATGAAACCACTTCTATTAATTTTTCTCGGTTAGCATGAAGTAAATAGAAGAATAAGTTTTTTAACAATAATCTGTTGCAGAAATGTAGAGAAAGCATTGTGAATGGAACAAATCAGATTTTTACTTTTTATTTTTATATTTACTGCTCTGGTCTTGTGGTTTTGACCAAAAAAAAAAAAAAAAAAAGCTGTTGCATGCGTTTAAGTTAACATTTTCCGCGATCTACGCCGATGTAGGAAGAAAGTAAATGCAGGTTGTGGTATTGCTAGTTTTAACAGAAATAAAGTTGCAACCAATTACGGACTTTTTTAATTTTAACTAAAATAAAAGCATTCTATTGAAATACGCCAACGGAAAAAGTCGTTCACTCAATTTTCTATTAAGATGGTCATAAAATAAGAATCTTTAATAAAAAAAAAAAATAAAATAAAGCTGATGATAAATCTCCAAAAAAAAATATTTTTTGTAAATAATTATGAACTACAGATTTTTGGTGTTAAGACTTCTTGTGACAATAAGATGACTTTACTGAAAGTCTGCGCCTCTATCCTCTACCTATACTAAGTTTCGCTGTATTTTATGCAAATGTGGTATACAAGTTCATTATCAGTGTGCTAGAAAATTGTGTCCTTTTTAATATCGATCACTCACTCGATGTTCTTATTTAACACTCTAAAGGATTATTTCCTTCTCGGCTACGGTACACCCAGTTCAAACATTTTAAATGCTGGTTTGCAGTTTACCAAAGTTTAAAATTGCACTTGTTATAGTTATGTAAACATCTTTTTGTATAAATTTTTAAGCTGAAAGATAGCTGCTATATAACATTTCAGAATTTGAAATATTTTCGGTGGGAGGTATTTGATGTAAAGAGGTAGATGCAAATCTGCTAATGTTTTACTTCCATTTCCGTGAAATCCTGGTAATTGTAATTTTAAATGTAATGAAGGAAGAAAGATTCAAGAAGAAAAATAATATGCACACAAAGAAGAAAAAACTGCTGGAAGGTTACAGTTTACGAAAAAATCGAACAGGAATTAAAATGAAAGGAAGTAAAAATCTCCAGAAGTATTCGAGCAGTAGAGAGCAAGTACTAAAAAGAACAGATGAAATTAACAAGGAAGAAAAAAAGGTAAATATGTTTATAAAAGAAAGATAAAACGCAAAACAAATTAGAAGCACTTAGGAAAGAATACTAGAAAATTATATAATCTCTGAAATACGGTAGAGTGAATCCATAAATGACAAATGTGCATACATGCACAACGCGCGCGCGCAGATGAAGATGTGTTGATAGAACATAGAAAAGAGAGGAACAGAAAGGAAGAATTTTTATGTAAACGACATGACTTACAATTATCCATCATCTGTTGTCGGGCGTAGAATGTTGTCCAGGCACTGTTGTGTCTCCTGGGTCTGATAGTCTCCCCTGTAATGTCTTGAATTATCATAATGTGATTGTCACGTTTTTTCTTGCTATTTAGTTGCCTTACTGGGGTTCGGGTTGTCTCCATCTATCCAAGAATAAGTCACATGTATGTCACCCTCTGGAACAATGATAATCGAGCATAGAGCCTCAGCTGTATTGCCAAACCACTAAAAACATGCGAAGTATTCCCTACAACCCTTTTCACCATGGATGTATACTAGTGACTAGTAAAACAAAATTTCTAGAAAAAAATTATATTTGAAAAATTCATCGTAAATTTCAGGACTCGTACCACGGATCCTCGGCTTTTATTTCGTCCTGGTAATGCAAGGCGAACGGATTTAAATCACATCACATAGCTACCCGCTCTTAAATATTTGATTATCGCTTTAGCCAAGAATATACCCTTATTCTTCTTGTACCTACTACAATAAATATGAAATAAAATGATTTCTGCTAATGTTGACATCAATTCGTATGAAGTACATAGAAGAATAATCTTTAGTAATAATAGTTGCAGAATAGTAGATAGTCACGTGAATGTAAAACGTCAGCTTCTTTTATCCTGGTCATGCAAGGAGAACGAAATTTCTTAGCTATCACATAGCGACCGGTTCCTAAACGATATGACTATTACTTTAGCGTAATGTAATTCCCTATCCCCCTTTTTACCTTTAAGAACATATACCTTAATATTATTTCTGTTAATGTGTATCTCGATTAGCATGGAATATGTTAAAGAATAAGCTTTTATAAAAAGCTTTCGTTGAATAGAATAGGGAATAGATAGGGGAAGTCAATTGAATGTATCACATCAGATTCTTTAGAAAAGACCCGCGAGTGGAATTAAAAGTGATTAGCGTCCTGACCAAAACAGAAGTTAAAATTAGGCTCTAGTCTTGTTTTAAATATATCTAAAAGAAAACTGGCCAAAATCTGATAACGGAACTAAAAATAATACAGCTAAAAGGGCAACTGTGAGAAGCGTAGAAACACATACTGGGAAAAGAATTAAAGTACGTTAAAGAGCCTGCAAGCCCGAAGATAATGCTTTAAAAAAACTACCCCAGATGCATCGTCCACAAGAATGCTAAAGGGGTTGGAGTTCATTGGAATAGAACGTCGAGGGACATTGAGCATTCTAATAGAATTTGGCGAATGGAGGATCTGTACAGTAAAGGCGGTCAAAACCCGTGCCACTCCGGCTCGTTAATCGTAAGCTACGCCACTTCTCGAGAGTGTGACAACGAGAATATCTTGTATCGAGAACTAATTAGTGCTCACGAGCGAGGCGACTCGAGTATTCTCATTAACAATGGACGAAGTATGTTTACGTATAATCCGTAGTATAAATTGGTTACGTAATAACTAGGGCCCGGATTTTTAGGTTTTAAATTATTTTTTCCTTTATAAGTGAGGTAGAAAGTTTCAAAGTACTTTTATTGGCGGCTAATGTGTGAATATTATTCAACCTAAAAGAAAGAAAGAAAGAAAGAAGAAAAAAAAAAAAACTAAATGGGACATTAAGACTTAAAACTCGCTACACATAAGTTTTATTTTCTTTTACCCTCGGTAGAAAATGTATCAATTTTTTGTTCAATTCACTTGAATTACAATTTTTGTTTAACAATTCGTTTAGAGTTGTTTTGAATGTACATGTAGAGTCCAGAATTTATCACAATTTTTATCTTGGTATAGAAATTGCGTGTATGAAATATACACCAGCGACATCTTGCAATGTTGAAAGATCTTTTTCTACGTATGGGAATATATAAACAACAACAGAAAAGTTGCAAAGGTGGTTAGTTGTGTACAGCAAAACTACTGAAATGTGAAGCTTGTTTTAAATGAGTGCTGTATACTAAAAATACTGTTGCATTTGTAGTTAAAATGTTCAAGGACGAGTATATTGAGTAATAAATTACCTTAAATTAGAGTACATATTAATTGCTGCTTCCATGAAGTAAAATAGTTTTCATATTTTTATCTATATTATATTATAAAAGACGTAGGTCGTCAACTTCCTTAAATAGATAGCAAAATTATTTAAAACCTTAAAGAGGTTAATAAAAGGCTAAAGCTGCGTTTATAAAAAGATAACATTCCGGGCTCCAGTAATAACACAAGATGACGCATCTTTTAAGTGTACCTACATGTATCCAAACGCGTTCACAGTAAACCGTTTGAATGAGCGATGTCGTTAATGACATACCTATTTTGTGTTACTATATATAAACATGTTCAGATTACAACCGAAAATAAAACTACTACTTGTAATATAAACGTCTTAGTAGTAATAAAATATATGCACACTTATTTTTAATCAAAGTGGAGACCACCTACGTATATCTGTATATCTGATTCTGTAATACCACATTTCGTTTTTAACCCTTTCCCTAGTGTTATTTAAATTTAATCCCTATCCCTAAATCTTAAATCATTTAAACATATGAAATAATATAACTTGCAGGACTGAATATACGAGTTTCCGCGCATTACACCGCAGTCTTGTTATTAACGAGACTTACCAGTCTTGCGAGAATCGAGAGTCCTGTACGCTCGTTGGTCATCTCTCATGTGTTCAGCTGCATCTACTGGTTGCGAGAGGCGCGCTAAGCGGTAGCGAAAAACGAGCGAGGCTGAAAGCTGACTTAACCGGCTCTACTGTACTACAATGACTACAACGAGAACAAGGTCATTATTTAACACATGTCTACCACTACACTTGTGTGCATGCGTGTGCGAGAGAGAGAGAGAGAGAGAGAGAGAGAGAGAGAGAGAGTGGGGGGGAGATCAATGTTTATTGCAAAGTCGATGAATGACATCTATGTTCAGCATCTTCTAAAGATGCGAGCATAATTTTGAAGAAAGTCCCCTCCGCCGCAAACTTTGCGTCACCAAATTTTCGATTTCTGTAGTTCTACAAAAACGTCTCAATGATTTCTATTAAAACAGCTGTATATGATATTTTTGACATAACAGGCTTTGCATCTCGATTACATGTATTTAATCACATTTGGGTAACAAAATATTTTCCTAACCAGTGGTGTACTGTATTTCAAATTCCTAAACCGTCTCCCTCGGAAGCCCCTGCGCCTTCTTCATTGGAGCCATCGCCGTCTGCTCCGCCAATACCTCGGAGGAACAGTGCGATCATCCGATGAGTTTCGAGGGACCTTCCAGTCCGTTTTATCTGCGTTGCAGCTCGCCATCTGTGTCCCTCGGTAATGAGAGCTACTTGCATCTCCAACCCCAGAGGACCAACCACACAAGTATGCCTGGAGCTCGCCGATCCTAGCGACTTCGACATGACCTTGAGGGACGGTCTGCCCGTGTTTGGACGGCGCCTGACGATAGAGGCGAACCGAGGGATCGCCAGGTTCCCTGCTGCCGTTGCTGTGCATTCGGCCACACCACTTTTACCTGCAGAACTTAACCACGGTGTTACTACTGTGGCAACCGCTTCCTCACCGCCGACTTCTCAGTTCATGGTTTGAGGTACCGCTGACGGTACTGCGCTACGTGTGATGGCTTTGGCCACTACATGGGTCAGCCGCAGTGCCCGCTTACCCCCGCAGTCGTCGCTTGCAGCCGGATTCTTCAGCACCGTCCGCTTAGTGGACGCCACACATTGCCTCCAGCATGTCGCTGCCGCCCATTGCCTACTGGAGCACCAACAGCCTGAGGGGCATCCACACCAATCTCCATCACCGCCACTGACCACTAAATGAGGGACGCGTGGAGGTCCTGAACATCAGCGCCCGTCTAGCCTCGCTAGAGGAGGCACTAGCAGCCTTCATACTCAACGACTCATCTCAGTGCAGCCTCCATAGCATCGAAGCCGTGCTCCAGGTTCTCCACCACATCACTGCCCCTATGCTTCCTCTCTCCGGAAGTTCAAGACAATTTGCTCTGAGCAGCTCAACACAACAGCTATCACGCTCAGGTCACTGGAAAAAGCCTCAAAACTATTGACTTCTCAGTGACGATCATACCACAGCATCAAACCAACAAAAATCAGGACACATCATCAGCCTCAACATTCACTCCAGAACGCAATACACAACTACGACGCCTCAGACACCTACCGACTACCCTGAAACAGCTGAAGCTCCTCTTACACCTCGCAGCAGGAGGGAGCGACAAAAATCTGGAATTTTTCGAGGCTTACACTGCCGCTAATCGGGAAGAATACCACAACCGCCACCGCCACATGGTTCACTGAACTCAGATAACGTCATATCGTTCATACTATTCGCGGGCAAGCCATGAGAGAGCAACTCAACAGAAACCGATGCTAAATCCTCCCTCATTAAAATTACAATAAAAATATCCCACCTACACTCTTTTCCTAATCCACTCCCTACTTTCTACGGCATTGTTCGGGAGCTTGTGCCATGGACTTGGCCTAGAAATTCTTTTTACTCGCTCCTGGATAGGGTCCGGCAGCAATAAAACTTCACCATTGATTAATGGAGGTGCATTAGCGGGATCCCACCATCCTTCGCCTCCTATTTCCTTTCCCATTGTCACCTCAACACTCTCCCTCAACCCTCCCAAGCTTCCCCCTTGGGTAAATAACCCAGGATCTTTCTCCCTTGTCCAAGTCTTTCTCCCCTTACCAAAAAAAAAAAAATAAATAAATAAATAAAAAAAATTGGGCCAATTGTGCTAGAAACTTCGGGAAAAAGTTTCGATACACCTTTTACCTTTTTTTTTTGTTTTTTTTGTTTTTTTTTTTGTTAATGTGAGGCAGGCACGCTACCCCCCACCATTATCCAGGGGGCTATGTTACAGTATTGTACATACAATCAAGTGCATAAGTAGTTATTACAGGAGCTGGCGCAGGGGCTCGTAGGTATACGCAGAAAAGATCGGGAATTCAAGGAGGAGGGAGACCCTAGCGTGAGAGCATATACATGAAAAGATAAGGAATTCAAGGAGTCATGCCAGAGGTGGAGGGATCCTAACCTAGGCCTAGAGTATTAGATATGTTTTTGAACCCTTTGTGTTCCTTAGAAGGTCATATGCTTTATTTCAGTTTTTTTTTTTTATTGTTTTTCCAGAACTATGCATGTTTTAACTATTTTGGTGCTTTCCTTTGCGTTGTGGGATTTATGTTTGGGACTTTTTTCTGTTATTTTCCACTGTCTTGTTCTTTTTTACTTGTGTGCTTGCAGTTCTCTGAGTGTTAGGACTGCTGTTTAGAATGCTTTTCAATGGCGTTCCATGCTATTTGGAGGTTCTGTAGCTCTCTGGGACAGCTAGTTTCAAGCCATTTTGACTCTTTTTTAACCCATTACACGGTATTTTTAGGGTATTTATGACTCTAGAACAGGTATTGTAGTATTTTTGAGCCTTTTTTGCTCATATTTTACATTATTTTGCAGCGTTTTCTATTGCTTTTAACACTGTCCAGGCATTGTAGTACATTTTGAGGCTCTTTTTCAGGGCTTATAGTGCTTACACACACATTGTTCAAGGTGAGTTTAGTGTTACGACAGTGGTTTCGATCGCTTTTAATGACATTCCATGCCATTTGGAGGGTATTGAGGTCTCAAGGGTAGCTGGTTTCAAGGCACGCATAACCATTTTAACTCTTTTTCAACTCATTTCATGGCATTTTGAAGATATTTAGGACTCTAAAACAGCCATTTTAGGCTTTTGAGTTTTTGTTTGTACATATCTTATGTTATTTTGCATTGTTTTCTAATGATTTTAACACCTTTATGCGTATTTTTAACATATTTGGGGGGAGGCTATTTTCCAGAGTCTGTTGTACTTTCAATGCAATTTAGTAAAGGCATATTTGTTTAGAATGCTTTTAAAGATATTCAATGTCATATTTGAGGGTGTTTGGACTCTTAAGATACGTTTTTCAGGGTGTGCTTCATGTATTTTTAACACATTTTCCACTATTTTAGTGCCATTTTGAGTGCTGCAACGAGCACTTTCGAATGCTTTTAAAGGCATTCTGCTAATTTTTTTTTAGGGTATTTAGGGATGTAAAACAGGTACCTTACGCTTTTTAGATGTTTTCCTCATATTTTATATTATTTTGCAGTGTTTTCTAATGCGTTTTACAATGTTACAGGCATTTTAGCATTTTAGGACTATCAGTGTTTGTGGCGCTTTCACATACATATTGAGGATTTTAAAGGTGATTTAAGCGCAGCCACTGTTGTGTAGAATGCTTTTAAAGTCATGTCATGCCATTTGGTGAGGATGTTTAGGACTCTGGGCTAGATAGTTTGTGTATTAATCAGGTATTTTATTTCTTTTCCACTCACTTTGAGCTTTTTTGTGGTTATATAGGGATCTAAAACAGGCATTTTAACCGTTTTCAGACGTTTTTGCTCCTATTCTACAGTAGTCTTCAGTTTTTTCTAATAGTTTTAATTCTTTTGCAAACATTTAAGAGCCATTTTTCAGCATTATATAGGGTATTGTAGTGCTTTCTGTCTGCTCATAGGTCATTTATGTCTTTTAAGGCGTTCAGAACTATAGAGCAGAGTTAAGCCCTCATGCAATAGGCATTTCAACCCATTTGAATACATCTGTGGAGTTCTCTTTTAAGGACTTGGTAACAGCAGTCAAGGTATACTGACGATATTTAAATAACCAAGCGCATTTTAGACGATAACGTTTTCTTGCTGACTTGTAACCCATTTTCTTATGTTCATTAGTAATTACACTTTTATGTCTATGTCGTTTCTGCAATCATTTTCTACATTTCTGCAGTAAGTCCTGTAATCGTTTCAGTATTTCCGACATATATCACACTATTTGTTAAGTTTTATAGCATTTCCATATGTTCCCGGCAGGTTTATCTAATTTATAGACACATATACGTCATTACAGTTTTGCAATTTCTTCCTAGATTGGACCCTTTTATGAACATTTATGCATTCTGTTTCAGTATTTTTAACAGTCCTTTAATAGTCATATCGTGTCCTTTCGCAAACGTCTAAATATTCATATGCTAACTCGAGAACCTGGGGGATATGTTTTATGGTTTACAGTCTTTCTTAAGTTGTAGATCTAACATAACCTAACTTTTCGTTTCTTCATTATTTTTTTTATCAATATCTCCCTTTTCGAGGCTAACGCTAGAAACATGATCTAAGTCTTTGTTGTCGAGGTGCTTACAGTTTAGTGAACATTACATTTTATGTCTTTATTCGTAGAGGGAGAGGTGGGAATTAACTATCAATTCGAGTCATATCATTTACCGAATTTCGTATCCCCTAACCTCTTAATTTATTTCTGTACCAAGCTAGAAAATTAATATTTATTTTATTTTATGAAAATGTAACAAACTCGCCGTCAAAGTTATGGTGCGAGTAATATGGACCCGAATTATTCACCTGAAAATTAGGAATTAAAACCCAATTATATTTTAAATGTTTATTAATTTACAAAATTGTAATAGAATTATGAGCTTCACAAACAAATTGAAGTTATTACACACTACAGTAGTCACACATGCGTATTTTCATCAGCTCCAGCACAATCATGATGGGGCCACATCACAAATCATGCACTGAACCCACAATTTCCCTTGTATTATTAGAAAATCTATTATCACAAAACATACAAGATGCATCTTCATTATGAGGCTCAGGCTCATCAATGGGTAGTTCCAAAGAACAATCTGAGCGGCCCGAAGGAAGATTTACAGACCCATCGCTGGAATCGTCACTTTCTGATGTATCCTCCTGATCCCGTCCTGCTTTTCCTCCATCAAGGGCTTTACATCTATGTCCATGCCCTTGGATTGTTTCTGCATTTCTTTGTTTCTATGCTTTATCCTGTTACAAGGGTTGGGGGGGGGGGATGCTACCCCTTATGGATTTATTCTGCTTTGGAACAGGGCGAGTGTCTCTGGGGGGAAATAGTGAAGGATTGGGATCGAGCTTTAGTGGAAGGAGAGGAAGCTGGAGTACCATTGGGTAAGGTGTGTTACGAACATCTGGAAACTCTGCAACGTCATATGGACCAAGGGGTTTTTCATTGTGAGCCGCCCATTACCGAATATGTTAACTGTAGTGAGACTTAAGGACACCCATAAGTGTCCGGTCCAATGGTTAGAGCTTATGAATGGTGTGAGACTGCAGGGACTTTGCATTATACTCAACCCTGTTTCATCCACGTTCCATACTCTAGCAGAGGGATACCTGTACGGATTATATTGCGCCTCTAGTAAATCATAAAACGCTGCAACCTTTTCACGGGTAAAACCCATAGCTTGACGTTCCAGTTGATATCCGAATAGCCAGCTTTTTATAGTGACGTCGCATGAAATGGTCAAACCAGGCCATACTAGCAGAGTCCCCTCCAAATGGATTTTTCACGCCATTTTACGAACGTCCATACGAGTAAATCTGTAAAATTTAGCCTCCATTAGAAGAAGATGATCTACCAGTTCGCTTTCAATGCACTCTGGAAGTATTGGCTTCCTTCCTAGCTTCTTTATTACTACTTTATTAGAAGAAGTATCAAGTGCCAGTCGTCTTAATGTTTTTGGCCCACGACAATTCTTTGCCGCTCTCTTTGGGTACATTTTCTTCTCCCGTATAGCCGAAACCGCTTGTATCATGTCCTCTTTATCCCATAGCTTCCTTTTTCTACGAGATTTGTCTCAAGTGAAGTTCGCGGCATCTAAAAATACAACAAAAGTTCCTTTCAGGGTCAAACTACATAATCTGTGGCATGTACGTAATATGAATGTAATACAAGCACAGTAGGATATTCTCCACATCGCTGTGTGGAAATCAACCATATATTATATCGCCTCAATAAATACCACTATAATGTTTGAAACTATATAATGAGATTTCTATAAGCATTTGTAACAATCCTTGACATTTACAAGATCATGCAAAACATAGTAAAATATACCCAATACTTCACATACCTTATAAAGTTTGACAATGAATCGAAAAATACTCGTCCGTGGCACTAGAATTTCTTAATTCAGGTGCCACCAACACACGCTTCTATCAACTGTTCGCAACCAAACATGTCTCAGCTCTTACCGCTAGACTCTAGCTCGTGGTTGTTCAGATAATTGGGGGTTCCATATTACTAGCAGGGTTCAATATCCCCACCTCTTCCTGTATTTAATCTTGGAGTACTGACTTCGAGGTGACAAATACTTAAAATTTAATTTACTCCTGGTACGCTTAAGATAGAATGATAGAATGATGCGGTAAAAAGTGAATATTTGCTCTGCTTATTGCGGTCCAAGGACAATTGCCGCTGGGGCTCCAAATGACTTTGATTCGATTCTGGGTGGATATATTAAACTTTAGACTCATGTTTCTCCTAAACTATTGTAGACAAAGACTTCGAGTAAAGTGCATTCAAAAGATATGAATTAGTGTAATGTTAAAAATATACACACATTTACCTTAGTGTCCAGAGTTCGATGTGAAAACTAAAACATGATTTTCTCAGGAAGTTAGCCTTAGCAAAATGGGCCAAAGATTTTATGGTAACTATTATTGTACTACATCAGATTAAAGTATAATTTGTAATCCCATGTCCTTAGTTCGAATTGTAACTTTCGAAAACTTTTCAAGTTTTTGGTTGAATCCTGAACTATAAGTCCTATATTAACACCGAAAAGTGAGGATTGATGCCTAAGCATGTCAACTAAGATTTTATGTTGATGTTTAGGATAGAGGGTTCGGTTCGATTCTAGGTTGATGCCCCCAGGGGCCTACTACGGTAGGTACGGGTTTGGCGAACCCGGGATCCCGAGCCAACCTTGACTCCCTCAGTGGGCAACCTCTGAGTGGTGAGAGAGTCACTAGGTCAAAATGCCCACCCACGTGTAGGCCGTGCGTGGAGACCCGCGTCGGTGGAAAGGAATATCCTGGTTGGTTGAGGGTTGCGTATCTGAGCCTGGCATTCTGTCTTTTCAGTGACTAGGGAGGGTACGCGTAAGCCCTTTTGTTGTTCAAAAGGGTCTTGATAACATTGCTGGTCCTGTAAAATCTTGTATAAGAGCTCGTAATGGCACGCTCCTGGTAGAAGCAGAATCAGCATCCCAGGCTTCAAAAATACTAAAGGCCAAAATATTACCTAGCTATCCAGTATCGGGTGTATCGGGTTCAAAGAAAAGTAAATGGAGAATTCGTGCCTACCCGTACCCTGTTTATTACCTTTGATCGGGTAGATCTCCCACAAAGGATAATGGCAGGGTATGAATCCATTGAGGTAAGACCGTATATACCGAACCCGCTCAGATGTTATAAGTGTCAGCGCTTTGGCCACACCAGTGAATTCTGCAACGGCGAGTCTACCTGTGTGAACTGTGGCAAAATCTCGCATGACGGAGAATGCACGTCAGCTCCAACGTGTGTTAACTGTAACGGTGAACATCCATCAAGTTCCCGCAGTTGTCCCCGTTTTGCAGAGGAAAAAACGGTCCAGGAGATACGGGTCAAAGAGAAGGTGTCCTTCTTGGAAGCCCGGAAACTCTTGCGAATCCGCCAACCCTCTGTCCCGAAGTATGATACCTATAGCTCAGTTGTAGCTAAATCGGTACAAAGTCGGGAAATCGCAACTCAAACCTGCGATATAAACGGTGTCACGATAGCAGAAAAGATTCTCACAGCCAGCTCACTTCCTAGGCCTTCGACTTCAACATCTAAGTCAGTAGTAACATCTGAAACTATAAAAAGCGCAAAAATTAAATCGCCGCCAAAGCAATTGACCTCAACCAACAAGTCTGGCAAGCTAATAATATATAAAGAACCAGAAAGAAAGTTTAAGAACACCTATGAGAGAACTGACTTCCTCAAACAAAGTGTAAAGCCTATTCCCAAAGCAACAAAGGGAAACAAGAGTCCACGGAGGTCCTCTTCTGAGGATTCGACTGGGAAGGACTCAGGTCGGCGACTATCATCTTCGCCGATCTCTACTTCCAATCGGTTCGAGGTACTCCTTTGGAAAGGGGTCCTCCCAAGTGGAGGAGATGGAGGAAGGTGATACTGCCCTCACTGCCAGAAGGACAGTGACAAAGAGGCAGGACCATCCTTCCGTAGAGGATGTCTTCCCGGCACCTAAAAAGAATAAACTCAACCGACCTCCGCAGCCTTCAAAATAGAAACAACCACAATGTACAACTTATCCCATTATAAAGAACATGGCTATTCTACAATGGAACTTACGTGGAATAAGAACACATCGACCTGAGCTTGAACTGCTGCTTAACCAGTACGATCCTTATGTCGTATGTTTGCAAGAGACTAAGCTCCGTCCACAAGACAGCTTCAAAATCAAACGGTACACTCCAGTAAGGTGTGATCTATCATCGGAAGAGGGTGTACCTGCGCACGGAGGCACTATGATGCTCATCAGAGATGATATATTCGCACAATGTGTATAATTACAGTCCGACATCCAGTCAGTAGCTGTAAGGATTAAACTGCCTACCAGATTCACCATTTGTAATATATACCTTCCTCCGAGTTACGACCTCTCGCTCATTGATTTAGGGGATCTAATTTCTCAATTACCAACACCGTTTCTATTGGTAGGTGATGTAAATGCCCACCATCCACTGTGGGGCTGACCTCGGGCTTGTGCGAGAGGTAAGTTAATTGCTGATTTCTTGAATAATTATAACCTAATTCTCCTGAACACCGGAGAACCTACATTTCTTTCTGATGCTTTCAACATTTTTTTCACACTTGGATTTAGCAGTTTGTTCACCAATATTAGCATCTTTCTTACAGTGGAATATCATCTCTGATCTACATTCTAGTGACCACTTTCCATGTCTTATCAGTCTCTTGCCACAAGATACATGTTCCACACGTTTACCTAGATGGCGTATAGATCAAGCCAACTGGAACCTTTACTCCCGGTTGGCTGTCTTTTATTACAACGAGCACGACTCTGTGAATGTCTTAGTGGAGCACCTCACAAAAAATATTCTTGATGCTGCCGAGCAGTCTATTCCACGGTCAACGACCCAAACCAGTCGTCGATTTCCGGTACCTTGGTGGACTGATGAATGCCGGAATGCCATTCGTGCTCGCAGGCGTGCTCTCAGGATTTTCCAACGTCGCCCAACACTGGATAAACTGATTGAGTATAAAAAGATGCGTGCCAAATCTAGGCAGGTTGTTAAGGATAGCAAAAAGGCATGGAGCAAGTTTGTAGCGTCATTCAATGGACATACACCTTCCTCTATCGTATGGGATAAGTTAAGGCGCGTGGACGGAAAAATGACTCATACGGCAATCGCCGGTCTTAAAACAGCTGTAGGAGATGTTGATAAGTTTGACGTGGCCAACACTTTTGGCGGTGCTTTCGCTCAAGTGTCTAGCTCAGGGAATTATTCGCCTGATTTTCTTCCCGTTAAGGCTCAGGTGGAATCGCAAGTTTTCAACTTTCGTTCTAATAATCTTGAAGATTACAATCGACTCTTCACCATGAGGGAGCTAGACCATGCACTATCATCTTCGCGAAACTCTGCACCAGGTCCTGATGGAATACACGTCCAAATATTGCAACATCTCTCTCCTGAAGGTAAGGCCTTCCTACTCGAGGTCTATAATCGTGTTTGGGTTGACGCCACCGTCCAATTTCCCTCACCAGTTGCGTTTGCAAGGTGATGGAACGCATGATCAATGGACGGCTGACATGGTGGCGGGAAACTCATAACCTACTGACCAACACCAAGTGCGGTTTTCGACGACGTCGTTCAGCAGCTGACCATCTTGTCTCGATTTCGACGCAGATAACGAATGGATTCATGAAGAACTGTCAAACCGTTGGGGTGTTCTTTGACCTCGAGAAGGCTAATGATACCTGTTGGCGGGCAGGAATAATACGTTCCGTATACAACTGGAACATACGTGGACGCCTTCCGTTATTTATTCAGGAGTTTATGAGGGACCGCGTTTTCCGAGTAAGGGTCAGCTCGGTTTTATCAAATATTTTTGTTCAAGAGAACGGAGTGCCACAGGGATCGGTACTAAGCGTCACGCTGTTTGCTATAGCAATTAATTCTATCTCGAAATGTATTCTCCCAGGAGTATCGTCCTGCTTATTCGTAGACGACTTTGCCATCTATTGTACTTCTCAGCGCACACCTTTTTTGGAGCGCCGTCTGCAGCGGTGTTTAGACAACCTCTCAGATTGGAGCTCTAAAAATGGCTTTCGCTTCTCTGCTGAGAAATCACTCTGCGTGAACTTCTGGCGCCGTAGGAGGCGATTACCACCTTCGCTGCGGTTTTGCACAGTTTTACTACCAATCGCGGATGAGACGAGATTCCTTGGGTTGATATTCGATAGAAAACTGTGTTGGTCACCACATATAGCACAGCTGAAGGCGCGCTGTAACCGTTCTCTGAATATTCTACGGATACTAAGTGGCAAATCTTGGGGAGCGGATCGGACAGTCTTGTTGCGACTTTATCGCTCACTGCTCCGAGCCAAGTTAGATTTTGGAAGCATAGTTTATTCTTCGGCGCAAGACCGTCTGTGCTTAGAAGATTAGACACTGTCCATAATCAGGGTATACGTCTGGCTGTTGGAGCTTTTCCAACCAGTCCAGTAGCCAGCCTTTATGCTGAATCGGCGGAACCCCCTCTGCAGTGTAGACGAGATATTCTATTAACAAATTATGGCTGTGGGCTAAAGTGCATGCCTTCGCATCCAACGTTCACTCGTTTTTTTAACACCGAGCTGGACGAACGTTATAGAAATATCTCAATTAGTCCACGGCTCCTAGGTGTTCGCTTCCGAATGCTTCTTCATAAGCACGATATCGTAATGCCTAGAATGTTTCCCAATGGAGAAAGGGTGCACCCACCTTGGTTACTTACAACATCCCACGTAAACCTCGGGATGACGGCATACCGAAAGTCTATAATGCCTTTTTCTAGTATCCGTAGATGTTTTTTAGAATTTTTGTCAAACTACAATGACCGAACTTGTATATATACTGACGGAAGTAAGTGTACCGTTGGTGTTGGGTGCGCCTTTGTTTATGATACCGAACAATATACATTCGGTTTTCATAGTGGCACATCTATTTATAGTGCGGAGCTATACGCAGTATATCGAGCCATTCTGCACGTTGGCCGTCGAAATTTAAGTGACTGCCTTATATTGAGTGATTCCCTGAGTGCACTTCAGAGCCTTGGTGATCTCTACAACTATCATCCTATCCGGGGTTAATTTGGAGTGTGCATGGATTCCTAGTCACATTGGCTTGCCGGGGAATGACCTGGCAGATTTTGCAGCAAAGGCGGCAACCACAGAGCCCAGTACAAAAATTTCTTGTATAACATCGGAAGACTTTAAGCTTGTTGTGCGCAGGGCGATACTTCCGTGCTGGCACGATGAGTGGTCAGCTCTCCGCGGAAACAAGCTTAGAGTAGTGAAAGACCTTCCAACAAACTGGGTAACTTCTTCTCGTCATTTTCGACGGGAGGAAGTAATTTTGGCTCGTTTGCGTATTGGCCACTGCAATTTTACACATAGTTTTCTTTTTAAGAGTGAATCTCCTCCATTGTGTTCGCTTTGTGGAGAAGATTTGGCTGTCCGTCATGTGTTGCTAGATTGTGTTAATCTAGCACATATTCGGGAATCACTGCAACTGCCGGTCAGTCTTGCAGAAGTCCTGGCGGACGATAGTCGAGCGGTAGCTAAGATTTTTGAATTTTTATCGAAGATACCCTTCAAATTTCGGATTTAGTTGTTTTTATCCTTGTCTTTGTATTACTTTTTTTTTTCTTTTCTCTAATCACCAATCTATGGTTTTTGCTATGATAAACTTTTTACCCTAATTTTTAGACTAATCTTTCGTTCTTATTAATATTATTTCTTATTGAGCTTTATCTCTGGCTTTTGCCATGATTTGTTTAATAAGGGCGCTGATGACCTTGCAGTTGAGCGCCCATAAACACTAACCATCATCATCATCCAGGTCGATGTATGAAACTTAAATCTTTTATAAGGGCCATACTAATTTACATAAAGATTTCGAATAAACTTTATTCAATATAGGAGACTTACGTACAATGACTTAAATATATACAGGTCAACCTAAAGGTCCGGGGTTCGAAAAAATCTTAAAAATAATTATCTCAGGAACTATTAATAGTAACGAGACGGAACAAAGCTCTCAACACAGTTAATATTATGCGACAACAATTGTGAGAATAAATTATGTTTGCAGGTCCTTGTTTCGTATTTATAACTTTAGAGGACATTTTAAGACGAGCGTAATCCTCAGCTATTAACTGGGAGAAGCGTATTCATTTAAGATTATAAATACTTCTTAATCTAAAGAACCCGTTTCGATCCCTGACTCGGACTTTAATTCAGGGGTGAACGACTCTTAGAGGAATGAACATAGAGAGAGAGAGAGAGAGAGAGAGAGAGAATAAAACCGAAAACAGCTGCCTCTCCCTCCTCCTTGACGTCCATGAATGGTGTTACCAATAACATTTATATCATTAAGGTCTTTGTTCGAATCTATGAAGGGTCGGTTTTTATACCTTGGATACTAAGAGCAGTATATAGCTTAAATAAATGTACCAATTAAGGTAGAATATTGGGATATTAAACCGGCTAATAACTTTCTAAAAATAACACCGGTTCGATTCCCGTCCTTCATTGAGAGGGGCGTTTAGGATTTATTATGCATTTGAACTTTTAAAGCTCAATAACATCTGGAACGCGTATGTTGATGCATTTAGCATGCTGAATTAACCATATACAACATTCTTGCGGTCTAAGCTTTCAACATATAAAGCTGGGAGAAAATACAACTGAATTAAATAATACTTGAACCGAAAGTGGTTTGTCTAAGACACTGCCCTGGGGATATATGCCATTGATAGAAGCGGAGACTTAAAAAAGGGCGAAAATATGGTGAAAATCGTATTTTTTAAAGGAAGGTATATGTGCTAACCTGTGGAGACTTATGAGGAAGTAAGAGGGCTTGTAACTTCGCATGTAAAATGCTAATTTGAATTAAAATGTATGGATTTATTCGTATAAAAATATAAAAGATAAAAACATATTAAACCTTAAAAATAATTTAACCTCTTAAAACCTCTAACATATGGACGTTCTGTACTAGCGGGAAAATGAAATGGCACGTTATTTATGGACGCTCTTTAACTGCTTTGGTTCTCAGCGTTCCATTCTATATTGGGCGTGAAAGATCGCTTAATTTTGCTCAGAGGCCTCTCTTATCAGGCTTGAGGTTCTTTTACGTGCCGTAAATCTACGACACGGGACCCACAGCTTTACTTCCCTTCGAAGGAAGCCATGCTAAGGATTTTTACGCCCGCGACTTTGGGTATATGAAGCTAGCATGGTAACCATTACACCACGGAGGGCGACTACTAGCGGGGGAAAACATACAGTTGGGCTGGTTGTTAATCCTTGCAATGCGATGAGTGGGGGCACAAGGAGAGCATGTCTGAATATGATGCGACAATAGACATGCTGATAACTGCATTTTAGGGGTGATGTTAAGTAGCGATATATGAGACTGAGAAGGACATGCCTAAAGTTAAAACATGAAAACCGGTTTTAGAGGAAAAGTTTACAGATTCGTTAACCTTACGAACGGTATTTATGAGAAATAATAGCTGGAAATGAATGATTAACTTTCAACTTTACATGCTTAATCCTGGATTAAATGATAATTCATGGATTTATGTGAATAAAAGTACATAAAAACTATAAAATGTATTTAAAAATGCGTCTGATATGTTATTTGCCTTAATAAAACAACGAAATATATAAAATACATGGATACGACACAGGCTGAGAGTATTTGATATTCCATGCTTCGACGAATGTATGCGCGTCTAGACGCATGGTAGGACATTTGGATTATTTTCTATAAGTGGTGTTTGCGTGGAATATCTAACAAGCTGACAACGTCAAAAATAGAATAAAGTGTCACTTATAATGTTTTGATTAATATCATTTTGAACTTCAATAAATCGAGAAAGAAGGGGTTCGGGACATGTGTTTATATGAGCATTTTTTCTTTTTTTGATGTAAGGAACCTTTCTACAAACTTTGTAAAAGTATTTTTGAATCAGCCTGTATGAGGTTCGGACAACCAAAGAGTGGATTGATCGGACGAGCGAGCACGCATAACATTCTGCTTTGCGATGAAGAGGGAGGAGCTTAACTATTTTATAAGAGGTCTGCACCACTCTACCAGAGCCAAACGCCGCAATAGACAAAACCTTACGGATGCTGTCCAGGATGTCAGCGCCCGTTTTACGCATTTAGAGGAGGCACTAGCGACCATCACATCCACTGTATCCAGTTCACGGAATCAACTCTCCAGACTTCACCGAGCCGTAGCTGGAATCCAGGACCTGCTGAAAATCATAGCTGCCAACGCAACCATATTTGGTCGCTTATCACCAGCTGCTGTGGGCAGTGTGATGCCGCCGCGTCCAAACAAAGGTACCTGGAGGAAGGCTTTGCACAACTACATACCTGCCTGACAGGACATCCAACCAATCGACAACACCGACATCCATCAAGGCATCCAGCAACAATTAACATGTAACTTGAAATTAAGCCGTAAACAGTAAGACCCAGACAGAAGCAAAATTTCCACCCAACGTTGCACCTGGCCTCACGCACCTACTACAGAAATTGGAACAACCTCACAACCAGCCATTTCACACTACGCCACGACCCAGCAATACCACACGACAGTCACTTCACATGACCACCGGAGCTCCCTCCCCCTTGGACAAAATTGGCGCTTCTACCGATAAAATGCTTAGCCTTTAAAGACGCTACAGAAGACATACGAGGGCTGATTAACAAAGACAGACTGATTTTTTCATGTAGCTTCTATGATAGTTTCGTATCTGTAACATAACTATTTGAAAAGAGCGGGTTTTTATGTATAATGTCGGTAGGTTGGTAGTAATGCTCTATTTCGTAGACCCTACGTGCATTTCGCATACCAGACAGTGGACGTGGCGCGAGAGGAGCAGTACAGCGCAATCAAATTCTATTTTCGTTTAAACCATACAGCCACCGAAACTTATGAAAAGCTGAAGCAAACGTACAGTGAAGATGCACTACCTCGTGCAACAGTGTTTAGGTGGTTCAAGGACTTCAAAGAAGGCCGACTTGTCAGTGTTAAGCAAGGTGGGCCTGGTGGTTCGGCTTCTGCTGTGACTGAAGTCAACATCAACACAGCTGCTGTGATTGTGTACGACCATCTCCATATGACCCTAGTTTGTGCTCGTTGGGTGCCACGTCTGTTGACTCCCGAACAAAAGGCTGTGCGAATGGAGACAAGCCGTGAGGTGCTGCAGTCTCTTTGCTTATGGAGGGGATGCATTTTTTAAATCGATTATCACAAGTGAAGAGTCATGGCTGCATCATTATGATCCTGAAGAAAACAAGCCAGCACAGTGTGGAAATCGCCAGGTTCTCCAACACCAAAAAAGGCAAAAGTTGAACACCAAAAAAAGCAAAATTTCTTCCATCTGCAGGGAAAGTGATGGTGATCACATTTTTGACTGTAATGGAATGATTTGTCAGCATACAGTTCCCTCTCACACTACTGTTACAGCAGCGTACTACACTGAGGTAGCACATTGCAAAGAAGCGACCAGAGATTTCCGAACTGGGTGGCGACTTCATCATGACAATGCATGGCCTCGCAAATCAAATCATGCAGTTTCTGGCTCGATTCAACATTACCTGTGTACCACATCCACCTTATAGCCCCGTTCTTGCACCCTGTGACTTTTTTGTTATTCCCATCGCCAAAGGCAAAGCTTAGGGGTATTCGATTTGAGAACTTTGAAGCAGTGCTCAAGAGAAGTTAGGCGATTCTGAAGGACCTGACAAAGAATGGTCTGCAACACATGTTCAAGGACTGGCAGAGACGCTATAGAAGGTGCATGGAAGTAGAAGGGGACTACTTTGAAAAAGATCATGTAAACATATAATTGGAGTAATAAACATCTGTGAAAAAAAATCAGTTTCAATCTTTGTTGAGCAGCCCTCGCAATTAAACAATAAAGATAACTCGAAATCCCATACAACCTTAATTACCCCGCTTATTTACGCCAGGGCCTCGGTCATGGCTATCACCCAATAAAACCTCCACTCTGCCTGCTCGGCTTCCTGCCGGTAACTACTCCTGTTACACTAACGAGGGTGCTAATCGGAACCTGGCCACCACTGGTCCTATCTCCTTAGTCCCTCCTGACTCCAAACCCCGCACTTCACTTCCTAATGGCGAAATAAGCCATTCTTTACCCCTATTCATCTCTTTCTGTCTCCGCTTAAATTATCCACCAGGACGCAAACCCACGACTTTTACGGCTCAACACCAACTCATTGCTGCAAGAACATCAAGGCAACATACTTATTTGCCGGTGCCACCGCTTAATAGTGGATTAATGACCAACAGGGGTTCGCAGGCAGCGAGCAAGACAACAGCCACGTTACCGCAAGGTTAGGTACTACACACTCTTGGTGTCGGGCCCCCTGCACGGCATGCCAGCGAGCTGTTTTACGTAAGTGGGTGTCCTTAGTTGAGTGTGCGCTGGCTAACCACGGGTCAGATGGCGACTGGAGTGGATTGATTGCTTTCACTGTTTCCGATATTTGGACCTCGGGGTGGCTTTCTAAGTCCGAACCTAAACTCCCTGAATAACAATTTTATTTCTAATAATTTTAACAATTGGATTGTACATGAATGAAATCAAGGATCTTTAAACAACCTTATATGCTATGTTTGAATAGTGCGATGTTTCATGTCGCAGCTTACAGTCTTTTAGGCATGTTTTATATGTAACAAAAAATTAGGGAAGAGTTGGATAAAACGGGGTATCGAGATTTTCTCCGTTGGGGTGTGCTACCATCTTCCGTTCAATACA
This sequence comes from Hymenopus coronatus, assembly GCA_030762935.1. Lineage (NCBI taxonomy): Eukaryota > Metazoa > Arthropoda > Insecta > Mantodea > Hymenopodidae > Hymenopus > Hymenopus coronatus. Next base: position 121,490,621 of record CM060895.1, read on the forward strand.
CCATTTTCTTTACCGGCTTCTTATCGCCATCCGAGAAGTAGTAGCAACCAGCCTCGGTCACTTGTTCGTTCTCTGTCTTTAAACATTTGTTTTTAGTGTGTTGAATAATTTTTGGCTGTGGCGCCTATGATTATATCTGAAAATCTGTCATTTGAAGATTTAAAAGTAAGTATACCATAAATTAAGCATTGTTTGTTCTACACAATGATGTATGTTTCAAAGTAAACATGTTATTACTTTTGTGATGAAGTCAGTTTCTTCATAAAATGGCGCAGTCCGATAAAACAGGGTACTACCGAATTGTACAGAACAGGGCAGAGAAGGTATTGCATTTCACCCAAAAGTTCGATACTGAGATTGATTTCATTGGAAACAGACGTTTTAGGGTCGCCTGTATCCAAGAAAAAGTGTTTTTAGAAAAGGGTCCTGTGTACGTCTGTATATCTATGAACACGACAATTCAAAAACGAAAAGTCGGTAAAATGCCAAACTTGGTATACAAGGATGCGACACAAAGATTTTGAGGAAAATCTCTTTATGGAAACATTTCCGAAAATTTTGATTTTCACAAAAATTGCTCTAATTGTATTATTAGGATTTTAAATATTTCATACCATTTACTGTATATTTGTTGGAAACTTTATAGTAGTAGTTTTGATAAGAATGTGTGTTTGAGAAAACCGTGCAACATAACTCCAAAATATAACAGCTTTTATAAATTCTGAAGAATAATTGTTAACTGCATTATCTATCGCCTCGTGGTGAGTATTTCTATAAATAAAGTACGGTTCGTTGAATTCTTGGGTGAATATAACGAAAAAAAAAATCTGATGTATTCCATTCACATGACTTTCTCTGCCTGTTCTGCAAACAAGCTATTCTTACAAAGGATTATTCCTTTATCTGCATCATGCTAATCGAGATAAACAACAGGAGAAATGGTCTTATTACTTGCTTCCTTGTGAGTAGAAAGGAAACAAGGGAATACACCAGGCTAAAGTGATAGTCAAAGCTTTAAAAGCCGGTCGTATGTGAGCAATTGAAGTTCATTTCACTTTGCATTTCCAGATAAACAAAAGAGATGAAATGAAAGGTGACCCCATCTGAGAAGATACCTAGTTTAAAATTTAAGCCAAGTAAGAGGAATAACTTGAAAACGGTCAACTTTATAACAAAAATGTATATGACACAAATTTTGTATTTAACGAGATTTTTATTATTTTGTATAATCCGTTTTTGTCTATCTTTCACGGTTTACCAGTTATGCAAAATTCATCCAGAATAACTAGGTCCTCAGAAGCTATTCCCAGACATTTCAAGATATACATTTTATTTGTGATGTAAATAGTTTTAACATACGGTATTTTAATCAAAACAGTTAGAGCCATTTTTGAGAAAATAAAAAATTTTAAAACATTTTTCACGTAAAGAGTAGTTTGGGGTGAGGGAATTTTCTTGAAAATCATCCGTGTCGCATCCTTGGAAGTTACCAATACCAAGTTTGGTATTTAACTGTAATTTAGTTTGCACACGCGCCTGCGCGCGCGTGAAATTTTTTATTTTTGGACTCAGTGGACCTCAAAACATATTTTCGTTGAAATCTCGACATTGAGTTTTTGGGTGCAATACAATACCTTCTCTATACATCATGTGTATGTGAAGAGAAAATAAATAATATTCCTGGGAGTGCGCTTGCAAACTATAATTACAGTTCAATGCTAAATGTGTAATATTAATAATTTAAACTTGTTAAACCTTTTAACATAAATATATTTAAAGCAATATTCATTCCATTTGAGTGCATTTTAAAGGGTTGAAAGGGTTCCAGAATCTATCAAATCTGATTCTGTAATACAATATTTTTATGAAAATATAAAATTCGATATTTTGCAAATAAAAGGAAGTTGATTTGGTAGAAATTAATTTATAGACGAATGTTGAAGAAAGGGGGGAAAAATTTGCGGAACACCGAATTTCATCAATTTTTCTGTGACAATTGAAAATCTAGTGCTGTGTAAAATAAGTTGCAGAGTGCACCGTACCTCAGAGAATGAATGTTGTACAAACCGTTGCCTAGCGCCAACTGGAATGAATATATTGTTACGTGCTCTATCGTTTGCTACCCCTCCCCCTCCCGCGCCTTCTACTGGCCTGCATGTTTATACAACTGTAATTAATTGTAGCAGCACGCACTGTTCTGTTGGGTTTCCCTTATAAGATCGCGTGAGTGTCACATCTTCCAGTGTTTCGATTCGTAGGATTCTTAGTTAAGAGAACTCCCGTTTCCTAAAAAGATGGTGTTTTGAGTTAGTGCAGTTAAGAAGACAAGCACGTTAATGATGGCGGTACGTAATCGCTGTTCTGGAAAGTGGGTGAAGTCAATTAAGGTTGGCATAAATGGGGCCAGTGCATCAATGCTGTAAAAAAAAAAAAAAAAAAAAAAAAAAAACACCGCACAATTGATGTCTAGAAAAACAACTTCTCTTGGAAACCTCCCGTAATTAGAAAACATTGCTTAGGGCACATGGTACGAATAATGAAAATGGTGTTGCCTAGCTTGAAACAGAATCACCCGCACACTATCCCGCTTAGAATGAACACTATTCAGTTTGCAGTATTACATTATTTCTTTCGCTATTTACCCTCCTCATATGAAGGACTTACACCTCCTGGACTTACAAGAATTAAATTATAATTATGTAATATACCTTAATTTGGAGTCCATACAGAATGCAACAAAAATATTAATCAAAACTCCGGTGTAGAGGAGGTAATTATGTTGTATAAATCTAGATCCACAAACGATGTCTTAATTTGTTGAGAGCGTTGTGCACATTCATCTTGAGAAACATGCAGAGTATGACACATCAAGCACTGATTTATCTGTAGCGTTAAAAATCCTCCATTACTGCGGATACATGCATCAGTGGTACAACTATTTTATATCAGGATACCCTTGTGTATCCCTGTTCTGGCATGAAGACTACACCAGGCGTGCGGAAAAATGGCACGAAAGCTACCCTTGGCTCATTCCACCACCCCATTTATCTTCAACTGTCTCCTTCAGTGTGCTTCGGATCGCCTCATTCAGTGGCGTACATATATGACTTTGAATTCACGACCCAGTTTCATGAAGTGACAGAGAAAATCTTTTGTACCTTCCAAAAACAGGGGAGCCTGCTGTTTAATATGCGGTGTTCAAACTGCACGTATATTTGCATATAATATTTAAATATCAAACGACACTATAGTAAGAAGCATATAGCGGACTTTGATTAATTTACAGATATGTATTTACAATGTTAAAAGACACTTTATGTTTTGGAAATATCAAAAGCAAGATATAATATTACGGGTTTAATTATCTACTTCATTAAGTAGGTACCGAATTTTAATGCATCTGAAAAGCAGAATACAGTGTAGACCTATTTGTTGCGATTTAATATATGTGTGAATCGCCGAAATGTATATACGCGCATCTCTTCCGAACGACTGCACCAAACTGAACAATTCTTTTTTTTGTTGTGTTCGTTTTGTCACGACAAAGTTTGTGGAAAAGAAAATGTTTAAAAATAGTACGGGGAAGTTTTTAAAGTAAAATAATAATAATAATAATATAATAATAATAGTGCCAAGGGAACGCATTTCGGTTAATAACCGCCAGATGGCAGTGATACCACGGTTATTTGTTGCTTAATGGCCGAAGTACTGCTATATTTCCCCTCCCCATCCAGTGTTAAGGTAACGCACCAGTTTATCAAGACAATGACGCAACGCAGCAGTGAAATTCAAATACATTTTTATGTATTAACTGCTCTTTCCTTACTCCTATCATTTAAAACAAAGAAGCAAAGAAGCTTTCATGGCGACGAACACCTAGCTAGAGTAAGGTCTTATTTATTTGCCGCTAGATGGCCGTAGTAGTATTTCCCTTCCCACTCAATGATAAGGTAACGTAACAGTTTATAGAGACAATGCAGTTTATCAATACAATGACGCAACGCAACAGTGAAATTCAAATACATTTTTATGTATTAACTGTCATTTCCTCACTCCTATAATTTAAAATAAGCAAAGAAGCTCTCCTGGTGACGAACACATAGAAAAGGACATATTTATTTGCTGCTAGATGACCGTAGTAGTATTTTCCCTCCCCACTCAGTGATAAGGTAACGTAACAGTTTATAGAGACAATGCCGCAACGCAGCAGTGAAATTTAAATCCATTTTTATGTATTAACTGTCCTTTCCTTACTCCTATCGTTTAAAACCAAGAAGCAAAGAAGCCTTCACGGTGACGAACACCTAGAGTAAGTACTTATTTATTTGCCGATAGATAGCTGTAGTATTTTCCTTCCCCATTCAATGTTAAGGTAGCGCACCAGTTTATTGAGACAATGCAGTGAAATTCAAATACGTTTATATATATATATATATATATATATATATATATATATATAAGCTGTACTTTCCTTACTCCTATCTAAAATAAAGAAGCAAAGCTTCCCTGGCGACGAACACCTAGAGTAAGTACTTACATAATTACCGCTAGATGGCCGTAGTATTGCTCAATTTTTGTTCCCCATTCAGTGCTAAGGGAATGAACCCGGTTATGGAGTTATTGATGCAAGATAACAGTGAAAATCAAATATATGTCTTGTGTACTAACTGTCGTTTCCTTGCTCACATCGTTTAAATAAAGAAATAAGCAATTTTTCGCGTAATTCTTTGAAATGAATAGGTTATAAGCTATGTACTTAACCAATAATCCTTCTTGTATTCTGAAAATAGCGGAGAAATGATGGGACCCGGATAGTAAACCATTTTGGGTTAACTTCCTATTGCAGATGTTGCTTATTTGAGGTTATGTGGTACATGAGCTAACTAAAGGTGATTTCATCAGAACATGAAGGGGGATCACCATCACACTGCAATTGCTGTGCTGTTGATATATTTGATCAAGTAATATTTTGGGTTAAATGGATACATTTAATACACAGAGCTATCATCAAATCAACACTTATCACTTGCCCAACCAGATCTACTTGCTCTTTAGTTATGTCATTGGTAGCCTTAAAATGGCTGTTTTGACATAGAAGAAAATAAAGAAAGAGGTGGAAAATATTAGGAGTAAAGGAAAGAAAGAGATTCGGAAGAAGCATGAATGTTACATTGTGTCTCCTTAATATAATTCATTGCCTATTTCAGCGTTTACCCGCCACACTAAGAAAGCGCTGCCATTATTGTTATATCTCCAACGATATTCTTGCTTACCTACGCTGTTAACTGATGTGTCATCCTTTCCACGGAATATGGAGTAATACGGTAGGTATCACCAGCTAGATGCGCAGTAAACTTCCGTGCTGATGACGTCAGCTGGTGTAGCGGCACTGGTTGCTCTCATTACAATGACAGTGTTTATGGGATTTTGGTTGTTCGAGCTTTTTGTGAGTGTTGTACATGATGGATTCAGTTATGTAGAAGGGATGTACGTTTCTCTCCAGATAATTCCTGCATTCGTTCAATACATTTTGACGAGGAAGATCATGAACGAGATATAAAAGCGGAAATCTTCAAACTTGCTCCTAAAAAGATTAAAAAGCATCGCTGTATCACATTTAGATTTAAAGTTGTCTAATGACTTGTGTCAGAAAGTTAACAGTCCTAAGAAAAGAAGACAAAACGACTTCTAAACAGAGGTGCAAAACAATAGTAAATGCTGTGTTAGAAGAAACAAACAGCAATTCTGAAATAAAAATAGTAAATGTCTCCGAAAATCCTGTTACCTCTCCCTCGTCATTTAACACGGCACCTACAAATACAGAGAATTTTAAATCAGAAGTTTAAGCACTTAGAAGTCACAATTTAAGATAAGAGAAGAAAGTAACTCATTGAGAAAAAAGAATTGCAAAAAGTACAATCCGAAATGTATAAGCTAAGAAGCGTTGAACGTGTATTCCAGCAAATGTTCTCGTTTTGCAGCAGCAAGTTTTACTTACAGGTATATATAAAAATTGGAACTACGATGACATTTCAAAGGAAATCATTTTGAGATGCATGTCTAAGAAGGCATATGATTATGTGAGAGAATGTCTTAAATATCCTCTACAAGTTTCATAACCACCAAAAGACGCTTGGCCCAATTCATCACATCGCAGGCATCATTAAATTAAATGTGTACCTATTACAACAGAAAGCAAGTTCTGTTAGTGAGTAATGAGAAGGACCTTGTTCTGAACTTTGATGAGATGAAAGTGAAATCCGATTTTAATATGACAACACAGAAGAGACACGTTGCGGTCTGCAGCTTAGCAGGAAACTGGAAACCACCAATATACCACAATTTTGATAAGACAGTAACAAAAGAATTACTAACAGACATTGTTCAAATGGTCGAAAGGCAAGTTTCAAAATCCGTTCCTTAGTCGTGATATGGGAGGATCAAATAGGAAATTACTAACCTTGGAATTATAAGAGAGAAATCCTACATCTCGCATCCTGCAATAGAAACTGAAAATCGCCCCTTCTGCGACATTCCTCACTTGTTGAAATTATTCAGAAATCGTTTATTGGACGAAGGATTTGTTTTACATAATGGTAAGAAAGTCAGTTTCTGAAAAGCACGTTGATGCTCAAAAATGCTATGACTCACGCCACAATCTCATGTTACTTACAGGCACTGAAAGCCAATTTATTAGGCTGAAGAACATGAATAAGAGAAAATCAGAAAAACGGAAAATACCCGGAAACAAACGCACTGATTTGGCGAGCAAGAAATTGAGAAAAGTATGGTACAACTGAATAAATAATTGCATATGCACATGAATCAGGAAACACTACTTCGGGTAATATCTTTTATTGTATACCTAGTGTTTTTTCCGCGATACTTACTAATGTGTTGAGTTATTTATTATCTAGCTTTAAACTCTGTTAGGAAGCAGTTATCAAAAGAAGAATTTACGCAAGATGCCTAAACAACTGGGAGCTACATTTAGCTGGCGTGAGGCATAGGCGCCTTTATATTTAATATTTTAAACAATTGCTCCTTTAGCTTCATTAATTTAAATCTAATAGAGTTGAACACGTTATCTGTGTTATTTACGATTTGATGGGGAAAATCCCAATATATGTGTGTGTGTGTAATATATACACAGCACCATAGCTTTTAATTTGTTAACAATAACCACAGCAGTAAGCACGCGTGGCTGAGTATATACACCAAATGACATCACGGCCAGCGTGTGCGAGAGAGAGAAACATGCGCGTGATACCTACTGTATACGCCCAACTTACCGTGATCCTTTCCACATTACCTTTTTTGGGTGCGCTGAGTTCGTCCTTTTCGCAACAATATATGCTACATTGCGCTTTGCAGATGCAATGGCATTATTAGATAGTTTCCTGTTGATACTTCTACTGGCTTCATTTCGTTCCCACGGGCCTCATTTCGTTTCCACCAAATGTTTGTCACTCTATAACGTCAAAGGAAGAAATGAATGGCCATTTGTTGAAAGGGCAGATATCCTATTGACTAAACTTTTCAGTATTACCAAAAAAATTGTTTCTATGAATATGTTACGAGTTTGTTTTCTTTTCTAATTTTAAATCATTCATCTCTCTGATATTGGCCATTGACTTAAAATTTCCTAAATTTAACAAGTTTAAATTTTATTGCCATTTTAAAACTTAGGACATCTGCTCCTTTAACAAATGTTGGAAAATATTGCAAATCATAGAAATTTCTCATTTTATTTATTGTTGTATTATCTATACAAAACAAATCAATATTAATTACTTAAAGATTGCACTTATGAGTTAAAGAGATCCGTAACAAATGTACAATGCCCTTAGTTCCCATAATTTACAGCAAGTTCAGTATTAGCTGCCTCTTCGTTGATGAGAACAGGACTCTGAAGAATGTCCATATAACTTTTCTGGTGATTTTCATCAACATACTGGATCATTTTGCAAGGGTCCTCCACTTTTTTCTTTTTTAAGGATACCTTGTCAGTAAGATAGCTTATAATTTTTGGTAGTTCAACATTGGTTCTTAGGCTAAGATTGAATGTATGTTTCATTAGATGTTGATGAATGGCATTGCCACGACGTAACCAGGTGCACTTGAGCCATATACGAAGTGATACCAAACTGAATTCTGTCATCTCTTGGTTTTGATGAACTTTTGATGGAGACAGCTAATCTATTATTGAACTGGGTCCACCAATCTTTGAAATTAAACATTTCAGTGGAACTATCTACTTTTTTCACTATAAATTTGTTTGTGGTGCTACTTCCATTAATAAGTTCTATTAATTGATATACAGAATAAATTCTATCAGTACTTCTTAACTTTCTCTTGATAATATTAAAATCATGATCACAAGGGAGGAAACTATGTCCTCTTATGGGAAAGAAGTGCTAGATCTTTTTAATTTTTTTTGTGTCAGTTAATGTCAGAAGGAACCTGGAAAGAGGGTGATTTTTATTTTGTCCTGCACAGCTGTCGCTGAACAAACGGATTTCTTCAATATGAGCAGGTACATAATTTTGTAAATAATCCCTTAAAAAAAAACAACCCTTTGTTGGGACCTTTCCTAGCTTGTCCCTCGTGATTTAAATAACACACAGCTCTGTTTTTCTTATATCATGAATGCAGTATACGTTAACAGTTAGCTGCCTCAGATTAAAAAGTCTTGGATAGGAACCTTTGGAAGTGAAATGTTTATCATGTAATCGAATGACAAGGAAAGTACAGTCTTATTGAACCCTCTTCGTTCATCCAGGAATTCTTACAATCCACAACAATGCAATTCCCTCCAAGCACAACGATTAGTTTAATATTGTTGGCATGTATTGCCAACTCAACCATACTAGAAACTTGTTAATGTCAAATAATCGTTAAAATAGTTGCATTTTTAAGGTACTTACAGGTATGATAATACTGACCTTTCAACATAGAATGGTGTATCTAACCATGTAGTTTAATAATCAGTGAAAAAGTAAAAAAACTAAAAAAAATGTGACATCTGCCCTTTTAACAAATGGCCATTCAAATAATATCGAAAGTGTTCCCAAATAATATCAAAAGTGTTCCCAAATATTGGTGTAAATTGCAAAAACTATGCTTTGTTCAGCAGCCATTTTAGCTGCAACTAATAAGAATGTAGACGATTTCAGTATAAAAAATCAGAGTAAAATTTATGGACAAATGCATTCAGTTAAATCGATCGATTCTATTACCAATCCAAATGAAGTCGTCAATTATCTAATTGAATTCCTAAATTCATTGGATTTGCCAGGATTCCGCCACACAGTTTATAGTTCAAGGTTGAATCAAGGTAATTATGCTACGCAATTTCAATCAGCCTAAATTGTGCAACGGAACAAGACTCGCTGTTAAAAAAATTATGAAAATTTTGATTTAAGCTACTATAATCATGTGCAAGGATGTGTTTATTCCAAGAATACCACTAATGCCAACTGACTTTCCTTTTGAATTTAAGCGTGTTCAGTTTCTCGTGCACCTTGCATTCGCAATGAAAATAAATCCCAAGGTAATCGTTATAATGTGAAATGCACCTTGAATTGCCGTGTTTTTGCATGGGCAGTTATACGTTGCGTGCTTGAATCGGCGCTATTTGTTTTCTCTCCGGAAGAAAAAAAATGTGCATTACAAAGCATTATAATAAAGCAATGTCAAATTATTTAATTGTATCTAATTTTATTTCATTGCACGGTCGTATTGTAAACGGAAGATTTTGTCTCCGTATTTTCATTAGGTATACCACCCGTGTCAAGACGGCGCCTGCAACTAGTGTATATACAGGATGTTAATGAACTACACCGAAATAATTTGCGCGATTGTGCACGTGACTGATATAAGTAATTTGAGATCAGCGATGCATGGTCCGCGGATAAACATACGCAACTACATAGTGTTAAACGTGTGGGTATCAGGTGCTGATAAGTCGGTGTTAAAGCAAAGCAGGTTGAAAAAAGTGCTTAGAATGTCTTTAAAACTGTTGCCGGAGTATAGAAATATCGATTTTTAGGAACTCGTTACTAGCATTCTCAAGATTTAATGTCGCAAAAATCTGTAAAATCTCGAATTAATCACTTGACAGTGCGACACTGAGTATTCATTGACTACGTTCTTGAGTTATGTAGCCTACTCTGGAGGCGTTTGTTCAACTGCTTTGGTGGCTTAATGCGTAATGCGGGAAACTGCTATCCCAAAGGTCATTGGTTCAGTTCCTGTCATAGAGAAAATGTTTTTATTATTATTTTTTTTTTCATTCCAGACAAACTGCCACGATACGTGAACGAGACCCGAACTCGTAAACTATCTTGCACTTGAAAGCCAGTATCATAACCACTACGCTAGAGAGATACGCTGTAATACGAATGTCCCTTCGTTTTTCTTGTTCTGCTATGGAATGGTTGATAAATTAGCCAGTGGCGTACTGGCACTTCAGAAACTTAAAGCCGTTACTTCGACATTTCAATAAACAGGCCACAAGTCTCCTATAAATAAATAAATACACACACACACACACACACACACACACACACACACACACACACACAGGGTGTTAATGAACTTTACCGAAATATTTTCACAGAATATTTACATTACTTAAATAAGTAATTTGAGATTACTTATCATAACCACTCCAGCGTATGATACTGGCTGTGAAGTGAAATATAGTTTCTGAGTTCGGGTCTTGTTCAGTAGCGCAGTAGTTCGTCTGGAATGAAAAAAATAATAATAACAACACATTTACTCTATGATAGGAATCGAACTCATGACCTTTGCGATAGCAGCTTCCCACGTTACGCATTAAGCCACCAAAGCAGTTGTTAAAACGCCTCCAGAGTAGGCTAGCTCAAGAACGTAGTTAATGAATGCTCAGTGTCGCACTGTCAAGTGATAAGTTTGAGATTTTACAGATTTTTGCGACATTAAATCTTGAGTACGCTAGTAACGATGGGCTCAAAATCGATATTTCTATCCTCGGCCAGCAGTTTTAAAGACATTCTAAGCCATTTTCAACCTGCCTTGCTTTAAGACCGACATACCAGCACCTGATACCCACACATTAACGCTATGTAGTTGCGTTATGTTTATCCGGGGACCATGGATCGCCGATCTCAAATTACTTATATCAGTCACGTGCACAATCTCGCAAATTATTTCGGTGTAATTCATTAACACCCTGTAGATATATATACATATATATATAGTTATTAGATAGATAAAGTATGAAGTATATTTATAAATCTGTTTCTAATAGAAACCAGATCAACCTGAAATCAAATGCACTCGAGTATGAAACCTCCAGAGAGAAAATATGCACAATTTATGGAATATCCCGGCTTTTATCTAAAAGAAACGGCTATTTTTCAGGTGTAAGAATTTCACTGTACAATTTTACTGCAAAAATATAGGAATAGTTATAAACTGGAAGATTATATAATTTGCTTAACCACAGCAGGTGGCTGTAATAATTATTTTATGATACATATGCTTAATACACACAAAATAGAAGTTATTACCGACGTAATAATGAATGAGACACCTTCCCTCCCTGCACTTGCCTTGTCGTCCTTATACCTGCTCTACAATTTGCACCGGCGTTCTATTTTCAAGAAAAACTGCAATCCCTACCTCTCTCTACTCGTCATGTAACCTTTCATTTAGCAACCGAAGACATTGAAATGAGCCAGAGCTCTATCATGCATAACCACACGTTTCGTCATATTCTTAATTGCACATCTTCCAAGTAAATAGGTAAGATATTTTGTGAGAATGCTTGATATGTTCGCCTGTAAGTTTGATTGGTAAACACATTCTGCTCCCAACAAAACATGACAATATTAAACATATGCTTAATATAAACAAAATAATTTAAATATCAGCAAAGAACTTATAACTGACATGCAGAGTGGGTTACAAATCCACCACTGCTCTTCACGTTACCGAAACATCTTACTCTTCGCCCACGAATATGGGGTGAGTGAGACATGTTCCCTCACTACTTGCCTTGTCTTTACCATGTCTGGTGTAGATACCGTCTTAACGAGCATTAGTACATCGTGAGATTACTAACCATTACATTGATGTTAGGTACTATCGAACTTTTTCGACAGTCAAATATACATATTACGATGAGAAAGGATATCAAATGAAAAAGTAATTTTTTCATTGATTTTTAAAAGCTGTCTATTTAGCTCAATACCTGTTTTTATGGTTAAACTTTATTTAAACATGAAAATATATTACAGACTGTAACAGAGGATCTTAAGATATTCTGAGAACAGATTAATGTAGTTTTACACAATATTGCTATGATAATAATATCATTAACAATTTGAACAGAGATAGTTTTTCAGTTATTGAGTACCAAGAACTCGCAAGCAGCTGCCAAGGTGCCGTCGAGAAGTGCTCCTGGCGCTAATCTTCCACCTCGCCTTCCTCATGTAGTCCCATGTACTATATCGGATCCACACCACTGTGGAAGCGTGAAAGTATATAAACGATCGTGATCCCAATGATCCTAAGCGAAGTGTTCTGCCTCTGCCTCCTGGGGAAAATCCGAACGAAGAAAGGTTTCCGGAGCGCAATTACGAACACCTAACTTTCCCAAAAAAGATTATAGCAATGGTATACACAGCAGACACAGTGGAGCAAGTAGCAAGGCGATGTAATAGAGTATCCAATTGATTTCAATGAGGGCATATCGGGGAGTCACTCAGATGAATAGCTGCCAGTCGCTGTCGTTTCGGTAGGATATCATGAATTGCTTGATACCAAAGGAAGCGAACTGCGTCCGGAAGGACAACGTCGCTGAAATTCTTCCAGAGTTGTTGATAATTCAGATGCAGTGGCGCGACTCGTTCAAGACGCATTGACGGATCTTTAAATACTTGAAGTAGTCCCTGATAAGATGCAACGTGCCAGATGCCCTCCGGGTTGTGAACAAGATGGACTTAAGTAACACAATTCCAAGAAATATGTATGTATCTATGTAGCGAAGATCCACAGGACTACGCAGGTCAACAGTGGTGGACTAAGACTGCAACCACGAGGCACAAAAACTGGCATTCATGTCTTGTATATACCTCCCACGACTAAGAAACAATGCTAGGCACTCGAAGTCAACCTTCATCAGCCCAATCCCAGCTTTTAGCGGAGAATAATTCAATATAGACATTAGCACTCGAAAAATACAGCCCTGCCACATGTACCAAGAAATCGCAAATATGATTTGTCTTGCATATGACTTAGGCAGCGGCAAATCCTGAGCGACAAACCAATTCTGGGAAAGTAAGTACATACGTACCACCCATCCTCGCTGATATAGGCGCAAATCTCGATGGTCCAGGTCCTTGGCAGAGTTCTTTATCCTGCTAACAGATTTCCAATTCAGATGCTGCATTTCTCCCAAAGAAGCTGTGAAGATAACACCTAAAACCTTCAGTTGGGAAACAGTCTGCAGTGGCGCTAATCGTGCGTAGCCCAACGTCCGAAAATTAGTGCCTTGAACTTCTTTCTGCTCATTGATCTCAAGACCAGAAACATAACTATAGCTTTGCAAGATACTCCATAAGGAGCGAAGATCGAGCTCATCTGCAAGGAACAACGCTTACATAATCAGCATATGCCAGGGCACGCAGTCTATGAGTATGTAAGGAAATTCAGCAATCTTAGTGGGTAGGTGACAAAGAAATGGATTCAAGGCTAGCACAAATAAAAGCATAGACATGTGACATGTGATGTAATCTGCTGTGTTATACCTTCTTCGTAAAAGAAGGTTTAACAACTACAGAAATTCATTTGCGGATTGTACGAGGTCCGTTCAGAAAGTAGCCTCCGGTCGGTCACAGTGCGGGTAGTGGGGGGAGTAGCGACGCCATCTGTGCATTCACGCACTCAGCAGGTCAGTCGGCATCAAGTCGTGGTCGAGTGAAAGTCGTACCTGCGCTAGTTTAGTGTTTGTGGCCGTTTGAAATGTGTACTGCAATAGAAAACCCCGCCAAATGTGAAGTGCGTGCTGTTATAAGGTTTTTTACAGCCAAAGGATATTCTGCAGCAGCTATTCATCGTGAGCTTTGTGCCGTGTACGGACCAAGAGTTATGAGTGAAGGAGTGGTCCATGAATGGGTACGTTTATTTAAAAGTGGACGAGAAAACGTTCATGATGAAGAGAGGAGTGGTAGACCATCATTGGTCACGGACGAACTCGTTCAGACAGTTGATGCAAAAGTTCGTGAAAACCGACGTTTCACAATGTCGGAGTTGTCTACTGATTTTCCAAAGATTTCTAAGACTCTCTTGTACGAGATAGTGACAGCAAGATTGGGTTACCGTAAGTTCTGTGCACGATGGGTGCCCAAAATTCTTACCGACCACCACAAAACTCAAAGAATGGCCTCTGCATTAGACTTTCTGTCACGTTATGAGGCCGAAGGTGAACCATTGTTAAACAGAATCGTGACCGGGGACGAAACCTGGATTAAGTACGTGAACCCTGAGGCAAAAGAACAATCAAAGATGTGGGCACATTCAAATTCGCCTACCAAACCAATAAAAGCCCGGCAAGATTTTTCTGCCCGAAAATTGATGGCAACGGTGTTTTGGGATGCAAAAGGGGTGTTGTTGGTTGAATTCATGGAACGTGGGACGACCATTAATCAAGACGTGTACTGTGAAACACTAAAACAATTACGACGGGCTATACAGAACAAACGCCGTGGTATGCTGACTTCCGGTATCGTTTTTTTGCACGAATACGCCCGTCCTCACTCTGTTCGCAGAACAACAGCCCTTCTTGAGTCCTTCAAGTGGGACGTTGTCAACCATCCACCTTACAGCCCAGATCTGGGCCAAGCGATTATCACCTCTTCATGCATATGAAGAAATGGCTCGGGTCCCAGCGGTTTGATGACGACGAAGAGCTCAAAGATGCGGTCACAGGCTGGCTCCAGGCACAAGCGGGTGATTTTTATGCAGAAGGAATTTCAAAGCTTGTGAACAGATACGATAAGTGCCTCAATCGTTATGGAAACTATGTAGAAAAATAGTGCAAAGATGTAGTTGTAAGATGTATATATTAAAATATTTTTATTTAACTTGGTGAATTTCTTGCAATCAACCGGAGGCTACTTTCTGAACGGCCCTCGTAAATGTGTATGGTGACTCTTCACCTTTAGTTTCCACTGTGGAAATGGCAGGCTAATTTTAACCCTTTGTTGCCTGTCGTACCTATAGGTTCCGCTTGTTTTAAGCGTAACTATATAGATAGTGTTGTACTCTACGATTAATTTCATGTTATACTAACCTTCAACCATAAACGACAAGTAATCAAGACTGTTTTATATTGTAAAAATACATACAATTTTTTGCCCTAAAATGTCAGTGACTTTTTTAAATAGATAAAAGAGAAAACCGATATAACTACAGCCAAATGTAACCCCATTAACTTCCAAGCATTGCACTGATTATTTTACTTGAGCTCTCCCCGTCATTTATCACAATCGCTGGGATTTGAATTTGCAACATTTGGCTTTGAATTACCTATCACCTAACACTCATGTGGCCATTTGAACTACTTTTTGGTAATGCCTTTGGCAGCATTATGAAAACTGGTTTAGAAGAATTTAAACGTTTAATTGGGAAGAAACATATTAATAAAGGATCTTCATTTATTTTCATTTCTATTTCCTCTATTATATTATATAATAATTTTATAGGTTTATTCCCAAATATTTTTACTATAACTCCAGTTTTAAACTTGAATTAAAGGAAAACCGGCATATGTAAGTATACTAGTGCAGGCAACTAAGGGTTAAACGTGGCCATGAAAGCGTCCAAGATGATCCACGCGAAGGACGTCCAAAAGGTGTAACCACACCGGAAATCATTGAAAAAGTGCATGTCATGATTTTGGAAGATCGGCGTACATAGGTGCGTGAAATTGCTAATGCTCTTGGAATTTAAAGGAATGTATTGGTCACATCTTGCATCAGGAATTAAACATGAAAAAGCTTTGCACAAAATGGGTGCCGCGAATCCACACTGTGGATAACAGACGCATTCGCACGATACTTTCTGAAAAGTGCTTGGCGCATTTTCCGAAGAACAGAAGTGACTTTTTGCGCCGATACGTCACAATGGATGAAAAATAGATTCTTCACTACACACCCGAATCCAAGCAGCAGTCGAAGCAGTGGATAGAAGCTGGCTCTTCAGCTCCAAAGAAGGCGAGGATGGTGCCATCGGCGAGAAAGATCATGGAATCAGTGTTTTTGGGATGCCAAAGGAATCTTGTTGATTGATTATCTCGAAAAAGGTAAAACCATTACTGGAGAACACTACTCTCAACTTCTAATCAAGCTGAATGCAAGCATTCGTGAAAACAGACCCGGGTTAAAAAAGAAAAGAAAAGAAAAGAAAAAAAAAAGGTTTTCCATCAGGTATGCCCCATAATACATAAAATCAGATAGAACATATAAATTTTAACACTACTCGCAACTATTGGGTAAACCATAAAGGTACGCTCTCCAGCGGCCCTTAAGTTTGTACTTTCTCTAGCACGTATGTACATACAATGTACATAGAAGCTAGAGAAGGTATTGTATTATGCCCTAAAATTCGATGTCCAGATTTCACCGGAAATATGTGTTTTGGATGAATTTCAAGAAAATCCTTCCCACCACAAGCAATCCATTACATGGATATTTTTTGAAAATGTTGGATTTCCCAAAAGTGGCTTTAACGATTTTGATTAAGATACTGTATGTTAAATAAATTTTCATCACAAATAAAATATATATTTTGAATTTTCTAGGCGTAGCCTCTGAAGAGCTCTTTATTCTGAATAAGTATTGTTGAATTTCGCATAGTAATTAAGCCTTAAGAGATAGACAAAAACGTACTGTACAAAAAATGTAGATCTTAAAGCACACACGTATGTTTTTCTTGTAGAATTAACCTTTCTCGAGATATTCCTTGTTGCAGTACCTAGCTTTTCTCAAATGGGACCATCCAAAGCAAACTGATCCCCAATTGCTTCACATAGCAACCATATTTTAAATTATTTGACTAGCGTTTTAGCCCAAGTATCCCCTTATTTCCCTTCTACTTCCAAAGAAGCAAATATTAAGAACAATTCTGTTAATGTTTATCTGGATTAGTATGATGTAGATAAATGAATAATTGTTTGTATGAATGATTTCTATATGGAACAGCTAGAGAAAGTTATGTGAATGGAACACATCAGATTTTTTTTTAATGCTATGTTGTGTTCTGGAATGGTATCATCATCAGCCAGTAATGGATTGGTATCTTAGAAACTTGTACACCTCCTTATACTCTAAAAATATTTGTGTGTAATTCAGTATGTTTGCCAATAGTTTAGTCACCATTACAACAACTGGGCCCTAATAATTACACAAATTCTGTGTAGTTTCAGATTGTGACCATTGGCAAGGTAAAGCCAAGCCAGGCTTTTTATCCCACCAACAATGGCTATGGGAAACTTAGTGCAGGCCAGCTGAATATTGACCTAGTTTATGCTTTATTAGTCATTGCCAAGTGGTACAGAATCGTGTACATTTGAGAGTGAAAATGACAATGACATTTTGGGGGTGATTTATCCAAGGATGTGCATTCTGATGCATTTACTGTGCAGGGAATATATTTGAGTACAAAACTGAAGAGACATAACATTCACCTGTAAACTTGGAAGATGAGAGAAGTAGAAAATAATTTGGCTAAACCGCCAGATTCAACATTATTGTTGAATTTTTAAGTGCCATTGGCAACCTCATCTTTAGATATTATTGAGTGTCTGTTGCCTTCAGAGTTTATTAAGCATATTATTTATCACACCAATCTGTATGTATAGCATAACAGAAAACGGTGGGTCAACAGATTTTCAGCCTACAAATTTTGATGAGAGTGAAGAAACTTCCCAGCTATACTGATTACTGGTCCTCAGATACAATGCTTCTATCATGTCCAGAAGCTGGTTTTCATTGCTTTGTAAGAACATGGTGTACATGCTTGGGGAACTGTTAGAAAGGGGAGAATCAATTTCCATGTGATTTTACAACAGAGAAGGACTTGGAAAGGGGCAGTTCCAATTCAGATGTTCAGAAATGGATGGCTTGCCAAGTTTTGGAAGGACAGAAAGGGTATCCAATTCCTATCAGATTTTCATGATGTTGATGTTCTTGTGGTTTCTTGAAAGAACAAGGATGTAACACACAGCTATTTCATGTCTCAATTAGTTAAAGGCTATAATTACTTGGATAGGGTAGGCATGCTCAAATCCTGTTATGAAATAGAAAGAGTGGCACTTAAAGGATTTTTTGCTTCCCCTGCCGACCCCCCCGACCCTTTTGGTCCCATTATCGACCAAGGCTTGAGAATATTGACAGGTCATGCAGAATACTAACTATAACATAACCATTTTTAATTCAAAATCTTCTCGGGCTTCTAGCCTGGTAAAAACTTGGCTTGACACCAACGTTTCGAAGAAGTGCATCTTCCTCATCTTCAGGGTGAACTGAAGACGAGGAAGATGCACTTCTTCGAAACATTGGTGTCAAGCCAAGTTTTTACCTGGCTAGAAGCCCGAGAAGATTTTGAATTAACACGTCGCCAGGAAAGCTTCAGTTCTTATTTTAACCATTTTTGACCACCACCACTAAATTTAACAACTATGAATGTATGCATTTTTTTTTCTACAATCATATTTACAATTACTCATTATCAATATTCCAGAAAAACAGTAAACAGTGCTTTTAATATCATGCAAGATCAAAACTGCTAGGATGAAACACCATGCAATCCTTCTGGCCAAAACACCAAACAAGTATAAAGATAATTTAAGAAATTCCAACTAACAATTTGTGCAATACATTAAAAATCAGTACAATGACACATTACATTTCCCTTATGGCAGAGGATGTTTTAATGGTCATCCATAAACTCTTTTATCGAGTAATAGGCCTTGCTGCATAGATAGTTCTTAAGAGCAGATTTGTACATTTCTATTTTTCCTGAAAATAAGTTAAGTCTTTGGAAAGGGCACTGAACATTCTGACACATTCATAGTACACTCCTTTTTTGTAACAGTTAAGCTAGCATACAGGGTTTTTGTAAATCCATTCTTTGTCTAGTACTTATATTATGTAGACTTACAATTATTACAAAGTAGTCTTGATTTTTGATGAGGAAACACATGAGCATGTAAATGCATTCACAAGGAAGTGTCAAAATGTTCAGCCTTTGAAACAGATCCTTACAAGGAGCTGTATTGTTAATGCTGTACATAGTTCTGCTGGCTCTCTTTTTTAATATAAGCATTCGTTTACTTTCAACTGAATTGCCCCAGAATACAAGACCATATTTCATTACTGAAGAAAACTAAATATAGTATATCTGCTTTAATGTAGGATTAGGCAAAATAAATTCAGTGATCTAAGCACAAATATCACCGATCTTAGGTATAATATTCTGTATATGAACTTTCCAATTCAGATGCATATTAACATGGAGACCTAAGAGTTTAATATATGAGGTTTGGTCGAGTGCAACTTTGCTAATGCAAGATTTTTTGAATTGTATGCTGTAAATTTCAAGGCCTTAGTTTTGTCAATGTTTACAAAAATTAAACCAATTGTATATAGTGTTGAATACATTATTCAATTTTGGTGCAAAATATTTTAAGTTATCATTTGTTACTATTATGCTAGTATCGTCAGTAAATAGTACTGTGGTTGCTATGCTTCTCATTGCTAACAGGAGGTCGTTAATATAAATCAAGAAGAGTAACAGGCCAAGAATTGATCCTTGCGGAACTCTGTGCTTAATGTTTCCCCAGGTGGAATTCCGTTTTTGATACAAATTCTTTAAATGAACTCTTTATTTCCTGTTCCCCAAATATGACTTAAACCAACTAAGTTGCTTTTTGTTTATTCCATAAAACAGTAGTTTTTACTTTCTCTATATGTACTATGTACATAAAGTATAGAGAACATATTGGACTCCCCCCAAAAATTCAACACCAAAATTTCACTGGAAATACATGTTTTAGGGTCTCCTGTATCCAAAACAGTATTTTCAGAAAAATATCAATGTGTGTGTGTGCGTGCGTGTGTGAACACGATAACTCAAAAACGAAAAGTCGGTAAAATTCCAAACTTGGTATTTAAGTTTAGTATCTTCCAGGGTGCGACACGAAGATTTTGAGAAAAATTCCTCCACCCCAAACTACTCTTTACATGGAACTTTTTTCGATAATTTTGATTTTCTCAAAAATGGCTCTAACGATTTTGATTAAAATTTCGTATATTAAAGATATTTGCCTGACAAGTAAAATGTATATCTTGAATTTTCTGGGAATAGCCTCTGAAGAATAGTTTATTCTGGATGAATTTTACTGACTTTTGAATAACTCCTAAACCGTAAGAGATGGACAAAAACTTACTACACAACAAATGTAGAGCACGTTAAAACACACAATTTATGTTATATACATTTTTTTTCGTGGAGTTCGTCGTTTTTGTGACATTCCCTATTTTTGTTTTCTGCTATGAAAAACATGTACATTTTTCATATAGGAATTTGTCAACTACTGTCCATACAAAGGAACTTCAGTGACGTAGCAACCAGCTTTTGATTGTCACTTTAACCTATGGTACTCCCTTATTTCACCTCTACTTACAAGGAAGCATGTAATATGGCTATTTTTGCTAATGTTTTACTGATTAGTACGAAGTAAATAGAAGCATAAGCTTTTTAAGAATAAATTGTTGCAGGGATATAGAGAAAGTCATGTGAATGGTACACATCAGATTTTTTTTATGTCGATATAGTGTTTTATGCGTTTCTTAGGAATATGAATGCCGGATTTGGTATAAATACATAGTTGTAAGCATGCAGGAACATGCAGACATGCAGTAAGCTTTATGAACATAGACTAATGATAAAACAATCGCTATATATATATCGAAGTAAACAAATTCACTTTTAAATAAGTTTTTTTACGTTAAGCATAATGCTTTTAAATACCATTTTGTATAGGCTTTCGCTTATTAAATTTTATTGTAATTTTAAGTAAGAGATAAATGCAACCGTTATAAGCTTACGTGGGATCCTGTTTAACTGCTTTCCTTATTACTTTCCTCTTTCCTTTTTAATTAATTCAATTTAACTAGCCAAAATCACCGGTGTTCGTGGTTTGACGATTTATACCTACAGCATAGTTTTAACTTGCACTTGCCCAAAAGCAGGTATATAATTTTTGTACAACTATTCCATCTTTAAACTTATAATGACAACTCTTAGGAAATTTGCAGGTCTAGTTTGGCCTCTAATGTTCAATAAAATACGCTATTTATATTAAAATAGCATACTGTGTTGGAGAAGTGTAGAAAAAGCCCTGTGGACGTAACATCGAACGAATGTCTAATTCTAAGCTAGACAGCAACTAAGGGCCAATTCTGTTGAACGAGTGTAAATTGATACCTCGATTAACGGGAAGAATAAGTTCTTGCGTTTAGTGTGTTGGAAAAGGTGTAAAGAAAGTCCTGTGAATGTAATATCGAACGGAATGTCAAATTGTAAGCTACACAGTAACTAAGGTTTAACTCTGTTGGAATTTTGTAAATGGATATCTCAATTAGTATGAAGAATAATCCTTATCATCATAGTCATTAGAGAATAAGTAGAGAAAACTTTGTGAATGTAACATCAAACGGAATATGGAGTTTTAAAAATCTGTTCGAATTGTGTGAATGTATATCTGGATTAACATGAAAAATAAGCCGCTGTTATAGTATACTGGAGAATGTGCAGAGAAAGTCATGTGAGTGAAATATAGAATGGAATGTGAATTATAAGCTAGACAGCATTTTTCGCCTTGTGTAAAAAATTATCTATGCCAAGTTTGGCCGAAATCGGAACAACAGTGCAGAATTCTATTACAAATACATACACCTACATTAATACATACGTATATACATATACTTACATTAATATACATATATACATATACTTACATTAATATACATATATACATATACTTACATCAATATACATGTATGTATGTATGTATGTATGTATGTATGTATGTATGTATGTATGTATGTATGTATGTATGTATGTATGTATGTATGTATGTATGTATGTATGTATGTATGTATTTGTATGTATACATATACTTACATTAATATATACATACAAATACTTATATACATGTATACACTGACTATGATTTAAGATGGGTAAAATATTATTTGTTCATGTGTTTTGCGCACACAAAGCAGTATTTATCATTGACGAAGTGCATGCCAATGCTAAGCAAGCGATCGCCTCTTGTACGTGACGTCATAGTGGTGTTGTGAGGCCTTATCTATCTAGAAGATATTGGTTGAAGTAGATTCTTTGATCGAAAAACGCTTACTCACGTATTTGTAATAAAAGTGGAGACTACGTTTACATATCTGCAGATTCTGTGATACCGCATTTCGTTTTAAGCCCTTTCCCTAGCGTGGATCATTTACATATCATCTTTATCCTGGTAGGCTATTTAAATCTTAAATAATTGAAACAGATGAAATAATATAACTTGCAGGACTGATTATGCGAGTTTTCGCGCATTACACCGCAGTCTTGCTGTTAACGAGACTTGTGAGTCTTACGAGCATCGAGATTTCCGTACGCTTTTCGACACAAACCTCCACGCTGTTGCAGTTTCTAAGCATGAAAGTCGCATCAAAATACTGGCATAATGCAGAGCAAGGGTGGAATAAGGCAGGACCATTATTGCCCGAATTATTTTGCTTTATATTTCTCTCTTCCACTAATTCCTAAACCGGGTATCATCTCTCTTCCGAAGACACCACCACCGAAATGATTCGAATAGCCGTGAGCGTTAAGGGCATACTTATTTAGTAGTCTTATTACTTGCTTCCTTGTTAGCAGAAGGGAAATAAGGGAGTACTATAGGCTAAACTAATTATCAAAAGCTGGTTGCTATGTGATTGAAGTTTCTTTGTTTGTATGGACAGGAGTTGACAAATTTTTGTATGAGAAAAGTATAAGTTTTTCATAGCTGAAACCAAAAACAAGGAATATGTCAAAAACGATCAACTCCACGAAAAAAATGTATATAACATAAATTGTGTGTTTTAATGTGCTCTACATTTTTTGTGTGTTAAGTTTTTGCCCATTTCCTACGGTTTAGCAGTTATGCAACATTCCGTGAAATTCATCCATAATAAAGTAGTCTTCAGAGGCTATTCCCAGAAAATTCAAGATATACATTTTATGTCAGGTAACTATCTTTAATATACGATATTTTAATCAAAATCGTTAGAGCCATTTTTAAGAAAATCAAAATTTTCGAAAAAAGTTCCACGTAAAGGGTAGTTGACCTATTTCTAAAAATGCTTTTTTTTTTATTCAGGGGGACCTAAAACATGTATTTCCGGTGAAATCTCGGTAACGAATTTTTGGGTGCATTACGATATACACTCTGTACATAGTTACGTGTAGAGAAAATAAAAATACTGCTTCACGATATAATTGTATTAATTTACTGACCAGCTGACCTCTCCAGCACGTCTAAGACATCCAGAATAATAACAACATTATTTTATTGCATATATATATATTGCAAATAACGAATGTTGTGCATGTATCCGAGATATCTGTGAATTAAACATAATATTGAAAATAAAAATAAACTTAAATGCTAACAGCTAGCTCCATATGGGGCTTAAAATATGTATGTATAAAGAATATAAGAAAATTGCCTTAATTCTAAGGTAACAAATGATTTTTGATTACAATAAGAACCTTTTTAAATGAGCTTAATTTTGTCAGCCTCTGACATCCGGTGCTGAGTTCAGAGGCGAGTAACCTTCAAAGAAATATTTTCCAAATGTATGTGAGGTTTGTGTGAAGAACATTCTGAAAGTGAGTTAAATGAAAGACAAAGAATTCTAGGCAGAATGGTTATGCGGTTGGCAGATAAAAAAAACTGGTCGAAAGATGGAGTAACGATTGTAAATTTCAGTGTCTTAAAACTCTTCAGGAGTATGGTCTGACCAATAAAAATGTAGGTGTATTCATTTTGAAAATGTTGCACACAAATGCGTCAAGATTCAAGTAAACACTTCAATACTCATATCTAAACGACAGCTGCCGACGTATTTCTGTCAGCATTGGGAACTAGAGAGAGACGGGAGCTTAAAATTTCGATCTGAAGGAGCGGCACCTCTACTAAATTTCTTATGTTTCATCTGGACTTGTGTGTACAGATAAAATGTGTTCGACTCCATTCTGCCTTCTGCCCCTGTGGCGGGCACCGGTATTCGTCGCCTATTCTGAAATTCACTAGAAATATAATTTTGTTTGCGAAGTATAACATTGTGTTTTTTCAATATAATTTTCAGTATTTTTAATAAGAAATAAATGATTACCATATTGATATGCTGCAGTCATCTATAGAATCGTGGTTGCCCAGCAGGGTACCGCACAATGTACAAAACAACTTACTATTGTGTTACACGAACCACACACGGCTCATAAAACGAAGACCTACAACTTAACGTATGAGTTGCTTTATGACATGAATTTATATCATGAATGATGGGGAAACACCAGAAGTATCATAAACTGAACAGACAGTAGAACAACTGGAATTCAGGGGGAACTTTTATGGAGTAATGACTTCGAAACATTTGCGTGTGAGAAGTAAAATGGCTCTTCTTGACAGATCATTTGTTACTTTATTCTTCTTGTTCGCTCTGAAAAGCGAAAGGAGGGATATATAATAGCACGTGTTTAATTGTTTGTCAGAAACCGGTAACTTAATCAAAATATCTTTGTTAAATTATTTGAGTATATTATGTAGGGTGAAGATTTATAAACATTAAAAGTTTATTAAATTGTCAGGCAAAGGTTCGCTAAAAATTCAAGAAATATTCACTTAAAAAGTCTTAACACAGCAGCATAAAGATTGCCTTAAAACCACACAGCTTGTTCTTCAATTATACTTTTTGCACACTGTTTTCCAAAAATATTTGGGGACTGTAACACGCACCGCTTTACATGTACTTGCATTTTGTTAATTTTTTTTTTTTACGGAATAAGGAAGAGGGAAAGGTGCAGCTAGAGACATAAAATGAAAAATAATCACTGTACTAGTACTGTCCGATTTTGTGTAAAAAGAGCGTTAATGCTTGGCAATGTAGTGGCCGAGTGTTCAAGTATTGGTATAGGATCGTAATTCTCTTCTAAATAAAATGCCTACACGCCTTTTAGAAGTACAGTGTTATTCGTTTTACATGCTTTTGTGATTCAAGTAATTTGCTACATTATTATTATTATTATTATTATTATTGCTATTATTATTATTGCTATTATTATTATTGTTACTATTATTACTATTATTTATACAAAAGCCAAATGGATATTCTATTTAGCATACGGTTTTGTTAATGACATAATACTTTTATATGAAAAACACAAGCTAACTTTACCATGGGCATGAGAGGTTTGATACCAAGTTTTTTTGTATTATTATTATTTGTAAAATTCTGCTAATGTATCAAGTGATATAGCGATTCTATTTATACTATGGCATAGTAGTTGCTGTTGCCAGAACTTCAATTACAATTTTCAGCTATCTGTATACAGCTATAAATAATTACAGTTGCATTGTTTGTATTTATTTTATTTCGAATATGTACTTACCAATTCGTTTTATATTTTACCACATTCACTTCACTGTTTTATTTTCTCAAACAACTATACCTTCTGGTTTACTTTGTGTCTTAGACATGGTATAGTTGGGCTGGCGGTAGGGGACCACGAGAGCTAAGTGGGAAAACGTCGGCGTAGAAAGCCAAAGATTTGTGATTCGAATCCCGGCATTAAGCTCGAATGTTTTCCGTGATAAAGGACCATTATTAATTATTATTATTATTGTTATATCAGCTGCACCATCATCTATTATTGCCATAATTTTGAATTAAATACGGATTAAACTCTCTATTTATTTATTTATAGCATTTAATGTTCCTTATTACTTCACGTCGTCCTCCGTGATCTAGGGGTAACATGCTAGTAGAGCTGGTCATGTCAGCTTTCAGTCTCGCTCGTTTCTCGCTGCCGCTTAGCGCGTCTCTCTCAGCCAGAAGATGCAGCTGGACGCATAGCTGCACGAGAGAGGTTGATCAACGAGCGTACGGGAATCTCGATGCTCGCAAGACTCACAAGTCTCGTTAACAGCAAGACTGCGGTGTAATGCGCGAAAACTCGCATAATCAGTCCTGCAAGTTATATTATTTCATCTGTTTAAATTATTTAAGATTTAAATAGCCTACCAGGATAAAGATGATATTTAAATGACCCATGCTAGAGAAAGGGCTTAAAATGAAATGCGGTATCACAGAATCTGCAGATATGTGAATGTAGTCTCCACTTTTGCTACAAATACGTGTGTATGGATTTTATTACTCCAAGACGTATATGTTGCAAGAAGTAATTCCATTTTCGGTTGTAATCCGAATAAGTTTATGCATAGTAACACAAAGTATAGATATGCCATTAACAATTAATATCCTGATTCAAATGGTTTACTGTGAACACATTTGGGGTATATGCCCTGTTAAACGATGGGTCATCTTGTGTTATTACTAGGACCCGGAGTTTTATCTTTTTATATATGCTATTTTAGCCTATTAACCTCCTTTGATTTTTAAACAATTTTCCTAGCTTTCTAATAATCTTCCTCTCTCTCTTTGGGGTTTTAAACAAGTTTCTATCTATTTAAAGAAGTTACAACAAACGCCTGTTATAACATAATATAGATAAAAATATGAAAACTATTTTACTTCACAGAAGAGTGCTGTTAATATGTACCTATTTATGGTAAATTATTACACAGTATACTCGTGCTAGAACATTTTACTAAAAAATCCGACGTGTTACACTCACATGACTTTCTCTAGCTCTTCTACAAACTTTTTACATAAGATTATTGCTCTTTCTGCACCTTGCTAATTGAGGTACTCATTAGCACAATGTTCTTATTACTTAGTTCTGTAGAAGTAGGAAGAAAATAAGGGAATACACTAGGCTAAACCAGTAGTCAAATGTTTTAAAAGCTGTCGTTAGGCGATTGTCATTACAAAATGCTTCATTTCTTGGCCAGGAGTAGAACAAAAGAAAAACGGACACTCCCGTCTGAGAAAATTATAAGTACTTCACAACTAATAACAATGAGTACCTCGAAAACGGTAAGCTCCACGAGAAAAATGTATATGACATAAGTTCTGTATTTTAAAAAAAAAACCTACATTTTTTGTATAGTAAGTTTTTGTCTATCTCTTACGGTTTACTAGTTATGGCAAATTAAGCAAAATTCATCCAGAATAAACAGGTCTTCAGAAGCTATTCCCAGAAAATTCTAGATATACATTTTATTTGTCAGGTAAATATCTTTGATATTTTAATCAAAATCGTTAGAGCCATTTTTAAGAAAATAAAATTTTTCGAAAAAAGCTCCATGTAAAGGGTAGTTTGGGGTGGGGGGATTTTTCCCAAAATCTTCAACGGCACAAAGGGCTCCAGCTCCAGCATTTTGCCAGCTCACTTCCCTTAGACCTAGTGCTAGTCAGCGAGACATTTCTGTCCAGACTCGCTTTCAGGGCTACAACTGCCTCGGTGTAGATCGCGCCGTGGAGGTGGCATAGCGATCTTCGTGAAGGATAGCAGTCCATAGACCCATCCAGCTCCCACCTCTTCAAATCTAAGAAGCCACGGCTGTCTGTATATACTTAGGAGGTACGGAAATTTTACTGGTGTCTGTATACCACCCACCCCGCAGGCAGTTCATACAAAACGATTACCTTTCCATCCTCGTCCTACAGCCTAATGTCATTCTGGCCAGGAATTTCAATGCCAAACATACGCGTTGGCATTGCGGCCCGCGGGCGGACTCTCGAGGCAGTTAAATCATACGCATGCGGACCCTCAACTCAGAGTAGAAGGCCCCTGGCAACCCACATGCCATCCACGAGGTAAAGGATGGGCAACCGTTATTGCCTTTGCGATAATCAAGCTGTTCCCTTTGCATACATCTCTCATTTCGATAAACGCACTTCATTCAGATCACAATCCCGTGTTAGCCGAGGTTAACACACCGGTTGCCAGCCATGACGTCTCGGTTCAACACCGCGACGTGGACAGGGAATGCGCCAGGGTTTGACTCCATCCAGCCGAACCTTGGGATAACAGACATCCCATCCCTGGAGGCTGCGGTCTCATCCTTTACCTCCATCTTGGTGCGTACCGTCAATAACCTTACTGTTTACAACCCAGCTCCCCTTTACCCGGACTTCCTTCCCCTAGATCTCCGGAGAGTTCCGGACCTGCCTAGGCGAGCACAGGGTGCGAGCGTGGGAGGAGACGATGACCCGCTTGAGGCTCGAGGATGGCGACGTGTGGAGGATTGCCAAAACTCCGACAGCGCGGAGGTCAAATTACCTCTCCAATCCAAGGCACCGAACACCTGGCTTAAGAACCCCAAACCAAAGCTGATGTGTTCACTGACTATGTCAAAAGAACTATGAGGCCACAAGAATACCCCCAGGACGTAGACTTCTCGGACTGCGCTTGTCGGGAGCTGCGTCGATACTTCAGACGTCCCCCTGACGATGCTATCGACTTCATGTCATCCGACCAGGGTGCACTCCAGCGTCTCAACCCCAAAACGGCAGCGGGAGCTGACGGGCTAACCCCCGCCATACTTCGTTGCCTTCGCATCAACGCTGTGCGCTTTCTGACCAAGTTCTTCAACATGTACGTCACCTTATGCCACTTTCCACACGAGTGGAGGGAGGCCCGGGTGATGTGCATTTTGAAACCGGGGAAAGATCCAATCCATCCTTCAAACTACCGATCCATCAGTCTCTTATCAGTTCTCTCGAAAGCCTTCGAGAGGCTATTGCTAAACCGCTTGTCCCCTCTTTTGGATGACATTCAAGCCATCCCAAACCATCAGTTTGGTTTCCGTCCTTGGCATTCTACACCCCAGCAACTACTGCGAGTGATGGAGGCCGCTGCCTTTGACTTCCAGGACAGCGCCTACACTGGGGTGGTGTCGTTGGACGTGGAGAAGGCCTTCTCAACGACCTTGCACGCTGGTCTTAGCCTAAAACTCATCCGTCTGAAGCTCCCGTCACACATACATCTACTAAACACACATTTAAAACACCGATCATCTGTAGTTTCAGTTGCGGGACACAAATCTACACTAAGGCCAGAAGGTTTTGTTTTATCCTTCATGCTTTTCAGTGTCTACGTGGCAGACCTTCCAACAAAGCAGCACGTCAACATAGTTTAATAAGCTGATGACGTGCTGTTTTCTGTACAAACAAAAACCCACGCAGAGCCTTCAACCCATTCAGAGACATCTCCGCCTCCTCCAAGAGTGGTGCGAGCGTTGGCGGTTGTCCATAAACCCGGAGAAAAACCATGATATCCTCTTCACTAAGTTCCGCTTTCCCACAAGCTTCCCTTCATTCATTTACCTCAGACGAAGGATTGAATGGATGAACACCAACTACTTGGGGATGAAGCTTAAATAAAGGCGTCACTTTTGCGGAGCACATCAGGGAACTGAGGTGTCGGGGCAGTGGGGCTGCGATTTCCTTGTACCGGATGCTGAAATCCACGATGCCGGTTGTTCCCCTAAGTTGTGCCTTTTGAGGGCTCTTATAGTCCCCATGCTAATGTGCGCCTGCGAGTTTTGGGCTTCACTCTGCTGTTGCTTCAACTGGTACAGAATAGATGCCTTACGGCATCTGTGTCTTAGATTTCCTACGAGACTCCTGCACGAAGCCTCTGGTCTGCCATACCTGGAGGACGAGATTATGCATCGGGCAATAAAATTCAACGAAGGTTTACCATTCCAAGTCATGCGGAGGTTACGTGATCTCGGGGAATAACAGGAAATAGCTGTGTATTGCTAGTAAGTTAAAATATTTCCTTGTGGGAAAGACGTTTCTTGGAGTGTGTTGGAGTGCCAAAAGATAAAACAAATAGAAGTGTGCTTATAAAACAGTGGGCTAGTGGATTATACAACAGACAGTAAAGTTATTTTTTGTCAACTGTGCAACAAAAGTGAAAAAGTGTCAACTAACACAGTATTCAACGACTAATCAACATATTACAGCAAAACAGAGACAGACCTCGAAACAAACCAACAAAGTCCTACTTCATCTAAAAGTAATGGATTTTTCAGAGATTTACGCCTTGCTCTAATCTCGGCAAATATACATTTCAATGCATCAAACAATTGAATTTTCGGGGTTTCTTTGAGAAATATTCTAATCGTTGCATCCCACATTAAGCAACAATTCGGAAAACTACATAGATGAATGCGCTACAATTCAACAATTACTGTAATTAGAGACACATTAAAAGTTTATCATATATAGGGTGTAGTCAATAAAACTTTAGACTTCGCAAACCTTCTCATTGGTAAAATAAGCGATAAAGAGTCGGTATCGCCTTATTTGATCGCTTGTAGGGTCTTAGAAAAAAACAATTACTCATCTAACACGCTTAATGAACGTGCTCTAAGGGTATTGTGACCAGAAGGAGGTGACGACAAGTTTCGTGTCCTACTTTCAGATGCTGCACCCTAAATGTTGAGTGATGGTTCAGCACTAAAAACATTTTTTCCCAATCTAATACATGTTACATGTATTGCACATGCAATTAATAGGGTAGCAGAAACAATGCGGAAGCAGTTTCCTGACGTAAACACTTTGATTTCAAGTACAAAAAATATATTTCTGAAAGCTCCTGCGCGAGTAAACGCTTATAGAGAATCACATCCGGATCAACCTGTACCTCCAGCAGCTATTCTTACGCGTTGGAGCACGTGAATAAATGCAGCTGTATTTTATGCAGATACCTTTAGTGCTGTTAAAGAATTTGTTTGCCGATTTAAACCAAATGACGCAGCATCAATTCAGCGTTCACAAGAAATATTCATAAGTAGGACATTACAGAGAGCATTAAATTTAATCAAAGAACATTTCAAAAATGTACCTCAAGCAATTAGGAAAAGTGTGGTTTTCCCATCATGAGACCCTATTAATCCCCGAGAAACTGAAAAATGAGCTTAAAAGAGCACCTGTGAAATATGTGGAAAAGTTGGGTGAAAACTGCATGGTGATTTACAAAGTCATCTTGGATTTTACAGTTTAAGCTGGATGACTGCAGGGTGACAGTTTTTACCTTCCACAAGCAATTTCACCAGAGTTTGTTCTTACAAACTACCCCTATGACATCTACAAACAAACACATACTTTCCAACAGACGTCATAAATTTACTCCGGAACACTTGGTGAGCATCGCCATACTTTACTGCAGATTCAATTACAAGGAGCAGGAGGACATATAATTGAATAATTGCAAGTTTGGAATTCATGCATGTTTAATGCATATACAGTGTTATTCAAAAAGAAAGAACAGATTTCAAACGTTTATTGCTTCCAAATTACAAAATATAGAGACATGATTCCAACGTTCCTGGAGAGAGAGAAAAGTATACAATTTTATAATATGCATTGAATATGAGCACCGTGTGTTACACGACATATGTCAAAATGGTGGCTCATTTCTTGCCACACACGTATGATCTGGTCTCCAGTTATCGAATTCACAGCTTCAACAATTCGATGTCGTAGATCTTCAAGAGTGTCAGGCATATGAGGGATAAAAACACGATCTTGTACGTAACCCTATAGATAAAAGTCACACGGAGTGAGATCTGGAGACCGGGGAGGCCACCGGCGATAAAGTTAATCTTCTGCTCCTCCTCTTCGAATCCAACGTCCTGGAAATGTGTTACTCAAGTAACTTCGGAGGTGGTAACAGAAATGAGGTGGAGCACCATCTTGCATGAAGATGAAATCATCTGAATTTTCTTCAAGTTGGGGAAATAACCAGTTTTCAAGCATATCTAGTTAGCTTAGTCCTGTCACAGTTTTCTCCATGAAGAAGAAAGGCCCATAAACCTTGGTTACAGATATGGCCCAGAAGACGTTCACTTTTGGTGAATTTCTCTCATGTTGAATAACTGCCCTAGGATTTTCATTTTCCCAAATTTGAACGTTATGGCGTATAACTTTACCAGAAAGATGAAAAGTGCATCCATTGGAAAACATTAATCGTTGAGCAAAATTCATATCTTCCATATCTTCTAACATGCTAATGCACATTTCTTTTCAGATGCAACCATCTTCTACGACTTTTCGATGCCACTCATAAATTTGCTTATGACGCGGGGGTTGTTTATTAAATTGATGGCGAAATGCTCGTTGAATTGCAACAATGGACTCTAGTTTTGTTAATTGCAGCACACAAAATGATTTCTCCTGTGGTGTCCCGCCATTTCATTACCGACATACAACGAACAACGGCGCCAATGCGGCCGTGAATAGAACTTCTACCTCCCGCGCTATTTCAATTGTAAACTTTTCTCTCTCCATGAACGTTGGAATTATGTTTCTATCTTTTGTAGTTTGGGAACAATAATGTTTGAAATCTGTTCTTTCTTTTTGAATAATCGTGTATTTACATTTTAATAGCATAGATGCATGCATATTGTAACAGTTACGGTTTTTAGTGTATATGAATCCTGATCCTACTCATCACATATCTACCAAATACGACATAGTAATACGGATCACTCTAGAATCGACTTCTTCAATCACTACGTCATGGCGGGTTTTATGTTAATACTCACCACAGCATGTTGGCTTAAGCGCGACTTTATTATCAAAAATTGGTGCTCTCCGCAAGAGCAACGTTAAACATAATGGGAAAAGATGCTTAAGCTAATGGATTTGGGAGATACAATTAACATACACTTAATCCAAACGGACCAGGTAGTGCAAGGTAACCTCTACTTGAAGTTAAGACGCAACGAGAGGTAGCTCAAGGTAGTAGCTAAACTGTAGTTACATTCTGTTACACAAAGATGAAGATGTGCTTCTTACATGTTGAAGTTGATAAATAATATAAATGTGCTCACTTTACTTCTTGACCGGGGTAGCGTGATATGTGTTCTGAGGGTTTAGGAAGTAAAAATATCCAAGATCCCTTCGGAGTGCAAAGCGCAAAAAGTTGGGTAGTAGTGATAACCAAAAGATGCAATAGTTCAAAATTTGTGGTTTAAATCTGTTTCTTAGAACTGGAGTGGTGTGATCTTAATTTTCTTCCATTACAACCGCTATGTGGGAGAATCCAAGGAGTCATGTCGTGAGTTTTGGAAGAGGAATAAACCACTATTTAAAACACCGTTCACTTTTATACTTACTTTTATATCATTCTATACACATCTCTTCCTCTAACCACCATGACACCTCAACTTTCTGTCGCCGCCTAGCAGGAAAAGCTATAATTGTTACCCGACAGATGGCAACTGCTGTCTGCAAACCTTCACATCCTCCCAACCCTGATCTGTCTCGATCTCTAACGGGATGATCAGCTGAATCGGTCGGGCGATATGAGATCCTTTGGTAGTCCTCAGCAACACGGCCCGTACTGCCTGCCCTCAACTTAGCTATGCGGACGAACTTCCAATATGTCGTGGAACTTGATCTTCTTGCAGTGAAAGAATGTCTCGAACCTTGTGCTCCGTGGGTTTACCCTGTGGACTACGGAGATTATAAAGCTTCTTATCTCCAATGAATAGTCTTTTGTCCATCTTCTCCAGTAATCATCAACAATCTTTTGATTGTGTCGGTCATTTTAGTGGGATTCTGATTCTCTGCTGCAGGTGGTTCTCCGTGCAGATGGTATTGTGGTTATTCCCGGTCAAGAAGTGTGATGGCGTTAAGACGTATTCGCTTTCTGCGGAAGTTAAGGATGTTTAATTGCGAGCGGCTTCAACGCTACCCAGGTATTTGTTTCTTCCTCGGCAATTTGCAGTTTTCCTAATGTTTTCAAATGCAGCGCCTTGATTGAACCAGTCATTCTTTCCCACCATTCCGCTCTCGGGGGATGAACTTCCATGTGGCATTGTGTTGGGGAAGATACTGGTGAGTCCTGGGGTCCGCCTTGCAGTTTTGTATTTGCAGCTTTGATGGTCCGAACATTGTCGGAGTATAACGTCCGTGGAATCGACTTCCATCAAAGCGCTGGAATGCCATTAGGTAATTGTCTGTGGAGGTGAGTTGCGAGGTCAAGATAAACTACCCTTGTTACAGCACATGTGAAAAGCACAGTGTATACTTTGGAATGTCGAATACTGTGACTGAGAAAGGTTTTAATGGTTGAACGCGATCTGCCGGAAAAGGTGCTTCGATATTGCCTACTTACTTGTTTCTGGCTATTTTGCAGGGAAACCATTCTTGCAAGCCTTTCTTAATAGCTTGTCTAGCTCTCAAGACCCAGAATTCTTCCCGTAGCTCCATCCAAACGGTCCATGTTCCCAAATTGTGAAGTCTCACATGAGCGTGCTTATCAGAAGTTTCGTTAAGTGATGTGAACCTTCTAGTAGGATTGGATGCTTCTCGTTGGATATCAAATCTGAAAACTGGAGACTGCCATCCAGACTAATCAGCTTCATATTTCTAGAAAGGGATGAAACAAGCATTCTAGATTTTTACAGTAATGGGTTCCCCATCTCCAAACACTTGAACTCTTCTGCAAAGCATTCTGGTTAACTATTTTCATCCAGCACGTTCTGGTGTTATGTATTTCGAAGGCTATCAGATATCCTTGCATAGTCTCATTTCCTTTCAGTCTAAGGACGAACCTCATGATCCATGCCGTGATGTGGAGAACCTTGAGGTAAGAACTGTCCTTTTGTCCTAATTGCAACAGAGGCTCTTGAGTAGTGGGTGTCAGTATTTGTTTCTTTGGTAGTTTCATTTCTGGAAGGGGGTGATTTAGGAATGCCACATCTTCAGGCCATTGGGACTCAGGTTACCTCAACCAATCAGGGACAAACCACAAGTCCAGTGAAATTTGTTCATCTGCATGTAGTATTCGAAATAGGCTATACGCGGGATTGCTTTCTCCTGGACAGTGTCTCCACTGCCTTGGAGTAATGTAGGCCATAATTTCCGTCACTGTTGCAAACGAAGGTTTTCCAGTTGTTTGTATCTCTTTTCAGGCATTCTAAAGCTACCGTGGAGTCAGTCCATAATGCAGCTTTGTTCTTCGCATAACAGGTTACGTCACAGAAATATTGAAGCAGTCTGGCACTCACAAGTGCGGCAAGAAATTCCTGCCTGGGAACTGTAACTCGTGTGACTGGAGTGAGTCTACTCTTACTGCATAGTAGATGAGTTGAGCTAGATCTTCCGTTTGTTGCCTTAGCATAAATTACTTAGCGTAAACCCTCTCAGAGGCGTCACAAAGCACGCGAATTTGTGACTTTTCTGAAATGTTCACATGACAGGAAAATAGTGTGTTTGATAGTTCCTAGATTTTCAACGAAGCCATCGTATTGCAAGATCGTGAGAGAGTAGTTCATCCCATCTAATTCCACGGACGAAGAATCCTGGAAAAGGACTTCTGCTAAGCTGGAAATTGTCGGACTCCATATCCTATAAGTGCCTAGAACTTGTGCAGTTCGTTTGCTTTCTTGTCCTTCAGCTTTCCACAAATCTTTCAGCTGTCGTGAATTTGTGGCCCATTTGGCCATTGGTATTTGAATCCGTTTAATGAGAGAAGATCTGGCGTAGAGACATATATTTTTCATTCCGTCCACCTTCTGCAAAGTCATCCATGTTCATGTTTTTATCTTTGAGAGCAGCTGCTTGAGGATAGTCCTCATTGCACAACGTCGCAAGCTCTCTCAGAGTGGCATAAAGCAGGAAGGGGCTGCAGGTCAGCCCAAAAGACAGTCGTTTGAAACGATACGTAATAATTTTGTTCGTCTCTACATAGCTGCCGTCGTTCTGCTGCTCAAAGCGATACCAAAGAAAGTGGGTGAGGTCTCTTTTGTCTAACACCATTATAGGAAGGCTTGTCTGGCGTCTCCTATTTCCATCAGATGCAGACGGAATCTCAGCAGACTGGCAAGGATCTCTGGCACTAGGTTAGGAGCCATATCCAGTACAATTCAGAGATTGCATATTTCTTTCGCAAGCTGATCCATCAAACACGATTCGCCACTTAACTGTGCCACGTTTCTCCTTCTGACTAAAATGGTGCGGTAGGTAGAAGGTTTCTTGCGACTGTACTGCAAAAGGTTCATATTCTACGTGGCCACGTTGTACATGTTCCCTTTTCTGCTCATAGAACATGTGACGGAGTTTCTCGGCCTTATCCAGTCGTTTCTTCAGTGATCGGAACCGTCTCTCAGCGTTCTGGCGGTTGTCAGGGAGAATCACGTGATCCTTATTAAGGACATAAGTCGACGCCCTTCTTCCAATTGGAAAGAGTCGTGGAAATTCGCCAAAATAAATGAATCTTTAGCACTCAATGGCCGAGGTTGCGCGCCTCCTCTTTAACTTTCTTAGTGCGTCGTAAGATATTTCTGCCGTACAAGTGTGTAACAATGCAATGTAACACAGTCTACAAGTTGCAAATGTTTCGTGTAGTTCAAGTTAAGCAGAGAATTGGGAAGCAAGCTGCATTAATAACCGAAAAGGTTTCGCAGTACTGATTGACATCTCGCTCAGCGAATCATAGCGCAGCGACATATGAAGAAGACAATATGGCCTCTTGTGAGTCTATACAGGGTGATTCAAAAATACTTCTAAAATGTTTGAGGATAGATGTCTGGCAACGAAACAAGAAAATAGCGTTATCAATGTATTCATGAAAGTCACCTTCAAAGGCTTTCCGAGAGCAACCTAACAACTTCATTTATTTATGCACTCATTTATAAAAGGCTTTGACCCGTTTTACCCTGCAGAGTTGGCCTTGTATTGCCATGGCTACTGGTTAACATTTGTCATTTATCAGATGTCTAATACACTACCCCAGTACGCCTTCCAAGTGCTGTCTACAGAGGCTTCATTCAGCACATTCTCCCAGACTTATTAAAAAAAGTAAATAAATTTCCTCACCAAACAAGAAGCGTATGATTTATACGTGATGCTCTAGCACATTTTATCCTCATTGTTGGAGATACACTGGCTGCTATCTAGCATGACAAATGGATAGGTAGAGGAGGACCAGTTCCATGGCCTGCACGTTCCCCCGACTTCAATTCTTTGGATTATTATCTTTTGGGGGCACCTTAAGTCAGTGGTTTATGCATCAGACGTCCTAGATGAAGAAACTCTTAGGTTACATGCCATGTAAGCCTGCGAAATCATACGACACTGACTGGGAGTATTTAACATTCCATGCTTCGACGAGTGCTTGCGTATCTATATGCAGGAGGAGGACATTTGGAAGATTTTCTACAAGTGGTGTTTGTGTGGAACACCTTACAAGCTGACGTCAAAAATAGAATAAAGTGTCACTTTAAAATGTTTTGATTAATAGGTTTTCGAACCTCAATAAATCGAGAACAAAGGATTTAGGGACATATGTTTATATGAACATTTGTTCTTGTTTTGCTGTAAGGAACTTGTCCTCAAACTTTATAAAATTAGTTTTGAGTTATCCTGTATATTGTTGCAATATGATTGTCACTGCCGTACAAATACATGGAAATATCCCATTACAATAAATAGCTACGGATTTGGTAGGAACATGTTTGTTATCCCAATCACATGCTGGTGGTACTAGTTCTACCCATTACAATAAATAGCTACGGATTTGGTAGGAAAATGTTTGTTATCCCAATCACATGCTGGTGGTACTAGTTCTACTCATCTATCTCCAAACACATTATTTACGTGCAGTTATTTTTCCAATCCCCCCTCCAAATTCGCCGTGTAGCGTTGTTTCTCCAGAGTTCTTTAGTTCTTATATATTTCCGTGTTTCGGCACCAGAAAATGGGGGGGGGGGAGCGTCCAAAGGAGTCGTGTTGTCTGTATTGGAAGGGGAATAAACCACCATTTTGAAATACAATTCACGTCTATACTTATTTGTATCAATGGTATACACATTTCTTCCTCTAACCACCATGACACCTCAACTCTAGCGGGAAAGGCTATAGTTAATTGTTAACCGATAGATGGCACCTGCTGTTTGCAATCCTTCACACGCTATCACTATCAAGTTTTTTGATAACATTTGTTTGTCAAGAGCGAAAAGTCAATATTTATACGCATGTATACATTTTTTTAGTTGTTACAATTGGTAAAAAAATGTGACGCGTTATATTCACATGACTTTCTCGACCTTTATCGCCTTACCAAAGACTATTCTTCTATTTACTTTATGGTGATCGGGATAACTATTAGCAGAAATTGTCTTATTACTTGCTTCCTTGTAATTAGGGAGTGGAATAAGGGAATACACTAGGCTAAAACAATAGTCAAATATTTTAAAATATATTGCTATGTGAATCAGTCTCTTTGAGTAACAGTATTAGAACAAGAAAAATGAAAACGAATGCTTAGGAAAAGTATAAATATTTTAAAATTGAAAACAATAACAGGGCATATCTCGGAGGAAACGTTTAACTGTATAAAAATAAACAAGTAAATAAAATATATGACATTAAATTGTGCATTCAAACGAAATCTATTTTTGTCGTAAGTTTTTGTCTAACTGTTAAGGTTTAACAGTTATGCAAAAGCAATTCAGAATGAGGATGACTTCAGGGGCTATCCACAAGAAATTCAGGATATACATTTTATTTATGCAAATATGTGTAATATATGGCGTTTTGGTCAAAATCGTAGAGAGTCGTTTTTGAGAAAAACAAACATTTCAAATGTTTTCCATGTATAAGGTAGTTTGGAGTGGGGGGATGTTCTTTAAAATCTGGGCATTTCAAACATATTTCCGTTGAAATATGTGTAGTGAATTTTTAATGGAATACAATACTTCTACTATATACAGAGTGATTATAATTACAATTTCCGTATTTAACAGTCTATTTACAAAGTGATTGCATGTTCATGAAACTTAGAGTCATTATTGTCACGTACATGGGGAAGATAAATAAAGAATAATCAGTTCAATTGAAACACTTTTAATGTGCTATTACATCATACCAATACCATGGTTACTGCTGCAGAACAAGTTCGATATAGCGCCCATCAGTGTCTAGGAGAGCCTGGAAGCGCAGGATTGCATTCTGCACAGATGCACGAAGCATCTTCATGGTTATGCTCGACACCTCTCTTGATATGCTTCTCTTTAGATCAGCACATGTGTGAATGTTACCCTGATAAGGCCTGTGTTTCAGGTAGCCCCGCAACCAGAAATCACAAGAAGTGAGATAAATGATCGTGAGGCCTTGATGCGATGTGTGGTAAAGCCCCATCTTGCACGAAAACTGTTCAATTCAATTTGTTTCTCTCCTGCAGGGCGGGTATGACAAGTTGGCGAAGTATATCGCAGTAACGCTGGCCAGTCACAGTTCACGTCTTTGGTACTTGAGTGCTAGTTTCCTCAAAAAAAGAATGGACCGATGATAAAAGTAGCTGTGAAGCCACACCATACGGTGACACGTTTACTGTGCAGAGGAACTTCATGTACATTGACTGGAGGTGAAGATCCCCACAATCGGCAATTCTGTGTGTTCACTTCACCCGTTAGAGAAACATGTGCTTCGTCTGTTTATAGGATGGCTCGAGGACAGGCCTCATCAACTTCAATCCTCGCTAGAAAGTGTAGAGTGAAGTTAACGTCCTGTGGTGTAATCTTCTGTACAATATGGATCTTATACGGATAGCATTTGAAAATGGTTTTCGAGGCACCTTCCTTACAGTGGGCCACGGTATATTTAACTGTCGTGACACAGTATGTGCACTGCTTAACGATTGATAGCTGCGTTCAGCGTTGTCCCCATAGCAACAGCGATTTCTTCAACCACCTGTAGTTCAACCG
Source organism: Hymenopus coronatus (assembly GCA_030762935.1). Taxonomy (NCBI): domain Eukaryota; kingdom Metazoa; phylum Arthropoda; class Insecta; order Mantodea; family Hymenopodidae; genus Hymenopus; species Hymenopus coronatus. The sequence continues at coordinate 121,530,636 of CM060895.1, forward strand.
GTCGTTGGTCTCTTCCTGGAGCGACTTCCAGTTCTCCAGGTGATTCAAACTTAATGTTCCGCAGAGCAGGTGGAGAATAAAGACCGTTCCGTAATGCTTTAAGCCGACGATAATCACGAAATGCAGCTACAGCGTTACTGTTGTTTTTACAGAATAATTTTACCAATAGCTCTCCGCCCCGTTTGGCTAAGCCTATGTTGAAATCATCAACAAGTATACTGACACTGAGCTGATCAGTGTGACTATGAATGATCATGGCACCTGCTGGTCAGCTGCTGGACCAGGGAATATTTAACTGTCGTGACACAGTATGCGCACTGCTTGACGATTGGCAACTGCGTTCAGCGTTGTCCCCATATCAACAGTGTTTTCTTCAACCACTTGTGGTTCAACCAGTCGTCGGCCTCTTCCTGGAGCGACTCCCAGTTCTCTAGGTGATTCAAACCTAATGTTCCGCAGAGCAGGTGGAGAAAAAGGACCGTTCCGTAATGCTTTCAGCCGGTGATAATCTCGAAACACAGGTACAGTGTTACTGTTGTTTTATAGAATAGTTTCACCAATAACGCTCTGCCCCGTTTGTCTAAGCCTATGTTGAAAGCATCAACAAGTGTAATGACACTGATCTGATCAGTGTGACTATGAATGGTCATGGCACCTGCTGGCCAGCGTACTGTGGAAGGTGGTGCTGTGGAGCATAGAAATGTTGCGCCCCATAATGTGGACTTTATTACTACCGAATTTGGTACTCATACTATAACTAATGTCTTTAAAGAACGCGTTATATAGAGATTAATTATATAGAGATTAATTATAATCACCTTCTCCAATTTCCCTTACCTGGAAAAATCTGTTGAAATGTTTGATTTCCTCTAAAATTACTAACATGGTCGATTAAAATATCATAGATTCAACCATCACGGACGACTTCTTCTTCGCGTAATGACGTTGAAATTCCATGCTCTGTACATGGCAAAAAGAAAAACAAAAACCGGGTTATTGCCTGAAACTAAATTTTAAATGTTCAAAGCAATGACACACACTATATCTCGGAAGTGGTTAACGGCATAAAACTTTGTATTTGATAAGGGTCGCTTTCTTTAATGTGATCTATATAATTGGGTGGCAAGATTCTGTCTATCTCTTGAAGTTACCGAGGTAAATGGCTCCGCGGTAACGTGCGAGGTTCGCATTTTGCTTGTCCCGGGTTTAATTCCAATTAGCCCAGTCTTGTCTTGATCTTGGACTATTTTTGCAGGTTTTCCTGGTTGTTAGGTGAATGCTGCGGTGGATTACATAAGCCACGAAGTTTCCCATCCTGGGTGATGACTTTTCTTTCTCTCTGCTCTAATTTGGTATAAAAACTCGTATGGGGGATGTCCAACCGGTTTAGCTGCTGTGTGCGAGGACTGCGGACCCTATAGTACTCGTACTTCTAACGTTGCCAGAACCACGTCCAGAAAATCTGAGCGTTCTCCTGAAAGAGAGCTGTTCGGATTGGGCTGTCTCCGTGGTACAGTGGTACAGCGCCAACCTGGAGAGCTGACAGAATGTGGCTAGACACTGCCATCTCCACTAAGGTTCTTTGGTAGTTTTCCCTTTATACTTGTTGACGCGCATAAAGTGGGGTATCATCTTCTGTCCTAATTATAAAAATGTTCGCTGCCCTCGTGAAATACCTCACGTAGGTTTTTCCCTATTCCAAAGGACGGTGTTTTACTCTTTTTCGAGATGTTTATTTCAAAACTATTCATAAATAGAAATCATCACATGTCAAGTTGTATTATGAATAGATTTACAAGCATTATTTTAACTCAGGTCTTCATCTTATTTCTATCTTTCTTTCTTTGTGCTGTTATAAAACTGGAGTAAGTATAGAATTGGAGTCCTTCTTGCAGGACTGGCTCAAACGTAACTAAAAATGTGATGTGTTCTGTTAACATTATTTTCTCTACCTATTCCTTAACGACTTATTCTAACAAAAGCTTATTATCTATTTCATGCTAAAGAAGATAAACAGTATAGAAACCGTCTTATTACTTAGTTCCTTTTAAATAGAAAGGAAATAAGGGAATGCACTAAAGTGATGGTCAACTCTTTTGGAAGTTGGTTGCTATGTTATTGAAATTCTGTTCCCTTTGCCTGGCCAGGAGTAAGAAAAAAGGAATTTCGACAGGAATAACTAACAAGGAATATCTTTGAAATGGAGAACTTTTAGCCCCCCTCCCCAAACTATATGACATGAATTGTGAGTTTTAACATTATCTACATTTTTTGTGTAGTAAGTTTTTTGTCTATCTCTTACAGTTTACCAGTTATGCTCAAGTCATCCAGAATTAAGAGTTCTTCAAAGCTACTCCCAGAAAATTCAAGGTATACATTTTATTTGGCATGTAAAAATCTTTAATATTCCTATTTTAATCAAAATCTAAGAACCATTTTTGAGAAAATGAAAATTTTCGAATTAGAGGATATTCTTAAATTTTTCGCATCCTAGGAAGATGCTGAACATAAATGTCAAGTTTGGTATGAAATCTAGTTTTCGTTTTGTCGTCATGTACACTTTTTTTCTAAAAATGCTTTTTTATACAAAATACCCTAAAACGTGTATTTCCAGTGAAATCTGGGTTTCGAATTTTGGGTGGATTGCAATACCTTGAGGCAGAGAAAGTAAAAATGATCAGAAAACTAGTCACTCTAATCGTTTTCGAACTCGCAAAGCTGTTTACGGCGAAGAAAGGTTATAATGGTATTTGAGAATTTAAACATAGCTCCGTTATCCCGTCAGTTAACGTATATGATGAAATTTGTCAAATTACGTGCGAGTGTTAACAACTTGATATGACGTGTGGTGCACTCAATCCCACAAATAAATGGCACTTGTCAGGATAATGCGTGCCGGGTCTGTTTACTGATAGATGTTTCTGATTAGCCTCCCATCTTCCCTTTGTGTTCTAACTGCCGCTTTCGGTTAATTCCAGGAAATCAGGTCGAGTTAGCACGCAAATGACACTAGGTAGTCTAGAAGTCTAATGAGAGGGTAACATAAGCGCAAATTAATGCATGTTTCTTTCTCTAGTGCTTCTAGTAAGTACGGAAAGTATTGCATTCTATAAAAAAAAAAAAAAAAAAAAAAATGATACCGAGATTTCACCGTATGTACAGGCTGGGAAGTAAGTTCAGATATTTGTATCAGTGTTTGAGGATGATGTGATGATACTCTCTTTGCAATTTTTGCCGCTATTTTCTAAAGATGTTCATAAATAAAATTTCATGATGTTTTAAAAATGGCTATTATTCCCTTAATTCAAACGTTCGATTGTTTGCGTAACAGGCCACACGGTTGATCCTCCTGCCCACGGTAAGTTGAGTATACGGTAGGTATCACGCGCATGTTCTTGCACAAGCTGTCAGCGACGTCACGTATGTACTCACAGTCACGGCGTGCTTACAGCTCTGCTCAATGTTAACAAATTAAAAGCCGTGGTGCAGATTTTCCCTATCAAATCTCAAATAAAATAGATAACTTGTTCAGTTCTAACCATTAGATTTAAATTATAGAAACTGAAGGAGCAATTATTTAGAATATTAACTATAAAGGCCCCTATGTCTCACGCTCGCTAAATGTTGCCCCCAGTTGTTTAGGTATCTTGCTGGGATTCATCTGTTTGATAACTGCATTCTAACATAGTTCAAAGCTACATTAATAAACAACTCAACATATTGGTACAAAAAGAAAACAGTAGGTATACAATAAAATATATTACCCGATCTAGTGTTTCCTGCTTCAGTACATATGCGTTTGTTTATTCAGTTGTAGCACACTTTTCTCATTTCCTTTAATTTCTTTCTCGCCAAATCAGTAGCTTTGTTTCCTGGTATTTTCCGTTCTTCTGGTTTTCACTTGTTCATATTCTTCAGCCTAATAAATGGCAGGACCAACTTTTTGCCTTTCAGTGTCTGTAAGTAACATGATATTGTGGCAGTTTATGAGTACACTGTAAGTCATTAAGTTTTTGAGCATCAACGTGGTTTTCCAAAACCTCTTTTGTGACTTCCTTACCATTATGTAAAACAAATCCTTCGTCCAACAAATGGTTTCTAAATAATTTCAGCACGCGAAGAATGACGCAGAAAGCCCACAAACAGCGATTTTCAGCTTCTCTAGCAGCATGCATGATGTAGGATTCCTCTTTTATAATTCCAATGTAGAGAGTCATTTCCTATTTGATCCCCCCATATCACAGATAAAGGCACGAACTCGGAAACCTGTGGTTTTGACCATTTGTTAGTAATTATTTTGTTACTGCCTCATCAAAATTGCAGTATATTGGTTGTTTCCACTTTCCTGCTAAGCCGCGTAGAACCAATAACTGCAGATAATTGTGCGGACTTCTGTGTTGCCATATTAAAAGTCGGATATCTGTTTCATGTCATCAAAGCTCAGGACAATATCTTTCTCAAACTCGCTAACAGAACTTACTTTCTGTTGTAATATGTACAAACTTAATTTAATGATTCCCGGTGATATGACAAATTAGGCCAACCGTCTTTAGATGGTTATAGAACATAATCATATGCCTTCTTAGGCATGCATTTCAAAGTGATTTCCTTTGAAATATCATCAGGGTCCCAATGTTTACATCTACCTTTAAGTAAAAGTTGCTGCTGACAAAATGAGAACATTTGCTGGAATGCACTTCTTATATATTTCGGAGTGTACCTTTTGCAGTTCATTTCCCAAAAAATATTACCTTTTGCTCTAATCTTAAATCGCGACTTCTAAGTGCTTCAACTTTAGATTTAATGTCCTCTATATTTATAGTTGATGTTTTAAATGACGAGGGAGACGTAACAGGATTTTCAGAGATATTTCCTATATTTACTTCATAATTGATGTTTTGTTTCTTCTAATAGAGCATGTACCATTTTTTGCATCTGTTTAGAAGCTGTTGTCTTCTTTTCTTAGGATTGTTAACTTTCTATACAAGTCATTAGACAACTTTGAATTTAAATGTGGTACAGTGATGAGTTTTAATATTTTTAGAAGTTCCGCTTCCTTGTCAAAATGTATGGAAAAAATGCGGGAATTATCTAGAGAGAAACGATCATCCCTTCTACATAACTGAATCCATCACGTACAACACTCACAAGAAACTTGAAAAATCAAAATCATCATAAGCACTGTCATTGTAATGAGAGCAACCAGCTAGCCGGCTAGCGACCGCTACACTAGCTGACGTCATCAGCACGGAAGTTCACTGCGCATCTAGCTGGTGATACCTATCACTCAACATTTTGTGGTTCTGCCCGACTATAAGTGGTGTGAATACAGTGTACATGCAGTGTATGTAAACGCAGCAGAGACTTAGCTCAGGACTGTTAAAACACATTAGAATCTGATTTTTGTAGTTTAACGTCCTTTTGGTCATATCGGACGATGAATGAAATTGGTGAAATGATGCTCAAATGATCTCGGGGTCCATGGAGCTTAAAGTCACTCGACATTCGTCTTCTCAGGATAAGGGAAAACCTTACCCTGGTAACTCACCCTAAACGAGATTCGAACTCACGACCTGTTGAATGTGAACCAGACACGCTACTACCACACTACCCAGGCGGGCGCTTTCACTGTTATAATACCGCAGGCAATGACACTGATTATACATGGAATGAAAAGAGATCAGCGGTGGAATGCGATAGCGGGTGAACCCTGAGAAACCCGAGGCCTCCGATTGAGAAGGCCAAAGCAGTATATTGTGACGTCACCGCTGGTGGTGCATTTCAGCCCGAGATCGTAGTATTCATGTGCGACCAAAATGTTCTTTATCCACTACAATTTCGGGGTCTTTCTAGGACTTACACTATTCTGTTGACCCAAACTCTGTGCTCTATTATAAAAAAAAATCCAGATTATACTTTTCTTTTATACAGTTTTTTTTTTTTTTTTTTTTTTTTTTTTTCTTCTCTCTCTTCACTCCATTAAAACTCAAGCCCTTACTCTCGAACACACACACACACACACACACACACACACACACACACACACACACACACACATTATTACATTCAACTTGCAGTTATAAATGATATGTCAAACGAAAAAGCAACTCAAACAGTTTTGTTTATTGGCACAAGTGCGCATGTGCGTGCAATGTTTCTGCCGCAATCCGCTAGACAGCGGTAGTAGCAAAGATGGCGACTAATAAACAGAAAGCGTTTTGTGTTTTGCAGTTTGCAAAGACCGAATATGTAGTTACTGTTCAACGTGCGTTCCGTAGTAAGTTCGGTTGTGATCCTCCTAATGATAAAAACATTCGTAGATGGTATAATCAGTTTGAAGATACCGGCTGCCTTTGTAAAGGGAAGAGCACGGGACGACCAGGAGTAAGTGAAGAAACTGTTGAGCGAGTGAGAGAGTCGTTTACTCGTAGCCCAAAGAAATCAGTCCGAAAGGCTAGTCGTGAATTACAAGTTCCTGTGTCGACTGTTTGGAAAGTTGTAAGAAAACGCTTACAGCTACGCCCCTTACCGTTTACAGTTAATACAGGCTCTAAAGCCGACAGACCACGGATTACGTGCCAAATTCGCAAACGACATGTTGTTTCATGACGATTTTGTGGATCGTGTTGTCTTCAGTGATGAATCGACCTTTCACCTTAGTGGACATGTTAACACTCATAATGTGCGCATCTGGGGCTCAGAAAATCCTCACGAGATGGTACAAATGCAACGAAATTAGCCTACAGTGAATGTTTTTTGTGCCGTATCTCGGCGAAAAGTTTATGGGCCTTTCGTTTTTGGTGAACCTACTGTAACTGTGCCTTCTTACCTTGATACACTAGAGCAATGGCTCTTCCCTCAGTTGGAAGAAAATGAGCCAGAGAACTTAATTTTCCAGCAGGATGGTGCGCCACCTCACTGGCATAACGAAGTACGCGATTAGTTGAACGTTACTGTACCCGAGCGCTGGATAGGCCGTAAGGGCCCCAATAACGGGGCTTGCTATGAATGACCTCCACGTTCACCTGACCTAACGCCATGCGATTTTTACCTTTGGGGCTTCATCAAGGATCGTGTGTACGTGCCTCCGCTACCAGCTGACCTCCCTGAATTAAGAAACCGGATTGAAGCAGCTGTTGCTACAATTACTGAATACACACTTATTAACGTTTGGGAAGAATTCGACTATAGATTTGATGTGTGCCATGTGACAAAGGGTAGTCACATTGAACATTTATAAGCCGCTTGGTTAAACTGTTTGAGTTGCTTTTTCATTTTACATATCATTCATAACTGTAAGTTGAATGTAATAAATATTATAAAGAGTTAAAACCCCGATATTCATTTATATACACCCTGTATATATAATGTAGTGGAGAGTGTGTTTAGTAATCTTTGTTTAATCTGTGGAGGAGATAATTAGTGTTGTGATGGCAGAAGTGTTGAATGTAGATTTTCGCATATTTATAAAAAAAATAAAGAGTGCCAATATAACAAAGGAATAGTAAGAGCAACAAAGATTATTCTTCCGGTAATTTTTGTTACATATATGAAACAGTTTAGTTTTTCAGCTGATACTCATGTATAAAATAAATAAAAAATCCAATATATAATAATAATAATAATAATAATAATAATAATAATAATAATAATAATAATAATAATAATTTATTAGATAAGCGAAACAGTTTAGTTTTCCAATTGATACTCCTGTATAAATATAAATCCTAACATATCTCCAATAATTTATTAGATAAGTGAACCAATTTAGCTTACCAACTGATATTCCTGTATAAAAATAAATTAAAACATTGACATATCTTTAATGATTTATTGGCTAACTGAAACAGTTTAGCTTACGAACTGATACTCCTGTATAAAAATAAATAAAAAAATCAAGAGCTCCCAAATGATTTACCCTTACTTACTAATCCAAAGAAAAATGTGTTAGAGACATTTTTTTCCTTGTAAAAGCAAGTACATAAGGTGTATGAAAAGAAAATTCAAACTCATTCGTGTTTGATCAATAAACTACTGCCTCAGTAGTTTTTAAAGTGTTATTTAATTTGAAACTAAATATCAAATAAATATTTCTTTGAGGGGAGCTCTCAATTCATTTTTTGTATTTATTTTTTACTTCTAAATAAAAAGTTAAATAGAAAATATTGATTGAGAAGAAAAATGTGCTGCTGCCACATATTTGCTACTGCTATGTGAGAGTGAAATCATACATACAATGCCATATCAGATAGATCTGTAGAATCTGATCCCCTTGATAAGCAACAATGTGATAGGGCTCAATTTTAGTACTTTGCATAAATTAAATGTCAATTTACAGGCAGGCACCTGATCACACTTCACAATCTAAAGCATATTATACTTATTCATTAAGATGAAAGGACAAAAACAACATAGGTACTCATTCTGAACTTATACAGCTGTGGATGTAAGCTTCACTGTTAAGTAAAATGTATTTAACCTCTCAACTACCACTAACGTTAACATGTTTACTTTTGTTTTAATAATTCTTCTGAAGTGTGGACTTCCAGAGGTCCACAATTAATTGTGTGAATAACTAACCAATAATGAAGTAACTAGCAACAGCACAGTACTTATCTTATGTAAGCTTATCGCTTCAACTCTGTAGCTACTGTGGTACGCATTTACCTTCTGACACCTAAAACCAATTCACATATCATGCTTACAAGCATTGTAAAATTACAAATAATTCCTACACAGAAGTTGTGCTATAAAATGTAACATACTTAATAAAAGAATTACTCTTAAATTTTACCCTGCTATAGGGAATGACAAATTGCATTCATTTATTATGTGTACTTTTTGTTTTTCTAATTATTTTTTTAAGTATTCCACAATATATGTAATGCAATACACTGCAAGCAGATACTTATGTAAACCTGTTACAAAGAGTTTTAATTTTATGATCTTCAAGTGTATACTTTTAGGTTACTTTAAAATGGTAACGATAACCTCAAATTGATGGTTGGGTTATATTTTGTTATCCCGAAGTACGTAGCATAAACATAGCGCCTCGTTGGAATTTGGCATGGTTAGTGCAATTATGCAATTATAGAATTCATATTGATGAAATGTTGAACATCTCAAAGTTGGCTGGTAACAATTACGATTTCAATTTGCAAAACTATTGTCATTAAAACAATGTACACATTAAACATTTTAGAGAAATCTAGTGAGTAGTTTAATTTATACCACAATATGTATATGTACCTAAATCAAAGGTAAACATATGACATTACTGTATGGTGTCGGTAAAAAAATCTCTTTTAATTGCACGAATCTACATGTGATTAAGTTCTGGCTCCTTTGGAAAACTGAATACTGCTACTTTCGGGCCACTTCTGCAATTGCCATTGCAGTTTGGCACCGAACAACAGTGAGGCATATTATAGAATTGATTATCAGCACTCTGTATAAGATAATGCACCAAATAAAGAGGAAACTGAAAAGCTTAATTCTTTCCACTATATGGAAGCTATACACGTTATAAAATGCTCCCACTAACCTTAACACAGGGTATGATGACGTCACAGTCTCTGACCATCAGATTGTTCTGGCGTTTTGTACCGGAGGTCTCGATTTGTAATAGTTTCTCATGTAATTTCGCATGAAAGAAATAAAAAACAAGCATTTGGAAATTATGGTATAATTTGAGCTATATCATATTCTTCTATTCTAATAACATTTTATTAACCATTATATTTTCCTGCCCTGCGCCGCTTTGTCCACAACAAATCCCATATTGATCGCCTCTCACCAAGGAAGCCCGGGTTCTAACCCATATGCGCTCGCCTGGGATAGAACCCGGGCTTCCTTGGTGAGAGACGAGTGGTTTAACCACTCCGCCACGGCACAGTCACCCAGAAATTTGTTCTTCGGTTATGACAATGCTATTGGTAAGCAGGCAAAATGATATACACTTATGTGATATACGCATTGTTGCTTACTAAATATCACATTGTTTGCACTTATTTACCTCCCAGCCTGTATATTTTGAGGTCCTCTGAGTAAAAAGGGCCATATTTAGAGGAGAAACAATTGTGTGAGTGCGTCTGTGAACAGCTTAATTAAAAAACGAAAGATCTTGACTACCAGTCGACATCATAAAATGTGATACGAAGACTTCAGAAAAATCCCCTCCTAAAACAACCATTTACTTGGAAAAGCTACTGAAAATGTTATTTTCACAAATATGGCTAACACTTTGATTAAAATACCATATGTTTGAGAATTTTCATGACAACATGCATATCTTGATTTTTAGGGAGTAGCCTATGAAGCCCTCTTCACTCTGAATGTCTTTTTAATAACTGGTAATCCGCGAGAGAGAGAGAGAGAGAGAGAGAGAGAGAGAGAGAGAGAGAGAGAGAGAGAGAGAGAGAGAGAGAGAGAGCGCATGCACTAATTCACAGTGCGTGCAATTGATGGCGTAGTCACACTATCTCTTCACGTGTCTTTTACTGTCCAGCAGGCTATTCTTATAAAAGGTTATTCTTCTATCTACTTCACGTTAATCAAGTAAATATTTGTTAAAATTACTTTTTGCATATTTCCTTGTAGATACAATGGAAATGGCTTAAGTGGTAGTCAAATTCTGTAAAAGCTCATCGCTATGTAATAGTTTTGAAATCTCTTCCCTTTGCTTTGAAAATGAAAAGGAGAAAGAAAAATGAACAATGGGCAACCATTTGAAAATTCAGTTTTTCCACGTTCAGGATAAATTTTGTTATATTTTAGAAAAATGTCAATAGATACTAAGATTGTTAAACAATTAACTACCAATTGATTGGTCGACAGCCGATCTTATCGAAGCGATGTCATCAACAGAGAGAAAAAAATTGAAAGGACATTAATGCAAATTACTAAACTCATGAAATCTCGAAAAACTTTATGGTTATGCGGCATGATTTAACTGAAAATGGGCGTACTAAAATGCTGCAAATGCACATGAGTGTTAATTTGCAATTATTTACTTTATCATGGAGAGATTTGTTTTAAATCATGCTTAATAATAACTAAATAATAACCTAATGTATTGTGCTGGCGTTTTGGGGGAGAAAACCTCAGTTTTAGAAAAAATTGAATAAGATAAAAACGTAATACTAAACACATTTGCACCTTATCGCTCTTAAACCTTCGTTCTCATTTCCTCCCATCTCTCACCCCTAAACCTTACACCACATTCTCATCCTGACATTTCCTACTTGCCTTTGTCTTCCTAAAACCACTTTGGTGTATTTTTTAGGGATACCAAGATCATCGTTGATCTGAGCCCTAATCATTTCGACCATTCCGTCAGGTATGACTCTAATCCTTAAATTGCGTTTTCATACCTCACTTTGTTGTTCAAACCATTTTATGAATATTTGTGCATTTTTTAAATTACAAAAGAGTAATTGTTTTTATGTTATATGATTATTCTGTTAAATACTAATTAAAGCATGAATAATAGTTTAAAAAATCTGATGTGCTCCATTCACATGACTTTCTCTACCTCTCTGCAACAAATTTTGTTAAAAAGCTTATGCTTCTATTTACTTCATGCTAATCGAGAAACAAAATTAATACAAATAGTATTATTACTTGCTTCCTTGTAAGCAGAAGGGAAATAAGGGAGTACTATGGGCTAAACTAATAATCAAAAGCTGGTTCCTACGTGACTGAAGCTCCTTTGTTTATATGGACAGGAGTTGACAAATTCCTGTATGAGAAAGTATAAGTTTTTCATAGCTGAAACCAAAAACAAGGAATACGTCAAAAACGATCAAATCCACGAAAAAATGCATATAACATAAATTGTGTGTTTTAATGTGCTCTACATATTTTGTCTAAGTTTTTGCCCATCTCTTACGGTTTATCAGTTATGCAAAATTCCGTGAAATTCATCCAGAATAAAGTAGTCTTCAGAGGCTATTCCCAGAAAATTCAAGATATGCATTTTATTTATTAGGTAAATATATTTAATATACGATATTTTAATCAAATTCGTTAGAGCCATTTTTGAGAAAATCAAAATTTTTGGAAAAAAGTTCCATGTAAAGGGTTGTTGGGTTTGGAGGTATTTTCTTGAAAATCTTCGTGTCGCATCCTTGGAAGATACCAAACCTAAATACCAAATTTGGTTTTTAACGGACTTTTCGTTTTTGAGTTATGCTGTCCACAGACACACACACACACGGACCTTTTTGTAAAAATGCTTTTTTTGGATTCAGGGGGACCCAAAACATGTATTTCCGGTGACTTCTCGGTATCGAATTTTTGGGTGGAATACAATACCTTCTCTATACACTATGTACATAGTTCATATAGAGAAAGTAAAAATACCTGCTAAGAAAGAGAACGGCCTGATGAAAAGAAAATACATAGAAATATTTGGAGGGGAATTACATGACCATCTTTGACGCACCCTGTGGTAGATTCAATACATAATGACAGCCACCCCAATTTTAACAAAAGCATTAAGATAACCATCACACATGCGACCATTTTTCAAATAGATTTTTCATGTTTCCATTACATGCGTGATTTTTAGTTAGCTGCTATTTCCATGTAATGCTTTAGTCGTGGGAACCAACCAGCTGTTTTCAAGTGAATTTTTCTCCTGTACTGTTACTTATGATGTTAATGTACTTTAATTATTCTATTTTTTATACGTTTAATATGTTTTCGTTTATGTATTTATATCTATTCTATGTTATATTTCTTTCATATTTACTAGGGCAAGTAGTTAGTCTTTTCCAAACATTCGAATTCAAGATTTCACCAGATTTGGAGTGTTGAAGTTTTCCTAAACCTGTTAAACTTTTTCTTACTTTTATTTGGGAAAAGGCCTCCTTGATTAACAGTACCCAACAATGACATTTCAGATGGATACGAATCCTCTTATTTAAGTGCAGCATGCATCAAGGAAGCCTTGAGGAAATTCCGCCAAGCCTAAGTAAATTAACAGTAAAGTTTTTCATTACTTTTTATTTTCGGAAAATAAATAAAATGATTTGACTTAATGTGCTGGAGTACTCACATTTAGATGTTTTGTGGTTGTAAACTCTGCAGATGTAAGTATTTAAATTTCTTTGAATAGGCTGTTGAGTCATCTTTAGAAGAATTATATAAACTTCTGCGTGATGGGCAACCAATAGAGACAGAAGCTTAATACAAAAAAGTGAATCTTATCGAAAAATACGTCGTTCTCCGTGGTCTTGGGCAACATACTAGCCTCTGGTTGTGAAGGCAACTGGTTCAAACCCGGCGGAGGGCGATGGATTGTTTTTTTCAATCGTAAACATCCTTAGCATGGTAAGAGGAGTATAGCCGTTGGTCCCGTGTCGTAGATTTATGGCATGTAAAAATACGTTAAGCCTGATTAAGTCAGCAAAATTAAGCGTTCTTTGACTCCGAATATAGAGTGGAACGCTGAGAACCGCAGCAGTTAAAGGGCGTCAAATAAAACTATTTAATTTATTGAAATATATGTACAACCTTTGTGTGGTGTTTGGTAGCATTAACCATTGCAGAATATTCGCAGATACATGTTTTCCCGGATTAAACAGTAGTGTAGCTCTTTTTCCCGCCCGTATTGTTTCATTAATCGTGGAGGAATATTTCCGAGTCATTAGTAGCAAATATTGAGTTAGGAAATCCGAAAACTTTTACTTTCCGTATAATTGCTACCACGTTTGTATTCCATGGTCTTAGGTTTATAATAGAAAACGTACCGTGAGTGAATAAAAATGATTAGAAGAAACAGTTGCATACGAATATTATACATTAATATACCGGGTGTAAGAGATGTAAATATTGTTTAAACCAGCAATACATCTGAAAATGTTTGGTGGATAAAATTTGTGCAACAGCAATGCTTTTGAAAACTGGAAGATGCTATAATCTAAAAATTCAAAAAGAATGGATGCTGTAATTAAGAAAGGAGATTCTCGTCAAAACGTAAAATGCGTATCATATAAAGGATGTCGGAGTATAAATAAATAGACATGGATATATGGAATAGCAACAATAGGATTTTTATGCCTATATATGGTTCAAGTGAAGATTGAAGGTTTCTAGGAATGGTTATTACTGTGTAAAGATCTGTTTTATTAACTGGAACAGTAACTGGAAAATATTAATTTTGATTGCTTCGAAAAACAAAAGAAAGTTATAACAATGAAAATAATAATTATCGAGATATTTAACCTAGAATATACATATAATATGCAGTAGTAATAATCTTACCGAAAAAACAAAAAGAAAGTGAATTGTATCTAAACTAACCTTGATAATAATCAGACAATAAAAGCAACAATGATTCCATACCCTAAATAGATAAATACAGCAAAATTATAGTTTTTAATGTTTCATGGATTTATAGAAAACCCTTTGAAATGCAGAGGCGTTAGGCAACAGCGAGCAAGTGGGTGAGAAAATAGCACTTGATGGATAACTTCCACTCCCATGCTCCCTATTTTCCAATGTCGCTCTTTACTGTATTAAGGAAGCGTTACTAACGTATTAGCGACATTACATTCTCTAGACAGCTAAATAAATGTTTAATGAAGGTAGGGAAAAGCGAAATAGGTGTAAAATCTGTCCAAATCGCCGTGACGTTCCGCCACTCTGGTAGCATAGAGTGTGATTTGAACAGATTTTATACCACCGTCAGTCAGTGTTCCAATTGCTGTGTGTGCGTGTAATGATTACTTCCAGAGCAGTTCCGATTACTATTTGTTAGTGCAGATCGTGGCAGGCCCACTAGCCAGCTGGGGGCATTCAGGACAGCTAGCCTTGCAAGTGAGCCTAATGTGATGATTGAGCGAGCAGATATGATGGAATTACTTAACAGCAAGGTGTTCACCCCAAACACCAACGAAGGAATCACTCTGGTCTAAAATTGTCATAATAAACAAGCATTTAAACAGGTTTTTAAAATTAAACAAATGTAATTATTAGGTCAATTTTATCAGTGAATTACGTCTTCCACACTAACCATGTGCAGGAGTTGGAAAGGAGAGTGAAACTGAAATATTGGAATCACGGATCTTCTGATCTTGTCCAGTTGATCCAACCTGTGAGTTACCATGGCAACATGACATAAATTCTCCAACTGACTCGCGTTTTTCGCAGTAAACCGCAAGGAAGTCTGATATCATGTTGTAACTTTATTGTGGCATTAGCCATTTTCGAGATATTCATTGTTGTGTTTCAAATATCAGTACTTCTCGCTTTTTACTGTTTCTATTTCGTATAATAAGCAGGAAAAATAGTTTGCTTCGCACAAATGTGTGATACTGAAATCTAACCGGAAATACGTGTATTGAGACCCCTGAATAATAAAAGAAGCGTTCTCAGAGCAATCCGTTCCATTCATTCGGGGAAAAGAAATCAACAACGACAGGACTTCAAACAGAATGATTGATCAGTTCCGACTATGATTAACGGATATCTCGGAAATTCCACACAGATTATTTCGAATAAACTGTGTTTTAAAGATATCTACTTTTTGGCGTATTACGGTTTCGGTTATATCACAGTTATTGCCGTACTATATAATGAAGAAATGATATGGATACGCAATAAATCATTTCTATGTATTAAGAGCAAGGAACAACATAAGCATTTGTAATTGTTTTTATTGTGCAAAAAGTCATTATCAAAATAGGCTACGTTGGGAAAAGCCATTAGAAAGGTGTCTGAGTAGCAAGGGTAATTGTGTTTCGGGAAACTTAGTCCACAAGAAGCAAATTAACGCCAGATGTAGTTAATTAAATTGTACATTTAGAAATTCTTAACGCCCGTTGGAAAATGCACGTAGACCAATTTGTAGCGATTATAGAACACTGAAAACACTAGCCAACAATGAAAGTTTCGGGCTCAAAAATAGTTAATTCTTATATATTTCCATCTGATGAATTAAGAAATCACTATAAAAATGACATCAGCTCTTGCTTTGGAGATACACTGACATTTCATTTTTATATCACTATTTTTAGTTTAGGCAAAATTTTGTTTAGAAAGTTAGCATACCTGTCCAACTACAAAACGCAAATGCTCTTTAAGCTATTTGTAAATCATAAATATGGATACTGCTGCTGTGACTGAGTTTCATATAGTTTCTGCTGTAATTAATGCAGACTTTCTGGTTTGTGAGTGCTTTTGTAGTGTAAAATTCATAAAAATACCACGAAAATGTGTAAATATGGTGAATTAGTTGCATTTGTGGTGAAATGAAATGTTCCTCACAGAAACTCGATCTGACGCCTGTTGTGAAGACTGCCTATCAGCAATATTTTATTATGAAAGTAGGGTACCAGGATAAGTCTTGGGCTCCATATATATGTTGCAATGCATGTTCAGTTACACTGCGAAAATGGCTGAGAAATGGAAACAATCTATGGCTTTTGCTGTGCCTATGAAATATTTTGTCAAAGGAATGGACCAAGAAGGACGGGTCTTTAAGTACATAAGAGAGACATTTCCGAAATTAAGTGATGCAAAATGTAAGGAAGGTATTTTTGTCGTGCCACAAGTTCGAGAACTTGTATAGGATTCTGCAATTGACCAAGTTTTGGAAGTGAAAGAAAAGGAAACTTGGGAAGCCTTCAAGAGAGTCGTTTGTGGATTTTTAGGCAACAAAAGAGATAACTATACTCAGTTGGCGATAAGCTGCTGCAAGAATACAACCTTGGATGCAACATGTCCCTTAAAATCCATTTTCTGCACTGCCATCTAAACTTTTTCCCTCCTGGTTGTGGAGTTGTCAGAGATGAACATGGAGAAAGATTCCATCAGAGTATTTCTGTTATGTAATAAAGATATCAGGGTCATTGCAATAAAGCAATGCTTGCGGATTACTGTAGGGCTGCTCCAGAACTCCATTACAAGAGGCAAGCTAAAATATGTTCTCATGAAGTCACCACATGATTCTCTTCAGATCTAACCATCTGCGAGGTATTCTTCCAGCAGTTTAGAACTCTTGGAATGTAACTACTATTTTAAAAAATTCAAATGTGCTTTCAATGTTGTTAGTAAATGTATATTTTTCTCTTAATTCGTTAATATGAAATACAACCACCTCGTGTGTATCACAGAAACTAGAGCTAAGAAAAAAAATTCATTGTCATATTCGCTTTTCGCGACCCAAAATTAGTAAGAATTGACTCCTGAAGTGCAGGAAACATTAAACAATTATGTTTTTGTTGGCCAGTGAAATCAGTCAGTCAAAGAGGGGCAGGGGGAAACTATCCGCCTCGGTAGTGTAAGGGTAGCGTGTCTTCCTCACATTCAGGAGATCGCGAATTCGAATCTCGCTTAAGGCGAGTTACTCGGATAAGGGTTTTTTTTTTTGTTGTTGTTTTTTTTTCCGGTAATTTCTCTTATCATTTCACTGATCTCATTCATCGTCCGATATGACCAACCAGGTTAAAGAACGATAAGCCAAATAAAATTAAAAAAAAAATAAAATAAAACAGTAATAAAAAGTTATCTCAGAGGCTAATACGAAGTTCAGGCTAAGGTAATGTATGGCGTAGGAACTTTGGTTGAGGAGTCATTATATAGGCAGAAATTAATTTAGTAAAAGAACATGCTTTTGAAAATTTAGTGGATGCTAGGGCGTCTTCAGCTTCTTCTCCTAATAGACGACACAAATTACAGCTATCGCAGTCGGTAGCGCGGATATACAATGTGTGGCTAATCACTTCTTATTGTGATAAAAATTCGACATATAGCAATTCAGCAAGTCACGTTAGCTGTAACTTATTACTTTATTATTAAAAGTAATTTTCTTTAAACACTCTGAAAGTTAGCAGATTTAATATGATACAGTTATAATTCCTCGTGCTTCAACAATCGCAACGTGTTCCATACAGATCCGTTATTAGTCTCCTTTAATTAGTGGAACAAAATGGCTTACTTCAACTGCTGATATACAACTGTCGCTTTGACGTTCAGCTGTGCTCAACTGTGGCTACATTCGGCTGTCTCTTTGATCCAACTGCACTCTCCGACGAATATCAAACTAATTCGTATCTGCTTTAGCAGCTCCTCTTATATAATCCCCACAACAAAAGGTGGAATGTTCTTGAAAGAGACAACCTGCATCACCGTTAGTCATCTTAACCATGAGCCTACCCCACAACGAAAAGTGTAATGAAGTTATATCTGTAAAAGTTTATTTTATCAGCATGAAGTGGATAGAATAGTTTCCAAAAGCCAAATAAAAGTGAACATATGAATATTTTTTAATGTCTGTCGGTTTTTTAATGTCTTCCATTTTCAAACACATGCGCATTCACTTTTACATGCTGATGGCTAATCTGGAGTGATAGTTTTAATAACATTTACACATTCACTCACATGCATTTTACCACACCGTGGGGAAATGGAGTAATTGTGGTTAAAGGAAAACTACCTGCAACAATGGGGAATCGAACCTCTTAAGTTTCTATATTTTCTGCCAAATTACACATATATCAGTTCGGGGTTATTCCTTGTGCAGTTTACGTATGCCTGATTTTAAATTAGTTTCTGTGTTTTCACCACAATCTGCACAGTTCATTTCCTTTCACATCACCACGACGTACACTCATATGTAGCGATGCGTTAAAAGATAACGTTGGTAGCGGCTGGCACCCAGCGGATACAGTATTCCGATGTTGCTACTCCACCTAGCAGACGGAATAATATTTAGAGCCGTTGCGCAGAATTACCGGATCTGCTAGATAGCTCGAGATATCTATGTATCCACCAGCAAGGGTAACAATTTTTGAGTTAAATAAGGGCCTATTTGAATGATGGGGCACAATGCCACTGATAATTGTGTTGCATAAACACCTTATGGCCGTGCATTTTACACATATATGCCCCCCTGTTAGAGGTAATTAAGAGAAAACAAATTTCGAACCAGACAACCAAATCTAATGGAACTTTTAATATTACACTCTTCACATATCCATTTTATTACTTATATATGTATATCCTGTACTATCTGAGGCAACAAAACTCACATTGCTCAAATATTAATTGTTGCACATTAATGCATGATTATTTCGAAATAACTACACAATGTTATATATAACTAAAATAGCACTTATATATCTAAAATAGCAAACAAAATTTTAATTACGCTTATGTAACTAAAATAGCAAACAACATTTTAATTACACTTATATTTACCTGGAAATCTCTGGTTGCATAAAATCTTAGTGCACATAGGATTTGATAAATTGGAGGCAATAGTAGGTCTCTTTGTGTCCTCTGTTTTTAAGATGCAGTAATGGCAAAATAGTTTTTGTTGCAGTATTCTTTGTGAATCTGTAACTGTAGTATTTAAAAAACTGTGCATTGCTGTAATGCTCAAGAGGGTTTTCATTGTTGCGTAAATACCTCTGATGCAACTGTGGTTCATGTGCAAAATCTTCATTCTCCATGAAATCAAGAAACTTTATTAAATTGTGGTTAAGAATTGCGTGCCCACCATTGTGAGAAAAATCAAGCCATGGATTACTTAAGGAGAGAATAAAGATGCACTCGAGAGGCCTTCTCTGTTCCTGGAGGTCTACTTAAGTATTTGAGACTCTGCATATGAAACTTGTGCAAACTGCTAAGGAAACCTTGAATAATTCTTGAGGTAATGACTATGCATACAACTCTGTTTCTGGATTACAACAGAGCGAAAGTGTTGTGGATACAATAGATCAAAAGTGTGCATTCTACTTCACAGCATGGAAAACAAGAATATAGCCACTTTCACTGTTTAACAACTTGATATTACTGGTATAAATGCCCATGTTATTTAATGGCCAACAATCCTTTAAGGACCATTATCAGAAGAACATTTCTTACTAATGTGTCATTTGTTCTAATTGAAGAATACAGAAAATGAGGGCGCATATTTCTTTTCTTCCATAGGCTTGGTGGAGTTTATTTCAAAATACTGCTTGTTGAGCATATAAGAACAACAAAACTTAATGCATTTTCTTCTGTGGAAGAACTTGTTTTTAGAAAACATTGTTATTCATCAGCATATTACATGTCAAACATTCCAAAATGACTTTCAAGAGAATAGAGTATAAATATTCTATGAACAAATGATAAATGTTTTGTTTCCACTAATTCTTCCTTTCTAAATCCATGTTTATTTCAGCTAAGAAATATGTAAAGTCCATTTGTTCAATTCTATGGATGCATGAAAAAATGCATAGGATTTAATGTCGATAGATTAGCTAAATCATAAGCAAAACTACAACAGGGTATCTTGAACAATACTAAGTGAAAGTTGCAGAGACTAGTAATGGGTGGCCTCAATTATTGAAGATTGAGAGAGAGAGTTGCCAAGAGACGGGTGAGGGCAGAGAGAGGTGAGATGTGGGGAGATAGGGGGAGAGATGGAAGGGGATAAGTGGAGAGAGGTGAGAAAGGGTGAGGGATGGCCAAGAGACTTCAAGTAGTCTTCTTTCTGGGTGAATTACCAGGTGAATTATAGTCTGTAAACTGTAAGATATAGACAAAGTCTTACTATACAAATTTTTCATAAATCTCATTAAATCACAATCAATGTCTAACTTTCTAAGGCATCAACCAATTACAAGATTTTTTACAGGTATGCATTTTCAACTGCCAAATCATTTTTTTTTCTTTCTTCTCACATTATGGTTTCTCTTATGATCATGCAAGAGAACAGAATTTCCAAGCTCACATATTCTGACCTGTTGTTAAAAGATTTGTCCATAGCTTAAGTTCACTTGTATTCTCTTATTCTCTTGTACAAGAAAGTATATAATAAAGCCATTTGTGCAAATAATTATCAAGATAAGCGCAAAATAGAAATAATAATTTTATATAAGTACAATTTATAGAAGAATGGTTGAGGATAGTCATGTGAATGTATCACATGCTCACTAGTGAAAAATAATTTTCTAAAATTTGCCCCAACAAGATAGAGTTACTCTCCAATGGTTCTCAAAGTAGTGTGTACTGCCCATTTGGGGTCAGTGAGAAAAGCACAATGGGCACTCAGCGTATTTTGGGCTGCCGGGGAGGATTGCACTTCCTAATGTGCTCTACCAAGTCCTGTTGAGCCAAATATTATTATCATTTCGATTTGTTGCCATAGGTTGGTGCTCACATATGCCTGAAACTACTGATCTGAGTTAGGTAAAAGAGTAGAATTCATCCAGATGATTTGCAAATTTACTGTGATTATTTAAATGTACTGCATGAAAATATGACAATTTAAGGATCTGCTCTTGTTGGAAATTCCAGATTGGGTGTATATCCATTTTCAGATATGCAGTATCTGATATCCTTGATCACTATCCTGAAGTGTGGAGAGTGGTTAAGAAGCTTTTTATTGCATATTCAACAACTTATTTCATAAGGTTTTAGTGTGGTGGTGGGACTTTTTCAATTTTTTGTTTTATTAATCCTTTAAAATCAATTTTGTACATTGTACTCTGATACAGGATACGTCAATGATTAGATTTATATTACAACAGTTACAGCAAGTTAGATATGTACATATTTACAGTATATAATGGGTTTATACGGATATGATACAAGATAGTTAATACAATGATATAGTATGAGGATATTTATTAAATTGTAAGTATTCCTTTACAGTGTAGGAGCAGTGCTCCTGCAAGAAAACCTTTGCTCTGGTTTTAAATGCATTATAGTTTCCAGTATTTTTGATATCACTGGGAAGAGAGTTATATAATGATATACTGGAGTGCATCACTCCATTTTTACACAACATGGTTCTTGCAAATGTTAGGTGAATATCCTTTTGATTTCTAGTATAATGTGCATGTACATTTTCATTATTTTGGAAAGTAAATCTATTTTTTTTTACGAATAATATTGCCTCTAATATATAAGTACATGCCAGAGTAAGTATCCCAATTTATTGGAATAGTGGTTTACATGAACATATTCTTTTCACCACATATAATGCGAACAGCTTGTTTTTGCTTAATGAATACATCTTTAGCTTCTGGTGAGTTTCCCCAAAATATTATTCCATACCTCTTTCTAGAATGTATGTGAGCATAATACACCATTAAAAGTATAGGAAGGCTGACATGTTGACTTAAAATTCTTAAAGCATATATATTCCTGTTTAATTTATTTACAATGTGTTTAATATGCGATTTCCATTTTAAATTACTTTGTATCCACAAGCCTAAAAAGTTTGTTTAAGTTTTGTATGAGATCAATTGATTGTTTAATTTTACTACAGGGATATCATTATTATTATTATTGTTATTAATATTTATGTTATCGGTGATATGAAATTTAAGACAAACTGTTTTATCAGTGTTTAAAATCAAGTTGTTGTTAGTTAGCAAAGCAAAGAAATAGACTCCTGTTAACTCAATGTGGAGATTTTAAACTCTTATTAACTGAACTCTCTTCATCAAGGCTGTGTATCACATAAAGGTTTTTCTGAATGCCAACTCAGAACATTTAAGCTGTTCTCCCAGATTTAAACAGAACTGTTCAGTTTGAACGTGCATTATTACATTTAAAATAAATGTTAATTTTTTTGCCTAAACTAGTTATTTGTAATCCTTGTGGGTACTCTGATTCACTTTTCTGTATTTATAGTTTCACTTAACTGTATTTATAAAATATATTTAGAGGGTGTTTAGGAAAAGTGTATATAGTTAAGTGGGCAGTTGCATAAGGAAGTTTGAGAACCACTGCTCTAGTCATTTGTTGCAGATCTACACCTGTTCATAATCTAGTTGCAAACAGAATACTGAGTTTGAAGACATTTGAGTATAATTGGAGCGAAAAAACCAGAGGACACAATTACCATCAATTAAGCTCGTGGGTCTCTTATGTCATTAAGGGATTTTCAGTTCTGTTTTCATTTCAAGAGGTAGATATTTTCAATGACAGAGTTGCATACATACTATTTCCTTAACCAGATCAAAATTTTACAATACCTTTTACAGTTATCATATATCTTGTCAGAAGTTGGAGGTTGTGGGGGGGGGGGGGGGGGAGCAGGGTTGAGCCTTAAAAACAAACAAACAAAAACATAAAACTCTAAATGTGGTCCAGTCTATTGGACAGTCATGATCTCTAGCTACAGATTTTGCAGCAAGAAGTGGAAATACTAAAAGAAAAACTGCATATCACCAGAAGAAATGTGAAAGGTACATTCTTTAAAATTTCTAAGTTTTGTGCTGCACTTCTTTTCACAGTTTTCAGGGTATGCTATATATAAAGCACTATTCAAACTTTATAGTTTTCGCTGTCAAAAATAAGTAATTACAATTTTTAATACTACATTATTATTCTTAAAGAATTTAAAGTTTCAAATGCTGCTCTGAAAAGTTAAATATTTAAATGAAGTCACTATTCCTCTGGGCTAAAACTGTAAAGATGCAATGCTGTGCTCTGTTAAGCAGTAATAACTGTTGCCAGTATGACCAATCTGGGTTTTAAAGAAAATATAAGTAGAATCGGGACCATATTGGTTTGTAACTTTCTTGGGTACATCTGTTCAACACAGTTTTAATATAGGAAGGTTAATGAGTCTGAAATGCTTAATACTATAAATATCTAATTTTTGTCTACTTTACAGAGACACCATGGCAGAGGATGACCCTCCTTTTAGACCGGGTTCATCTCTAACCTTTGGAAAAGTGAGACGCAAAATGCCTTCCAAACCAGATGATGTTCCACCAGATTTGCCTACATGGGAACTACAAGAAGGCTACAGGTGTTTATTTGCATTAGCTATTGCCCGGAAAATCATAGAACTATACCATTCTTATCAAATAGAGTATATACTCTTAACTTGTTGCTAATGGCCAATGGTTTGAATACATAAATTAAATAATTGAAAAGGAAAATGCTACAAAAGTTTCATACTAAATTAGAAATTATATGCTAGGATTGTCTTTCAATCGAGATACAACAAATGGTCATATGATTGTTGTTTTGTGTGAAGGTACTGATTTTGAGAAATTGTAATTTTCTTTATGGATGCACTTTTCACTATTGAAGTAGGTATGTATGCTTTTAAATGTCACAGTTATGGCCTGAACTTATTGCACAAAAGGTGAGTGACCAACTGAATGTTTGAAGAGGTAAGGAAATGGAAGAAGGCTATCACCCAGCATAAATTCCATAAGCACACGTGAGAGATAACTGAAATTTTCTGGAAGCTTCCATCTCCCAAGAAAATTCAGACTTCTCTCAAAGCTCTAATGGCTGTGCATGAGTGAGTATTTTGGCGAGTAAGTCAGTTGATAAGATAATGGATTATTGATGCAGCATAAGCTGCTGGTAGCTCAGTGTGCATTTCGAGTGAGGTTATGACCCACAGTGTGAGTTATTAGTGTTGAAGTAACAAGAGAAAATTGTACCGCAGAATTGTTGTGAAACCAGTCGAATAAAGACATGTAATTGTAACCAATTTAAGTCCATAAAGGGGGGTGTTGTTACAATATTTTCATAATAAATAGAATGCATATCTTCAATTTTCTAGAAATAGCCCCTGAAGACCTCTTCATTCTGGATGACTTTTGCATAACTGGAAAGTCATAAGAGCTAGACAAAAACGTAGCATATAAAAGTGTAGATCTCGTTAAAACATTCTATATATGTCATATACATCGCTTTTATGGAGTTAACAATTTCTGAGATATCCCTTGTTATTGGTTTCAATTAAATGTGATTTTCTCAAATGGGAAGTCTCTATTTGTTTCATAACTCTCCTGTTTTACTCCTGGCCATGCAAAGAGAATTGAATTTCAGTCACATAGCGATAAGCTTTTAAAATAGTTGACTATTGTTTTAGCCCTATATCTACCCATGTTTGCCTTCTTCTTACAAGGAACTGTGTAATAAGACCATTTTTGCATGAAGAAAAGCTTTTGTGGAATAGTTCGTTTCAGAATGCGCAGAGAAAATCATGTGAATGAAACACAAGATTTTACATATTCTAAATTTCATATCATCACAATATTATTATGTTTTGCTGAAAGAGGAAAGGTTTCAATATTAGGAGGTTGAAGTATGCAAACTGTAGTGCAAAATCAAGTACAGTGCAATATTTTACAACAAGCAAGTTTGTGTCATTTTAGGTTAAGCTTCATAATCACCTATGTTCCTTATTGATCATTATTAAAAAGGTAACCTGGATTCAGGTGAAGCTTTTAGCAGGCAAGAGTGACTTGCTTACATGGTAGAAGTGTAAGGATTAGCGCTGCTGTAACATCATTCTGTGCTTTGGGGTTTTAGAGAAAAATTGGGTTGAATCTGCCAATTTAGTTGTTAATGCTATGACTGATCAATGTGAAGAATAAGTTAATAATTTCGTCAAGGTGAATACAAGTGTGCATGGTGTTCACAAACACTATAGCAGAAGAAAACATTCAGAAGATAATGGGATTTAAAAATGCAAGAGATTCAGGGAACTGTTTGAACCATCTAAAAAGGTTTTACTTTCTTTACATGTACAAAACGTTGATGAAATTTCACCAGAAATAGAAGTTTTGAGGATGCCAAGTCCAAAAAAAAGCAGTTTTAGAAAAAGGTGTGAATATGTGTGTGTGTGTGGGTGGGGGTGTGGGTGTTATTTGAATGACATAAATCAGGAACATAAAAGTCTATTTAATTCTAACTTGACGACCTGACAGTACTCTGACGAAGACCAAAGAGTTTAGGTAGTCAAAGCTTGGAGTTTTAAGACTCCAATTTAACTTGGTTGTTATTCCATGAGTCATCATTAATAACTAACACCAAGAAAGCTTCAAATCTTTAACCAAATTGACATTTAAGATCTTGCAAGGATCTTCAAGAAAGATTTTGAAATAATCTCTCTACCCAAACTACCCTTTATATGGGACATTTTTCGAAAAATTTAGATTTTCTCAAACATGAGATGATAATGATATAATGATTTTGAATAAAACTATTTACATAGGAAATAAAATGTATGGTGTGACTTACCCTGCGGCCATAATCACTTAATGGTATGTGCAGCTTCCATCTTAAGTAATAGTTGATTGTTGGCATTCATTGTTACATGCACGTTAGTGGACACTTGTACTGATGGAAAGTTCTTTTGACATTGCAGCTATGGTTGTTACACTTATGTGAGGGGACATTTGTTCTATCAGAAGATTCTTTGACGTCTAAGCGGCAGATTTTTAAGCCTGAGTAAATTTGTGACAGCTGTGATGGTATTGTGCATACAACGGCTTATGAAATTTCCAGTCATGTAATCTACAGATATAAAAAGGGTCTGCCTCAGAGCAGTTTTCACTTGGAAGGCATTTCATGCAACAATTGAAAAAATTTGATGGGAATCTCACAGCAAGCTGTATTGTTGCTGCAACAAACGTTGAAAAGAAACTTTGTGGCAGAATTGTTACAAAAGACAGTTCTTTGTGAGCAGATTCTGCTTCTAATCAGTTTGTGTGAGTTGTTTGTTACAGAAAGAAAGTTTTTGTTACAATACCTTGCATTTTCTGGAAACAGACTGAAGCCCTCTTCATTCTGGAGCACTTTTGCATAACCAAAATATGGCTACGACAGAATCAAGCTACCAAAATATTTTAGATCTTGTCAAAGCACACAGTTAATAGCATTACATTTTTGTGTGGGGTTAACCATTTCTGAGATATTCCTTGTTATTGGTTTTAATTATAAGCTACTTACACATTTTTCAAATGCCAGTTCATCATTCATTTCATATCTCTTTTGTTTTTCCCCGGACCATGTGAAGAGAAGCAAATTTGAATTTCATTGCATAGGGAGTGACAGCTTTTGAAACATTTAACAATCGCTTTAGCCTTGAACATTTCTTATCCCTTATTTTCCTTCTGCTTACAAGGATGTAAGAAATAAAACCATTTCTGCTAATGTTTATCTAGATTAGTATGAATTATATAGCAGAATTATCTTTTATAAAAAAAATGTGTGTTTGCAGAACAGGTAAAGAAAGTCGTTTGAATGGAACACATCAAAAATTTAACTTGAAATGGAAAAAATGAGGACATTACAGATTACATGGCTGAACTGAAAAATGCATGAAATGAGTTGGACAAGGTACTTTAGAAGGAAAATGAAATGCTACTGAACTGCATGGTTCTAAATAGACAGAGACATGGATGTGTTTATTTATTTAAAGGTTGGCTACTTCTGACAAGGGAAGTCTCCAATGCAGATCTTATTGAAACTGAGCATAATAACTAAATAAAACCCACTGAATTCATTCTACTGCAAATTGAAACCATGAATAAAATATTATTATTATTATTATTATTATTATTACTACTACTATTATTATTATTATTACTACTATTATTATTATTATTATTAATAGGTAAATCATAATGCTTTGCAAGGGCATGGCATGTTACAGAAAATTGCAGTGAAGGTTAGTTTGCTTACTAGACAGCTCTATAATAGTAGCACAACTTGCATGCAGTAACTTAATGACTGTGACAAACTGAAATTTCTGGACACATTAATGTGAGTGGCAATAGGCTTAGCAAAATGTGAACGTAAGTTGCTATAAAGTTCAACTACAAAGAAACAAAGTGATAGTGAAGATCTTCAATGAAATGACTGTAACACAATCCATGAAAGCTTCAAGAACATTAAATTGATACAAGAAACTGACTGAAAAATTCAATAGAGAAAGATCCAAAATTATATATTTTAGCTTAGTAACAGGTGTGAAAGCTGGATTTACCAGTATGAAACTAAATAACAATCATCAGTCTGGCTCTTCCGAGGAGAAAATGCCCAACAAAAGTGAAGCAAGCAAGAAATGTTGGCAAGGAGATGCTCTATTCCTTCCTAGCAATTCGCCACATTGTGACGATTCTGCCTGAAGGACAAAAGACTTACACATAATGTGTAAGTGGTGGTACACCACAAAATGTCTGCTACAAGAGCTGAGAAAAAAGCATCGTGGAATTTTGTTGCATCTGACAGCCTCTGCCCACACTGCTTAAGAAACAACCCAGTTTCTGCAGGAGTCAGATATTTGCCCCATCCTTCCTATGGTCTAGATCTGGTGCCATGTGACTTTTTGAAAGAAAAACAATTTGAGGTCAATTTGTGTCCCCTGAAGCTGCTGTAGCTGCTTTCAAAGAATGCATATACACACTTTCCAAAGAAGAATGCTGTTCAGCATTTGAAGCTGTGTATAGTGTGCATAGTGTATAGAATTCAATAGAAAATATTTTGAAAAAATGCAATGATCAGATCTTTTAATATTTTATTGCTTCATTCTCAAAATTTTTGGAGTGACTTTTATAGTTTATTTTTCTCTACTTCCCAGTGTATTAATTGTATGCCCTTCATTAATGGAATTGGCTTTGACCACAGTTCCATACATCTTTTGGTTCAATATAATTTTCCAGTGATAATGTGTTTACTTCTGTGACAATGACCTTCCTGTTTTGGTGATTTGGGATTCTCTGTATTTTCCTAGAAGAAATATTATTTTGTTTTTCAAATTAAGAAATAAACTTTTGGGTGCTTTTAAGTTTTTCAGAACCATTTTTTCATAAAGAGAGTATAATAACAATAATGAATTGTTGCCTTATGTTCTCTAGATTCTGGAAATGTTCTAACATGCAGCTTATAACTTTGGCCATTTGTTTTATCTTTGCAAGAAGATGATTGGTTTGATCACTTTTGTTCAACATATTCCTTAACTCTCCTCACATTACAATTGTGTATTAGAGAAGGACAGTTTTTCTAAATTTGTGCAGAGAACTTCATTTAGTTTTTCAGAGGTTCTGTATTCATATCATTTATATTTTAAAGTGTCTCCTCCTGATTCAGATTTCAGAAACTCTACTTTTTACTTTCTCTATACGCACTATGTACATAGTGTACAGAGAAGGTATTGCACTCCACCCAAAAATTTGAAACCGAGATTTCAATGGAAATATATGTTTTAGGGTCCCCTGTATCAAAAAAAAAGCATTTTCACAAAAAGATCTGTGTGTGTGGTGTGTGGTGTGTGTGTCCGTGAACACGATAACTCAAAAATGAAAAGTCGCTGAAATACCAAACTTGGTATTTAACTTTAATATCTTCCAGAGATGTGACACAAAGATTTTGAAAAAAAAAATCTCCCCACCCCAAACTACCCTTTACATGCAACGTTTTTCGAAAATTTTTATTTTCTGAAAAATGGCTCTACTATTTTGATTAAAATGTCAAATATTAAAGATATTTACCTGACAAATAAAATGTATATCTTGAATTTTCTGAGAATAGCCTCTGAAGACTACTTTATTCTGGATGAATTTAACAGAATTTTGAATAACTGCTAAACCGTAAGAGATAGACAAAACTTACTACACAAAAAATGTAGAGCACGTTAAAACACACAATTTATGTTCTAAACATTTTTTTCGTGGAGTCATCATTTTTGAGTCATTCCTTGTTTTTGGTTTCTGCTATGAAACTTTATACTTTTCTCATATAGGAATTTGTCAACTGCTTCCATACAAAAAAAGGAACCAGCAAGGAACAAAGCAAACATAGCAACAAGGAACCAAGTAATAAGACTATATCTGCTATTTTAGTCTGATTAACATGAAGTAAACAGAAGTATAAACTTTTTAAGAGTAATTTGTTGCAGAGATGTAGAGAAAGTCATATGAATGGTACACATCAGATTTTTTGTTTATACAAACAGTTATTTTATACAACTTGTGTTTACTTATTGTCGTCCATTTCAATTTATTAGTCTCTTACAATATTTTTATCAATATAGTAAATATTAGTAGAAGAAGAGAAACAAAATCTGATGTGTTTGTTTCATTCACAAGACTTTCTCTACTTCTCCTGTAAAAAATAATTCTTACAAGAGCTTAATTCTGCTACATACTAATCAAAATAAATATGATCTTGCTAAGTCGAGTCAGACATTGAATTTTAACATGATCTACCTTTTTACTTTCTCTATACGTACTATGTACATAGTGTATAGAGAAGCTATTGCATTGTACCCAAAAATTCGATACCGAGATTTTGAGACCACCTGAATCCAAAAAAAGTATTTTTAGAAAAGTGCCTGTGTGTGTGTGTGTGTGTGTGTCTGTGGGCAGCATAGCTCAAAAACGAAAAGATCGTTAAATACTAAACTTGGTATTTAAGTTCAATATCTTCCAAGTATGTGACACAAAGATTTTCAAGAAAATCACCCTATCCCCAACTACCCTTCACATGGAAAAATTTTCGAAAATTTTGATTTTATAAAAATGGCTCTAATGATTTTGATTAAAATATCATATATTAAAGATATTTACTTGACAAATGGTATGTATATCTTGAATTTTCTGGGAATAGCCTCTAAAGACTACTTTATTCCGGATGAATTTTACGGAATTTTGTGTAAATGGTAAATCGTAAGAGATAGACAAAAACTTACCACACAAATAATGTAGAGCACATTAAAACACACAATTTATGTTATATACATTTTTTTTTTCGTGGAGTTGATTGTTTTATAGATATTCCTTGTTTTTTGTTTCAGCCTTAAAAAACTTATACTTTGCTCATACAGGAATTTGTCAACTCCTGTCCATACAAACAAAGGAACTTTAGTCACATAGCAACCACCTTTTGCTATCACTTTAATCTATGTTACTCCCTTATTTCGCTTCTACTTACAGGGAAGCAAGTAACAAGACTATTTCTGCTAATTGTTTCTCACTTAGCATGAAGTAAATAGAAGCATAAACTTTTTAACAAATATTTATTGCAGAGATATAGAGAAAGTCATGTGAATGGATTATATCAGATTTTTTGTATAGTAAGTTTTTGTTTATCTCTTATGGTTTACTAGTTATGCCAAATTAAGCAACATTCAACCAGAATAAACAGATCTTTAGAAGCTACTATCAGAAAATTCAAGATATATATTTTGTGATAGAAATGACTTTAATAGATGGTATTTTAATCAAAATCGACAGAGCCTTTTTAAGAAAAATCTGATGTGTACCATTCACATGACTTTCTCCATATCCCTGCAGCAAATAACTCTTAAAAAGCTTATACTTCTATATACTTTATGCTAATCAGAAAAAATTAGCAGAAATAGTCTTATTACTCGCTTCCTTGTAAGTTGAAGCGAAATAAGGGACAACCTTAGGTTAAAGTGATAGTCAAAAGCTGGTTGCTATTCAGTGAAGTTCCTTTGTCTATATGGATAGGAGTTGACAAGTTCCTGTATGAGAAAAGTATACATTTTTCATAGCAGAAACCAAAAATAAGGAATGTCACAAAAACGACGAACTCCACGAAAAAAAATGTATATAACATAAATTGTGCGTTTTAATGTGCTCTACATTTTTTGTGTAGTAAGTTTTTGTCCATCTCTTACGGTTTAGCAGTTATTCAAAATTTAGTAAAATTCATCCAAAATAAACTACTCTTCAGAGGCTATTCCCAGAAAATTCAGGATATACATTTTATTTTTCAGGTAAATATGTTTAATATCCGAAATTTTAATCAAAATCGTTAGAGCCATTTTTGAGAAAATCAAAATTTTCGAAAAAAGTTCCATGTAAAGGGTAGTTGCGGGTGGGGGGATTTTTCTCAAAATGTTCGTGTCGCATCCCTGGAAGATACTAAATTTAAATACCAAGTTTGGTATTTTACCGACTTTTCGTTTTTGAGTTATCGTGTTCACAGACACACACACACATACACACAGACCTTTTTGTGAAAATGCTTTTTTTGGATATTGGGGACCCTAAAACATATATTTCCGGTGAAATCTCGGTATCGAATTTTTGGGTGGAGTGCAATACTTTCTCTATACACTATGTACATAGTGCGTATGGAGAAAGTAAAAAGAAACTTTTCCATGTAAAGGGTAATTAGGGGTGGGGGGATTTTCTTGAAAATCTTCGTGTCCAATCCTTGGAAGATCCCAAGTTTGGTATTTAACCATCTTTTCGTTTTTGAGCTATGCTGTACACACACACACACACACACACACACACACACACACACACACACCTATTTCTGGAAATGCTCTTTTTTTTTTTTTATATATATATATACGGGGGATGTAAAACATGTATTTCCGGTGAAATCTCAACATGGAATTTTTGGATGGAGTACAATACTTCTCTATCCCTATGTGCATTGTACATATGGGGCTTGAGAAAGTAAAAACTAGTTGTCATGACTTTCGCCCCAACCCTCGTAAAATGTATATCTCCACATATATTACTAATAAATCTTCATGTGTTAGACTCACATGATTTCTCTACCCACACTCTCATTTTAGTAAGGTCTAAGGTCTCTACAAACCGAACCAGGTGGCTCAGGTGTTTCTACCTGAAGGTCCGGTTTCGATCTCCGCTGATCGCGCACTCTAGCCCTGGGTTTTAACGGTTTTCCTGAGGCCGCTAAGGTGAACACTGGGGTGCTGCATATGTACCAGGTATCTTCATTTCATTTCCCTTCTTCATCTTTCAGGTCGGCATAGGTGTGACTTGAGGCTTTGCAGGCAGATGATACGGTTGCTTTGTACCCCTGGTTGCGCTGGTTGAAGCTAAGTACCGTTTTAGAATCTCCTTCCGGCGCCTGTATAGCCTCTAAGGCGCGCCATCTATTGACTGTTGGGGACTTCCGTGCGTCTCTGCGCTTAGCCCCGTCGTTCCCTGTGTTCTGGCCTGTGGTTTCTCCTCCTCTCATCCCATCACCGGTCGCAGTTGCCGAGGTGTCCCCGACGTTAACATGCTCTAATCCTTCTAAGCCTCTGTAAACTATTACGCTATTGGATAGGTAGAGTCAGCCGTAGCCGTGATTTGAACCACGAATCTCCCGGTCTCTAGCCGGTTGCTCTGCCACTGAGCTACCATGGCAACGTGCCGGCATAGCATTGCATTTCTCAACTAACTCGCATATTTCCTGGTAAACACGAGGTGATCTTAAATTATTTTGAGATGACAAAACCCCAATGACATACCCCATTATGGTCAATTAATGTTAATTTGTTTATTTTTTCACACACGCCGTGTATTGTATACCACCCAGGTCGCCATCCGTGGTGTAATGGTTACCATGCTAACTGCATATACCCAACGTCGCGGGTTCAAACCCGGCGGAGGACAAAGGATTTTTTCGGGCGTAAAAATTCTTAGCATAGTTTCGTTCTGAAGGGAAGTAAAGCCGTTGGTCCCGTGTCGTAGATTTACGGCACCTAAAAGAACCTCAAGTCCGATAGAGAGGCCTCTGAGCAAAATTAAGCGGTCTTTCACGCCCAGTATAGAATGGGACGCTGAGAACCACAGCAGTTTAAGAGCGTCCATAAACAGGACGCCATTTTTTATACCACCCAAAAAATTAGTTGTTCAGATTTCACCGGAAATATATGCTTTGGGGTCCCCTGAGTCCGAAAAAAAGCATTTTTAGAAAAAGGTCCACGTGTGTGTGTCTGTGGACAGCAAATCCCAAAAACGAAAAGACTTAAATACCAAACTTGGTATTCAGGTTTGACATTGTCCAAGGATGCGACACAAAGATTTTCAAGAAAATCCCCCCCACCACAAACTACACTTTACATGGAAAAATTTTCGAAAATTTTGATTTTTACAAAAATGACAACACTTTCCATTAAAATACCTTTTGTTTAAGATGTTTTTATGACAAACGAAATGTATATCTTGATTTTTTTGGGGAATATTCTGGATGACTTCTGTGTAACTCGCAAACCGTAAGAGACATAAAAAACTTCGAGCACAAAAAATGTAAATCTTATTAAAACAAACAATTTAGGTCATATTTTACTTTCTCTACACGTACTATGTACATAGTATATAAAGAAGGTATTGTAATAGACCCAAAAATTCGATACCGAGATATCACTGGAAATACACGTTTAGAGACTCACTGAATCAAAAAAAAAAAAAAAAAAATAATATATATATATATAAAAATGTCCATGTGTGTGTGTGGGGTGGGGCAGCATACCTCAAAAACGAAAAGAGCGTTAAAAACAGTCTTGGTATTTAGTTTTGGTATCTTCTGAAGATGCCAAACAAAGATTTTCAAGAAAATCCCCCCCCCCCCCCCCTCAACTACCCATAACATAGAAATATTGTTCGCAAATTTTGATTTTCTCCAAAATTGCTGTAACGATTTTGATTAAAATATCGTATATTAAATATATTTACAAATGAAATGTATATCTTGAATATTCTGGGAATAGCCTCTGAAGACTACTTAATTCTGAATACATTTTACGGAATTTTGCATAACTACTAAACCATAAGAGATGGACAAAAACTTATCACACAAAACATGTAGAGCACGTTAAAACACACAATTTATGTCCTATATTTTTTTCGTGGAGTTGAGCGCTTTTGAAATATTCCTTTTTGTTTTTTTTTTTTTTTTTTTTCCAGCTTTAAAAACTTATACTTTTCTCATACAGAAATTTGTCAATTCCTGCCCATACACACAAAGGAACTTGAGTCATATAGCAACCAGCTTTTGACTATAATTTTAAAGTATAGTACTCCCTTATTTCGCTTCTACTTACAAAGAAGCAAGTAATATAACTATTTCTGCCTTTTTTTTTTCTCAACTAGCATGAAGTAAATAGAAGCATAGGCTTTTTAACAATAATTTGTTGCAGAGATGTAGAGAAAGTCATGTGAATAGAGCACATCAGATTTATTTTATTTGGAGATGGCACAAAATTACTAGACCTCTTCATATTTTGTTTCATTTCCATCATCATTGACTTCCTCAATGTGATGCTTATCAGAAAAATCTAAAGTTGTATTGAATCTTTAATGATATCTGCAAGAAATGATGCAAACTGGTGGTTCAGCTGTGTTTCATAACATGGTTTTAAACCTTTCTTGCATAATAGACTCTAATGTGTATACAATGTGAATTGGATTTAAAATTTCTGCCATGTTATGATTCTGATAGTAAACTATTTCCACAGAGTTTACATTAGCCCCTATAGTATAATCACTGTTTGTAAATTGCAGTAAAATATTATAATCTAACAGTGTCAGATACACAAATAATTAGGTGCAAATGAAAATTAAATGTTCTACACAATACCACTCTGCTGGATATAAAGTGCACAAGTGTGACAACCTCTATATAAAGCATGACTTGTGACAAGCTGTGCAGATGTTTCTCTGTCTTCCAAGTTAACGTACTGTCCCATTGCATACTATACATTTTAATGATAACTTTAAACTTCAAATCTTAAAGTGTACAACATGAATTTAGTTAACCATTATTGCCCTCTGCACTAAAAATCAAGATCCAAGTGGTTCATGTTGTGAGTATGTGTCTTTTAAACAAAGATAAGCAAACAGTTAATTGAACTGACAACTCAATTATTTTCTCATCAGAAGAGTAATAACAGTCATGTGAAAGACAAGGAAGTGAAGCAAGAAGCATTTGCAGTGAATAAACATCAGAATTTTAAGAATGGTGGAAATGCAATTCAGTGTGGTTTCAAAGGACAATGGATTACAGATGGTAGACCACTGAAAGTTTGATTCTGACTTGGTAAAGTCAACAAACAGAAACACTTTTTGACCTGTTAGGAGTCTAAAAGTTGCTACAGAAGATTTTCTTGGTAGTGTAGTGATTCTGGTTGTGTTATTACATAAATTTTCCCATGGTTTTTCTTTTGTTTGTAACACATTATCTTTTTTAATTCTTTTATTATATGTTGATAAAATTATTCTTTTGATAGAGTGATAACTAGGGCCCGGATGTTAGGCAAAATGCCTTTTTATTAGGTGAATGTAAATCAACAGTTCCGTAGACATAAATGTGATTCATAGTAAATAGAATTGAGAGGGTTAAATTCTATTTTGCCTTTTTATGGTATTTTAGTCTCATTCAATAATGAATACATTTTCTTTTCTTTTTTTGTGCCATTTTAAGCAATATTTCTTGTTTATTTGCAATTTTGCATTTTAAGCTTTTTTGTTACTACAGGGATGGTGTTCAAGAGTAGTGTTCTGTGCGAGAAAGGAGGAGGGGTGAGAGCGGTTCAAAATACAGGCATCTGGCACTTCTATGCCTATATTGTTATTCACAAGCAGCAGCTTAATTCTCAAACAACAACAATGCTAAATCTTGGCCCATTCTCACAAATGTTATAATTTTGAGAATCTTTATTATGGACTTGCTATTCACTATTAAAGTTTTGTAAAAATACAGGAAGTAGCTAATAAAATAATTCAATTATTCTTCTAACAAAATGTCTCACTGTTCTCATAGAAATCGTCACATAACATTCTGCCCAATTCGCTTTCGCCTCAGCCAATGAAAAATTGCATTTTCAAATATTATTTCAATTGTGTGTTGCATGCGTTTATTGTTGAAGGCGGAAGAAAATTTTGCTCAAGCAGTCAGTACTCAGTTATTGTCGGGTGAAAATTGATCTTTTCTGTAATAAAAAATATTTTGTTGGATAAAAGATTAAGTATTTCAAAAGAATATTTACCACAATACCTTGTGGTAATGTGCAACCAGCAAAAATGTAAGTTATATTGATGCATTGCAATTTGTCCTTAAAATACATTATGCCTTTTAGAAATTTTATTCTGCCTTTTTTTACTTTTTTTTTTGCCATTTTTTTACGTTTTTGTTGCCTTCTTTGCCTACCTATTTTAAGGTTATAAATGCCTAAACATCCAGGCTATAGTAATAACTTATTGGATCAGATAAATTTGAGTAATTTTACTACCTTTTTTGGCTAGAAAGTCAGCTGTATCATTACCGTTTATTCTGCAATGTGCTGGTATCCATTGAAGTATTAATCTTTTATTTAAAT
Source organism: Hymenopus coronatus (assembly GCA_030762935.1). Taxonomy (NCBI): domain Eukaryota; kingdom Metazoa; phylum Arthropoda; class Insecta; order Mantodea; family Hymenopodidae; genus Hymenopus; species Hymenopus coronatus. The sequence continues at coordinate 121,567,492 of CM060895.1, forward strand.
TAATTAGCTGTTTTGTCTACATATTTATGTGGACAATTGTTTTCACTGATAAAGGCTTGTAAACAACTTAACAGAAACTAGCTATCACACCATAACTTAAAGTGTATTCATTTGTGTGTGGGTCAGAGTACAGTGCCTAATGTTAAAAAACTATTGAAGGACTAAAGAATTTACATATCTTGACGAAGTAGCATAGGCTCATAGTCAATTTATACTCTAGTTACATCAACAGTATATACATTGTAAAAGCAATAACCCATTTTCACAAGGACAAAGGGATGATTTGTTTAAATATCCTTATGTGGATTTAATCATTGATGCTAACACATAATAGAGAATATTATTCTGTAAATGGTTTTCAATGCTCTGTATGTGCAATTCGTTACGGGATTAGTAGATTTTGTTTCTTGTGCAATAAAGTCCTTTTCTGTTATTTGTTGTTATTTTATATGAAATTAATAATATTCAAGATGCTCCTTTGTCTGTACTTCCTGTAGCTGTCACCAATAGTTTAAGATTCTTATCAGATGATCTGTGTTAGAGATTGTGTTGCTCAGACAGATGGGTCCCACCACTGTAGGCTATGCTGCACCATTTTCAGTCATGCTGAGTAAACAGTACCCATGCTACATGTTATCCTTGTTTCGGGTGAACCTGCTCTGTGGAATTAGGTCACAGCACAAGCTAGTGATGGTGACTGGCTGTAATCTTCTTCGCCCCAGCTATTTACAGCTATGATCTAAACCAATATTGAGTGCTATGGTGCAAATTTGTACGTAAGGGTTCAAAAAATGAGTAGAGGTAGGTTTATTTAAGTTGTTACATGTTCTATGATGTTTGCTCAAGTGTACAAATTGTGCTCAAGCAGTATAGTCATGTCTTCAAAGAATTGGGGGAAAGGGTAATTTTTGGAAGAGGTGTATGATTTTTGACAGGTTATATGTACCTACTCTAGGTGTTCTCTAGCTTCAAGCCAGATGAGGTGATGTGGAGCCATCAGCATTTCAGGAGTGTTTATCTCTCCCATCATCAGGAGATGAATGACTAGATCGGTAAATTTCTTTTTTTTTTTTTTTTTTTCATAATTGCATTTGATCTCCAGTCAAAGTGCAATAACCAGGAGGACATGTGGGGTTCCCCATAGCTGGTATACCCACTAAACACTCCTCCACTTGTTAGTTTCACTACCTACTTTATAGTTTCTTATGCATGCAATTGTTGGATCCCACATCAGTCTACTGAAAGTTGCAATGCTAGCATGCAATTCATGTGAGTGTGTCTAATGTTATTTACTCGAGATAACACATAGTGCTTTGTGCCCTGAACACCCCGGGTGCTTAATCATATAATTTTTTCATGCATCAATTGCTAGTGATATCTATGCATACACTTGGTGAAATTGTCTAACCTATTATTTACTAGAAGTAAAGGCATGCACTTAGTGCAGTTGTTGTAATAATACATGTATTCTCCTCCAAGAAGGGCACACTTAATTGGAACGCTGGATTACAGTTTAGTTCCGCATGGTAACCGGCTATTAATATTGAAATTAACCAGTTCAGAAAACACAGAAACACACAATCCAATCAACAGCCAGAGTAGGCAAGTTTTGTATGAGGTTCATGCCACCTGGTGCACAGGCCATTTACTCGATGTGGTCATTCATCATCCTGATGATGGGAGGGATGTACCCTCCGAAATATTGATGGCTCCACTCCACCTCACCTGGCTTGAAGCCCGAGAACACCTAGAGTATGTTCGTAGCCAGTAAAGCTGATCCTATTTCAGGTTATATATAATCGTGCAATAAATTTACTACATAGGTTAAACACTGTATATTTCTATGTAAAGAGGTTGAAAATATGGTAGGCACAGCTTTTGAAAAATACAAGATAGCCTGTAATTTTCACTGGATGCTATGTATGTGTTCAATGTTGTACAAAGACCAAAGAGATCTAGAGGGCAAAATTGGATTTGTTTACTAAAGGTTGAAAACAGGGATTGAACATAAGGGGTAGCTGAAATTTTTTAAAGTTATGGAATAGTTTTATAATTTTTTCTGGATTCTAAAACAATATAAAAATGCATATTGAGAATGGGTCCATTCCTTTCCCTGCTCCAATTATTGTTTTAAAATATTCTGAGATTCCCCATTTACTCCCCAGACTGGATGAGATTAAATATCTGCCAGTTAACAATAAAATGCCAAAAAATAACCCCTTAATATTCTTATTTAATAAAATGATTGAAATTGAGTGAGATCAATATGAGCTTCAAGATTTTGAATTTTTTTGTTTTGCTTAAATCTATTGGAAAGATTACTGTTTATCAATAGCAAATGAATTATCATATCATGTGAGTGGTGTCTCTCTGTTTATAACATTAGAATAGCTATTATATACAGTTGTCACACTTTGTTTCAGGATTCTGCTAGATTTGATGAAAATAAGTAGATGCTTCTTGGAGGCACCAGATGCCTTGGACAAAGGCATGGGGGACTATTATGAAGTAATTCAGAAGCCAATGTGGTTTTTAGAGAGTGAGTGTTGCTGTCAATTTCTGTATACTCTAATGTAAGATTTGAATTTCTTTATCCCCTGTCAGCTTAAGCTAACTACAAAACATCTGAATACTTGAGTTAAATAGTGCAGTAGTATCATGTAGAAGTTACAATACTTAAATAATTCTTGTTGATTTCCATAACTTACCAAGCTACCAGACCTTCTGTTTATCTCAGGAAATGCAAAAGCATACTACCCTAATGTGAGAGAGCTTTTTGTATTTCATTGTATTTATTTTCAGCCATAGAAACACGATACATGTTGCAGGACATGTCAATTCAAAATACAAGAAAAAACAAAAATATATCAAGATGCGTACAAGATTAAAATACAGAAATAAAAGATTAAACAATTTTAAATGGAAAAGGAAAGAATATACAGAATTGAGTCGTAAAGACAATTTTTACAAATTGTACAATTTACACCAATTTCTGATGTATAAATTCATCTACACTATAAAAGCTATTGTCCATTAAGAATTTAGACAAAACTGTTTAGAATTTTAGCTGAGATTCAATGTTCATTGTATATTGGGGTAGTTTGTTGTATAAATGTAGACCAGCATATGTGAGGCTATTTTAATACAGTTTGGTTCTATGTGAATTTACAAATAAATTTTTCTTTGCTCTGGTGTTATGTGTATGAACATCAGCATTTGTTTTGAAGGATTTTAAGTTTTCTTTTTTATAGTTTAGTGTTTCATAAATAAGCATGCATGGTAAAGGTAAAGATTTGTTTACATTTAATTGCAATTAATGTTAAGTAGGCAAGCATTCATTTGCATTCATTTGCTAGGAATTGCACATCACAAAAATGAAGACTGTTGACATATAAAACTAAGGTAATAAACTCCACCATAGTTTAAATGCCTCTTCTTATGGGAAACAGAAATGGTTTCACAATATGAAAACACATGTTTCACAACAAAATATTTCAGTTTTGCTGAGTTTTGAAAATGGTGACCAGTGCTAAGATTTGTATTATATTATATTTATTTTCATCCATAGAAACATGATACATATGTTATAGGACATATCAATATTAAAATAATACAAGGAAAATTTATATAAGATCAAAAATGCAGATTATATAAGATACAACAACATTTAAAAATATAAAGGAAAATAATACAAAGATACTTAACCGCTTGAGCGATGGCCATTTAAACGCTGCAGGCCAGTAATGGATACCCAATTATGCTTCGTACAAAAACATTTGTATCTTTGGTATTTATTAAGATATTTTAATGAAACAAAAACTGGCTTAAAGCTCATTAAAGGCATTATACATCTATCATAGAAACAAAAGAGAGACTGTATTAACAAAAGTTTAAATATAATTTTTTCTCAGTAGCAAAAGCCATTCTGTACTTCGAATACACCTAATTTGTGAGTCAGGCTTGGCTATGTGCGTAAAAATGTATATACATGTAGCTAGCTAAGCACAATGTTCTCAGCTTCAAGGTTTTATCATTCTGTTTACTGGTACGACGAAGTTATGTGTGTGTGTTTATGAGGAACACCCAAGCTGCAAAGAAATCAAACCTCTCTGTCAGCATTTCTATTTACACCTTAGAATAAATACACAGTGCAGATTTATGGTTGAGCCATGTAGCTACAGGGTTCACAGTTTTTTGTTTTATCTATGAGAAAAGCACATTTGAAAATGTTATATCTCAGTTCTAACCATGGCTTTGACTAGCAATATAGCTAACAAATTAGCTCGTGTAGGCAGTGTACAGGCTTCAGAAATTACTTCAGATAATGTGGAGGACTTTTTGCTGTATGACAGTGACTTTGATATTGACGATGAGTTTTCAGATTTTGAGGGGGGGCGTCGAGGAAGAAAGTTACTCTCTTCCTTCAGGTGTTCGTGAAGAAGCAACATTGTGGGGTAGTCAAAAGACTCCAAAACAACTAGACATATCTTCACGAGCACAGTCTCTGGTGTACAACCCCAAGCTCAGCTGACTTCTGACAGCCAACCAATTGACATTTTCACAAAATTTTTTACTGCTGACTCGATGTCTCTCATTGTTACAGAAATAAATGCATATGTGAGTAAGGTGAGGGAAGACCTGACTTCTAAAGGCAATTTAGGGCCTAAGAGTAGAATTCAGAAGTGGACAGACGTAACACTGAATGAGATTTACAGGCTAATTGGTCTAATTACGCTCATGGGTGCTATTTGTAAACCAACTTTAGACATGTACTGGTCTACAGATGACATGCTAGCTACTCCATTTTTTGGCAAATGCATATCAAATAACAGGTTTACTTCCATTTTGCAGTTCCTTCATTTCACTGGCACAGAAAATGTAAACGGTAGACTACACAAAATTGGGTCAGTTTTGGAATATATTATTTCAAAATTCAAAGAAAATTATGTGCCTGGTGATAAGGTCACTGTAGATGAAAGCTTGATGCTTAGGAAGGGCTGCTTAGGTTGGAAGCAATACATCAAAACAGAGAGGGCCAGATTTGGCATAAAGAGTTTCGATCTTTGTGAATGTAATAATAAAAATCTTTACAATAGCTGCATTTACACTGGTCAAGGAACTGATAATACTGGAGACAAAGATTTGGGATTATCTGGCTCCATAGTAATGCACCTGATGGAACCTATACTTGACCAGGGTATGACTGTATATTTAGAAATTGGTACAGTTCCCCTAAATTATACATTACCTTATACAAAAAGAAAAAAAATGCAATTGGAACAGTACGTTAAAATCGTATTGGTTTGCCGAAGAATGTGAATACAAAGACTCTAAGGAGAGGAGAAATTCAGGTGCATCAGTTCCCACCCTTGACCTACATTACTTGGTAAGATAGGAGGGTGGTTACAGCATTGTCCAATTACAGCCCTAAGATTTTGATGATTGTCACTGGAAAAATAGATGTCACAGATTCAAACCTGGCGGAGGCTAATAGATTTTTTCGAGTGTAAAACTCCTTAGTGAGGTTACCTTCAGAAGAGAAGTAAAACTGTTGGTCCTGTGTCAGATTTACAGCATGTAAGAGAACCTCAAGCCAACCTCAAGAGAACCAAAGGCCTCTGAGCAAAATAGAGCGATCTTTCACGTCCAACATAGAATGGGGTGCTGATGAACACGGTAGTTAAAGAGCGTCCTTAAATAACACTCCCATTTCCTTTTTTATTTGCAATCTAAGCTTTATTATGTTTATATTCCCTTGCAAAGGTTTTGTCCAATAACTTGGTGCACAAATCAGCTTTTATAATGCACTACCAATGATGCTCACCACATGTTCTCTATAAGACTGTGTGAACTAGCTAGGAATGAGATGGTACCATCTGGATTACTCGTCTTTCCAAGAGTGCATAGAGCTCCTGTTATGCTTTACTTTTTGGCTTGAATGAATTTGTATAGAAAAGTGTATTTATGTACTTTTTTACCTGAATTTTTTGAAATATTACAGAAAGGCATGTTACCCTTCCCTGTACTATATGCCACTGTTTTATCAATATAGCTAAAAAGACTGAAGAAACATTTTTCCAGTGGAACATGCTGCAAACAACCACCACACAGGTTTTCAGCCTTAGAAAGTCATGCAAGACTGCTATCAAATATTTTGCATGGGCATGAAGTGCATCTCATTGTATAATCATGACTTCATGAGTATTAGAAGTATCTATATAAAATTATATCTGAAAACATTCATTCTCCCCAACAAGTATTGCATAGTGTTGAGAATTGGAATAAGTGACATAGAGTTTTTTTTTTTTTTTTTTAATAGTGCACAATGTTCGCTTTTACTACATACGGCACTACAGACAATGTCACTGATTATACATGGAATGAAGATGTAGCATTGGTGGAATGCGATGGCAGGGGAACCTGTAGAAAACCTGGCCCTGTGCCACTTTGTCCACCACAAATACCACCTGGGATCGAACCCTTGGTGAGAGACGAGTGGTCTAATCACTCATCCACAGCACAGCCTGCATAGAGATGGTAGTGATGTTACTGTGTAGTTGTGGAGTCTGGTTGTCAAACAGAATGGTTAACAACCATATAATTGAAACAATCAGAGTGAGACACGTAGAAAGAGTTGTTGAAAAAAAGCAACACATCTCTGATACAGGCGATGACCCAGGAAACTAGTTGTACATAATTTTAATGTAAGTGAAGCATAGAGTGATTTGCTGGTGTTACATCATTTCAAGATAGAATGGCATGTTTTCAAGACAGTGTGTCAATTGTACTTATTGAAATATGAGTAATCCTGAAGGAAATGAGACATGGTTATTTCTCAAAGAAATCTGAGGAGGAAGTGTGGTATTGCTTAAGGAAACAGACTACTTGCAATCCATGACTAGGGTTGAAAGTTCGTACAAGCAATTTACATTGCATGCTTAATTAGTTTAATCTAGCATATGTATTTAGAAAAAAAAAATATTCACCTGTATTAAGCAACCGCCCTTCTAAAAGAGCAATTTTCAACAGAACCATCACTGATTGCTTAATATAAGTTTTATTGTAACTCATTCTTTAAAATTGTTATTAGTTGAGCATCCAGTGTTGCCAATAGGCAGATACTAGTATCCATCTCCATTACAATATCACATTTATATTTATAAAAAATGTGATGTGTCCATTCACATGACTTTCTCTACATCTCTGCAACAAATTATTATTATTAAAAGCTTATGCTTCTATTTACTTCATGCTAATTGAGAAAAAATTAGCAGAAAGTCTTATTACGTGCTTCCTTGTAAGTAGAAGCAAAATAAGGGAGTACCATAAGTTTTAAGTGATAGTTAAAAGCTGGTTGCTATGTGACTGAAGTTCCTTTGTTTGTATGGACAGGAGTTGACAAATTCCTGTGTAGGAAAAGTATAAGTTTTTAAAGCTGAAACCAAAAACAAGGAATATCTCAAAAATAATCAACTCCATGAAAAAAATATATATAATATAAATTGTGTGTTTTAACGTGCTCTACATCTTTTGTGTGGTAAATTTTTGTCCATCTCTTATGGTTTAGCATTTATTGCAAAATTCCATAAATTTCATCCAGAATAAAGTAGTCTTCAGAGGCTATTCCTGAAAAATTCAAAATATACATTTTATTTGTCAAGTAAATAAATTTCTTTTATATATAAATGGTCAAATCTTTAATCAAAAACGTTAGAGCTAGTTTTGAGAAAATCAGAATTATCGAAAAAAGTTCTATGTGAAGGGTAGTTTGGGGTGGGGAGGTTTTTCTCAAAATCGTTGTGTCCGGAAAATACTAAATACTTAAGCAAAATTGGTATTTTACTGACTTTTCATTTTTGAGTTATCGTGTTCACACACACACACACACACACACACACACACACACACACACACACAGGCACGCATGCATGCACGCATGCATGCACGCACACATTTTCTGAAAATGCTTTTTTTGGATATAGATGAACCTAAAACATATATTTCCGTATCTCAGTATCAAATTTTTGGGTGGAGTGCAATACCTTCTCAATACACTATGTACATAGTGCATATAGAGAAAGCAAAAATATGTTGAAAAAAATCATACCAAAAACAAAGGAATCTTGGAAATACTTAATGCATAGAAGATTTTTTGAAATAATTTGAATTTTATAAAGGGTTCCACTTTTTTGTGTAATAAGTGTTTTCTGTCTCTAATGAAAATTGTATAGAATTACTTCTGAATGAAGAGAACTTCATAGGCTATTCCTTTGAGAATTCAAATTACACATATTAAGTTCAGCATGGACACCAATGTTAAAGAGCCTTAATACCTAATGCTCTACCTGCAGTCTTCCAAGACTTATTTTCTAGCAGGTGCGTGCTCAAACACAAAATATTAGCCGAATAACTGCTATAAATAGTTTTCTACGAAGTCCGTGCCCATGTCTCAGTCATCTTAAATACCAGGCCATAATATCACGCGAACCAATCAGATGTTAGCTTCATCCCAGCTCTTATAAATACCAGTCTCCGCAAGCTCAAACCATCAGTTCACCCTGAAGACGAGGAAGATGCACTTCTTCGAAACGTTGGTGTCAAACCAAGTTTTTACCTGGCTAGAAGCCCGAGAAGATTTTGAATATATACACATGTTATATTTCAAGTAAATTATTTAAAATATTATATTATAACGTCATTGGAGTAAGTAATTTTTTAGAAAATAAATTAAAAGAAGAAGACAACCAGCCCTGCAGTTAAAGTTTTGACAGTGAATCCTGAACATATACTTGAATTAGAAAGAGCAGTCTTCACTTGTGCACTAGCACCTAAGCAGGAGAGCAGTGAATTAGAGACAAATTGTAATCAACAGAAATTTGAAGGAAGAGATAATGTTAATAATAATAATAATAATAATAATAATAATAATAATAATAATAATAATAATAACAACAATAACAAGAATAACAAGAATAATAATATCAATAACAACAATAAGAATAATAAGAATGATGATGATGATGATGATGATGATGATGATGATGATGATGAGTCCCAAAATAATTCTGAATTAGGCCTATTCTGGTAAAACATGTAAGTTTGAGATGATTACCAAAGCACTTTTATTTTTTTATGTGTTTATTTGCTCTTGGGACATTGATTGCGATATTCTTCTTATTACATTGAGTGTGCTATCAGGGAAATTCACTGATTTGTCAATATAAACTATTTGTATTTGGTGTTTATTTATACCAAATTAAGAATCTAATCTGTGTTAGAAGGATGCCTCTCTGCACTCCAATCCCTGATGTGTATCCAATGAATAAAAATTTGTATTTTGATTTATGAATGCCAAAGCGAGAAGATGGTAAAAAATTGCAATAGAAAATTATGTACTTTTATGGCTATAGGCTAGTATATTGTTCCTCCAAACAGCTGAGATCATAATTTGTTCAAAAGTGTTTAACTGCAGCTTAACTTTTATAATAATTAATACACCAGGCATCTTAAAGCACAGAGCAGATGGCTTGAGAGCTTGTCAGTGCATAAACATGCTGTGGGCAACTGAATGAGGAGTACCTTGTAAGTGCAGTGCAAGTCAATGGGTAGTTTTCATTTAACATTGAGTGACCTACTTCAAAGCTTACCCCTTTTTTTTTTTTTTTTTTTATTTTTTATTTTTTTTTTTTTTTTTCCGCAGGGGAAGAAAAGCTTGCCTTACCAGCTATCTTCAACTCTCTTTGGGAGGTAACACATTTGATTAAAAAACAAGATGATTGTGTAAATTTTTAATTTGTAATATGAAAGATATTAAACTATATAAAAAGATTTAATCTTTAGCTCATCATTTGCCTTGCCATGCCAATCAGTGAAAAATATCAAGGTGCAGAAAGATCAGCTTAAGCGGGATATCTAAAATGTACAAAGTGTACATTTTATTATACTGTAACACATTGCTTTTGCTGAATTTGATTATGTTGTTAGATTTACCCCTTTTTGTTTTGTTTTTTTTTTTCTTTGTTGGTATTTTCTTTTAACAATTTAACAAGAAAATAGTAATCTCAGGAATCTGCTAAACAAATATTTTAAGCATGTTTGGATTCACATATCTGTGTGAACAGCTGTTTTTCTTAATGAAGATGAGCAAGACTTAAATGAAGTAAGTTTAATGATCAAAACCTAAAATTTCTTTACGTCTTGTGAGAATACAAATAAATATAAAATAGTAATAGCCAAAAGAGTATGGAGGTCTGGTGCAATGGATGGAAATAAATATGAATCTAATTACCATATGACAGTTAAAGGGTAATGTTTAATTGAAATTAGTTGTAAAAACATCACCTTTCAGCTTTTTTGTTAAAAATAAGCATATCCATTTTTTTTCTTTAATGTATTTTCATTACAACCATACTTAGCCCAAAAAAATATGAAATAATATATGTAAATGCTATTTTCCTTAAAGACCTTTAATGTTTCTTAGTTTATATATAAAGTAGGGTATGAAACTCAGTAAATATTCCCATGCAGTTACAGGAAATGATATTGAATTTAGAACCTTGTCTGCTGCTCAACTGCCATTGTGGCCAATGCTAGCAGGACTGGAGCAAGTAAATCCAGCTCCCTAGTGCAGCATATTGATTTTATTTTTTATTTTATTTTTTATTTTTTTTTTTTTTGGAAAGGGGAGACAGAGAGAGATATAGTTTTCATCAGAGAAACACATATAAGCGCTCTCGACCTCCATTTTCATTATTAGTTAACGACACTGTCAATTGCCAGGATCACAGTACTGCCAGTGCGCTGGAATTTCATCCCACAGGAGTTTTTTTACATGCCAGTAAATCTACTGATTTGGCTGTGGCTCTCGACCTTCAGAATGCCAAGAATGGATGAAATTATGCCTTGCCAAGTTTAATGGCGTTGATAAAATGAATAAAAACAAATGCCGTTTACTTTCATTTGTAATTTTGTACTAAACAGTGTTGATCATTAAGCAATAGGCACAGTTTTATTGCGTGATATGTTGATACTATTTGTTAGAATAGTTTGTTTTGTGACAATTTTAACAAGGAAAAGGATAGGTAACAAACATTCTTGTTATATTATTCGTACTTGATGAACCTATTTTAATGTATCTGTTTTATTAAGAATTTTATAAGTTTTTTGTGTCTTTATGGCAAGTTTCAGATTCTTAAATAATAACAGGAAGAAATGAAATAGACGTTTTACTAAGGTGGTTTAGCTTCATACTAAGCCTAAAAAAAAAAAAAAGGGTTCATCAACCCAATAGTTAAAAAAAAGAGCTTATTGCATATATTGGATAAAAGTTTGCAAGGGATTTGCTTCAAGTTATGCTTAATATTTTGTATTGACTTACTGCTTTTTGGCTAATATCTAACCTAAAGCATTCCTAACCAAACAGAAAAACCTTTCAGCATAATTATTCTATATTGTACATATCAGTCATCACCTGAGCAGCATAAGATTAGCAAAACAAAAAGATCAGTTAATATGCAACTGTTAATAAATATAGCAGTAATTGGAATCTTATTTAGTGCCACATGTTTGGTAGTATTTTTTCATTAATGTGTGAGGACTTTTTTCAGTGAGAAGGAAGTTTGAGGAGAAAGAATATACAAAACTGTCAGAGTTTGTATCAGATGTTCGACTGATGCTCCTCAACTGTTACCGTTATTTTGGACCACATGCCTCTTACACCAAGCGTGCCCTTAATGTGGAAAAACGGCTGAAAAAGAGACTTGCACTTCTTCCTGTGTAAGTATCTGCTGAACTTGTTTTATATTTTGTAGCAACATTAAAAACAATATTACACATAAGAACAATTTTAATGAAAGGGTGTTTTGGAACAGTGATATGTATGAATAGAATATGTTTGAGTTGAGTTTGTACCACTTAAGTATCACTTATGTATAATTTTTTCATACCGGTTTTGATGGTTTAACAATGATGCCCACATGGCATCGAAACCGGTCTGGAAAAATTATACATAAGTGATACTTATGTGTTACAAACCCAACTCAAAAATGTTCTAATACTATACATATTAAAGCTGAACATTTTTAGCTGGTTGGTAGAAAATTTAAAAGCTTAATGCATAATTATGGGGACAGGGGTGAAATATTAAGTAATTTTTACTTTCTTTACCACACACAATGTATAGAGTAGGTAGAAAAGGTATTGTATCACCCAAAAATTCAATGCCAACATTGCAATGGAAATATATGTTTTGGGGTCCCCTGAATCCAAAACAGGTATTTTTAGAAAAAGTGTTTTTATGCGCATTCTTGCATGAACAGCATAACTTGCGATTCCTTCTCTCAGCTTGTTTTCCTAAACTGGAATGCCAATGGCTTAAAATCTAAGTGAGCTACTTGCATTTTAATCTTAATACAATGTTGATATTGCTTGTATCTCTGAAACTCATTTTCTTGCTTACAAAAATTCACTCTTCCTGGTTATCATATTTACAGTTTTGACCATGATGACCAAATTGCTTCTGGAGGCATAGCCATTATAATGGAACGAAAACTGGCATATTATAGCATATTTTTGCTTCAATTAACCAGCCTAGAGGCCTGCACAATCAAGCTTCATCAACTAAACTGACCAGAGATGATGCCTTGAGTTTTCTCATACTTTTACATTTTTGAACTGCTAATTATTGCATTAGCCCTCTGCATCCTACTTGTACCTGCAACAAAACTGTGTAACAAACTCATTTCTGCAAATGTTAATTTCAATAGATTGAGTAGATAGGAAAGTAAACTTTTTCAGGAGTAGTTTGAGACAGAAAAACAAATTATAGAGAATAGAAAAAGTCGTATAAATATAATAAATAGAATTTTCTTAATATCATACCAATCATAAATATAATGTGCCTTGCAAACTAGATAATATATTTTCTTTATTACCTTTATCATCAGTCAACATAACTTCACTCATTGTAGTGTAGAATGTTTGTCATTCTTACTGTGCTTTACTGCTTGCAAAGTTGTTACCAGCCTTAAAATTTTCTTGTAGGGAGATCCGGGATCAATGCAGCCTGGATGATACAAATGGTTCAACAGAAGATGCAAAAGAGGGTATGTATGCATACTGTTTAAAATGCTATCGTGATATGAATAAATATAGTGGCATATAAGCTCCTTGAATATCTTGTGGGCTGCCAAAGGCCAAATTGCCTGCTTTATTTCTTGATGTAATAAATATTATATCAGTGTATTTAGATGGAAATGTTTATACACACATTAATTTTAGAAACAGCAAAACATAATCATAATACAATTTTCTTCTTTTGAACAAATATAATACCCTACCAAGTTTGATGATTTTCAGTGTTGATATTTTGTTTGAATAGTTTTTGGCTACAACATTTATAATAGTGAGCAGAAAATTAAACAGAAACAGTTGTTGGTATATTTATTTCCTTAAGCTGCTATATGATGTGATGATTTAATAGTGCTAAGAAATTTGCAGTCCAGTATAGGGGATGCCTACTGAAAGTGGCCCTGCCAACTCATTTCCACTTCTTTTTAACTTCAAATAAACACCCTCTCTTTTAGAAATACTCTGGCCAACCATCTTCTTTTGTCTTAAACTTAATGAATTAATTTTTACAATTTTCAGTTTCCTTACAATCAAACACTATATGTTCCAAGTCTTGTTCCCCTTCACATAGAGAGCATTCCTCTTGAGTAAAGCCCTGTCTTTCACCTTTTAATTTCCACATACCTGTATTTATCCATGCTATACCCCTCTTTCCTCCTTATTAGTGTTAACTGTATAATTTTCTCTTTTCCCATGCCCATTTCATCTTGGCACAAAATTCCAGTGATGTCTTTACAGTTAAATTACTAAATAAATTTGGTACCTCTATGTCTTCAAAATTTCTTCATGCCTCTTTCTAAATCCTCTAAGATTTGTATCTCTTTTCTTCATATATACCCTAATAACTTAAACTACTCATTTACTGCTTAGTTGAATATTATTCTTCATGACTTTATTAGGCTGTCTTCATTTAGGTTAAATCCTCTACCAAATCAGTTATATAGGCACATTGGTGGTTGTCTACATTGGCCCAGCATAAATTAAAACTATATTATGAGATGGTTTGTGTTTTGTGTTAAATTGCCTTTTTAATGTTGCTTAATCTGGATATATCTTGTAGCCTATTAATTTTATTCAGCAAACTGAGTGCTTCATCTTTGTTCAGTTTCATCAAGGATAACAATGGCATCTCTTAAGAAATTTTCCAGCAGATGATACCAAAAATAATGTTCAGATTAATAATCTTCAAGGTAGATTAAGCTTTACATCATGATGATGATGGTGGTGATATAAAATCACATGAATTTGTACCAAATTAAATTTTAATTTTAACATTTAAGCTAGTTGTAACAACATTTTAGCTGGGTGCCTAGGCTGACCATTTGTATGAGGAGAAAAAATTAAACTTTTTTTTCGCCTGGTCTAAGATAAGTGTCAGTAATATGCATATTATATTTTTACCCTCTAAGCTGTAACTTTTTTTAATTATGTTTATATTATGGATCCAGAAATATTTATGTTTATTCTTTATGTGATATAGTTCAATGTTTATAAATTGTTGCAAGCTCCTTGGGTTTTGCCATAGTGGTATGGTACTTAAACGCATTCACATGTTTAGCAACAGCAGTTTGAAATTGGGCTGAATATGCTCATTCCTGTCTATTTATTTTCCTTTTCCTTTGTCAGTTCTGAGTGAGTTTTTCTGATCTTTAAATGTTTATACTCATAGGCTTCTAGGATATTGGTGGTGAAATTAAGATCTCTGAAAATGGTTTTGCTCCTTAAAGGTTTTTTTTATTGACCAAGTTTCACTAATAGGATGGCGAATGAAATGGATGGAATGATATTCAGATGAATCTAGGGTCCATTAATTTGAGAGTAACCCAATATTTATTTGTATTACGCAAATGAGTGAAAAACCACAAGAAAACCTTGTCCAAGAAGTTCATCCTTACCTAGATTGAAAATTGGTCCTTGGGTATACAGCAGACATGCTGCCCCAACAGCAATGAGCATGCAAATGTGTTATATACATGAAAAGTTGTCATCCTCAAACAGAAATGGCCGTGCTAATGCAGTTATGTTTTTCCATTAAGTTGTAGATGTGTTGTAAGCAATTCTGAAAATTTTCAAGCCTTTCCATGCCTGTTGCATAGCAAGAGATTTATTTACATTTGTTAATCTGGATAAGTCAATTATTGTGCAGTTATCAAATTTTTTATAAATGAAGATTTGACAAGAATGAAATTCTTACAAAGTTCATTGAAGTGTGTAACGGAAGATTGCTCTCTTTTTTATGGTGAAAAGTGGGGCATGGAGTTCAAATGTGGATGCTCGAGTCTAGACAACACTCGATGCAAAGAATGTCCAAAATGTACACGAGAAATGGTTTAAAAAGTGCAAGATATGGTGCTGGATGTCCTGTGAGTCAAAGTGGGTGAGGATGTTGGCATATCTAAAGTGTGTGTGTTACACTCTGCATGAAGATTTGTGGGATGAGAAAGCTTTGTGCAAGATGGCTGCTGTGTTTGGTTACAGAGATAAAAAGAGAATGCACATGAGAGCTGCTCAACAGTGACTGAATGGAAACAAAACTGACTTTATTCACAGATTCATTACAATGGATGAATCTTGTGTTTATCAGCACACACCAGGATTCAAAAACAGCCAATGCTGGTTAGAAAATGGTTGTTCAGCAACTAAGAAAGTAAAGTAAATTCCATCAGCAGGAAAGGTGATGTATTTCATGTCTTGGGATATAAAGGGCGTTATGCTGAATGGTTATCTTGAAAAGGCTAAAACAATAACCAAAGGGAATTAATAAGATCTTTTAGCCAGGCTAAAGACCATATTTGACAGAAGGGAGAAAAATCATCTGCCCACAAAAGTGTTCTAGAAATTTCAAAACTGAAGGATTTGCATTATGAATTGTTAGAACATCCATTCTAATCCCTAGATCTGACTCCTCCAGCTTCTATCTTCTATTGAAGCTCAAGAATTTTATCATGGGGCAGCATTTTTCTTCCTACCAGGAAGATTGCAGCTGTAGTTACCTATTTTCCCAAGCTTCCAAAAAACCTCATGAGCATTGTTGGAACAAGTATATTGCTCTTGAAGAAGATTAGAGGATCACTCCAAAAATATTGAGAATGGACAACAAAGAGCTATGGTAAGCCAAAGCAGCTTTTCTTAACCTTATTATTGAAGTTGAAATCCCAACAAGTCTGGGCTTGCTCCAACAATATGCATCATCAGCAGATGCTGCTAGACTATATGCTGGGCTGGATCTCAAGAAAGAGTATTTCCATGTTATGGTTTTCTATGATTTTAAAGTTGGTTTGGGGGTGAGAGAATGCCTCGAAAGACTGCATATGTATTAGGGATCTTTGCCTTTGCAATCCACCATTTATCAATGATATGCAGAATGTAGAAGAGGAAGGGATTCCCTTGAAGATTAAGACTAAGCTGAATGGCCAGCAAAAATGAATGAAAATGTGGTACATGCAGAGCACATGTTATGGGAAGATCATTGTTGAACAAATGGTCAAATTCAAGAAGACCTAAGAATTGGATTGGTAGCAATGAAAACAATCCAGAAAGAAAGACTTGACATCAGGAAGCACTACAGTTGCTAGATCACCCAACACCTCACAAATGAGCAGAAACAATAAAGTGTGCAGTGAATCCAGGAAATGACAGAAAAATTAAACAGAGGAAGATTCAATTCTATATTTAATATTGTATCAGGTGATGAAAACTGAATTTACCTGTACGATTCAGAAACTAAAAGACAGTTATTGTTCTGGGTCTTCTGCTGTAAGTGTTCAATGAACTGAGAAAAAAGTACCCTAAGACTAGTCTGTGTGGAATTTTGTTGCACCATGACAATGCTTCTGCCCACACTGCACTCTTCAGGAGTTACTTATTTGTCTCATCTTCCCTACAGTCTAGATCTGACCCCATGCAACTTTTTTCTATTCCCCAAAATGAAAAGAAAGGGGAAAAAATGGGGTCAATGCTTCAGGTAGCAGCTGCAGACAAAGTGCATCATTTGAAAGGATGTGACATTAAATAGAATGCAATGAAGAATATTTTGGAAAGATGCAATGATCAGATCTAAATTTTTTATATTTTATTGCACCCATTCTCAAAACCTTTGGAGTGACTCTTGTGTGTTGAAAAATAAAAATACCTCTAAAATAATAATTTCATTTTTTCATTGTTAGGCTAAAACTTTTCAGACGGCTCTCATAATAGTGGCAGATAGAATTTTTTCCTTCCTCATTTTCAACAAAATAATATATTGTGTATCCCAAAACAATGAGCCATTGTGTTCCCATTAATTGCATGGTTATTGCTTGTTTTGAAGTTAATAAATCTTGCCCAACAAACTTATATTGTATTTTTATTTTTTGTATGTAGTGGAAAATCAAAATTTCATGTACAGTTGCTGTTATCTCTTGAAATGTCAAACTATCCTGAAAGATTAATAAATAGTTGGTTAAATACCCAAATTGTGTGTGTGTGTGTGTGTGTGTATATATTTTTCTCATAAGATAGCAACAGTTAACTGTGTAATGCAAGTATCTCTTAGTAAGAGATCTAGAGATTTCTTAGTCTCATTTCTTAATCTATATATAAAAATCTGATGTGTTCCATTCACATGACTTTCTCTGCATCTCTGCAACAAATTATTGTTAAAATGTTTATGCTTCTATTTACTTCATGCTAATCGAGAAAAAAATAGCAGAAATAGTCTTATTGCTTGCTTCATGTAAGTAGAAGCGAAATAAGGGAATAACATAGGTTAAAGTGATAGTCAAAAGCTGGTTGCTATGTGAATAAAGTTCCTTTGCTTGTATGGACAGGAGTTGACAAATTCCTGTATGAGAAAAGTTAAGTTTTTCAAAGCTGAAACCTAAAACAAGGAATATCTCAAAAACGGTCAAGCTCCACGAAAAAAATGTATGCAACATAAATTGTGTGTTTTAATGTGCTCTACATTTTTGCGTGGTAAGTTTTTGTCCATTTCTTACGGTTTAGGAGTTATGCAAAATTCCGTAAAATTCACTCAGAATAAAGTAGTCTTCCGAGGCTATTCCCAGAAAATTCTAAATATACATTTTATTTTTCGGGTAAATATCTTTAATATACGATATTTTAATCAAAATCGTTAGAATCATTTTTTATAAAATCAAAAATTTCGAAAAAAGTTATATGTAAAGGGAGTTTGGGGTAGGGGGACTTTTCTCAAAATCTTCATGTCGCATCCCTGGAAGATACTAAACTAAAATACCAAGTTTGGTATTTTAGCAACTTTTCGTTTTTTAGTTATCGTGTTCATAGACACACGGACACATGGACACACTGACACACACACACACACACACACATGGACCTTTTTGTCAAAATATTTTTTTTGGATACATATATTTCCGGTGAAATCTCGGTATCGAATTTTTTGGTGGAGTGCAATACATAGTACGTGTAAAGAAAGTAATACGTTTTTTTTTACAGTTTGTTGCAGAGATGTAAAGAAAATCATGTGAATGGAACATATAAGTTTTTTTTTATTCAGGGTGTCCCAAATGTATATTTTCAGTGCAATCTCGACAGTACTTACTGTATCTGGTAGAGATGTGAACCATTCGCATTTTGAATCCCACTTCAGGTGTGAAAGGTCCTAATGCATATTTCACAAAACGTGTTTGATAAAATGCGCGTTTTATGCAGATTAAAAAGGAATGCTGGTAATGCGGATCAAAGGTTAACATCGATAATGGACCATGATGTTCCTGAGGGTCCCTGAGGACATTCCTTGCTCATCTTTGCTAACGTTTACTTTCTCCTGCTGAAGAGTAAAGGCGTATGTAGCCCAGCAACAAGCTTCCCTTTTAAATCTGCATTCAGAAGCTGGAGCTGGGTGTCCCAGGCTACAGCCTAGTAACTGATTCATTGGGAGCATGCTTATTATCGGTTATAAAAGAAGGAGGAGAAAAAGAGAAGAACCTCCTCTAATTGGAGAAAAGAGTGAACGGAGAAGATAAAGGGGAAAGAAACACAAACTTTTGTCTATAGGAAAAAATGTAGAACCATTTGTTATTCACATTACTCTTTCCTTTTGGTTGTGTGGAACATTCAGTGAACCCAGCAACAGATGGAATTATTCAATTTATTAGCTTTCCGCCACACAATTTGCTGCCCTTGTTCTCTTCAGAAATAAAAGGCAAAGGAAAGAGATGAAGAGGATATATCAAGGAGAATATCTACTAAGTTTTTAACAAAGGTTATTCCATAATGAGTAACGGAGCTGCTCCAAGCAACTGTGTCTAAACTCGGAGGTTGGTTGCTTTGGCAAGTCCACCCACTCTTCCCAAGTATTCTTGATTATCAAGAGGGGCGCTAAAATCAATACGGAACAATACACTCCCAAACTTCTCACTTCTTTCTCAGTAAATATGTAACTTATTTAAAAAAATCTGATGTGTTCTATTCACATGACTTGCTCTACATCTCTGCAACAAATTATTGTTAAAAAGCTTATGCCTCTATTTATTTTATGCTAATCGAGAAAAACTTAGCAGAAATATTCTTATTACTTGCTTCCTTGTAAGTAGAAGCGAAATAAGGGAGTACTATAGGTTAAAGTGATAGTCAAAAGCTGGTTGCTATGTGACTGAAGTTCCTTTGTTTGTATGGACAGGAGTTGACAAATTCCTATATGTGGAAAGTAAGTTTTTTATAGGTGAAACTAAAAACAAGGAATATCTCAAAAACGATCAACTCCAGAAAAAAAAATGTATATAGCGTAAATTGTGTGTTTTAACGTGCTCTACATTTCTTGTGCAATAAGTTTTTATCTAAGTCCTACGGTTTAGCAGTTATACAAAATTCTGTAAAATTCGTCCAGAATAAAGTAGTCTTCAGAGGCTATTCCCAGAAAATTCAAGATGTACATTTTGCTTGTCAGGTAAATATCTTTAATATATGAAATTTTAATCAAAATCGTGAGAGCCATTTTTGCGAAAATCAAAATGTTCGAAAAAAGTTCAATGTAAAGGGTAGTTTGGTGTGGGGGAATTTCTCTCAAAATCTTTGTGTCGCATCTCTGGAAAATACTAAACTTAAATACCAAGTTTGGTATTTTACCGACTTTTCGTTTTTGAGTTATCGTGTTCACAGACACACACACGGACCTTTTTCTGAAAATACTTTTTTTTTGGATACAGGGGATCCTAAAACATATATTTCTGGTGAAATCTCGGTATCAAATTTTTGGGTGGAGTGCAATACCTTCTCTATACACTATGTACATATTATGTGTAGAGAAAGTAAAAATGAATGGCCGAAATATATGTACATGTATCACTTCCGAACGACTGCACCAATTTGAACTCCCCCCCCTTTGTGATCATTATTGTCACGGCAAGATTTGTGGAAAAGAAAATGTTTAAAAATAGTGTGGGAAAGGTTTTAAGGTCTCATAATATGAATATTAACTGTGTCAAGGGAACAAATTTCAGTTAATAGCTGCCAGTTGGCAATGGTACCATGGTTATTCGTTGCAAATGGCGGGACTACTGCATTATTTTCCCTCCTCATTCAATGTTAAGGTAATACATCAGTTTATAGAGACAATGATGCAACACAGCAGTGAAATTCAAATACATTTTTATGTATTAACCGTCCTTTCCTTACTCCTAAAATTAAAAATAAAGAAGCAAAGAAGCTTTCCTGGTGATGAACACCTAGAGTAAGTACTTATTTATTTGCTAATAGATGGCCATAGCAGTATTTTCCTGTTCATTCAATGTTAAAAGTAATGTACCAGTATGTCAAGACAATGACACAACACAGCAGTGAAATTAAAATTCATTTATATGTATTAACCGTCTTTTCATTACTCCTATCGTTTAAAATAAAGAAGCATAAAAGCTTTCCTGGCAATGAATACCTAGAGTAAGCACTTATTTATTTGCCGCTAGATGGCCATAGTAGTAGTTTTCCTCCCCATTCAATGTTAAGGTAGCCCACCAGTTTATTGAGACAATGATGCAACACAGCAGTGAAATTCAAATACATTTTATGTATTAGCTGTCCTTTCCTTACTCCAAACGTTTAAGGATGCAAAGAAGCTTTCCTGGTGACGAACACCTAGAGTAAGTATTTATTTATTTGAGGCTAGATGGCTGTAGTAGTATTTTTCCTCCCCATTCAATGTTAAGATAACGCACCAATTTATTGAGACAATAATGCAACACAGCAGTGAAATTCAAATACGTTTTTATGTATCAACTATCCTTTCCTTACTCCTATCATTTAAAATAAAGAAGTAAAGAAGCTATCTTGGCGATGAACACTTAGAGTAAGTACTTATTTATTTGCCATTAGATGGCCGTAGTACTGCTCAATTTTTCTTCCCCATTCAATGCTAAGGGAATGCACCTGGTTATGGAGTCAGTGACGTAAAATAACAGTGAAAATCAAATATATTTTCATGTACTATCTTCTCCTTGGTCACATTGTTTAAGCAAAGAAATAAGCATTTTTTGTTGTAATTCTTTAAAATGAACAAGTTATAAACTATACAAATAACCAATAAACCTTCTTGGAATCTGAAAATGTAGAAATGATGGTAACCGGATAGAAACCATTTTAGATTAACTTCCTATTGTAGAAGTTGGTAATTTGAGGTTATGTGGTACACTAAACCCTGAACCGTTGTGTTATTGCTTGTTTTGAAGTGAGCCCAGCAAACTTATATTGCATTTTTATTTTTTTTGTATATAGTGGAAAATCAAAATTTCATATACAGTTGTTGTTATCTCTTGAAATGTCCAACTATCCTGAAAGATTAATAAACAGTTGGTCAAATACGAAAGTTAAAATATGTGTGTGTGTGGGTGGGTGTGTGTGTGTGGGTGGGTGTGTGTGTGTGGGTGTGTGTGTGTGTGTGTGTGTGTGTGTGTGTGTGTGTGTGTGTGTGTATATTTCTCACAAGATAGTAACAGTTATCTGTGTAATGCAAGTATCCCTTAGTAAGAGATCTAGAGATTTCTTAGTCTCATTTCTTAATTTACTATAATTATATCCTCCACAATTTTGATGGTGCTAGGTGTACTCCAGGAATCAGACATTTTTACTTACTATAACACATATGTGCAATGTACATAGTAGGTAGAGAAGATATTGTATTCCACCCAAAATTTTTATGCCGGAATCTCACCAGAAATACTTGTTTTAGGGTCCTCTGAAGCCAAAGAAAATATTTTTTTAGAAAAAGGTCTGTGTGCATGTGGTTAAATACCAAATAAGATTTTTAGGAAATTCCTCCCACCCTAACTACACTTTACATGGAACATTTTTCGAAAGTTTTGATTTCTCAAAAATGGTTCTAACGGTTTTTGATAAAATACCATATATTGAAGACACTTTAATGACAAACAAATTGTATATCCTGAATTTTCTGGGAATAGCCTCTGAAGACATCTTCATTCTGGTCGTTAAAACACACAATTTATATATATATATATATATTTTTTTTTATTTTGCTGAATTAACTATCTTTGAGGTATTATTGATTTAAATTTTTGTCAAACAGAAAGTCATCTTCCTTTTTGTCTCTGTTATGTTTACTCCTGGCAAGTAAAGAGAATGCAATGTCAATTGTTTCACATAGTAACCAACTTTAAAAGGATTTGACTATCGCTTTAGCTTATTGTACTCCCTTATTTCCATTGTAGTTACAAAGAAGCCACTATTAACACCAATTCTGCTAACTTGTATCTTGATTATTATGATGCAGATAAAAGAATAATCTTTTGTAAGGAGAGTTTGTTTGCAGAATGGCTAGAGAAAGTCATGCGTATGGAGCACATCAGATTTTTTATTAAATGTTTGTAACCTGTGGTATCAAGACTGTCTTGAGTGGTGTATCTGGATAATGTCCTTGTCCTATTGTAAATCTTTATAATACTCAAGTGGATTTGTGGAAAATTTTCTCTTAGAATGTTACACAAGTTATTGATAATATTTGAGTCTTTGAATAAAGCATTATTATAGACTGCCAGAAACAACTTCAAACTGTTTTGTAGTGTCAAGCCAC
The DNA here is from genome assembly GCA_030762935.1 of Hymenopus coronatus. Lineage (NCBI taxonomy): Eukaryota > Metazoa > Arthropoda > Insecta > Mantodea > Hymenopodidae > Hymenopus > Hymenopus coronatus. The sequence continues at coordinate 121,590,665 of CM060895.1, forward strand.
TCATCTGAGGGTGAAAGTAAGCCTCCTTGAGACAGCTCCTCAATCCAGCCATTATTCAAGAATTCTTAAGTTCTCAGTACTTTACTTGTAGGGTGTACTAATGTTGAATTTGCTTGCCTGCAGTGTAAGGCAATATATCCAACCAAGGACCAAAGCCCTTTGGCGAAACTTTTCAAATAATTTGTTGTTGATATAAGTGGAAGGTCTGCTAAAGTAACATTATTAACCTGTTCTCCATTTGTCTCATATCATTTTTAAAGCTTCTTCTATACTTGGTGTCAGGCCAGCAAAAATGTAAGATGTAAGGTAATCATTGTTATCCATTTTGAGTTCAACTGCCGAGGAATTAAAAGAAACAGCTGATCTATTTTGGTTCATTATGAGAAGTCGTAGTTGTCTCTTGGATTCCAATGGAAGATGATCATAAGTGAAGCCAAGTGCACTTATTTGCAAGAAAAAATTTTCCAGACAATCTTGATTCAGTCTAGAAGCTAAAAGGTCTTTGATATGTGGCTGCTACCACCCTTTATTAAACTTATTACTCCACTTCAATAAGTTCTCTTCCTCCACATTATACAGGGGTAGTTTAGATTTTTTTATCTAAACTGGAATTTATTCAGATGTGGATAGTAATTCACAGGAAGGTAAAACACATTTAATGTGAGTGAGAAGATATATAAGGAACTGTTGAATAATACATTTATATCAAAATATGTGCATTTTGTATAATAGGGCTTATGTATTGAAAATTTAATTAACTCAATGTTAACACCTGTATTAGAAAATGCTTACTTGAATGGCTACTGTTAAATTCAGTAGCAAAAGTGAATAGGCAAATATTAACAATGATAAACTACGGAAACTTAACAGCAGAGGCTTGCTTCAGCCAAATTACAATTAAACAAAACCCTTTCACTTGAATGTCCTTTTCTTTTGTGATGAAAATAGTGTACAAAATTTAATAAATAGTTAGGTAAGATACACTGTTTATGATACAATTAACTTTTCACCCGTGAAAATACATACTATCATTCACTCACTGCTGGTCACACATGCATATGCTAATAATCCAATCAATTGTATTATAATTCCCCTTACAATTTTGCCCAGCTAAATGTAGTAGAGAAAATAATATTGGATCAAATCCGCATTCGAAAGGAGAATTTTTTTCATGATCTTCAATAATTTTTTTTGAAAGGAAATTAGTTTTTATTGCACTACCATCCATCCGAATTCTTTATTTAATTGATGAAAACATTAAACCTACATTAACACTCAAAACTATTGGACACCAATGATATTGTCAGCTATTCCTTATCTAGGTATTGACTTAGTTCAATGAGTATGAGGAGGCTTCGCTGTTTGTTCATTTGAGCAACGGCTCAAAGAACGAATCCAGGAAAACTGCCAGTTAAACCCAGCTAAATCTGTCTGCCATTTGCTGCACAAAGCATATCCAAAAATGCAACAGTTTTAGCTTCCGAATAACAATACTTCTCAAATATCATACCCCTTAACTTATGGATTCTCTACTCACATTACCAAATTACATGCACTCTTATACAATTGAAATAAAGACCCAATTGAACCTTTAACAAATACATAAGTTTCCTGTGTCCATGATGCCATGATCATCATATAGGCGATGGTGCAAACATGGAGGCTAAGTGAACTGGCCGGAAACAAGGCGACGTATAGTTGTTGCTCGTTGAGAGCACCAGGCTCAACTCCATGGCCATTCTTCTTCCTGTCCAAAACTTGGCCAGGCGTGGCTAGAGAGGGGATAAGTACCTGCTTGTGCAGCTGCCAACTGTAGGACAAGAAACTTCACAGAGGAGGATAGCAGAGAATATTGGACTTCAAGCTGTCGACTTAGATAGAGACGTGAACAAGCCCAGTGGCACTCATTTGCCACAGACTCCCCCCCCCCCCCCCCCAAGGGAAAAATAAAGGGGAAGTCTTCATTTTTCTCTTTGAAGTTGCACCGGAGTTGACATGTCTCCAGATGATGTATAGACGCCAACAGAAGAACTCCACGTGTCTGCCCTTATTGACGAGTGGCTTGTAAACTTGGAAGATGCACATGGAAGACTTTATCTCCTCTAAAGATGAGGACAGAAGATATCATGAGCCTGTGAAAGTAACGTAGACAGCAGAATCACCATACTGAAAACTCGGAGATAGAAGGACTTTCCCTCATGGGTCTTATATGCATTACATTCATACACATGTTCATACACACACCAGCAGTTAAAATTAAAAGACAATTACCTTAAAACCCTTAGTCTCCATGTTATACACGTAGCTGAGTGACATGGGCACGCTTAGCAAGCAAATTATGAGCGTGACCCTGTAACCAGACCGATACAAGAGAAATAAACCTTTGAATCACATATGGACCTAAAATCTGAGGTGCAAGTTTGGTAGAAAATCGATTAATTGCCTTACTCTGAGGATAATTTTTCACATAAACTACATCTCCCACCTCAAAGCGAGGATCTTTGCGGCCTTTGTTATTTTGGCGCTGATACCATTTTCTGGCCTTTTTCAAATTACTCTGCACCCTATTCCATATTTGCTCTTTCGTTGCATCTTGTGGCACCAAATGCTGTAACCGCCATAGATTAGCAAGAGGATGTTTTGGTGGAAAGGACATCATCAAGTTGAACGGACACTGACCATACGCTTCATTGTGTGCACAATTTAATGCAAATTGAATCCAGTGTAAGTCCTGGTCCCACCTACTATGATCAGTAGAATGATAAGCAATCAACACATTCCTCAAATTCCTGTTGATTCTCTCACTTAAAGAGGCCTGAGGACAATAGGGGATGGTTGTTATATGCTGAATGTCAGTATTAAAACAAAAGGTTCTAAAGATGTTAGCCTTAAAGTAAATAGCATTTTCAGAAACAATAGCAAGAAATAATTCCTTGCAAGTCCGGAGACAGGAGCAGGTCGCGTTGGCATCCTGTGTGGGAATCAGCCAAGTATATTTGGTGAACAAATCGACCGCTATTAGAACGAATCAGTTCCCCTGCTTTCTCCTTGGTAAGGTACCAATATAATCTATAAATATCTTTTCCATTGATTGGTTTGCTACCTGGGAAGCTAATAGCCCCAAATGTGTATGCTGAGCAGGCTTTTACCATGCTGACTTCATATACCCAAGGTCACGGGTTCAAACCCGGCGGAGGACGATGGATTTTTTCGGGTGTAAAAATCCTTAGCATGGCTTCCTTCAGAAGGGAAGTAAAGCCGTTGGTCCCGTGTCGTAGATTTACGGCACGTAAAAGAACCTCAAGCCTGATCAGAGGCCTCTGAGCAAAATTAAGCAGTCTTTCACACCCAGTATAGAATGGGACGCTAAGAACCACAGTAATTAAAGAGCGTCCATAAATAACACTCCATTTACATTTTATTTTGAACAGGCTTACTTATCTTGCAAACGTGGCAAGCTGTTACCCAAAATCTAGGGCACCTGAAATTCCGCGAACGCATTTTTTTCGCGAATTCTTTAAAAAATGACAAGTTTTTTTTAATGTCAGCAGGATCTCCATGCTTCAATGAATGAATTAATTGCATGTAAACAACATTCGTAAGACTTGAAGCTTTCACGGTGAATGTTATTCATTATGGCTTCACGGGTGATCAGCCGTGTCAGGTATATAAAATCCAAGCTTTCGACCATTGCACACTCCATGGTCTTCATCAGGGACTGCAATGGTCGAAAGCTTGGATTTTATATACCTAACACGGCTGATCACCCGTGAAGCCATAATGAATAAACAACATTCAACAACATTTCGCGAATTTTGAGCATTTTTAGCTTTTGTGCGATATTTTGAACCAAATAACACTTTAAATTCTATTTTCGTGCGCTAACTCCACAAAAAAGCACATTTTACGTTCGATATGATACTCAAAATCGTTTTATATCGAATGTGAACTAAAATCGATATTAGCTCATACCCAGCGGTGTCGTGGTTGAACGATGAAACTTTAATCGATGACGTAATTGCCTGCAAAAAGGCGACGCTCTCGACCTTGAAGTCTGGGTAAGGTCGTGCGTTCGAATCTCGCTTAGGGTGAGTTACCGAATAATTTTTTTTTCCGGGGTTTTCCCTTATCCTGAGAAGATAAATGTCGAGTAACTTTTAAGTTCCATTGATCCCGAGATCATTTCAGTATTATTTCACCAATTTCATTCATCGTCCATATGACCAAAGGACGTTAAGCTAAAAAACAAAAAAGATTTCATCTCGTCCATCTGATGATCTGTTTGTCTGCTAATCTGAAGCAGGAAATGAAATAGCCGCTGGATGTGTTTTTAAACCAAGCGCATACTCGTGTGTATCCACTGGAAATTCATCTTACGGTTTTTAAACTCATCGCCGAGTTCCATCAACTCGTTCCTATTTTCAGCGTAGGATGGATCGCTTAACCGTCGGTTGCATCGTCCTTGAGAGACGAATGAAAGTGATGGATAGTCCCTTAACGCAACTAAATTGTAAACAATCTAACCGTTCTTCATTTCAGCGGAAAACAGAGATCGCAAATTCCATTAGCGCAATCCACCCCTCATCGGTTCGGTGAATAAAAAATGTGCCTGCCTACGTGTGCGATAGGTGTTATCAACTGCCGCAGAGCTTAAACAACGATGTTGGATGATTTTCTTCGAATGCATACATTTTCTATTTAGATAACATACCTACACATCGTTGTAAACATTTTAGGTTCGTATTTGCGCGGAAAATCACATAATGGGCGGAAGGAAGAGGGGAGAACGGAAACGTTCACAGCATGTGTGCGGTAGGAGAAGATAAGCACACAGTTAAACCTCTTTTACCGTTTCACCATTGGCAGCCGATACATTAGGCACAATGCCCGATGTAGAAGGAAATCCTTTATATATATATATTTTAGTCTCGAAGAGAAATGCAAATGGGGCCTCTATATTTAGTTCCTAAATAAATACAAACAAACTTTTTCCGAGAATGCTAACAGTTAACTTTATGGCACGAAATGAGACACACAAAAACCTGTGTCCTTCCAGTTCTCAATATTAATATTTTTTGGGGGAAAAAAAAACAACATTGTCTTGTATTCCAATAAATACTGTACATCTTACTTTGATCAATGGCTTAGGCACCAATATCACTATTTGTTTAAATAACTCAAATTAAATATAAAATATATGCTTCAATACTTATTTATTGTGCTGAGTTTTAAGGACCTATATTTTGGAACTAATTTGGAGATTCAACATCTTCTCAGGCTTCTAACCAGGTAAAAACTTGGCTTGACACCAATGTTTCGAAGAAGTGCATTTTCCTTGTCTTCAGGGTGAACTGATGGATTGAGCTTGCGGAGACTGGTATTTATAAGAGCTGGAATGAAGCTAACATCTGATTGGTTTGCGTGATATTATGGCCTGGTATTTAAGATGACTGAGACATGGGCATGGACTTCGTAGAAAACTATAGCAGTTATAGGGCTAATGTTTTGTGTTTGAGCATGCACCTGTTAGTAAATAAGCCTTGGAAGACTGCAGGTAGAGGATTAGGTGTTAAGGCTCTTTAACATCGGTGTCCATGCTGAACTTAGTTGTAGGCCAGAATCGCGATTTAGATTATTTGTCTCAGATGAGATGGCTAAAGCTTCTTTTACTCTCCTTTCCCAGTAGTTCGAACACTTTGCCACTATCTTGGTGTTGGTAAAGTTAGCTCTGTGGCTTTATTCTATACAGTGTTCAGCCAGTCCAGATTTTTCGGGTTGCATAAGCCTTATTGATCTTTGGTGTCCAGAAACGCGTGTGTCCTGTTTGGCCAATGTAGGCTGCCCTGCATTCGCAAGGAATGTGGTAGACACCAGGTACTGTTAGAGCTAAATTATCTTTAACTGACATGACCAAATTTTTTATTTTAGGTGGTGGCTTATGGATGGCTTTGACATTATATTTGTAGAGTAGTCTACTAATCTTTCCCGAAAAATTGCCGGTAAATGGTATATAGGCTATGGCGGCTGGCTTGTCTTTTTGTTGAGTGTTCTTGCTGGGGTTTCTTTTTCGTCTGGCTCTTTTCAGCGCAGATGTGATGTCCTTGGCTGAATATCCATTTTGTTGGTGTGTGAATTTTAGGTGTTGAAATTCCGTTTGCAGATTATCTGGGTCTGATACAGAAACTGCTCTATGTGCCAATGTGTTGAGAATGCCCATTCGTTGTGACTTATGGTGGAAGCTGTTTGCGTTGAGATAAAGATCCATGTGTGTAGGTTTTCGGTAGACGGCATGACCAAGAGTTCTGTCCGCTTTTCTGGTAATCAGAATGTCCAGGAAGAGGAGGGAAGCGTTTTTCTCAACTTCCATTGTGAACTGTATTTGTGATCTGAGGCTATTTAGGTGTGCAAGAAAATCTGGAAGAGTGTGCAGTCCATGCGGCCAAATTACAAATGTATCATCTACATACCTGAAAAAATGTGTGGGCTTTAATGGGGCTGTGTTAAGTATTTCATGCTCCAGAAACTCCCTACAACCTACATAGTTACACATATTACTATAACTACACATCAGTTGTATATACACAGAAGGTCTGTAATTTCAATATGGACATTATTATAGTTCATTGATACTATACAATGTCTTCGTTATCAAATACTTCTTCAGAGCACTCTCAAATTGTTTACCTTTAGAATATTTTAAATTTGCAGGTAGTTTTCATGAAGCAATAAGCCCATGACATTTGGATCCTTTTATGAAATATTTTTGCTAAACCCCTGCCGAAAATAATCATCATTGTGTCAGGTGTAATGACTATGGATATTACTATTTTTTAGGTTTTGTTTCTGAACTGCATAGGTTACAACTTTATAGACATACAAAGAATACAGTGTTAATATCTGCTTATCTTTAAATATTCCCCTACATGATTCACGAGAGCTCATATTGAAAATCAATCTGACTGCCCGTTTTTGTAATCTAAATAACCTTTCCATATGGGTTGCAGCAGCACAACCCCAAATTTCTATCGCATACAGTAAATATGGGTATATAACACCATAATAAATAATTTTGAGCCCCTTCTCATCTAAGATATTTTTAAAATGACGTAGCAGATACACAGATTTACTAATATTGTCACAAATATGATTTATATGTCCAGCCCATGTTAATTTTCTATCAAGCATTATTCCTAGAAATTTATGTTCGCTTACATCATGAATATTGCTATTATTTGCCGGTAAGGAGAAATTTGTGGTATTTATATTACTCTGTGAGAAATTAATTAAGGTTGTTTTTGTCATTTGCATGTAAGGTGATTTTGTTTAAAGTAGTTAATAACTGATCAATGGATTGCAGTAAGTTCTCCTTTAATACATCTACATTTGCCCCTTGACATACAGCAGTAGTATCATCTGCATAAGCTATTATATTTGTATTTTTTTGAAATTGGTATGTCATTTACATATAAAATAAATAATAGTGGTCCCAACACTGATCCTTGTGGTACGCCATATATAACAGGTTTAAATTTTGATTGCACTTTTCTTACTGATTTGCCCAATTTATCAAACAATAGTGTTGATTGTCTTCTGTCTACCAAATAAGATCTGATCAAATCTCTTGCCAAGCCTCTTACTCCATATGCCTCCAGTTTTTGTAATAGTATCACATGATCAATGCAATCGAAGGCTTTTGAAAGATCAAAGAATAAAGACCCTACTTTATCATTTTTTTCAAGGTTTTCAATGACTAAATGTTTAAATTCACTAATTGCAGTAGCTGTTGATTGCCCTTTCCTAAATCCATGCTGAAAATTTACAATAATATTGTTTTTGTCTAAGAAATCTAATAACGGCCTAATAAAAGCCTTTCAAAGAGCTTTGCTATTTCTGATGTTAGGCTAATTGGTCTGTAGTTATTTATGTCATTCTCATTTCCTTTTTTATGTAGTGGGCGTACTAGGATCTGTTTCAGGCACTCTGGAAATTTACCACATAAAATAGAGAAGTTTATTAGATGTTCGAGGGGACTGGCCGGAATATATTTACAATGTTTTAAGAGAATCACCTGATTTCATCCCATCCACTTGTGGCTGTTTTTGGTAGTTTAGTTATTGCAGTATGAATGAATTAAGGCATATTGACATTAAAGAAGTGGATGAAATTGGAGATGTCAAATCGGCTTAAAGCTACAGGAAAGCAGCATTCAAATGAAGTTGGAGAAATCGAATGCATTCAGTTTTAAGTTTCAGTTTTTCTAACACAGTAGAATTTGCTCAGTCTTCATATTTTTTTTTTAATGTTTAACTTATGTAGGCCCCTTTAAAAATCTAAGGTAATATTGGGGGACTTTGCTTTAGAAGCAACTTGTTAACTGTAGGTTTTTAATCATTTTATTTTTTTCAAACACACATACACACTTCCAGGGTCTGTGGGGATTGGGAAGTTTCTGGTTAAAGAAACTTTTCCAGCCCCACCGGGAATCAAACCCATGACCTCCGGGTATTTCAGTATTCTCCCTTAAAAAATATTATCCATCTACTTGCATATTTTTACGTTCTCTACCATATTCAATGAAGGTATTGCATTATACACAAAATTTCAGTACCAAGAATTCACTCGAAATGCATCTTTCAGAACACATCTTAAAAAAAAGAAGCATAAGGTCTGTGTGTATGTGTGTGTCTGTGCATGTGGATAAGTAATTATTTTTTTATTTTATGTGTTAAAACATTTAATAAAGGAAGCATTTTCATTTGTATTATATGAATCCCTAAATACTAATCTAATGTCGATCACCTCTAAGATACAGAATTTTTATTCACCCTATTTCAGTCAGAAGATATTAATTACAAATAAGATTAAAATTTGTAGCAGTAATATGTGTCTCAACTCTTGCAGGAGCAGAAGTGCAGTCCCAACTTCTGCAGAGTGTCAGATTAGAACGTTTTCAGAGAGAGAAAGAGAGACGGCAGAAACTTGCAGATGAAAGAAAAGCTGAGGAAGAAGGCCAGGACTCAGAGGTGCTGCAGTGGGAACGTGAAGTGTTGTTTCAAGGCAATGCACATGAGATCATGGCTTCTATGTGGGAGGTAAAGAACAAACTAACTGTTTAGTGTATTAGGTATGAATCTTTTAAGTAAAAGCTAATTTAATCTTATTTGTAAGATGTTTGCTTAACCTTTTCATTGATACAGTTAAATATACAGGGGCACATGTAGCAGTGCCCTCATTGCTATGGTTCAGTGTACACAGTCATAGCTTTGAGCATACACAGGCTGGAAAATAGCATCTTGAAAGGCATTTGAGCTACATGGACTTATGAGGACATCTATTAGGCTTGTATAAAGGTGCTGCTCAACATCTTTGCTGCATTGTTGTGCTACCTTAAGAGGAATTCAAATGATATATTGTGTAGCATGTGTAGCTGGCCATGTGGTCAGAGATGTGCTTAGTAAGGGGGAATTTCAGGGGTGTTGCAATTGGCTTCTACAATTGGTGCAGTTCATGAATAAACTTGCTGGGTGTTTATGCTCGATATATATCAATGCTATTTTAGTGATGAAAATGTTTGTTTATTGGAAATCCGCGAAAGTGACAGCAATGATTCTGTAGCACCATCAAAAAGGATTCGTACAGATGCTTTGTTCCTGTGGCATGTCCACTCCCCCAGTTCATCCCTTTACTGAGAAAAATACAGGATTTCTGTTGACTTAGATGATGACACAACCCCATTTGAGTGCTTGAAAAATTTTTTCTCCTCAAATATCATGCAACATATTGCTGATGAGACAAATAGATACTATACATTTCTGTGCAATAAATTTTAACTCTCTTCCAGTTCTTGACAGTAAAAATGGGAAAATAAAACACCAGAAGAGCAGTGCACATTTTTACTTTCTCTGCATGTACAATGTACATGGTGTATAGAGAAGGTATTGTATTGCACACAAAAATTTGATACCAAGATTTCACTAGAAATACATGTTTTGGGACTCCCTGAATAAAAAAAAAAAAAACTTTTTAGAAAAGTGTGTGTGGGGGGGAGGGGGATCAAAAACGAAAAGTCTGTTAAATACCAAACTTGATATCTAAGTTCAGTATCTTCCAAGGATGCAACATGATTTTTAAGAAAATCCCCCAACCCACATGGAAAAAATTTCAAAAGTGTTGGTTTTCTCAAAAATGGCTATTGATTTTGATTAAAATCTCTTATATTTAAGATATTTACATGGCAAATAACAATACATCTTGAATTTTCTGGGAATAGCCTTTGAAAACCTCTTTATTCTGGATAAATTTTACTGAATTCTGTATAACTGGTAAACCATAGGAGATAGACAAAAACTTATTACATAAAAACTGTTAATGTCCTTAAAACCCACAAATTATTTTATATACCTATATTTTTTTTCGTGGAGTTGACCAGTTTTGGGATATTCCTTGTTATTGGTTTAAATTTTAAAATACTTATACCTTTCTCGTATGGGAACTTGTCAACTCTTGGCCACATAAAGAAACAGATTTCAATCCCATAGTGACCACATTTTAAAACATTTGACTGTCGGTTTAGCCTAGTGTATTTCCTTCTACTTATAAAGAACTAAGTAATAAGACCATTTCTGCTAATGTTTATCTTGATTGGCATGAAATAGACAGTAGAATAAGCTTATTAACAATAATTTGCTGCAGAGATGTAGAGAAAATCATATGAATGGAACATATCAGATTTTTTTTATTGAAAGTGCTATTGGTTAGAGTGAAATCATTATCTAATGAAGAATATCAGTGTAAAAATCCACTCATATCCACAATTCACAGAATATATGAGCTGAGATAGGTATCTTTTTTTGTCTTGTACATTGCATTTCAGTGACAATGAAAGTCAGATATAGAGGGGAAAGGTTACATAAACTGAAACCCATTGTAGATCACCTGAGAAGAACTCTAGTGAAATATTCAACCCTATGCATTGACAAGAGTTCATTGCTTTTCAAGAGATGCCCGAACTTCTTACTGCACATTCCAGCCAAAAGAAGTAGATATGGCATTAAAATATTTGTGCTTGGTGATTGCTAAATATTATAAATTTTACTGTCTATACTGGGGCATCAACAGAAAGTATTAAAAATAGGAAATTTGGGATTTCTGGAGCTGTAGTACAGGCACTTTATGAACAAGTTATGTAAATACATAAGGGTCATAACCTTTGGTTGGATAACTGGTATGGCAGTCCATCCCTCTACAACTGGCTTCATACAAATGGTACAATGCATGTGGTATTGTAAAAAAGAATAGGAAAGAGATGACCAAGGTGTATAGAAAATTGAAGAATACACAAGTAGAAATTAGGCATACAAATTACATGCTATCTCTTTGGATGTTTGCATAGGCAAGAGGTGTACATGTTAACCACCATGCATACAGGCATCTTAAAATGATCAGATAAAACTGATAGGCAAACACATTCTAATTATGAAACCTGATTGTGTATTGGAATACAATAGGTTGCAGTGGACAGATCAGACATGCTGATTGGTTTACTATGATGTGTGGAAAAGTCCCTGAAATTGTACAAAAGTTTCTTTTTGCACCTTTTGAGCATTACAGAGCTTTGCAGAGAATTACAATGTAAAAGCATTACACTAGCTTCAACTTAGTCTTACCTCCAAACAATTCATATTCATTTATTTCATCCTTCAGATCATGTATACATGATATGGACTCGTCAATAAGTTACATAGGAATATAACAATAAGTTAAAAGGACACACACACACATCACACACACACACCCACATACACATATGCATACAGCATTTAGGGTCACCACACATATCCATACTGCCTTAATTAGTAAGACTTATTTACATATTCCATAACTGAATAAAATGCATTCTCTAACAGGTACAATTTGAGTTTTTTCTTAAACAGATTTACATTTTCAATATTTTTTATATCAAGGGGTAGCCTATTATACAGTTTTATTCCATTATGATTTACACTGTTTTTGGCTAGATTCGTTCTGCAATATTGCACATGTAGATTTCCTTTCTGCCTTGTACTATGATAGTGAATCTCTTGGTTATCTGGTAACTGATGCCTTATTCGTCTGATATGATGGATAACTCCTAATATATACATACTTGGTGCAGTCATAATCCTTAACCTTTTGAACAGTTCCCTGCACGGAGATCTACTTGATTCGCCAGTCATTATTCTTATGGCCCGCTTTTTCAGATTCTGTTGATGCCCCCCAGAACATTATTCCATACCTTATATGACTATGGATGTATGCAAAATAAGCACTTCTAAAAACTTGCACACTCGTCACTCTTTTCAATGTACTCAATATGTAACATCCCACACTTAGTTTCTTGCTTAGCATATTTATATGTATCCCCCATTTAAGATCTTCTGTAATAATTATCCCCAGAAATTTAGTTTGATCTTCATATTTTATGATTTCATTGTCTATTTTTATTTGCGGTTTTGCCACATTTCTATGACTCGAATGAAATTTCACACAAGCAGAGAAACCTGTGATCAACATGTGATCAGAAGATGTTTTGAATCCATAAGGAATGGATCAAGAACACAATTAAAATTTTCAACACTTTTCTCCCAAATATTTTTTTGGAAATTCTGTTGCAACAGTACTAAATGTTTTTCAATTAAGTCCATTAACATAGTTTTACTGTCAACAAAGGGCCTTATATTGGGAGCATCTCATATGTTCCATTTTCAATGTCTGTATCCACAAATTTAACTTATTGATAAATAAACACAATAATATATTATTTATTGGAACTCTCACACTGTGAATGGTAATTATAATTAATGATCATTGATTAAACATAAACACTCTTATGCTTCACAAATTGTTTTCCTTAGGACAATTGTTTCATCATCCTTGAGGGCATCCTCAGTTACGGCCAAATGGTGGGATTCTCGGAAACATCTTGGTCTTGGCTATAGGCGGCATCTGGTGTTGATACTATGAGTTTCAAAAGAATGTTGTCTTCTGCTGGCAAATCAAAATTCATGAGGTTTCCTCCAAATTTTTTCAGTAAATATTTTCCCATGCATTCAGTTCTGCAGTCTTGTTTATGATTTTTGAAGACAAGTTTCATTTTTAATATTGTGGTTTTTCTTCCAAAAATGTGTGGAGACAGCTGATTTATCCATTTCTTTATATATTATGTTTCTAAAATGTTCTTTAAGATCTGTGTCTGTATTCCATTTTGTCTGTCCAATGTTGCATCATTACAGTCCGAGCAACTAATTTTATATATACTTGGTGTCTTTGCTTTTTTTAGGATGTTTGATCAGATTTTTATACTGTAGCTGTTTCTGGGCGCTAGCATGGTGTTGAGCCCTCTGAAGATCTTTTGAAATGTATGGGTGGCCCATGGATGATGTGTAAATCTTCTGAATGCTTTCTTCTCTTTGAATCCTAGTAGTGCTGTAGTTTCGTTTACATCCCTCAGTTTTTTAAACTTCTTAAATTTTTGGTCAACAAGTTGTTGGGTGGATCCATTTTTCTGTGCTGTTTTTACTATTTCTGTATATTCCATATTGTATTCTCTTTGGTTCAATAGAACATTATTGCTAGACTGCATGCTAGACTGTTGATTAATGCATGTATATATGAAATAGAATTAAAACCCTGTTTTTATTAATAATTGTCAATATATGTATCTTTCCTGTTGATTCCAAGTTGTCTGAGTTTCGAGTGATTTTCAAATCTAGGAATAGTAGAGTGTTGTCAGTTTCAATTTCTAAACTGAAGTTTATGGTAGTCTTCTGCAAGTTCAAAAGTTTTCAAGGCACCTGTGGTATGTTTGATTTACTATGGCAAATACATTGTCCACATATCTGTTCCAAGTTTTAAAGATGATTGGGAAAGCAGTGGTAATGTGGGTTTCAAATTGAAAAATGGTGACAGTAAATTCGCCCATAGCCAGTCCAGATTATAAATAACTCCATGGCATGACAGTCCACAAGGAACCACACGGCCATTGCGTTCCCCATCTTGGTCCACAATAGACATCATGGATGGGGTGCAGTATTGGAGGGTGAGACGTGGTCAGCACCTCTAGTCCCTCCTGGCTGGTTAATGCGGTCCTCCTGACCTGGAGCCACTACTTTTCCATCAAGTAGCTCCTCAATTGGCCCCCCAGGAACCTAACGAGGCTGAGTGCACCCCAGACCAGGACTCCCAGTGGGGGAATCAAACCCAGGTCTCCCGCTTGGTAAGCAGTTGCATTACCACCACACTAAGGAGACGACCGCTAGTCCAGATTGTTGCTTATAAAATGCATCCTGAAATGTGAAGTAAGACTGTTCTACACAAATTTCTGTTAATTTGACATATTACTTTCTCTATACGCACTATGAGAAAGTATTGCACTCCACCAAAAAATTCGATACCGAGATTTCACCGGAAATATATGTTTTAGTATCCCCAATATCCAAAAAAAGCATTTTCACAAAAAGGTCCGTGTGGGTGTCCGCGTGTCTGTGAACACAATAACTCAAAAACGAAAAGTCAGTAAAATACCAAACTTTGTATTTAAGTTTAGTATTTTCCAGGGATGCGACACGAAGATTTTGAGAAAAATCCCCCCACCCCCAACTACCCTTTACATGGAACTTTTTTCGAAAATTTTCATTTTCTCAAAAATGGCTCTAACGGCTTTCATTAAAATGTTGTATATTAAAGATATTTACCTAACAAATAAAATGTATATCTTGAATTTTCTGGGTATAGACTCTGAAGAGTAGTTTATTCTGGATGAATTTTACTGAATTTTGAATAACTGCTAAACTGTAAGAGATGGACAAAAACTTACTACACAAAAAATGTAGAGCATGTTAAAACACATAATTTATGTTATATACTTTTTTTCGTGGAGTTCGTCGTTTTTGAGACATTCATTATTTTTGGTCTCTGCTATGAAAAACATACTTTTCTCATACAGGAACTTGTCAACTCCTATCCATATAAACAAAGGAACTTCATTGACATAGCAACCAGCTTTTGACTATCACTTTAACCTATGGTAGTCCCTTATTTCGCTTCTACTTACAAAGAAGCAAGTAATAAAACTATTTCTGCTAATTTTTTCTGATTAGCTTAAAGTAAATAGAAGTATAAGCTTTTTAAGAATAATTTGTTGCAGGGATATAGAGAAGGTCATGTGAATGGTACACATCAGATTTTTTTTGTATTGTATTCCTTCTAAATTGATGTCTTCGAGGCATTTTTGTACCACTATCAAAAGTTTTTCTTTTAGAATACTGAGAAAGAGAGATTTAACATCAAATGTTACCAGTTTATCTGTTGGTTCTACTTTTACATCTTTGATCTTCTCAATCAACTCCAGAGATTTGGTAATACTGTGGCTTTCAAATTTTGGGAGCATCCTAAATTGATTACATAACCATTTTCCAAGATAGTAAGAAGGTGTGTCTATGCTATTTATTATCGGTCTCGAGTACCTTCCAGGTTATCTAAAATTCACAAACCATGAAGGTGGAAATGGAATGAAGGAGCTACAAATTGTGTATGAATGCTAATATTTTAAGTATGTTTTATTGCAATCGTCAAAATTAAAGATAAAATACACAAAATGGTGTGTAAAATCTAAAATTAGTAATTCATAAGGAATATTTTTGTCTATTTTTTATTATGGAAGAAACAATAATGTTTATGTAAGCAATTAAAATATAATTTAAATATTTGAATTACCAAAATGGCTACAAATGTATAAAGGAAGAAAAACAAATGTATGGAAATTCATTGTTTTGTCATAGTAATGAGAAAAAAATTGAGAAATGTTGATTTGTACAGGCTAGAAGGGACACCATTGTATAAAGGCATGCTTCGGTTGTAAAAAAATAACGGTTGCATTGGTAAAGATAAGAATTTAACATAAAATATGGCAATTATTTAAATATTATTATTATTATTATTATTATTATTATTAAAACAATCAGTATACAAGAAGATTACTTTGTTAATATAATAAATACGAAGTAAATCATAGTGTTTAAATAAATGTGAAATATGTTATTGTGTAATCAACTTTATAAGTTGCTACAATACAGTAAAAAGTTATTAATTTCAACTCGCCTTCAATAGTGCTTATTCCACAAGAACAGTTTCCGAACCAAACTCCTGGAAAGAACTTGTGGAAAAAAGAAAAAAATAAAATACTTTGCTATGCCGAGGCACATTATGCCATAACAACTGAAATATGAAGTTGTTGGAGAGAGAAACCAGATATTGTTACAGCAAATGGAAGGATTACTGCCACAGCTACTTTAAACTCTGAAAATTAAAATTTACCATATTCCCTTTCAAGAAAGCTTTATTCACCATTCTTTCATTTGGCCTGTCATAGAAGTGGCTTCATCTGTAAAAACTCTAATGGAATCCTGCCATGTTAATATCCTTATGGACCATACTTTAGTCATACAAAAAATAAGTATTTCTTCTCTGGCTGCTGACTTGAGTAGCTTTTGGCGGGAAAAAAAAATAATTGCAATTGCATCCCGATCAACATACCTTTTGTAGGAAAGAAGTTGTGCATTACTGCCAATATGTGTGTGAAGTCATTGATCTGAAGTGAGAGCTTTTGACTTCTCTCTTTCATAATGCCTTCGATTTCATTGGACATGTCATTAACTTGGCTCTACTGTGTCAGCAGAGAGGAATTTATGAAATTTCAATAGCTGCTTCTAAACTTAGGATCATTTTTACCATTTCTTTACTGCAGGCATTAACGTTTCTACTATTATATGTGGGTTTATTGGCCTGTACGATAAGTTCAGCTACCTTAAAGGAAACTATTTTTGCAAACCACATACTGATATCATGAGTGTCAGTTGTTTTTGGTTATATTCCAATTATGATGAAAATAATTCAGAGCTTAACAGAGAGGAATGTTCGTTTGACAAATGTTCTTTGAATTTACTGGTAGTTGCATTACTGAGTTTTTCACTACAAATGCATTACTGAGTTTTTCACCACAAACAACACACTTGGGTTTGGGTTTATTTCATCAGCACACACAAAAACAAAAAAAACTAACAGTATCTTATATTGCTGGTGAACTACTTTGTTTCTTTATCTGGGCTTGACGGTTTTACTACTTACCTCTAGGATGAACCACTGCAGACAAGGAACTTATCCATATTGAAAAAAAAAATAAGAATAATATTTTAACGCTGTAATAGAAAATAGTAAGACTGATGTAGCACAGTAGCAAATCACAATATTCAACTACTGCAAAGCACATCTGAATCAGAACTTAACTAAAATACTGTACAATTGTTATCTGGCTGTGTGGCTGCTTTATTTAAGGAAAAGAGCAATAAAGTTTTAGAAGCACTGATAGATAAAAAAAATTATCAAAATAAAGCAATAAAAGAGAGGAAAATTTCTGCTGATACCCACAATTTTAATTAAAAGCACTGCAGCCAAGCATACACAAAAGTTGCAAAAAGAACTGTCTTAAATAGAGTTTTATACAGGCATGTGTAAGTTAAGAGTTTAATGATATATTCAGTGAAGACACATTCAAGGAGACACTCCTTCATGTCTTTACATTGGTTTATATATCATATTATTGTCTGGAAGTTACAACTATTGAGAGATAGCTTTCCATACAACAAGGATTGTAATAGAAGAGTAATACATATCACACTGCCCAAGGAAGAAAATTGCATCTGACTTTTAATAACTTTTCAGGAGAGAAAAAGCAAAGTTTGAAGAACAATGAAAAATCACGGTTTTCAGATTTGGGTCTCAGGTCAGTGTGTTAGTACTTCTTATGTATCTGTGAGTATTAATTAACCTCATCAAAATTCAATTTCTGAAGAAGGTATTATCTTTTTTTTAATTACAATATGTAAGGTTTCTTGAGTTACAATGATTTTCCACTCAAAAAATAAATAAAGTCAAATTAAAGCAGAGTCCTTTTAATTAAACAGAAAATAAAATAATCTCTATTTGCGGCAAATAACAGTTTTAATTGTACCAGTTCTTTGTACATTATCAATATAGCATAGACAACACATGTTTAAAGTACCTACTTTCAAACTGAACATCAGACTTGACCACACTCTTTTTCTTCCTCTACAATTCCTCATCAGACTCAACTCCTGTATTGCTGTGCTTTAGAGAATAGTAGAAAGAGTGATAACATTTGGGAATGTCGTTGCTTTAGCACAATGAAATTAATTGAACTTAGTTTGCAGTTAAAATAGGAATAATTCTGCTGTAAGCCCTTGGTAACTCTTTGCATTGTTCCATGGCAGGTCTACCTTTTCTGCCCTTTTGCGATAATCTTCATCAAATGAATATCTGAACTTTGGTTCATGAAAAGTTGCAGAACAAACAGAAAATTCTTTGATTTTATTCCACATAATAGAACTGCCTGAAGAATCAGTTAACCAGTTTTGGAAACTAACTAAAACTATTTGTGCCATCTCTTTAACTTAATAGGAATTTCCTGTAACTTTTGCTGATTTAACTAACATATACTATTGCTGTGGTGTGAAAATTTCTAATCCTTTCTTTCTCTTTTCTATTAAGGAATGCATGCTGTCTCCCTGGTTTTGTGTATTCCCTTTTTCTAAAAATGTATGTGAAATGTCTATCTTATAACACTGGGATGTGAAAATGTGATGAGCAAGAACAAACCTATTCCTATTTTGACCCCTGCAGTTGTCAGAGAAAAATGTTACTTTCTTTTTCCCTTCTGCCCTTTTTTTGCTTCACAAAACTAATTAAACAACTTGCAAACTCATTTGCTCCATGTTTAGCAATAGACTCAACGCACATGTAGCAATAACCATCCTTACTACCCATATCATACACAATAAAATTCTATATGCTTAACTTCCTCTTATAGTAAAAAATACTAACACCTGACATTGGAGTTTGAAGCACTTTCTGAAAATCAAATACGGCACATGCTAATGTTCAGTCATTTATGGATTTTTGTTTTTCAATTTCCTTCTGATTTCTAGCTAATTCTTTGTTGTGTTTGTTGTGTTTTTCATAATATTCTTTATGCACTAATTTTTGATCGATCGGTCGTTAATTTATCATAGCTAGAACAAGTTCATACTGATTATTTTTAGGTTTAAAAATACCAACGTTATATTCGTTGTCAACAATTTCTTAATGTCTGCATGTAACTGGTTTAAAGGCATATTTTTGTTGAGTGAACCTTCAGAGTAAAGTCTGTACACTTTTGAGAAATTTAGATCACCTTCCAGAAAAAGTCTACAGGTATTCTTACACAAGTAATGGGACTCTGTTTTTTGAATCGGCTGATTGTGAATCCTCATTGTATCTTTAACAGAATCACTTATTGTATGACGTCTGTTAGTATGATGGCTATGCTTATTGGGGGAAATACAAGTACCATCACTCAATTTTGAAAAAGCTATTCTGACATACATATCTGTTATTGATAATGTGTTCAAGAACATCACTTTACAAACTTTAATAGGAGAATTGTTTACTCGAAAGCAATAATGAAATGAGTCTCCTTGAATTTTTCCCTTTACCTTTAGTAGCTTATTTCTTTTCCAATTTATTGACATTTCTAGTTATAAAATCCCATCTGGAAGTATGACACCCTGTTTTCCAGAACCTTGCAAATATTTTTTTTCCTGTTTTTGTTACTTATTTTATTATTGCATTTAAACCTACATCCAATTACACAACCATTCCCCATCATCTCCTTCCATTTTACTAAATTTCCAGCTCTGTTTGTATATTCCAATCACAAATTTCTTTTTGTTTTTCTTTCAACACATTTCCATGAACTTTCATTCCTCTTCCTTTTTCCTGAAGAATCATATTTCTTGGAGCGACTTTTGGTTTCTATAGGAGGAGTAGCCTCTGGATTGACAATAAAATTCATTATCTGAAAACCCAAAGGTCCAGGACAGCTCAGAACTATTTTGTGACCTGCTGGTAGAATTGGTTCATTTTGAAACTCAATGTGTTACCGACACTGTAATATGTCATTCTTGATACCGTCTTGACTTGTAACTTTTATTTTATTTTCCTGTTTATGTATTATTGGTGTTTCTTCATCATCGATAGTATCAGCTAAAACAATGAAGAAAGGTCTGATTATTTTTTTTTAATTATAATAGTATGTAATACTGTTACTATCATATTTATTACAGTACGTATTTGGAGGTTTTGTTCAGTGCTGGCACCTTACAATGTATGTTCCCTAATGAAAAAATATTGAACGGCACAAATTATATCAAAATAAAACTTAGTGAGGGCTGAAGTCCCCACTGCTGTCTCCTTCCTGGTTTTCCGTCAGCCTGGGAGCTAATCAAGAGAGTTCATTGTTGATTAAAATGTTACAGAAGTTATCAATCATAACTTACCAGTGAAATATAATTATATAATAATAATAATAATAATAATAATAATAATAATAATAATAATTAAATTAATTAATTAATTCTTCCTGCCTGATAAAGCCATTTTTGTACATTTTCCTTTCTCTTCTCATGGTGGTAAATTAACACTAATTATTGAGGAATGAATAAACACAAGTTCACCCTCATTGGACCAGGTTTACCAACTGCGACAATATTCAAGTGGCATAGACTATAAATAGACGTAACTTCAGTTAAATTTGAAAGAAGGCAACAATGTTATTAATGTGGAAAAGTATTGTATCACAACATATGATAGTTTTCTATGAATAATATAGTGACCTCAAAGATACAATAGAAAACAAGTGGTTATAGCTCATCAACATTCAGAGGAAAGATGTGATTTTTATATACCAGATGCTGCTCAGTCTACACTTTCTGAAACATATCGTATCTCAGAATTACAAAAATGTGAGTTATGATGAGTGTAATATAATAATATAAATGACCAAATGTGAAATATTTGTGTAGAAATAAAGCTATGAAAAAGTAAATTTAAATAATGATTATCGAAAAACCAAATAAATACATAAAAAAGCACATAATTTTGAGGTAACTGGTTTACTGATAAGCAATATTGCTGTACAAAGCTATACCAGAATACAAATATTGAAATGCTTTCATTTAAGCAGTCAGTAATGCACAAAGGAATGCAAAATTACCCAGGCACTTTTCTTCACTGTGATGCAGATTTTTCTATCATGTCCTTGGAAAGTGATATCTCATTTATTAGATTATAGAAAAGCTAGAAGATATTTTCCTTCTTCAACGAGCACACTTGAATCATAGTAAGTGTCCATCAACACTTTATTATCATCAGCAAAGGATGTACGGCTGGTAATACCTCTCATGACGAATTAACTTATTACAATAGTTGTTTAAAGTTTACATCACACTTTTTAGCTTGTGATGGCACACCAATGTGGAACTGAACATTTTTCAATATTGCCGTTCCAAGATTATGTGCAATTCTATTGAAAGAAAAAGGTTGGTAAGGTGAATGTGATTTATGTTCAATGCAAATAAGTTTATAGCTACCTTATTATTGGTTTGGAAGAAGAAATTAAGAAATCTTGACAGAAATTGAGATGGAAGATGTATGGAGGAAGGGAGAAGAAAATGAAAAAGGACTCTGGAAATCAGTGAAAATGTGATAGACATAGATAAACAGGAACAGTGGGTAAACTAGAAAATAGAAAGTTGCTTTGTTTATACCGTAAAATACAGAAAGAATGTCAAGAGAGGGATATCAGATATATGTAATAAGTAAGCGAGGGAAGGATTAGCATGGCTGGAGAGCACTACTTTTGAAAGGGATAAGAGGCAGTAAATTAGAATGTATTTTATGTGGGGGAAAAGCAGTATTATTCACTAATTGAATGTAAGGCGGTAAGAGATTGGGGAATGGGTTAGTATGCCAGGAGAGATGGTGCCTAGCTATTAAAATGTTGGATGTAAAGGAAAAGAGGAGAAGAATTAAAGAAATAGGGAAATATTTGGGAAAGGTAAAAGTAAAGTGGAAAAGAAAAAAGGAGAGACAACAGAGAAAACAACAGAATGGGATGAATAAGTAGTACAAACCAAAGGGGGCTAGTTACACCTGATAACATCCAGGTAGTTAAATGGGCGTAGCACCTAAGTGGTACTCAATCTAATTGTACATTTGGAAAAGGTGTACATTAGTTTAAATAACAGGACATGATTTTGTAATTGAAAATGTAACCTAAGTACAGTAAATTATTGCTATTACTAGTATGTACATAGTATAAACAGTGGCTATCTGTGGAGTTTGTAGTTTAGAAGTCATCATAAAATTGATTGAGGTCTTAGTTGAGAATTTTTCAAACAATTTGAAAGTTTTGGTGTGACATCTTTATTTTGCAAAAGAATTGAACATATTTTTTCCCCAAGAACAAAAGAATTAACTGACTGCAGTGAGGCTGAAATGATATAAAATATTTCTTAAAATTACTCATGTCATGTAGGATGAAGTAAAATTATACACTCAAGCACAATATTTTTATTTTAATTTCTGAATACTTGAAACATGATACTATATTAATGCATGCCTTCCAGAGAATTCTGTATTTCTGCCTCAGTAAAAAATATTTCTCAGACAGAAGCACAGTTATATAAAGACACAATGGATTTTTGCGAACTTGTTTAAGCAGGTCATAGAGTTTTTATAGAGTGGAGGCTGACCGGCATTTCTGTGCCACTGCCTTTGGAAAAAAGCTCCAAAACCCTGTCCCAGATCACAACATATACCCTTGGACACAAAAAGAATTGTTCTGGAATGCCAAATTCATCTTGTCCTATATGGCGCAGCACCTTATGTACATCATGTGCAATACAGTTGTGTAGCGGCAGCAACAAGTTGTCACAAGTTATAAATCTTAATATTACCAACCCATATGATCAATAATTTCATAACCAAATATATAACTTAAGCTCCTCTAGCAATAAACTATCAATATTAACTGAAAATATTTATTCACTAAAAATATTTTTGGCACAAAACATAATGCAGTTTGTATTGTAAAGCATTACTAAACCTGTCACCTACCATCTGTGTTCACTGTAGTCCTATAGAAAAATGTATGCCATTCCTCTGGTGAGGGTCGCAGGTTCGCTTCTCACATGTAGGAAATGTATATATACAGAATGTTTCAAAACGACACCCAACGAAGATGTGTGCCTTGTTGGTCATATTGTTGGTGATATGTGAATATAATTTTCAGCTCTAAATTTGACACATACAAAAACTGCCATAAAATCCCCATGGATTAGGCAGTCATACATAACTAGATGGCATGTGCCTGGCCCACTTCAAGAGAGATGCCAGTTGGTAGCGAAGGTCCCAGTCACGTGGTGTAGGTGTTGTGGTTTGATAGACATGTTGGTGCAGGGCAGGTCACCTTAGTAATGGAAAATGTACCATGTGAGTGTGGCGTATGACAACCATTGTTCCTTGGCTGCCTAATCCCAAATGTGTGTGATTTTTAAACATACACAAAACTTTAAATAGAATAGTTTGAAAGTTTTGACATCAAGTTTCGGACAAGTCAAAGTGTAAGCTAATCGACTGCTATCTTCATTTGGTGTCGTTTTGAAATGGCCTGTGTATATATATATATATACACACACACACACACACATGAATATTTTTCTTTTCTTCTCATAATGATGTTGAATCAACACATAATGGCTATTTACTTTAGATATACCTATTTCATACACTTCATTAGGTAAAGTTAATAATTTGATAGTTATTATGATGTTTGTTTAAGGGTTTATTCTACCAAATATCAATATGCTGTACATGAAAGCGTGTGATGTGTAGAATGGTGCACAAAAACATCAGGCACGAACAGTTCTCTCTCAATGAATCATACTGCATTTGAATGGCAGAACATGAACATAAGACATGGCCACATGGAAGTCACTCCTTGCACTAGTCAAAGTAGGAGTTTTAGAAGATAATAGTTTATTTACACACATTTTTTTAGTGATTTAACATGAGTGTGTAGCACAGTAGCAAATCACAATATTTAACTACTGCAAAACACAGCTGAATTAGAACTGAACTAAAATATTGTAGCAATTGTTATCTGGCTGTAACTCACCCTAAGCAAGATTCAAACTTGTGACCTCTTGAATGTTAGACAGACAGCTACCCTCACACTACTGAGGCAGGCTTTGAAAGATTTGGCCATTTTTTTAGTGTAGTGTATTTCCTTATTTCCCTTCTACCTCTATGGAACTAATAAAACCACTTCTGGTAATGTTTATCTTGATTAGCATTATGTAGATAAAAATTATCTTTTGTAAGAACAGTTTGCTTGCAGGCCAGTTACAGAAAGTCATGTAAATGGAACACATCAAATGTATATGCACTTATTTAGATGCTAGTTCTCTAGATGCAATCTAATTAATAGATTTTTCTACATTAAATGTGTTAATATAACTATATTATTTAATTTATATATCTCTTCATTAAGCTACCGCATTTCCTGAGACCCAGTAGCCAAATGCTGTGGTTGCCAAGGTATTGGGTCCCATTTGCTACATTTATTTAGCTCCTAATATTTACTTTTCTTCCTTACCTTGATTACTAATTTTCAATAACAGCCTCTATCATCTATGCTTACGGACCTGCAAAAGGTGATGTTATTTTTTGCACCAAAGTGCTATTCTTTTACCAAATAGTGATGTTATTTTCAAATTAACATGTTTTTGACATGTATTAATATGTATGGTACTATTTGGTGTACCCATAACACTTAGCTTTGAAGTGCAAAAACTGATATTTTGTATATAGATTAGTTTCTTTCATATTTGTTTGCACATCTCTGAGAACATTGTTATAGCAAGAAATAAAATATTCACAAACCCATTAGTTGCAAATATTTCTCAACAATGTCTGGTTTCGAAATACAGCTTTCAATGCAGTCCTTGTATTAAATCCCAACTTGAGCCTCATGTAACTATAGTCCTTCAGTTCAGCATAACCTGAAATTTAACACATTTGGATCCAGTTTCTTAAAGCAAAGAAGAGATGGATTTGCTTATTCTAGTTTAGCAACACAGTTTTGGAATGCAGCACTGCAAGCTTTATAAAAAATTCCTTGCTAAATATATATTTTTTTTTGAAAGTATATTTTACAATACTTTAACAACTTGATCATAGTGTGATGGATCTAATCAATGTGGTTACCTTGCTGGTGGTGTGTTGTGGACAGAAGCCATCAAGGTGTAAGCCCCGTACTATATTATTTATGCTTCGGGCCAAGCAGATTATTATTATTATTATTATTATTATTATTATTATTATTATTATTATTATTATTATTATTATTTGTCAGAAAACAGAATACATCCAGAAATGACATTGTCAAAAATATATTTACACATATGATTGCAGTTTATTTACTTTGATTCAGGTCACAGAATAATGTCAACAATACTATCCATAAATTCATTAATTGAGTAAAATGGATTATTTATTAACCAGTTGTGAATACACACTTTTAATCTATTAATTGGGACTACTCTTGCTGCTTCTGGTAGTTTGTTTTACAGGGTTCATTGCTATTTTTATTTAAAAGAATCTGCAGTGCTTTTTTTTTAGGAGGAGGATCTTATGAACCTCGGTTGAGTGATCTCATAAATGTATGCCATAGTTTAAGTCTCAAATAAAGCAAAGTATACCTGTCTGAGAGTATCAAGTGACTCCAGTTTTTTAAATAGAAAGATTACTCAGGATAACTTAATACATGCATTTTCCACCTGCTTTTCCATCCAAGTTTTGGATCAAGATAGAATCCCAATAGTTTAACAAAAGGTAATTCATTTACTCTGATGTCTGACAAACTAAATGTAAAATGCTGAGTTTTTTTGTTCATTTAACATTAGCTTGTTAGCTGTAAACCAGTTCTTTGCAGTATTAAAATTTTGTGTTTTTAAAAGTGTTAACTGATCATTATCTGAATGTGATGTAATTAAAGTTGTATCATTGGCATACATAACAAGATCTTGCGGTAAGTTATGGCCCAGGTCATTGATTAGTAGAATAAAAAGGAAAGGCCCTAAAATAGACCCTTATGGGACTCCATTATTAAGAGAAAATTTATCTCAGAAAATTTATCTGCAGTTGGCACCATTTGCCATCTATTACTTAAGTAAGATTTTATAAGCTTTGTGTTTTCACCTTTAATCCCATAGTGTTCAAGTTTGCATATGAGTTGTTTGTGTGATATACAGTCAAAGGCTTTAGTGAGATCACACAATACTACGGACACATTTTCTTTCTTTGTTTTCCAAAGCAGTTATTATTACTTTCGTTAGATATTCTATTGCTAATGTTGTAGATTTATTTTTCAGGAAACCGAATTGCTTATTGGTCATAATAGAATATTGATCGAACCAGCTTAACAACTGTTTATACATAAGTGACTCAATAATTTTAGAAAAAATTGGGACTAGACTGATCGGTCGATAGCTATCCACTGTGCTTTTATCCCCTCTTTTATAGATAGGTATAAATTTAGACAGTTTTAAGCACTCAGGGAATAGCTTATCTGAGATGCATCAATCAAAAAGTCACTATGTTTCTATGATTTTGTTAATAAAGAAGTTGGAGAGACCAAAAATATCTTTACTTGTGAACAAGATAGATCAGACACTGCACATAATACTTGTTCTTCAGTTACATTGTGCTATTCAAACACAGAATTGAGAAAGGGGGGCTTTTCTACACAATTTTACTGTTTCAGATAAATCAGAATCAAAACTAGTAATAATGAACACAATAATCAATAAAGGCATTTACATCTATTTTTATATTAATATCTTTGTTAATGTGCGCCTCTTCTTTGACCACATTCCAAACTGTTTTACATTTATTAGATGAATTAGTGATGAGATTCTCATACATGTTTCTTTTAGTTTCATTTAATTTCTTTTTGTATTTCCTTTTAAAAAGGGGATATTTCTCTTTAGCCTGTTCTGTTCTTAAATTTAAATACATTTTGTGATGACCCAGAACCTGATTTTTTAACAATTTTAGTTCATTGTTATACCACTTAAGATTGGTTTTACTTCCTACCCTTTTGTGTTTTGCTAGAAAACAATTTTCAAAACATTCAAGGAAATAATTTACAAAGTTTTAAAAAGATGTGTTGACAACAGCTTCTGCAATTACATAATACCAGTTTGTTAAAGTCATATGATCACAGAAATTAGCTATGTTATTATCCCCAAAGTTGCATATCTGTTTATGCCTATTTACATGATTAGGAGTATGTTTTAAAATGTCAGTATTCATTTTTAAACCAAAATTGTCAGAGATACAGAAGTTATGAGGTGAGACTGCATAGTTACTTTGGTAGATATTTGTAAAAAAGTAATCTAGACAAGCTCTATTTATCGTAGGTTGAGAACTAGTAGGATAGAGAAATATGCTGCTTCATTGATGGGTATGTTAAGGTCGATATTTAGATCTGTACCAAATGTTATTCTACATCTGCTTTTACTAATATTAGTCAAAATGGTTTCTATTTTCTCAGCGAATACTGCTAAATCTCCATTTGGTGAGCGATAAATAATACTACAACATTAAAATCTAGTAGAGCAATTGCACGGGCTTCACAGGATTTTTCTACATAAATGCCAATAAAACTTATATCTTTCCTCACAAATATACATGCACCACCATTGGTAAATTCTGTATAACAATATGCACTACCCAATACAAAATTGACTGGCGTATACGACACCACTCCTCATTTTTACAGTGTTCATTAACACATATGACTTGAGGTTTTTCACTTTCACCAATTACTTGTGCCTTGTTCTTCAGACATTGTAAATTAATGTGTACTAGTTTCAGTTTAGCTTTTTTTGGTGTTTTGAGCTGTGATTGAGATGAAAGGTTGTGGGAAGTGACCACATCCACCATTCCCCTTACTAGTTTCCCCTGCCTGATGATATTACACTACACAGTAGCTTACCAAATTTGAATGAGCCCTGCTGGTTTAGATGGACCCCATCTCTGCAGAAATCTTGGTCCTGCAGTCAGAAATTTCCGTCCACAAATAGGCACTGCCATTTCTCACACATCCAATTAAGTTCACTATATATTCTTTGCACTCTTTTATTGGTTATGTCAATCTTCATAGCACACCGCTTACTATTACTTGAGCACTAGACGCAGTAGATCTAATACTGGTGACGAGATCCATAGTTTCGCCCATAATCTCTTCCGCATATACACCCCTCAAATGCTATGGGTCTAATGGGGTCATAGTGCCATCCAATCTAGCTGCTCTAACATCCATAGTTAGATGGAAAAGTGCAGCTAGCCATTTGAGGTATAACCTCTTTACACTATACCATTGAATCTATCACTATAAGTTCACTGTTCCACATTCCCTAATGGAATCAAATTAGATTGAATTTTATTTATGGATTTCTTCAATTGCAATGGTTCTCTGCATTCCCTTTTATATTGGGCGTGAAAGATTACTTAAAGATTTTTTATTAAGCTTGAGACTCTTATGTGCTGCAAATCTAGGATACAGCACCAAGGGCTTAACTTCCTTTTTGAAGGAAGCTGTGCTAAGGATTTTTACATGTGAAAAGATCCATCATCTTCCGCTGGGTGTAAACTTGTAACCTGGGAAACAGAAGCTGTAATGAAATCAAGAATTGCCCTAATGCAATTGTTAGGGACTCTTTACAACATGTCACGAGAGAGCAGGAAATGTTCTAAGTCCGAAGGTTCAGCAATGCACATGCACAAGCAGACAGAACCAACCTAAGACTGTGAGCCATATTGGTTTGCATAGCCACCAACCTGAATATCATTTCTAAGAATCATAGCCAACCTATGCAAAAAAAAATCCCCAGACATCTGCACAGCAAACTGTGTAGTACTATCTGGAAGTGATTAACAACTGGTCATGTTTGAAAAGTCCTGACATACTTGCTCTCGAATTGTAAATCTTTATAAACATGGGGATGCAATGAAGCAGAATTTATTGTAGTGCGAGAAGGAAAGGTTGTATATTACTGGCAATATTCTTATAGATTCTAATAGTTTTAGAAATGGCTCGTACAAATAAGACAGGTCTGTCAGTTTACCTCAACAATTTGTATATATTTATTCTCTGCAATTATGTACTGCATGTACAAAATTCACTTGCAATAATAATCTTAAAATTAATAATAGTAATAAAATAAATAATAGTAAATAGAAATTAATAATAGTAATACAGCTAACATACTATATATCTTGGTTTTTGAAATGCCTAACTACTTATTATTCAGTATAGCAATACTTATGTCAATTACTAGCATTTTTATAAAATTTCTATGAAGCCTCAACATTAATAGTTACAGAACAATTTTGAGATCCTTAATTACCTCACAATATTTACTTTAATTATCTAACATTTATTCTCTTTAAATTACTCCTAAACATCTTTAAGGTCACAGGGCAGCTACAGGCAGTTCATTCCATTGTTCAATTAACAAAAGAAAAGAAAATTTTTCTTCTTTGGTTCTATACCTTCTACCCTTAATTTTATACAAATGATTGTTTTGTATGTAGTATGCTGGGTTTTCTAACCGGTTTCTAATGTCCATCCATGCATTTAAACCAGCATAAGCTTTAAATAGTGTGACTAACCTTTGTCTTTTACACCTAACTTATAACAGCTCCCATTCACTTTCTTTGCCTTTTGTAAGCCCGAAATCTTAACCTTTCCTTTGAATTTTACAGCCCTTCTCTGTATCTTTTACAGCGAATCAGTTTGATTAACCCTATATTGGTCCCAACAGGCTACTCCATAGTCCATAATCAGCCTCACTAAGGACTTGTAAGTAATTTCCCTAACCTTTGCGCTCCTCTTTTACAGTATTCTCATTATGAAGTGCAATGTCTTCCTAGATGTAGAATTTATCTGATCCTCTCATCTGGTATTACTTGACAAGCACACTCCCAAATATTTGCAGCTGTCCACCTGAGGAATTTGTTCCTCACCCATATGATAGCTATGAAGAACTTTCCCCTTACTTCTACTAAAAACAATAGACTTACTTTTTCCAGCATTAATTGCCAAAGGGTTTTTTTTTTTGGCCAAATGTTCTAAAACATACAACTTTTTTCCATTTAGTTAACTTTTAACTAATAGTTTAGTTTATACAATGGTATTGTTCAATACTCAGATTTTAATTTCAATACACTGACCATCACATCTTCTATACCCATCAGAAAATGCTGCAGTAGCAGTCAACTGTCGCGGCAAACATCTGAGTTTAGGTTTCTTGCCTAGAGAAATAAAACAAAAATCTGGTTTGCTCTTAACCTATGAAGATGCATGAAGCATTCTCTTTTCCATTTCATGCATAAAAAGTTTTTAAACTTATTTCTTCAATATTAAATTCAGCAATTGCTATTCAAAATCAACTAAACTGGAGGCCTATCTTCAATTATTATTTGACGAGACTCTGCTGAGAACAAGAATGCTGTGTTCTGAATGCAATGCGGTTTTGCACCCCACTAATAAGATGGGACAGTCTCTGAGTTATACTGCAGGTAGGAGAATGTTAAAATAGTCCTATTCTTGTGGCTTTTATTATTCATAATATGTAGTAAGTCACTTTATTATTATTATTATTATTATTATTATTATTATTATTATTATTATTATTATTTCCCTCCATGGTGTGATGGTTACCATGTTAACTTCATATACCCAAGGTCACGGCTTCAAACCCAGTGGAGGACGATGGATTTTTTTGGGTGTAAAAATCCTTAGTATGGCTTCCTTTGGAAGGGAAGTAAAGCTGTTGGTGCCATGTCCTAGATTTACGGCACCTAAAAGAACCTCAAGCCTGTAAAAGAGGTCTCTGAGCAAAATTAAGTGGTCTTTCACGCCAGTATTGATTGGGGTGCTGAGAACCACAGCAGTTAAAGAGTGTTCATAAATAAAACTCTATTTCATTTCATTAATTATTACTTCTTTATTTTTTAAATTTAAGAACTGGACATACATGGTCGAGCAAGCAAAGCTATTGCCTGAGAAATTGTTTTTCCTCATATACTGCTTTGCATACAAACAATCATACAAGGTGACAATAATGGAGTGTTTGGTTGGAGTCCAATGTGTGAGTTTGCATACAGTATCTAATTGGTTCAGTTACTGCCGCAAAATGTGCACGGTCTCTAATGATACCAAATAAGTTTAGAGAGGGAAAATTGGAGGTCGTGGCTGCTTCATTCAAATCAACAAATGTAAAATAGGACAATGGAAAATTCCATTGAGGGTGCATCGTAGAGGGCAACTGGATCCTTGGAATAATGTGGAAACAATGAGGTGTAGATGATGATATGTCCAAATATTAATAGGCATGCAAACAAGCTTTACAATTTAATTGCACAGTACGTAGAGTTCACCACTACAATACATATGGATGCCTGGAGGGGCTACTATGGGTTAATGGCTAGAGGGGGGGAATCTGCTGCCCACCTGCCAGTAAATCATTCTTTGCATTTTATAGATTTACTGACAAATGTGCACAGGAATAATATTGAATCTCTATGACAGTGGTTATTCAGAAATGGCATTCAACGTAAACATTTAGATGCTCTCATATGTGAATATTTGTGGTATGTCGAACACCAGAAACCGTTTAGCACACCCTTATCAGGAACTTGTGGAAGACATTAGTCAGGTGTACTCTGTGGTGTAGAGATTAAGTTTAGGCTAGGCTTAGTTAACTAGTGAGTTAAGTGTACATAGCTAGTAATTTAGGGACAAACAGTGTACATGGTTATATAGCTAGTGCAGTGGTGAGTCATTATATTAGTGACAAACTGTACAACTAATGTGATTTACTGGTTTTGGCAGCATTGCGTTATGTGATTCAAAATGGATGATTTGGCTGCACTGCATTCTTCAGAATGGCTACCTGCACTAAAAGTAAATGAATAAAGGATTATAAACCTTATAATATGTTAAGAAAATTATTGTGAAAAATGATTTTAAAGTCATATTAGATAAGAAAATGTAAAGC
Source organism: Hymenopus coronatus (assembly GCA_030762935.1). Taxonomy (NCBI): domain Eukaryota; kingdom Metazoa; phylum Arthropoda; class Insecta; order Mantodea; family Hymenopodidae; genus Hymenopus; species Hymenopus coronatus. The sequence continues at coordinate 121,622,728 of CM060895.1, forward strand.
CATGCTTTGAAAAAATATTTGGCTCACGTTAAAATATATTGGAAATAAGAGCCTGCAGACTCAGGAAAATGTATGCCAGCAACCATTAGTAAATGTTAGGCTTACAAATGATGCAAATTTGAATTATCTAAACTTTTTATTAGGTAAAGAAACCTGGGAAAATGTATACATGATCAAATCACTAAATGAAGCAGTAAATAAGTTCTTATACATTTTTAACTTTTATTTTGAAGCAGCAGTACCAGTAGTCAAAATCCAGATAAATAAACAAAAAAACACATGGGTCACAAATGGGATACGAAAATCAGCAGAAAGATTAAGGAAATATGTTAGAGAAAATAAAATATCACAAGAATAAAAATCCTACTATTTGAAGTACAAAAAAATTTATAATAAGGTAATCAAGGAAGCATAAAGGTTACATTGTGATAGCACAATCAATGGAGCAGTTAGTAAATCTAACTCATTGTGGGAAATAATCAAGGGTGAAACTAAAACTGAGACAAATATAAAGAACTACTGTATCAAAAGTGATGGTCAAAACATAACCAATCCTAAAGATGTTGCTGAATTATTCAACAATTTTTACACAAGTGTTGCTGAAAATATGCTAAAAAAGAATTCATTGGTGAGAACGGAAAAGTTAAGTCTAAAATTTAATGAAAATACTATCTTTTTAATGCCAGTAACGACCGAGGAAATTAAAACTGTAATAAACACATTAAAGAACAAAAAATCTGTAGGGATTGATGGACTCTCAAATTATATTGTAAAAGAATGTGCCTCATTTCTAATTGAACCACTGTATTATTTAACAAATCTTTCACTATCAAGTGGACTATTCCCTGAGAAACTAAAAGAAGCAAAGGTGAAACCTATCTACAAGAAAGGTAGTAAGAATGAAGTTGAAAATTTCAGACCGATATCGGTAATATCCACTTTTGCAAAAATATTTGAACGAATAATGTATACCAGATTATTAAAATTCCTGGATAGATTCAAAATAATAAGCGAAAATCAAAACGGCTTTAGGAAAAAGAAATCAATTAATTCCGCACTAATACACTTTGTTGAACAGGTTTATGATGCATTAGATAATAAACAATTAGGATTAGGTCTATTTCTAGATCTAACAAAAGCGTTCGACATAGTGGATCATTCACTTTTACTTGAGAAATTATCTGTATAATGGTGTGAGAGGATTAGCTTTAAATTGGTTTAAATCATATCTCGAAAATAGGAAACAATATGTAGAAATTGAATATTTTGACAGTAAAACAAATGAAATTAAAAAAGACCTCTCTGGTTTTAAAAATATAAAATATGGCGTATCTCGAGGATCTGTTCTTGGGCCATTATTATTTATATTGTACATAAATGACCTAGCTGATAATGTAAATGGTCTGATAAATGTGAATGTAACACTTTTTGTAGATGATACAAGCATCTTTATAGCTTTATAACTGGGGCAAATGAGAATAATAATAATAATAATAATAATAATAATAATAATCATCATCATCATCATCAAATATGCTCTAGAGCATATTCAAAAATGGTTTAGTGCAAACTTTTACTACTAAGTAAAGAAAAAACAGCAGCTCTAAGCTTCCATAATAAACTTAATAAAAATGTTATATATCCAAAAATTAAACTGGGCCAAGATGAAATAAAGTATGTAAAATCTAATAAATTCTTGGGTCTGTTACTAGATGAAAATTTAAGTTGGGAATTACATATAGACAGCCTGACTGAAAGACTTAGTAAGATATGCTTCTTAGTAAGGTCAGTCAAATTTATGTCCAGTCTGCATATTCCTAAAGTAGTTTATTTTGCATGCTTTCATAGTCTGTTAGTATACAGTATTATCTTTTGGGGAAATTCTAAAAACAGTATAAAGGTCTTCAGGATGCAAAAGAAAGCAATAAGAATTATGGCTAATGTCGCAAATAAAACCAGTTGTAAACCATATTTTAAAAAATTTAAAATTTTACCTTTACCATGCATGTTTATTTATGAAATACTAAACTATACAAAAGAAAACTTAAAGTCCTTCAAAACAAATGCTGAAGTTCATACACATAACACCAGAACAAAGAAAAGTTTATTTGTAAATTTGCATAGAACCAAACTGTATGAAAATAGCTTCACATATGCTGGTCTACATTTATACAACAAACTACCCCAATATATAAAGAACATTGAATCCCAGCTAAAATTCAAAAAAGTTTTGTTTAAATTCTTAATGGATAATAACTTTTATAGTGTGGATGAATTTATACATCAGCAACTGGTGTAAATTGTACAATTTGTAAAACTTGTCTTTATGACTCAATTCTGTATATTATTTTCTCTCTCTCTCTCTCTCTCTCTCTCTCTCTCTCATATATTTACACTGGACATGCAATCACAACTCAATAGATACATAATATGAAAAAATGAAGAGAGGGTGGGCAAATATACGAGGGGCATCCTGAAAGTCACGAGCAACCCATTGTAAAAATTTAAATTTCAACAATGTAACGAAACGAATTGCAGGATCGTAATCTACAGACTTTAAGCCACATGTTGACATATTGTGACGTCATTAGCTTCTATCACGTGACCACAGACGGTGTTTGAAAAATGGCTGACATTGATGTTTCGTTTCGACAGCGTGCTGAGATTGAATTTCTTGTGAAAGAAGGAAAATCTGTTCCTGAAATTCATCTCAGACTTCAACGTGCGTATGGAGGTGTCTGCATGGGTGCCAGCAGTGTTAGAAGATGGGTGAAACATTTCAAAGATGGAAACTGCAAAATTCACCTCTTAGCGGGCGTCCTCGAACTGCCTCTACAGAACGCAACAAGGAAAGAGTTGATGAGCTCATTACAGGAGATAGGCGTTTCACTGTGAATGAAATTGCTGCGAAACTTGGAATAGGACATAGTGCAGTGCAAGAAATGATCCACAGCTTGGGTTATCGAAAGGTCTGTGCCTGTTGGGTCCTCCGTTTATTGACTGAAGACCACAAACTTCAGAGAAGAACCATTGCACAAAACCTTCTTCAGAGATTTCATAATGAAGGTGATGAATTTTTGACGTGTATTGTGATTGGAGATGAGAGCTGGTTCCATCACTATGAGCCAGAAGCAAAACGTCAGAGTATGGAATGGCACCACTTGAGCTCACCATCGAAGAAGAAAGCTAAGACAGTGCAGTCTGTAGGAAAAGGTTATGGGAAGTGTCTTTTGGGATGCACAAGGTTGCATTCTGGTTGACTTTCTTGAACCTGGACAAACCATAAATTCTGCCCGCTACATCAAGACACTTCTGCAGCTCCGTCGGGCTTTGCATGATAAACGCCCTGGAAAGAGGATCATCCTTCAGGATAATGCGCGTCCGCATACTGCCCGTGCCACTATGGAGAAGATCAGGGCATTAGGGTGGGAAACTCTTCCACATCCTCCTTACAGTCCCGACTTGGCACCCTCCGACTACCATCTTTTCGGTTCTATGAAGGAGCAGATGAGTGGCCAATGCTACGCGACGCTGGAGGATATTCGGAAAGCAGTGCGTCAGGGTCTGCGGGCAGCTGGAACGGAGTTCTATCACAAGGACATTTTCAAACTTGTAGAACGATGCGGAAAATGTGTGCAAAACAATGGAGACTATGTCGAAAAGTGAAAGAAAGTCTGTAGATTATGATGATGTATTTGGTTTGGCTTAAAAATAAATATTAAGATTGTAAAACAGTGTTGCTCATGACTTTCAGTATGCCCCTCGTAAATATAACATTAACTACAATAAATTTGTCACTTTCACAAAAAATTATCTTTTTTTAAAAGATGCAGAGTTTGTGTTATTCTTAAAAATGGGCTAAATTTGCATTATACTTCAAAGATATCTAAATTTACGTAAAATTTTATATTATTGCAAATGCAAATTTTGCATGTTTTATCTGTGCTAATATAACAAGAAATAGATTAAAGATCATGGCCCATGAAGTTTAGAATTGGCAGAGATGCTTGCTCGAACAACTTACATGTGTAAGTCAAATAGCTAAATTAAAAGCATGAAAAGCTTAAGGAAGTTGTCATTAACAATAAATTCAACATGTTTGCATTACGGTGCTACTATATTTAGAATGCAGTGAAATAAATATCAAACTTTTTGGAGTATTTTTAATGTTTACATACATAAACTGGCCTTCAGTAGGCTGAAGAATGAAAAATCAGAGCATTACTTTTTAGTGTACAAATACTATTAGAAGAAAGCTTGCTATTTTATTTTTAATTATTGTTGGCTGTTACTATTGCATAGTCATGATGCTCATATCTACATATACTCATCATGAAGTTATAATTTATTACAACTCTGCTCACCAGACCTTAAAGATGGAGAATAAGAACTGACTTTTTTTTTTCAATATGGCTGTTTTGGTAAGTTTGTTTAAATATCATTCCAGTGAGTTTCTCTAATATTTTGTAACAGTGAGTTTTGTCTAATATTTCATCACTACATCCCAGAGATGAAGGAACAGTCCTATAATAGTGGTAACAACTGAAGTTATATCAAAGAAAGGAAGGAAGGAAAAAAATTGTTCCATTTGCAGGAAGTCACAGCTACTCTTTTCTGGGATTTTGATGGTGTGGTACTCGTGGATTACCTCTAACATCACCAGGGAACATTATACTTCACTATAAGACCAATTGGAGGATGCTATTCAGGCTGAATTCCACACTTTGCACCAGTAATGCACCTTCATACACACATCTGCTGCAAAACTATGTGATCTTTACTTCCAAGTGCTCCAGATCCATCATGCTGGTTTTAGCTCTGAGCAACTAATTCCCCCCCCCCCCCCCCCCCCGCCTCCCCCTTCATCACAAATCTGAAGAAAGACTGGTCGGATGGAAATTCAAATTAAGAAGAGGTTGAAACCAAGAATTATTTATTTTGAAGTTGGAAAAGTCTTATTTTAAGAGGATATTAAGAATTGGAAAATTGTTGGAATAAGAGTTACGATGTACATGTGGATTATTTTGGATAACAAGTAAACAAAATATTTCTCTTAAATATTTTGCTTTTTTGGCCAGGCTATGAGTTTTGGAGGGTTCTTTTACAGCCATAGGTTCCCAGCTAAAATTTAGTGGAATTTTGGTTGGTATCTAATGTTGAGCAGTTGGCAGTGAAGCCATTCGCTCTCTTGCATTCCAGTATTTTGATGTCATATTATCATGTCGACTCAAGGATGGAAACCATCTACTGCGGGTAGCACAGTAGATGGTTTCCATCCATATCTTCTTTAAGTGTACAGAAAGGACAGAGGAGATCTCACTATACCAATCCTGAATAAATGTTTTTTGAGACAGTCATGGCCTGTTAGGAGTCTAAAAGTTGCTACAGAGGATTTTCTTGGTAATGTAGTGATTCTGGTCTTGTTATTATATAAATTTTCCCATGGTTTTCCTTTTGTTTGTAATACATTATCTTCTTTAATTTTGTTATTATATGTAGATATAATGATTCTTTTGATAGAGTGATGACTTATTGGATCAGATGAATTTGATGTAATTTTACTACCTTTCTTGGCTAGAATGTCAGCTGTTTCATTACCCTGTATTCCACAAGTGCTGGTATCCATTTAAGTATTAATCTTTTATTTAAATTCATTAGTTGTTTTATGATTTTGTGGCATTCTGCAATATTTAAGTTATTAGGTGTTACATCAGATGTTATGGATATAATAGCTGCTTTAGAGTCAGATAACAGTACAACTTTTTCAAATTTATTTATATGATATAGTAGGTTTTGTAAGCTCTGAAGCATTGCCGAAATCTCTCCATCAAAATTTGTAGTATTTAAACTTAAGCTTTTGTAGAAAGAGAAGAGAGGGCATATTGCACTGTAGGTGAATAGCACCAAAATTGATGCAAATCATGCAGAGCTGAAAGCTGAAATAGCAGCAACTGAGGCAAAGATAGATTTAGTAAGTTCTGAATTGAGAGCAGAATTTAGAAGTAGTAATGCAGAGCTTAACACAAAACTGGAAGAAACGCATTTCTAGATGATAGCGCTGAAATCTAAAATAGAAGAAAATGTACAGGTATCGGGCAAGAGAGTGAAAGAGTTAAATTTATCTATAAAGAATGGATTGGAAAAGGTTGAAAAGAAGTTGAAAGAAGCAACAATTAAGGAGGGAAAGAAATAATAAAATTAAGGACCAGGGTTAGTCAGGCAGATTCTGACATAAAGGTCCTAAATAGTAAAATAAAATTAGATCGTCAATGTTCATTAATGTTGAAGAAAAAGGTGGAAGAAGGGGGAATTAGTTTAAAAAGGCGAAATAAAAGAAATTAGGATAGAAATGAGTGAAAAAATAAAAAATTCTAAAAATATTATTAAAGCATTTCAGATAAAAATAGTTAAAAAGATAACCGAGGCAATAAAAAAAAAATTGTGTAAAGAAAATGAACAGGCTAGTTGAATAAATTCAGAACGAAACGATGAAGGTTGAACAGATTTTTGAGATAGCTTTTGATTTTGATATGAAAATTTGTGTGGACAAAGTTTAGAACATTTTCACATAGGAGCAAATGAAAGTCTTTGCTATGGGCAAATATTAAGTTAAATTAAAGCTCCATGAAGCCTATACAATTTCTCAAAGAGTTAAATCATTATTTTTGCATCAAAAGAATCCCAAATGAATTTAAAATGAGCATAGTAAGAAATTCCTTAAGAGGTAGTGCTAGGGAATGAAGGATGCTCACATCACCTAGCCACTTTCAGAGATTTGTTTTTGTATAGATTTTGGAGACAGGCAGTGCAAAACCAAACATGTTTGGAATTGTCTATAGGAAGATTTGGTCCTAATAAGGTCTAGATTGTTTGATTATTTCTTGAGAATAACAAACAAGTGTAAATTTTTTAATCCAAAGCCAACAGAAAATGAGATAATACAAGCTGTAATAAGGTATTTCCAAAAGACATATGTAATTAATTCAAAATCTTCTCGGGCTTCTAGCCAGGTAAAAACTTGGCTTGACACGAACGTTTCGAAGAAGTGCATCTTCCTCGTCTTCAGGGTGAACTGATTATTTCAGTTCTTATACCCTGAAGACGAGGAAGATGCACTTCTTCGAAACGTTGGTGTCAAGCCAAGTTTTTACCTGGCTAGAGGCCTGAGAAGATTTTGAATTAATACGTCGCCAGGAAAGCTTCAGTTCTTATTTTACATATGTAATTATTTAGTAGTAGCTAGACCTAAGGATTTTGTCACAGTCATCAATTTGTTACAATGCTAGATACAAAAGAAAATGAGGTAAAAAGGGAACAATATATCAAATTCCTCAAAGGAAAATTACAACAAAAGTCGAAAATTTCCTGGGGAAGGGGCAGAAGCCAGGTTTAGAAACAGCAATGGCCAATATGATAATTTTCATTATTTCAAGAATGAAGGTGCATTTAAAAATGTGAGTGGTTATAGGTATCACAGTGGTGAATACCAAGGTCAGAGAAACAGTAGGCAGAGCCATTTTGACAAAATTCTTAGTAACAATGGAAATTCATCAGAACATCGGTTAAACTTCATTCAAGCAAATCCAAGGCTTATAAATTCACAACATTTTCAAAGCAGAAGGCAATTTCCCTTCTAGTGCAGAGAATGAAAATAGATTCGAAAGTACAAATCAGAAGTTTGGAAAAGAGGGAGGAAATTCGAGAGAACCAAGCCTCAACCAGGAGCCAAACCCAGGATCAAATCAGTCGCTTCCACTATGTGAGTTACTGAAAGTTTCAAAAGTAATGTTGCAGAAAACAAAATTTGAGTAAGAAGCCCTCCAGAAAGCTAGGAAAAGGTTGCTATTATACTTTGAATTGTAACCTTCATAAATTCCTCAATCAACACTCACAATGGACTAATTTAAATACTTTAAGAAGGTAGATGATGCAGAGGATTTGTCAAAGCAAGGTAAGCTTATGATCCTCTGCAGAGTAGAATAAATGTTATGGAAAAGCTGATGAATGAGTAGATCGACACTGGATCTAGTGTTTGTGTATGTGGTGAAGAATTTTTCAATGACTTAGTGTTGAAAAGAAAAGTTGAGTGTTTATCGGTATGCAAAGTCTATTGTGCAGTAGCTACAGGTTTAAAAAAAAAAAAAAAAAAAAAAAAAAAAAAAAAAAAAAAAAAAAGAGAGAGGAGAGGATTAACTTCCAAGCTTTTTTAACCTTTTCACTGATAACATATTTTTAGGCAAGCGACACCTCCTTGCTAAGTTAATTTCAGAAATGTTTCAAATATTAAAACTCTCAGAAAATCATGCAAAAACTATTGAAATTGAAATATTAACTCACCAGAAATTATGTAGGCTGCTTTAGATGTTCTAGAAGTTTCAAATTTTCATACAGAAAATATTTTTATATGAGCATATGCAACACACAACACAGGTTTTGTCCATAAGGGGCCAGCAATACCACTATTTTACTGTCTTTGTTTTATAAGAAGAAATCACTGTCTTTCTGCTATGATTAAAAATATTAATGTGCATATTTAATAAAAAGGTATTTTAGACAGTGGAGCACCATAATTAAATTTAAATGTAATGAGTCCCCTTTTTACACTTTTTGCTCCAACTTTGCCTTCTTGAATTTTTTCTCTTGGTGACCATGGTTTTCCTTTCTAGACTTTTCTGGAGTTTGCTGTTGCTGTCAAATTTGATCCATCTACCTAAACAAATTGGTGATAACTTTTCCCTAATGCAGATATTTAGAAATTTAATATTAGCCGAAGTTTCCCGTTTTTTAGTCTGAAGTTTAATAGAAGTCCTTTTGGTTTTTGTGCAGCATCTTCTTAAAATATGCAAAATCTCCTACCTTGTTGTCCACCATCTTGCTACTTGTTGCGTCTGCGTTAGTTTCATTTTCACTTCTCTGGTTGGTGGACCATGTCAATATATCAAATAAAAAGAAGTATTTTAGACAGTGGAGCATCATAATTAAGTTTAGGTTTTTTCCCAAATTAGGGTTGTCCAAATAAGTATTAAAAACACTGGTCTGTATCTAAATGTTTACACATTTTTCACAACACTCTTTCACATCACTGTTGTTCACAGATCACCTCAAAATCTCGAAAGTGTGCAATACTTTTCAAAGCAGGGGTATAAACATAAGGCAACGCCACATATGGCACTGTGTATCTGCTTTCTCTTCTCTTCTTATTAAACGAAGTGTTGGGGCAGACATGGCAATGCCTTGCGGGATTTGTTTTCTTTTGGGTTGGTGGCACAGGTGATGGGAAATGTCTTTCTGTCACTACCTGTCCCAAGACATATATTGTATGAATTGTGGGGTTTCACGAAGTGGATGTTTGGACCAGCTTTCCTCTGTTGACTTTTTTTTTTTTATTTTTATTGTTTGTTACCCTAGCCATCAACAATGCAATTCCAAAAAAGACGTATGGTTCTCCCTGGGTGACATTTTTCCATTTTTGTAGATGCATTTGTGATATGCTGTACTGAATGGGGAGGGAAAAACAATTGGAAAAAATTGAACACACTACAGTCATCCCTAATGTCTACAGAAATACCTGACTAGTCACTAACGAAACTGTGAACTTATGGAGTAAAATTCTCACTGTTCTCCTGGAACAAAAGCAATGCTATGGGTACTTGCTTACACAGCTGTGATGGTGCTGCCTGTTGCTGATTTTAACCATCATCAAATTCCTCATTATTATCAGGAACGTAAATATCATTGTCACTATCCCCGAACTATAAAAAAATCCAATGGTAAAGCTTCAAAAACTTATAATAATTCATTATAGCAATGAAACGCTGCACTCTGCTTGAAGAAGCTGTTACCTCACTGCTTTTGGAATACCCTGATTACGTCATGTGGATAATGTGATTAGCAGCATGTGGAGTTACAAGACGTAGTTTAGCTGCACCAGTTTGCTTTATTTCCTTTCAGATGTCATAACCTTGCATGGACATGTGAGTTAGTTCTTTTGAATCCTAACAGATGTACCATTATGCCCGTGCAGTTCGAAAGCTTTTACATATGGAACTCTAAGACTACAGTTGCTGAAACCTGCAGTTGAGTTAACTTGACCGTAGTATGGCTGGGATGTCCTTCTGCGATCGAGTTATCTCGACCATAACAGTGAAAACTTTAAAGTAGGAATATCAAGAGTGGTTGTGTACTGTTATTTTTCTTTTGGTACCAAGATTGTTCGCAGATATTATTTTAGGAAGCGATCTCTTGCTAGCTTGGCATGCCATCACTTGGTTGGGAAATATATAAAGATTAATGATGAGATGAATCATGAGATAGTCATTCCTTTAAAGAAAGAATGCTGCAATGAAATAATATGTGAAAGGAATTATATTGATTCTTGTGAAGCGAGGTTCTTCATTTAGAATATTATGATTAAAAAGGGTGTAGATGTGGCCACACTCAATATGAATATGGGAAATAATCAGAATAATAGTTTAAATGCTTTTGTGTCATGCCCAAATGTTATTTGTGAGGAATGCATTCTGCAGCAAGTTTGTGATGATATGAATGGAAATATGGTTACCATGGAGGCGAGTGAAAAATTTTCAAACAGCAGCCATGATAGATTTGGTAATGTGTATAAGGAAGTACAAAATATGCCATGGGTTGAATACTGTACAATTAGAGCTTGTTGAGAATGTTCATGTATTTAGTGATAAACTTGGTGAATGTAACAAATATGTGTATTCTTTTCAATTGAAAGGTATTACTCCACACTCTGAGAAGTGCAGACCCATACCAATAGCAATTAGAAAGCAAACTGATGAGGTAATTGATCAGATGTTAAAAGATAACATTATGGAGGTAGAAGAGAGTCATCTTACTTAAAAATTAAGAGTAATGCATGTATTACAGAGAGATAAGTGCTGTTTACATTTCATTGCAGAAGTTTAGATTGTACATATATAATCATGAGATAATTGTACATACAGATCATGTTAGCTTGTCATTTATATAAAGTTGTAAGTTAACTAACTCTAAGCTGTCCCATATCCATGAGATTTTTGTCTTATAATATAAAGTTTGTCCATTCCAGGTAAAGAGAACATATTTAGTGATACTTTATCTAGAATTAAGCTTGATAATCATATACCTGATACCATTGGAAATCCTTGTAATGAAGTAAAACTTTTGAAATTTGACTATTAAAACGAATTTAGGTTTGACTTCTAAGCTGAAAAACTTCAAAGATTTCAAATAGAAGAGGACAAAATAAGTAGAATATGGGAGGAGGATACACCAGAGATTTACAAGGCAACTGATACAAAGTTTGGGAAAAGAAATGAGTTGTTTATAAGTTGCTAGGTAATGTAAAAAGAGGGAAAATATTCTTGTGTTCGCCAATCAATGTGTAAAATTAACAGCACATGTCTTTCCTAGGATTCCCTGCCTAGGAAATATCGCTGTGTGGAGACACAATCGACCACAAATAGTCTTCGAGTGCCTTTTTCTTGCTTATGGTTATCCTCTTTTATATTTTCTGGCTTCACAACCAAGAAGAAACATGTTACCACAAAACTTGCTTACAACAAAAAAAATCGCAGAGAGAAAAATTACAATACCAAAATGTATGCATGATGAGTTAATTTTAGCTTTTCATATTTTAGTCTGCAATTTCGTGAATTGTTTGTGAAGATTAATTGAAATAAAATTCAATTCTACAAAAGAAATTCAGTTATGGATTGTTTGAAAAATTATGTACCCACATTTACAGCTGGATCTAGAAACTGCAAATCCCTGAAAGTGCCCTGAGTAAAAGATCTCATAGTTCCCACCGACTCTTTAACATGGGGCAACAATTTGCTGCTTCAGGGTTCAGAGAGTAGCAAGTAAAATGTGTACCACAAATGTTCTAAAATCTATGTATTTTGGATGTTCACTCCATTTTAACTTGTGGTATTCTGGTATGCGACATGTCCACAAATCTATATGCTATATATAAGTTACAAAAGAAAATATTAAAAATAGTACAGGAAGTTCCTGTGAGAGTATCTAGCAAAACAGTATTTAGGGAGTTAAATATCTTACCTCTTCTTTCTACTTAAAACATTATGCTTCACTCAAAAAAAGGAATCTCTTTAAAACAAATAGCCTGTATCAGTCATAAAATACTAGATCTTTGAACTATAAACATACTATATTCTGTCATACAAAAAAGAGTTGCATTAGCATCTCTCATGGTGGAATCAACCTGTACAATACACTACCTGGACATTGTAAACAATTGGTCCTCAGCAAATCTTTATGAACTAAAGGGGCGTGTGTGTGTGGGTGCGCGTGCATGCATGCGCGTGGGTGTGTGTGAGAATTATTCTTCCTCATTTGTGTTTGATTTTCAATATGTAGATATGTTCTGCATAACTTGGTTGTTGACATTTCAAAAATTTTGAAGGGTATATGTACTGGGTGTACTAGCAGAAAAGTATTAATTCACTTATAATTTGCTTATGCAAATTTCTGTTCATACAGTTGCCCGTGATAGGACACTTTGTTCTGCTTGGCCTTGAACACCTGAACATTGAAGAAATACCACAGTTTGAGATAGAGCGAATATTTCTAATGCCACAGGCTTCACGATCTCTTGGCATCCTTATGACAACGTTGCTCAGGTAAGATCCATAAGTAATTGTGATACTTATATAACCAAATATAGATATAATAGAACATTTTCAAAGTGTGTCGTGTGTTTCAGTCCATCAATGATGCGAATGAAGTTACCAAAAAAACCACCAATGCCTTACAAAATTTGGACCAGGAAATTGAAACAGAAGGTTGCAAATTGGTATAAAGAATATGCAAAATCGAACTATGATGCTGATCATGTAAGTTTTTATTTGTATTTATTGAAATACTTTTGGTACAGACACTGTACTTTTTTTTCTCTCTCTCTACTACATATAGTAAATAGGGGAAATATTGTATTACACCCAAAAATTAGATACAGAGATTTTGCCAGAACTAAATGTTTTGAGACCCCTGAATTTAAAAAAAGAAAGTAGTTTTAGAAAAAGATCTGTGTGCATGTGAGCAGCATAACCCAAAAATAAAAATAGGTTAGATGTCAGACTTGATATTGAAGTTCAGCATCTACCAAGGATGCGACAGGAAGATTATCAAGAATATCCCTCCACCCCAAACTATCCTTCACATGGAAAAGTTTTCAAAAATGTTTTTTATTTTCTCAGAAAATGTGTTTTTAACGCTTTTTATTAACCAATTAGTGCCTGAATAATTTTTATGTTAATTTTCAGTTGTCTTTCAGTTATGCCTCTAAGTAATATATACATATATACAAAAAAAATACATTACATTATTCTTAAAATCAATGCTTTTTTTGTCTGTAAAGTCAGATAAATAATACAAAACATCTAGCAAGTATGAGAAGGAATAAAGCATTCAATGCACAATCCCACACCACATTTTAAGCATGTTCAGGGTGTCTAAGTGTACCGAAAGTACTAAAGTGTCGAAAAAGTAATGAATTTGGCAAGTGGGTGCTGAAAGTACCAAAAGTAACAAATTTAATAATTTGAAGAATATTGAGTAACGAATTCATGTTCAAACTTGGCAATCATAATTGCACTGCTCTTGAAAATGATCAAACTAGCGGCGTCAACAATCGATTTAGAGCAACTCTCGAAAACACATGTTGCCAATAGAAACGCTAAGTTCGTAGTTTGCTTGCAGGATTGGCTACATTGCCAAGTGAAGGAAACAACATTGGGAGCGGTTGATACTGATGTAAAACGAAAATTTATAATTATGAGTTTTGAAGGAAGTAATTCGTGGGAAGTCATTGAACAACAACAACAAAATTATAATTTGGTATTTCGTACATGTTGCATAGTGTGCATTCACACATTAGAGTTTATTATCAAGAAATAAGGTTATATTGTATGACTTCAAGTGTAGAAGTGAGTTATTTGTGAAGATTAGTTCTGTGTTTTCAATCAGTTTGCATAATAATACTGTAGTTCATGAGAAATGAAAAACCAGCTGCCATGCCTGGAAAAAGCTGGTTTCAAGACAAATGGTTGGCGAAGGAAGAATTTAAGTTCTGCTAAGACCATTTGATAGTCTTAGACATGATGAATACTGTTTGTTGTGCTAAAAAAAAGTTTGACATTGGAAAAGGTGGCATTTATAATGTACAACTACATGCAAAAGGTATGAAGCACTTGGCATTGGCGGGACCTCTTAACTGCGGCACAAATGGAAGGTGGTGTTACGAGATACCTTGAAAATTGAATCATCTGTGTCGTCATCTAAGGGCAACCCAGAGACCCATCAAGCAGAACTACAGCCAGTATCTAGCATTAGTGGCATTTCTAGTTTTTGCAACATGATAAAGTTTCAAAGGCTGAAATTTTGTGGTCAGCTCACAGCGTAATGACTAATATGTCATTGCATACAGCTCTTCTGTGGATTTGTTTCCACTACTGTTCCCAGATAGTCTCATTGCAAAAAAATGCAGCTTCACAAAGATAAAATTGCATATGGTGTAACATATGGTCTTGGCACTCATTTTCAGAATGAGTTGTTGGAAAATGTTTGGGAAAGTCCTGTGTTTACTCTTTCCATTGATGAAAGTCTTAATAATATTGCCCATATGGAACAAATGGATGTAATGGTAAATTATTGGGATGTTAATTCTGGGTTAGTAAGCACTAGATATTTGAAGGCCTTGTTCCCAGAGAAATCAACAGCATCGAGTATGATGAAATGCCGAATATGGTTGTTATATGAAAAAGGACTTTCTCTTGAAAAACTTGTCCACAGATGGCCCTAATGTAAATCTGAAACTAAATTCTGATCTAATGATTCATATGAAAAATAGTTTGACATCAGGAAAGCAAATAGTGGATATTGGAACATGTTCCCTTTATACCATAAATGGAGCATATAAAACTGCTTTGAAAAATACTGGGTAGGGCATTGAGGAGTTTTTAAAAGTCTTTGTTAAGATTGGGTTAAGGATTGCAGCTAATTGAATGTGATTTGCTATGATCAGGAACTCTGATACGTATGGTACCTAAAAAGGTACTAATTTATATTTCACATTCTCAGTAGACACCCTGATATTGTTCTCGCAATGGATTTACAGTTTGCATTAACACACCTTTTCCTTTTTCTTCCTTCTATTTGCTGCACAAAGTGGTCAGTTTTGTCATATTTTACAACATCTGATATGCAACCGCTATGATATCCATGGGGTTGTTGGTCTGCCAGCTCCTTTAGGATCAGTCTTATATCTCTTGAGATAGTAGTTATTTCTCTTTTGAAATCCAGGTGAGATATCCTTTGTCTTCCTACTTTGTTATACAAAATCCAATTGTTCTGGAACAGCCACATTTATCATCCATGTAAACAACAGCCAATAACACTTTTGCTTCATTTCCCATTGAGATAGCAGGTAATATTCTGGTCCAGTTTCTGGTGCCTTTCATATAGTTGTTTTTGGTGATTAGCCTTGGCCTTGAAATTATATTACACTTCTGCTTCTGTGAAAATCTCTTCACTTGTCCAGCTTGTAGAAGAGATCATTATGACTGCTGAGTTATCCATCCAGCGGACATAAAGCGGTCATTCTTTTCTTGTGCTATTTCATAATATATTTTAGAAAATATTTGCTTGTTTTCCAAGGGTTATGCTTTAGGAATTCTATTTTCTGAATAACCACAATACCTGAGAAATGAGAGAAGAAGTGATGCACTAGAAAATAAATTATCCATGAAAAAGCTGTAGCTTAAGTTCCCTCTGGTACTTCCTCAAGTATAATAAATAAAGGACTTGCTGCCTTACCAAATAACTTGTCAATGTCAGTATTGGATTTTGGTCCTTTAGCGTGGTACATCTCAAAATTCACTAAATACCCATCCTTGGCATTCAGACTCCAGATCATATAGTCAAATCTTGCCATTAATAAATTGTTTGCAACCATGGTAATGAAGCCCTTTCCTAAAACAATGTTGACAAATATCCTTATTATTGAGTATAACTGCCTGACATTACCATATGGTAACATTGAAATTAGGAAGCCATAGCTTCACCTGTTTTTAGAAACATCATTTACAACTCTCAGAAAACATAAGTTGCAGTATATAAGCCTCCTTACTATGCACATTATAATTCAAAATTTTTATAATTATACTTAAACAAAACACATGTCCATTTTTGCTCCACATGGAGCAATAGCAGTTTTTAAACAGGCTGTATGTTCTTATCGTAACAGACATGACAATGACTTGTGCATTGTCGTGAGTGTGGTACCTTCACAGAGCGATATACAGTTGTACCAAAAATAATTAAAATTAAACCTACCCTATCAATATTAATAATTCTCTCACCATTTTACTACTTATGATTATAAAAGAGAACCAAAGTTTCATCATGATGAAACTCCCCCAGCTTGATTTTTCAAAGGACAATAACTTACAATATATTACCTTATGGCAATGCTAGGCATTAATGGGTTAAATATCATATGTTTAAGGCTTTCATAACAAATAAAAAAATCTATATCTTGAATGCCTCTGCATTCCTCTTCATTTCAGATGACTTTTGTGTAACTGGTAAACAATAGATAGACAAAAAATTTACTACACAGTAAATGTAGATCTTGTTAAAGCACAATGTATATCAAATTTTTTTTTTGTGAAGTTCCTGAGATATGTTTTTGTGCGCTTCTGCAGCCACTTAAAATTCTTATACTATATTTATCCGAATACAAGATGATATTTTTTCCAAAATATTAACAATATTGAGAACTGCGATTATCTTGGATTTTATGTTTTTTTTCCAAACGACATGTGTGAAAAATTACATTCCAGATTTCACAGGTAATACAGTGGCAATCATGGGGAAATAGTAAAGATTGTTCCCTCTTCTCTCCCTTCCACAACATGAATTTTCATACAAATTCAATTTAGGTAAACCTTTTTATAACAATGTTATATATTAGGTATGTTGTCCAAGTAGAACATATCATCAGTGGCTGTGCTGCCATTGTCATTGTCACATTTACATTCTTCCCTTTCTCTTCTGGCCACATTGTGAATTTCCACAAATTCAAATTAGGTAAAATAAAAAAGACAATCAGCTTAAGCATCCCTCATTGAAAATTTAATTTATAATGTCTTATAAATTCCAAAATTAAGTTCTAAAAAGGGGCTTGTGTTGTATTTGGATAAATGCAGTACTTTTCTCATTTGAGATGGCATTGTTTTTCTTGCTCCTGGTTATGCAAAGAAATTAATTTTGAGCAATTGCTTAGTGAACAGCTTTTAAAAATTTGATTATTGCTGAATTATAGTGTATTTCTCATTCCTTTGTATCTGCAAGAAAATATGTAATAAAAAAAAATATATATATACATAAATGCTTATTTAGATTAATGTGAAGTAGTTAGAGGAATAAGTCTTTTCAAGAACAGTTTATTGAATGGATAGAGAAACTCATGTGAATGTTACACAATACAATTGTTTTTCTCCTGTGTTTGTTATAGGGTTAGAAACTACTTGCATAAGAGGCTTGCAAACTGTTTCTGATATTACAAAAAACAAAGCTAATATCATCATCTAGTGTTGTTTGACTGTGTAAAGAAAGTGAGCTTGAGGATTGAGGTGCATAAACATTGTTTGCCTTGGATATAAACTTCTTGTATGCATACACTGATAAACATTGTTTTCAGATAGGTCAAATGCTAGTAATGAGAGTTTGAAATGCATGATTATATCTGATCACAGCAATTAGAAATGGCAGCAGAGCTGATTAACATTTATACACACAAACATTTCTCGTAAACTACTCTCTTATCTCAGACCCTGGTCACCTCCTTCTCATGGTCAAACACTAGTAATTTATGCAGTAATAATGATGCTAACCTCATTCAGCCTGAAGAATGTGTCCCATTGTAAGAATGGTATCACCTGTATACATTTACTTTAATAATAATATTTTTATTTATTCACCGTAAGGTAATTACAATAGTTACAACAGGCTTCTTCAAAACTAATAATAAATACTTTAACAAATTGAGCACATTTCTACATACATTATAATCAAAATCCTAAATACAATTAACATTAAGTACAATCTTGGTCTTGAAGACAAGCTGTGAAGTTTTCCCTTTAGACAAAGTAAACAGATGAACAAGCCAAATAAACAAATTCACAAAGACGGTACCTTCAAAGAGTAACAATGGTTCAGTACTGTAAAATCAAATGAAGGTGATTTTTCGTGTATTAATTTACAGATAAGCAAATGGATGAGATATTCAACTTCAAACTAAATAAGTGGTATAATTAGTAATTTTAATACATTAGCTATTCAAAATGATGTATTCATAAATTCATCAGCAAATAAAACATGTAGTTTAGGAGTAGATTTTTCACCTTCTTCTAAAATTTGCTTTATATATTATTTGTTTATCTCTAAAAATTCTTCTGTCGAGTATTTGTATTGCATATTTTGGAAGAAAGCAAATTAAATATTTTTATGCCATTTGTCTTATAATAGCTCGAGGACTTCTGAAGACTAAGACAGGGCATATCCACTTTGTTCTTATTTTGTGTGCTGTGTGTGTGTGTATTTCACTTCCTGTGTTATAGTTAGTACATTTTCTTTCATGTATATAAGAACTTCATACACATATAAATTAACAATAGTCAGAATTTCTAATTTTCCAAATAGTGATAGATACTTTATTTCATCTTTTCAAGTTACAAATTTCATACATATAATTATAGTCACCGTCCTGGATAGCTGAATTTGATAGCATGTTCAGTTAACACCGAGGTTTATAAATGTATATGTACCTTTCCCTCTATTTATAAATGTTTATACCCTACCAACTTAATCCATTTATCTCTTTTATAAGTAACAACCTCATCAGTTTTATTATTAAGATCCAGTTGCTTACACAAGTGCAAAGAGGTCAGACATGTGAGGTGAATGCTCGTTAAAGCAGAAACATGGGTATAGTGTATAGGACCATTTAATAGGGTGAAAATAAGTAATCCAAATGGTAACAAAGAAAATGCATTAAAAATACTAGTTTTGGATGGTGTTAGTGCTGACAGTCCTACTAGTAATAATAGGTGACGTAGAACTCAGTCGAGGACTGGGAATGGATGAAGTGATGACAGTAAACATAGCAGACGACATAAAATATATTAAACGAAGAGAAAAGAGTATGAAAGGAAAAATGGGAAAGAACATGGAGGAAATAAAAAGAAGTATAAATCAGATGGAACAAGAAACAAAAAAATTAGTGGAATGCAAAAATAGAATCGGCATACACCAATAGGAATCTGAAGAGTAGAAGAACAAAGAGGAAGAAAAACATGGGAAGAAGTGGAGGAAATTATAATTAATTAAAATAAATAATAATTTCTCAAAATATTCCTTCCATTTATTCGGACCAATGTTATTCTGTCTTACTTTTTTTTTAACAACTCCCATATTGTTCTACTGCCTCGTAGATCTTTTGCTACAATTTTATCAGTCCCCTCTTTCTTTTTCTCCTCAATTAAACATCTATAGCCCCACCTTGCTATTAGAACATTTTATTTTTCGACCCATTCTTCAAATTGTTTCCATCTCCTAAACTCTCTTTGTGCCTTGTTTCTTGCTGCAATGCAATCCCCATCATACCATCCCTTTTTTATATTTTCACCTCTGATATCTAATTTTCATTGTCATTCCTGCTAGCTTCACTTCCCCTTCTATGTACAGCATTGCTTCTTCAATTTTTTCCTCCACAATAATTTAGTTGTGAAATCTCACCTTGAGATTATATTCCTAATAAATAATTTCTCTCTCCTCTGCACTGTCTGTCTTCCTCTATATATTCTTCCTGTTTTACTACTCATACTGTTTTGAATGTTGCTCTTAATGGGAAATGGTAGCTATCCAATACCCTTTGTAGCACCTTAAAATCTACAAGATCATTATCTAAATCTGTGAATACAAGTTATCAATTACACTTTCTCCCCTTTCATTGACAAATATGAACTTCTCTAATTTGTCTGATCCTTTTGCCCCATTACACATTAATAGATTATTAACTTCACAAAATTCTATCAACTTTTCCCTTCTTTGTTACCTATTTGTCTTTACTTTGCCTCTTTATATATTTATTTTCTTTTATTTGGTAATCTTCTATATCAATTACATGCAATTGTTCTTCCCTATCCTTGCATTCAAGTCCCCTAATATCAAGAAATATAAATTATCATACTACTGACACAAAACTTCCATGTTGCTTTCTTACTCTACTCTAAAAGCTTGCATCATGAAAGTCTGATGTCCCTGATTATATACCACACCCAAACCCAAGTTTTGGCACTTTCTTGTCTCACTTTGTTATATGACCCACATCACTTCCTCAGCACCTCCTTTCTAATAAGTACACCTATTCCCCTTGAAACTTTACCTTTCGTTTACTTTTTCACTCCATTTTTCCCGAAATATTCATATCTCTCTGTACTTATTACTTCCTTTTTAGAATACCCCTGTTTCCACCACTGCAATCACATCACCCCACTTCAATACTTGTGTTAATTTACCTTTGTGGATTTTGTCTATTAGTCCTTCCACATTCTAACATAAGACCACCAGGGTTGGCCCATCCTATACCGAATCCATCTTATTTTGTCTAAATTATTGCAAATTTGCTCTTGTCCTGATTAACCTCCCTTCCCCTTGTGTCTTAAGTCTCCCATTGTCTTTGATTGTCAGGATGCTCTCTCCTGGTGTTGAAACAACTCTGATGCTTGACCATCTTTCCATGTGTCTAAACTGGTTGTGGTTGCTAATGCATCACTTCTCGCATCTTCAGTCAGCTGTTTGTGTGGGCTGATCTTCCTCGGTGATGACATCACAACCTTGGATGAACAGTTGCTTGCTGCTTACCCTCTCTATGACTCGCATGTCCTTTCTCCCTCCACTCTTCTCCCCTGACCTGGATTCTTTCTGCAGTATGCTGTGATCTAGGAATTCCATCCACGTATAGCTGCAATCCTCGTAAATAAGCTCTCCTACCTTCATTTCTGGTTATTTTCAGCTCTTTTGGCAATTTGTGTATTATTTCTCGCTCTTTTTTACAGTAGTGATTTTCAATAAATATTCTGTGCCTTTCAGGTTTCTTGTATTGCTTAATACTCTCCATTTGACATTCATAGTTGCTACTTTTACTATAATTAGTCTTGGTTTCCATCCCAATCATCCTAATCTAAAGGAGTTTAATGTCGAGTTTCCCTTTTATAATTTCCTCCATTTCTTCCTATGATTTTCTTCTTCTTTGTTTCTTGTAACCCAAAGCTCACTTCCTATTGATGTGCATCAGTTTCTCCAATTGGGTTATTCTATTTTTGCATTCCAGTAATTATTTTCTTGTTTCTTGTTTATTCTGGTTTATGCTTCTTTTTATTTCTTCCATGTTCTTTCCCATTTTTTCTTCCATATTGTTTTCTCTTCGTTTAATATATTTTATGTCATCTGCTATGTTTATCAACATTGCCATCACTTCCTCCATTCCCAGTCCTGGATTATGCCATGCACCTCCTATTACTAATAGTTCTATTAGTAGTCCTGCCAACACTAGCGGGATCCAAAAACTTAGTGTTCCAAATGCTTTCTTTGTGATCATTCAAATTGCTTATTTTGTCCTGTTACACATCTGATGCATGCTGTATACAGTTGTGCTATACTCATGTTTCTGCTTTAACGAGTGTTCACCTCAGATGTCCAACCTCTTTGCGCCCATGCAAGCAACTCATCTACAAATAGTGGTTTACAATGTTCTATAAACTGTAAGAGGCAGACAAAAACTTACCTCACTAAATATGTGGATATCTTAAAACACAGAAATTGTATCATATTCGTTTTTTTTGTAGAATTAACCATTTCTGAGATATTTCTTTTTATTGCTTTCAGTTTTAATTTACCTAACATTTTCTCAAATGGGAAGTAGTCATTCATTTCATATGAATCTTGCTTTATTCCTGGCCAAGCAAACAGAACCAAATTTCAATTGTATCACATAGTGATTAGCTTTTAAAAAAGAAAAAAATTGGCAATTTTATTGCTTTAGCTTAGCATATTTGCTTATTTTCCTTTTACTTAAAAGGAAATAAGATCTTTTATAAGAATAGTTTTTGTGCAGTACAAGTAGAGAAAGTCATGAGATCGGAATACATCAGATTTTTGTTAATTTCCTTATTTGGATATTGGCACAAACCCTTGAACGGAACAGATTAACTTTTAAACTGAGATTTTTGAGATCCTGGAAGCTTCAGAGCTTGAGGTTCAGTGAGCATCAACTGCTTTTGACATGTGGTTTTCAAAGCATGAATTCGATGCTGTGATATGGATATCTTGCAAGATTTGAAAATGTTAAGAACAAAGCATATTCTTCCCACAAACTTGGCAGTGAAGTACTTTTCCATCTGTACAAAATTGTCAAATTCTTCTGTCCCCAGACATGAACCTAGAGACATTGATGAGTGAAACATCGGTAACAACCATCAAGATGTCATGGCTTTCTCCTGAAGCGGAGAACACCATTATTGGCAGCTGCTTAAAGGAATTGTAGTCCTTGCATCTGAAAAATGTAGACTATTATATTAACTCCAAAATTCTGATTTGAACAACTTCTTCATTCATCAAACCTCACATTCATCTGCAACACAAGATGTTGCTGACAGTTAATACATGCATATATGCATAAGTACATACTCACACATGCATGCATGCATGCACACATGCACAGCAATCTGTAGATCCTATTATTATGAGATTAGACTCAAAGCCCAAACTCTAGGATGTAGGTCATGTCAAGAATCACATTTATTCATATTTATTAATACATTTATTTACAAATAATAACTGACAATGAATTTTCAGAGGTGGCAGTTTTGCATAATTTTCAATTACATGTCTGTTTCCAAAAGCCTACCCATACACTTGCATTTTTAGAATATTCATGTTTATTATATTTGCAATATTACATTATTACAGTGTTTTTTGATTGAATGAAATCCTCCTCTGTATAGAAAGAAGGTGTGAGTAATAAGGTATCTTTTTAATTCTGATCTAAACTTGTTTTTGTTCATTTGCAATTCTTTTATAGAAGAGGGAAGTGAATTAAACAAAACTATTCCTTTGTAGTAAACCCCTTTTTGGAATAATGTTAAGAAAGAAACCAACATACTTGCAAAACCTATCCTTTAGCAATGATCAACTAAGTAACGTAAAAAGGTAGTCAGGTGGAAAAATGTAATGCCTTAACCAGGATTTTAACAATAGATTTCCTGGTCTCCTTCAGTTGCTCTAACCACTGAGCTACGATGATTACATACCAACATAACATTAAATTCTGCACCTGATTCATGTTTTTCCCAGTAAACCACACAAAGAGATCTCAAATGATTTTGAGATAACATACCCCAATGGCAACTAAATGCACCTCTCCAACTCCTCTCCAGCACATTGGCTAATGTGGAAAAACATTTATTTCATAACTAAGTAATGTGTTTGGTAATATTATAGGCTCAAAGAACTAATTAACGACCAGGACAGAATCTTGCTTACTCTGAGTTGGATAAATGATTTAGGAAGTCATTTGCAACATAGTGTTCAGGGGTGGGATGTATGGAACAAAAGACAAATACTAAAGGATATTACAATGTTGAAAGAAAATGACTTGAGCACATTGAGATACAAAAACTGAATTGAGAGAAGATTATCATTATTATGATTTGGATGAGGAAAATAGAGTTATACATATAATGACCTCAAGCAAGAAAGGGGATGGATTGAATGATTAACAATAGCATTTTGGCTGTTAAAAGGACTAAGAGGGTGGTAGTTTACTATATGAGAGAAAAGAAGATTCTGAAACATTTAAGATGGAGATATTCAAAGAAAAACTGCAAGTCTGAAATATTATCTATGAATCCAAAAATAACTCATAAGAGCATGGTGTGTCTTCTTAGCTTCCGGAGAAGGCCACATTATCTTGCATGGGAATGCCGACGTTTCGCTCATCTTGCCGTGAGCTGCTTCTGGGCTATTGTGCGTGGTTGCTTATTTGCTCTCGCTTATATAGTGGCAGTGCGGTGGAGGTTGTCCCGCCCTCTTGCTTCTGGTTGGCTAGTTGCCTGCCAATTGGCGTGGGTGCTGGCGCCGCTCTTTCCTGGTGGTGTTGGAGTTGCTTTACGCATTCTTTTTCCAGGTTTTTGTTTCATTTTTTCTTATTTCTTGTTCTAGATTGTGATTTGGATCTTCTTTTAGTAAATGCTGCCGTAGTTTGCCGTCAGTTTCTAGAGAGCCGCATGTCTCCGCCCCTTGCCTCTCTTTGGCTGGAGGCCAGCCTATGGCGCTCCTGAGTTTTCCAGATGTTATGGAGATGTCTTCCACCGTCCCTGTTGATGTTGTTCTTTTCTTTGAAAATCTCTATGCTTTCACGGGTCATTCTGTGATGAAAATTGCTGCAGGTGGCTATAAGCTGTGTGTTGTCAAAGTCAGTGTGGTGGCCGGTTGTTATTACATGTTCAGCTAGTGCGGACTTTTTGGGTTGGTTGAGCTTTAGACTGCGTAAGTGTTCTTTTCTGCGCGTTATTATGGACTGTCCTGTTTGGCCAATGTAGGCACTTCCACAGTCACATCTAATTCTATATATGCCTGGGTTGCTGGTATCTTTGGCTGGTTGTAGGAACGATCTGAGCTTTCTTGTTGGGTTTTAGCAGGTTCTGATGTCGTAGCTTTTAAGGACTTTGGAAATCCTGTCTGTGACGCCTCGGATGTATGGCACACTGATCCATTTTTGGTTGTTTTTTCTAGAGTCCTGATCGTCGTCCTTTGTTTCTTTGGTTGGTGTTCCTTTGTATTCCCCGTATTTCTTTGTGTGTGTAACCATTAGCTCTGAGAATGCCTTTCAGGTGTCTCATTTCCTCTCTGACGAGCTCTGGGTCACATATGCAAATGGCGCGGAGGAATAGTGTGTTTATCGTTCCTCGTTTTATGGCGGGTGGATGGTGAGAAGACGCATCTAAATATCTGTTGGTGTGAGTGGGTTTTCTGAAGACTGAGCAGTGTATAGTCTTGCTCGTTTCATCTCGTACCAAGACGTCTAAAAATGGTAGTATTCCGGTCTCTTCTATTTCCATTGTAAATTGTATGCTGGGATGGAGGCTGTTTAGATGTGGGAGAAAACCGGCTATGGTGTCTCTGCCATGTGGCCAGTACTGGTTTGAGATTGTATGTATCTATTGCTGTATTTTCAAAGTCTTCCATGAATAGATTTGCAACAATAGGTGAGAGAGGACAGCCCATCGCTGCTCCCTCCTTCTGTTCGAAGAGCTCTCCTCTGTAACTGAAGTAAGTGGATGTTAGACAGTGCTCCACTAGATCCAGCCAGTCTTCAGGAAACCCATTGCTGTGGAGTTTGTCTGCAATGATTGTTAGAGAGTCCTTGATTGGTATCTTGGTGAACAGTGATTGTACATCGAAGCTGATGAGAATATGGTTGTGTTCAAGGGGGAATTTTTGTATTATTTGTACAAAGTGTGCAGAGTCTCGAACAAAGCTGTTTGTTTTCCCCACCAGAGTCTGAAGTTTTTCAGCTAGGAATCTAGCTAGAGAATGTGTTGGCGAGCCAATGGCGCTCACTATTGGTCTCAGAGGCGTGTCTTCCTTGTGTATCTTTGGTAGTCCATAGATTGATGGTGTTCGGGAGTCGTGTGGGATCAATCCTTTCTGCTTTTCTTTTGGAATTGAGGAATCCTGTATCATGAGCGTTGTGCGTCTTTCCACGGCAGAGGTGGGATTCTTCTGTATTCTGTTGTAGGCAGGGTCGTTTAGCAGGCAGACTCGCTAAAACCCAACAAGAAAGCTCAGATCGTTCCTACAACCAGCCAAAGATACCAGCAACCC
This sequence comes from Hymenopus coronatus, assembly GCA_030762935.1. Lineage (NCBI taxonomy): Eukaryota > Metazoa > Arthropoda > Insecta > Mantodea > Hymenopodidae > Hymenopus > Hymenopus coronatus. The sequence goes on from CM060895.1 coordinate 121,648,702, forward strand.
AGGCATATTAGATGCGAATGTGGAAGTGCCTACATTGGCCAAACAGTCCATAATAACGCGCAGAAAAGAACACATACGCAGTCTAAAGCTCAACCAACCCAAAAAGTCCGCACTAGCTGAACATGTAATAACAACCGGCCACCACACTGACTTTGACAACACACAGCTTATAGCCACCTGCAGCAATTTTCATCACAGAATGACCCGTGAAAGCAAAGAGATTTTCAAAGAAAAGAACAACATCAACAGGGACGGTGGAAGACATCTCCATAACATCTGGAAAACTCAGGAGCGCCATAGGCTGGCCTCCAGCCAAAGAGAGGCAAGGGGCGGAGACATGCAGCACTCTAGAAACTGATGGCAAACTACGGCAGCATTTACTAAAAGAAGATCCAAATCACAATCTAGAACAAGAAATAAGACAAAAAGGAAACAAAAACCTGAAAAAAGAAAGCGTAAAGCAACTCCAACACCACCAGGGAGGAGCGGCACCAGCACCCACGCCAATTGGCAGGCAACTAGCCAACCAGAAGCGAGAGGGCAGGGCAACCTTCACCGCACTGCCACTATATAAGCGAGAGCAAATAAGCAACCACGCACAAGAGCCCAGAAGAAGCTCACGGTAAGATGAGCAAAACGTCGGCATTCCCATGCAAGATAACGCGGCCTTCTCCGGAAGCTAAGAAGACACATCAAGACACAGGTCGTGGAAGCCTACGCATCCATTCATAAGAGCATACTGCAGTATATACAAGAATAAATAAAAAAATAAACAAGACCTTTTATTTTATTTTTAATTTAATTTAACAAAATAATAAAGTAGATATCATTGTTTTATATGAAATCTTGCTTTTGAAATGTACTTATCCAGCATATTGGTAGCCTCTAGATGTCCTTTTCATAAAAATAGCAGGTTATCCAGCATATTGGTAGCCGCTAGATGTCCTTATCATAAAAATAGCAGGGTCATGTCATAAGCCAGTTGTGTACAAAGCCTCCCTGCATCTTCCTCAAATTATTTTCCTTTTGATGGCTGCTTGAGTAGATGAAAGACATGTTAACCACAGATAGCTAAGTCTGGTCTGTTTGGAGAATGGTCAAGTGGTGTCCATTTTATTTTTTCCAATATATAATGACCATATATTGAAGAAGGCCTGCTTTTATTGGCTGGCAAGTCTAACTTCACTCAGTCATCAATAAGCCGCACTAATGGTGCAACACACATATTGATAAGCAAAAAGCAGTCACAAGTACCTTTTCAGCTGGCAGTGGAGATTTGGCTCTCTTTTTGGCCTGTTCATGGCCTTCCTTGATCGCCTTGTACTAAACAACACACAAACCTTTGAAAATGTTGGATAACGGAACTGTGCTGCCAGTCTGTGCAAACTTTCTGTCAGTTTCAATTCTTGACAAGTAAAGAATTTGATGGTATGTATTGTGCAATGCAAGCATATACCTCTTGCTCAGACACCTTGAGCAGAACTAATGAATGGATCTGCAGAGGCTGACAACTCTATCTCCATTCCTGACATCCCCACTCATACCATATAGAAGTTACTATGCATTCTGTTTAAAATTATGCACTCAGAACGAAAGTCTTGTTTATATAGTTTTGGACAATGGGACTTAATTTCTTCTACATACCATTGTTATTGTTACTGAATGTAAGTTAATATTCTTACATCTTACCTGGTTGTTATAGAAGCAAAAGAAGCTGCAATACTGAAATGTACTCAATAAGCACACGTGCGAAAAATAAAATAATTATAATATTTGTTTTGATATATTGAATGTGAAGGTGCAATTATTAGACTTACTGTTGTTATTGGATACCCTATCCATTTTCTTCTTGAAATTGAATGTGTGCATATTATTTATTTCTCTGTTAGTAGACTTGGAAATGTCAATACCATCATTCAACTTTATAGTAGCTTACTATCAAATTGATTCTAACTAGGATGTTACAGATGAAAATGTCTACACAGCCAACAAATGCCTTTTATTAAAAAAAAAAAAAAAAAAAAAAAATTAAAAAAAAACCTAATGAAAAGTTACAAAAGACAACTACCAAATGTTTCTTTCTCATAGAAGTTATTTGCTTCCAACCACTATTTCAATTAATATTAATCGCCAAAAAATAGTGTGTGATACACATGTGTTAAGTATACTGCAGAATTTCCTAAATTTTGTCTTTTCAACTTTTCCTCAGTTCTGCTGTAGTACACTTCCACATTTGTATCACAATGTACTTCATTTACCATTGCATTCAAATTTAAAAATAAATAAAAGTAACCAAGTTATAAGAGCAACAATTTCTCTCTCTCTCTCTCTCTCTCTCTCTCTCTCTCTCTCTCTCTCTCTCTCTCTCTCTCTCTCTCTCTCTCTCTCTCTCTCTCTCTCTCTATCTATCTATCTCTCTCTCTCTCTCTCTCTCTCATACCCACTTACCCACTCTTTTCCCTCTTATTTGTCTTGTGCATATGCACAGTCCAATGTATATGTATTTTCTTACTGCTTAGAAGAATTATTCATTGATGGTTAAGCATTTTCCCTAAAACTATCAGAGTACTATCCAGACTAAATGTTTACACATTTGAACTGCTTAAAGGGCTCAACACTTCTTTTTAATTATACAGAGAGAATAAAAATATCTCACTGTTTTAATTTTCTTGCAGGTATTTGAGAGCGATGGCATTGAGCATCAGTTCTGGAAAATATTAGGCAACGAAAATCCTTTGGAGGAATATGAGTTTCATGAATTGACTTTCCACCAGAGGGTTTGGCTGATAAAGACACTGTGTGACTATCTGCTGGTAAGTAAACATATTTTCAGAATCAAATAAAAAATAAAGAGTTATAATTTTAAATATAGTGAAAAATCACCTTAAATTGAAGACTCAAATTTGCATATTTAAGATCTACAGAAACATTGCAGCTTTAAAATATAAAGAGGTTTCAGAATTTTGTGTATAATGATGGATTTCCAGTTGTATAATGATGGATTTTTAATAGATGCATCAACGTTATACCAATTGTTATAATTCAAGTTATTCCATAGAACATCATGGATTCATTCTCTATGTATCCATTTAAAATAAATATTGATAAATTGCCTGTCAGTTTGCCTTCTTGTTCTACTTAATTTCTTGCCAATTTATTTTGCTTCTCTTTTCATCTATGTTTCTGTTCATTATTGAATTGGCCAATGCATTCCAATTTATGTATACGAGTATGATATTGGGGGGGGGGGGGCAGCCCTGCACTGCTATCTTTGCAGATCTATGGTATGTCCTTAGGTTGATTTTCATTGATCATGAAGTCTGATTTTCATAATGAATTGAATAAAACTTGGACTGTTATGTTTGAAAGCTCCTCTAATTTTGGAAATTGATTTCCAAATATGAGAGCTCTTTGGTGAGTACATACTGGGCACTTGCACAATAGATGGGTGGTTGTATTGACACTGTCTACAGGCAGGATTCACTTTCTGCCCCATTCTGTACAGGTGCCATCTAGGGACAATATTCTGTAAAGAGACCTATTGCTCCTGAAAGCTTTTTGCTGTTTTACTTTAGCATTTCTCGCTACCCGTTTCTTTCATTCTCTATATGAGAGCTTTAGAATGCCTGAACCCACACATGAGTGCCAGTATTTTGTGTGTCTCTGAGCAACCAGCATCTGATAGCTAACTAGTTCTAATGACAACCCAGCAATGGTTTAGGTTCAATGAAAGATTGCTCAGCTCCCCTCTTAGCAGCTTCATCTGCCCTTTCATACTCAGAATCTCCTTGTGCCCAGTACCCTTTTCAGCTGAACCAAATTTTGGAAAGCTAGTGGCTTGATGGACTCTCAACATTCTAAGACCATCTTGGACTTAAACACGTGGTTATCAAGGGCTTTCAGGCATGCCTATCTCAGAACATAAGAATCTATCTTGCTTTCTCCAAGTTAGTAGCTAAAATAGCAAATAACTGTGCCTGAAATGTTCATCCAAGCTAAACAATATGTTAGTACAATTGTGATAGAGTCCAGCCCTGTTGCAAATCTGCTTTGGAACTATCACTGTACCAGATTGGGCCTTCAATTTTGTCAGATTTTGTCTTTCCAATTGACTGTGCTTAGAATAAGAAACAACGTTAAAAAAAGAAAAAAATTATAACATTAGTCCTAATATGTTATATTAATTCGTTGAGTTGGTTTTTTAACACTATGTCACTTAAAATTTAGTTGAGTCGATTTTGTAACACTACATCACTTACTTTTTAATTTCGGAAAACATGTTTCAGAAGCCATGTGCTTCCATTGTCAATTCCTTTGGTCGACCAAAGGAATTGACAATGGAAGCACATGGCTTCTGAAACATGTTTTCCGAAATTAAAAAGTAAGTGATGTAGTGTTACAAAATCGACTCAACTAAATTTTAATTGTTAAAACACATCACTGTCTCAAAGTCCACCATATATCAGGACTATGTCACTTCCATTCTTATTATGAGGGACTAGTTTTGGAAGCCTATGCTTCCATTTTCAACCTCACAGGTCCAACTGCCATTGCTGGTTGCATTTGCTTGTGTTTTCTTCTCTGGTGGCAAAATGATGAGCTTCTTAACTAAGCTGTCTACTGGCGGGATTTCAAAGTTTATTAGGTGATCTTTGTTTTTCCATATGAGGATGTTTTCCCCAGTTGTGAGTTCTGTGTGTTCTGACATGGTTTTTAGCAATTTTGGATTTGGATCTAGGTTATGGTTTTCTTTCCAAAATGAAATGCTACTGCTGATTTATCTTCTTGTTTCAATTTTAGGTTTCTAAAGTGTTCTTTGGATCTGATTTTTAAACTTCTTTTTGTTTGTCCTATGTAGAACTTTTCACACTTTGTGCCCTTAACTGTACATTGATTATCGAATTAACATTCCTTAGTATTCCTGATACCAATGTGAAAAGGTTCTTTTTATAACTTCCCAATCAGTAGGTCCTCTGATTCCATATATCGCAGGGTTATTACCAGAGACCTGATCTTTAAGCAAATATGTTTGTGATCGGATACTGAAACATTGAAAGATTCATGCCAGTTAGAAATTAGGTCATCAATAAGTAGCCCCTAGTGTTGTGTTAATGACTTCCCTTCTTTGCCTTTATTCAGAATATTATACCAAACAAATATTCTGTCAATTGCTTTGCTGCCCCATACATGATGAGTATTGGTATCAGTCTGGCTGCAGTGTATCACGAAAATCCTCAGTAGCTCTGGTGCTAGATATGATGATTGATACCCTTTACTATTTCAGGTATATTTTTCAAGTGGTGAAATGTACAGGGAACAATTTCACAAGGCCTTCATCACCTTTTACCTCATTCCTTAGGTGACATTATTCCTGCAGTGAAAATAGTGAAGTTGTATGTAGCTAACTTTGTTTTGCAGAAAGGCTTGGTATTTGTTGGATCAAAGGAATTATACTGTACTTAACTTTTATATATAACATTGAGCTGAAACCAACACTTATGGTCATGTGTACCACTCATGATTAAGATTTGATTGTGGTCATTTCAACATTTGACTGTATTCAATGTAATTTTTCTGTGCATTGACAAAGATGAAAGCTGACCATCAACTGGTCAATTTAGTTCATTGCAGTCAAGTTGCCAAAATGGCTGCCCGTTTTGAATGTTTTTAAGATATTAATGATGAGATAATGGACGTAGAATACTTAAATTGGAACCACATCAAAACCAAATCATTATAGAAACCGCCATCTTTTTTCAAAGAGTTTGGGGATAGGAATGATTCCATGTATCAAAGGAATGCAGTGTGTTAGCTAGTAAATGAAATGACTTAAGAGGTCAGTTTCCTAAGAACTACATTCCTTGAAAAAAAAAATGTTAATTCAGAGATTATATGTTAATATTGCTATATTGGTATTTATAGTATCCACCAAACAATGGAGTTGTGTATTATCAGTGATGTGTCAAATATAATGCTTCTTTTTATCAGTGATTTGTGTGGTTTTCGTTGAAACCAGAATTAAGATCTGTGATGGACTGATTTTATCAACTCAATAGATTTTCTGTTGTTGGAAAAATTAGATATTTATTTATTATTAATCAGAACGGCAGACATTTTAATAAAGTTGTTGAATGTGTTTCTTGTTAGTTTTAATGCCATTTAATCAGGTAGATCATGTTGGTTGAAATAATTTTCAAATAACTTCAGTGTTCATACAGCTTAAAGTTACCTGGCATTCATCTTATAGATAAGGAAAAGCTCCGGGGGGGGGGACTTTTTTTTGGTAGTGTTTAACGCCTGCTTTAACTACTAATGGCACCGCAGGCGGTGATACTGATGATACATGAATGATGATGGAGCACCGGCGGAATGCGATGGCGGGGGAAACCGGAGTATCCGGAGAAAACCCGCCCCAGCGCCGTTTTGTCCACCACAAATCTCACATGCAGTCGCTTGGGATCGAACCCCAGCCGTCTAGGTGAGAGTCGAGTGGCCTTACCACTCGGCCATGGCTCGGCCAGGGGGGGCTAACTGGCCTTAATCAAGATTCAAACTTTGGACATCTTGAATGTGACCATGGAGTTAGGTTCAAAGCAATTGAAACTATAATAAAAAGCTCAAATATTATATTTCTTAATCTACAATTTATGCCACTTTATCATCATGTAAAAAATTCTGATGGATTATACAAATTCTAGAAATAATGCAATTTACAAGGAAATTTTATTTCATTTAACATTTATATATATAAATCATGTATTATTTATCCGAACCTGTCTAATTTCATGGCTAAATATATCTATGCCTCCTGTTAGTCCTTTAAATAATGTGAATGAATCCTTATGTTTTCCAGTTTATTGGAATACTAATGGGACATCAAATATGAAAAGAATATGTATCTTATTTGATAAAAATTGGGAGATCTCTTTTTGTTTTCTATTTTCTTTTACAGAATCCAATCATATGTTTCAAAACAAAACAAAGAGATATAAACAATTGTAATTGACCTTCAACCTCTTTGATATAGAGTTGCATACTTTCCTTTGAGTAATTCTTGCAGAATCATGAGCTTAGTGCATGGTCAGCTGAGGCAGTTAGTTGAATGAGAATTAACAATGATGCACCACAACTACAATTCAACTGCACTCAAAGTTTGATCAGTGATCCTCAGTCAATAAAGATTTGATCAAGAATAATGCACATGGACATTAAGGCTTCACTAACTTACATATATAGTACATATGTTTTGCAGACAACTGCATTATCAACTACCTCTGACTGCCAGAATTATTCGATATGGTGCAATGCAATATCCATACTTAATATTATTACTAAGCATTAGTTATAAATTAATACCATTACCCAATAGTTTGTTTAAGTAAGTTAGCATTACCCGTATACTAAGTACTGTGACTATGGTCTGTAACCATAATCACTGAACACATGTGTATGACTTGCTTTGTAAGTCATAGCTGATTATTGGCATCCATTGTTACACATATGCATTAATTAACACCTGTGCCATGGTAAGTTCTTTTGACATCATAGCTGTAATTGTTATGCTTGTGTGAGTTCTTTCGGAAGGTCCTTTGTGTCAAAACCGTGTATTGTTAATCCTGACTGTTTGTCGGTTTGTACTTGCGGCTGTATCTAGAAGTTTCCAGTGACATAACCAATAAATATAAAACGGGAAATGAAGACCTGCCCAGTGTGCAATCTTCACTGGGAATGCATCATGTGCAACAGTGAGTTTGATGAGAATTTCGTAGCAAGTTGTTTTGTCATTGCATGGAATATTGAAAAGAAACGATATGGCAGAATTGTTATGAAAGGTGGTTATTAGTGAACAGATTGTTAACAGAATTTAAAATCACGATGGAGGACATGATGAAAACTTTACTTGCTGAAATTAAGAAGGTAGATACCAAAATGCAACACAGAATGGACAAAATGAAATCCAGAATGGAAAAGATAGACACAACGATGGAATCACAAATGGTGAAGATGGAGGGAAAAATAGAATCCAGCATGGTCAAGATGAAATTCAAAGTTTAGAACCTAAAGAACGAGATAGAGAACAAAATCAATGAATAACTGGCCGGCAGTTATTCAGTGGAAAAGACAGAGAAGAAATTGGGGAGAAGTTTCCTCTTTTCATTGGAGAAAAGGTGGAAGAACTTGGTGGAAGAATGAAAGACTATATAACCAATGACTTAATGCCCTAGGGGAAAGATTAAATGGAACTGCACATGATGTTGCAAAAAAAAGTTCAATGGAAGGCTGAAAGGCATGCAGGTCGAGACATCAGGATGCAAAACAACATCCACATGCATCAAACCACCCAAGTGGACAGAGCATCCACTTTCAAAGTCTTTCGCCAACAGTTTGCTGCTGTCACCATACACTACTGATGGTTCACCAGAAGAGGAAGCTGCGCAACAGATAACAAGCTTCCAGGGACGCACAGCAGAAGTATGAATGTGATTCCAAAGTCGGCAATTACCGGAGAGATCTGGAAGGCCCTCAAGAAATGCTTCTGAAACCTTCGCCTCGCTGCAACCTACCACAGTCAGCTAAATCAAGGCTGCAACAACCTAGAGAGATGATGCAGGAGTTTGCTCTGGCGATAGAGCATCTAGTGAATAAGGTCCTGGTTAAATCTATCACCTAGTTATGTGCCCTAGGAAGCCGCCTACTCCTTTGTCAATGGGGTATGTGATGCAGAGATATGACAGCACCCTATGCTTGGGCACTACAAGACTATCCATCATGCGTTAATGGCTGCAATAAGGATGGAGACATCCAAGACAACAGCTGTGCCAACCTTGAAGACGAGTATGCCTGCAACACAGACACAACCTAGAGATGACAACCTTTCAGTGGTGTGTGCTGGGGGTGGCAAGCTGGTGACCTAGAGAAGCACTGTCTACATCAAGCTGACCATTAGATGGTAAATAAATAAGGACCGACATGGTAAGGGTCACATCATGGCCATCTTCACCACTCGAGTGATGCTGCATGCCTTGGGAGAGTATGGGACAGCCTCATATCAGACCTTACATGGTGAAGAACTTGCCAACACGAACACCAGTTGGCCACACCAACTTGTGACAATGGTGACATCTTACCTGTGGAGAAGGAGGTCCTGCTAGAGTTGACATTGGGATGGAGTACCTTAACCTGTGGATATTTGTCACGAGGGTGGCCGAGGATGTGATACTGGCATTGTATGCCCTCAGGAGCCACGAGGCGACAGTCGACAAAGGCCGGAAGATCTTGCGACACATCCGAGATGAGGAACCTCACTCTCATCCAGCGATCTGCAGGGTGATCCTGAGAGACAGTGTTGTGCTTGCAAGAAGTGAGGTGGTGGTGAAGGCGCACTTGAATGATCTGGAACCTTGTACTTGATTGGAGAACACCACTGAACGGATTATGTGTTGCCCAGGCATTGTGGCCTTGTCGGGAGGAAGTGCATGTGAGGCTACTAACTGCATTGCACACCGACCAGGACATTCAGTTAGGAGAGTGTGAGCCATCAGCGTGTAATTTGCCATGCAACAGGGCCAACCATCTTACTGCTCTGCAGCTGACAATGGTGCGTGTCTACTTAGCTGATACCAGTCTGTGTTCAGCGAAGCAAGCAGCAATTGTGGCTGCACTGACTGAGTACACCATAACATCGACACCAGAGACGTCCGACCTATCCAGCAGCCGCCAAGATGTGTTGCTCTGGAAAGCAGGCGGGGGTTTGCAACATGTTCAATGCCATGAGATCTAGGGGGATCATTAAAGATTCTGACAGCCCCTGGAGATGTAGTTCGAGAAAAAACATACCAAGACTGACACACCAGAGAAGTAATAACAGGAATTACGATGAGGAATAATTCTTTTCATTGTCTCGGAAGTATTTTTCTTTGTTTCATTTTTTTGAACATTCTATCACAGAAGACTTGCTCCTGTTATTGACATTGGATCACTATGACCTCCTATAAGAATTATTCCCTTTAATGCCTTACAGGTCCCCTTACTCCTGTGTAGTCTTGGTGAAGAAGAAGAAGAACAATGGTGAGCTATGCTTCTGCGTGCCAGATGCAGTCACCAGAAAATACTGTTTTCCCTTACCCCGGATTGATGACACCCTGGACACACTTGCTGGTGGCTAGTGGTTCTTGACTTTGACCTTGAAATCAGGATATTGGCAAGTGGCATTAGATCCAAGAGACAAAGAGAAGACAGCATTCGAAACTGGCAAAAGACTTTAGCAATTTATATTTATGCCCTTTGGCCTCTATAATGCGCCAGCCACCTTCCGACGCCTCATGGATTCAGTGATGAGAAGGTTGGCTTAAGATGCCTGCCTGCTATATCTGGACGACATCTCCATGAGCCACAACTTTGAAGACCATCTTGAGAACCCGGCTAAGATACTGTAAAGGCTACAGGCAATTAAATTGAAGCTAAGCGCAAAGAAGTGCAATTTTTTCTCCAAGGGGCCACATAGTCCCACCATCTGGAGTGGCCATGGACCCGGAGAAGGCTCGAGCAGCTTGCCCAAAAGACAAACGAGAGCTGCAAAGCTTCCTGAACCAAGGCAGCTTCTACCTCGAGTTCATTATCGCGAAACCTCTTACTTGTCTGGTGGAAGAGCACCAGCCTCATTCGTCGGAAGAGGCAGAGAGCGCATTCCAAGTGCTTAAGTCAGCATTCTGTAGTGCACCTATTTTAGGATTTCCACAACCTCGTAATTTATTGTGGACACCGATGCCAGTGACATAATCATTAGAGGCAGGTCCAGGATGACCAGAAGCGTGCTATAGTCTACTACAGTAAGACACTCTTCTATGCAGAAAAGACCCTCGAGAGCTCCTGACGGTATTGAAGGCACTGGAGCACTTACACAAGTAATTGTACAATTAACCATTCCACCTGAGGACTGACCACTCCAAACCTCACATAGTTGTTAGCTTAAAGAACCTGGAAGACCAGAACAGGGAACGTTGGCTCCAGAGGCTCCAAGAATAACATATTACATCAGAACATTGGAAAGGAAGGAGCCACAACAGTGCGGATGCCATATCATGATGACCTTGTCCAGAAGAATGCGGCCATAAACACCAAAGTTGAGGAGAAAGAGCTGGACTGGAAACCACAGGCCTGAGGAGCGAGCAACTGCCGGACATTGACTTAGGGGCACTCTTGAGAAAAGTGGAGACATGACTAGACCGAGTTGGAAGACAACCCAGGAATAGTGTGAACAAATCCTGCTGTGTCCAATGAGACTTGAAGACCAAGGAAGGAATACTGTTCAGAATATGGGAGTCACCTGATGGGAAGACCCAGAGAAAGCAGCTTAATCTCCCTCGGAGCAAGGTCGCTGAAGTCCCAGAGGAAATACAAGCAGGGAAATTGGAATGGCATTTGGGAGCCAACCAAACCATTGATAAGCTTTGATAACAGTACTACTACCTGATACTACAGGCAGATGCTGAGGGGTGGAGCACACTAATGGCATGCATTTGGGCAAGTTGCGACCCACAGATCAGGAACCGGGATCACAGGCATCAGTTTAAGATGGGAGCACTTTTGAACGTATAGCCATCGATGTAATGGGCCGTTCCCTGTGTCAGAGGCAAAAATATATGTTGGTCACCATGGATTACTTCAAGTAGCTGGAGATGTACGCCATCCCTAACCAGGAGGCCAAGACCATCACGAGCTGTCTCGTAGAAGAACTATTTTGTCAATATGGGGTACCGTTGGAGCTGCACAGTGATCAGGGCACCAATTTTTAGTCTAACCTAATGAAAGAGACACTGGAGCGACTTGGAGTGCACAAGACCTCTCCACCCAAAGTTAGACGGAATGGTTGAACGATATATCAAAACTCTAGAAGAATATTTGAGGAAGTTTGTGGCCAATCACGAAAGAGATTGGTTGTGTAGGTGACACTTTTCTTGCTAACATACTGTTCAACTCACACCACCAGGTTGACATCAACTAGTTTGGTATTTGGCAGGGAGCTGAGTCTACCCTGCGACTTGATGTTTAGAAGTCCTCTTGGGGCAGAGCAGCCAGCAGTTGACTACTTTGAGAATCTTGTAGACCAGCTTCACGGCTTGCATGAGATGGTGCGTCAACACATTCAGATAACCAGTGACTGGATGAAGACCCGTTATGACCGGCAGGCCAACAGCCAAGGTTTTCAGCAGGGTGAATTGATGTGACTATATTGCCTTTTCTGGACCAAAGGATGCTGTCCCAGGCATCAATAGCCAAGTGGCAAAGATAAACCTGTTGTGAAGAGGATGAATATTGTCTACCTCATCCAGAGGCTGGCCCTCATTAAGAGGTTAGTAGTACACCTGGCTTGTCTAGCCCATTACAATAGTGCTAGTCAGGAAGAGCAGCCTTGGGAAGGAGCAATGTGACTACGTCTTGCGGCCATAATCGCCGAACACGTGCGTACAGCTTGCTCTGTAAGTCATGGCTCATTTTTGGCTTCCATTGTTACAAATGTGAGTTAATGAACACCTATGCCATGGTAAGTTCTTTTGACATCGCAGCTGTGATTGTTCCTTTTGCGAATGGACCTATATTCTTTCAGAAGCTTCTTTGAGGACGAAGCCGCACATTGTTAGTTCTGAGTGAGTTTGTGCCACTGTGGTGTTTTGCAAATGCTGCTGTTTCTAGAACTGTGCAGGGACATAACCAACAGATATAAAAGGACAAGGAAGACCTGCCCAATGTGCAGTATTCACTGGAAATGTATCGTGCGCAACAGTAGTGAGTTCGACAGGAATTTCATAGCGAATTGTTTCATCGCCGCAACGAACTTCGAAAAGAAACTATTACAAAAGACAGTTATTTGTGAGCAGATTCTGCATGTAATCTGTTTGGGGGGGGGGGGAATAGAGTTGTTTGTTGCTGTAAAAAGATAGTTTTTGTTACAATAATTATGATGGTAAGTAGTCATTAATCTATTATCTCTGTTAGTTAACTAGGTAAAATGCCAAATCAATTGGAGAATTTAATATCCTACTGGAATTTGTCATAATAGCTAGATGTTTAGACAAACCACAGAAATAAGGAGAACCATGTTTAAATCCTGGCTAATGCTTATTGTGACAATACCATCCGTTATGTAACCGCTGTCATGTTTTGGTACACTGCAGTAAAGCTGGAACGTGAGACCTCTCTCGACATCATGATTCTTCCCGATATACGAGATGTACCTTTGACAAGTTTCCAGAAAATCTGTTATGCCATTTTCTCACCATAAAAGGAGGAAGAACTGTAGTGAGTTGTGTTATGAATTGTACTGGGTCAGGAGTGGTTGGACTGTTAGCGCGCAGTAGTGCGCGAGCCATGGATGAAGTGCAGCTGTAAATTGTCTACGTGTCAAAATGTTGAGTGAACTATTTGGAGCAATAAATCACAGAGTGTATTTGTAACTAATTGTTGAGTCAGTAAAAATATATTGTGTTACACGTGAGTCAGAAATGGGTTTAAGGAGCCAAGATGGAAGAGGTGCTTAAAAATTAGAGATGGACAAGATAGAAGTGAAATAACGACAGTGAAGATGGAAATGAAGACCGGAATGGAAATCGCTGTGAAGAAGATGGAATCTGGCATGCAGAAGATGAGAAATGAAATGTCTACGATGAAAACGGAACTTTCTACCAAAATCAATGAACAACTGACCAACATGAAGGACTGGAAGAGCAACGTCTTAATACTTTGGAAGACCTCAGGAAAAACTTTAATGCCCCAGAGGGAAGAGTCGACAGCGGTGCCAAGGAACTAAATGCCACGATGAAAAAGATGCTTAATGGGAGGCTGAAGAACTTGAAATTTGAGACGCCCGGGTGTGATACAACATCTGCGCCTCAAGCCTCCCAAGGACCTTTGAATTCTTCCACTGGCAGTTGGCCGCCATCGCTACTCAACCAAATGGTCAGCGGAAGAAGAAGCCACACAGCTGATAGCAAGCCTCCTGAATGCAATCCGGACATTGGCGAATTCTGGGGAGATCTGGGAGGCCCTCAGAACCACTTCGGGAACCATATTCTGGTTGTGGTCTACCGCAGTCAGCTTTAGGCGAGACTGCAACAGTCGGGTGAAACAATGCCGGAGTTCGCCCTAGACATTAAACAACTGAATCTACCACCTAGCTACCTGTACCAAGAAGTAGCCTACACCTGGTCAACAGAATATGTGATGCCGAGCCCAGACAGTTCCTGCTGTTCAGCAACCATAAGACAACCACAAGGCATTAACATCTACACTTAGAATAGAAGCTGCCAGGACCACAGCTGTGCCCTTCACAAGGACTAGTAGTATTTGCTATAATAGGGAGAGGGAAGAAACCCAGAGATAACAACAACGTTCTTCAAGAGAGTGTGCTGGGGGGTGGCAAACCAGGTCAACACCAAGACGACGAGCAGGCGGAAAATGAGTAAGGACCGGCTTGACTAGGGGCATGTCAAGCCCATCTTCACACACCCTCGAGTGACCCATAACTAATCTTAATCCAACATCGAGGTCACAATTTTCTCTTTCGATAAGAACTCTTAAAAAAAATTATGCTGTTATCCCTAAGGTAATTTAATCTTTTAATCATTATCAATGGACACTACATACCATGGGTGGAAAAGTGGACGACAACCTCATCGCAGATGATTAGATACAAGGGAAGCTGTGTCAGATATTCATAGACACAGGTGCAGCCGTGACTGTATTTAGGCCTGAGGTGACAGAGATTGCCAACACGAACACTCAGTTGGTGCTACTTGTGGTGGTGTTGGCTACATCTTACCTGTGGAGGAGGCCCTGCTGGAGTTGACACTGGGACGGAGCACTGTGAGCCTGTGGGTGTTCATCGCAAGGGTGACTGAGGATGTGACACAGTTTTAGATGCTCTCAGGAGCCACCAGATGAAGGAGGGTTTTGCAACTCGGCTGAGATGAGGTGTTGCTTCAGAGCCCACAGGAACCTCTAAAGATCTGCAGGGTGATCTTGAGGACAATATAGTTTTACATGCAAGAAGCAAGGTGAAGGTGTATCTGGAGGTTCAACGATCAAGAAGCTTAGTATTGAACTGGAAGATATCATTACATGGACTATATGGCTCAAATATTGTTGCCCTGCCAGGAGGAAGTACGTGAGGCTGATGAACCAGATGGACTCCGATTTGGACATCCAGGCCTAGGGAAGTGCAAGACAGCTATCAGTGTAATGCCATGCAATGAATCTGAATAGCCAGTACCATCAAAGGGCCTGGGGTTCCAGTTAAAAGGTTTGTTGGAGAGGGCGACTGACCATCTGGCTGCTTCACAACTGGAGAGGGTTTGGCATCTACTCACCTAACATCAGTCTGTCATCAGCAAAGGAAATGGTCAAATTGGCTGAGTACTCCACAAAATTAATGCTGGAGATGCACGACCTATCCGGCAGCAATCAAAATCTGTTCCCCTGACGAAGCAAGCAGAAGTATGGCAGATATTGGAGGACATGAAATTTAGGGGAATCATTGAAGAATCTGACAGCCCCTGCAGTCTTGGTAAAGAAGAAGAATGGCGAGCTACACTTCTGCATGGACTATAGGAAGTTGAATGCTGTCAACAGAAAAGACTGTTTCCCTTACCCTGGATTGACAACACCCTTAACACACCTGCTGATGCCCAGTGATTCTTGACTTTGGATTTTTAATTGGAATACTAACAAGTGGCCTTAGATCCTACAGACAAGGGAAAGACTGCATTTTCAACTCCCCATTTTCATCTTGGCAATTTGCTTTGTGGCCTTTGCAATGCACCAGCCACCTTCTAGCTTCTCATGGAATCAGTAATGAGAGGGTTGACCTACAATGTTTGGATGACATCAACATCATAGTTAATAACTTCAAAGAACATCTCGAGAACCTGACCAAGATACCGCAAAGGCTGCAAGCAGCTAAGTTGAAGTTGAACATGAAGTGCCAACTCTTCTTCAAGGGCCACATAATCTCATCATCTGGAGTGGCGAGGGGGAAATCTCAGGCAGTGAGAGATTGGCCCTGCCCAAAAGACAAACAAGAGCTGCAAAGTTTCCTGGGCCTATGCAACTACTACTGCTGGTTTGCGAAACCTCTCGCCTATCTGATAGAAGAGCACCAACCTTACATATGGTCAGAAGAGGTCAAACGTTCCGGGCACATAAGTCAGCACTCTGCAGTGCTCCTATTTTAGGATTTCCACAACCTAGTGGCAAATTTACTGTGGATACCAATATCAGTGACACTGGCATTGGCGGAATTGTATCATAGATCCAGGATGGCCAGGTGCAGGTAATTGTTTACTATAGTAAAACTCTCTCCAAAGCAGATAAGAAATATTGCGTTACTCGTTGAGAGCTCCTGGCACTAGTAATGTTGTTGGAGCTCATCCACAAGTACCTGTATGGTCAGCCATTCCATCTGAGGACCGAGCACTCTGCCTTCACCTGATTATAGTTTCAAGAACCTGGAGGACTAGAGGCTGCAAGAATACAACTTTACATCAGAACAGAAGGGGAGGCACCAATGTGGATATCGTGTCCAGACAACTCTGACCTGAGGAAATACAGCCACTGCACTATGGTTGAGGAGGGAGCAACTGGCAGACAACAACTCCAGGGAAAAATAGAATCAGGGACTAGGCCGAGCTGGGTGGATATCACACCAAGGACTGTGTATAAGTCCTAATGGCCCCATTGGGATTCATTTAAGATCAAAGACTGGGTGGTGTTCAGGGTATGGGAGTCACATGATGGGAGAAGAGCCAGAGACAGCAGCTGATCCTCCCTCAGAGTAAGGTCGAAGTATTGGAGGAAGTATATGCGGAGACCACAGGAGGACACTTGGGACCCAACCGAACCATCAACAAACTCTGACACCAGTACTATTGGTTGAGTTTAGCTGCATATGCTAAAAGGTGGTTCCACTAATGTCACGTTTGTATGGCAAGTTGCAGCCTGTAGACTGGGAGCTGGGGTGGCAGGCAGCAGCATAACATGGGAGCAACTTTCCATTGACATAGCTGGCCTATTCCTGGTGTCTTGTCGGGCAACAGGTATCAGTAGCTTACTATGAATTACTTCACCAAGTGACTGGAGGTGTTTGCCATCCCTAACCAAAAGGCCAAGACCATCATGAACTGCCCTGTGGAAGAACTATTTTGTTGCAATGGGGTACCAATGGAGCTACACAGTGATCAGGTTACCAACTCTGAGACCAACCTCATCAGGGAAACACTGGAGCGACTTCGGAGTGTACAAGAAGTGCACAAAACCTCTTCACCACAATCACACAGCATGGTTGAGTGGTACATTAAGACCCTAGAACAGTGCTGTCCAACTTGCTCATGTGCTTCAGCACATTCAAAGATAATAAGGTATAGATACCACCACCATTGCAATCACTATTTTTTACTTTCTCTATACGCACTATGTACATAGTGTATAGAGAAGGTATTGCACTCCACCCAAAAATTTGATACCAAGATTTCACCGGAAATATATGTTTTAGGGTCCCCAATATCCAAAAAAAGCATTTTCACAAAAAGGTGTGTGTGTCAGTGCGTCCGTGTGTCTGTGAACACGATAACTCAAAAACGAAAAGGAGGTAAAATACCAAACTTAGTATTTAAGTTTAGTATCTTCCAGGGCTGCAACACGATTTTGAAAAAAATCCTCCCACCCCCAACTACCCTTTACATGGAACTTTTTTCGAAAATTTTGATTTTCTCAAAAATGGCTCTAACAATTTTGATTAAAATTTCGTATATTAAAGATATTTACCTGACAAATAAAATGTATATCTTGCATTTTCTGGGAATAGCCTCTGAAGAGTAGTTTATTCTGGATGAAGTTTACTGAATTTTGAATAACTGCTAAACTGTAAGAGCTAGACAAAAACTTACTACACAAAAAATGTAGAGCACATTAAAGCACACAATTTATGTTATATACATTTTTGTCGTGGAGTTCGTCCTTTTTGAGACATTCCTTATTTTTGGTTTCTGCTATGAAAAACGTATACTTTTCTCATACAGGAACTTGTCAACTCCTATCCATATAAACAAAGAAACTTCATTGACATAGTAACCAGCTTTTGACTATCACTTTAACCTATTGTAGTCCCTTATTTCGCTTCTACTTACAAGGAAGCAAGTAATAAGACTATTTCTGCTAATTTTTTCTGATTAGCATAAAGTAAATAGAAGTATAAGCTTTTTAAGAATAATTTGTTGCAGGGACATAGAGAAAGCCGCGTGAATGGTACACATCAGATTTTTTTACTACTGTTGCTACTACTACAAACATGTATCAGTGTGAAAGTATTTCAAAGGATTACAATTAAAATTGCATAGGTTAGGTTTACAACTACATCATTAATGTGTAGTTTGGGAGTGCATGTTTGCTGTAATTGCAGAAAAATCCAGTGTATAGCTGGAATAAGCTGCCCATAGTGTGTCATCTAGATGTGAATCTGTCAAATTGGATCAATACTTATTCTTGATGATGTTGATAGACGAAAATATGAACCTTGAAAAGATATGTTGAGGCAAAAGAAGAACCTAAGCAACTACCAGAGATGGGATATTTATTCCTATCCACCAGAGTTCAGAAATTGCTTGAATTTGATAAACATGATTTCAAAGATGTATCTTCTGGAAAATTTGAAATTTCCATTTCTAGTTCTTCAAGACTACAATTTCCAATGATTTCACATATCCTACCTGCAAGTACAGTAATGTCAACTGAAGTGAATGGGTTATTGTGAGAAATTATTATATGGGAATCAAGTGCTTTATTAAAGGAAGGAGATTAATGCCATATTCAGAAATTGTATATGTGGGAAAGGAAAGATAATTGAAGGAAAATAATTAGCTTGTTATTATTCTGTGAATATCAGAATATTGAATTTAATGTGTATTTCAAGTATAGTTTCATTTGTGATCAGAATCAATTATTTTCAAAAAAATTAACAATGATAGTTACATTGCTACGTGCATAAAGTGTCATGAAGGAGAAGTTGTTCCTTCTAGTGTTCTATCCCCAAATGATGTGGATACACATATCTAAATATTCATTAAGCCCAAATAGCTATGTAACAAATACGTATATAAAATAATTCATTTATAGAGAATGTTTAATATGGAGAAAAATCTAGGATAAGCTTTGGGCCTCTATAAGAGTGGAACAGATGCTTAACTTTTTTCATTCTTTATTTTTGTCAGTCTTCATGTGATCGTTGTCATTGCTCAGCATAAGGGTAGTGTCCAAAGTGTTTAGCGTAAACACATATTATTACCATGCTAGTGTAATCATATTTTATCAGTGCAATCATACAGTGCAATAATTGTATTCAGCAGTATTGAAAATATATAAACACCTCATACCAGTGAAACAAATGTTTATCATTTATAGTTATTTTGTTACCTGTAATTTATTCTCTCCCTCGTGACCACGATCTTGAGATATCAACATACAAATAATAACCAGTGTTTGAGTTGTTCTAAAAGAATTTCAATTAGTTTGTCGATTAAGCTAGACCAAGGCAAATCAGAGTTTATCACTATAAGCAAAGATTTTACGATCCCAAAGCAACATATGGAATATACTCGTGCTATACATAGTGATGCCATATTGCTAAATGAACTTTGCCTAATTATAATTATTGTATTAATTAATAAACATCATGGCTCAAGTGCTGAAAACTGGCAACACCTGTTGCTAAATTCTATGACTATAATTTCAAGATGCTGGGCAAAAGATAGAACATCACATTCCCCAACATTTACAGTTTTCATATCTGATTTCAAAGTTGGAAAGTGTCATAAGTTTAGTTTTCTCCAAAATGCATTTATTGTACTTATCATGGCTGAAATATTGCGACTTTCCCCTTGAGTTAGAGGTTTAGCTCATTTAATTTAGAGGTGATATCGGCCAAGGATATCTCGTCAAGTTCTTGACAATATTGCCCAAGTGATGATTTCAGAAAATCTCTTTATCTCATCCAGAAGACTGAAGAATTGTTCCAGAGTTTACCCCTTATTAAGCCACCTTACGTCTGCATGAAGAATTATGTCACCATGCTCAGAATTTGTTATATTCAAAATATTTCTGAGTGATCGATGACATTTAGAAGATGACCTGATGTGATTTACTACACAAGTTACAATTTTTGTGACATAGTCAAACTTTGCGCATAAAGCTTCCTGGTGGATATTACAGTGATAAGAAATACATTTTGGAAGTGAATCATCTTTAGCACAAAGGAAGGAAACCCATTATTCTTTCCAGTCATCAAAGGTTGTTTTAGCAACAAGTTTAACGTGGAATTTAGTACTATTAACAAATTTCAAGAATGCAATATATCATCTCCCCTAGTATGTTCATGAAGTGGCAGAACTTTTACAAATTCCTCTTTAACTGTAAAGTTATAAAAGACCATTCTAATAAATAAACACAACTGTCCAATTCAGAAATGTCAATGCTGTTATCAAACTGAAGTGAAAAATGTTCACACAATTGCAAATCTTGGTATAATTGAGATTCTAAATTCCTAGAAATCTGTTCAACACGTCTAACAACAAGCAGTTGAGGTCCTTTTATAGAAGACATAAGAGCAGATTAATCTTTGTGACTATCGAACATAGATTTTGTGGCACTGATCATTGCTTCTTGAACTACTTCCCCATCACTGAAAAGTTTTTCCTTTTTGCTATTCAAACTTTGTCAGAGGCAATTGTTACTATTTTGCTGAACTGCCTTTATAAATACATTTTGCTGTAATGTTAATTTATATTTTAAGTCCTTAACTTTGTGATTTCATAATTCAGAATTAGCAGGAAATTCACTCCACTTTTCTTTTTATGGAAGTTTGTAAACATGTTGTTATATTCATTTATTTGATGAGTCGATTAATTACACTAAACAACAGTTACTTGGGATTTTTGCCAGAACATGTTTTGAAGAACTAGTTTCCTTTATTTTCAACCAGACATTGACTAATTCCTTGAGGTGAAGCTGGAGATGATGTGAGTGCTCAGACAGCACTCCTCTGATGGTGGTTCAATGAACTTGCTAAACACATCCTTCTGTGGAACATTGAAATTGAAAACCTTGTTTCTGTTTTTTTACAATGAAGATGTGTTTCCATGTGGAAGAGTTGGCATTAGGCTCATGCAGTGGGCTTCGATATACAAATTTTGGATTTTTAATAGCTGAGTGATGATAATTAAATGAAACCATGCCTCGCACTGATCTCAGGAGGAAAGTAAGGAGCGCATTACCACAACTACTGAGCAAGGTAGTGCCATAATAACATGTGTGATTCTCATTTGGGAGTTCATGGATTTGATTCCCATGGCCAGCCTTCCTGACCCATGTGTGTTTGTTTTTTTTTATGGTTCCCAGATCGCCAGGTGAATTCTGGGAAGGTTCATTGCACTGCCTGAATTTCCTGTTCCCAACACTTCCTTGTCATCTATTTAAGAGTTAAAGGACCAGACAAAGATGTTCAGCAGATCGATGGTATATTGCTTATTGTTGAAGTTTATTCCTGGTGTCATCGTAGTACTGCTCCTATTGGATCTGCCTTAGGTGCTTTTGCATTAGAGCCACTTCAAGGAACCCCTGGAGGCTCAGGGCTTATGGGTTGAGCCCAGGCAACATTGAAGGCATTCAATCTTGGACCATTAAGGACTCTATCCATGCTTGCACTCTCTGTAATCCAGATTTGCTAGTCCTTTAATAATAATAATAATAATAATAATAATAATAATAATAATAATAATAATAATAATAATATTAGAATATTGTTGTTGTGGTGGTGGTGGTGGTGGTGGTGGTACAATTGGGTTTAGCCTAGACTTAATTAACTAGCAGTTGTTGTCATCATAATTTAGGAATAGATAGTGCACATAGTTACACAAGTTATATAATTTGTGGTTTAAAACAACTGTTGGTACTATTGCATTAAATGGTGCAAGATGGATAATATGACTGCATTCCATTCTTCAAAGTGGGTGCATGAGCAGAAAGTAAATAAATAAAAAATTATAAACTTAAGTTATGTTAAGAAAATGTTCCCCAGCATTAAATCAAAGTAAAAATTAATGTTATTAATATATATATATATGTATTAGGTAAGAAAATTTAAAGCCGTATTTATTCCTCTTATGTTGGACTTAGAAAAAAATCACTCATCATATGTTAGAAAGACGAGCTAAACAGTGGAGTTGTTCACATTAGAAACTATTAGAAATGTTTGTAAAAATACTCCAACCCAATGATACATTTAGAATGTTCCTTCTGAAGTGAGAAGTTAACTAAAAGGTAATTAATTTTATTTTGATGCTCATTAGACACTCTGGTAAAGAAACTTACAGATCAAAGGCAATGGATTAAGAGCGCCATATTATTTCAATCAATTGGACTGGTTTTACAATTATAAAAGTTTATGTATTTTTATACATACTTGACTATGACCTATAATCCTGAAAGTTATTAACATACACTGAGTAGAATATGGCTATTTTGAATTTTTTGTGATTAAATTTAGGAGTGTCCATACCCTAGAAATACACATGACAGACATCTGTGCTCGATGTAGTATATAGCTTTTAGAAGACTCTGGCATAAAATCATTCATGTTATAAGGATCAATTGTTAAAAATATCTAATTGCTACAATGACCTTCCTATTTCATGACACTTATAACAAAATGCTTGCTAATGTGGTATTGCATGACTTTTCCAGCTTGCTTTAGTTTGCTGACATTTAACTTAAAAATAATAGAATGACAATCTGCATCACACCAGAAAGGACTTTACCTTCATTTTTTCTCAGCAAGAAACTAAAGTAAATGGAAATTATCATACTCCAGAAAGTTAAACTAAGTGTGTACAACAGAGCCATAAGAGAGATATGTGCATCTTGTCATTTCTAGTATTCATAACGCATAAATACACAAGACATACTTCATTCTTTTGAACCAGCAGGACAAGTAAGTAGGATATTATATTGCATTCCCATGTCTTAGAGAATGTCAAAATATGTGTACTTTAATCACCTATTCCTGTGTAATAGTGAATACTAAGATTTCAGGATTTCAGCAAAAAGAATGAACGCTGACCTATACACATTCTTTGTGCATGCTTATGACAAAGTGCATTAAAATAAAATGTTCAGCACAGCAAAGAACTTGCTGTGAACTTAGTTCTGTTCATATAACCTTGTTTCTCCTCCAACTTCAGATTGCACTCACTTTCATGTTTTTAGCTGTTTTAGCAGAATATATATAGGTTTAATATAACACCCTTAGTAAGAATACAAAGAATAAATCATATAGAACCTGGAAAAAATAATTAATCCATGAAAGGGTTAAAATCCCTTATTAACTTTATTTACTTAACTAAACCTGTAAAAGAAAATTTTTTTGTTTGTTTTTTTTTGTTGTTTTTTTTTGTTTTTTTTTTGTTTTTTTTTTTTGTTTTTTTTTGTTTTTTTTTTTTTTTTTGTTTTTGTTTTTGTTTGTTTGTTTGTCTCTCTCCCATTTTCTTTTAATACCAATACCTTAGTTTATCTTGAAAATGGAGTGACACTTTTATGACTTCACACATGTATATTTAAAAGGCTCTGACAGTATAGTACTTAATGGCATTAATATTAATGATTTTATGCATAAATATTTTCAGCATCATCAGAAGACTTTACGGGATTTGCTATCAGGACAGCCTGAAGAGTTTGGCAACTGCCTGGGAATGGACAGGCTAGGGGCAAAGTTTCTGTATTTCCGACAATTCTTTGGACAGGATGTGAGAATATATCGACAGGCACCTGACCCCCCAAGTTGGATTGAGAGAGATATCGAGTATCAGACTGAATTAAAAGCTACTTCTGCATCAGATGGTGCACCAAAAATAAAAAAAATTAAAAGGAAAAGGAAGGTTTGCATTAAAATTAATTGTTAGTGCATAAGAAAATGAAGCATGCTAGAACCTCAATTTAACATTCCCAGAAAGATCATTTTGTAGTATTTATCATTGCAGCTATCTGGTCTCAAAAAAAATTGTTGTAACACATATGAATAAAACCTTAATTTATTATTCCTAAAAGTATCCTTTTCCCAAATCATTGATTCATAAACTCAGCTCCGCTAAAACTGTTCTTAAATGATTGATTTCAAACTGAAATAAATTGGAGCAGCAATTGTATTTTCTGAATAAATCCAAAATTTTATAAGCAGCATGTACAAAAATTAAATTCAGTTTTATTTATGGATGCTCTTTAACTTTTGCAGTTCTTAGCATCCCATTCTATATTGTGTGTGAAAGACCACTTAAATTTGCTGAGGCCTCTGTATTAGACTTGAGATAAAGATAAATCTATGATACAGGATATCGACTGCTTCATTTCCCTTCCAAAGGAAGCCTGCCAACAATGTTTACTTTCTCTATACGTACTATGTACATATTGTATAGAGAAGGTATTGCACTCTACCCAAAAATTTGATACTGAGATTTCACTGGAAATATATGTTTTAGGGTCCCCTTTATCCAAGAAAAGTATTTTCAGAAAAAGGTCCATGTGTATGTCCGTGTGTCTGTGAACACGATAACTCAAAAACGAAGTGTCAGTAAAATACCAAACTTGGTATTTAAGTTTAGTATCTTCCAGGGATGCAACACGAAGATTTTGGGAAAAATCCCCCCCACCCCCAACTATCCTTTATATGGAACTTTTTTTAAACATTTTGATTTTCTAAAATATGGCTCTAACGATTTTGATTAAAATATAATATATTAAAGATATTTACCTGACAAATAAAATGTATATCTTGAATTTTCTGGGAATAGCCTCTGAAGACTACTTTGTTCTGGATGAATTTTACAGAATTTTGCATAACTGCTAAACTGTAAGAGATGGAAAAAAAACTTCAAATACAAAAAATGTAGAGCACGTTAAAATACACAATTTGTTATATACATTTTTTTCATGGAGATGATCATTTTTTAGGTATTCCTTGTTTTTGGTTTCTGCTTTGCAAAACTTGTACTTTTCTCATACAACTCCTATCCATACAAACAAAGGAACTTCAGTCACATAGCAACCAGCTTTTGACTATCACTTTAACCTATGGTACTCCCTTATTTCGCTTCTACTTGCATGGAAGCAAGCAATAAATCTATTTCTGCTGTTTTTCTCGATTAGTATGATGTAAATAGAAGTATAGAAGTATACACTTTTTAACAATAATTTGTTGCAGAGATATAGAGAAAGTCATATGAATGGAACACATAAGATTTTTACACCCCAAAATATCCATTACCCTCACCAGGTTTGAGCCCATGACCAGAGGTTAGCATGTTATTTATAGACCACGGAGGTTGATGCGGCATATGCATCTAGCGCAAAATGTTATTTTACTGGCTCAATTTCTGCACAGCTCATTCTTGGACATTATACCTATATGTAGGATTAAGGTCTTAATGTGCACCTGAAATGGTAAAGCATAAAATGTCTCTTTTGCTAATTACATCTTGTGACTACACCCTGCAACAGCTTTTGGAAATTTCCAGTCACATGATCAACAGTATAAAAAGGGAAATGAAATCTTTACCAGAGCTCAGTTTTTCAATGGGAATGTAGCACATGCAACAGTTGAGTGAATTTTGATGGGAATTTTGTAGTGAGGTGTATCGTCACCACAGTGAACATTAAAAAGAAACTGTATGTCAGAATTGTTACAAAAGTATTGAATTAAGTAATTTGTGAGTAGATTCTGATTGTAATCAGTCTATGGAAAAATTAAAAAGTTGTTGGAGAAAAGAGAGTTTTCGTTACACTGGTGTTAGGAGTGGCAAATATCGCCACAATGGAGGAGATTATGAAAGCTTTTCTCAAAGAAATAAAGAACATGAAAACCAGATTAATAAATGAAATGAAAATACATATTAAATCTGGAGCAGAAAAAATGGAAAAAATGCTACTTGGAATGAATGAAATGAAATCTAGAATGCAAAAAATGGAAAAAAATGCAACTTGTAATGGATGAAATGAAGAGAGTTGAAATTCGGAAAGGAAAAGAAGAGAACCGAGGTAACTACTGTGAATTGCACGATGGATAATATGCAGGCGAAAATGAAATGCAAATGGAGAACCTGAAGAGGGAGATATCAAATGCAAATGGAGAACCTGAAGAGAGAGATATCAAACATAATGAACAACTGGCCAGCATGAAAAACGAAAATCTTGGAGAAAAGGTGGAAAAACTTGGTGGAATAATGAAAGACCATGACCAATGGCTTAATGCCTGATGGGAAGATTCAATGGAAGCGCCAAAGAAGTGATCACAATGATGGAAAAGATGTCAGATGGAAGGCTGAAAGACTTGAAAGTTGAAATGGCAGGATGTGAAACAACATCTGCACATGTCAAGCCAAGTTTGACAGAACATTCACCTTTGAAGTCTTCCACCAACAGTTAACCATCATCACCAGCCATAACTGATGGTCAGCAGAAGAGGAAGCCACACAATTGATAGCAAGCCTCCAGGGGAGCTCGGCAGAAGTATAGAATGTGGTCCTGATGTTGATGAATCTAGAGAGATCTGGGAGGCCCTCAAGAACCACTTTGGGAACCACTGCCTGGCTTCAGCTTACCTCAGTCAGCTTAAATCACGACTGCAATAGCCAGAGGAGACAATACAGGAGTTCTCTCTGGCGATTGAACAGCTGGCTACCAAAGCCCTGGTGAACCTACCACCTATATGTCCTAGGAAGCCACATACTTCTTTGTTGAATGGGTGCATGGCACCGAGATGCAATAGCATCTTGTGCCTAACTACAAGCTAACCAAGGCACCTAGCGAGAGACTACACAACAAAACTGACCAGTAGGCAAAAGACAGTGATTGGACATGTTGAAGCTATCATTGCCAGCATCTCCAGTGACTGTGCATGCCCTAGGCAGACAAGTGAATGATAGACTCATCATAAATGGCTGGATATAAGGAAGTCTATGCCGAATACTAGTATACACAAGTGCAGACATGGCCATAATCAGACCATGGTTAAGGTCTTGCCGATATGAACCTCTAGTTGGCCCTAACAACTATAGATGGCATTGGGTGACATCTTACCTTTGGAAAAGGAGGCCCTGCTGGAGTTCACACTGGGATGGAGCAATGTGAGCCCGTGTGAGTATTTGTTTTGAGGGTAACTGAGGATGTGATCCTGGGCTGGATGCCCTTAGGAACCATGAGGCAGTGGTTGATTTTAGCCAAAAGATCATGTGATTTGACCGAGATGAAGTGTTGCTGCGGGGTCCCTATGAACATCCAGGGATCTGCAGTATCATCCTGAGAGTTGATTTAGTTGTGCCTGCAAGAAGCAAGGTGGTGGTGAAGGCGCACCTGGAAGGTCAGTGGTCAAAGAACCTTGTACTGTCTTAAAACGCCTTTGAACGGATTGTGTGTTGCCTGGGCATTGTTGCTTTGTTGGAAAGAAGTGCCCATGAGGCTACTGAATGCATTGTCACCAACCAGGTAATCCAGGCTGGGACAGAATTAGGGAAGTGGAAGCCAGTAGCAAGTATATTACCATGCAACAGATCTGACCAACCAGCACCATTGCAGGATCTGGGATCTCAGCTGAAAGACTTGCTAAAGATGATGGCTGACCATCTGACTGCTTCACAATGGGAGAAAGTCCAGTATCTACTTAACTGTTATCAGTTTGTCTTCAGAGAAGGGAACGGAGATATGGCCACACTTACTGAGTACACCATAACATTGACACCGGAGATACCCGACTTATCCAGCAACCACCAAAATGTGATCCTCTGTCAAAATAGGCAGCAGTACGCCACATGCTGGAAAGCATGAGGTCTTAGGGAATCATTGAAAAGAGTCCAACAGCCCTTGGTGCTCCCCTATAATCTTGGTAAAAAAGAACAACAATGAGCTATGCTTCTGTGTGGACTACAGGAAGCTGAATACATAAATTGTGTGTTTTAAGGTGCTCTACATTTTTTGTGTGGTAAGTTTTTGTCCATTACTTACAGTTTAGTAGTTATGCAAAATTCCGTAAAATTCATCCAGAATAAAGTAGTCTTCCGAGACTATTCCCAGAAAATTCAAGATATATATTTTATTCTCAGGTAAACATCCTTAATGTACAATATTTTAATCAAAATCGTTAGAGCCATTTTTGAGAAAATCAAAATTTTTGAAAAAAGTTTGATGTAAACGGTAATTTGGGTGAGGGGATTTCTCTCAAAATGTTTATGTCACATCCCTGGAAGATTTTAAACTTAAATGCTAAGTATGGTATTTTACTGACTTTTCAATTTTGAGTTATCCTATTCACAGACACACACACACACACATGCAGGGGACCCTAAAATACATATTTCCGGTGAAATCGTGGTATCAAATTTTTGGATGGAGTGCAATACCTTCTCTATACACTATGTACATGGTACATGTAGAGAAAGTGAAAATCAATAACAAGCCAATACTCCATTGATAAAGCTTCTCTGAGTTGTGCTAAGTGCAGGTAATTGTAGCCATGCAAAGCAAATGGTAAAATAGCTGAGTGGTGAAATTACGGATACCATAGTGTCGTTCACATGGTTAATATTCATAAGTTCAGATGGCAACAGGATTATTTATTACTTTCTCTATACGTAATATGTACATAGTGTATAGAGAAGGTATTGCACTCCACCCAAAAATTCAATACCAAGATTACACTGGAAATATATGTTTTAGGGTCCCCTGTATCCAAATAAAGCATTTTCAGAAAAAGATACGTGTGTGTCTGTGTGGGGGTGGGGGTTTGGGTGTGTGGTTTTTTTTTTTTTTGTTTGTTTGTTTTTTTTAGTCGGGTGGGTGTGTGAACACGATAACTCAAAAATGAAAAGTTGGTAAAATACCAAACTTGATGTATAAGTTTAGTATCTTCCAGGGATGCGACACAAAGATTTTCAGAAGTCCCCCCACCACCAACTACCCTTTACATGGAACTTTTTTCGAAAACTTGAATTTTGTGGGAATAGACTCTGAAGAGTACTTTATTCTGGATGAATTTTATGGAATTTTAAATAGCTGCTAAACAGTAAGAGATGGACAAAAACTTACTACATGAAAAGTGTCGAGCACGTTAAAACACACAATTTATGTTATATACATTTTTTTGTGGAGTTCATCGTTTTTGAGACATTCCTTGTTTTTGGTTTCTGTTTTGAAAAACTTATTTTCCTCATACAGGAATTTGTCAACTGCTGTCAATACAAACAAAGGAACTTCAGTGACATAGCAACCAGCTTTTGACTATCACTTTAGCCTATGGTACCCCCTTATTTGGTTCCTACTTACAAGGAAGCAAGTTATAAGACTATTTCTGCTAATTTTTTCTGATTAGAATGAAGCGAATATAAGTATAAGCTTTTTAAGAATCATTTGTTGCAGAGGTATAGAGAAAGTCACGTGAATGGTACACATCAGACTGTTTTTTATCCATATTTTGATTGATGTATCATGTGACACTGAATATGATCCATGTCATGTGCTGACCAGTGCTGTTAAATTTAACAGAGAATATGATTTTCAAGATCAGTGAACACCACAGTCTTTGTTTACGAGTGCAAAAAGAATGAAAAGACAACATTAAGGTCTAGTTCTCGTTTCCCTCAGGATGGAGGAAATATGAAGGAACTTGGCACAGAGTATGTTGTTCATTAATAAAAAGAAAGGGTGTATGTTGATACGAGAAAGATGAAGAATAGCTAATAAGAGGTTCCGTTATCTACAGATTCCATGTAACATTTCAGAAAAGAATAAGGAAATTGATTTTCCTATGCATTTTTCCCCTAATTTGGGGTATGTGAACAACAAGGAAGAAGGAAAACAAATAAGGAGAGACAACGAAACTACTTGTTCACACCTCAAGAATGCTCAGAATGGAAGTAAGGTCAACTTAAAATACCTTGGGTTGCATTTAGATGAGCATCTAACATGGAGACACCACATTCTGATGAAAAGAAAAGAAGAAAAATAAATTCCAGAAATTCTACTGGTAAGTAAGCAGACATTCTCATGTGTCCCTCTACAACAAGATATTAATATAGAAGACCATCATTAGACCTCTATGGACCTATGGTATCCAATTTTAGGGACACCATACTGCCAGTAATTCCAGTAGCAACATCCTTCGTGGTTTTGAATCCAGATCTCTTCGTTGTCTTCGTTGCCAATGCTGCCAATGCTATATGGTACATCTCTAACGCCACCTTACATAATGATCTATGCATTCAGAGAATAAAGGAACAAATCGCATCCCATAGTTTGATATCAACAGATAATTATGTAACCATCTGAATTCCCTTGCCATCAGTCTACTACACAACAGTACTACTGTTGACCATCTATAATACTGTAACGTTTTGGACCTACCATTCCGCTTTAGCTAACCTTAATGCTCCAGTATTTACTTGTAACATATTTACTGAATGTTCTGTTAGGAATAGATTTAAATCAGCAGTTGTTCTAATAAAAACAAAAACAAAACAAAAATGTTTACACTGCAAGTTAAGAATATTCCTGATTCACAAAAGATTAAAGAAAACCAAGTTTCTTATTTCTGTCTCAAATCAGAGGACATGTAACAATAATAATAATAATAATAATAATAATAAATTAAATAATAATAATACTGTATCTATGCAGTAATAGATACCACTGCATAATGGATACACCCCAATTTGAATTCCTAAAATTGAAGAAAAATAATGGATACATCTTGTTTAACAAATCTCTGGCCATACATTTTCATAATATTTGCAGCATTGCTTAACCTGCTTTTGAATATCAATAGATGGAACCAATTATAATGATTTGTGGTTAGGAAAATTAAAAAAAATTGCAGTAACTGTGGCAATATACAGTTTTCATTAGGCATATGATTGTCAGCTTCCAGCTACCACCTATTCAAAGTGTTAAAAATGAATACCAAGAATAAATATAGCAATTATACTGCTGGATTTAAGTTAAAAGTCTTCAAACTTGCCAAGACCTTGAATTCATGGTTTCCCATAATAATGTACGCAAGAGGTGGAAACAAAAAGAAATGAAGACATCAAACAACTCCAGTTAGTGGCCCAAAGAGCTGTAAATATCCTGCAGTTTAAAGTGAACTTTTGAACTATGATGAGTTGCATAATAAAGGAATTGGAGTGTCTCATGAAATGCTGCAATTTAAGTGAGAGAATAGCACTATGTATAGGTATAAGTAATAATGAATTCAAAGCTAGTAGAGGCTGGATCTTCTGTTTGTTGAGATTGAAGAGACTTTCACTTAGAAGTCAATTTGTCAGAACATACTGCAAGATTTTGAACAAAAAACTTTGGAATTCTTACATTTGTAATTAAGATGAAGAGGAGCTAATACCTGTTATCACAAATAGGAAACACGGAACAGACACCAATCTTCTTTGATATACCATCTAACATAACAACAAGAAAGGAGAAAAAAGTGTGTTCATACATACTATAGGCTATGAGAAAATGTGGTGCATTACGCTTGCAATTACAGCAGACAAGTGAAAGCTACCACCTTACACAATCTCTAAAAGAAAAACCAGGTCAGAAATTAACTGTCCATCAGGCATTTGTATTACAGCCCACGAAAAGGGATGGATGGTTAGAAATATGGTAAAAGATTGAAAAAAATTGGCCTGGTGCTCTGCTTCGCCAGCTAGCTTACTTGAATGGGATAGTTTTCGAGGTCATCTTAGCAACACTATTAGTAATAGTGTTCTAGCACATGCTAGAACTGATGTTACTGTTATTTCTGGTGGTTTGATAACAGTGGTGCAGCCACAATCTTTATATGGGTTGATTGTCACACAGAAACCCTGATTTTACACCAGCAGCCTACAATGGCCTACAATAGAAATGGATTGTGAAGGCATGGAGATTGATATAACTGGAAGTGATTGTGAAAAGTTTTTTGAAGACTGGTATAGCCAATCTTTGGATGGATCACAAGCTGAAACTTTATGGAGAAAGGATGGGAAGAATGAAGAATTCAAGATGGAAAATTCTAGTAGCAGTGATACAGAATACAACTAGATTACACACACAATAATAGTAATAATAATAATAATAATACACAGTTTGAGAATTAAGGAAGTTAGGAGTAACAATGACAAAAATAATTAAAGCAAACTTGCAGCTCCTACTTTTGAGCAAAGGTAACTAAAAAAATTGTTCAAAGTAACGTCTACCAGCTTACACGCAGAGTCTGCATTGCTGAGTAAGTTCATCTTATCCTATCAAAGATGCTTGGAGTGATACAGATTACATCACACATGTAGTCAATAGTATCTCCAGCAAATCATCAGAGCTGATGGGAGTCTCATGTATGATACACTTGATGTGTTCCCGCATAAAATAATCAGGAGGGATCAGGGGAACATGATGGCCAAGTAATAGCAGCGCAACCTCCAATCCAACGTCCTGGAAACATGTTATTATGGCCTCTGATACATACTCCTGTGGAGCTCCATCATGCTGCAACGACATCTGAAATCACACACCAAGAGGGACATTTTCCAGAAACCCAGGTGTAGCACATGGACTAGGAACTGGTGGTACATGTTTACATTTAACAGCAGTGGAAGGAGGTTTGGGCCAATTGTGTAATTTGAATTTATACCAGCCCATATGTTGACTACAAACATGTGTTAATAATTTCTTTCAATTATCACTTGCAGATTTACCTGATTCCAGACATGGCTGTTTCTTTGGTTTAATGCCATTTCTTTCCTTGTGAAACAACACTCTTCACTAAAGAGCGCTTAGGAAAAGAAGTCTGGCTAGTCACCATACTTCCCAGAGAACATGCTGGTGTAAAGGCTACCTTCAGAAGATGAAAAGGATGGATTCTTATCTTCCAGTATCACTCCCCATACACTGACATGATTTTTGCCTATAGTATTTGCAATAGCATGGGTACTGGTTGAACAATTGTTGTGCATCCTTTCGAGCACCTCATCCTCAAATGTAATAGGTTTGTCTTGCACCAGTGTTAGGCCTATGCACAGCCAGGGATCCAGTTTCCCGCAGATGCTATTGAATAGACTGGAGGGTAGAATGATAGTCATTGAGGGTATCTGATTAGATAGAGCCTTGCTGCTTCATGTGAGTTTCCTCCTGCCTACCTATAAACAAAATGCAGGTCAGTTAAATCTGAAAAAGAGTATGCCATGGCTGCGAATAACTCAGTTCCTGTAGCAGACAGAGCAGTAATGCAACACATGCGCTATTAATCTGGAATAACCTTGAGAATAAGCATGCTCAGCTATTAGGGGCACTTTGGCATATGTGATCCCTGCTCATTAACTTGGGCTACAATGCACACACAAGTTAAGTGCAGTAATGTATTCTATGTACAGCATGTTCAAATGCACCATGAGAGTATCTCCTTAAAGTTTACTTACATTTTGAGAAAAATGCTGTGAATGAAAATTGGATTCACCCCAAATTTATACCATTCACCTAATTCATAAAAAAAACAATTGACAGCTTCAACTTGGTTTGGACCCTGCACCATTTAATTGAAATTGGAACATGCTATGACTGCGCCACTGCAGATGAGTAATCTACTTTGAGCAACAGTAACAGAAGTGGTGAAACATGCTATTAGTCTAAAAGTAGCTTTAAAGCTTGACGAATAGAATAAACTAGTGTGATCACTCAAGGATCATTGTGAAGCCAGTGCAGATACTATCCTACAAAGGCTGTATTAAAGCTAGTTATTCTAACGCATTACTTCTCATTATGATAATGTTTTAATCGTTTGAATATTTGCGAAAGGCACATAATTTGTTACACATATTATTCACAAATATAATAAGCAGAAAAACAATAAAACAAGTAATAAAACAGTAGGTACCTATGAAAGAAAAACACCTACAATGTATGAAACTCAAAAAGCATATTAAAATAACCTTTTTACATTAGCTACTTGCTAAAAGAAGCATGCTCCAAATAAAATTGTCATTTAAAATGAATTAAACTGCTTGCCATTTCTAGTTGTTGCCTACTTTGGATAGTTTTTACATGAACTTTGCAGATTTGCGGGCTAGGAGCTCTCTTTGGATCTCTTTTGCTCTGAAGAAGAACCAACACTTTAAATAGTGATAAACTAACTTAGAGATAATGTCCATGGTGTGTTCAACATAGCAACCAGCTCCTGAAGACTCAAGTGCAATTTATCAATTGAGTTTAGACAGTGGTAAAACATGTCGTCCCACATTGTACTTGATGAACTCAGTTTTTCAGCAACTTGTACTTCAGTATGGAAAAGACTGTCACATAAACTTTTAGAGGGATGTGTTAAAAACTTATTATTGCTGTTGGCTCCATAATCCTTGAATTCAGTGAAAACTGAATATCAATTTTCATTTTCCTCTCGTAATGAATGGGAATAGAGCTCACACTTAATAAATCTTGAGGAATGCTTAACAATATATCACACCACATGATATACTAAACATCTGTCAACAGGAGCAGGAACACTGTTTTCTAGTTCTGGTATAGAGAATTCCCAATCTTCAAAATTAGAAGAATTTTTAATAACCATTTTTTCTCTTATGGAATTTTCCATTGATTCCCTAGTAATATTGTTGCGCACTTCAACATTTCTAGCTAACATGTGCATCTGGTTTACAGAAGAGGTCAGAATCAGGTCCCTTTTAGGCTCACAATTTCCTCTAGAGTTAAGTTTTTGTTTTATTGGAATATAGATGCACCAAAGTAAGAGCAAATGGAGAAAATCAATCGTCAAAGGATGATCTTCTGAACTGTATGAGCGCATGATTCCAAAATGTCGTTTGAAAGGTTCTTGGGTAAGTTTCTCTGTTTACATACATTTATATCCTCTTTCCCAGAGCCATTTGCTCATTACTAAAGTGCTTTCTAAGGTTACCAATAATGACTCCATTGTTCTAGAGGAGGCAAATGTATTTTTTATAGATTGAATAGGGTGAAGAAATTTGAGAATATTTGTATGGGAGGATGAATGTTTATATAAAGCCTTAGAAGGTGTGAATGCACGGAGGACATCGGCAAGACTATTTAAATCCTTTGTAAATTATTCAGTTTTCTCATCGTCCTCAAATCCTGTCAAATCCATTTCTCAATAAAATGTTAGGTCTTTTGCAACATTGTCACTGAACAGTTGGAATGTAAGCGTAGTGTTCATTTTTTGAAAACATGAGGGATCTAAATGAGCTGTTGTTAGCTTGGGACAAGCTCTTAGTCCCGCGTACCCAGAAATATCTTCCTCAAATAGCTTCCTATAAAAACTGAAATTTGTACTTTCATCTTTGTGACTTCAAGTTTGTCATGGAAATTGTTTCTTATGCATTTTAATACATGCACAAAATCGGAAAATGCCCATATTTTCCTTTTTGGTTCTGCAGGATTACTAATGTGACGCTGTATTGCATTTTTTTTCCCATTAGTTTCTAAAGACTTCCATGCTTCTTTATTTGACTGACTGCTATCAGAGGTAAAAACCAATCACTCTGGCCCCAGCTTGTTCTAGCTGTAATATCACTTGGATCAAAATTTTTGCCAGAATATCACCAGTAGTGGCATTTCTGCTAGTGTAAATTGCAACTGTTTGGATCCAATTTTGCATAAAAGGAACAAACATAAAAACAAGTGCATGATTTGCCATCTGATTTTTCACCCAAATCAACAAACTCGTCTACTTTAAGTGAGGTGCTATTAAAGCTAATTTCTTCCTTAAGCTTAACTTCATCAAATATTACAATGCCATACCTTTTATTCTCATCCATTTCAATCTTATAGAACTGAGAACTAGTATCTATACTGTGTGTGTGGAGTTACTCCATAGGGGCACTTAAGTTCTTTCCAGAATTTTCTTAAATGATTTTCAGAAGGAAGAGGCAACAAATTCTGACACAGACAATACCTAGAACCTTTTGAGGACTTTATTTTAAGTAATAAACTCTCTAAAATAAAGTATATTTTAAGTAATAAACTCTCCAAAATAAAGTTATTGCTATACCTCATACCATTGAGAGATTTTACTTTACAACTTTTCAGCCTGGTATCTATAATAATTTTCTGCTTCTTACTAAGAAATTTGTTATCTCTATATTTAAACAGCTCAGTGTTGTTAAACTGCATTTAGTTCAAATTAAATTTCTATTTGCATTTTTTAGTTGTCTTATGAGAGACAATATTCTCCTTTCGACATCATTTAAATTACTTTTGTGAATTTGAGCCTGACCTTGACTTTGACCTTCACAAGCTACAGCTGAAGCCTCCCCTTCCCGGTTATCCTCACTGTTGTTTCTTCCCTTCGTGGTAACTTGAAGTTGCTGCAGCCTAGATGGTTTCCAGATTTTCAGCTTATTTAAGAGGTATTTGGATAAATTTGGGAAAATGTGAGGACTGCTCCTGGCTTTAATTTCCATCTCACTCGAGGGATTTCAACATTTTCTCCTGCTACACTGAAACAGTCGGATTTCACAATGAGATATTCTGAAAAATGCACATCACAAATTGTGCTTTTCGATGACAACTGCCTGTCTTTTTGTGGTATTGCTCTAGCCCATTTTGCAAACAAGTCTTTTTCCTTAGGCGGGGTAAAAAAACTGTTACCTTTGTCTTTTCTGTCATTCTCTGAACTGCAACAGGGAATGAAACAGTATGGCATTCTCTTGGCATATTAATTACTATGGCATGAGTACTACATTTAGTTTGTATCACGTACCACACAGATTTATAGTTTAGTTTGTGTTACAGGTTAAAAATATATGCAGATGTACAGTTTAGTCTGCACCACATGCTAAAGAATACACACATGCACAGTTTAGTTTGTATCACACACTAAATAATACTTGGATGTTCAGTTTAGTTCCACAGGCTAAATAACACACAAACATACTGTTTAATTTATATTGCACCCTGAATAATACAAGATGTGTAGCCAGTAGTCGAAATAAAAACTGTAACAGCAAAATAATTCCACCAACAAAGCATGCATGTAACATTTGCTGACACATGTTGGCATTAGGCACTTGTAGTACCATCACTTCGGCGGTCTCATCAACTACAATATTAAGAGAGCAGAGTGATGACACAAGTTTATTCAATTCGTCATGTTTAAAGTGTGCATTCACATTGGCATTCCTGATACCAGCAAACCATGTTACAAACCATGCATAGGAAGAACGGAAGGATTTTTCCTATGTAATATGTTAAAACTTAGCATGTGAGTACCTCCATAAAATCACCTAAGTTTTAAAGAAACCCTAAGTTTTAAAGAAACCCTAAGAATGAATTGGGTTCACTCCAAACATATGCAATTCATGAGCTTGGGAAAAAAAGCTTAAGACTTTGTGCGAGGCTTGAACCCAACCTACCCAGGAAGAACTATCAGATTAGGATCCAAGCTCGCTTTTCTGATTTGTCTATTGCTATATAAATGCCCATCTCTAATTCATACAGCTTTCCACAATGTGAAACTGGAGTTCTGTAGTGCTCTGGCCCATGCTGACTATAAATAATTTGCAGAATAGGTTTGAAAATAAACTATAATATGTAAAGGAAGTCATGAATGTAGCATCAAATTTTGTTTCCAAAAAGACTGTAATCTGCATATTACACAGATGCCAGCTAAGGGTTACTTTTTGCATATTTTAGAAACCAATTAAAATATTTGATTTCTACACAAGTGTATGATAGTATTTGTTTGTAACTTGTAGTATCATTTGCTTATTCCAGGGAAGACGTGTTGTTCCAGGCAGAACTTCAGAAGCTCGGAACAGTAATTCAAATACTAGAAAGATTATTAAAAGAGGCTGGAAGCATGGGAAACTAAAAGGGCTTGACAAAAATTCTTCAACTAGTAATCAAATAGACAATGAAACTCCCCCATTGCTGACAAACTCTGAGACTGGTGAGATCGAGCAACCAGACTTGGATCTTCCTCCTCCAGTGCTGCATAAAGAAGCTTCCTCCTCTAAACCCTCTGGTTCCAACTCCCCAGTTAATGGTGACAAGGAATGTAATGTGCATAATGAACCTAAGAAATGTGATTTAAATAATAAAGTTGAAGATGGGGAAAAGTGTGATATAAATAATAAAGTTGAAGATAAGGGGAAGTGTGATATAAAAAGTAAAGTTGAAGATAAGATGGATAGTGATAAGTGTGTAAATGGGGTTGATTCCAAACAGAACAATATTGACGTAGATCAGCTGAAAGCAGAATGGACTGAGGAACCAATTGGGTCAGAAGCAAACACAAAAAATGATTCACAAACTGATGTCACAGACAATAAAGAAATGGAAATAAAAGAACTACGAAAGCCACTGTATGATCCATATTGGTTAAGGCCAAGTCCGGATGATTTTCTGTTAGTGGCAGATTCTGTGGAAGGAATACGTCAGCTTTTGGCAAAATACTGTGATGATGATTTAGAACTCGTTCAAAGAGTATATAATGTTAAGGTAAGATAATTATCAGTATTATTATTATTATTATTATTATTATTATTGTTGTTGTTGTAAACTAACCATTGGTTCTTCTAATGAGAAGCTCATAAGAAAATAACCCTTTGATAAAGGTGCATACTATTTGAGAGTGGTTTTTAAACAAAATGACATTTAATTCAAAATCTTCTCGGGCTTCTAGCCAGGTAAAAACTTGGCTTGACACCAACGTTTCGAAGAAGTGCATCTTCCTCGTCTTCAGGGTGAACTGATGGTTTGAGCTTGCGGAGACTGGTATTTATGAGAGCTGGGATGAAGCTAACATCTGATTGGTTCGCGAGATATTATGGCCTGGTATTTAAGATGACTGAGACATGGGCACGGACTTCGTAGAAAACTATTTATAGCAGTTATTCGGCTAATGTTTTGTGTTTGAGCACGCACCTGCTAGAAAATAAGTCTTGGAAGACTGCAGGTACAG
This sequence comes from Hymenopus coronatus, assembly GCA_030762935.1. Taxonomy (NCBI): domain Eukaryota; kingdom Metazoa; phylum Arthropoda; class Insecta; order Mantodea; family Hymenopodidae; genus Hymenopus; species Hymenopus coronatus. The sequence goes on from CM060895.1 coordinate 121,687,745, forward strand.
GATTAGGTGTTAAGGCTCTTTAACATCGGTGTCCATGCTGAACTTAATTGTAGGCCAGAATCGCGATTTAGATTATTTGTTTCAGATGAGATGGCTAAAGCTTCTTTTACTCTCCTTTCCCAGTAGTTCGAACACTTTGCCACTATCTTGGTGTTAGTAAAGTTAGCTCTGTGGCTCTGTTCTATACAGTGTTCAGCCAGTCCAGATTTTTCGGGTTGCATAAGCCTTATTGATCTTTGGTGTTCAGAAACGCGTGTGGCAATAGTGCGTCCTGTTTGGCCAATGTACGCTGCGCTGCATTCGCAAGGAATGTGGTAGACACCAGGTACTCTGAGAGCTAAATTATCTTTAACTGGCCTGACCAAATTTTTTATTTTAGGTGGTGGCTTATGGATGGTTTTGACATTATATTTGTAGAGTAGTCTACTAATCTTTCCCGAAAAATTGCCGGTAAACGGTATATAGGCTATGGCGGCTGGCTTGTCTTTTTGTTGAGTGTTCTTGCTGGGGTTTCTTTTTCGTCCGGCTCTTTTCAGTGCTGATGTGATGTCCTTGGCTGAATATCCATTTTGTTGGAGTGTGAATTTTAGGTGTTGAAATTCCGTTTGCAGATTATCTGGGTCTGATACAGAAACTGCTCTATGTGCCAATGTGTTTAGAATGTTGTGACGAATGAAAAGAGCCGGACGAAAAAGAAACCCCAGCAAGAACACTCAACAAAAAGACAAGCCAGCTGCCATAGCCTATATACTGTTTACCGGCAATTTTTCGGGAAAGATTAGTAGACTACTCTACAAATATAATGTCAAAACCATCCATAAGCCACCACCTAAAATAAAAAATTTGGTCAGGCCAGTTAAAGATAATTTAGCTCTCAGAGTACCTGGTGTCTACCACATTCCTTGCGAATGCAGCGCAGCGTACATTGGCCAAACAGGATGCACTATTGCCACACGCGTTTCTGAACACCAAAGATCAATAAGGCTTATGCAACCCGAAAAATCTGGACTGGCTGAACACTGTATAGAACAGAGCCACAGAGCTAACTTTACTAACACCAAGATAGTGGCAAAGTGTTCGAACTACTGGGAAAGGAGAGTAAAAGAAGCTTTAGCCATCTCATCTGAAACAAATAATCTAAATCGCGATTCTGGCCTACAATTAAGTTCAGCATGGACACCGATGTTAAAGAGCCTTAACACCTAATCCTGTACCTGCAGTCTTCCAAGACTTATTTTCTAGCAGGTGCGTGCTCAAACACAAAACATTAGCCGAATAACTGCTATAAATAGTTTTCTACGAAGTCCGTGCCCATGTCTCAGTCATCTTAAATACCAGGCCATAATATCTCGCGAACCAATCAGATGTTAGCTTCATCCCAGCTCTTATAAATACCAGTCTCCGCAAGCTCAAACCATCAGTTCACCCTGAAGACGAGGAAGATGCACTTCTTCGAAACGTTGGTGTCAAGCCAAGTTTTTACCTGGCTAGAAGCCCGAGAAGATTTTGAATTAACACGTCGCCAGGAAAGCTTCAGTTCTTATTTTAAAATGACATTTGTTTGGCACTGTAGCTGTTGCTTAAACCTATAATGATGATTTTAATTACTTTTTTACTTTCTTCTGGTTTAGAAATTATTGAACAGTTATGTAGAAGTTTTTAATGGTAAATTCTCTTGTTCACCCTTTAGAACTGTACTATTTACAAAATCTTAATAACATATGAAAAACTCCCTGGTATCAAAATGTTGATTGTTATATTTCTGATTTCTTTAATCTTTGTTTACTAACCTTTCAGAGGTGAAAGAAAAGTAAAATTTTCAAGTAAGTTGTAGATACTTAACAGCAGATGAAGCTTTAAATCTTTCCATCTTCTCTTTGGCCCTGTAGTTGTATAATGTCATAAAGGTTAGACAATTCTCACATAATACATAACTCATGAAGTCAAGATTCAAGGGTGAAATTGATGGACATGATTCTCCACTGCTAGGTCACTGAGTTAAATGTAATGGAACTGGTCACTATTTAAGTAATTAATAATCTCAGTCATTTTAAATATAAATTGAGAAATATACATTTTACTGCACAAATTTTCTCTGGTTAGCAGTATTAGGCAATGAATGCAATTGATTGCAAAACACTTAGGAAATGCAGTAAAACTTTTGTAAGAAATATCTGGAAAAGGCAAAAATCGAAGACGAGCCAAAACATGTCCAACTAAATAGCTGTCAACAACTAACTGAACATTCAAAATAGCCAAGCTTGTGAAGGACATGAGTAACAATGTAATGCCACAAAACAATCAAATATATGTAAGCCCGCAGAAATTCAAAATTTGTGATACTTTTTGAACAGACCTCGAACAGTGTCGAATAAATCTATGAAACCATCCCTATTTCACAGACATTTGGTAACCATTCACAGGGAATGTAAAGACAAGTCAGTCAATTTTTTCCGGCTCAAAGCAGAAAATTTTAATAAAAGTTTAAGCATGATACATGGTTTTACAAAATCAACTATGTTGGCACTGGAGACATTGTATGAGTTAGTGTTGCAAGTTGCAAAAAAATAAATCAGCTTATACCACAGTTGAATCTCTTATTATTCCTGGTTTTTAATTATAGCAGTTAAAATGTTACACAAAGATTCTGCTATAATAATCAAAACAAATCCAAATTTTGACATAAGTGTAAGGCGTAGAATTCAAGATATTGTTGTCCAACTAGGAGAAAATATTCAAATAGTCAAAAGATTTGCCATTCAAATTGATTAATTGGTAGGTGTGTGTGATGATGCTGAGCTATTTGATGTTCAGGTGGCTTGTGGCTATTTCTATATCTGCTACTAAGTTTTCTGTTTTTTTACAATGATCTACGCACGTTTTTAGGCCTTTGTTGAGAATGGCTAACTGAGATTTGTTGAAAGTTTCGTTTTTGGATAAGTTTATAACATGGTTTTCAGGAGGTCTCTTGTGTCTGATTGGTCTATTTTTATTTGGCTCTTTGCAAAGATGATCTAATTTTTTCTTTAGGGTAAGCGTTTTCCTGCTCATTTTTCAGCTTAAGATCGGCAGGAAATTTGCGCGTAAATTATCCCAAAGAGCGCGGCCTAACTTTTGCGGTAACGCTAAGTGTAGCTCATACAGTTGAAGTTCTAAACTATGTAATTTCGCATAGAACTACTTCACATTCACGAATAAATGCTACCAACAAACAACAGGACTAGCAATGGGAAATCTTCTATCACCATTCCTAGCTGACCTATACATGAGTAATTTTGAAATACACATCACTGTGCCATTCCCACATATATACAAAAAATGGTATAGGTATGTAGATGACATCATTGCCATAGTCCTAGAAAAACTCGTAAACGATGCACTCAAACTTCTTAACTTGCAAAAAAGTCCATTCAGTTCACTATTGAGACCAAACAGGAAGGAGTCCTACCATTCCTAGACATCAGAATAATAAGAACAGAAAAACATAACCTCACATTTGGAATATATAGAAAATCCACCAATACAGATAACCACATAAAGTTTGATAGCTACAACCCTACAACACACAAATATGCAGTCCTTAACAGTTTAACATATAGATCAGTACACATTCCCATGGAGAAGAATGAATACCAAAAAGAATATTAACAGATACTCCAAACAACTACCAACATCAGTTTCCAAAAAAGTGCAGTAGACAGGAGAATACTTAAATACAAAAAACTGAACCACATAACACACACAACCACCCTACAGAACCTCAGTGACCAACCTCAATTCAGAAAATTCACCTATCATCCTTGGGCACACAACAAACATCAGAAAATATTCAGGAAATATAACATCACCTTAGCTCCAAAAAACAACTACAGCATTCAGAAACTGCTGTGCAGAAATTTAAAAGATCCTATCCCTGCAGACAAAAACTTTGAACTTATGAAATTAAATGCTCAGACTGTAATCTGGTGTATATTGGAAGGACAAAGAGAAGTTTGGAGACCAGATTAAAGGAACACATGAGAAACCTAAAATACAAACAAATAGAAAAATCAGCAGTTGCCCATCATTTTTGAACATCAGGATACGAAATTACACCGAATATAAAACTGTTAAAACTGTTAAAACCAGCTTATAAACCCACAGAATTAGATGACTGGGAGATCTACATCATGAAGAAAAAGAGCCATATCATGAATTTTGTTCTGCCACCATACAGCAACGTCTGGAAGTTCATAGATCCAGCAACAGATGCCTCCACAATTAATATACCACCACCCCCATCGTTGATGCCAACGAAAAAGATTTAGTCGGAATTAAGGGTTGAAAATGGGAACAACTGTTACCAGAAACCAGTCCCCAGTAAGTAAAAATAAGTGATGTTTGTGTTACAAAAACCGACTCAAATTCTTTTATTTTTTATGTTCTTTATAGCTTCAATTTGTCAACATTACTGTGTTGTAATATCCAAGCTCTGTAAATACCTTTTGTTAACAATTAGAGAGTGTTTATAGTTTGTTTTACAAAAACAACAGTGGATTTTGATGCTGAAAGAATTAATTTCAGTGGTTTCCAAATGTGAGTCCACAGTACTCAGCATATTCAACAATAAACAAGTTGTTCATTTAATTTGCTAAATGCCTTCAACATGTAACTTAACTATTAACATTCCATCCACAACAAAATCTCTATACTAAAAGTATAACAGACTCCAGCGTTGAGAAGTTGGCTGTTCTTATTTATGGCTGTGTTTGGTGTACAAAAAAGAATAAAAGAAGAAGAATGTGGATGATATCTTATCTGGTTAATGCTGTTCACAATAATCTTATAATGAAATCAAAACTGAAACGAAAATGTGGAATGATGAAGTATAAAAGATTTTGATTATATAGCTCAATAACAAGAATGAGAATGCATATCACTCACAAAGGGAAAAGTTGATTTTGTATATTAGATTTTGTAATTTTGTTTTCATTTCATGAAATACTTTCACCTGCTTTCAATTTGGCTAGCATCAAAATTGGAAAGAGTAGGAATCATACATGAGGGTCACTAAATAAGTATTGAGATACTGAATATTGGACACCTTTGGGGAAAGCATTGCTGCTGTGTCAAAATAACTGACTTATTGGTAATGCAATGTTAGCAGGCAGAGCATGGTTGTGTCATTAATTTTCCCTCATTTTATGTTTGAAGTCTGGAAGGTGTGAACATTCTTGCAAATGGAATGGAGGTTGAGAGAGAGCATTTTTGTGCAATGATTTTTGTATGACTTCAAACATGGCTTAAATGAAACAGTCACTTGAGTGTTTAAGGCGTTCCTATAGGGAAGACTATTCTCTGCCACTGTGTTCCACTGGTTTAGAGAATTCAAGAGGGAGCAGCAATCTCTTAAAGATGAAGAGAAGAGTGGCAGACCAACAACAGTAGTGACTAAGAAAAACAAGCACCACTGTGGAAGCAAGATCCAAGACTAACCTACAAGGACTTTGAGCTGGCATTAGGGATTGGTTTGCCTGGTATTTCAACCATCTTTCATATTCGTGTAAAAAGAATGTATTCAAGATGGGTGCCCCATAAGTTTTCTGAAGTACAGAAGCTCCCAAGGACTGTACCAAGAAATGCTGCAAAGATTTAACTATGGAAAGTATCACATGTTTCAGATATTGTTATGGGGGATGAAACATGGATATATCATTTTGATCCAGAAACAAGACATTAGTCCTCCATTTTGGTGTTCTTAGATAACCAATCACCCATCAAGATCAAAAGAGTAAGGAGTTCCAGAAAGAAAATATTGCCTCTCTATGTCCACAAATGCTGACTTGGCAACAGTTGTGCTCGAAAATTAGAAATCTATTACTGCAAAATAGTATTCAGTCCCTTCCAAAAATGTTAAAAAAAAATCCAAGAAAAGCATCCTAAGGGCATTTCATTGCATCGTGACAATGCATCAGCTCACACTGCTAATGTAACAATGGAGTTTCTGCAGATACCTTATGCATAACTATTGGCTCTATGGTCTCAATCTGGCACTATGCGAGTTCTTTCTATTCCCTATTGGAAAAGCTTGCCTTCGATGTCACTGATTTTCTAATCCTCAAGAAGCTGTTGCAGCATACAGAAAGGAGTTGTGTGCAGTGCCAGAAATTGGGTGGCATGGATGCTTCCAGAAGTGGTTTCAGAGGATGGAAAGCTGCATACAGAGCCAGGGAATGTACTTTGAGAAACTAGGATAAACAAAACATTTCTATTTCATTATTTGCTGTCTCAACGCTTCTTTAGAGCCCCCCCATAACTGCAGATTTGCTATTTCTAATTCCCCTATTTGTACCAAACTTTCATTTCTTTAATTGTATACATTAAAGTTGTTTGTTCTTTGTTAATGTCTACCAGTTTTGGCTGTTTTGTGTAGTTTTTGCTATTATTTTTAAGACAATTGCCAGTTTTCTGTTGCTTATAAACACACTGGTAACACTTTCACTAAAAGAGTCAATGCTCAGTGCACTAGTGGGTATCAGAATCTGAATAGGATGCACATTAGTTTAAATTTTTTTCCAGTTTCATACCTATCCAACCACTCACCCACTGTCACCCACTCATCCATCTATCCTATCCATCATATCTTTTTTTTCTCTGTTTACCCTCCTTATATGTAGGATTTAACATTATAAGGCAATGCCTGGGGTCAGACACCTCTTGAGAAGCAGAGGCTCTGGATCAAAGCCAGAATGAATCATCAGTCTGATTCGTGGTATGAAACTAAGGAAGTGGGTGAAATGGATGACAGGAAAGATAATGGAATAATGACAGAATGAATGGCAGGGGAAACTGGAAAACAGGGAGAATACCTGCCCAGGTGCTGTTTCATCCACCACAAATCCCAAATCCCAATCCCCTGGGTATTGAACGCAGGCCACCTAGTGAGAGACAAGCAGTCTAACCACTTGGCCATGACACCGAGACAAATTGCTTCAAACCACATTCCTGGGTAAATGTAGCAATAATGCAGTTACTGAAGATAAACAAATGCAATGGCTAACATCACTACAAAGATAATGGCAATGACTACTAACCATAAAAACTTGAACAATCTTTTTTATTTTAAATTTAATTTTTTTTTTTATTTTTTAAATTTTTTACAATTGCTTTTTTATTTATTTATTAGTTCAGGTGAACCATCTGTTTAGTACACATTTGTGTACAATATCTGCAAATTGTTGTAGATTGTTAACTCTTAGAGTTGTTTCTCCCTTTGTTAAGGAATATATTATACACACACCTTTTCCTGGGTAGTAGTTTATATGGGGAGCTGAGGGTCGGGAGAATGAAGCGAGAGCTCTTCCACCTGTCTTTCTGCAGTATTGCCAACCAAGAAAAATTTTTTTTTCCCCTTGAGGTCCTCAAACATTACACTGAATAGATTATCTAGTTTACTGTAAACTAGCTGAATTATGAAACCTTATCATTGAAGCCTCTAGATATCAGAGTGTATAGCTTATTTCATGTCTCAATATTGTTGCTCTGCCCTGCTTCCAAAATTCTGCAAAACCTACCAAATGAAGACTAGGGAGCTAAGTGTCGAGAAAAAACTAAATAATTTAAATTACTATGTAAATATATAATACCTAATAATAGTGACAAAGAATCAAATAAAGTATAAAGTAACATATAAATACCAGCTTGTAAACCTTCTAGTACTATTATCTGCAAATTAGGCTGTTTTTATCAGGTATTTAAACTCATAGTCTTTGCAGTTGAGATTGGTCAAGTGATTAGACAACTTGCTTCTCACCAAGGTTCATTCCCAGGCAACCATATATGCTATTTGTGGTGGACAAAGCAGTTTCCCCCATTGCATTCCACCACTGCTCCATCTCCATTCCTTGTATCAGTGTCATCGCCTGCATACCTATGTAATTAAAGTAGACATTAATCATTGAAAAAAAGAAAAAAAAGTAAAATGGTACCATTTTAAAGGAGAAGTTGAAGTTTGCATGCTGGTTTTTCAATAGAATATAGTATACTAAGTGGCGGCTTGTGAGCATTTTTCTTGGTGGGGCCTAATGTAAGGATGATTGTAATGAAAGTAAAAGTGGGTTTAAAACAGGGCCATGTTAGTTGTACTGCCAAAAAGACTACAATAAAAGAAATGTGGTAAAACATTAGGTATATATTTTTAAACATAAAGTAAATAATAATAGAAAATAAAGTAGAACTCACGAAGTGGCAGTGTTACTTGTACAAGAGCTCAGCATGTCTATTCTTCTGGGCGGCAAACATTTCAACACTCTGTTGTTAAAGTTAGGGATTTCACCAATTTCCTTTTTGTGAATGGAACAAACAGGCAAGGAATTAAGCCTATCTTGGCCCATGGTGTTTCTAAGGAAAGACTTAATTCTTTTCATTGTACTGAAACTTCTCTCTGCCTCAGCTGTTGAAACTGGAGTTGTTGGTGTAATTTGCAGTGTTTTGTGTACTTCAAAAATGATTCCTCAAAGGAGTGTTGTGTGAAAAAACTGAAGGGATATTTTTGAATGTACTATTATGATAAATCACTGACAGTTCATTCTTTAACTTTTCATGGGATATAATGAGACTATAGTCTGATGCAAATTTTCTTACAGAGTCAGTTGGGAAATTTATCTTAATGTAATAAATTTGTTTGGGTCAATAATTCCAAAATTATTGAATATATGAGAATGTTGGAACCGACCTTTCATTTGCTTGACCACAGTGTTACGCTTCTTTAGCATCTGAATTCAAGTTCACCTCAGAACTGTAGTTCGATCATTTTCTTAAGGGAGGACCAAAGTTATCATCAACATGGTATCTTCTAGTGTTCTCACGAATTTCAGACACAGCTGATTCAAAGTATTATGAAGCATTAGATATGGAATCACTATCGTCACTCGGCATCTGAATTGTGTTATACAGAATGTCAACATGTTTCATAATGTCATAAAAAAACTTTAAAAGAAACAAAAATTGTGGATGTTCAGTAATTCTTCAATCCAAGAGCTTCCCTAATAGTCATATCATCCCACCCATCTTCCTGCTCAATCTTCTCAAAACACTCTAATAAATAAGCTTTTTCATGAATGCTGTTCACAACCCGTGATTGAAAGATCCATCTTGTGGAAGCAGCTGGAATGTATTTGTTGCAAACTGAATGCAACAAATCACTGTATTTTGGCAAAGAAGAGAAAAATGTCGTGAATCCATCAATGTTGGTAAAAAACAACTACACTGATTTTAATTATTTGGAACAAGCATTTCGTATAACTAAATTTAATTAGTGAGCATATCAGTGTACATACTTGGCATAAGGGAAAGAGTCCTGCATACCTCCATGTATACCGCTCATTACTGCGGCACCATCGTATGCTTGTGATATGAGTTTATTTCAACATTGAAAGGCCGCAACTTCTTTTTCAAAACATCACAGAGGCTGTTCAATCATGAATCTCTTCAAAGGAATGAAATCTTTCAACAGGTTTACATGCACTGATGTACCGTAAAATGATCACAAATTGACTGCGGCAAGCTATGTCCGTTGTTTCTTCAGCCTGTACAGAAACATAATCTGCAGCATTTATGTCTTTCATTAACTTCTCAATGTAAATCTGATACATGCAATCCAATAGTTCATTCTGAATAGTATATGAAGTGTATTTACATACTGCAGTACTGGCACTGTTGCAGTGGTCATCTAACACACTGTCGAGATTACCAAGGAGAGATAACAAATCTAAGAAATTGCAATGGTTTGCTGATTCCTGCGTTTCATTGTGACCCTTCAATGCTAGATCATGGGTTCCACAAAATGTTAATCACTCTATAACTCAGTTCAGTATGTGTCTATTCTTAGTGATTAGTGTGAATTAGTGTTTCTGAATTGATATTTTATGTGCAGAATCAATTTGTGCAGTTCCCAATAATTTAAATTTACAGGCATTTTGTAAGTGAAGTGCACTTGCCTCGTGTTTCATAATTTGTTCACACAAATGTTTCAGATCCTTACAACCTACTGTTGTCCACAGACCTTCACCACCAAGTAACAAAACAGTAAGAGCAAAAGACACTTTGTTTCTCTTCACTTGCAGTTAGCCACGATTTCTTACTAAACCAACTGTTGAGAAAGTTCTCTGTTTTTTCCATCTTGTTGCATAAATGTAAAATTATTCGGTTGATGTGCACCTAATCACTTAATTTCAAGTTTTTCTTCTACCTTTAACGAATGAAAGGTATTTTTCAACAAATAATCCACTTGATTCATTTTAAAATCACACTACTTTGTCCACTAAACAATTACAATTTCAACAACAATCACACAAATTCATGTGACGGGCCAGGTGGCTGCGGCCCCAAGCATTGCTGTGTGCGTTTTAGGCAGGGAAGTGAACGAGATATAGACATGCGATTGGCAAGGTGTGAAGAGGGGTGAGGGTTGACCGTGTAAGCTGGCCCAACGTTCTTCTTTGCCAAAGAACAAGAAGAATGTTGCGGTTGTGCTTTATAATGCCATATGCTGCAATGCAAGCTTGGGTAACGATTGAGAATCATCGTATAATAAATTATTGTTTGCAATGATTATTACAATTCAATAAAATATAAAATAAATTATTTCTTCATTCATAATTAAAATGTCAACAAGTTGTGTGCCATTATCGGTGGGGCCCGCTCCCTCTGGCCCTTAATGACCATCCATCCCTGAGTATAGTGATGCAATACTTTAATCTGTGGTTATCTGCTTTCTTGAAATAAGAATTTTAATAACAGTAATTGTGATGCTGCAATTTAAATATTTCTGGTTGACAACAGCTGGAGTGCCTTCAGAGAAATTTTTAAATCAACAATAGCTTTGAATATCTTTGGGCGAATATGACCATTCAATATATGAGTTGTTCTAATGTATTTGCTTATGCATGGCTTTTAATATTACTCTATAGCTATCAGAATTAAGCTTCCAATTACGGTTAATACACTGTATGTACATCTGGCGCATTTCCTGTATCTGTATAGTATGTCAACTCTTACACAAAAACAAAGACTAGTGAAAACTGATAAGCCACATATGTAATGTGAGACCCCTTGGACTCACAATCAACTCATCTTATTAAAATGTATACTTGAGGAGACCATAAAATTTGTATCAATTAATACATTTTTATTTTTGAGCAGATTAATCTAAACATCTGATATTTAGTTTCTTCTAGTTGCTGTATAACTATTTGAAATTCTGTTTCTCTGAGTGGTTACAGCTCTGTGGATTAAAATACACTTCTTGTATTTTTGAAATGATCTAATTGTATACTAGTCTTTTGATAGCTAAAAAGAAGCAAGCTTTGTTTCAGCAGTGATTAAAATATTGTTCTACATCCAAATGTAAGTAATATATAATGCTTGTCTGTAATGCTACATGCATTCAAATTGTAAACTTTGATGAATTTCTGCTGGCCCATTATGCATTATTTATATACGTACACAGTGTTAATGTGGGAATGTAATGGTTTGGGAATATAATGCTTACCAATTAGTTTTATCTACAAACTGCTAATTTAATGGAGACAGGTGATGTTTTACAGCTTCAATATGGGAATAGTCCTGTATGAGATTTTTCATTTCAATTGTTCTTGTATAGCTGCCTTTAATTTCTATGGTCATGTTGGAGGCTTGAACCAGAAACAACTGATGATGTCATCCCATTAAGCAGTAAGTTTCTTTAAACATTAATTTTTATGATGAAACTTGCTAACATATACTCTCATTTCATCCAGTCTTCATAGAGCAAAGGGAATGACTATTCTTAAAGACAAATTCTTCTGCCCCAGTTTGTAATCAAACTCAGGACCTCTCGGTTGAGAAGTCAGTAATGACCACTTGACCACAGAGGCAGTCTAAGAAGTTAACGCCAAACATTTTAACAAATGAGAATGCTAGTTTCTGTTAAATTCACTTTATTTGTCATTGGAGCACTACAGGTAATACAACTCTTGCACTTTTGCTATACAAATAACTGAGTCACTGCATTCACATCACTTTCTTAGCAAGTGCCACTCATTAGATTGATCTTTGATGCACATTAATCAGCTTCACTTCACTTTGTTGGCACTTGTCCCCTTATAAAGTTTGTATCAGCCTCTGAAGGTTCCAGTCTTAGAAATTACGAGAACATTATTACATTTTGTCTATTAGAAAGAGATTACTCTGGAAGAAGAATGTTCTTGGCCTGGGGAGAAAGAAGGTTTGATAGTTCTTGCAGGGAAACAAACAAAGGCCTTCGTTTACCCAGCTATTGTGTCCATTCGCTCTATTGTTAGACCGGGTGAGGCAGAGATCCCTTCTGCGGTCGCTCAGGCTGGCGCACCGCCGTTACATTGCTCCCTTCTCAGAGCTGGCTGCCCCACCCGGTGTCGTCATAGCGGACTAGCCAATCTAGGTGCACTTCCAACATCTTCCCTTAGGGCAGTCTGTGGATGCGGTAGGCCACATCGTTGATGCTATTTACCACGCGGTACGGCCCTTGCCACGGTTGTTAAAGTTTGGAGCAACGCCCTTTGGTCCTCGTAGGGCAATACAACCACACAAGGTCTCCTAGCTGGTACCCATGACTGTTAACCTGGCGGCCCTAACGGGTCTTGATCCTGTCGCTCGCTATCTGGATATGCTGACGGGTCATCGTGAAGACGGTCCACGAGGTCCTAACGTAGTCAATTGCCGATTGTTCCACCCCGGTGGAGGGGTCCAAACATCAGGTCACATTGGAAACGCAGCTCCCTGCCAAAGATCAAGGTGGGTGGCATAAACTCTGTAGTGTTTGCATAGACGAGCGGTAGCCGGCAAGAAAAGCAACATCCTGACATCCCAGTCCCTCTGGTGATCAGCTACCACCTTCCTTAGGTGTTCCTCCAGTGTCTTGGTGTACCGCTTTACCATGCCATCTGACTGCGGGTGAAGAGGCGTTGTGCACCCCAAGCCTCTAGGGCCTCCCTCGTCAGGTTTGACTCAAAGTTGGTGTCCTGGTCGCTGTGCAGCTCGAGCGACAGAAGAGCTCTTCCACGAGATAGTCCGCAACCATCTTGGCCACCTGGTTTGGGATGGCGTAAACTTCTTGGTGTGGCCACCAGTAGATAGTTGTTACCCCTGTCAGATACGGGGAACGATCCAGCTATGTCGAAGGATATGCGTTCGAAGGGTGCCCCCATATTGTACTGCTGCATGAGACCCCGGCTCCTAGGCGCGCAACTCACTGCAAACATGACATTAGCGACACCACTTCTGGGCATCTGCCCGTAGTTTCAACCAGTGGTATCTTTGCCGGAGTTTGTCAATCGTTCGGTTGGTTCCAAGGTGCTCTCCCGAGCTCCCCGCGTGTACCTTCCCCAGGACTTCTGCTACCTCACTCCGGGAAAGGACCAACTGCTCTCTCAGGGTTTTTCCGTCGGGTGACTCCCAAACCCTGAACAACAACTCGTTAGTATCCGCGTTGGAGTGGCTCTTCCTTCTCCCATACTCTGATGTAAATTTTTTGCTTCTGCAGCTGGACCCAACGAGCCTCTAGGTTCTTAAAACTCAACAGCCTAGTGAGAGCGGAATGGTTGGCCATATAGGTATTTATGAAAGTGTTCGAGTGCTTTCATACTGCCAGGAACTCCCGTCGAGTAATGCAGTAGTTCTTCTCCGCCTTGGAAAGCGTCTTGCTGAAGTACGCTATCACCGCTCCTTCCCGTTCTGGATCTGGGAGGGTACGCCTCTAACACAGCTATCGCTTGCGTGGATGCCCACAGTGAAATAGCCACCCGGTTGGGGGAACCCCAAAACAGACACACTGTAGAATGCTGTCCTCAGCACTGGAACGCGTCCTCTTCTCTTCTGTCCACAAGTAAGACCAGTGGGCCAGGCCAATCTCTGCACTGTTCGAGCCGTCTCTGGGTCGGTGGCCACCCCAATAGACGAGACAATGTGACCCAAGTAATTGACTTCCTACAGAAAAATTGGCACATTGTGTTCAATTACAGATAGTGCTGTAGCACTCTGGTCAGGTTATTAAGGTGACCTTCGAAGGTGCTGCCTACAACGATGAGTACTCATGTAATAGGCAGACTTTGTAAGTCAGCCCCCGCATCACCGACCCCATTGAAAGCGTTGAAAAATGGGTGGGGCGTTGCAGAGACCAAAGGGCATAACTGTAAACTGCCAAAACCCTTGGCCGGTCAAGAATACACCTTTTTCTTGTCCTTGGGGTCTAGGGCCACTTGCCAGTATCCCGAGTTCAGGTCCAATGTCGAGATCTACTGAACTCCCGTCGTCTATACGCTATACGGGACGGGGAGACAGTCCTTTCTGGTGCCAGCATTCAATTTCCTATAGTCCACACGGAAACGAGGCTAACCATTCTTCATTTTCACTAAGACTACGGGGCAGCACCAAGGACTGTCTGACTTTTCTTTCACCCCGCTGCTTCTCAAGTCTTCCAGTATGTCTCGTACCTCCACTTGCTTCGCCATAAGACACGTGTTAGTGATTAACGGATTGGTCGAGCGTTTTCGGTGTCGATTTGATGGAGCCATCGGTCGATGCAGCCGCAATCGCTATCTCTTTGGCTGACAACAGGCCGTATTTTCGAAGTAGGTGCCGGACCTATTCTAATTGTGCCGCGATTAGATGGTCTGCCGCCCTCCTCAGCAACTTCTCCAGTCGGGGTCCCAGACCTTGCGTCGCTATCGGCCCCTTGGCTCCGTCGAACGGAGATACACTTGCATATGGCTCATATTTTGCCAACTCCGTTCCGGCCCTCAGTTGGCATCCGATGGGTTCAATAGTCTCACAGACACTTCTTCTTGGCAAGGCAATAATGCCCTGGCGACGCAATGGAATACTCCGGTCCAATAGCATGTTCCTTGATCGCTAGCCTTCCAGGCAAGCCTTGCGGGCACGACCACATTTTCCGTCTGGATCACTATGCAGGCTCCTGGCTTTTCGTTGGGGCTTCGAAGCGTCATCTCTCCCAGCCGAGTCGCAAGACTGTTTCAGACAACCTCCGCGTCGTGGCTGCTGAAGACATCCTGGCCCAGTGTTACATCCCCCGCCATCTCGCGACATACACTCACAGCCTTACGGTGATCCGACCATGAGTTAACTATAGCAAGACCTACTCCACAGGCAAGAAGTCGCCCGATGTCGTTACCAGCTGATAAGGCCGATTTTGTCTCCTCGATGGCAAACCCTTCGCGACGGCAGTCTGATTACGGTCACGGCGGCGGCCATGGTCACTAGAACTCGGCACAACGTCCCACGTATCCAGCCGTCTGCGGCGAGGCTATCAACCAGTCGTCCGCTCAAAGTATGCACTGTCACTCTCGGGCATGGTGATGACGTGCCCCTCGCCACTCAGGCCCTTATTCGTTTCCCGTACGTTCCTCGGATTGGTGTGGGCAGTTCCTCCCCAGGTTCCGGGTTGGTTACACCTCCAATACACACCATTCGATCCACGTCGCCGTCCCTGTGGACTCCTCCATTCTGTCGTAGTGGATGCTCCTGGTCCTCCTCGATGTCCTGATCGCCTCCATCCTCAGTGTGGCTGTTAGTGCCTCGTGGATGGTCTTGTACTTGCAGAGCATCAGTCGCTAACGTATCTCAGCATCACGCATTATGTCAATAAAAGAGCAGGCAGCCACTTGGGCGACGTATCTAGATGGGAGGTCCACCAGAGCTTTGGCTGCTAATTATTCAATGGCCACTGTGAACTCCTGCAGTGTCTCTTCTGGTTGCTGTTGTCTCGACTTAAGCTGGCTATAATAAGCTGTGGCCAAGCAGTGGTTACTGAAGCAGTTTTTGAGAACCTCCCAGATATCGCCATATGACGCGGATGTCGGAATCATATTCAATACTTAATACTGCCTGCCCCTGGAGGCTTGCTATCAGCTGCATTGCTTCCTGTTCTGCTGACCAACGTTGTGGATAGTTCACTGCCGTCACTACCTACGAATGTCGACTTACACAGCTATATTTTGGTGGCTTGACATGCACAGTCAAGTGTCTCAAACTTCATGTGCTTAAGTCTTCGGTTAAGCATTTCTTCTATCATGGCATTCACCTCCTTGGTGCAAAGGTCAGCGTTTACCTCCAGGACACTATCGCGCTCCCCAAGGTCTTCCAGGGCATCAGAATGATGCTCAAGGCTCTTTATTGTTCTCCTTAGCTTTTCCACCTTTCCTCCCAGCTGCTTCATGTCCTTTATCATGCTCGTCAATTTTGCTAAAGAGTTCTGTTTTCACTTCCTTCATTGCTGACTTCATTTTATCTTCCATCTTCTCCTTGCCGAGTTGCTTTTTTTCTGTTTTTGATTCCACTTTCCATATGCCATTCCATCTTTCCATTCCAAACCTAATTTCTTCTGTTCTGGTTTTCATGATTTTGTCTATCTTCGTCATTGCAGTTTCCAATCCATTTTGCTCCTCCATTCTTCCATGCCAGAATCCACTCTCAACTCCATCTTCTCCACATCAGATTTCATTGCCTGCACTTCACTTAAAAGCTGTTGAAGTGTTTGCTCTATCACATTTATATCCCACTGCTGACACCAGCATAACAAAAGAGAACACCAATTTCAGTTAAATTCACTTTATTGGTGACTCGAGCACTACATGTAGTACAACACTTGCACTTTTTGTACCCAAATTACTGAGTCACTGCACTCATGTCACTTTCTTATAAGCATCACTCACTAGATTGAACTTTAACTCACTTCAGTTAACTTCAGTTCCTTTCACTTCACTTCTCCCCTTATATAGTCTGTACTGACCTCCTAAGGTTCCAGTGTTAGAAATTACAAGAACATTATGTTTTGCTCATTAGAAAGAGATTACTCTGGAGGAAGAACGTTCTTGGCCTGGGGAGAAAGAAGGTTCGAGAGATCTTGCGGGAAACACATAAAGGCCTTTGTTTGCCTAGGTATTGTGTCCGTTCCCTCTATTGTTAGACTGGGTGAGGAGGCAGCAATGCCTTTACGGTCACTCAGGCTGGCGTGCCATTGTTACAATACTTTGTAATACTGTTGTGTTTTAAATTTATGTTATAGTCTTACAGTCAGATACTATTTTAATGAACACTAAGGAATATTTCAGTCAAAAAAAAAAAAAATTCTGATAAAATTTCCTTCTCCATCTCCGTATATGTCTATGTTAAATTATTTCAACTGTATGAATGTAGGTACAATAAATAACTCAGCATAGGGGAAATAAGAAATTACCCTTAATGAATGGAATATGACTAATTGAACAAATATTTAAAATGTTTTTCTTGACTTACTGAAGAATTAAATAGTTGCCCACAACGGATATAACCTTTATTCTTTACAAAGTTGAATTTCACACAAAAGAAGGTTGGGACAATGTGGAAATATTGGATATGTTCTGTGGATTCCCTCAGAAATTTCAAATCTCTCTATTTTGTTCCAAGAACTATTAACAATCTTTTTACTTTTTCTATACGAACTTGTACATACTGTATAGAGAAGGTATTGTATTGTACCCAAAAATTTGATACCGAGATTTCACCGAAAATAAATACATGTTTTGGGACTCCCTGAATCCAAAAAAAAAAGCATTTTTAAAAAAATATTGAGTGTGTCTCTGTGAGTATGTGTGTGTGCATGTCTGTGGGCAACATAGCTCAAAAACGAAAAGACGTTAAATACCAAACTTCGTATTTAAGTTCAATATCTTCCAAGGATGCAACACAAAGATTTTCAAGAAAATCCCCCACCCCAAACTACCCTTTACATGGAAAAAATTTCGAAAATTTTGATTTTCTTAAAAATGGTTCTAACGATTTTGATTAAAATATTGTATATTAAAGATATTTACTTGACAAATATATCTTGAATTTTCAGGGAATAGCCTCTGAAGACTACTTTATTCTGGATGAATTTTACAGAATTGTGCATGACTGCTAAACCTTAAGAGATGGACAAAAACTTACTCTACAGAAAATGTAGCTTGCAATAAAACACACAATTGATGTTCTATACTTTTTTTTCTTGGAGTTGATCATTTTTAAGCTATTCTTGGTTTTTTGTTTCTGATTTGAAAAGCATACTTTTCTCATACAGGAATTTGTTAACTCCTGTCCATACAAACAAAGGAACTTCAGTTACATAGCAATCAGCTTTTGGCTATCATTTTAACCTATGGTACTCCCTCATTTCGCTTCTACTTACAAGGAAGCAAATAATAAGACTATTTCTGCTAATATTTCTCGATTAGCATGAAGTAAATAAAAGCAAAAGCTTTTTAACTAAAATTTGTTGCAGAGATGTAGAGAAAGACATGTGAATGGAGCACATCAGATTTTTTTATATAAAATTACATTTTGGAAAAACTGAGGGTTTATAAATTTGTTCTGAGGCAATTACAGCATTATTTTCTCATTCGGAAGGTGGTTTGTTCATTCCTAACAACAACATTGCAGTGGAGTTTGTTTGTTTATCCCATATTGAGATTTTCTATTTAAAAAAAATAGAACAGTATTGTATTAGACTTAAAAGTTTCAATTTTTTCCTCTTTAAGATAGAAATATTAAACAATCAATGTAACAGAATTTCAGTACAACAAAATGAATTTCTAAATCCCCGGAAATTTATTGTAATATTTGACTGTGTATTATTCTTATTCATATCTGGAATATTAGCCAAACAGATGAAGGATGTTTTCACTTTGTTTATATCAGCTGAATGGTGTTTTATGTTCTTTTAAGCAGAACATGTTTTGTGCAAAACAAAATGTAATTCTTTTATTTTTTGGTAATGGCAGCTGGTTTGAGAAAACTAATTTTAAGCATCATAATAATACAAATTAAACTAAAGAGAGCTCATATCATTAAATGTAACAAACTGTGCGCTCTTTGCATGTAGGTAGCAAAGTCTGAAACCAGTGGCAGTTCATTGCCAAATTTTGATGGGGGGATGCGACAGTAATAAATTATTACAACTATCAATTTGATTAGCCTTTTTTTTCATCTTCTCCTACTAAAACCCATGGAAATAATGGTTGTAATATAGACATAAATCAGTACAAGAGCATAACACAATTTCCCCCAAAAAAGGTGCCAGATTAATATGCATGTAAAAGGATTGATTAGAGCATCATTCAGAATCACCCAAATCCAATGTTAGCCAAATGAGCTGCCACCTCTTCAGTATAATGTTTTATTCCTTTTTTTTTTCTTTTATCCCCACAATTCATGTGTATATTTCTGTGTGTGCACATGATATTTTACAATTGCTCAGTTTTCATAACTTACACTCTTGGCCTATTTATTTACAAAATCAGTTCTTCTATTCTTTGATTAAAGAACTTTTACATCAATATTTCCAAAAAAAGGCCTGAATTTATGGTAAAAATGCAGCTTCTAGATGCCCATTATAAACAAATCTATCTGTAACAACAGTGTTGATGAAATCACATATCTCATTGGCATCTCCTACTCTTGCATATTTTCTTTTCTTTAGCACTGCAGAAAATCTTCATGTAACTGTAAACTCATCAGAATTCAATTGTTCCTTCTCCATTTGTTGTTTAAACACAAGGATGTCGCTCTTTAGTGTCATACTATCATTGCTCTTCCTTTGAAGTTGCTGGTACAAAATGTCAACATGAGGTAGGATTTTATGGAAAACTTTCAAACAAAAAATAAAATATGGGTCTCTAAGAGATCTTTTATAGGTCTTACTTATTTTTTAAGGTGCCTAAAATATCAGATTATAAAGAGGAATTAGAAGAAAAAAAGTGCTGGAATCCCCGAAATATTTGAAAAGAATACAGGCACTTGGGATTTAGTATTTGCTGCTTTTGTATGATTAAATTTAATTGTTGTGCATAGCAGTGGACAAAGTACACATGTGGATGTTTTTCCCTTATTTGGACTTGAACTCCACCAGTCCTTTCACTCGTAACATTAGCCCCATCAAAGGTTTATGCACTAAGTTTTTCTTTACTATTGCAACCAGGGGATTGTAGTGCTTGGAATGTGGATAACTGGAACCTGATTTAAAATCTGTGACTGAAGCCTCCTTGGATAATTGCTCAAAAGCTAACTCTGCTTGGGAATCACAAAAATAGCTTGTTTTACTCCTAATAGTCATTAATACATCAAAGTTGATAGTTAAATTGAACCATTATTCAGTACTCAAGCAGTAAAAGCTAATCTAGGTGATAGTACATTCGAAGACATTAGACATTGCCAAGATTGAAACTGTCTGGGTTACAAAATTTATTGAGTAATGACTAACTAACGGATGATTTAGCATTTCTGTAGGCTAATAAATGAGCTGGTATCACATTGGTGCATTTGAGTAATAATGAAATGACATCTTCAGTGGGGTTGTTGTATGTGCCAGAAAAACTTGTTCTTAACCAAAAAGTCAGCCATATTGGGATTTGAAGGTCGTAGGCCATATTATTTGGATGTGCCTACTAATGACAATTGCCAAACACCTGCATAATTTATTGTTTTGGAGAGGTGTAGATATGGAGTGGATGCCATCTCGCATGAAGATTATTTTCCATGTCATGATTTCTTAGTCTGCGATGGACAAAGTTCTGCAATATGCTGTTGTAGCACATGCTGGTTATTGTAACAGTCTCTTGTTCCATTATTGTCTCCTTTGAAGAAATATGAGTAAATGGTGAAGTAAAGTCACACCATACATACATTTAAATCATGAAGACCTTGTTGAATTAGTCTGAGGGTCATTTTATGGTCAAAAAGTGCAATTGCATCTGTTAGCTTGACTGAGGAATCATGATATGGAAAACAATCTTCATGAGAGATGGCACTCCAACCCACATCTACAGCCCTGCAAAACAATTAATTTTGCAATTGTGTAGCATTCATATCATTATAAGGCAGTTCCCAACAATGTTGCCTTGGCAATCTCCAGATCTCAGTCAGGTCAACTTTTGGTTGTGGAGTTACCTTAAAGGATAAGTTTTCCTGATACATCCAACATTGCAACAAAAAAAAAAGATGTCATGTTGCAAGAGTTGCCAATATTTCAAAACATTTTCTGCAAAATGCTGTGCATAGTATCTCGGACAAAATGCCTTATATTTAGCAACAGAACAGTGGACATCTTCCCAATGTTTTGTAAATTCCATTGTTTGCCCAACACTGTGATGCTTTTGTTTTTCTCCTATCTCAAATATAATATTTATAGTGGTTTAATGTTTGAACTCTTTTGAAATCCCCTATACTATCATTAAATTATAAATAAACTATTCTGTAATTTAGAAGAAGTTTCACAATAATAAGTTATTATTTAATTTAGGGGAGTTACAAGTTAGACAATAGCTAAATTGTATACTTTAAGTAATAACATAGAACATCTAGTTTATCTAAATATACACTTTCAAAATGGCAAAAATTAATTGACAGCAAAACCTAATTTTTGTCATGAAGCAAGTAAGCTGTGTTGACTTAAAATGCTCAAGGTATATGAATTTAAGGACTTTAGTTTAGACTGGTAAAATGGATAGAAGTTTCAATTTCTGTGTTTAAGTTAACTGTGTATATAATTAATGAAGTCTTAATAAAGTTTGTAAAATTGCCATAAGGTTTTTATTCTGGTATTTTGTTAGCTGGAAAGCTGTATTTTATTTTTCATAGACTGGAAGAGGCTGTCGTCCAAGCTGTGAAATCAAGCTTGCAAAGTGTCTTAATGAATTCATTATAGAGCTGGAGCCTTGTGAGTTAAAGTCAGTCACAAACACAAAGAAATGCCGCAAGAAACTTTATGATGAATGGTACACCTTTCAGAACAGGTAACAAAATTATAATCTGTTGTTTTTTTCCTTATTTTTTTTTCTTTTCTTTTTTTCCTGTTTTGTTTCTTTTAGAGAGAGAGAGAGAGAGAGGGGGGGATCTGTAATTTGTTGTTTTGCCTCAATGAAAATACTATACCTTTCATGCCACACCTTGTTAATACAGGGTGTATATAAATGAATATTGGGGTTTTAACTCTTTATAATATTTATTACATTCAACTTACAGTTACCAAAGATATGTCAAATGAAAAAGCAACTCAAACAGTTTTACCAAGAAGCTTATAAATGTTCAATGTGACTACCCTTTGTCACACGACGCACATCAAGTCTATAGCTGAGTTCTTCCCAAACATTGATAAGTGTGTATTCAGTAATTGTAGCAACAGCTGCTTCAATCCGGTTTCTTAATTCAGGGAGGTCAGCTGGTAGCGGAGGCACTTACACACGATCCTTGATGAAGCTCCAAAGCTAAAAATCACATGGCATTAGGTCAGGAGAACGTGGAGGCCATGCATAGCAAGCCCTATCATTGGGGCCCTTGCGCTCGGGTACAATGACGATCAACCAATCGCATACTTCGTTATGCCAGTGAGGTGGCGCATCATCCTGCTGGAAAATGAAGTTCTCTGGCTCATTTTCTTCCAACTGAGGGAAGAGCCATTGCTCTAGGTATCAAGGTAAGAAGTGCCAGTTACAGTAGGTTCACCAAAAACGAAAGGCCCATAAACTTTTCGCCAGGATACGGCACAAAAAACATTCACTTTAGAGGAATCTCGTTACATTTGTACCATTTCGTGAGGATTTTCTGAGCCCCAGATACGCACATTATGAGTGTTAACATTTCCACTAAGGTGAAAGGTCGATTCATCACTGAAGACAACACGATCCACAAAATCGTCATGAAACAACATGTCGTTTGCGAATTTGGCACGTAATGTGTGGTCTGTCAGCTTTAGAGCCTGTAATAACTGTAAATGGTAAGGACGTAGCTGTAAGTGTTTTCTTACAACTTTCCAAACAGTCGACACAGGAACTTGTAATTCACGACTAGCCTTCCGGACTGATTTCTTTGGGCTACGAGTGAACAACTCTCTCACTCGCTCAACAGTCTCTTCACTTACTCCTGGTCATCCCGTACTCTTCCCTTTATAAGGGCAGCCAGTATCTTCAAACTGATTATACCATCTACGAATATTTTTATCACTAGGAGGATCACAACCGAACTTACTACAGAACGCACGTTGCACAGTAACTACAGATTCGGTCTCTGCAAACTGCAAAATACAAAACGTTTTCTGTTTACTAGTCGCCATCTTTGTTACTACCGCTATATAGCGGATTGCTGCAGAAACATTGCATGCACATGTGCATTTGTGCCAACAAACAAAACTATTTGAGTTGCTTTTTCATTTGACATATCATAACTGTAAGTTGAATGTAATAAATATTATAAAGAGTTAAAACCCCAATATTTATTTATGTACACCTGTGCAATGTATTGCATGCATTTCTCTTGTTTTGCCTAAGGTACAATATGCTACATTGGAATAAATTTGATGCACTTAGCAATTTATTGAATGCCATTTTTAACCTAATTCTCATTCATATTCCAACCTGCCATACCTTGTGTATCTCACAGTGGTTGTATAGTACAAATAAAGGCTGAAATATATAAAATTATAAATACTTTCATGTACATTTTTAAATGTTATCTCACAATGACTTATATAAAAACATGAGTAGTTTTTAGTACTCTGTGTGTCATAAATATGGTTAGGATGGAAAATAAGGAACTTTTAATTTTCTTTGCCATATAGAACTAAAATAAAACACCAAGGAATGGCAATAGAGACCAGGGGTGTATTGACTAAGTATTAGTTAACAATTTATAATATGCTGGTGCGAGCAAAAATGATTAATGGAATAGAAATATGGGGACTGAATAGAAGGGGAAACCCATTGATATGGGCCAAGTGCAGTGGCAAAAGAAGTAGGACAGATGGAGATGGGAAGAGTGCCGAGGAAGGGCATGAGTATAGAAAGAGCACTGAAATATTGCTTTAGAATCCTGAATCTAGATAATAATTTGTTATGGCAGTGTATGGAATATCAAGGAAAGAGTCTTAGAAACTTTGGATGGACAGAAGCATCCAAATGAACCTGAAAGTGAATGGCATGGGGGAATATTGGAAGGGAGGAGAAAATAATCATAATAAATTTTGGAAAATAATAAGGAAGAAACTTGAAGACATAGAAATCAAAAAATTTTTGGTAGGATAATGGGAAAAAGGTCCCTGGTACATTATATTAATGAAGGAAATTTAGGAGAGGAAGACATAGATTATAAAGTAAAGGGTGAACAAAGGGAGAGAATAGCATGGTTATGAACAGGCATTTGGAGATTAAGAGGGATAAGAAAAGACATCCCACAGTGTCAGTGTCCCATTTGTGGGAGGAAGATATAGAGCATATAGTATTTGAACACCAAGGAACAGATTTATAGAGGAAAGAATTCCTGAGCTGAAGTGGGAGTAGCTGGATAGGAGAGCAGATTAAGGGGTGATTTTAGAAAGGATGGCAGAAGCTTAAGTCAATTTTTAAGAAAAGTTAATAAAAATGGAACTGGTCTTTGCAAAGGGAATTAGAGTTAATATCATTTTCTGTTAGCTATTAATATTTTGATAGTTTTAGGGAACTAAAATGTGTGTAAATGTAATTATATGGATGAGTATGATGAGGTAAAAGAGCCTGAGCTAAATGCCAGCTGTACTCAAGTATGTATTAGCTTAACACAAATAAAATTAATAATTATGAGGTAGCAATACACCATAGTAACATGTTTACTTTCTCTACACCTACTGTGTACTTAGTGCATAGAGAAGTTATTGTATTGCACCCAAAAATTTGATACCAGGCATAAAAAAAGGCATCTTTAGAAAAATGTGGGCAGCATAACTCAAAAACAAACAAAAAGTCGGTTAAATACCAAACTTGACATTTAAGTTCAGCATCTTCCAAGGATGCAACATAAAAATTTTCAATAAAATCCCCCCACCCCAACTACCCTTTATATGGAAAAAATGTCAAAAAATTTGGTTTTCTCAAAAAGGTTCTAACAATTTTTATTAAAATCTCATATATTTAAGATATTTACATGTCAAATGTATATCTGGAATTTTCTGGGAATGTGAATATGAAGGAAGACCTCTTTATTCTGGATGATTTTTTTTTAATTTTGCATAACTAGTCAACCATAAGAGATAGACAAAAACTAACTACATGAAAAATGTAAATCTCATTAAAACACACAATTTATGTCATATACATTTTTTTTTGTGGAGTTGACCATTTTCGAGATATTTCTTGTTATTGATTTCAGTTTTAAAATACTATTCTCATATGAAACTTGCCAACTCCTGGCCATGTAACAAATCTGCTTTAAATCCTATGGCAACAGCATTTTAAAACATTTGATTGTCTGAAAATAACTTTTCTCGGGCTATCAGCCAGGTGAATTCTGGAATAATTTCCAAGCTTTCAAGAGCTAACTTCGCTCTCATCTTCAGGGAATGATGTAGAGACTCCGGGTACGCCTTATATATAGTAGTCCGGTGGAGGGACCGGCCAGATGCCGCTCTGTGATTGGCCCGGGTCCGGCATGGGAGGCGTTGACTAGGAACCAATGGTCTCTGTTGCCGGGACGGACTGCTCTGATTGGCCCGTTGCCAGATGTGAGCCTGTATTAAAACTAGGGCTAGCTTTTGGCAGTTTCAGAAATATTTGCGAGTGTTTGCTGAGCACCGAACTCCAAATGCCATTCACCTGCAAGCCGCTGTCTCTGTTGATGTTATTTTCTTTGTATTTAATGGCTATGGCTTCTTTGATGGAGCGGTCCCAATAGCTTGAAGACTTAAACATGGTGGTTGTGTCGCCCAGTCTCGGTCTGTGTCCTTCTTGGATGCAGTGCTCCGCAAGACCAGATTTTTCTGGGTACGTCAGGCGGATGTAGCTCTCATGCTCTTTGCATCTTTGTTCAATCGTTCTCCCCGTCTGTCCGATGTAGGCTCTGCCACATTCACATGGAATGCGGTATACCCCAGGAGTCTTGAGGCCGAGGGAGTCTTTGACCTGTCTTAACATATTTCGAATTTTATTGGGTGGCTTGTGTATAGTCTTGATGTTGTATTTGCCCATAATTCTACTCAGTTTACCAGACAAATGACCTGTATATGGGAGGTAGGCTTTACGTTGTTTCTTCGTGTCTTGTGACTCATCTAGCTGGGATGCATTACGCTGTGCACAGTTTGTACTGACAGCGGCCCGTTTTAGTGCCCTGTTGATGCTGCTCTTGCTATATCCATTTTTCTCTAGGCTGGTTCTGAGATACTGAAATTCTTTAGCTAGGTTTTCACTGTCTGAGATGGCTACTGCTCTGTGTGCAAGCGTCGATAGAACTGTGTTTCGCTGAGCTGGGTGGTGGCAACTGTTTGCGTTTAAATATAGATCGGTATGTGTGGGCTTCCGGTACACACTATGGCCCAGGGAACCATCGGGCTTTCGGCGTATTAATATGTCCAGGAATGGTAACTTCCCTTCCTATTCAATTTCCATAGTAAACTTGATGTTTGGATGCTGACTGTTTAGACGGTTCAAGAAGTCCTGTAGCGTGTCTTCCCCGTGAGGCCAGATGACGAAGGTGTCGTCCACGTATCTGTAGAAGGCAGCCGGTTTTAGAGTTGCTGAATCTAAGGCCTGATGCTCAAATGCTTCCATGTAAAAATTAGCTATGGCTGGTGAGAGAGGAGAGCCCATAGCCACTCCATCTGTTTGCTCGTAATATTGTCCGCGGTAAAGAAAGTAGGTCGACGTGAGCGTGTGCTTGAATAATGCAATGACCTGCTGGGTGAAGTGCGGTTCTAGGAGCTGGAGAGAGTCTAGCAGCGGGACCCTGGTGAACAGAGACACCACATCAAAACTGACCAGTAAATCACTCGGTTTCACCCTTAATGTCTGAATCGTCTTTACGAATGCTGACGAGTTGACCACATGATGAGGGCAGGTTCCTATCAATGGCTGCAGCAACTTGGTGAGGTGTTTTGCAAGGTTGTAAGTGGGGCTCCCAATAGCGCTGACAATTGGCCGAAGTGGCACACCCTCCTTGTGCACCTTGGGCAAGCCATATAGTCTCGGAGGAACAGCTGCAGGTGTGGTTAGAGCCTTGATGGTTTGAGCGGGAAATTGTGTCTTCCTCAGAAGAGCTGAAGTTTTCTTAACGATGGCTGCCGTAGGGTCACGTTTTAGTGGCCGATATGCTGGGTCCTGTAGCAATTGTGAAATTTTGTTATTGTAGTCCTCACAGGAAAGAACCACTGCAGCGTTTCCCTTGTCCGCTGGTAGAATGAGTACATTCTCGTCGTGTCGTAGAGATTTCAGGGCTGTTCTTTCCTCTTTGGTGATGTTGGATTTTGGCGGAGCTGCTTTCTTTATTGCAAGCACCGTTTCCTGCCTGATGTCATCTGCAATTTCTTTAGGCAATGTTTGAATTGCCTGTTCTACCCCGCTGATGATGTCGATCACAGGAATTTTCCGTGGAGCCGGTGCGAGGTTCAACCCCTTCGCTAGTACTGCGATCGAGTCCGAGTCCAGTTCCTTGTCTGACAAGTTGATGACGACTCGATGATGCTCTAATGTTGCTGGGGGATCTTGTGTTACGGCTAGGCGCGCAAAATCAACGGCCAGGCAAACCAGGAAGTAACACAAGGTGCTCAGCAAACACTCGCAAAGATTTGTGAAACTGCCAAAAGCTAGCCCTAGTTTTAATACAGGCTCACATCTGGCAACGGGCCAATCAGAGCAGTCCGTCCCGGCAACGGAGACCATTGGTTCCTAGTCAACGCCTCCCATGCCGGACCTGGGCCAATCACAGAGCGGCATCTGGCCGGTCCCCCCACCGGACTACTATATATAAGGCGTACCCGGAGTCTCTACATCATTCCCTGAAGATGAGAGCGAAGTTAGCTCTTGAAAGCTTGGAAATTATTCCAGAATTCACCTGGCTGATAGCCCGAGAAAAGTTATTTTCATACCGCTGCCAGGAAAGCTTCAAGTCATCATTTGATTGTATACTCCCTTATTTCCCTTCTACTTACAAGGGACTAAGTAATAAGGACAATTTCTGCTAATGTTTATTTTGATTGGTATGAAGTAGATAGATGAATAAGCTTAATAAAAATAATTTGTTATGGAGATATAGAGAAAGTCATGTGAATGGAACACATCAGATTTTTGGAAACAGAAAGTTGCGTGTCTGCATGTGCGTGTGGGGGGGGGGTGGAAATAGCATCCCTCAAAAACAAAAAGACTGTTAAATACCAAACTTGGTATTTAAGTTTGGTATCATCCTGGGGTGCGAGACAAAGATTTACAAGAAAATCCCCACACCGAAACTACCATTTATGTGGAATATTTTTCGAAAATTTTGATTTTCTCAAAAATGGCTCTTAACGATTTTGATTAAAATACCTTATGTATAAGATATTTTTATAACAAATGAAATGTATAACTTGAATATCCTAGTAATAGTCTCCGAAGGCCTCTTCATTCTGGATGACTTTTTTTTTTTTTCTTTTTTTTTAATGATTTATTGATCGATCAGCGCATGTGCACTCTACAGATCATTGATTTTAGACATTATTTACATGCATGATACTGAATAACATTGAAATGAGGTAAGCCCCATTGGGCCCCTCATAAGTAGGTACATTTTTTTTTTGTTTTTATTTTACAGAAAGTCTTGCTGTGAGAGCTGGTCCAGTGGTAGGCCACTCTTGATGCGAGTTGGATAGCTAGATTTTCTGCCAAGAGAATAGTGAATGGCTCCTGAGACGTCTTTTAGCTTGCTGTAAAACTGTTCGGCTTGTGAAGAAATTGACTGTTGAATGATGCTGATTCCAGTTTCTCTATGTAGTTGACTATTTCTGACAAACCATGTTGCATTTGTTGAGATTCGCAATATTTTGTTTTGAAATGTCTGGATACATTTGATTTCAGAAGGACTAGTTCCTCCCCAAACTGGACAAGCATATAGTAGCAGTGGTCTTAATGAGTTGTGTAAAGTATTGTGCAGTTTTTTAGTTTGAGTGAAGATCTTTTGTTGAGGAGGGGGTAGAGTTTTGCCAGTCTTGCTCGGGCTAGTTTAAGTTTGTTGCTTATATGTGGTTTTCATGTGAGTCGTCGATCCAGGAGTACACCGAGATATTTCACTGTTTCTGTATTAGTTTTCCAGGGTATCTGTTTCACTGGGAGCGTTACTGGTGGTGGATAGTTTTGTCTGCATAGTGTAAAGACCATTGCTTCACATTTTTGCTGGTTGAGCGAAATACGCCAGTTGTCTAGCCAGGGCATAATTAAGTTTAAGGCCTCTTGAAGGTGATTATTTCAGGCGGTGTGGATATTGCGATGTGTTGAGAAGATTGCAGTATCGTCCGCATACATAGCGATTTGAGCTGTAGGCGTTGCAGGCATATCAGAGGTGTACAGGTTGAACAGAGCTGGTCCCAGGATAGATCCTTGAGGAACTCCGGCTGTTATAGGTTTTGTAGAAGAGTGACAACTACCTATGCGGACTGAGAATGTTCGTTGTGACAGAAAGGAGGAAATTATTTTATAGAGGTAGTCTGGAATGCTGTTGTTGAACAGTTTGTATAGAAGACCCTGATGCCAAACCCTGTCGAATGCCTGAGTGAAGTCAAGGAAAGCTGCAGTTGTGTGTTCTTTCTTCTCGAAGCCTTGTGCCACTTGCTCTGTAATCCGGAGAATTTGATGGGTGGTTGAATGTTTACGACGAAAACCGAATTGAAATGGAGGTAATACTGATGCTTCATTGAGAAATTTTTGTTAAACGCTTCAGTATAATCTTTTCATACACTTTGGACAGAGTTGGTAGCAGACTTATAGGACGATAATTGTTTGGGTCTGAGGAGCTTTTCCGAGGTTTATGAATAACAATAATTATAGCGTGTTTCCAGATTCTGGGGAAGTAGCCCATAGGTATCAAACTATTGAAGAATGAGGCTAGAATAGCAAGTGCTTTGTGAGTCAGATGTTTTAATACAAAATTTGGAATTAGGTCATGACCAGTCGATTTTCTTGCTGGTAGTTGCTGGATTATGAACAAGATTTCTTTTGGCGAAGTGAAGTCAATGGGAAGTGGAGCAGTGGTATAAGAACCAGGAAAACGTTCAATTTCGTGGTTGAATTCTTCGTTTATCACTGGGTTTGGACTGAAGATACATTGTAGAGTATTTGCAAATATTTCCGACTTCTCAAAGTTGGTTATGTAGTGTTTTCCATCTTGTATTAAGGGTGGAATAAGCGTCGGTTCTTTTAATATTCTTTTGGTTTCTTTCCACAAGGATGAATCTTCTGGTGAAATGCTGGAGAGGTGCCGTTGGTAAGTCGAGTACCGGTACTCATCCATTTGTTTTTTTACCTTTCTTGTGAGTTGGTTCAAGCGATGAAGTTGCCAGGTTTCTCTGTACTTCTGCCAAAGCCGGCGCATTTTATGTTTTTCTTTCAAGAGAAATCTGATGTTAGAGGGCAAAGTTTCGTGATAGGGTTTTCTTTGTTGCTGAGGTCTAGCTGGAGCTGTGGATTTGTCTATGGCTGCAGTTATGACTTTTGTGAACTCAAGAATTGCTGCTTCTGCATCACTGGGACTTTTCAGGTTGCACGCAGGTTTTAGCTCGTTATCAATTACATGTTGGAAGGTTTCCCAATGTATGAAACCTCTGCTGAGTCTCCTAGTGGACTGTGGACGTAAAATCAGATTGTTGTCAAATGTTATCAAGACTGGGGAGTGGTCCAAGTCCATTTCAGGTAGAACAGCCATGGTGGGAAAGCCTAATACATTTTTGTAAAGTACTATGTCTAGTATGTCAGGTGCTACATTTTGCCTAAAGAAAGTAGGACCAGGTGGGGCTAAGATGTTAACTGCATTGCGTTCAGCTGCTGTTAATAGTCGTCTTCCGTTTGGAGTTGTCACACGGCATCCCCATGTTTCATGCTTACTATTTAGATCTCCCACGAGAAGGGTTGGCACTGTGTCAGAGAATATAGTAGTAATATCCTGGTCATTGAGGCAGAGTCCTGGTGGCTTGTATGCTGAGATTATTGTTTTAGTGGAGTTTTGCATGGATATTTGAACTGCGCAAGCTTCGAGGCTAGTTAGTTCGGGTAGTAGGGCCGAGTAATGGTGTATTTCCTTTCGAATGAAGATGGCCACTCTCCACCCGAGGCGACGAGAGCTTCGCGATCGGACCTATACGCTGCATAACCAGGTACTGAAAACTTTTCCTGTGGTGCTAGATGAGTCTCAGTGACGCAAGCTACTGCGACGTGTCTTGAGATGAATTCCAGAAAGACTTCCCGCTTGGCTTTGATTCCGTTAGCGTTCCAGTTTAGTATAGTTAGTTGAGAGAATGTATATACTTGATTTTTAGTGGCCATTAGCAAACAAACTTGCAAAAAGCTGTAATAAAAAGGATTTGATTTTTGGTAGATATTGTGCTAGAAAATTAATAGCTAGCTGAATAAGGTTTCCAGTGTCATCGGAGGAAGAAGCAGAAGAAGAATTTTGTGTAAATGCTTGCTGAGTGGAATGTCGGTAACTTTTATCTTCAGGAGGAACTGAGCGTGGCCACTGAGGAGTTTCAGGAGCAGAACAAGAAGAAGTGTCAGCTTTGGAAAATTCTCCAGGTTTAGCTTTGGTGGTGTAGGTGTTTTTACGGGTTCGGTTACAGTTGCATTGGATTTATTTTTTAATTCCAAGTAAATACGACAACCTCTAAAATTTGCCGGATGAGCTTCTCCGTAGTTCACGCAGGAGGGCTGAGTATCTTTGTGTTTTGGGCATTCAGAGAAATGATGGTTAGAGGGACACTTTTCACATCGAGGTGCAAGTCGACAGAAGTTTTTAGTATGCCCATAGCGCTGGCATCGTGTGCATTGTGGTATGCTTGTGGGTTTCTTACGGTATTCAATTTTTATTAAAGCATGGTGAATGTGTTTGACTTCAAAGATCTTCTTTCCTTGTTCATTGTTTTCTAATTCAACAGCGCATAGCGGCATAGGTTGACGATCTTTGTAAAAGAGTCTTGTAACTTTTATCACTGGTAACTTCAGAGTGGTTAATTCTGTGGTTATGTCGTCGTTTGTAAGAGAGTAGGGAACATTTCTCAAGATAACTTCAAGTCTTTTGAAATTTGGATCACGGAAGGTGTGAAAAGGGAGCTTTGATTCTTCCAGGAATTTTGTAAGGGCTCGGAAGTCATTGACTGAAGTTGTATTTATTTTAAGGACTTTATTTTGCTGTTGTGTTGAGTAGTCATCTTTTACAATAGTACCTATGTCGCGGATAATCTGCTGGTAGTTGTTCACTTCATGTAGAAAAACGGGTGGGATCCTGGTTTTAGAGGCTGTAGTAAAATTTACTTCAGCGACTGTGACGTTAGCTTCCTCCATTGTTTCCAAAGGGGAAAATTTATTGTGTATGGAGGTTAAGTCCACAATATATTTAGAGTTTACAGCTGAGGCTGAAGTTATATGCTTTTTGTTAGGAGTGAAAAACCCGTCACTTGACATGGAGGCATTACCTTGATTGAGATCTTCAAGCGGGCGTTTATGAACTAACTTGGGTGTTTGTAAGATTGAACGAGATGTAGTAGAAATTTCCACAGGATTAATAGAATGTGAATCTGAGAATGTTTGTTTTTGTTGATTAGATTGCATGGTGTTGGCAACCAGACAAAAGACAGTCTGCTTTGCAGACAAATGACGATCTGCTTTGCAGACAACTGACGATCTGCTTCGCAGACAACTGATGATCTGCTTCTTTAACAAAAGGCAATTCTGAAGAGAGCTAACCAAATGAAATTAAATATATAATAAATAATGCGTTATGTACAACGCATGGAATTCCTAACATTTACACTGCTTGTTAAAGGTTTGGGGAAAACTTCTATAAGCGAAATTACTTACAGGTTTAGCTGGTTGTGAAATATTGCACTTTTTAATAACACAGAAATAACACTATTAAAAGCCGTGATCACCACCGATGACTTTTAAATAACTGGAAAACTGTAAGATATATACAAAAACTAACTACACAAAAAACTTAGTTCTCATTACAACACACAATTTATGCGATACACATTTTTTTTATAGAGTCAACTGTTTTCGAGATATTCCAAATTATTAGTTTCAGTTTTGCCTCTTAAGCTTTTCTCAAATGGTAAGACATTTGTCGGTATAAAAATCCTTAGCATGGCTTTCTTCAGAAGGGAAGTTGGTCCAGTGTCATAGATTTACGGCACATAAAAGAACTTAAAAGCCTGATAGGTCTTTGAGCAAAATTGAGCGGTCTTTCACGCCCAGTATAGAATGTGATGTTGAGAACCACAGTAGTTAAAGAGCATCCATAAATAAAATGATATTTTATTTAATTTTTCCATTTGCATTTTCAAATTTTTCATTATAGTATATACCTCACAGACTGTCAGATCATTTGGAAAATCTGTGCTAAATGTAATGAAAATGTAGATGAATTCTCTAGAAGTGTTTATCTGATTCTGAGGAACCTAACAAATGTTTCTTAACAAATGCTGGACAGAAAAATAAGATAATATGGTTGGAAGATTTCTCAGCAGACTTTATAGAAAGCTATCTTGTTGGCACATGCCTAAAGAATTCTTTAAAATGTGAAACTCTCTTTGCTGAATTTGAAAAGTAATTGAATACTTAAACTATCAATATTTCAATGTCAATTGAAATGGTATTCATCCCAGATTTATGTGAAAAGTGAACATTATATACATAAAAAGTACACTAAGGAAAACTGGGTAATATACACATAATTTTAGAAGCACCAAGTTCAAAAAGGATGCATAATCTGTAAGATAGTTCACAGAATAAAAAGAAAATGTTACACTAATATCAGCAGAATCAAAGCTTTCTATGACTGAAAGTAAAGTACATATTTTTTATTCAAATAATTTTTTCTGGAAAAAAAAATTATTAGTTTAAAAAAAAAGTGTTAAAAACCATACTGAACAATAGGTAACTTATTTTCCATCTTCCTTGTAAGTATCTTGCAGCTAAGAGCTAAGATTTTTACCAGTCAATATGGCATTCTAACCCTTGCATTGAACTTCAATTTTTTGGCTGTCAACAATATTTCAGTTAATAGAATTTTTTTTTCCAGAGGAAAATAAATTTAATTCTCTGCAATTTTTAGGCATAGTAAGCCATTTTCTAATATCCATTATAATATCAATAACATGCTTTACAGAAATGTACAAGATTTCAGGCTATCATAGTTACAGAAAAAAGAAATATATGTGGAAGAAAATGTGATTTTCAGAAAATCTAAATTGAAAATTAAACAAATAATTGCCACTGTTTTTAATACATTCCAGGTGAGTAGTCATCATTAGCTTCCTTTTCTATTGCCTTCTAGTTCACTAGACTTTTGTTGAGGCCTGTGAAGCTGTCAGCATAAACAATATGTACCTGATCAATAAGTCGCATTGAACATTCTGTATTTGATCCTGCTTTCATGTCCAATTCATGTAGAACTTTAAGTCTTCCAATAGCCCCTGCATTGAATGTCAAGCTACATCGTGAACATCAATATCCTCTACACTGTAGTGCACAAAAACCGTTTTTGGCAACCTCTCCAAATACAATTGTTGAATGTTCTTTTAAACTTTGTTTATAGCAATGTAAACATTTACATTGGTGATTATGAGGTATGCTTAAATAGAAACCAAACTTTTGCTGTAGGACTTTTATTCTAATTGTACAACATTTTAAGCACTGTCCCCCTCCAAATAGCTCCCTTTACTAGCAATTCACCATTCCCATTGTTTCTTCCATCTTTGGAATGCTCCTGGAATGAATTTTCTAAGATGAGGCTCCGGTCCCTTGTTGCATTTCCTGAATCTCCTCTATGGTTTGGAAATAACATCCTTCCAACATGTTTTTTAGTTTGTGAAACACGAAAAAGGCTGCTGGGGCTAAATCTGGAGAATAATGTAGATGGAGCTATGACATTTTGCTAGATAGTTGTGGGAATATCATATTTTGCTTGATAGCTGTGGACAGGGAGGGACATGTGAGCTGGCACATTGTCATGATGAGACATCCAATCCAAGTTTCCCACAATTTAGAGCTCTTCCTATGCACAGCATTCCTCATGTGCACTGGGATTCCATGGTAGATTTCCTTATTTACTGTCTAACCACATGATACAAATTCATGAAGGAATCAATAACACAACCAACAACACCTTAATGTTTGACCAACTCCTGCATGCTTTTTTTTTTTTTGGACAAGGAAACCCTTTGCCCACCCATTGTGATGACTGCACCTTAGCCATAAACCTGCATGTCATTACTTGTTGTTAATAAAGTTTTCTTGCCATTGGAGCAGTTCCTTGCTGATTAAACATGGGTCTGTTTCTGATCTCCAGTCAACAAAAGTGGCACAAGTTTTACACTAACACGATGCATCTCAAGTTTGTCATTCAAAATGTGATGGCATGCTCTTATGCTGATGCCCACTTTGTCAGCAACTTCTCAAACAGCTAAATGACAATATCTGGAAATCAGAATATCCACTTGGCCACCAACTCTTGAAGTGGAAGGTCTTCCAGACTTGGGATCATCACCAATCAACATATT
The DNA here is from genome assembly GCA_030762935.1 of Hymenopus coronatus. Lineage (NCBI taxonomy): Eukaryota > Metazoa > Arthropoda > Insecta > Mantodea > Hymenopodidae > Hymenopus > Hymenopus coronatus. Next base: position 121,723,308 of record CM060895.1, read on the forward strand.
GCCCTGTTGAAAATGCATAAATCATCATAGCATTGTGTGTGATACATAAAGCAGCTTGTGCATGTGCTTTTTAACTGCCAGAGCTTTTTAACAGCAGTTTGTGGTCTAAACCTACTATATTTGCTCATTAGCTGCAGGCAGTCCTCTTTGGTAGGTATACTATTTCAATAATTCAATTTCTTTTTGAACACACATCACATATCATCTTCAGTTTCTTGATGCTAACTGCTTGTGCCAGAAATACTATTTATGTTACTCATAGAACCTAATTATTGTTTACATTGTCCACATTTGAAGTTCACTCTAGTTTACATTATCACCCCCTGTGACAGTTTTCTTCCTGAGCAGCTCATTTTATCATCTGCAACTAAATAGGGAAGTAAAAGGTTAGAATTTTCTGCATTCTTTCTTCAGTTTCCTGGCTACTAGAAAATCTATCACAATAAAATTTTCTTTCCCTTAAACCCCAACCTTCTTCCCCAATGTGTGTGATGAAACACCAATATTGATGCAGATCATGAACGGATTCATGAAGAACTGTCAGTCTTTTGGGATAATTGATAAGGCATATAATACTTATTGGCAAGCAGGGATATTACATTCCCTACAAAACTGGAATACATATGGTCTCCTACCACTGTTCATTCAAGACTTTATGAAGGACCACATTTTTCCGGTAAGGGTCATTTCGGTTTTTTCAAATACTTTTGTTCAAGATGATGGAGTGCCTCGGAATCATTACTAAGCATCACACTATTTGCTATAGCATTTAATAATATCTCAAAATGTGTTTCCCAGGAGTTGCACTTCTCAGCATTTTTGGAATACTGTCTGAGCAGTGTTTAGACAATCTTTCAGAGTGAAGTTCTAAAAACGACTTTTGTTTCTCAACTGAGAAGTCACGTTGTGTAACTACTGGCATCATAGGAGGCAATTACCACTTTCCCTCTAATTTGGTCCAGATTTACTACCATTCAAGATTAGATAAGATTCCTGGGGCTGATATTTAATAGAAACTTTGTTGGTCACCACTGTAACACAGCTGAAAGTATGATATGAATATTTTACAAGTACTAAATGGCAAATCTTGGGGAGCAAACCAGGCAGTCTTGCTCCGACTTAATCACGCACTGATCTGCTTCAAGTTGGATTATGGATGCATCATTTATTCTTCAGCGCAACCATCTGTGCTGAGAAGACAAGACACCTTCCATAATCTGGGTATCCGCATGGCTGTTGGAGCTTTTTTCTCTCAATTGATAGAAACTCCCTTGCAATGTCGGTGTAATGTCTTGTTAGCAAATTAAGGCTGTGGGCTTAAGTTTATCCAACCTTTACTCCTTTTATCCATACTCTGCTGGACTAACATTATAGAAACATCTCACTTAGTCCAAGGTCTACAGGTGTTAGTTCCCTAGACCTTCTTAGGAAGCACGATATTGATGTGCCTAGTATGTTTCCTAAGGGGAAGAGGGTTCACCCATCTTGGTTATGCAAGACTTCCCATGTAGATTTTGGGATGATGGCATTCCAGAAATCTATGATACCAATGTCAAATATGCTTTCTTCATTTTGTTAGAATGTTTGTGAAATTACAATGACTGAATTTATACATGCATCGATAGAAGTAAGGTCACTAATGATGTTGGATATACCTTTGTTTATGGAATCAAAGCATTCAGCTTTCATAATAACACATCCATTTATACTGCAGAACTGCATTAGGAAGCCAATCTGTTCGCTGTTGAAATTTGAGTGACTGCCTTATTATGAATAACTCTTAGTGCACTTCACACCAGTCTAAAGTCTTTTGATGTTACACAAGAAATCACAGCACTGAGTTCTGTGGTTGCCATCTTTGCTGCCAAATTCACCAGTTCATTCCTAGGCAAGCCAACGTGACCAGGAATCTATGCACACTCCACATTAATGCCAGAAGCATGCAAAATGTGGAGGGCATCCTGGATATGCTGCACAATAGGATGGCATTGTACAGCTCATGAAGGCTCTGAAGTGCACTATTGCAATATTAGATTGTATATTGGCTGCTGCAATTTTACGCACTGTTACCTTCTTAGGAGGGAACTTCCTGCTATCTGTCTGCTAAATGAGAAGATTTTTCTGTCATGTGTTGCTAAAATATGTTCCTCTAGCACATTCAGGAATTTCTGCAACTGTCGGTCAGTCTTACAGAACTTTTGGCAGACAATAACCTTGAAATAAGGTTTTTAAATTTTTTTTATCAAAGGTAACTTTTCAAATTAAAATTTAGTCATATTTAAATATTATTTTTTGAAATAGCTTTGTAAATTTATCTGACTTTTGTAATGATTAGTTTTACATACACTGAATTATATGTCTAATCTTTGCTTTTATTTATATTTATTAATCTTTTTGTCTTCTGTCGTCTAAGAATAACAAGCTAACCTCTGGTTCCCAACGGTCATGTTCTAATCTGACAGAGAGCAATGGATTTTTTTTTGGGCGTAAAAATCCTTAACATGGCAGAAGGGAAGTAAGGCCATTGTTCTTGCATCATAGATTCATGGCACATAATAGAACATCAGTCCTGATAAAGAGGCCTCTGAGCAAATTTAAACAGTTTTTCATGCCCAATATATAATGGGACACTGAGAACCACAGCACTTAAAGAGAATCTTTAAATAAAATTTAATTTAATTTCCCTGGCGGCTTTTGACATAATTTGTTTCATAAGGGCGCTAATGACCTAGTAGTTGAACACCCTTAAACACAATCATCATCACCATCACCATCACCTCACCATCACAGTTACAGTGTGCACAGTATTTCCAGGCAATTGGCTTAATTAGCATGAATGGTTCTAAATATTATTCCTGTGCTCTGAATAGTAGAATTGAAACGAGGAAACAGAGCATTATTATGCAGTTAGCAATATTTAAAGTGATCAGGAAATATGTGATACGAAAATTTCTCTTCAAAGTCATTCACACTACTTCCTGATACCAACATTAATTAGCATGAATGCTTCTTAATATTACCTCATCCAATTAGAAATATTTAAAGTAATTAAAAAAATGTTATGTAAAGCTCTGACTTCAAACGTACTCACAATGTTAACTACTGAATTTTCTAAAACTTTAATTAGCATAAATGCTTCTGAAAACAGTTCTTATGCATTGAATGACATACATGAAAGATTACAAAGGCTTGATCATCTCATCTAATTAGCAATATTCAAAGTAATCGGACAAAGAATTTTATATAAAATGATTAATTATAAAATGATTATTATATTGATTATATAAGTGATGTGCTCTGATACGTGTAGCCTCAGTGCAAATAAGGTTCATTATCAGAGCCTGGCATACTACTAGGCTGTGGATTGTTGAGTGGAAGATGAACCTTAAGTTACCCATTACAGTTCAAACTTTTTAATTTTTTTTTTGTGAACGAATAGAGATTGAATGGTATAGAAAGCTGGGACACAGGTACTTTTGTTTTCAAGTATTTTCACTATAAAACAAAATTGAAGCTGAATCTGCAACATCAACGTGATAATGACACCTTGTGAAAGCTGTAAGTTTATGCACAATCATGAGGATATTTTTGAACAACAGTCAGAGTGAATAACTGCAATAATGATATTTTGCACATGTGTATGAAATATGGGACATAATTGGCTGAAATAAATGGAAATTATGTACAATGAGAATCCAACCCCAAACATTCAATTTCTCTAGCTAGCTACAAATACATATACACCAGTGATTACACCATTCAGATAACTTATTGTTAAAGACCTGCTCTGTAAAGCAATGACATTTGCCACTCAAGTTAAAATGGACCATATATGCTGTTTTATTCATTAGGAATCAAACATGGCAGTGCTTCTGTTACAGCTCAAGTGTTAAAGCAGTTCTGCAGTATGTAGTGTATATTTGACCATAAAGGGGGAAATGAAGGCATGGAAATCTTTGAGGTTAGGAACCTGCTACTTTGAACAGGACTGATTTAATTTTTATACACTTCATAGAAGTATGCCTGAACAATTCTGATTCACAAAAGATATACATTTACTTTGTTGTCATAAAAATATCATTTTGATAGAGTTTGTGGGTAATAAATTCAATAGGATGTACAGCCATCTTCAGATTGCCTGATTATACTGTTCATTATTTTGGTTAGTTATTATAGAAGATATTCTTCCAGATTGTGCTGTAAAGAAGTCATAGTATGTGTTTTCAATTAATTGTCAGATAAATGTGAAAACTATTGAATAATCTTGAGCTTTATCTGCCAATTATACAACAGGCACTTAAAAAAATAAGCATTATCTAGAACAAAAGAATTTCATAAATGACAACTTATCTTGTAAAATGCCCACTTTTTTATTTGATTTCCTATGAATTAATTGTTTTAGATGCATGCTGTTATGTTTCTATATCCTTACAGTGGTGGTGGTGGTGGTCACGGTGGCAGGGATGATTATAAATGGCATAAATTGAGTATAATTACATTTAGCATTATTTTTATGAACAAACCTAATACAATGAAAATTCAGTAGAGTTTTCTGGAAGGTTCATTGCTAACATACAAAATACTGATATAGAACTACTCCTGCAATCTGCCAATAACTTGCCGATATAGCTATGTAATGGATTTCTAGGTGATTGGCATTCTATGATCTCTGGATAGCACCACTCGGGAGAGTTTTCAGCAAGTTGGAGTAGCCAGTACATCCGTTATCCAACAATTAAGTTTTCATATTCACAACTGATGCAATTCATGTCGGAAGTAATAGCAATTATGGCAGAATTATAAGTAACAAACAGCAAGGAAATAATGATGCTCCTGCATAATACCAGGGTTGGGGCAAAAGTCATGGCAGCTATTTATTTTCTTAAGATACCAGTCAGGTTGGAAAATGTGACGTGTACAGGCGGAAGGACAAGGTGTTAACTACATGTGTTGACAATGAATAGCATTGAATATCGTAACACACTAATTTATTATGGCAGTATACAGGGCAATATGGCCTTCATGGTGCAAAAGAATGACAGCACAATACATATACAGTTGACATGACAAACCTGGGCCTAAAGCCCTCAAATTAGTCCCCTGCTACTGTCATCACATGCTGCCAACAATGCGGGAGGCGCCGAATACCATCTGCTGCAGCATTTGCCACAGCATGTGTGAATTGGGTCATCTGTCCACGCACAACATTAGCAACGTCCTCTCGTGTTGCAAACCACCTACCATACAGTGGTTCCTTAATATTTTGAATGAGATCAAATTCACAGGGCGAAATATCAGGAGAGTACAGTGGATGCTCCAATTCTTCCCATCTCCAATGTCGCAGTAGCTGCCCTACACACTCTGCTTTATGTGGTTTTGCATTATCATGCAGGATTATTGCACTGTCCATAAGATCCGGACGTTTCTCCCGAACGCCATGTCATACCTGTCACACCAGGAAGTCCCGGTAGTACTGTGTGGTCACTGTCCTGCCATGTGGAACAAAATGCAAATAATGACACCCTTGACGTCATACGCAACGATCACCATCAATTTCACTGGAGAAGGATTCTGACAGAACTTATGCCTCCTTGGTGATCCAGTATGTCGCCACTCCGCGGACTGAAGTTTCAGTTCTAATTCATATGCCCTGGTCCAAAATTCATCAATGGTGATTGTTCGTGACAAGAATTAATTGCTGTCCTGTTGCTAGCATGCAAGGTGGTTGGAGCATATTGCATAGCGCACCCCGTCAGTGCATGCAGTACCCACTACGATGCAATTTTGCATAGTTGCAGCTCATTAAGCAATATCCTGTGGACGGTGTGTTTCTTGATGCCATTTGCCCTCTCCAAACTCCAGTAGCATCCATCATCTGTCTTCACCCAGGAGCTGCTCATCACTGGTTGACACTCGTTCTTGCTGAAACTTTTCTACTCACCATGCTACCGTATAGTATGGTAGGGAAATATTCCCAAGGGATTCTATTAATTTACTGTGACATTACATCGCATTTCTCCCTTGGAGAACAGCTTTTTAATGTAAGTCTGCTGCTCAGCACGGTTTACTTCCATCTCACATGACACTCACCAACTGACTGATTTCACAGCCCTCGCTGAGCTACTGCGAGCAATCACAGAGCCATCTGTTTTCTGCATACACACTATGCCTGCAGAATTTCTACATAACACATACATTTGTGATCCATTCACATATCTACAAGAAAAAAACTAGTGACTTTTGCCCCAATCCACGTAGAACATAGGAGATAAGCAGGATTACTTACAAACATGGATGAAGATGAAATATATATGCTTCCTTTATAAAAGACAGTTGTATTACCCAACATTTTTGGGTAGCTTTTTCAACTCAGTGACATTTCAATTAATTTCATATACCTTGCACTGTTGTATATAAAAACATTGTGCAATTATCTAGAGGATGTTATGCTTAATCCTCCTCTTAACTCTTTATAAATTGAATTTAGAGCATTTGATTTCCTGAACCTCAACCCTGACACAGTCTTTGAAGTATGTTCTTTTATAATTTTAGTGTGTTCATATATTATAATACAAGCTTTGAAAACCCTTGTATTTCAGTAAAATATAAATTGAAATTATTAGACGTTTTATAGTCCATATCAATCACAAAAATTTGGGCTTTTTCAGTGGGGAAAGAATTATCAAATTATTTGAGTATTTTAAAGATTAACATACACATACATACAAATTCTCTCTTATAATATTGTTATAGTAAATATTTTGACTTAGGAGGAGCAGCATATGGAAACAAAAAGTAAATAGGCAAAGTCACCAAAGTCATGTGATTTGAGCTCTGATGCAGTTGTCTTCCACCAATTTTCCCCCTCCAGGTTACCGCATGAGATGTTTTATTCTCTTGCAATCTTATATGTTTCTATTAGGTTTAACCATTTTTCACAGCCATGAGTGAAGTTTTGATTTGTCTCTTCCACTTTATTATTACAACCATCACACTATGATAAGTGCCAATTTTCATTTTGTTTGTTGTTGACTGTTATCTGCTCCTTGTTTGTTTTCTAGTTTAAGAATTTCTCACTTGTAATGCTTCCTTCAAATTCAGAATGACAAACTTAATACATCACAAATTAAACTGTACAATAACAAAAATGCTAAAACTTGAAATATCTATGTTATTATATGTGCTAATTCGAAAATGCATTCCATTTTTTCATATCACGTAAGGCTTTTGTTCAGTGATGCAATTCCGCTATTTTTTCTAATACTTGCCATGCAGTCACTCCAAGCGCAGTCTGATTGCATGTAAACATAAAGTAATCTTGCAGGTAGATGCTAGTGGAAGTTATCAGGTGACATACTTCCTGTTTCCATTCTTTTCCAAATTAATATCCTTCCTCCACTACTATTTGTAAAGAATAAAATTAAAACAGTAAAGTGACTTGCATTGTCGAGACTATTATACGTGCATTTTGTGTAAGTTCAGATTTTAATTTTGTGCGTTTAACAGTCAGAAGTGTGTGAAACAGATTTTTAGTTTATAAAACTCATTTTACAGCAACAATGTCACATCTGTGTGTAAATTCTCCCAACGTATTTTGTTATGTGTATGGAAAACACATTACAAAATCTCAAAGAGAAAATATTAATCCTACGATTAAGAAAGCATATGAATTGTACTTGAACTCTAAAGTAGATAAGGACAAAAGTTTTGCTCCTAAATATTGCTGTAGGGGATGTTCATGTAATTTGAGAGGCTGGTTAAATGACACTCGTGCTTCTATGCAGTTTGCTGTTCCTATGATATAGATAGAACAGAAGAACTACCTTTTAGACTGTTACTTCTGTTTAACCAACATTTCTGGTTTCTTCTAAAAAAACAAACACAGTATAGTCTATCCAGATTTGCCCTCCATGCAAAGGCTAATTGAGCATAGCAATTCATTTCCTATTCCAATGCCACCTGCAAAAATTGACCCCACAAGAGAAAGGATCGAGTTCTTGTCCTGAGGCTGGTCCCACTGCTTCTTTCACTCCCAATTCTGATTCTGAATCCATGGAATCAAAAAAAATAAAAAAAAAAAAAAAAAAAAGAAGAAGAAAAGAAAAGAAAATCTAATTTCACAAATAATGCTAAATGATTTCGTATGAGATTTAAATCACGCACAAGCCCAGCCTGAATTGTTGGCCTGCAGTAATAAACAACAATGCCTCTCCAGTTCTTTTTGCGGATGACAAAGTATTATAATTAAAGAACACAATGTCAGTCAGTTCCCAGATTCAAATAAAATCTTCAACACACTAAATGATTGGTTTGGAAAAACTAAATACATTAATTTTTACACAAAGCATAAAAACATGGCAAACTTAAGGATATAATATGAAAATAATCAAATTGCAGAAGTCTGTAATACAAAATTCCTAGAGGTCTTATGATCGATTGTAACATGAATTGGAAACACCCTATTAATTATATCTTACCCAAACTGAGCTCTGCATGTTTTGCAGTCTGATCCTTATTTCAGCTTATAAATAAGAGCATACTAAAAACAGTTTATTATGCATATTTACATTCATTGATGACCTATGAAATATTATTTTAGAAAAATTCAGTAAATGTTAAACAGGTGTTCATTAAGCAAAAAAATGTGATATGTTCCATTCACATGATTTTCTCAACACCTCTGTAACAAATTATAGTTTATAAGCTTATTCTCCTATTTTATACTAATAGAATAAAAATTAGTAGAAATGGTTTTATTGCTTAATTCTTTATAATTAGAAGGGAAATACGGGAATACACTAAGCTAAACCACAGTAAAATGTTTTAAAATGTGGTTGCTATGGGATTGAAATCCATTTCTTTCTAAGTAAGTCTTTGTCTATCTCTTACTTTTTTGTTTCAGCAAAATCTATCCAGAATAAACAGATTTTTATAAGCTGTTCCCAGAAAATTCAGGATGTACATTTTATTTGTGATGGAAATGATTTCAATATGTGGTATTTTAATCAAAATCATTAGAGCCATTTTTGAGAAAATAAAAATTTTCAAAAATTTTTCCATATAAAGAGTAATTTGGGGTGGGGGGATTTTCTTGAAAATCTTTGTCTCTCATCCTTGGAAAATACCAAGTTTAAATACTTAAATATTAAGTTTGGTATTTAGTCCTCTTTTTGTTTTTGAGCAATACTGTCCAGAGAGAGAGAGAGAGAGAGAGAGAGAGAGAGAGAGAGAGAGGCACACACACACACACACACACACACACACACACACTGACACCCTCCGTGGTGTAGTGGTTACCATGCTAACTTCATACACCCAAGGTCGCGGGTTCAGACCCGGCGGAGGATGATGGATTTTTTTCGGGTGTAAAAATCCTTAGCATGGCTTCCTTAGGAACGTAAGTAAAGCCATTGGTCCTGTGTCGTAGATTTACGGCACGTAAAAGAACCTCAAGCCTGATAGAGAGGCCTCTGAGCAAAATTAAGGGGTCTTTCACACCCAATTTAGAATGGGACGCTGAGAACCACAGCGGTTAAAGAGTGTCCATAAATAACACGCCATTTCCATTTTACACACACACACACACATCGGTGTGCGCGAAAATGTTTTCTTTGGATTCAGGGGATCCTAAAACATGTATTTCTGGTGAAATCTCAGTATCAAATTTTTGTGTGGATACAATTCTTCCTTTATACACTATGTACATAGCACATGTAGAGAAAGTAAAAAGCTAATAAGAAAAAGACAATCAAGTCACTGCAAACCACTTTTCAAAATGTTTGGAATTTTACTATTAGCCTGTGAATATATTGTATCCATATTGTCATTTGTAATAAATAACCCAGAAAAGTTTATAAAAAATGCATATATTCATAATAAAGAGACCAGACATAGGCAGGATTTACTTAGACCAACAAATAATTTGCAGTTTTCCAAAAAGGGTTACTAAAGAAATACTTTTGTTTAATTCAGTTCCCTCTTCCATAAAGAATTGCAAATTAACAAAAACAAGTTTAGATCAGAATTAAAAATACACCTTGTTACTCATACCTATACAGAAGAGGATTTCATTCAATCAAAAAATACCGGTAATAACTTTGTAAATATAATGAACATGAATATTCTAAGAATGCATGTGTGTCAGTAGGTTTTTGGTAACAGATATGAAATTGATTATTTGTAAATAAATGTACTAATAAGTATTGAATAAATATACATGACATGATCTACATCCCAGAGTTTTGGCATAGAGTTTAATATCATAATGGGATCTATAGATTAGGAGTGGATGTGTGGTTTACCATATATAACTCAGATCATGAAAACTAGCACAGATGTTGCAGGCTTCTTTTGCACAGTACCTGTATTATGGAGACCTACTGTTTCATTGTTCACAATCAAATAAAAGACAAATGCTTTCAGTAATATTTCATCTGCTTTGAGACACATAAAATCTCCATTTCACCTAAATTAGCCAGCTTCAGCTTTAGACTAACTAAAATGAACTCTTTTGGGCCAGGAGAGTACTGCCATTTTCTGTTATAAGCCTTAAGTACCTAGTTCTGAGCAATTGTAATATACTTTACTAAATTTGTAAGCATTAGGGCTAAGAAAACACTATGTAAGAGCCATGCTTTTTAATTATTTTGGATATCACATTCCCTTCTTGCTATGATCCAGTAAATCTATTTGCATTTACAAAAGCTATGATAAATATTTAGTTAAAAATGTATCACCTAAGCTTTTAATTTCATTACTACACACATTTCCAAGCTGTGAATTGCTACTATATTCAGCTGCAGATGACAATGAAGCTACTTTATTTTGTAAATATTGGTTTTTTCCTTGCAGCTTTTCTTTTTTTAAACTGTGAGCAGCAGATAAATCATTTTCATTTCCAACAGAAACAGGGGACACACTCCAGGATTTTGACTGTGTCAGTGTTAGGCTTTCCATTCATGATTTCAGCATGAAAATAACACACAAGTATTACGTTAAATAAAGGTAGTAGGCTGTATTTAAATTTCATTTATATATTTCTGAATTAGGCCTTCAGTCTAACATATGCAGTTATATAAATCATATATACCTGTAACTCAAATTTAGTGTTCTTAGGCTCTCGACCTATCTTATTTCTTGACTCTTTAGGTACTTTCCTTTTGAGTGCTATTGCTTTTGGTGAATTTAGTATACTAAATAATGTTGGAACAGCATCAGATTTTGATCAGTTTTTTAATAATTAGCAAACAGCATGTCTTCAAAGTGCAGTCTTTATTTAAGTGTTTGGCATCCTATTTTAGTAAATCTGCTATCCTGGAGAACACAGTCCATTTCTTTGTACTGGAAAGAAATATAAGTTTAAAACTTAATCCAAATGTTGGCCAAGTTACTTGCTTTATTGTGTTTTTCTCCCAATAAATTAGCCAATAATAATTTATACATAAAATGCTCTGATTAGACTGGTAAGTTAACTCCTAGTAAGCTATAAACATAATGGTGTTTGTTACACCTTACAGCAAGTTCAGTGTGAAGAATTTGATTCCATCCCACAATACAGAAAAACTCCCAATTGTCAAAAACCAGGCATCTATAGAATTAATTGCAATAATTGTAAGAAAGGGTACATTGGTAGAACAAAAAGAAACATAAGTACCAATCTTGAAGAACATATTAGAAATATTAAAAATAGGGAAACTGAAAAATCTGCAAAAATCGGCTCATTTTTGGAATGATCAATATGAAATTAAACAAAACATCCATATTTTGAAAAATGTACAATGGACAGTAAAACTCCACACATGGGAGAAAATATACATGAAAAAATATGAAACCAACCTCATGAATTTTGACTGTCCTTTTGAAGAGAACTTGCTAATGAAGTTCATCAATCCAACACCAGAGGGAAGGCAGTCGTAGATGTTGAATCTGATAGTCAAAAGTAGTAAACAATGCATGCAACATGCATGCAAAACTAGTTCTGCATAAGTAAGTTTTGTGAAGCACATATGTGTGTATACTCGACTCCAGTAATCAAAATTTTAATGATGTTCACTTACCTTTGTTCATCTTTTGGAAAGATGATAAAATTTATGTCTTTATATGTATTTGAATTATATCTGCAGTTAGGTGAAGAGCACGTTGGCCGCCTTTTCTTTTACTGCTGCTCATTATAAGAGATTTAAGAATCAATGAACATCCTAACTTATACTGTGCATAATACTACTGTTGAGTAGAATATAAGCCCAGCAGCTAAAATATACATACAACATGTATATTATGAAGCGTGTAACTTCAACAACACAGCTGTTTACTCAGTCCATATATGGCAGAATTTGTGCATGCCCTAAATTTTGGTACACGGATTACAGTTGAGTTTTCTTTGTGTATACCCTCTGTTCTGTTACCAAGAGCATCAGAAATCTCAGAATTGCAAGGTTACTTCGTACTTGGACACTATTATTTTTCATGGGAGATAACCACAAATACTCTCCCACCACTTTCCATAAATAATCAAGTCTTTTCTTTGAATAGGTATCATGCTTTTTCTTTCAGCAAGTAGCAAATAACCATCGAAAGTCCACATGTGTCTTCTCTATTTGCAATCATCTGGCAACATGATTTGTACACATGACACTGTGATATGACAGTGCATACAAACAGCTACTATACAGTGTGACCATGACCAACCAATGTACCAAATGGATATGCATGCATTTCAAAATGCAGACTTATAGCATAGAATTAAATACAGGATTTTTAGAATCCATTATGATGGTAATGTGAGACATAATTCTTCCTCCTTGAATATGAGAAATGCCATGTAATATGGGATGCCTGGCAAGTCTAAACTGACCAGAAATGTTATCTGTTAAAAGCTAAGTATCACTAAACTTAAAAAGATTGTGTTTCACTGCAACATCCTAATATAATTTGATATCATGAGCAAGGACAACATTTTCTAACATGTGACAACATAAATCAGTCATATAGGTGTGAATTTAAGCTTTTCATATAAATATTGAGGCAATGTATGTTTAAAAAATTGTTTTTTTAATTGAAACTATAAGTATGAAGTTAAGAGCAGCAAAGGCTAATTGTTGTTCCTCTGCCTCCTTCCACATAGGACTTTGTGGACAGAGTGCTGTGATATGGGTGATACCTGGTCAGCATGCCAAAACTTCCGAAAGTTATGAATATTCAGATTTTTCAAATGCTGAGTTTGATTCCTATATAATTCCACAAAATGTGCTTATGCACAATCTTTCAGGAAGCTATTTTTCAATCAAAGAGATCCTCATTTGCTTTCCAAAGACCTAGCAGCATAAGAGAAATCCCATACTAGGGCTGGGAATCACATCTTGATCCCCTTTTTCTGCAGACAGAGGTACTATATGTCATGGAAAGATAAACTGAAATTGTCATGCCAAAAATAATAAATGAAACTGGTTGCCACTCTATAGAATTACTTTCAGTTTTTACTCATTCAGTGCAAGTGCATAGCACTTCTGACTTAAAAGTATTTATTAAGTTTGACAACTTATTATTTATGAACTTTTTATCTAATGATGACTACTAAAGCTGATTTAAGAATCTGTTTGAAATTACATCCCAAAGAACTCTTATGGTATTACTAAATTAGTTAAGCGACAAATGTTCATTTTAATTTGTTTCATCTTCTAAAGCTGAGAATTACTCAGCATTTATCTTATGAGGGTACAAAACTCCTTGCACACCTTATGATGCATGTGTAAATGCACTAGGGAATAAAGTTAAGTATACAGCATGTATTATTAGCAACTCTAGCTAGCAAAAAATAAAAATAAATGAAAAGGACATATAATAGAACCCACAAATTCGTTTTTGGTAATACTTGCCACAACTTTTAATTTTCGCCAAACATTCCTTGCTTAATTTTACTATCCAGAATGAGAAAATAACAAGCAAAACATTTAATTTACCTAAGGTAGAAAAATTCAGTAACAAGTTTTATAGGAAAATGTATAATAAAAAGCTTTCATTCATTCACCATTTGGTATATAATATCTTATATTTTCTGCTGTTCTGCACATCAGGAACATTATGTGCTATAGTCCAGCATAAAGTGCAAGCATGAGCTATCCCTGGTGCATGGTAGATATTTCTTTTGGAAATGCTCAACATTGACATCACAGTTTTCAAGGAAGTGATCCAAATGGTAATGAATGAAATAGAGTTATACAGCCTATGTTCTCATATGCATTCAGTAGATTTTGTACTAGTTGTAGTTACACAACCTTTTCTATACCTTCTAGCTACAAATCAAATTGTACATCCATTATTAAAGGATCTTAGGTGCTTGCAAGGAAATTATTATACACAACCTTCCCGAGTGATTTCAAAGCAGTGTTTTGTATACCTTCTAGCTACAAATCAAATTGTATACCCAGCATAAGGTGTCTTATTTTTGGACCAATGAAAATGCCTTCTTTCACTTTTTGAGTCATTTAGACAGAAATTTTGAAGGGATATACTCAAAATCCTGACCCATTTGTTGAGCGTCTTCACAAAATGTTACATTATACCCAACTCTATGTGTAACAGAGGTAACATACTTTTTGTTTCAGATATACGTCACAGATGCTAGATAATTTTATATCTAGATTCCAGTATTTGGTATCAGGGTCATGTTTTCACTTTAAAACTTTTATCCCTGATTCAGCTATACTGCAAAGAAAGCAGCAATATTTTGTGCTGCCTATTTGCAAACATTGCAGCAGAGATAACACTTAAGAACTACCAGCATTCTCCATTCATACTTCATGTATTCAACACCTGTAGAATGAACTTCATATTATCATAAATTTTTGCATATATATAGCATAAACAGTAGGAACAGATGATAGGCATTCTTATCGTGAAGGAGGATAGATTTTTAAACTGGGTTTTGAAGAATCTACAAACATTCATTTTCTGGATCATGTTACATTTTTAGAGCATCTAAGAGATCATTGGCATTATTGCAAAATAGATGATGTCCATCACAGTACAGAATGGAGCATAAAGTTTATGTCCACTAAGAAATATTGATCCCTAACATCTCTATCAGCAAATTCCAACTCTTTAATCTGGAGGCTTTTAAGTTTGCAAAGGTCTTTAGTAAGATTCCTTAGTTACTAAATTATTCAGTTCTCCTTGTGTGATTGAGGCATTTTATTGATCACTGCATCTTTAGACATATTAGATTCTTGCAGTGGTTCAGTTTCCACCTCCATTGATGGCAATCATAAGTAAAACTTTGGTATAGGTAGTTCTACACTGGATGAATGGCTGAAGGAATATTTGGATAGAAAATTTTGTGTTGGTTTTTTGAGCGCATTCCTACCAATGGTGGTATCAAACATAAGAAGCAATCTGTGCCTTGATTAGTTGGCTCCCTCCAGATCATGGATATAGCAAAAGACATAGATCAGTTTTTACCCTTTAAACCAATACTGAAAGGTCAGTGAACAGGTTTTGGAACAGCTTTGTGGAGCCCATGTCCTACCTTCTCATCTACTTTGTAGAAATATTATGCTTTACAAGTTAGAGCGGTTAACTTGGCTTTTTATTTTGCAGTAAATTCACCTAAATATGACAAAAAGAATCATTTTTATTTACACACTTATGTGACAATCTGCAATTCTGCTAGAATATATCTTAGGTGCGACTTTCACACAACTTTATCTTCCTGTGCTGCAAAGAACTGTTCTTACAAAAGTGTGTTCTTCTATCTACTTCATGTGTATTAAGCTAAACATTAGTAGAAATTGAGTTATTTACAATATTATTTCCTTGTACAAGGGTAACAAAGAAATAGAATATGCTAAAGTGATAATCTTTTCATAGCGGGTCATTGTGTGATGATATTCATATTCTGTTCTCTCTGCTCTTGCCCCCCCCCCAAAATATCAATGACTTCCCATTTGAGAAAAGTATAAGCTTTGGAAAATTTAAACCAATAACAAGCAATATCTTGGAAATGGCTAGCCTCACAACAAAAAGAAGGGGAAAAAAATATACATATTTATACAAGGTCTGTTCAAAAAGTTCTGGAACATTTGTAATTTCGCACCAATGGAGTATTGGAGCAAAATGTGGTTGGCATCCCTGCACATGCCTGTATTTGTTGTATAATTGTCAAAAGTTTCATTGTTGTATGTCTGTTAGTTATTGCTCAATGCTGTATTGAGTAGAACATTGTGTCACACAGTTTGCGAATTTCGAGGATGGTGTCTGCATTAAATTTTGCGTGAAACTCAAGAAAACCTTTACTGAGACCCAAATGATGCAGGAAGCCTATGGTGATGACTTCTTAAGCCATACTTGTTACGAATGGTTCATGCGGTTTAAAAATGGACAAATGGAAGTTAAAGATGACCCTCGTTCAGGATGCCCTTCGGCATCTACCGACGATGCTCATGTCAGGAACTTCAACAAAATTGTGCGTGCCAATCGAAGACTGACTGTCTGAGAGATTGCAGAAGGATGTAACATTTCAATTGGATCATGTCATGAAATCCTGACACAGCATCTTGGAATGTATCGTGTTGCCGCCAAGTTCGTCCTGCGGCTCTTGTCCCAGACAGACCATCGCCTTGTAATCTGTGAAGAGCTTTTGGATCGCACAAATGAGGACAAGATGTTCCTTAAGAGAATCATAACTGGTGATGAGATGTGGGTCTACGGTTATGATGTTGAGATCAAAGTTAAGTATTTGCAATGGGTTGGCAAAGATTCTCCAAGACCAAAAAAAGCTTGTCAGGTCAAATGTCAACGCCATGCTGATAGTTTTCTTTGATTTTGAAAAACTGCATCATGAATTTGTGCCAGAGGGACAAACTGTTAATCGATGGTACTATTGGGACGTATTGCAATGCCTGCGAGAAAATGTGAGAAGAAAACGGCCTGAAATGTGGCAAGGCTCTTGCATCACAATAATGCACCTGCTCATTCATCCCTATTGGTGCATGACTATTGCACAAAAACCAATATCACTGTGCTGCCTCATCCTCCGTAGTCTCCAGACCTGGCCCCTGCTGACTTTTATTTTCGATGTTGAAAAACCTGTTGAAAGCACAAAGATTTGCAATGATAGACAAGATAAAAGAAAATTCACAAACGGTGCTTTGCGTGATCCAGAAAGAGGTCTACCAAGACTGTTTCCAGAAGTGGAAACGGCGTTGGGAGCAGTTTATGAATTGTGGAGGAGAGTATTTCAAAGGAGACCATGCACAATAAGTAAAAGATAAGCATAGAAATATTTTGTGGACAAAGTGCTGGAACTTTTTGAACAACTTTTGAACTTTTGTATGTGATGTAAATTGTGCGTTGTGAATACATAGATCTACACTTTTGTGAAGTAAGTTTTGTCTGTCTCTTACAGTTTACCAGTTATACAGAAGTCATTCAGTATGAAGAGGATTTCAAAGAGTATTCCTAGAAAATTCAGTAAATGCATTTAATTTGTTATGTAAATAATGCATAGTGTTTCACTCAAAACTATTTCAGCCAATTTTAGGAGAATGAATATTTTTAAAAAATTCTCCATGTAAAGGGTAGTTTGGGGCGTGAAGGATTTCTTGAAAGTCTTGCCACATCTTAGGAAGATGCTTAAAGATCACATTGGTATTTAACAGATTTTTCATTCTTGGGTTATGCTGTTTACTCATACACATATGGGCCTTTTTCAAAAAAAAAATTTGTTATTTTCCTTAAGGTGATTAAGTATCAAAATAATGGTTATTTTAATAAGATTATCAGGATTATGTTTAATAATTATCTTTGAATATATTCATAAAAAATAATTTTTATTTTTAGTATAACAATTCAGCTTAGAAGGGTTTTCCTGGATGATTACTAATTCATTTTCCTAGATGATTTTTTTATTCAGAAGTCCCTAAAACATCTATTCCCAGTGAAATGTCATTATTGAATATTTGGGTGGAATGCAATACCTTCTCTACCTATATAAGAAATAGAGAAAATAAAAACTGGATTATTAATGTTGGTTGAGTCACTTTACCTTCCAAACTACTCCTGGTAAACTCTTCTTTAAACTGCTACCTCAAGCTTCAGTAGTAGGTCTGCACATGCATTAATAAGTCCTTGGAAGTAATCAGGTAGTACCAGCATTACCTCATGTGTGAAACATTAATAAACCATAAACCTGAATGAATATCAAAGTTTTGTATCTCAACTATAAGTAATGGAGCTTTTATTGTGCTATATTTGAATTCAGGAGCTCAAAATTAGTAATAATAATTAGTTACTGTTATATCTATTGCAAAATGTCTGTTGATCAGTGTAAGATGAACAAAACCATTATGGAGGGGAAAAAACTAAAATGTTTATTTATGAGAGTGAAGAAAGGATTTTATTATAAAACTGAACACTCATTATTGAAATTACATATAATTTATTGGAACAAAATATTATTGCATACACCTGTTTTACTGAATTTTGTTGTAGGCAATGCATCTATAATGTACTATTTAACAATATTTTCATCATTTTAAGTAATTTTTACATAACTTACAAAATCAGTAAGAACTAAATCTCCTTCATGAATGAGCATCACGTTAGTTATTATGGCAACAGTGAACTGTTCTATATAGCATAAGGCTAATTCAAGCACACCTGCAACAGAATATGGTACAATATCCTTAGGAATGCCTTCTCCTTCACTATCTCTGTGTAAAGTGTTGTCATTGGATTGATTCTGGATCATAGAGACTTTTATCATTGATGTCTTGATGACCATCACTGTCTATTCTTATCCATTCTTGAAGGTGATTTTTATCTTTATCTTTGCACCCTGGGGTTTCTGGAACAAGCTGTAGGATATCATTACTTGATGCTGGAATGGATGGGGTTTCTTCAATTTGACCACAGTTTCTTTCACAATTTCTGTATTAAATGTATATTCAAATTGTTCCAAACTTCAGCTTGACAGTGACATCCTATATGATTGTGTGTTCCTCACATATCTACACTGTTACCTTGTGTCTGCTAATCTTATTACTGTAAATGTATACTTTTTTTCTTTCTTTCTTTCTCTGGATAAACCTAACATTTCCAATCTAAACTGATCATATCCCTAATTAGTTCATAATACTAGGTGTTCTACTGTACTCCATATTTTAAATGGCCTTTCTGTTTATTGTATTAAGTTGTTTTTTTGTATTGCTTAAAATGATAATTCAGTCAGAATGAGAAGTGAAACTGTACATTTCTATACATAATTATTGTAAGTTATTTTGAGAAAATAAAAATATTTGTATACTTTACACATTAAGAGTACTTGACATGGAGGGAATTTCATGAAAATCGCAATGCTGCATGCTTGAAAGATGCTGAAAAAAACAGTAAAACCCCATAATTACACTCTTCAAGGGACTGTTGTTTAAACATGCAATAATCGGGATAGTGCTGCACATGGGATATGACAAATTAGATATGTATAAGCAATGTTGACACAGTTTAATAGTGTCAATATAATAAATGTTTCCTAATATTCAGGGGGAGTTCACTGAAAAATGAAGAAATGAAATCATTTCTTATGAAAAAAAATCTTTGATTTTTGATTCCCATGTACTCTTACTGATAATTATTACGTTTACGATTTGTCATTTTGTACTACTGTACACAACTTGCTATACACTGCACAAAATTCAAAGAAAGACTACAGCATGTGAGGTTTATATTAAAACTTGGCCATTTTCTGATAGCTGATCACCTAGAGAATGGAGAACATTAATGACTGTCTGAGTAGTTATCCTTTGGTGCCTATTACTCTCTCAGTACAGTTGTAATTGTGTTGTGTTGTACCTGTTTTCTGGTAGTGAAATATGGAAAATATACTAATATCTTTCGTCATTCTTGCTTCCCTGGCTTTGGTATTGTTCTTTTCAAGAAAAGATACTCTTATAGCCAGACACTGTTGACCATAGGGTATTTCTAGGTAAAGCCACTCGTACTCTCGGCATACAGTTAAACTATTTTCTCTTTATACTTTTAAAAATTCAACATTTTCCAATTTATTTACAATATTAGTATTTTTTTTTTGGTCCTAAAAAGCACTAACAGTGGGGTTTGGAAGCGTTAAAGGGATTAAAAATCATACAGTATTAATATGGAACATCCAGGGACTTTACAATAATGAATGGGATAGCATTATATTTGGGATCGTAATTACGTGATTTTACTGTAGTGTGTTAGTTATTCAAGTTTTTTTCTTTCCTATCTCTCTCTCTCTCTCTCTCTCTCTCTCTCTCTCTCTCTCTCTCTCGACTTACACTCCTGCAGGACTCTTTATTCTTTAGGTTTTTCCAGGTTTTCCTCAGTCCTGTAACTGGCAAATCCTGGGGAGATGCCTTAAGCTTAGACTTGAAATGTTGCCTTCCCAAATTCCCTTTCGTGATTGTCATTTTATTTTATGCATGATCATGTTCACAGTCTGTGGAGCAATACACTAAGAAAGGGCATTAAACTGTATGCAAGGAAAGAACACACCCACACACACCAAAAAGATCACTGTAAAAATCCTTAATGGCAGTGGGAAGGTTCGGTAGCCCTTGAAACATGCCTTTTTGCTGAAAGATATATTCATTATGGATGGGATACAATATTATTTCCTCTACTTAGTTTAAGTAAGTTATATAGAAAGTAAAATTAGACTTCATGACTGAAATTTTCAGGATTTGAACTTGTCTTGCTCAGCTACATTTTCTGTATAGTTGGCTGCAGTATCAGTTTTATTCCTTCTTCTATTTCATGTTTTAATTCTCATTCACATTATGGCTTTGCAAATGTCTTTGGCCATTTTAGATTCCAAGGCATCATTTCATTTACAGTATTATTTTCATTCCTCATTGGGTTAAGCGAATAACACGTTTATTGCTTCATAAAAGAGAATACAAATACATTTGCATTTTCCTTTCCAGACCTGAAGATTATGTTGATGCAGATGAGGTATTTTGGCTGAATGAGAAAGAACCTGTGGAAGTGCCTGAAGAAATACCTAAGGAAGAAGTAACTAATGGTCTTCCATCAGAAGGTACTATTGCTAGCCAAGGAGGTGAAGGAGTTGAAGGTAAAACATGCTTTATATTGCAATTTAGGTAATCTTGGAGGTTTACATATAATATGCTAAAAGCTACAAGCATACAATATAATATTCCTAAGAGATTATTCACAGTGAAACTGTAGATCATAATGGAAGCATAGAAATTTGTTTCGTGTTATCTTAATCCACACATTCACTTTGACTGATGTTAACATAAACATGGTGTAAACATGGAAAATATCAATCTTCAAGCTCTCGTGTTTATTCTAAGTCAGACATAAGAAACTAGTCAATCGAAGAGTAATTTCCATATACTTGATCACATGAGCATTCTGCCATCTCACATGACATATACTGTCACCATATGTTCACTTGCTAACTGCCTTAATAATAATAATAATAATAATAATAATAATCTTTATTCACCATTAAGCAATAGGTTTTATCAGTCGGTTTAAACAAGTGTTTACAAATGTATTTACAGGTAGAGAATATTTACAAATTTATGCACAAAAAGTAATCAAAGAAGCTGAATCAATTTAAATTTTATACACATTTAACATTAGTATGTAATTAATTAATCATAGTAGGTTAACAATGATTTATAAATTGTTTATTAATTAGATTTCCAAGTAATACTACTATATTTATGGTCTAAGACATAGGGTACTGTATTCTTTAATAATAATAATAATAATAATAATCTAATTAGGTACTACTATATTTTACATGAAATTTACATAAATTCGCTAGCTTGAATATTATATTCTAACTATTTGCGTATAGAATAAAATTCCCTTTGTTTAAACCTGTTTATTTATTTATTTTATTTTTTAACAAATCTGATTTGTGAAACTTCTTTTACTTCTGAAGGAAGCTTGTTAAATAATTTTAATTGTTGATAGCAGTGCTTATAGTTTGCTCAGTCTGTTATGGGGTATATCTAAATCATGTCTGCATTTATTATCGGTGAGAAATTTCCTTGTGATACCAAAAGCAAGGAATATCTTGGAAATGCTTAACTCTAAAAAAAAAAAAATTTATAATATAAATTGTGTGTTTTAGTGTAATTTTACTTAGTAAATTTTTGTTTATTTCTTACAATTAAAAAGTTATGCAAATGTCATCCAGAATAAAGAGGTCTTCAGAGCCTATTCCCAGAAAATTCCAAAATATACATTTTGTTTGTCAAAAATATCAGAAACATTTTATTCAAAATTGCCATTGCCATTTTTGAGAGAATCAAAATTATTTGAAAATGTTCCATGTAAAGGAGTATGGATGTAGGGTGATTTTCTTGAAAATCTTCATTTTGCATTCTTGAAAATAACAGAATTTGTATACCAAGTTTGGTATTAAACCAACTTCATTTTTGTCCTATGCTGCCCATTTCCCCCCCCCCCACACATGCGTGCATCGTGCACACACATGCACGCATGGACCTTTTTCTAAATAGGATACAGGGGACCCTAAAACGTCTATTTCCCATGAAATCTTGGTATCAAATGTTTAGATGGATGCAATAACTGCTCTAAACACTATGTACATGGTACATGTAGAGAAAGTAAAAAGGGGGAAAGGAATTTCTGTTTATTATATAAAACAAACAAACTTCATGTATGCTATACCATTTTCACCCAGAGAATAAGTACTCATGGAAACAGAGACATGTGCACAAAAGCGAGTCAAGTTTACATTCATTGGTTGATGCCACGTATTACAAGGTACATTGGTTACAAAGTAGTTCGCTGAGTACTAGCAAAAACTAATAGATCTCCTCTCTATTATGGAACAACGGTATGCTTAGTGTGTGATTATGTAGAGTTGCAGATAGTAAATCTAAAGTAAACAATCAAATTTAACCTAATTGGAAGTTGAGCAAACAGGATGCCCAGACTGCCTTCTGCTGGCCAGTTTTGGAAGCGGGAAGGCAAGGCCGTTAGTGCATAAGCCATAATGGCCAAACAAGTGCAGTTTGTAAAACATTGCAGAGGTAAGCATTTTAACGAGTTGTGAGAAAGTTGTAATTTTGAATTATTTCACAAACTGTGAAGTATCCCATATTGACCATCTAGGGTACTGTTAACGTGACAGCAGAGTTTACAAGTGTGTATGTGTGCATTAAGTATAAATTTTACACTCAGTGAAAGGTTATAAAATGCATTTTCCACACTTGGAATATCATGGAAATGTAAAGAGCTAGAAGTTCAATGTGTCAAATAATTCCAGAGTGCAGTGCATCATAAGTTTCATTTCTTCCACATTAAGAAGCCACTTTCACTAATATATAATCAGCTGCTGAACCTGCTGTAATTGAGATATCAAAACAAAACTTTTCTGGGTGACTAACTAAAATGACAAATCTAAAAATGGATTGAATGGAAAAAAGGAAAAGCATGAGTTATTTCCATAGTTGATTCAACTTCTTA
The DNA here is from genome assembly GCA_030762935.1 of Hymenopus coronatus. NCBI lineage: Eukaryota > Metazoa > Arthropoda > Insecta > Mantodea > Hymenopodidae > Hymenopus > Hymenopus coronatus. The sequence goes on from CM060895.1 coordinate 121,746,819, forward strand.
GTTACTCTCCAAAAATATGAATAATGGATTCCAGATAACAAATTATTTGGAAATGCTTTGAGTTTCAACATCGAGCTTTAAGATAGGAATAAAACATATACAGCTCTTTCACATATCTTTTTCCACCCATTTTTCATGAAGCTATCCTTAAAAATTTAATTTTTCAAACTTTGAATTCTTTATTGCAAATGTTTTGGAAAGTTTTTTGAGTTTTCAATCTGATTAGTTACATTCGCATAACCTTTCCTACCCATTCAATAAATCATGCTATAAAAAGCATCTAGACTTCTGACTATTCCATCTTAATGTGAAAGCTGGATATTTTAATGTAGAAAAACAATGATAATTATAGGAGTGAAATAATAATAATGATAATAATAAAGAATAGTACATTTCAAAAATCAAATTCATGATTCCTATCATACAAAATAGGAACATTAGCCGTATGCAAACAAAATGTGGATGCCATACTATAGTAATTTTTGAGTACTGTCAGGTGTTTCTACCTGCAGATGCAATATCCAAAATTGGAGCAAATGAATGAAATGCCTGGAAAATATAATCTGATTTAATTCAAAATCTTCTCGGGCTTCTAGCCAGGTAATAACTTGGCTTGACACCAACGTTTCGAAGAAGTGCATCTTCCTCGTCTTCAGGGTGTTGTCAAGCCAAGTTATTACCTGGCTAGAAGCCCGAGAAGATTTTGAATTAACACGTCGCCAGGAAAGCTATAGTTCTTATTTTTTATAATCTGATTTATCATGTCATGGTACATGCAATAAAATTTAACGTGCAAAATATGTTTTACAACTGTAAAGGTATCAAATAATTAACTTTGGAAGGACCTTCAAACTAAACCATTCCAGATCTACGTATAAGATCATCTGTTGCAATGTTCAAATTAAACACAGGCCATGATTGTCTGAGTGGACATCTGTTCAAGATTGGATTGATGTCTTCCCTACAATGTTTTTTTATGCTGTAAAAATGTCTTGATGAGCATTGATCACCTAACTGTATGTGAAATCCTCAAAAATCTAGATGATCTAGTCTCTAGATTTTGGGAAGCAAGAAGAAGAATGATTTTTTTTTTTTTTTTTTTTCAAATTCTGAGCATTAGACACACATACATTATTAATAAATGTAAAAAGAAGCTAGTAACAGTGAAGTAATAACACAAATATTAATATAAAAATAATAGTTGCAACAAGGATTCCAAAAGATAAGTGAAGATTTGTTGCAACTATTATCAAGGATTCCAAAAGATAAGTGAAGATTTGTTGCAACTATTATTTTTATATTAATATACATAATTAACTTTGAATTTTCAATATTATATCTTGCAAATCATAAAAACGTATATGTTATGTTTTAAAATGTATGTGATACAGAACTCGATTGGAGGAACTGCAATTCTCAAAGAACATCAAAACAGAATAATAGTATTAAAAGTGGTAACATGAGTTTATGCTATAACCAGGTAAATGTTTCTTATATAATAAAAAAGGAATAGCTTACTTATCATTACCATTTCTAATGTGTAGGAGAAAATGCAATCCTCCCATTGCATTAGAAGCAGGGTGCCTGAACCAGATGACATGTTGCTTGCATCCCAAGATGCAGGGACCAGATAGTTGGGAAGGGGGGTAAACTGATAGAGGAGATGCTAGAAATCACAGTCAAACTCATATAATAGGTTACAGTTGGGAGATGCTTGAATGTAACAATGTAGCTAAAAAAAATCTGGAGATACTTAAACAATTTTGGATTTGATAGTTAAAAAGCTCTCTTGCAAACTACCTGCTCAGGCTTGCATCCCATTCTATAGACATCAAGTACTAGACCTATCCATCAAGCATCAAAGCAACCTGCACATCATATGGATAAAACAGGCACCTCATCCCAGACCGACAAACAGATGCCAGCCCTCATTCTCTTCATTTGCCCAGATGACATCATCTGCCAGGCAACAGCTATCCCAACAGGTTCAGACCTGTTCTGGTAGGCAGATGACACCAGCAGAACAAGTTCCATAGTGCTCACATAGACTTGTGACACTGTCAAGCAACTGACATCCACCTGTCCAGGCTCCATTTTGGTCAATGTGCAGATGAGGAAATCATTGAATGAAAATCTACAGGAGATTTCCCCTCAGCAAAGAAATTTAAGGTAAGTGAAAATTGAAATCCTCATCCGAGTTTAGAATGTAAACTTGTCAAGTCACCATTCCAGGGGTTTATTTTCAATACCAGAATTGAAAATACATTACAAATTCTGGACCCCCATAAGTAATTAACAGAATCTTTGAATAGAGAAATGGAATGTTTCATTCAAAGACACAGGTCTGGTTTAAAAATGATCTGCTCCCTGGAAGTATCATATTTAATCCAAATTTCAGGAAAGGAAGAGACATCCCAGTGTTCTTTAATTCAAAGACTAAACTCATCCTCACGCAAGCAATCTTAAAAATATTTTCCATACAAATGCAGAAAACATTTTGGAAAGCATGTCAAATTTAAGGGACAATCATCATTAAAATCTTTGTTATAATTCAGAACTTGGTGAATGGTGCTTCATACCATCCCCTGCTTGCTGTAGCACATATTGAACTTCCTGAAACCTTCAGGAAAAAGCATTCTGTCAAATACATAAAAAAACAATGATAATTTTTGTTTTGCCTGATGGACTTTATTTATCCGAATACTAGACGACCTCAAATGCAAGACGACCCCAAGTTTTCATAACTTAATTTTGGAATCTAGGATAGTATATATGTATATAAAAAGAAGGCATGTTTAAAAAACGTATATAAAAAGAAAAAAGTTTAAATGAAGTTTAAAGGCTTGCCATATATTTTTTTCTTATTTATTTATCTATTTATTTTGTTGTCTATTTTACTGAATTTGAATTTGCACAGGAATTCACGTTTTAAGTGGTTGACAGAGAGGGGAGTATGGCAATGTATGGTATGGGTGCGGTGGTACAATATGGTGGCAGTGTAACATAACGACGATGATGGACACAGTTTTGTGTTTACACAACATTTAATGTTTTTACATAATTTGAATTTGTGCAGAAATTCACCTTGCGAGTGGGAAAGAGATGAAGAGAAAATGGAAATGTACAAGTATGTCTGCTTGGTGGTGATGGCAGCAGCTTAGCTGTAAGGACAATTGTCCATAATTGTCTTGATTTTCAATTAAGAGAACATACATAATATACTAACACATTTTACCTAATTCAATTGCACATAAATTGACATTTTGGGTGGGAGAGGGGAGTATGGAGATGCCTGAAATGTGTGCAACTGTGGTGGTGGTAGAGTAGCTGTAACGACGAATATGGATGCTATTTTTACTTAGAAGCCTTCTAGTTTTATATTAGTCCCGGAGACTAATCTTTTTTCCAATGAGAATGCTCATGGGTCCGTTACAGCTAATTTTTGGTACAAGATGGAATGCACAGAATCTGCCACATATGTCGAAACTATTAATCTATCTGTCAGTAATCTATCAATTTCCCCCAGGCATTGCCAGTGCCCAAGAAGTTTGAAAAATTTTCAAACTGTATGGTATTCAGAAAGCATATATTGCAAATGCAAGATGACCCACAGTTCTGAGCATGAAAAATTTTCAAACTGTATGGTATTCAGAAAGCATATATTGCAAATGCAAGATGACCCACAGTTCTGAGCATTAATATTTTGGAGAAAAACATCTTGAATTCAGATAAATACAGTATATTGGTTTCCAAATATCCTGTAAAAAACCTTATAAAAGTCAAACATTATGCTATGATCAAGACATGCTTTTCAAAACATTCTTTTAAGAGAGTATTATTTCCTGTACCATTTCATGAGTTTGAAGGCTTTGAGAAACAAAACCTTGGAATATCCATTACCATTTTTAGACTAGAAGATAATCATTCTGTTATTTTTCTGCTAGCTGAAATACCCGGCCTTGCCCTTGTTTTGATTGTTTATCCTTTCCACATTTAGCCTTAGGTTGCAGAACCTTGCATTTACTTGGACATACTTAGAAAGTATTTAACCAACACACTCAAAAACATAGTTCATTAAAACTCAGGAAACTACAAAGAAAGAAAAGTAATTGAGAAAACCATATGCAAAGCACAGTTGAACAACCACAAATATCAGTTTGTAATGATAGTTTCTTGTTAATCCACTTGTAACTTATGTGTTGTCACATTTGGGGTGACTCATCTCCATTTACAGAGAAAATTTTAGTTGGGAAGTAATAATACCAGCTTAAATAACTGGCTGGTTACAAAAATTGAGAAACTAAACATTATAATAAGTATATGTCGAACTTCAGAATATGCTCACAGAATATGTGGATACTAATACAGACTTATCATCTATTACTCCCATGATAGTAATGTTTAAGTGCCACAAAACTTTTATAACCAATGCAATTATACTGATACCTTTTGTGTTAATTTGTATAAAAATACAATAAATAATACTATAAAGGTAAATAAAAAAATGTAAATGGCATGTTATTTATGGACACACTTTAACTACTGTGGTTCTCAGCGTCCCATTCTAAATTGGGCATGCAAGACTGCTTAATTTTGCTCAGAGGCCCCTCTATCAGGCCATAAAACTATGACACGGACCAACAGCTTTACCTCCCTTCTGAGGGAAGCCATGCTAAGGATTTTTACAACTGCGGGTTTGAACCCGCAACTTTGGGTGATAGTGATAAAGAAGTATTTTGTCTGATTTGATGTTTTTGCTGTTATTACAGTTTAATATAATGTAGTTCAAAATGTTAATCTTATAACCATGTGATTATACCTTGTCTTTTTAAGCATAATAGCTGTTGTAATTATTTGACTTTTGTTACTCCATGATCAATTTCGGATATTATTTTAACAAATAATATGTAAACTTGTTACTTTGTTTGTGAAAACTTAAGGCAAGTAATTAGTTTTCTTATATTGGCAATGTTCCAGCTATTATGTGAATCATTGAGAAAGATGTAGATAACCTTGCGAGCTTTTGTAAGCATTACATGATTTATTCACTTTCGACACCAATCCAATAGAAATGAAGAACAAAATAACAAATGTAACACTAGAAAATATTAAGATAGAGCAGGAGCCTAGTCAAAAGTTTTTAGGAATATAGGAATATATTTAGACAAACATTTAACTTATGAAGTCTGCAAAAAAATTACAAAAAATGCTTGCCTATTAAATAGTTTGCCAACTACCTCAATGTAGAATAACTTAAATCTATATATAATGGAATAATATGTTTTAACAATTTGGAATATATTTTAAAAATTTGGGGAGGATGTGATGTGACAAAATTAAATAGGTTAATGCTGCTACAGAAAAGATGCATACGTTATCTTTATCACATAAAAATTACTGATACATGTAAGCCATTCTTTAGAAACAATAAAATCTTGACTATTATTGGCATTTATGCATATAGAATAATAATACTGGCTCAAAACAAACCACTCCTCAAAAATACAAGACATTCATCCCTATAGCACTCGAGGAAAGGTAAACTATTACAGAGAACACCTAAACAGGGCCTTAACAAAAAAGGATCCTATAATTATGGGAAAGATGCTGTATATGCTCTACCAAAAAGAATTAAGGATTGCTCAGGGAAAAATACCTTTTTAAATGCCCTAAAATAGTAAAAGAAAAGAGAACATCACATCAATGTGCTATACATTGAAAAGGATGCCACATCTCCAACCTAATGTGACTCATAATCATGCAAGTTACCTAGTATGTGTGAGGCATGTAAAACGTGAAGTGACAGTGAGATGTGGATTGTCCAGGTCGACATGCAAAAAGTGTGAGGTGCTTAAAATGCCCAAGGCTGGAAATGTCATTGAATTCAATGGTTTTTCAATAAGTGTTCCCCTATACCTTTTGTGGTATATGCAGATATCGAATCTGTAATGAAAAAATCCAATTTTGTCAGCCTACGAGCACTTGTAGCTGGACTTATATTCAACATGAGCCAATATTAATCTCTTTAAAGGTAGTATGTGGGCAATATATATATATTCATCGAGTTCATGTTCTTTAGGGAGCCAAATGCAATCAATGACTTTTTCACGCATTAAGGAGAATTGCTGATGTAGTCATTGCTATTTTCTCGAAAATCATTGCACATGACGCCCCAGATGTGGATGGACTAATCATACAATACCATCCATTGGATCTGCTTTAATATCATACCTAATTCAAGACACTGCTGAAGGTTTCTGTAATGAATGATATTTTTCTTTTGTTTCCAACGTTATGAGCAATTTTTGTACTGTCCGTTGGCTGGTACCTCACTTTGTGGACAGAGAGGAAATTCATTATGGATGACATGAATTTGCACAGGGTATTCAAGATCCACTTCCAGTACATACTATGTTTTAGAATCAGCTGGGCTTGTTTTAAAATCTATGTGGCATCTTTCAAGACTATCGAACCGTTTAAGGTACCATTTGATATTACCCAAATCCTACAATAACCACATAAATTGTCCTTATTGATTATGCCCCATAGTTGACAGGAACATGCTGATCAAAGTCCTTCCTGTGGTTGGTCTTAGAGTAGCACTTCATCACAGGGTACAATACATCTCGAATTCCATACTCAAAAGAATTTTATCATGCTCTTGTCCGATATTACTGACAGTTTTGTCTTTGTGGTTTTTAACATAGGTTGAATGCAAATCCTAATAATGTATAATACCATGCTGGATTAAGATTATACATTTCTAGCAAGAGATCTTTAAAACTTTTAAAAAATTTCGGCAAGAAGCAATGGGCCAGTCTTTAGATAAAGATCACTGTATTAACTGAAATTACCTAATTAATGAGTCGATTTTGTAACTTACATCACTTACTTTTATTATTGGAAACATATTTCAAAAGCTATGTGCTTCCATTGTCAGTTCCCTTAGTCGACTGCCAGCATTGCTTGCTGTGGTGGTTGTCATTGACTCTATGGTGGTTTGATGAACCTCTGCATCAGTAGATAGCAGGAGTTTATTAATTCGATTTAGTAGGGCTTTTCCCAGATAGTTATTAAAAATGTTATTGCTAATTTCGAGATATTTGAAGGTGTTGGTAAATCAACTAAAGCATTTTGGAAATTTTAATTAAGGGATGAATTTTTGCATGGCAGGATTTTGAATTGAAAATGTGGTTCTTGTTTTTCCAAATATAAATGTTCTTCCAAACTTTTAATTCTGTCTTCCTTGTGATATTTTTGAGTATTTTTGGACTTCTATTTATGGTGTGTTGCTCTTTCCAAAAATGCCAAGCTAGTGCCGATTTGTCTTCTTGTTTTTGTTTAATATTTCTGAGGTGTTCTTTTGCTCTTGTTTTTATGTTTCCTTTAGTTTGCCCAATTTAAGTTTTTTCACAGTCATTATAGCTGAACTGATATATTCCTGGTTTGTTTTCTTGTGGAATATCATCTTTTAATTTAGAATTTAATATGTTTTTTATGGAGTAATTATGTTTTGGGGCCAAAATTATGTTGTGTCGTTTGTGTCTGTAATTTGTAGAAAACATCTTGTAAATCATGTATTCTTTCTCATTTGGAGTGAGTGTGCTGACTTCTTTCATTCTCTTCCTATTTTTGCCCCTGTTAATTTGTTTTGTATACCACTTCTGCCCAGAATCCATTTTCTGTGGTTATGTCCAATATTTTTACCAGATCACATTGCATTCTTTTTTGCCCATTGGTATACATTTACCAATCTATATGCAAGGCTGTTGAGTAGTGCATGCTGATTGGGAATGGGATTATAACTCTTTCTTTTATATAACTGTTGGTGTGGGTAGGTTTTCTGTAAATGCCAAATGTTAGGTAGCTTTCATTTTTTATGATTTTATGGTTGAGGAATAGTAGTTGTCCATCAATTCCTTCTCCATTGTGAACTTGATGGTTTTTTTTCTTGCAGATTTAGCAGTTTCAATGCATCTTCCAGGTGCTTTTCTGGGACTATTGCAAAAATGTAGTCTACATAGCGGTATCTATTTGGAATATCCCGGGGAATGCCTTTCTTATTCTTGTTTCCAAAGTGCTCATGAAGATGTCTGCTAGTATTGGTGATAGTAGACTGCCCATAGCTAAACCAAATGTTTGTTTATAATATTTCCTGTTGAAGGTGAAGAAATTTTTATCTATGCAAAAATTTGTTAATGTGATGTATTCTTGGACTTCTGTTGTTTTCCCTATTGCTGGTAACTAATTTTTGATGTGGGATTGTATGCTTTCTGTTGGTATGATTGGAGCAGTAACATTGAAGGAAACTAACGTATTTGTTTTTTCTATTTCCATATCTTTGATTTTTTCAATTAGACTAGAGAGTTTTTTCTGCTTGCAGTTTCAAATTTAGGGAAAGAAGAAAATCTGTGTGTTAAACATTTTACTAGGTTCTACGTAGGTGCACTTATGTTATTTATAATTGGCCACCTTAATTCCCTGGTTTGTGTATTTTTGAAAGACCATAAACTCTGATGTACTGGATTTTTCTGTTTTATCTGTTAATTTAGTCTTGAATAGTTGCATTTAATTTGTTTATACATTGGTTTAGTTTTTTGCTGTACTGTAGAGTAATCTCCCTTTTTTGAAAGTGTTTCCGTTCTTTTGAAGTTTCTGATATTAGAGGTTTTCCAGACTTTCAACACCATGGCTGCACTAAACTCGCTGATGTCATTGAATTCCTGGATAGGTAGAAGCATCTCTAAGTATGAATATGGGAATATTCTCTTGCTTGTCATCAGTTTGAAGTGTTCTGGGTTAGGGTACTCCTCCCTGGTAATCACGAAGTCCTGGTCTGTCAGCATTTCAGCAAGACTAGATAGCTTATTGTCAAGGAATCTGTAACTAATCAGGAGGCTGAAGTAAATTTCCTATACTTCTTGGTGAATGTTGAGTACCTTTTAGAGAATTGCACAATACATGAAATTGGTTGGCTGTCCTAGTTCAGATGTCTGATCAAAAAATGGCTGTCATAGTTAGACATACAATGAAAGAATATCGGCATGAAATTGGGTAATTTCCAGTTGATATTGCATCCACTGTGTGCAGCTCTGGGTATTGGCCTGTCATGTAACAATCATCTCTGACCCTCTTGTCCTTGATTTCAAATCTTCGACAGATGTGGTAATGATCAGCATTCCTAAAGTCATCATTTTGGGGCATCATGTGCAATGGTTCGATTTTTGAGAGAATATCAATGACTTCATGAGCAATTGTCCTTAATTATGTGAAGAAGTCGTTGATTGCATTTGGCCCCCTAAAGGGCATGAACTGTAGCAATGATGTATCATGCCCACATATTACCTTTAAAGAGATGGATATTGCCTCATGATGGTGAATGAATATCTTGAGACCAACTATGTGATATCATGGGTTCACAAAATTGGAGTTTCTTCAACACAGATTCAATATCTGCATATACCACAACAGGTATAGGAATCTTTTTGAAAAAACCATTGAATTCAATGATATATCCATTTAAGTATATGCATTTTAAGCACATGGTACTTTTTTTATTTCAACCTGTGGACATTCAAAGTCTTCTCACTACTGCACCATATCATACATGCCTCACAGGTAAAGAATTTCCCAAAATGCTTAGTAACTTACATCTTTACATATCACAATAGTTGAAGATGTGGCAGTAGTGAGATTATTCATTCTTTTCATTGTACATCAGGTTGATGTAGTGTTCTCTTTTCTCGGATGGTTAGTATAGTGGAATAACAGAATAATTATCTATTAATTCAAAAATGGTAATGGATGTCCCAGGATTCTGTTTTTCAAAGTCTTCAATCTCAAGAGGTGGTACAGGGAATAGAATATTCTCATAATTGAATGTTTTGAAAAGCATGTCTTGATCGTATGATACAGTTTTATTTTTTTTATGGTTCTTTGCACAGTATTTGGAAGCCAACATACACCTGGTGAAACAAAAATAATATTTTTTGTGTCATGGCAGGTAGCTTTTTCCTGAAGGTTTCAGGGAGTTCAATATGTGCACAGCATGCAGATAGTTGCATTCACCAAGCTGTGAATTGCAAACAAAAACTTCAATGATGATTATCCCTTAAGTTTTGATATGTTTTCCAAAATATCCTCTACAATTGCTTGGAAAAAAATGTTCAAGATTGCTTGCCTGGAGGATAAGTTTTGTCTTCTAATTGAAGAACACTGGGATGATCTCTTCCTTTCCAGGAGTTTGGATTAAATATGATACTTCCAAGGAGCAGATTATTTTTAAACTAAACTTGTGTCTTTGAATGGCACATTCCATTTCTGTACTCACAAGATCACTGCAATCTGTTAAAACTTGTAGGCTAGCATTTGAAATGCATTTTCAATTCTGGTATTGAAAATACATCCTGGAATTGGAACTTAATTGGTTTACATTCTAAACCTGGATGGGGATTTTGGTTTTCACTAGCTTTAAGTTTCTTTGCTGAGGGGAAATCTGTAGATTTTCATCTGCACACATAAGCAAGATGGAGCCTAGTCAGATGGATGTCAGTTGCTTTAAGGTATCACAGATTTATGTGAGCAGGATGAAACATATTCTGTTGATGTCATCTAGCTACATGAAGAGAATCAGGGCTGGCATATGTTTGTCGGTCTGAGATGTGGTGCTTGCTCTGGTTAATATGATGCCTGCACATTGCTTTGATGCTTGACAAATAGTACTTGATGTCTATAGAATGGGATGCAAATGTGAGCAGACCTTTTTAACTGTCAAGTCTAAGGCTCCTCTTGGATTCCTGGAAAAAATATAAATGCAAAATTGTTAAAGTATCCCCAGATTTTTTTAGTTATATTAAATTTGTCTCATTTAAGCTTCCCCCATCTCTATTATTTGAGCTTGACTGTGAATTGTTGCATCTCCTCTATCACCCCCTCCCCTCCACTGCCGCCAATTATCTGGGTCTGCCCATAGTCACACTAATGAGAGCTTTGTGAATCTCTTCTGGAGATATGACAAGGCCTTGGATTAACAGGAGGGTGAGGGCAGTAAATTACAGGCTTGATCAGTTTCTTAGTCTAGAGGGAACAGGCCACATTAGACATTGACATGTCATCCATTGAAGGGTATGGTTATACTAAACATAGCTTGCATCTGATTCTTTGAGGTGTGCTGATGCATTCCATTGCTGAGAGTCTCGTGCACAATCATGGATAGTCCCTTTAATATTCCTGCTCTTGTAATGTCGCTCTTTTTTTATGAGGGGCATACTGAAAGTCGCGAGCAACCCATTGTAAAAATTTAAATTTCAACAATGTAACGAAATGAATTGCAGGATCGTAATCTACAGACTTTAAGCCACATGTTGACATATTGTGACGTCATTAGCTTCTATCACGTGACCACAGACGGTGTTTGAAAAATGGCTGATATTGATGTTTCGTTTCGACAGCGTGCTGTCATTGAATTCCTTGTGAAAGAAGGAAAATCTGCTCCTGAAATTCATCTTAGACTTCAACGTGCATATGGAGGTGTCTGCATGGGTGCCAGCAGTGTTAGAAGATGGGTGAAACATATCAAAGATGGAAACACGAGTCTGCAAAATGCGCCTCGTAGCGGGCGTCCTCGAACTGCCTCTACAGAACGCAACAAGGAAAGAGTTGATGAGCTCATTACAGGAGATAGGCGTTTCAATGTGAATGAAATTGCTGCGAAAATTGGAATAGGACATAGTGCAGTGAAAGAAATGATCCACAGCTTGGGTTATCGAAAGGTCTGTGACTGTTGGGTCCCCCGTTTATTGACTGAAGACCACAAACTTCAGAGAAGAACCATTGCACAAAACCTTCTTCAGAGATTTCATAATGAAGGTGATGAATTTTTGACGTGTATTGTGACTGGAGATGAGTGCTGGTTCCATCACTATGAGCCAGAAATGAAACGTCAGAGTATGGAATGGCACCACTTGAACTCACCATCGAAGAAGAAAGCGAAGACAGTGCAGTCTGTAGGAAAAGTTATGGGAAGTGTCTTTTGGGATGCACAAGGTTGCATTCTGGTTGACTTTCTTGAACCTGGACAAACCATAAATTCTGCCCGCTACATCAAGACACTTCTGAAGCTCCGTCGGGCTTTGCATGATAAATGCCCTGGAAAGAGAATCATCCTTCAATAGGATAATGCGCGTCCACATACTGCCCGTGCCACTATGGAGAACATCAGGGTATTAGGGTGGGAAACTCTTCTACATCCTCCCTACAGTCCCGACTTGGCACCCTCCGACTACCATCTTTTCGGTTCTGTGAAGGAGCAGATGCGTGGCCAACGCTACGAGGCGCTGGAGGATATTTGGAAAGCAGTGCGTCAGGGTCTGTGGGCAGCTGGAACGGAGTTCTATCACAAGGACATTTTCAAACTTGTAGAACGATGGGAAAAATGTGTGCAAAACAATGGAGACTATGTCGAAAAGTGAAAGAAAGTCTGTAGATCATGATGATGTATTTGGTTTGGCTTAAAAATAAATATTAAGATTGTAAAACAGTGTTGCTCATGACTTTCATTATGCCCCTCGTAAGAGTAAATCAGATAGAACCATAAATGTTTCAGAAATAAAACAACAACCAGATAATCATTGCTCCAAGTCATTACAAAAAGAGAACTCACTCGCAGTGCTTTACCAAAACATTCAAAGTTTAACATATATGGTAGGTGAATTATTAATTAGTTTAGAATCTGAAAAGTTAAGTCCAAATATTTTATGTATCACAAAACATAATAGAAAATCAGAAAATTATATTTTTCATTGGATGGATATAAAACAGCAGCTTGGTGCTGTAGATAAAACCTCTAATGGAGGTATGAGTATTTTTGTTAATTATATAAGCTTCAGTGTAATGATCTTGAGAAGTGTTGTCTGGAACAAGCCTTTGAATGTTGCGCTGTTCATATAAACACAGTAAATCAACTAACATTAGGATATCTTGACAACTTTCTACTTAACATAGATATTATTCTAAAACTACTTGTCAAACCAAAGATTCAATTTATTTCGTATGGTGACTTGAACATAGATTACTTGAAAGACAGCAATCAAAAGCAACAAATTTGTTCTCTATTAAGATCATACAGTCAATTTTGCGACTAGAATTCAAAATAATTCCAAGACACCTATCTACAATATTTTCATAGATATGTTTAAAAAGGAGTACCATGAAATACAATCCTTTGTTAATGGTCTCTCAAATTATGATGGACAACTAATCAAAATTGATAATTATACTTCCAATTCCAAATAAGCAAACTGAATAACAAGCTTTAAAATTATAAATGAAGAAAGCATAGAGTGTTTTAAAGACAAACTGTCCAAGGAATCATGGGAAGTAATGTATGAACTAAATAATATAAGTGACAAGTTTAACTCCTTCTTAAACACTTAGAATCCATAGCTCCAATTTTCCGCTCCATGTAAAGAAAATTAACAGCAATTCTAAAAATGACTGGCTAACTGCTCTTAGACATAAAGGAGAACTTTATTTAGAATCTAGAAAAAATAAATGTGGTAGACGTAAACAACACTATAAATTGTACTCAGAATTCTAAAAGGTGTTATAAATGCAGCCAAAAGATTTGTTATGAAAAGCAAACACAGTCATCACACAATAACCCTAGCTAACTATATGGAACATTATTAAAGAATAGACTGGGAAATGTCATTCAAAAAATAATATAAATGAAATTAAAGTAAACCAAGTGACCATAAATGATCCCTAACAGATAGCAAATACATTTAATGAATACTTCATTCAGGTGGCAGAAAATTTACTAACAATGAAACAGCCTAAGAGAGATCCAATTTCATATATTCAGGAATCCTGTATGGAAAATTTTACATCCTTAGAGATAGTACCCACAAGTGCAACAGAAATAAAAAAAAAAAGTAATACAATCCCTCAAAAGCAAGAATTTATCAGGATACAATGAAATAGGCACAAAAACATTAAACCTATGTGTTAATATTATTTGCAAACCTTTAAGTCATATGTGTAATATATCCTTCATAAGAGGGACATTCCCAGACAGATTAAAATATTCAGTCAATAAGCCATTATACAGAAAAGGGCAAATCTCAGAAATGTCAAATTATAGACAACCTACAACTTTTTCCAAAATCTTTGAAAAAATGATGTTTAACTCTTTTAGTGCCAATCACAACTGTGATCCAAACTTCTGTGAAAATTGCCAATCATGATCTAATTGTGATGCCGTTTTCATACATCTTAACTCTTTCCAGCGGGAAAATCTGTGTATTTTCTACGTCATAGCCATAGAGAAAGGTTTCTGGAGTGTTTCCAGATCTTATCTTCACTGCAAAGCGCTAAGCTCCAAATTTAAATTCTCTAGCCATGTTTGTTTATCCTGGTTGAAACAAGGTGTCCTCTAGCCGACGGTTACAAACCAAAGAGAAAATAATACCTTCAGTTCGCGATGTATTAGAAGAAAGCGGGTGATTTTTGAACTTTCAGATATTGTTGAAAGAGTTTCTGACATCAACATAAGAGAGGAGGATATATATTCTAGCTTCAGCAATGAAAATGCTTCAGATAACAATGGACCTTGTACACATGCAAATAATCGGTGTACTTATCAAAATGAATTTATGGAGGTGTAACCAGACAACGAATAATGTTTTTTATGCTGACATATTTTCATTCCGTTTTGGTATTTTAACAGTAAAATACCAGACTAAAGCAAGATGCTGTTTTAGTAAAGAAATCTCCATACTTTTGTTTTGGTCCAAATTTCTGTGTAGTGAGGTTTTGTATGTCTAATTATTGATTATTTTGGGATTTTTAATTTTATTTTCAAAATTTTCTTTTGTTTTCAATTTTTTAAATCTATTGAAGAGAATTCCCTCCCATAGATATCATGCATATTATACAGTAGAAAAAAGGGTTTACTAAGAATGAAAAAAAGATTCAGCTCTCTATGTCGTTTGGTACTCATTTTATTACTAATAATATAAAACCCTGCATTCTCCTCTAAAATTGCTTGGTACTTTTCAGGTAGTATTTTTTTATTTGGTTAAGGGCCGGTTGTATGAACTCGGAATAGTTATTCTTGGAATACACTATTCATGGTATAAATGTGGTGACGAGTTGTACGATGCAATTTCATTCCTTAGATATCTATTCGACTGTTTGTAGATTTAAAACTAATGTTGGCTATGCTGCGAGTCATTCGTGGCCAACTTGATATGTAATTACTGCTTTGTTTTGCTGAAAACTTCATAGTTTTCACAATCAGCTGTTCCTAAACTATGTATTATTTCTTATTTTAACTACTTACGGTACTATGAAATCATTATGAATGTTCATAAGCGTGTTCGGATGTAGAATTGCTATACATTTTACAAAACATAAACACATATGTATACTGTGACTTCTTGCGATAGGTTAGGAGTATGGGAATATAACCTTACCGTATGTGCAAAGCTGTATCTTGTGCTGATATATGATATCTTTCCATTTCGGTGATCAAAACGTACTTAGCCTCATTTCTGTATTTTATTTATTAAAATACTTAGTAAGTGAATTTTGAAAATTACATTTTAGTGTTGCCAATGCCACTATCAACTTACGATATGTATAATTGAATTGCACCAAGAAAAATAGAAAACAATTTGCTATATAAGTATTATTAACCAACAGAAATATTAGTAGTTATGTCGAATAGTACATTAAACCTTTCCCATTACAGTTCGCACTTTGCTGATGGCAATATTTAATACAAGAGCTAGAAATTGTCAACCAAACCAATAAAACCGAGAACATTATATTTTAGGGAAAGTATTCTCTATTCAATCAAAATTGTCTCTAATGTGTTATACCTACAGCATATAATACGAAAAATTATGAATTTATTGTAAAATAATATATTTAGATTTACGAGCTCTAATGGTGTCTTTTAATCTGGGCATCTCCTCCCTACATCACAAAGCTTGTAGTGTTATAGTTTTTAAACTTGCACATAACTTCCAAAATCTGATTATAGTACAGAATGTCGCTAACATTAATACTTGTTTTTATTAAAATCTGGACATCTATTACCAACATGTGCTTCACTTGGTCATGGTATAGATGGAGTACAGCAGGGTACTCCATCTACACCATGACCAAGTGAAGCACGTGTTGGAAATAGATGTCCAGATTTTATTAAAATTGACAGCTTCACTGTATGTAATGGCTTTCTTTAACATTTTAAAATTAATACTTGTGGTTATCTTACGTTTTGAAGCATATTGCCATAGAAGTAACCTATCCTTTGTATCTCATCAATAAAAGGTAACCTCACTCTTTACAACGCTATGCATTGTGCTGGTGAATTGCTGCACTACACTATTTTATATTTATCTTGGGTTGGATTAAATGTAATTGTTTCCATAAAATAGAGGTATTTTGATGATTATATTGTAGGTAGATTTTACTTTTTTATAAATGAAACTTTATTTTAACTATCTTCTTGTCATATTTATCTTATAACTATCAAGTTGTCTGTGTGATATCATTTCTCAACTTTAATTTCATTATAGCCGTGTTCATTTATCAGACTATCTCTACAAAATATTGTATTTAGGTATAATATGTCCTTAAAACATATTATAAGGAAATGAATCGTTTATATCGGTCAAATATGGGTCAAAATTGTGCCGAGTACCCAAGCGGCTATTTTCCTTTTTATACTCTATTCTCGGAATATCGGCTTATCCCCGCAAGGAATCATGGAATAAGTTATTCCACGTTGATTCCCTTGATAGTCTCTATTCCGTTGTCGTACAACACAATTTTGCACATAACCATGGAATAACGACTAACAGAGGTTTATTCCAAGTTCGTACAACTGGCCCTAAAAGAATTTATCGCCATCTAGATAAATATATACAATATTTAACAAAAGAGCTAGATTCAGAAAGAACATGTCAACCAGTGATGCCATTTTCAAGTTAACTAATGAAGTTCATAAGTCCTTAGGTGACAAAGTTAATACATAGGAATACTCTGTGATCTATCAAAGCACTTGACTGTGTTAATCGTGAAATACTTCTATTGCACTATAGTATAAAGGGCAAAGAGTGTCAATGAATTACATCTTACTTATTAAACAAAAACCAAAGGTTATAATAAATACTTCAAATAATAGCAATACATATTCTGAATGGTTTGAAATAAAGCATGGTGTCTCACAAGGTTCTATTCTGAGTCCCTTATTATTTTTAGTGTATATAAATGATCTATCTGCAGTAATAAACAACAATGCCTGTCCAGTTCTTTTTGCTGATGACACAATCATTATAATTAAGGAACACATTGTCGGACAGCTCCCAGTTTCATCTAATAAAATCTTCAACACACTAAATAATTGGTTTTAAAGTAGCAAAATTCACCTAAACTTTGAAAAAACTAACTGATTAATTTTTGCACAAAGCATAAAAATATCACAGACCTAAGGATAGAATATGAAAATAATGAGATTGCAAAAACATGTTATACAAAATACAAAATTCCTGGGTCTTATCGATCGTAATATGAATTGGAAATACTGTATTGATTATGTCTTACCCAAACTGAGCTCTGATGTTTTGCAATATGATCTTTAATTCAGCTTTTAAATAAATGCATACTAAAAGAAACTTATTATGCATATTTTCATTCATTGATGACCTATGGAATAATATTTTGGGACATTGGGTAGATACTAAAAAAGATAATAAGAATAATAGCAGGAACAAGGCAATCAACTCACTGCAAACCACTTTTCAAAGTCTGTGGAATTTTATGATTAGCCTGTGAATATAATCTAGCCAAAGATGACAGTGAAGTGTGGTGTAGTTACCAGAGGCAAAGCGCTGAAATTATAAAAAATAAGTGAGAAAAACATCGAGGAAGTAGAAAAGGTAAGTGAAGAAATAAGTTAGAGAGCTGTGTAAGAAATGGCACAAATGAAGGTAAAAAAATCCAGAACTCAGAAGCCGCAAAAAGTATCAAATCTCAGAAAGCACAAGGACCAAGCTGGTCGCGTAAGGAGGAGACAATAGCATTGCTGCAGAAGGTGATAGAACTTTTATATAAAGGCCTCAAAAATGCCCAAGAGGAGATTAAAATAATGAAAGAGGAGAAACAGATGATCTTCCTGAGAGAAGAAAATCCAGTTACCTGGAAAAAGGAAAAATAGCTAGTATCATAACCTCCAATAATTTTGAGGTGCTACAAGAAGAGGCACCTCAGGACACAGACAAAGCAATTAACAATAAAGACAATGAAACCAAACAGAGGAAAGCAAGGTACGAGTGGAGAAATCCAAACTTAAGAAAACCAGAGCAAATGAAAAAGAAGACGAGCAAGAAGGAAGATGAAGAAAAGGTGGTAGTGTATGGTGACTCAATGCTAAAGAATGTAAGCTTAAAAAATGAAAATGTAAAAGTGAATGTTCTCAGAGGTGTGAAGGCAGAATATCTGTCAAATATTTTGGAAAAAGAAAAACAAAACAGTGAAATAAAAACATTGGTGCTGCATGTTGGCACAAATGGCTTGAGAAGAACAAAAGGACCATACAAGGTAACGGGGCAAGTGTATAATGCAATAAGAAGTGCAAGTTTTCCTAGAACAGTCGTGGTAAATAGTATCATTATAAGGAGGGACTTTAGTTATGAGTTGATAAAAGAAACAAACAAAGATATCAGGTGGGCGTGCAGAGCATTGAAAGCAGTATATGTAGTAACAAATAGTTATATTGATGCAAGTTGTTTGGGAAGGGATGGTCTACACTTAGATAGGAAAGGATCACAATTGCTAGGGGAAATAATAAACAAAGCTGTAAATATATGCATGGGACAGGGAAACTGATAACTGATCAGGGGTATGACAAAGGAAAATACAATAGTATTATCAGCAGGAAAACTTGGTGGCAGTAAAAATAGAAAGGGATATTCTAGGAACAACTAAAAAAAGTCAAAATGAAAAAGATGAATGTCTGCAAACATCAACAAGAAGTAAAATCAAATGGTATAAAAGATCCAGAGCCAAATGTTTTAGTTTTCACAGAACATGGTTTAAAAATGGAAGAAATATTAGCAAACAACTATCAGGGATATAATTTTGGAGCATGCTATTGTAGGCAAGAACATAATAGTGGCGGTGTTGCAGCATGCATAGGCAGGACACTAAAGTATAAAGAAATAGACTGTAAAGTAAGAACTGAAGCTTTCCTGGTGACGTATTAATTCAAAATCTTCTCGGGCTTTTAACCAGGTAAAAACTTGGCTTGATACCAATGTTTCGAAGAAGTACACCTTCCTCGTCTTCAGGGTAAACTGATGGATTGAGCTTGCAGAGACTGGTAGTTATTGTAATTTTTTTTACTATGAAGGGGAAAAATGCATTCCTGCATTTGACCTTAGTGCAATGGCTTGGGGGATATGTGGAGCTCCCCGCGGAGTGCGGTATATCCACTAAAAAAACTCCTCCTCGTGTTAATTGTTATATAGAGTAATTTCGTGCATACGCATAGAACCCTGGTTAGTCGCTGGTAGTGGTATCGGGCTTTTTAGGCCTTCGTCATCTCGTTTACCATGTAGTTGCCAAGGTCGTCTAAGTGATTGACCCCATGTTACAGCTGCCCGAAGTATGCTGACCACGTCGATCACAGTGGGAGGCCCTTTCCCCTGGTCCGCCTCAGCTATAGCTGAGGGCTTTAGGGCTCTGCGACGGGTTGGTACTGAAACATATAAGAAGAAAGAGATAATAAATAAAGTTGTGTGTTGGGGATTTTTAGGGGAGTGGAGAGGTTTTAGGAAAGGAGATTTGTAAGGTATTGTTGTATTTCGTCTGGAGTGGTGTCTTGTGTTATAGTCCTGTCGAAAAGTGGTAAAGGTTTGTTGTGTTTGTTTGTGTGTCGTAGTTCCCTAGCGTTTCTATTTAAGGGTTGTGATGTGCATTTTATTTTTGATTCGTGTCATAGGATAGCTTTTTGGTGAATTGTTCTGTTGTGTGTATTTTGAGTTCTTCGTGAAATATGTCAGCTGGAGCTGTGTAAGGTACTTTGGATACTAAGCGTAGAGTTTTATTTTGGAATCTTTGTAAGTTTTTGATGTGGTTTATGGCGGCATACCCCATACTTGGGATGCGTAAGTAATTATAAGTCGAATTAATGTCTTGTAAAGTGTGAGTCCCACGTTGAGGCTTAGCTGGGAGCCATGCGGATAGCCTGCCCAATTGAGCATTGGCTTTTCCGCGGGTCTGGGTAATATGCTTTTTCCATGTTAGACCCTGGTCCATTTTAAGTCCTAGCCAAGTTACCGTATCTGTCCATCCAATGTGTTCACCAAATGTGGTAAGTGGTGGCAAGCGGTGTCTGGGAAATCTGTGATTGATGCGTTTTGTGAATATGATCGCTTGAGTTTTTGGTGCATTTACTTTGATTAGCCAGTCCTCTAGGTTATTGAGGACGCTCTGAAGTCTCCTGTGTATGAATTCCGTTTTACCTGATTGGGTCATTATTGCGGTGTCATCCGCGTAGATGTATAATATATATTAAAAAGAGTTGGCCCGAGTATGCTGCCTTGTGGCACTCCGGCTTTGATTGGGCGTTCGGATGACAGATGGTTGTTCACTCTGGATTGAAATTTGCGATCGCTTAGGTAGTTCCCTATGAGCTTAATGAGTGCGTCGTGTACATTTATTGTCTTGAGCTTCTTTAGTAGGCCAGCATGCCATACTCTGTCAAAGGCTCGTTCACCATCTAGCAATAAAGCCTCTGTTGATTTATGAAGTTGAAGCCATGCGTTATAGCTTCGGTTGCCCTGATTAATTGAAAGTTGTTGAGTGTTTTGCTCGGAATCCAAATTGTTCTGGAATTAAAATGTTTTGCTTGTTTAGTTGGGTGTTTAGACGTTTGAGTATTACTTTTTCGAGAAGTTTTCCGAGGGTGCTTAGTAGACTAATTGGTCTGTAGTTGTGCGGCTTGGACAAGTTTTTCCTCTTTTGGGGGAAGTGAACCACTGTGGCCGGTTTCCACCTTTTAGGGTAATGCCCTCTGATAATCGCGTAGTTAAATATGTTTGACAGTAGCTTAATTGCCCTTTCAGGCAGATGCATTAGGGCCATTGTTGGGATGTTATCTGGCCCAGGGGTTTTTCTTTTTGGGAGATGTCTGATTAGCCAGTTTATTTCACTCGGACAGATTTTTCTCACTAAGTTGTAGGTTACCTGTTCTTTGAAATCTTCAGTTTCCTCTTTCGTTGCCTCCGTAAATTGAGGGCAGGATTTGGCGTGCAGATTTCTTGCAGTGTGCCCTCGAGCATATCTACTTTTTGTTGGTCTGTGGATGCGATTGTTTAATGGTGGTATTTGCGTTTTATTACGCGTTAGACAGCGTACAATTCCCCATACCGAGTCTCGTTCGTAGTCGAGATTCTATAGTGTATTCTGCCATTGTTGAGAGAGGTGGTTGGTTGTTCTCTCTCTAACAAGAGTATTTAAATATCTAACGTATTCCTGGTTTACAGTGTGTCGTGTTTTCTGCCATCGCCGTCTGGCTCGGTTTCTTTCCGCTGCCAGCATGTGGATGTCAGGTGGTAGTTGTGATTGGTATTGCTTAGGTTTGCTTAATGGCGCTGCCGCTTTGGTTGCAGCTTTGATGCCATTTCTAGTTGGGCTACCGCCTCGTTCATATTTTCTTTTGTGTTTAGCTGCATAGTAGGTAGTTGTTCGTTAATAGTGTATGCAAACCTGTCCCAGTCTGCTGTATTGTAATTAAGACGCTCGACTGGTGATCGGAAGAGAGTTCGTTTTTAACTTGTAGATTAATTCTACGAGTTAGACTATGCGTCATTGCAATATCCTGTGAACGGGCTATACGTATGTTCAGTAGGAGTATGAATTATTATATCAGTTATTTTCAAGGTTTAGTAGAGCCGTGCCTTCGGGGTTTGTCTCGTTGCAGTCCCAAATGAGGTGCTTTGCGTTGAGATCTCCGGCTATTAGTACCCATTGTTTACCTGAGTGATTGCGTTAATGTCTGCTATGTTTAGCACGCCTGGGGGGGGGGGATGCCGTGATTGGAACCTTGTTGTTGTCTATGGTAATGTAAATACCAATAGCTTCTAGAGTTGAAAATTGAGGCTGCGAAGCGAGATCGTGAGCAATGCTGTGTTTTATTATTGCGGCAGACCCGCCTCGACCTGTTTCGATCGTTGCGATGTGTAGTGTAACGTGGAATGTTAAATCTGTCTTGTGTTTTATTATTGCGGCAGACCCGCCTCCGCGTCTGTTTCGATCGTTGCGATGTGTAGTGTAAACTGGAATGTTAAATCTGTCTTTGTCGCGTAAGTGAGTTTCTGTAATTAAAGCTATGTGTATGTTGTTGCGAGTTAGAAAGTCTCTTAAGTTCCGTCTTTCGTCTTTTTAAGCCGTAGGCGTTCCATGTCATACAATTGAGGTTAGGTGTGGGGTTCATAGGAAGCCAGGAGAGGTGAGGAGTTGGAAGAAGTCTTGATAGCAGGTCAAGATGCTCCGGGTCTCCTGCGAAGTGGCCAGTAGTTCGAAGACGTCCTGTATGCCGGCATCCTTCCAGTTCTCAGCTGACGCACTTCTGAACATGTGCTGGTGCTCCAGGCGAGGATCTGCCAGCATTTCCTCTCTCGTGGGACTTCCTTTGGGGGTTTTTGTGGCTTTACCTGGGGTTGGCTTGGCTTTCCGTCCACTTTTCTGGTAACTATGAAGAACTCTATGCACTTCGCTGAAGTTCTTGACAGCATCAAAGTAAAGCCATCGGACCTGCTAGTTAGTTTCGATGTGGTATCTCTCTTCACCAGAGTTCCCCTTGCGGAAACAATATAACTACTGACAGAACACTTTTCACCTGGTATTACTGCACTGTTTAGTTACACACTTCCACTTATTTTCTGTATGGCAACACCTACTATGAGCAGACAGACGGTGTTGCCATGGGCTCTCCTCTGTCACCAGCTATTGCCAAATTCTATATGGAGTTCCTGGAGCATGAAATGCTTAACACAGACCCATTAAAGCTTACACATTTTTTTAGGTATGTAGATGATACATTTGTAATTTGGCCACATGGACTGCACACTCTTCCAGATTTTTTTGCACACTTAAATAGCCTCAGATCACAAATCAATGGAAGTTGAGAAAAATGCTTCCCTCCCTTTTCTGAACATTCTGGTTACCAGAAAAACGGACAGAACTCTTGGTCATGCAGTCTACCGAAAACCTACACACACAGATCTTTATCTCAGTGCAAACAGCTTCCACCATAAGTCACAATGAATGGGCATACTCAACACATTGACATATAGAGCAGTTTCTGTATCAGATCCAGATAACCTGCAAACTGAATTTCATACCTAAAATTCACACTCCAAGAAAATGGATATTCAGCCAAGGACATCACATCTGCATTGAAAAGAGCCGGACAAAAAAGAAACCCCAGCAAAAATACTCAACAAAAAGACAAGCCAGCCTCCATAGCCTATATACCGTTTACTGGCAATTTTTCGGGAAAGATTAGTAGACTACTCTACAAATATAATGTCAAAACCATCCATAAGCCCTCACCTAAAATAAAAAATTTGGTCAGGCCAGTTAAATGTAATTTAGCTTTAAGAGTACGTGGTGTTTATCACATTCCTTGCAAATGCAGCACAGCGTACATTGGCCAAACAGGATGCACTATTGCCACATGCGTTTCTGAACACCAAAGATCAATAAGGCTTATGCAACCCGAAAAATCTGGATTGGCTGAACACTGTATAGAATAAAGCCACAGAGCTAACTTTACCAACACCAAGATAGTGGCAAAGTGTTCGAATTACTGGGGAAGGGGAGTAAAAGAAGCTTTAGTCATCTCATCTGAAACAAATAATCTAAATCGCGATTCTGGCTTACAACTAAGTTAAGCATGGATACCGATGTTAAAGAGCCTTAACACCTAATCCTCTACCTGCAGTCTTCCAAGGCTTGTTTTCTAGCAGGTCCATGCTCAAACACAAAACATTAGCCATATAACTGCTATAAATAGTTTTCTACGAAGTCCGTGCCCATGTCTCAGTCATCTTAAATACCAGTTACAATATGGCCATAATATCACACAAACCAATCAGATGTTAGCTTCATTCCAGCTCTTATAAATACCAGTCTCTGCAAGCTCAACCCATCAGTTCACCCTAAAGACGAGGAAGATGCACTTCTTCGAAACGTTGGTATCAAGCCAAGTTTTTACCTGGTTAGAAGCCCGAGAAGATTTTGAATAAATAGACTGTAGTAAATTTTCAGTAGAAATGGTATGCAAAATAGCAGCAGTAGAAATTATGCTAAAAGAAAAAAAATATATTATTAATTGGTTTATATAGATCTCCAGCAGCAAATAAGATATGATTTATAAAGTGCTTAGAAAACTTTCTGAATACACTGCAAGAGAATAAGATAAAAATTCTTATGGGAGATGTAAATATAGGTGTTCTAAAAGACACGGTAGTAAACCGCTCCCTGGAGCAAACACCCATTAGGTATGATCTAAAAATTGGTGTTAGGGAACCCACCAGAATAACAAATACTACCAAAACATGTACCGATAATGTATTCACAAATTTACTGTGAAATAAATGGGAGATAACAATAGGCAGGCATTGTGGATCATTATGGGCAGTTATTGAAAGTATATGTAAAAAGAGAGAAACTACTCAATACTTTTGAATATAAAAGACAGTGAATAACAAGACTTTATGTAAATTTAAGAAATACTGTAAGGAGATAAGTTGGAAGGAAGTTTATGAAGCACAAAATGTAAAAATAAATATGAAATTTTTAATCACATATTGCAAAATGGTCTGAACATTGCAATGCCCTTACAAAAAGTTAAACTGAAATCACATAAAAAGTGGGAAGAGCAGGAAAAATGGTTGACCAAGGGAATTTTAGTATCATGGTGAAGGATGAAATTTCTAAATTCAATAAAGCATCCAAATATGCGAGAAAATTCATTAAGATGCATAGAGAATTACAGTCAAACTTTTAAAAATTTTATACATGCTAAAACAAAATACAGCAAGGGTCTAGTGTTAAAACCTGAAAACAATTTAGAACATGGTAAACAATACTCATAAGCAAAAATAAAACAACAAAAACCAAAGGCAGAAAATATTGTAATTAATCATGAAGGCAAAGAGATCAGTAACCCAAAGGAAATATGCAATGGTTTTAACAATTATTACATTAATTTAGGAAACCAATTGAATCCCAACAAGCGAACACAAAATATAAATTAATAAAACCAAAGAGTCAGAAACAATCTATGAGAATAGTAGAAATTGTAGAAGATAATATACTAAAGGAAATAAGCAAGCTAAAAACTAAAAAATCAAGTGGATTGGATGAAATATCAAATGAAATTTTAAAGTTCCTGAAATATGAGGCGACAGAGATTTTAATACATATAGTAAATGCATCGTTAACTCAAGGAATATTTCCAAATAAACGAAAAAGGTAATTGTTGGACCATTATTTAAACAAAAAGGAAGCAAAATGGATGTTGAAAACTATAGACCAATAATACTATGTTCTACTGTTTCAAAAGTAACAGAGGGAATATACTTAAAACAATTACAAAATTATTTAAAAAAACTGAATGTACGAGGGCTGTTCAATAAAGAATGATCACAATTTCATTACGGTCATAATTTTTCGCATTAAAATTCAAACTTATTATATTCTGTTAGTTTAATGTGAAACAAACACACCGTAGTAGTTTCATTGTTGGTACTCCTGGTTCCTGCCTGTGAGAACCAGACAAGTTCAGATGTGTTTGTGCGTGATGGGTTCCAAGACTGTTGATTCCCGAACAAAAGGACATTCGCATGCAGGTCTGCATGCAGTTAAAGTTGATGTTAGAGGAAGATCCGGAGTTTCTTTCAAACGTAATTACTGCTGATGAAGCTTGGCTACATCATTTTGATCCTGAGAGCAAACAACAAAGCTCAGTGTGGAAATCTCCTTCATCACCAACACCAAAAAAGCGAAAGTGGTTGCTTCTGCTGGGAAAGTTATGGTCATCTCATTCTTTGATATTCATGGAATGGTTTATTAGCATGTTGTACCTGCACACACATCAGTAACTGGACGATACTACAGGGCATCCTGAAAAGATTGCAAGTCCATATCAGGCGAAAAAGACCACATTTCCGTGACTGAATGCTGCACCACCATAATGCACGGCTGCATATTGCCAATGTTGTTGCTGAATATCTTGCAAAAATCAACGTGAAGTGCATCCCTCACCCTCCCTATAGTCCGGATTTAGCCCCATGTGACTTTTTTCTATTCCCTAACTTGAAGAAACGCCTTCGTGGGAGGCATTATCCATCATCAGAAGCAGTGGTGAAGGCTGCAGAGGCAATTTTGAAGGATCTCTCAATAAATGGTTTCCAGCATGTCTTTGAAGACTGGCAGAAACGCTGTGACAAGTGCATCGCATTCATGGGAGACTATTTTGAGAAGGACCATCAAAATTATGAGGATGAGTAAAGGTACGCTGTCAAAAAGAAATTGTGATCATTCTTTATTGAACAGCCCTCATAATATCAAAATGGCAATATGGCTTTCAAGTGCAGAAATCAACAACTAATGCAATTAATAAAGTAAATAGTTTTATAGTAAATGCATTAAATGATAAAGAAAGGATGGTTGCAAAAATTTTAGACTTCTCAAAGACTTTTGACTGTGTAAATATAAATATTTTGTTAAACTAGAAAACCACGGATTAGAATGTTTCACCTCATACTTAAGAAACAAGGATCAGTGTGTAAACTACACAAATACAAATGGCATAGCAGAAAAATTAAAATCAGATTTTCAGATGGCTAGGCAAGGAGTACTGCAAGGTTCAAAATTAGGTCCATTTTTGGCAGGTGCCATGCCATTGATTATCAGATTATTCTTTCCAGGCATTCATCTGATCCAAATTTGCTACAGAATAAATATTAAGTTTGCACATGGCTGATGTCCCTTATCTTGTAGGAAACATTGATGTACAGCTCCAATTAAATTATCACAATTGTCCATAATAGTTGGCTATACTATGAATCCTGGGTCTTGAAGTACTTACAACATCGTAAGTCACCATGGGAGTTTGTCATCTCAAAATAATTTGAGATCACCTAGTGGTTTACCGGGAAACATGCAAGTCAGTTGAAAATTTAATGCCATACCGGCAAGTTGCCATGGTAGCTCAGTGGTAGAGCAACCGGCTAGAGACTGGGAGATCCATGATTCAAATCCCGGCAATGGCATTGAATTTTTCAGTCTGATTCTAGCTATCCAACTCCTGTCCTATACATAGTTTCTGTGAGAAAACAATTAAATTATTACAACTCCTGTACTTCTAGTGTTTGAGGAAATGCTCTTTCCTCTGATATATCATTTAGATGATCTACCAAATTATCTGCAAAAATAGATAAAACACTTAATTAGATTTTTGAAATAATAATAATATTTTATTATTATTGTTATTATTAAGCATTTTTAAAGCATGATTTATTGAAAAATGTGTAGGGAAGATCATGTACATTCAGCTCATCAGATTGAAACTCAAAAGTTTCCAAAATATTCACTATAAAGATTTCAAAGTGTGCAGTGTAGCTTTGTTGAAGAAGCGTGAAGAAGTACATAAAAGTGCTATGTAAAACTTTTTTCCTCCTATTTTAAAGCTTGAATGTTGAAACTCAAAAAAAAATGCCATATAATTTACTATCTAGATTCAATTATTCATATATGTTTTAGAATAATAATTAATAATAATAATAATAATAACAAAAATTTTAATTCCAAAATTTAGCGAAAATTTAGTTATTGTTAAACAATTATTCAAGTTTTTAGAATTATATATATTTTTGTTATTATTGGTAAATGTAGAGAGAGAGTAATGAGAATGTATCCATAATTATATATTGGACAATTATAGAAGCATTGTATTCCACCCAAAATGTTAACTTCTAGATTTCAGTGGAAATTCAGTTATGTTTCAAACATTTATATATTGTCAAACAATTATTTTACTTTGTTGTTTTAGTAGTAGTTATAGTAATATATTCAGCAATGTACAGAGGAAGTAATAAGAATGTATTGGTGATAACATATTTCATAATTATAGAAGCATTGTATTGCCAGCAAAAATTTCATCAGATTTCAGCTAAAATTCAGTTATTGTTCAAAATCTGTATATTATTAAACAATTATTCAAGTATTTTTTATTATTATGCACCATAATATGCACCGTAAATGTAGAGAGAAAATAATGTGAGTGTATCCATGATTATACATTTAAGTGTTAATTCTACCAAATATTTCACTTGAAACATTTATATCAGAGATGTATATCTTGTTATAATGTAAATTTCTGCACTTCATTCAGCAAGTCATGTTGATGTAACACTGCAAATTTGTTTAGTTTTAGACTGCTTACTATTTTTGAGTTAATTTAAGGGTTACTGTGGTATTTTTCTATAAATGTTAAGAAAAATTAGTAACAATAGTTCCTTACCTGTCATTTTTCCTTGATATTTCTCTGTTGATAAAATCATTGGCTGTTTTATTCAGATATTTATGTTGGATGGATTCAAGGAGCACTATATATGTTCAAGTGCATACCAGCTTATACGAAGGTTATTTCCTTTATATATATGTGTAGAGAAATTCCCCCTTTCCCATTTTTTTTCCAGCATCTGCAGATTTTATTTTAAGGGTTGCACGTATCTTTTATATGCTAGCTTTTATCTCATTATTTCCAATTGGAATTTCTCTCTGTGAAGCTACACTGTTCGGCGTTCCCAAGGACCTGCATAGTAAAAAATAAAAAAATTATGTGTTTCATTCACATGACTTTCTCTACATCTCTACAACAAATTATTGTTAAAAAGCTTATTCTTCTATTTACTTCATGCTAATCGAGAAAACATTAGCAGAAATCATCTTGCTTCCATGTAAACAGAAGGGAAATAAGGGAGCACCATAGGCTAAAGTGATAAGCTGGTTGCTATGTGATTATAGTTCCTTTGTTAGTATGGACAGGATTTGGCAAATTCCCATATGAGAAAAGTATAAGTGTTTTATAGCTGAAACCAATAACAGGAATATCTAAAAAACGATCAACTCCACGAAAGAAATGTATAAAACATAAATTGTGTTTTTCAACAGGCATCTCTTACAGTTTACAGTTTTGCAAATTTCCACAAAAGTCATCCAGAATAAAGATGTCTTCAGAGGCTATTCCCAGAAAATTCAAGAGTACCTTATATTTTAATTTTAATCAAAATCATTAAAGCCATTTTTGAGAAAATCAAAACATTTTCCATGTAAAGGATAGTTGGGGGTGGGGGGGATTTTCTTGAAAATCTTCATGCCTCATCCTTGGAAGATACTGAATGTAAATACTAAGTTTGGTATTTAACAGACTTTTCGTTTTTGAGCTATGATGCCCCCCACCCACACACTCATGCATGCACGCACAGCACGCACGCTCGCTCACTCACTCACCCACTCAGTCACTCTCACACAAGCACCTGGACATTTTTCTAAAAATGCTTTTTTTGGATTCAGGAATTCTCAAAACATATATTTCTGGTGAAATCTTGGCATCGCTTCTATACACTATGTATATAGTATGTATAGAGAAAGTAATAAATCTGGTTATTTCTTTGTTCAAAGTTTCATATTATTTGCCTGTTTAAATAACGGATGTAATGTTCATTCATATATTAAGCATGTGTTAAAGTTTCTGTTGAGGTCTAAAATTCTTTCTATGCTCCTGCCAAAGACAACATTTCTGGCTGGATCTTTTTTCAGTTTTTATTCTGTCTTTAGAGACAAATTACGCACTGGCTGTAATATCACATCAGTTCTAAGGGGGGAAGTCAATTATTTTTTATCATGGTGTCGGTCTAGAATCGCTAGTGTGTAGAGTTTACCATGGTAAAACACACTTGACAATGTTTTTCATTCTGAAAGTAGTGCAAGTGTCAAAATGTTACATGTCTGGGGAATGGAGCTTTTTTTCTCTTTTTATCCATACTGCATTGTTGAAATTGCACCAGCTGTTTTATTTCATCTGCTAGAGTGAGACTGGATTCTTTTTTTAATGCTGGAGCTGTTTGGGATCCATATGCATGGAAAGTTTAGCCATGGGAAAGCTCCTATTTTTGTTCAGTTCAACAGAAGAGCCATCTCAGGACTTGAGACTAGAAATATCACACACTTCTGAGCATTGCTCATTCATAAGGGTATTTGCAAGTGTGTGTATATATATTTTTTCTCTTGCGCTAATTCATAAAATATATCCTAGTGCTATGGAAATTTGTAAATGTCATTTTTATTTAGTTTGTGCAGACATTCATAGCATTAGGTAGATTTTTTTTGATAGATTCAATTTATGCAGTAAACACAGTGCGAGCATTAAGTTGCAAATATATATGGATGAGAGGGGGAACAGCCAGCTCATTGAACAGGGCCAGAAATTCATACACTCTCATTTGTTGGGGGGGGGGGGGTGCAGAGTAATCATACACTCTCATACAGGAATATATAGCAGGCTTAAGGAATAGAAGTCATGAGTTTTCCAGGGTTGGGTTTGAACTCAGAACTCCTGGGGGGCAGAGTTCTCAATGTATACCTACTTCAGTCCTTAAAAATTGTTCCATCCATTCATACATTTGCTTGGATTGTAATAGGTGTCAGTCTCAGTGCGCTTTATGTTTTTAAACATCCACAGATTTTTTGAATTGCTTATGAGACCTAGTTTCAGCTTGTGATTGCCTGCTGCATAGCTGGAGGCTTAAGATTACTCTCTCCTCCTTTTATAGTCTGGAGTGGATTTTTCAACCCTGGATGCAAGCTTTTTTGAATGCAGCATTGGAAAATTCAGACCACTCGTGTCGCAGTTGCAAATTTGTTCTCCAGTTAGGCCCTCCTTTTTACTTTCTCCATACACACTATGTACATAGTGTATAGAGAAAGTATTGCACTCCACCAAAAATTTGATACCGAGATTTCACCGGAAATATATGTTTTAGGGTCCCCAATATCCAAAAAAAGCATTTTCACAAAAAGGTCCGTGTGTGTCTGTGTGTCCATGTGTCTGTGAACACGATAACTCAAAAACGAAAAGTCGGTAAAATACCAAACTTGGTATTCAAGTTTAGTATCTTCCAGGGATGCGACACGAAAATTTTGAGAAAAATCCCCCCCACCCCCAACTACCCTTTACATGGAACTTTTTTCGGAAATTTTGATTTTCTCAAAAATGGCTCTAACGATTTTGATTAAAATTTTGAGTATTAAACATATTTACCTGACAAATGAAATGTATATCTTGAATTTTCTGGGATTAGCCTTTGAAGAGTAGTTTATTCTGGATGAATTTTACTAAATTTTGAATGAATGAACTTACTAAAGAAAAAAATGTAGAGCAGTTTAAAACACACAATTTATGTTACATACATTTTTTTCGTGGAGTTCGTCGTTTTTGTGACATTCCTTATTTTTGGTTTCTGCTATGAAAAACGTATACTTTTCTCATACAGGAACTTGTCAACTCCTATCCATATAAACAAAGGAACTTCATTGACATAGCGACCAGCTTTTGATTATCACTTTAACCTATGGAGTCCCTTATTTCGCTTCTACTTACAAGGAAGCGAGCAATAAGACTATTTCTGCTAATTTTTTCTGATTAGCATAAAGTAAATATAAGTATAAGCTTTTTAAGAATTATTTGTTGCAGGGATATGGAGAAAGTCATGTGAATGGTACACATCAGATTTTTTATTAGTAGGTGGAAATTTTCCTTGAATCTGTTTAGACTATCCAAGTCAGTAGATAGTTTTTCGTACAAACGTTTAACTCTCTGCTGCAGTAGTACTTCTGTCTAGCTAGCCAGCACTAGCAGTAAATCTAAGTTCTCTCTCATGAAATTACTCATAGAATTTAAGGGCTTTCTCTCGCAAAAATGTGCCCAGAAATGGGTGTTCCTTTTTCCCTTTGCTGTCTAATCCAC
Organism: Hymenopus coronatus; assembly: GCA_030762935.1. Lineage (NCBI taxonomy): Eukaryota > Metazoa > Arthropoda > Insecta > Mantodea > Hymenopodidae > Hymenopus > Hymenopus coronatus. Next base: position 121,778,932 of record CM060895.1, read on the forward strand.
AAATAAACCACCTCACTCACTATTAATACTCTTTCAACCAGTCCAATACTCCTTCAACCAGCACTTCCACAGGTCATCTGCTAGTTTCTGGTGAAGTTTGAATTGTTTTGTCAAATTGTCCTTCACTCCAGTCCACTAGGTGTTGTGGTTAACCTTTCATCACAAAGAAAATGTGGTGGTGACAATGGTTGTGGTTCTGCGCCATCAGTTGTTTTTGTTATTGGCCTTAGTTAAAGGCTGCTTCAATCGTAATGAGAACAGTATTCATTCCTTCTTCTGTCACTTGGGAGCGACTCAAGTCCTTTCTTAGGTTGCGTTTCATAGCTCTGATCCTCCCCACCAAGCATCCCTGGGTGTGATCAACATCCAATAATGCTATTTTCTGCAAGATATTGCTCGGTTTTTGAAGTGGCAACAGTGTCCCATAAATCAGTTAACTCTCTGTTTGAAGCTTGGAAAGTCTGGGCATTGCCAGAATGAATACTGTAAGGCAATCCGTGTCTCCCAGCAAATCTCTGGAGTGTGGAGATAAAATTATCTGTGGTCATTGAAGTGCAGAGCTGTAAAAGGATTGCACGAGTCATTGCCCAGGTGAACAGCGTAATATAAGCTTTTTTAACTTTGCTTCCCACCTTGATGTGCACAGGGCTGGTAACATAGATTCCTGTGGTTATAAGAGGTTTTTAGTGCTGTTACTCTGTCACTAAGAAGAGGAGCTTTAACTGGAGTCCCTTTTATAGTGACAGGCACGGAGAATCCAAAATTCATCTCTAAGGTCAGGCATAACTATCTAAACACCCATATCTGGGTGATATGAGTGTTTTGGATCATCAAGTGAACAAAGTGATGTTGCCCATCGAGTAGTATGGGATGACATGTTGGAGACAGGCTATTGTCAAACTGTAAGCGTCCACCAAGATGAATGAGTCTGTCTCCTATGAAAGAGCTGAAACATGCAATTTTAGATTTCTTGGGCAGTGGTTAATTGTGTTGGAGTGCATGAAGTTCAATTGGAAAAGATCCCCTTTGTTCAATTCTAATCCAATGAATCTGTGCAGTGGAAAGTTCCGAAGCATTGAGTTCTCCAGTAATACTATTCTGTGTATGTGCTTTGTGCAAACTGTAGAGTCCTAGCTGTTACACACAATAGTTTACTGTAAAAACTCTACCTTCCAGCATTAACAGGGGACAAGATATTTATTTCCAATACCTGTTTTCTGTATTTCAGGTAATGTGACTTCTGAGGTCTCATTTTGAGGCTATGAATCCAGATGGTTCTTGAGCCATGGTGGACCACTCCATCACAATATAGACTGAAGTAATACTTTGGCAGTAATTCCTCGAGATAAAAGATCTGCTGAGTTTTCTTGTACATGGCAGTGTCTACATTGTGCCTGTGAAGTAGTGGACTAAATTTCCGTAACATGGTTGCAGATGAAGGTTTACTATGCAACGTCACAAATCCATAGCAACTTAAGAAGTTGAAAAAGTTCTATAGAAATCAGCAGACAGTACCAAGGGAACCTAACCAGTTAATAGCAGCCAGATGGCAGTGGTAGCATGGTTATTTGTTGCCCAATGGCAGTATGCACTAGTTTATCGAGACAATGATGCAACGCAACAGTGAAATTCAAATATCAATTACCGTTTCTTTTCAGCAAAACATAGTGTGTTTTGATGTGTGTTTAGAGGCTTATCGTCCTGTTATTTATTGTTATTGATAAGAAAATGCCTCCAGTGAAATGCCAAAATATCTGTTGGCGAAGTGTAACGCCAGCCAGGTTCATAGTCTTTGAGACAATGAGACTGAAGAATAGCGTAGGCAGCATTTGGGGGCAATGCAAATTTCTCTACTACTCACACCATCAAGTTCAGGTGAGAGGCGACAAAACTAAGGCCAAGCTTAACATATGAATATTTGGGTTTTAGATATGATTCAACAGTCTATTATGGCTATAAATCAGTTGATTTTGGAACAATGAGCACAATTTGTCAATATTGCAATGCTTGGAGGTTTCAACTTGAATTGCCAGGATTATATTGTGCGAACTGAAAGGTCAAACTGTCACAACTGATGCCACCTGAACCACTGAAATTATTTTTTTCAGGACAAAAACTTCTATCAAAGCATTTCATGCAGAATATTTAAAATTATAACATTTTGTTCTAAATGACATCATTTGGTGCAATTATAATCGAGGAACGTGGTTAAGGTTTTTTTCTCTTCTGTAACACACATCATACACATCCATCGCAACTAATACCTACAAATATGAAAATTCTATTGAGTTTCATAAATGAATGTTTTCTCATGTTCAGTATTACAGATTCAAGGATAAATTCACCATCGTGCAGGAGCATTGTTGCCATCAGTTGATAGTGAATACAAATTTTTTCACATTTATTTCCTTGCAAATTCTAAAGCTGAACTAAATCAATGCTGTACCATCAATCGTGCAGTTAGGCGAGAGATCATCGTGTAACTGCAACAACTTTTACATGAACACAATCAGTTGGTCCAATTGTTCAATGATGCCGTCAAACGATCATAAAATGATCAGAGTTGACAAAAAAACCAGCAGGAGAACATGCGAGTCGGTTTAATGCACCAATGTTAAACAAATTTGCCTTGGTGGTAATTCAATGATGTGATGGTGGCAAAGTTCAGTGTATCAGTGAAACATATCATTCGTATGATGTATTACAATACCCTCAGTAATGCTGTCGACTATGGGTCTGTTTGCTGCACAACATTGTAAATCCATACCAACTTTAGAAATTGAAAAAGCACTGTGGAAATCAACAGGCAGAAGAGTTGTTGTCATAAGGCTGTTTCAAAATACAAATGTATCAATGCAAGCGTAAAGCAAATTTTGGCAGAAATAACCCATGACTGTTATAAACTGTTTTCATGTCGATTCCTAACCAAGGTAAATTATTCTTTTACAGGTCAAGAAACAAACAAAAAGGTGCACTCGATGAATTTTTATGCATACTGTATGATTCATCTAAACAAGGGTAACCATATTTTGAAAAACCACCAATTGTTTCATCAGTTTGCCCTTGATAGGTTTGTCAGAATTGAAATGGAACATCTTACTTATAGATGCATAAACCAGAAAAAACTATTTTCGGAAGAATACATTCATTTACACGATGCCATGAACGCAGATAGAAATGGAAATAATGTCGGCCGACTTACTATTTTACCAGCAACCTATGTGGGAAGCCCGAGACATATGCCCAAATACGTGCAAGATGCTATGACCTACGTGTGCCAATATGTCTGACCAGATTTATTTATTACTTTCACGTGCAACCCAAAATGGATCAAAATCTGTTATTACCTGGTCAATCATCAGCAATTGTGATGACATAACATGAATATTCCATCAAAAACTCAAAGCGCTCATGAACTTCATTGTAAAATATCATGTCTTCAAGATGTATGATATTGGATGAACTCTGAAGAGAGGCAGAAAAGAGGACTGTATCATGCGCATATTCTCCTGTGGATGGTCGAAAACATAAGACCCAATAAAATTTACTCGATCATTTGCACAGAAATTCCTGATCCCGAAGTAGATCCAGAATCGTATGGAGTAGTGAAGATAAATATGATTCATGGACCGCGTGGCAAACACAAATCACTGTGCATGATCTATAACAAATGCTCGAAGAATTATCCGTGTACTTTGTTGGCAGGTTCAATTACAGGCAGTGATGGTTACCTCCTGTATCGTCATCACTCTGTAGAAGATAATGATAGAACAATAACATCGCAAGTCAAAAATAAGGATGTCGTAGTCAACTACACCTGTGATTGATTGTTCCTTATTCACCACTGCCTTCCGAAATATTTAAAGCGCATCATGAAAAAACTAAATAAAGGAAAATAATGGACAATGATACAGTAAAACAAGTTTCTATGCATTTATATACTCGCACTTTAAATATGGTATAACACTGGGGGAATATTACAGCAGCGGAAATGAAAAAAATCTTTAAACTGCAAAAAAAAAAAAAGGCAGAATATTAAGAAGTGTATATAGAAGACACCATTGTAGGAATATTTTTAAAAGTTCAAATATCTTAACTGTCTCATGCATATGTATTTATGAGAGTGTAAAGCAAATTTTACAAGATCTAAATTTATCCAAAAATAGTAATACACATACATATATTTTGAGAAACAATGACGACTATTACAGAACAGCATTTAGAGGTACATTAAAAATAGAGACTTGGATAGCATGGGAAAAGAATTATATAACAGATTAACAAAAGAAATAAAAGAAATTCATAGCACTTAAGTGGCTCTAAGCACAATAAAAAAATATTTAATTGAGAATGCATATTATAGCATGGAAGAGTACAAATGTAAATTATAAATACAGATTGTAATCATGTACATAGATTTAAACATTGACATGTCATTTATTGTACATTTTAAACGATGAATAAAATGACATGACTTATTTCAATGTTGAGTACTCCAATTGGGTGAAGTCCATCAAATACGTTTGCAAGTACATCACAAAAGGAAACTACATGGTTGTATTTGGTATTGCAGCTCCAAATAATAATAATGAAGTTTCACAATATCAGATGGGAAGAGCAACAAGGTGGTTTGAAGAATTGTTTCATTTTCCATACACGAACGTCATCCCACTGTAGTCCATTTAACTGTTCACCTAGAGAATGGACGAGTTTATTTCACAGTAGAAAACGTAGTGCAAAGAACTGAACGATCACCAGCGACAACACTGATTAACCTCTTTGAGATGTGCCCAAGCGATCCATTTGCAAGAGCATTGCTTTACTCGGAAATGAAAAATATTTTACATGGAATGTATAGTCCAAAACATTCCAACATCTGAAACAAGGACAGCCGGTACCGGGATACATGAATGTATTTTCAACCGAGGCATTGGGTCATATTTACATAGTTCACCCCAGCAATATGAGTGTTTTTACCTGCATTTGTTCTTAGTTAATGTTCGTGGACCAACATTCAAATTTCTACAAATCATTAATGGTGAATTGTGTGCAAAATATCGAGAAGCCTATGTCCTTCCACGGTGTAATGGTTACCATGCTGACTTCATATACCCAAGGTTGCGGGTTCAAACCCGGCGGAGGACGATGGATTTTTTCAGGTGTAAAAATCCTTAGCATGGCTTCCTTCGGAAGGGAAGTAAAGACGTTGGTCCCGTGTCGTAGATTTACGGCACGTAAAAGAACCTCAAGCCTGATAGAGAGGCATCTGAGCAAAATTAAGCGGTCTTTCACGCCCAATATATAGAATGGGACGCTGAAAACCACAGCAGTTAAAGAGCGTCCATAAATAACATGCCATTTTTTCGAGAAGCCTGTCAACGTGTAAATTTACTAGAGGATGATATTCATTGGAATCATACGCTCGCTGATGCTATTATTTTGTATAAAATTCAATCACTTTTTGCCATAATTTCAACGTGCTTTCCATCGAGTCCACATTATTCGTCGGAGAAACACAAAGACAATATGGCTGAAGACATTTTGCATCAAGTATGTTCAACAATGCAAATCTAGAATTTGAAATTTGCGCAGAAATACACAATGAGGATTTGTGCGTGTTGATGTCCGGCAAGATGTTGCATGAATTCGGAATTCCTATGCCCAATCGCCCCTTGTACGATTCATTCAATCGTACAGCAATGCAATAGAAATGCTTTGAGTCAATCCGTAAAAAGCAAAGTCTCACTTTTAAATTTGCAGCAAAATACAGCTTACGATAAGATAATGAAAGTAGTTAATGACAGTAATAGAGGAATCTTTTTCCTCGATGCATCCTGCGGAATTGGTTAAACATTCTTAATTTCATTCATCTTAGATACGATTCAGGCACATAGTCAAATAGCGCTGCCAGTAGCATCATCTGGGATCACTGCTATTCTGTTTGAAGGCGGACCAACCGCTCATTCTGCATTCAAACTGCCATTGAATTTGCAAACAATAGATGGACCGACATATAATATAACCAAAACATCAGCAATGACAAAAGTGCTACAAAATTGCAAAATAATAATTTGGGATAAGTATATGATGGTGCACAAATGATCATTGGAAGCACTCATTTAAACATGAAGAGATTTGCACAGCAATCAAAATCTCTTCGGAGGCGCAATGATTCTACTGGCTGGAGATTTTCGCCAAACGCTGCCAATCATTCCCAGATCAACAGCTGCTGATGAAATAAATGCTTGCTTGAAGATATCAAAGTTATGGAGATATGTGAAAAATCTAAACTTACGAATGAATATGTGAGTGGCATTACAAAATGACATGGGTGGAAATATTATCAAAGGCATTATTGACTTTGGCAATTGGAAAATTCCTGTTGAGACTTTTACTGGCCTCATTTCATTTCCACCAAATTTTTTGTCATTTCGCAATGTCAAAAGAAGATTTAATATTGAAGAATTCCCAAATATTGGTGCAAATTACAAAAACCATGCTTGGTGGAGCGAACGAGCAACTTTAGCAGCAGCTAATAAGGATACAGATGATTATCATAATCAATTCCATTACCGATCCAAATGAAGTCGTTAATTGTCCAACTGAATTCCTAAATTCATTGGATTTACCAGGATTGCCACCACACAATGTACAGCTCAAGGTTGGCTCGGTGATAATTATGTTATGTAATCTGAATCAGCCAAAACTGTGCAATGGAACAACACTTGCTATTAAAAAAATTATGAACATTTTTATTGAAGCTACTATAATCATAGGAAAGTTCAAAGGCGAGGAAGTGCTTATTCCAAGAATACCACTAATGCCAACAAACTTTCCTTTTGAATTTAAGCGTGTTCAGTTTACGGTGTGCCTTGGATTCGCAATGACAATAAATCCCAAGGTTATTCGTTATGGTGTAGAATAAACCTTTAATTGCCGTGTTTTTTGTATGGGCAGTTGAACATTGCATGCCTCAAGAGTCAGCGAACCATCAGCGCTATTCGTTTTCTCTCCAGAAGGAAAAATGAAAAATATTGTACATTACAAGGCATTAAAATAAAGTATGATCAACTTATTTAATTGTAATTCTATTTCATAATATGGTCGTACTGTAAACAGAAGATTTTTGTCTCAGTTTTTTCATTAGGTACATTAACCATGCGAAGCTAGTTTGTCATAAAAATATCTTGAACCTAAAGTATTTTAATCAAAATCGTTAGAGCCATTTTTGAGAAAATCTGACTCATATGTTTTCCAGGTAAACCACTGAGTGATCTCAAATTAGTTTTGAGATGACAACCCCAATGGCGACTTACAATGCTGCAAGTGCTTTAGATCCGGGATTCATAGTATGGCCAACGAGTCAGTTGAGAAATTCAATGCAATGCCGGCATGTTGCCATGGTAGCTCAGTGGCAGAGCAACCGGCTAGAGATTGGGAGATCCGTGGTTCAAATCCCGGCTATGGCATTGGATTTTTCAGTCTGACTCTACCTATCCAACTCCTGTCCTACACACGGCTTGTGTGAAAAAACAGTTATTCCATACTAATTTGTTAAGTTCACACAATCACTATCATTCATTTTTATATAACTTCTACAAACTTTTCTTATGTAAGCTAACTTTTCTGTCACCATCCTGATTAAGATAAACATATTCAGATATAGTTTCATTGTATATGTGGTGGTATGTACAAGATAATAGACAAAACTGAATCATTAATCTGTTTAAAAGCAGCTTACTGTGGTATTTAAAGCCAAGGATTACCACTTATTTCCAAGCTTTCACATATCCAGTGAGTATAACATTGTAATAAAACAACACACAATATTTGTGATTACACAAAACAGATTTGGGATTATAGCTGTAAAGCTCAATTTGCATAATTGTACTCACTTATATAGTCACTTATGGAATAGCGTAAGTGATTAGCAACAGCACTTTTAGAAAATTTCGAAGTATTGAACAATTGAAACCAATGTTAACCGGTATTCTGAAAGTGGCAGCTGCCACAAAAAAAGTAATTGAAAATAAATGTATTTTAAAGAGATTTACATGTTTTATCCAGTGTACTTTTGTCTTATTTTATAATATTTTATCAGTTTTGCAAAATTTCCTCAAAATGAATGGATTTCATAGATTACTTCCAGAATATTTAGGATGTGCATTTTATTTTTCATGTAAAGATCTTTCAGAGCCATTTTTGTGAGCATAAAAAGTTGAAAAAATATGTAGTTTGGGGTGGTGAGGTTCTCTTGGAAAGTGTCATGCTACAGCTTTATATATAGTTAACTTAAAAAGTTAGTGCTTATACAACTTTTCAGTTTTGAATTGTGCTGTTCACAGTCTCTCTCTCACCCACACCCACCCCCCCACATACACGCACGCGCGCGCACACACACACACACACACACACACACACACACACACACACACACACCCAGGCTCACAAAACATATTATGATAACTCAATATTGAACTTGTTGTTAGAATGCAGTACCTTCTCCCCATTAAATAAATGCAATTGCAGTACCATACATGTTAGAGAAAGTAAAAAGCTTGTATAGCACTATTGAATTTTAAGGAAAATGCACTATTTGGACTCATTAGATATCTGACAGCAGACTTTAAGAATCTGTCAAGAAATGACTATTTGGTTCTAACAGTTAAACACATGACCCTGGTAGGGTATTAGAATAATATTACCAACATAATAAATGTAGTCAGCATGTTTTTTGAAATATGTCTCATATGAGCAAACTAATTTGTGTTTCTTTGACTCCATTTTTAATATATCATTTAGCTACACTTGTGCTACTTCCAGTTTTGAATTTTTTGCATTAACCATGATAGTGCAATTATATTGCTCTCTTATTTACAGATGCAGCAAATGGGATGCCGGAAATTGCTCCAGAAGAAGTAGAAGATGTATCAGACTCCGTACAACCATCAGGTAGACAGCGAACATTACGTAAATGCCGCAGCACTGTTGGCAGCTTCCTCACTTTATGGGAAGACAAAGAAGAGGAGAGTATAGAGTCAGAATCAGACTCCGACAACAGTGATCTATGGCAGAAGCCTAAGAAGAAAAAGAAAAGGAAACCAAGGATTTCCAAAGTCATCACAATTGATGACGAAGAGACTGGTGATGTTGCAAAGCCAAAGAAACAACAGAAGAAAAAGGACAAAACTGCAACTGAGGATGTAAGTTATTTTCATTTTCATATTTTGGCGTAATCATCTATCTGGGATATAACCGGACATTCCTGGTTTTGTTTCTTACAGTGTAGGGTAAAGTCCAGGATTGAAATATGTGTGGCATTTCTAGCATAAAACTGATTATTTCATTTATGATAAAATTGAAACATTGCATGCCTTTAATGAAAAGAAATGGGGTATAAATAAAGTGTGGTAAATATTGCTCACATTGACAGTTATAATAGTGCAGTCACTTCAAGGCATGATTCCTTAGTGGCGTGGCATTAGCGTGACATTCACATGCACAGAAACTTGCACCACTGCCTGGTATGACGCTTTTGCTCAACTGGCCTGAGTAGTAGTATAGACGTCAAGAGTCGCCCTCCATGGTGTAATGGTTACCATGCTGACTTCATATACTCAAGGTCGCTGTTCAAACCTGGCGGAGGACGTATATTTTTTCGGGTGTAAAAATACTTAGCATGGCTTCCTTTGTAAGGGAAGTAAAGCCATTGGTCCCATGTCATAGATTTACAGCATGTAAAAGAACCTAAGTATGATAGAGAGGTCTCTGAGCAAAATTAGGTGGTGTTTCACGCCCAATTTATAATGATATGCTGAGAACCACAGAAGTCAATGAGCATCCATAAGTAACACGCCATTTACATTTTAGATGTCAAGTGTTGGCACATGTTATGAGAAAATGTCATTCAGTGAGCTTTTTGTTGAGGTATTAGGGACACTTTTATGTATAATTTCTTTTATTTTATTTATTTATTTTGGGTAGACTATCTTCCTTTAACCTATTTAGTCATATCAGACAGCTTATGTGACGATTTCAAAAATGACATCTAGTAGGATTATCCTGATATATGGTGGACTTTGAGACAGTGATGTGTTTTAACAATTAAAATTTAGTTGAGTCGATTTTGTAACACTACATCACTTACTTTTTTATTTCGGAAAACATGTTTCAGAAGCCATGTGCTTCCATTGTCAATTCCTTTTGTCGACTGCCAGCATTGCTTGCTGTGGTGGTTGTCTCTGTCCCCGGTGGTGGTTTGATGAACTTCTGGATGAGTAGATCGCCTGGCAGGATTTCAAAATTGAAAACCCGGTTCTTGTTTTTCCAAATATATATGTTTTCCCAAACTTTTAATTCTGTCTTCCTTGTGATGTTTTTGAGGATTTTTGGGCTTCTATTTATAGTGTGTTTCTCTTTCCAAAAATGCCAAGCTACTGCAGATTTTTCTTCTTGTTTGAGTTTAATATTTCTGTGGTGTTCTTTTGCCCTGGTTTTTATATTTCTTTTTGTTTGGCCAATGTAGATTTTTTCACAGTCATTACAGCTGAACTGATATATTCCTGGTTTGTTTTCTTGTGAGATATCATCTTTTAATTTAGAATTTAAAATGTTTTTTATAGAGTAATTGTTTTTAGGGGCTAGAATGATGTTATGTCGTTTGAAGATCCTCTGGAATTTGTAGAAAGTTGTAGGGTGGTATGTAAACTTCTTGTAGATCTTGTTTTCTTTCTGGTTTTGAGTGAGTGTGCTGACTTCTTTAATTCTCTTCCTATTTTTGGCTTTATTAACTTTTTTGTACACCAGTTCTGCCCGAAATCCATTCTCTGTAGCTATGTCCAATATTTTAGTAAGTTCACATTGGTATTCTGTTTTTCCCATTGGTACATTTACCAATCTGTGTGTAAGGCTGTTGAGTAAAGCATGCTGATGGAGAATGGGATTGTAACTCTTTTGTTTTATATAGCTGTTGGTATGGATAGGTTTTCTGTAGATGCCAAATGTAAGGTGATTATTAGTTTTGATGATTTTTAGGTCGAGGAATGGCAGTTGTCCATCACATTCCTTCTCCATTGTGAACTTTATAAACTTTACTTGCATATTTAGGAGTTTTAGTGCATCTTCTAGGTGTCTTTCTGGGACTATTGCAAAGATGTCGTCTACATAGCGGTACCATATTTTGAACATCCAGGGGAATGCCTTTTTAATCCTAGTTTCCATAGTGCTCATGAAGAGATCAGCTAATATTGGTGACAGCGGGCTGCCCATAGCTAAACCAGATGTTTGTTTGTAATATTTCCCGTTAAATGTGAAAAAATTTTGATTTATGCACGAATCTGTTTAAAAGGGGATTCAAAATTATTGTTGCCCCTAAGTTGATACATCTTTCCTCTATATCCAAGCGGAGTTTGATTGTCATCTGTCATCTAGTTTGTTTACAGTACACCATTTTGTTAGTTCATCTCAAAGGTGATTTGCGATTTAAGATGGATACAAATATTGAACAAAGAATCTGTCTGAAATTTTTGGTATTTCGTGTGCCGTGTCACTGAAAAGGTTACAGAGGGCTTACAGTGAATCAACTTTATAAAAAACATGTACATATGAGTGGTACAGTGCATTCAAAAGTGGTCGACATGTGGTGGAAGATTTGCCTCGCTCTGGTCAGCCATCAACGGTTTCAACTGAACTGAACATCGCTGAAGTGAAGAAAATGGTGTCTGAAAATCATCATTTAGGTCTGAGAGAGATTGCCGCTGAACTTTCTGAGTCTCACGAATCGAATCGTATAATTTTAATAGATTGTTTAAGCATGACGCGCGTTGCAGCTCCGTTTGTTCCAAAATACTTGAATTTTTTACAAAAATTCAATCGTGTAACGATTGCTGAAGACTTGCTAGAACGAGCCAGTTCCGACCCCACATTCATGAAACGCATTGTAACTTGTGATGAGACGTGGGTTTACGAGTTTGACACTCAAACCAGTAAACAAGCTTCTGAATGGCGCCTTCTAACTGAACCGAAACCTAAAAGGGCACGTCAAACTCGATCAAAACTGAAGGTCATGTTGACAGTTTATTTTTTCGATTATCGCGGTGTCGTGCAGAAGGTTCTTGCCAGAAGGTCAGATGGTAAATAAAGACTATTATATGAGCGTTATGCGGCGTTTGAGAGAACAAATACTGCGAAAAAGGCCAGATTTGTGGAATGACAACTCATGGATTCTGCACCACAATAATGCACCAGCTCACAAGGCTACTATTGTGAACGAATTTCTGGCCAAAAACTCAACAAATTTCACCGAACACCACCGTATTTTCCTGATCTGGCTCCTGTTGATTTCTTTCTCTTGCCAAAACTCAGGTTACCACTTTGAGGCACCCGTTTTCAGTCGATAGAAGACATAAAGGAAAATTTGCGGCTAAAATTGACATCGATCTAAAAGTGCCTATGAAAAATGTTTTGATGATAGGATTATTCGTTGGCATAATGATTATTTCAGAAGGGTCCTACTTTGAAGGCGATAAAATAAAATTGGATAAATAATTAATTTTTTTTGTGTTTTATTGGCAAATTCCCGGAACTTTCTTAATACAGTAGTATAGATAGGTAGGTAGCAAGATGGATGGATGGATGGGATGGATGGACGTACGGATGGCTGGCTGGGTGGATGGATGGATGGATGGACAGACGGACAGACGGATGGATTGATGGAGGGAGGGAGATAGATAGATACACACATACACAAAATGGGCATAGTAGCTAGAGAAGGTATTATATTTCATCCAAAAATTTGATGTCAAGATTTCACTGGAAATGCATGTTTTGAGGTCTCCTGAGTCCAAAAGAACCATCATTTGTAGAGAAAGGTCTGCATATGTCTGTCTGTCTGTCTGTGGACAACACAGCTCAAAAATAAAAAGGCTGTTAAAAACCAAACCGAGTGTTTATGTTTAGTATCTCCCAAGGATGCAACATGAAGATTTTTAAAAAAAACACCCTGATCATAACCTACCATTTACATGGAAAATTTTTTGAAAATTTTGTTTTTCTCAAAACTGACTAAAGATTTTGATTAAAATATTACATATTAAAGATATTTACATCACAAAAATATGTATATCATGAATGTTCTGGGAATAGCTTCTGAAGACCTCTTTATTCTGGATGAGTGTTGTAGAATTTTTCATAACAGTTACACCATAAAGAGAGAGACAAAAACTTACTACACAAAAAATGTAGACCTCGTTAAAACACATAATTTATGTCATATATGTTTTTCTTGTAGAGTTAACTGTTTTGGAGATAATCCTTGTTATTGGTTTCAATTTTAAACTACCTAACTTTTCTTAAATGAGACCATGCAAAGCCAACTGAACCTCAATTGTTTCACATGGTGAACAGATTTTAAAATATTTGACTATTGCTTTATCCTAATCTATTTCCTTATTTCTCTTCTACTTAAAAGAAACTAAGAAATAAGGCCATTTCTGCTAATGTTGACCTCGATTAGCATGATGCAGATGAAAGAATAATCTCTATAAGAATAATTTGTACATGGAACAGCTAGAGAAATTTAGATGAATGGACTACATCAGATTTTTTTTTATTTTTGTAATAGCTTTAGGGTGTAGAATTTACATCTGTTCACTTCATAGAATCTCACTTTTGTCTGTGAAATGTCAGTTTAGCTTACTTGCCAGAAGGACTTTAATATTACATAAAAAATCTCATGCATTCCATTATATAACTTTCTCCAGCTGATGATATACAAACTACCCATACAAAAATTATTCTTTTATCTACATCATGCTAATTGAGATAAATGTTGGTAGAATTGGTCTTATTACATGCTTCCTTATAAATAGAAGAGAAATAAGGGAATACATTAGGCTAGAGCCAAAGTCAATTCTTTTAAAAGTCAGTTGCTATGTGCAACACTTGAGTTTCAGTTCATTAGCATGGTCCCGTTTGAATAAACAGTCAACTCTACAAGAAAAACGCATGACATAAATTGTGTGTTTAACAAGCTCTACAATTTTTGTGCAGCAAGTTTATGTTCACCTCTTACAGTTAACCGTTATGCAAAATTCTATAAAACTCATCCAGAGTAAAGAAGTCTTCAGAGCTTATTCCCAGAAAATTCAAAATATAAATTTTATTTTTGATGTAAATATCATTAATATACAGCATTTTATCTAAAATTGTTAAGAGCGATTTTTGAGAAGAACAAAATTTTCAAAATTTTGTCCTTGTAAAGGGTAGTTTGTGGTGGGGGGGATTTTCTTGAAAATCTTCGTGTCGCATCCTTTGAAGACAGTAAACCTAAATACTAAGTTTGGTTTTCAGCAGTCCTTTCGTTTTTTGAGCTATCCTGTCCACAGACACACACACACACACATGCCTTTTTTTTAAAAATGCTTTTTTCAGACTCGGGGTATCTCAAAACATTTTTAGTTGAAATATGAACATAGTGTATAGAGAAAGTATTGTATTGTATTGCACCCAAACATTGGATACCGAGATTTTACCGGAAATATATGTTTTGAGGCACCCTGAATCCAAAAAAGGTCTGCGTGTGTGTCTGTTGGTATTTAAGTTTATCTTCCAAGTATGCGACCCCCTTCCCAAACTACTCTTTACGTGGAAAAATTTTTGAAAATTTTGTTTTTGTCAAAAATGGCTCTAATACCATATATTAAAGTTATTCACAACACAAACAAAATGTATATTTTGAATTTTCTGGGAATAGCCTCTGAAGAGCACTTTATTTTGGTTGATTTTTGCAGAATTTTCCATAACTGTTAAATAAACCGAGACAGACAAAAATGTAGATCTCGTTAAAACACACAATTTATGTCATATGCATGTTTGTTGTAGAGTCGACCAATTTCAAGATGTTCTTTGTTATTGGTTTCAATTTTAAAATACTTATACTTTTCTCAGACAGGAAGTGCCTGGTTTTCTTTTGTTCTGCTCCTGGCCAAGTAAAAAGCCAATTTCAATGACAATCAGATAAAGATAGCTTTTAAAACTTTTGACTATTGCTTTAGCATAGCTCATTATTTTATTTCCTTTCCACTTATAAGGAACTAAGTAATGAGTAAATTCTGCAAATGCTTATCTCAATTAGCATGTTGCAGAAAGAAGAATAATCTTTTGTAAGAAGTGTGTAGAACAGTTAGAGAAAGTTATGCAAGTGTAACACATCAATTTTTTTTTTTTTTTTTTTTTTCCTATGTTTTGCTTTCAAAATTTCAAACAAAGTGAGCATACTTTTGAATATTATGATATGCAGGAAGTGGACAGCTTTCTTAAGCAATAAGGATTTTACCTGTCGTAACAGAAATAGCTGCAGATTAATGCAAACCCGTACTGTTTGACCTTGAGAAGAGTTCCAAGTCATCTTAATAAATTATGTAAAGTAATAGTAAAAC
Organism: Hymenopus coronatus; assembly: GCA_030762935.1. Lineage (NCBI taxonomy): Eukaryota > Metazoa > Arthropoda > Insecta > Mantodea > Hymenopodidae > Hymenopus > Hymenopus coronatus. Next base: position 121,794,369 of record CM060895.1, read on the forward strand.
TTAAGTCAACTACAAGAAAATATTGCCCGCCTCTTTAGTTTGGGGTGGCATGTCTACCTCAGATACAAGAGATCCATTTACTCTAAAGTTATTTGCTAATGATGCAATATATCAATACGTTCAAGAGGCTATAAAAAGGTATTCTCATGATGAATATGTGGATTTTTGTTAGTTTGTTTGTTTTTGTAATATTATGGCTCCTTGGCAAAACAATGTGGATTGCTGAAGTCAAAATGACAATTTGTAACTTGCTCATAGTTTCTATATTAGAAATGTGGTCCTATAACCTTATTTCCAATCGATATCATTGCCAGAGAAAACCTGGCACATTGTCTATGCTTGTTGTTTATGAGCAGGGGCAAAATACATAGGAAAATGAATATATGCAACTTGAATTAGGTTTTATGTAATCTGCTTACTATAGTGATTATCTTTGTAATAAGGATTGTTTTGTTCATCAGATTTAATCCATTCTATAGTTTCTTATGTGTGCCTAAAACAGTATTCATAGGGCAGTGTTTACAAATCCTCAATTAATTGATAATACCTCACGAAAGGACTTAATAAAATATACATTAAGTATAAAAGTAAACCTTTCTCTTAACCACGTTGGTTATAAAAGGAGTCAAATTTACACTTGATGATATAGGCAACATATGCCTGCGAAACATGTCCAGGTAATTTATTAATTAATGAAGCAATTCAAGTGTAAATTTGAATAGTTTTATAATCAATGTGTAATTATACTTCACTATGTACCACTTCCAGTATTTTGATTCTTTTCTCTTAATCATCGTAATTATCTAGTCGCAACAATTGAAGATTTAATTATCTATAATTTAAACATTGGCATTACTTTGGAACCCTCCTCAGAGCACTCTTGGCAGACATTACTGGTTTCTTAACTCTTTTGTATAATTTCCTTTTCATCTCTATTTCAGTTATACACAGGGTGTAATTGAGCTGATTCACATTCACTTGGAAAAAATTCCCAAAATTTGTGTTCATCATGAATCAAATGTCTGTTAATATGGCATGGTTAATACAATATCCTCTTTGTACATATTGGATTAACACTCTTCTTTTTAACATTTTCATCTGTTAGCAACAACAAACAATAAAGATTATCTTTTTCCTGTGCAATTTTTCTAATTTCTATGGAAGCATTGCCACACCAAGCTCCTAATCGGCAAGCTTCCTAGGAAATTGTGTATCTGTCAGGTGTGGAGATCATTTCCATTGTCATGCTCATATGCCTGAACATCATGCCTCTTAAGGAAACATACGTTTAATCACATGTCGTCCATATTCTGTTTTGTATTCCACAAATCCATATCCAAACCATATTGCTTCTGTGAAACCATGATCAACATTCAGCAATTATTGTGGTGAAATGTAGTTTCAGGGACTTGTGTTTTATTAAAAAGATGAATCTTGTAGTCCTACACTACTTCAGATCATCTTGTGTTATTTATGGAAATGCCAAATGAAAAAGAAAATGCACATTCAGTGAAAAACTCCAAAACGTATACCAGTTTTTGAAAACATATGTTGATTTAACAATTGAGAGTAGTATTCACAGTATAATGGAGCATTTTCTGATGTTCACAAAGTTAGGGAAGACATTAAAGATCACCTAAAAACAGATAAACACAAGATTATCCTGCTTAATAATCAAATATTGTGGCATACTTCAAAACTACAGAATAGTGTTCTAAAATTTGCTGCTGCTTGTATTACTCAGATGTAACTATGAGTAAGTGGTTATGTGCTTCCGTTTATATTTAGGAGAGTCTTTAGTTTACATTCCTATGAAATATCTACACATTTACTACCAGTAAGTTTTTTGGGAGTATAAAAATGAGCAATTTGTTCAAAAGCTATTAAGCACACAATAAGTTATTTCTAGGAAACTTAAAAGTGAAAACCAGTTAAAAACTACCATATTTTTCGGACCATAAAATGCAATCATGATTTTGTTAAGAACATTTTGAAATAAAAATAATAAAGAAATGTTTCTGGGCTGTTTTGCCGTGATCTGCTGGTGTTAGAAGTCCCAGACGTTTCGTCCACAACTACGGTGAACATCTTCAGTGGCGCGGTCGAAGTTTTCTTGGATAAGGTTTTGCTGCGTCTGAAGCATTGGCTGGTAGTAGTAGTATGTGAGGTTATTCGGTTAGTCGGTGACTAACCTTGGCTGGTTAGGGTTTATTCCTTCTTCAGCCGATTTTTTAATTTTCAACTTAAATTTTGTTTTTGGAGGGGGATCTTATCGACAGTATGTTGCTATACCAGTTTTTTGTTTGTTTGTTTCTTGGGTTGGGAGGGTGGGGTTTCTGGGTCAAATTTGGTGGTTGGCGTGACCATTGCTGTTTGTGTTGAGTTTGAGTGTTTTATGTACATATATATTTATGAGTTTTTTTTTTTTTTTTTTTTTTTTTGTTTCTTTTGTTTTTTTTTCAATATTATTATTATTTTTTTTAATTGTATATATATATTTTTTATTTATTTATTTATTTTTTTATTATATTATAACATTTTATAACTCAACTCGGTCAAATTGCTCGATTTTTTATCGGTGTTGGCGATGATTTGTGACTATTTTGTGCTCGTTTTAATCTGGATCTTTTAGTGTATTAAGTGTTGTAAATATTCTTGAGCCGCTGCTTCATCTTCTTCTCGTGATTTTTTTACGATCGTCTTGATGTGTGATAACTCTGTGATGGTTTTGGGCGTTTCTTTTGTAGCCAGTTTCAGATTCCAGGAGATTTTTTCTGTGTTGAAGGTTTGCTGACTTTGTGACATATTAATGGTAGCCTCTAGTAATGAAGTCCTGTAGATGTTCTGTATTGGTCAGTTTGTACAGGTCTTTTTTCAGGTAGTATCGCGGGACTTTGGCTGCAATCCTGAGACATCTTCTTTCTAGAGTGTACAGTTTATCTAATGTGGTCTGTGGTGTTATGGGTATGAGTGCCGATGCGCCATATGTAAGCACTGGTCTAACCAGGGCTTTGTATAAGTGTATGAGTGCTTTCTGGGTTAGGCCTTCGCTGTTCTTTCTGGCTAGGTAATATAATGTGGAAGAGCATTGCATTTATTTGTTTTATTTTTTGGTTGTAGTGTTGAATGGTTTTTAATTTGCTGGTAATTTTTATTCCAAGATAGTTGGCTGTTAGTTTTGACTTTATTTCGTGTGTGCCTATCTTTATCTTTATTATGTTTCGCCTGAAACAACCTTTCCGTTTTATGTAGGGATCGCTACTTTTATACTGGCAAGTGGGGGGCAGGGCCTGGGCTCTCCGGCATACGTGGCTTCTGATTGGACCGCTTCGTTACTTCTCGTTTGATGACGTTTCCTGCTTTCAATGATGGGATGCCAATTCCTGTTGAGTTTTAGTGCATCTTCTTTTTTATTAAAATTGCTTGAATGCTTATAAATCTCTATGGCCTCTCGTAGTCGTGCATGGTAGTGTGTTGTAGATGAGAGGATAGAGGTGTCTTGGAAATTTATAATATGCTCGCCCTCTGCCTCAATAGCGTGTAGGGTGACCGCGGACTTTTCTGTGTGGCCCAGTCGACAGTTTGCTTTGTGTTCCTTGATTCTAGTAATAACACTGCGTTGTGTGGTTCCGATGTATACCAAGCCACAGGAACAGGGAATGCGGTACACACCGGCTGATGACAGTGGCTCCCAGGGATCTTTGGATAAGCGTAGTAAATTATTTAATTGCCTCGTGGGCTTGAAAACTGTTTTGACATTGTGACATCGCAATATGTGCTCGATCCGGTCGGTGATATTCTTGAAGTATGGCAGAAACACCGTGCCCTTACTTTTTGGTTGGTCTGGCTTTTGAGATGTGGACTGAAACTTAGCAGGGCGGAAAGCTCTATTGATTTCTCGTACGGAATAACCATTTGAATGTAATGCCTGTCATAGGTGCTTGAGTTCATCTTGTAGATGTTCCGGTTCACAGATACGGGTAGCCCGATGTTTAAGTGTCTGGATCATTGCTCGTTTTTGTCTGGGATAATGGTTTGAGTCCTTGTTTAGGTAACAGTCAGTGTGGGTGGGCTTCCGGTATATTGCATGCCCAAGAGACCCGTCGGTATTTCTCTTGACCAAGACCAGGAAAGCTAACTGTCCGTCTTTTTCTTTTTCCATGGTGAACTGGATGCGGTGATTAATACTGTTGAGGTATAGGTAGAAATCTTGAAGGCCTTCTAGTCCATGGGGCCATATCACGAATGTGTCATCTACATATTGGAACCAGACCGTGGGTTTATGTGCAGCTGCGTTCAAGGCTGTAGACTCAAACGATTCCATGAAGAAGTTTGCCACCCCGGGCTCAGAGGGCTCCCCATGGCAACACCGTCTATTTGTTCGTAGAATGAGTGATTCCATTGGAAATAAGTAGTGGTGAGAATGTGGTGAAAGAGTGCTATTATATCGTCCGTGAAAAGTTGTGTTTTGTTCTCTCAAAAATAATAAAGGTTTTATTCTCTATTACTTGCGTGATGTAGGTATCCCATACATTTCACTCTGTTTTGAAGCATAACAAAAAATATTCTTTAGATTTCATTTCACTTTCACTCATATCTGAATTTTCACTTTCTGCAGATCATTTTCTCTGTTGATGGGGGTCCAAAATGCCTTTCTGCTGCCCTATTACCATGCTCTTTTGCTTAATGCACAACTTCTAATTTGAATGCAACACTATGAGAATTTCTTCTGTTTAGGCGGCATCTTATACAGACATGAGAGCTTAGAAAAATTCACAACTGAATGTCACTTTCACAATGGTACACATGCTACTGGCAACTGAGCATAAAAGAAAGGTTGTGAGAGAAACTTTTCCTTGCTATTGCATTCTTTAACCCGGTATGGGACAAAACTGCTATAGTTGTGTTCCCAGCTCATGAAACCTGAAAGGAATGCATACACAACACACACATGAGTACAAATAAGGTGGCACACGCAAATATAAACATTGTTGAAGATTAACATGCAGCCTATCATGATATAGTAGTGGCTGTACCAATTTCATGTCTAATTCTGATCACGCTGTTTTATTTTCTGAAGAAGAGGAAGAGGTGTTCTGTGTGTGTCAGCAACATAGCTCACCTATTTAAGTTCAGTGACACAAAGATTTTCGAGAAAAACCCCCACCCTCACTACCGTGTGTTATTTTTGGACAATTTTGACTGTTTCAAAATTAGCTTTTAACAATTCTCCCCTAAGAAAAATGTTCCTCTCTTTCACAATGGGCAGCAATTTCCTGGCTGTTAGTACTCGTTTCTCCTGAACATAAAAATCATGAATTATTCTTTGTATAATTGCAGCATCAAAATCATTGACTTGCACAAAGTATGTTCAGGCCTAGTTTTTCTTCTTTTTCCAGCACTACTCAATACTGGTTCCTCCTCTTGACCACAGCTCTTTCTTCTCCTTATGAATTCTCTTTATCATTTGCATGGAAATACAGCTATAATATGTAACCCATTGTGTCACTTTGACATTGGATATAAATACTGTTTATTCAGAGTTTCTTTGTCATATTTATCTATAATGCAACTAATAATTTCATGTCCTTCTGAATGGACTACCTTACATTTCTTAACTTCAAACATGGTGAAAAGAAATCAAATCTTCTTATAGCATTGAACTACTTCTGCAAAGTGGGCCACACTAAATTAATACACATATCTGTAAGAACGATTACTGCATAGCAACTCGCCGGCCAACCAGATATCGCTTTCCCCTGCCTCCACATCTCATCCTACAGGGCTCACAAGCCCAGAACACAACTATATTAGGTATGTCTGTCATTAAGGCTCATAGTCTTTTAATGGTGCTTTATGCTATGTTGAATCTTGAACCTCAATTAGGTGCAAGTATACAAGGCTCATATTCCCTTCCTAATGATCCCTGTATTGTTGAAACTACTGATAAATTTAATTGGTTTTCACATGTGAACTTTGGGCCATAAAATGCAGTTAAATTTTAGACAGTATTTTATAACAAAAAAGTGCTTCTTATGGTCCAAAAAATATGGTAACCCCTTGCAGCAAGTGTCCTGGATATGGAGCAAAGAAAACCAGCATTTGATCTGGGTTTGGACTCCAAAATAATTATAAGCTTAGCAATGCATATGTGCTAATTAGGAAAAATCTGATGAGTTACATTCATATGACTTTCTGTACCTATTCTACAACAAACTATTCTACAAAAACATTTATTCTCTATACTTTGTGCTAATTAAGATAAATCAAGCAGAAATGGTTTTATTACATATTTCTGTGTACAGGAGGAATAAGCAAATACAATAAGCTGAAGTGGGAGTCAATTTTTTTATGAACCAGTTAAAATATGATTGTGTTCTAATTCCATTCTCTTTGCCTGATCAAAAGTGTAAAAGCCTGACCAGGATGAAAAAATCTGAATAGCGACTTCCCATTTGAGAAGAGTATTGGAAAATTCAAACCAATAAGGAGTACCATGGAAATTGTTAACTCACAACAAGAATATATTTGACATAAATTGTGTGTTTTTGCGAGATCTACATTTTTGCATAGTAAAATGTTGTCTATCTCTTACAGTTTAGTAGTTATGCAAGTCTTTCAGAGTGAAGAGGGTTTCAGAGGCTATTCCAAGAAAATTTAAGAAAAAACATTTTTTGTGAAATGTAAATATCTTTAATATACAGTTTTTCCAAATCTGTCTGGTAATCATGAATAACGAAATTCCAGGATTGCTACATGCTGCTGATTTAATGGTAGCATCCATATTAAGCTGAATTACAAAGGGAAATAAACAAAGTTCAAAAATGTTGTGAGGAATGGAGAAAAAATAAGTATAAGAAAGTCTAAAGTTATGGTTTTCAAAAAAGGGTCTAAATTGAGAAAAGAGGAGATGTGGATATTAAATCATAAAAGATTAGAATTGGTCAAAGAATTTGAATTCTTGGAAGTGAGGTTGAGTAACAGAGGGGAATGGGAGGCACATGGGAGAAAAATAGAAGCAAGAGGGAGGGCTGTAATGTCAGGATTTAGAATTTGCAAATACAGGTTAGAGATGATAAACAAGTGGCTGGAAAGAATGTATGAAGCACTAGTGGAATCAAAATGCTTTATGGAGTAGAGATCTGGGGGGCCACAGACATAAACAAGGTGGATCATGTGTATAGAATGTTCGGCAAAGAATTACTGGCTTTACTGAGCAAGTGGCTGGAAAGAATGTATGAAGCACTAGTGGAATCAAAATGCTTTATGGAGTAGAGATCTGGGGGGCCACAGACATAAACAAGGTGGATCATGTGTATAGAATGTTCGGCAAAGAATTACTGGCTTTACTGAGATCAGCACCAAGAGAAGTTGCCTTGGTAGAATTTGGGTAAACAAAGGAATGGAATAATAATGGAGAGAATAACAACATTTTGGTATAAATGTTTGGTGTAAGAAGATGGAGAAATCTTAAAGCCATGTATGAAGAAACAAAAAAAATCTAGAGATTGAATTAATAAAATTTAACGATATTTGTAAACATTTTTAATTTAAAATTGTGAATAATTCAAGCTTTTCTCGAATTGTAAGAATGGTCCCTTGACATTCCTAAACAAAGAAATGTAAAGGCTTCTGTAAATCAATATTTTTTTTAGAAAATCAATATAATATTTAACTTGAGTGAAAAAATTATAGGTTAGTTAACTTGCTGGATAAATTTCAGGAATTATGCCATACTATGGTCCCATTCCCTTCCCGTGTTAAATTCCAGGAAATGTATCACATTGTAGTTCCAATTCCTTCTGCTGGTATGGAATGTGGGTTACTCAAACTTCTTTATGCAATTCTAGGACTTGTTGCCAGCCAAGGCATTTGATGTCATTGTAAACACTGCACCCGTTCCCATTCGGTCTACCTGCAATTACATGTTGGTCTATGTTTGCAGCAAATAACTTTCCATGTAGAAGTGAGCATTTTTAAACAGTGTACACAGTTACATCAAAATCATCAGTGTGTATTTAAGTAGTAAACTGAGCCGACAATGGCTCTCTCCAAACCTAAAACCAAAATTCTTACTTTAGCTGAAAAGGCAGCAGCCATTCGCTAACTGGATAAAGGTTTTAAAAAAAGTGTGACATCCCAAGAGACTTTGGAATCCCTCAGAATACTTTGTCTATGTACCTCAAAAATAAGGATACAATTTTGAACAGTGTAGTTACAAACAGTGACAAAAGTAAAAAAAGAGCAAAGGGGCCTGAAAATCCTGACCTCGATGGGTGCGTTAAAAAATGGTTCAAGCAGGCACGGGATAAAAAAAAATTCCAGTAAGTGGACCCCTTATCACAGCAAAATTTGCACAGTAATTGGCAAAACTAATTTTAAGACAAGCAGTGAATGGCTGGATGGTTTTAAAAAGCGAAACTGCATTTCCTTTAAAACTGTTTGTGGAGAAAGTGGAGGTGTTGACCAGCAAGCATCCAGTGATTGAAAAACGAGTTTGGTAGAGTGGATTCAAGACAAAAATGGAAAAGATATTTTCAGTGTCAATGAGACAGGGCTGTTTTATAAATGTACACCAGATAAAACACTTGCATTTAAAGGAGAATGATGTGGTGGGGGAAAACTTAGCAAAGAATGCATCACACTTGTGATTGGTGCCAATATGGATGACATTGAAAAGCTTCCATTACTAATGATTGGAAAGTCAGCTAGTCCCCGGTGCTTTAAATATCTTAAATCTAAGCCAGTAGAATATGAAGCTAGACAAAAAGTTTTGCAAACAAAGTCGCACAGTTTCACTGTTTATTGACAATTATACAGCCCATAACAGTATTCCATTGTTAAGGGAATATCAAAATTTTGTTTTTCCTTCTAATATGGCATCAGAAGTGCAACTATGGATCAGAGAGTAATAAAATATTTCAAGATTTCTACAGGTAGTCCAGAATCTTCTGTTAGAAGCGAATTTGGACAAAAGTAGCAAATTCAAAATAAATGTGCTTGAAGCAGCTCATATGTATAGTACTGCATGGGATCAAGTGAAATCAAACACCATAGCCAACTGTTTCTGAAAGGCCAGCTTCTGTCATATTGGGCTTGAAAGGTCTTGAAGAAAATGAAATGATTGCACCTACACTTGAATAGTGGGAAGATATAAATTCTGAAACTGTGTTCTCTAAGAGGATTTTGTGCACATGGACGATGAATTGGCAGTTTGTGGGGAGCTAACCGATGTGGACATCATGAACATACAAACTGCAATCTTATCTTCAGATGAAGAAGAACCAGAACAACCCATGAAAACAATACCAACAATTGCTGAGGCCATGGATCACTTACAACAGTTAAAGTGTTATGTTGAGGGACAACAAAATGTGTGTTTAACAATGTTCCAATCACTCAATAAACTAGAAATGTTGGTGTGAATCAAAAGTTAAATGCTAAAAAACAAATAAAGATATCAAGTTTGTTTAAAAACCTTTGAAACTAAACTGAACCTGAGTTTTTTCATTACAAAACTGTAAGTCCACACTCTAATGTTGTCCTTCCAATAATTACATTTAATTTAGACCTGTTTTAATTAAAAACATTTTTAAAAAATGAAACTTTGTAATTCAAAATGCCAAATAATTCAATTTTTTTTCTTGGTCCGTTCAACTTCGGATTAGTCAAGTTGGTGGGCAGGGGTTGGAAAAATTATGGAGAAAATAGAAATTGGAGATATATGGAGGCTTGAGAAAAGAAATGAAAGTAATGTAGGTAAACTGTAAGGTAGAAGACATAGAAGGTTAGGAGATATGGGGAAGTTTAGAAAACAAGAAATCGAAGCAATTTTATAAAAAAATAAAAAGAGACTGGTGGTGAGAACCATGTGTAGATCCCTGTAATAGGCAAGAAAAAGAAAGATTAGCTTGGATGAGAACAGGAACAATATTTTTAAGAGGGATAAGAGTCAGCAAAAAGGAATATGTGAAATATGTGGTGAGAAAGAAAGTGTGGAACATTATATGATAGAATGCAAGGAACTAGCAATATGGAGAAACAAAATTTGGGAGAAAATATACAGAGGAAAATGTTAATAGGAAAGGAAGAAAGGAAATATTGGTGGGTTCTTGCAGAAAGTAAGAGACATTGGGCAAGAAAAGTAAGGAGTGCAAAAATTACAGAGTGTAGGAGAGGGACAGCTAAGATAAAGAGGGAAGGGTTGACAAGAGTAACTTGGGAGGCTAAAGGCCTGGGTGCCATGCAAACCAAGGTAGCAACAAGATTAATTAAAATTTATACTTTGTTTTCGTTAGAGTAAGAAAATTGTTATGGCTATGTAAAAGAAATTGTACAAATAAATGTTCATTCTTTCTATATATGGCTTTTAATCAAAATTATTAGAGCCATTTTTTAAGACAATAAAAAATTTGAAAGAAAAAAAAATCCATATAAATGGTAGTTTGGGATTGGGGTATTTCCTTGGAAATCTTTGCGTCTCATCCTTGGAAGATACTAAACTCAAATACGAAGTTGGTATTTATTTTGAGTTGTACTGTTTTCTCTCTCTCTCTCTTCTCTCGCACGCGCCTGACCGCCCGCGCGCACACACACACACACACACACACATACACAATTTTATTTTTTTTAAGAAAAATATTTACTTATTTTTTACAAACATGTATTTCCAATGAATCTTGGTATCAAAGTTTTAGGTGGAATGCAAAACTATGATTATTGTACATGGTAGGAAAAGTCAATAAGAAAAAAGGCTGTTGTATCACATGAAGATAACAAAAACTCTGTTAAATATCTTGTGATTGCAACCATTTAGTTGACAATGCTAAAGCAAAGACCCTCTTTAAGGTTGAAATTTAGACATTCATATCAGTATCGAAGCATGAGCTGAAGTGAAAGGCATGCACTATGCAATTCCTTTAATTTTTACTACATGAGTTAGGTCGTTGAACATTATTATTATTATTATTATTGTTGTTGTTATTTATTATGTACCTACACGTTTAAAAATACTGTTTTGAAAATAAAAAGCATCGTTTTCGGAATTTACCAATTTAATTTTATCTATGTAAACTCTAGCTGGCACTTCTTTTTCATAAATTCCTCAATGGCATCATAGAAAGCTGAAGATGAATTTCTTCTCATTGATTTAGCAGTTCTTTTGAAATGGTAATGGCAGCAAGTCAACACAAACAGTTTTCATTCCTCACACTTCAAACCTGTTTTTTAATACTTTCAGGTTGGAAAACAAGCATTTAGCACTGGTTGTCATTACTGGTATTTTGAGGAGGAGATACCAAGATAATACATTTTTTTTTTTTTTTTTTTTTTTTTTTTTTGGGCAACACTTCTTGGGGCACATTTGATATGATACGGTTGAGAATCTCATGTACATTATTTGTGACCTGAAAATTCTGTTTAATATAGCTGTATATTCAAATGACAGCTGAATCCTTTCATAGTGCTATTTAAGAGATTCACTAATTGAGGCACTGTTCTATCCAGAGAAATAATTTCTTGTGTGTCCTTATAATTCAACAGTCGGAAAGGTGTCATTTGCAATTTTCCTATGTTGCCCTGACATATCTCAATTGACTTGGCCAATACAAAACAAATTAACTTATAACTTCACTGGTAACACACAATTAAACTAACATTTTACTTTCATCAAACACTAAAGTAAGTCACCAGTGCAATTAAAATACTGAAAGAAATTTCAGAGCAAAACACTGCATGACTGCTTATGAATTGGGGACTAACTGCTGTGGCTAACTAAAATGCTGTAAAACTAGCACAAAAAATGTTTACAGTCCAACTGCATGCACTTACTTTTGCACTTTTCTGGGGGTGGAAAGTTTGGTTTTCCCCACCCCAACCTCTTTCTCTTTGTAAACTGCTCAAGGGTTTACTTCCATTACAGAATGCTTGGAGGCTTTACAGCTAGAAGAATAATAAGATCCATTTTCTTTAATGAAACAGTTAATCCAAAACGATATCGGAGACTAATTCTAGGATCATTTTTCAATTTCTTGACGGAAGAAGAAAAATTGTACGGGTGGTGCCACAAGATTCTGCAGCAGCACATATGGCTACTGAATCGTTAAGTGAAATAAGAGAGGTGTTTCTTGATACAATTATAAAGTGTTGATTTGTGGCCCCCTTGTTTCCCTGAGTTTTTATTTATGGGGTTCTTTGAAAGGTAAAGTGCATTGTTCTAACCCTCATACACTACAGGAACTTAGTGATGACTTGCAGGAAATTATAAGGATTCCTGTTGCTGAGCTTCAACAAAGGAGTGACAACGTTTTCACAAGATACACTGCCTGTTTGAGAGCACAAGCTCAATAATTCCGATACATACTATAAGATAAAGGTTTTAGTGCACCTCTGCCAGCACCAATTTCCTGGCAACTCTTGGTTCTTGCACAGTGAAGAGAGGCCACGAGAGCACTTACTATTTATAATAATGACCATATATATGTCACATAGTGCTCACACTGACTCGTTAGATGAGAGGTATCAGGTATCATGTGGATTATTTTGAATATGATGCACCCAAAGCATATATAAATTAATTTTTATATCTGAAAACTGAGTTCATAAATTTATTCTTTGGTTAGTGACTTTTGAGACCATGGAATGGGAAATGGTCGATTGCTAAGTCTGTTAAATAGGGTGGTGGCACTTTTCTATAGTCATGGGTACAGCCAAGTAATGCCCTTATCTCCCCTATCCAGTGTCCCAAAATACTCTGACCAAAGTATAAGGTCATATAATATTTCAGTTTGGTGTCAATATGTCTATGGATTACAAAATATAAGAGAGAGGTTTTCTGTCTCAATATAAATCTAGACTGCTATAAAGGCAAGATTTCAGTTATGTTTGTAAATAAATACCAAATTTTTAAAAAAATTATTTATCCAATTTTGTAACATAAATTAAAAAGACATAATCAGAGGGACTTATGAACTTTCCTGCTGCAGTTTCTATGATTAAGATTAGTTCTACATGAAATACAGGGTTGTTCAAAAAGAAAGAACCGATTTCAAACATTTATTGCTTCCAAACTACAAAAGATAGAAACATGATTCCAATGTTCATGGAGAGAGAAAAGTTTACAATTGAAATAGCATGGAGGGTAGAAGTTCCAATCATGGCTGCATTGGTGCTGTTGTTTGTTGTATGTAGGGAAATGGTGACAACACCATAAGCGAAATCATTTTGTGTGCTGCAATTAGAAAAACTGAAGTCCATTGTTGCAGTTCAATGAGCATTTTGCCATCAATTTAATAAACAACCGCCGCGTCATAAGCAAATTTTGGAGTGGCATCAACAATTCATAGAGGATGCATTTCCAAAAATCAGACAAGAATGTCGAGCGTATTCGTACTCCATATTAAAGGAGCCCAAAGAAATCAATATCACGAGCAAGCATGTAACTTAACGGTATGGCGAGTTCTAAAACATTGTCTGCACCTGAAGCCATACAAACTGCAGTTATTGCAAGCATTGCATCCTGACGACCACAACAAAAGGCACGAATTGTGCATTGGCATGTTAGAAGATATGGAAGAAGACAATTTTGCTAACAATTAATTTTTTCCGATGAATGCACTTTTCATCTTTCTGGTAAATTTGATCACCATAACGTTCGAATTTGGGCAAGTGAAAATCCTAGGGTAGTTATTCAACATGAAAAAGATTCGCCAAACGTCTTCTGTGCGATGTCGGTAACCAAGGGTTATGGGCCTTTCTTCATGACAGGACTAATCTATCAAGACATGCTTGAAAACTGGTTATATCACAAACTTGAAGAAGATTCAGATGACATCATCTTCATGCAAGATGGTGCCCCGTCTCGTTTTTCTTACCACGTCCGACGCTACTTGAATAACACATTTCCAGGACGTTGGATGGAAGAGGAGGAGCAGAAGATCGACTTTATCGCCAGTGGTCTCCCAGGTCTCCAGATCTCATTCTGTGTGATTTTCATTTATGGGGTTACGTAAAGGACCATGTTTTTATCCCTCCTTAGCCTGACACTCTTGAAGATCTACAACATTGAATTGTTGAAGCTGTGAATTTGATAACTGGAGACTAGTTGATTCGTGTGTGGCAAGAAATGAGCCACCGTTTTGACATACGTCATGTAACACACGGTGCTCATGTTGAATGCATATTATAAAACTGTACACTTTTCTCTCTCCATGAACGTTGGAATCTTGTTTCTATCTTTTGTTGTTTGGAAGCAGTAAATGTTTGAAATCTGTTCTTTCTTTTTGAATAACCTTATGTTCAATTATCTGAATTTCATACCTAAAATGGTTAACTGCATTTGCAGGTGGTTAAGTTAGGTACAAAATGGTCATAATCAGAGCACAAAGTAAGCAGTATCTCAGATTTTAAATCAGATTTCAAAACTTTAGCCCAATGGTTAAGATTAGAACCATGACTTAGACTGACACTTGAGTTGCTCTGACTATGTCCTAAACATCACTGAACTATTCTGATCTGATTCAAGACATTCTTCAAAGCTAAATTAGCTAATCTACTAGGTGTAATTATGGGGATTGAAAAAGAATCCCCAAATGAAGGCTGTACAACAGGGAAAATAAAGCCATCCTGCATGTCATATTCCAATGCAATGCATTGGCAAACATGCAATAGAACTTATTGGGGAGTTCAGATCCCCAAAAAATAATATCTAACAATTATTTAGTTCAGGGATTCCTAAGACTCTTTAGTATGACAGGTTGGCTGAACTAAAACTACTGGCAGAGATAATACACAATATCTATGGCATCAGTACAGACAAGTTGGTTTTGTCTCCCAGACAGTATCAGTCAGTCAGTCAATACTAGTGTAATTTAAACATGGAATTTCTTTTTTAACAGTGTATTAGCCAAAAATGGGTCATCTCCTTAGCACAGTGCTTACCAAGCGGGAGATTGATTCCCGGTTCTGGTGTGGGGATTTTTCCTCCACTAAGAGACCTGGTCCGGGGTGCACTCAGCCTTGTGAGGTCCTGGGAGGCCAATTGAGGAGCTACTTGATGCAGAAGTAGCGGCTCCAGGACATGTGGACAGCAGTAACTGGCCAGGGGGGTTCGAGGTGCGGACCACGTCTCACCCTCCATTACTGCACCCCATCCATGATGTCTGTCATGGGCTGAGATAAGGGATGTAGCAGCTGGGTGGTAGACCAAGCTTCTTTGTGAACTGTCATGCCATGAAGTTATTAGCCAAAAATCTATTCAAATGGTTCAGGACTCAAAACGCAGACCTTTGACTTTTGTGTGTTTCAGTTGACGAAGGACCAGAGTTCAAGTAGCACAGTTCCAGCTAGTGGTTTTGAGGGAGCATTTAGTGCTTGGCTTAGTGATGACAAAAAGGAGGATGTTAAAGCAGAATCTAAGAAAAACACTGTAAGTATGCATGATTATGGGGTGTGCAGATTTAAATACAATATGTGGCAAATCAAACAGTATTGAAATGTACAACCATACTCAAAAAGTCAAAACAGTGACTTTGGCAACATCTATCTAAATTGCCATAGTATAGCAGTGTTCCAACTTTCACACTCACTTTTTGCACATTGTTCACAATGCTCTAAATTGTTGAACATGTTGAAGATTATTTGCTGCAATGACATAAAAGATCTCTGAAATTTAGGAGCATTTTTAGATGAATATACGATTCAGCATGACCCATTTCTAGATTTTTGGGGTTGTAAAATCCTCAAGGAATTGAAAGGGTATGGGAATTTTGTTCCATGGAAAAGCAAATTGTGTAAGATTATGGTAATAATGAGTAGGGACCTATAAAAGTCAATGCTATTTGTTTGTATTATTTTTCCTCAAAGTGAGTGTTATTTTTTCCAAAAAATAGTGTTATTTTTCATATTGTCAGAATGCTAACACTCAAATTTATATTTTTCAAAAAATCAACTCCTTGAAACATGAAAATAATGTAGGAAATAAGCATTTAACTTAAGTTATCAAACACTATCAAGCTGCTTAACAATATGTTGAAAGACCATGGAAACAGAACAGGATGCAATAATGTGCACAAAGAGAACAAATTTAATTTAGAATGCCTCATTATATCCATGTATATTTTATAAAGGTTATATCAAACTGATAAATGTTTATTATAGTTTAGGCAATTGCAAATATACAATTTCACTAAACTAATTACCTCAGAACTAATTTCAAGGAATCACTTCCTCATTGTCAGTTGATTGCAACTGGTTGGCTCTTCTCTGATAGTTACATTGGTCTCTTTAGTCCTCTAGTGGTGATTATACAAATTTAGTGATCAGATTTTTGATCATTGGGATGTCAAAGTTCATTAATCTTGGGCAAAATTTCCAAAGAAATATTTTCTCTCAAATATTTAAATTGGCAGGTTTTGAGATGCTGTGTTGACAATTTCATGTCCTTGTATCCAAAAAGTACTGCAACTACTGGGTTTTCTTCTTCCCTGGATTTGATGTTTCTAAAGTGTTCCTTAAGCTTCATTTATATGTTTCGATCAATTTGACCTTTTCAGATTTGATCACTCTCTTTGCAATCTTTTCTATAAATCCCAGAGTTTTAATGAGCTGACATTTTTACTTTCTCTATACGCACTATGTACATAGTGTATAGAGAAGATATTGCACTCCACCCAAAAATTTGATACCGAGATTTCACCGGAAATATATGTTTTAGGGTCCCCTTTATCTAAAAATTGCAATTTCGGAAAAAGGTCCGTGTGTGTGTGTGTGTCCATGTGTCTGTGAACACGATAACTCAAAAACGAAAAGTAGGTAAAATACCAAACTTGGTATTTAAGCTTAGTATCTTCCAGGGATGCAACACGAAGATTTTGAGAAAAATCCCCCCACCTCCAACTACCCTTTACATATAACTTTTTTTCTCAAAAATGGCTCTAACGATTTTGAATAAAATTTTGTATTTTAAGATATTTACCTAACAAATAGAATGTATATCTTAAATTTTCTGATAATAGCCTCTGAAATACTCTGGATGAATTTTACTGAATTTTGAATAACTGCTAAATTGTAAGAGATGGACAAAAACTTAGCACACAAAAAATGCAGAGCACATTAAAGCACACAATTTATGTTATATACATTTTTTTCGTGGAGTTCGCCGTTTTTTGAGACATTCCTTGTTTTTGCTTTCTGCTATGAAAAACTTATACATTTCTCATACAGGAATTTGTCAACTGCTGATCATACAAACAAAGGAACTTCAATGACATAGCAACCAGCTTTTGACTATCACTTTAACCTATGGTACTCCCTTATTTTGCTTCTACTTACAAGGAAGCAAGTAATAACACTATTTCTGCTAATTTTTTTCTCGATTAGAATGAATTAAATAGAAGTATAAGCTGTTTAACAATAACTTGTTGCAGAGATATAGAGAAAGTCATGTGAATTATACACATCATATTTTTTCTTTTTGATTCGCTTCATGAGGAGTTTTATATTGAATTTATTTTGGGGGACGAGTGTTATGTTGCAGTCTTTGAAAAGCTTCTGAAATTGTTTGTGCCCATGGATGGAATGTGAACTTTTTTGAACACTGGAATTTTGTTTTTGTGGTTTGAGGGTTGTATTTTCTTTTATCATTTTTTGTTGCTTGACCTATCCATCATTTTTTTTTGTAACCATTTATTCCAGCTGTTTTTAAGATATCAGGTATTCTAGGTTGTATTCCTTCTCAGTGAGGGGAATGTTCACCAATATGTAGGTCAAACTTAAAAAACTGCAGCTTTGTATGATAAAGAAAGTTGTAACTATTGCTTTTTTATATAGTTGTCAGAATAGGTGTTCTTTCTGTATATTCCAAAGGTTAAACTGTTGTTCTGTTTCAGTCCAGGTAGGGGAGTTGATTATCCACTTCTATTTTCATGTGAATTTAATGTAGCTGAATTTAATTGCAGAGTCTATTCTGCCTAACTATTCAGAGTATCTTGTATATGCTTCTTACTGACTATTTGTTGCGGGAAGTCCGTGTCTCATTCCAGCAGTATCCTCAGCTCCAGTGTTAAGGAAGATTCCACTCCTATTCTTCTAATTAAATTATCTCGTGGATTTGTGGGTGAGGCTAATATATTAAAAATACTGCATTTTCCCTTATGACTTGAATTTATTGTATCACAGATTTTAATGGGCGGCTGGCTTGTTTTCTTACAAAATCAGTAATAAATAAGTACCATCCCACCACTTAAAGTATTAATCAGGAGCCTAATCTATCCATCTGTACATTGCTCCCCCACCATGTGCACGCAACACAATGTGATGTGAACACAAGCCCAAGAGAGATAGCTGTAGAGAGAGTAACCACATAAGAGACCCGCCTCGCCTTAAATTCTGATCCTGGGTGACTCCAACTTTTGCACCATAAAATGTAACAGTATCTCCTATTGGTTCTTAGTTAGCATCACCTTACAAGATATAAGAATAAATTGTGTCAAGTTCTGACGTCATAGCATGCAAAATATACATTTGGAAAAACCTAGTGGTTCCTTCTCACTTTAACTTTATGCTTGCTCTGTCTTTTTCTCCAATTACCTGTGCTACTGGGAAGACAAGTCACTATTCCTGTCTCACTTCTTTCTGTCTGTTCTTTTCTATTTTACATTCTTTAGCCTAAACCCTGTGCTCATTAGCAGGTGGGGGTTGGTGAACTGTTATCTGGAATTAAGCTAGCTCACTTTACCTTAAATACCTAAGTTTCAACAACTTGCATTTATGCATATTTCTACCCCTAAATATTCACAACCATTTTACATTGCTTTCTATAAGCTTATAATTAGGGCCCCTGAAATTTCGCGAACGCATTTTTGCTCGAATTCTTTAAAAATGACAATAGAAATTTTTTTATGTCTGCAGGATCTGCATGCTTCAAAGAAACAATTATATGTAAATAACATTCAACAAAATTTTGAGCATTTTTAGCTTTTGTGCGACATTTTGCGTGAAATAGCACTTAAAATTCTATTTCTGTGCGTTAACGCCACCAAAAAGCACATTTTACGTTCGATATGATATTCAAAATCGATTTATATCGAATATGAACTAAACTCGATATTATCTCGTACCCACCGCTGTCGATGTTGAACGATGAAACTACAGTCGATTTTAATCGATGATGTAATTGCCTGCAAACAAGGCTGCGCTCTCGACCTTGGAAGTATTTTCACACCCACCTAGGTAGTGTGGTGGTAGGCTTGGTAGCAGCGTTTCTGCCTCACATTCAACAGGTCGCATGTTCGAATCTCTCTTAGGGTGAATTACCCAAATAATTTTTTTGGGGGGGTGGGTTTCCCTTATCTTGAGAAGACGATTGTCAAGTAATTTTAAGCTCCATTGATCCCAAGATCGTTTGAGTATCATTTCACCAATTTCATTTATCGTCGGATATGACCAACCAGGTTAGAGGACGTTAAGCTAAATTTGCATGGGAATTCTCGTAATGGTTTACAGAGAGGGGTGAAGAAAAACTTCCCGCTATGTGTGTGATAGGAGATAGCGACGACGATACATACATTTTCCGTTTAGACAACATACCTACACATCATTGTAAACATTTTACGTTCGTATTTGCACGGAAATTCACATAATGGGCGGAAGGAAGAGGGGAGAACAGAAACGTTCATGGAACATAAGCACACAGTTAAACCTCTTTTACCGTTTCACCTTTGGTAGCCGATACATTAGGCAAAATTGCCGATGTAAACGGAAAGCCTCTATTTTTACTTCAGTCTCAGAGAGAAATGCAAATGGTGCTTCAATATTTTTTGTTTATATTTATTAAGTTTCTAAATAAATACAAACAATGTTTTTCCAACGAGAATGCTAACTGCTGACTTTACAGCATGAAATGGAAAAAAAAAAAAAAAGAAAAAAAAAAAAACCTGTTGTATGCATCACGACCTTAGTTATAAAATTTTCGCCATGTTTCACCGTTGCCGAACCCGCGAAATTTGAAACTTACTTTTTCTCGCATGCTATTCGGAAAACAATTAGAATGCAAGACGATCCCCACCCCCAACCCAGTTCTTAATATTAATATTTTTGGGGAAAAGAAAACATTGTATTGTATTCGGTTAAATAATGTACATTCTTACTTTGATCTCTGGCATAGTCACTGATATCACTATTTGAATCTATGTTGTTTAAATAACTCAAATTAAATACAAAATATATGCTTCAATAGCTATTTATTGTGCTGAATTTTAAGGACCTATATTTTGGAACTGATGCAGGTGATGGAGATATTCCCACAACACAGGTATGTCGATGATGTATTTGCCATAATAAATGCTAAACTAATAGAAAATGTACTGCTGCTACTAAATTTACAAATCCCAGAGATTAAATTTACCATGGAAACTGAGAAAGACAACACCCTTCCATTTTTGAACCTCAAAATTATCAGAAACTATAAAAAACTGGAATTTGGAATTTTCAGGAAGGACACACATACAGGCAACCACATAAAATCTAACAGCTTCAACCCAACTAGCCACAAACATGCAATCATCCACAGTTTGCTAAACAGATTACTTAATGTCCCTATGGGGAAGATAGAATATGAAAAAGAGCTTAACCAAATAATAAAAACTACCGAGAACAATGGTTTTAACAAAACACTTGTCCTGAAAAAACTAAAAACAATAGAGAGAAAGAGAAAAATAATAGCTACAACCACCCTCATGGCAGATAAAAACCAGAATATTTTCCAAAAATTCACATTCCACCCTCAGGCCTTCAACAAATTTAAAAAGATCTTCAAGGAACACAACATTTTCTTAGCCCCACAAAACAAACACAGCATAAAAAACCTTCTAAAGAACAAGTTGGACAAAACACCTGCATCCAAGAAATCAGGAATTTACAGAATCAGCTCTAAAAACTGTGATAAAAGATACATAGGACAAACCAGGAGAAACATAGGAACCAGGTTGAAGGAACATTGGCACACTTAAGAAACAACCAAATGGAGAAATCAGCTGTAGCCTCACATGCTTGGGACAATAGCCATAGAATCGAAGATAATGTCCACTTGTTGAAATCAGTACAGCAACCGCTAGAATTAAACATATGAGAGAAGATCTTCATATTAATGCAGAAACCTAGCCTTATGAATTTTGGAATTCCTGCCGATGACAACCCACTCTACAAGTTCATCTATCAGCCACCAGAGAAAGGGGAGGAGTCCTCAGAAAAAAACAACAACAGGCCGGCAACTAAGCCTTCGAAATATGTCCAGGTAATTTATTACTTAGTGAAGCAATTCAAGTGTAAATTCGACTCATTTTATCCAATGTGTAATTATGCGTCACTGTGTACTACTTCCAGTATTTTGATTCTTTTGATCAAGGTCCTTTATCTTTGTAATTAACTCAGATGGATTCCTGATGCTTAAAGGATGAAATTTTTGGAATTCTTTATATTTGTGAATAGGCCAATTTACCAGATTATAAGTTGGAGCTCCAATACATGAGATATAACTGGTCTGATTTTGTTTCCAGGTTTGTGTATGTTTGGTAAACCGTACATTTTGGGGGTTGAAGGATTAGCTTACTTTTAATCTTTTTATATCCTTGTTCACAAAGAATGTATTGGACAGTTGCTAGGCTTGCATTTGTGTTTTGGATGCATTCGCTCAAAGGGGTGTATTCAGGGGCTTTTAAAAGATTTTTCATTCTTTATGTGTAATCTTGATGTCCAAAGTTACCAATTTGTTACCTTTGTCTATTTTTTGGAATATTACTGTTTTTCAACTTAGGCTTTTTATAATTTTTGTGGAAAGGATTGTTGATGTGGTGTGTTTCTTTTATTTTTACCAGAATAGGTTTACATTTGTCTCTAAATGTTCACTTCTCACCAAAAATAAATTCATATAAATTTCCTCATGAAAGCAAACCAAAAATAAAAAATCTGATGTGTACCATTCACATGACTTTCTCTATATCCCTGCAACAGATTATTCTTAAAAAGCTTATGCTTCTATTTACTTCATGCTAATCTAGAAAAATTAGCAGAAATAGTCTTATTATTTTCTTCCTTGTAAGTAGAAAGGAAATAAGGGAGTAGCATAGGTTAAAGCGATAGTCAAAAGCTGGTTACTATGTGACTGAAGTTCCTTTAAAAATAAATAAAAGAATTTGAGTTGGTTTTTTGTAACACAAACATCACTTATTTTTACTTACTGGGGACCAGTTTCGGGTAACAGTTGTTCCCATTTTCAACCCATCTTTAATATACAATATTTCAATCAAAACCGTTAGCCATATTTTTAGAAAATCAAAATTTTCGAAAGAAGTTCCATATAAAGGGTAGTTTGGGGTGGGGGGGATTTTTCTCAAAATCTTCGTGTCGCATCCCTGGAAGATTCTAAACTTAAATACCAAGTTTGGTATTTTACCGACTTTTTGTTTTTGAGTTATCGTGTTCACAGACACACTGACACACGGTCACACACACACACACACACACACACACACACACACACACACACACACACACACACACAGACCTTTTTCTGAAAATACATTTTTTAGATAAAGGGGACTCTAAAACATATATTTCCGGTGAAATCTCGATATCAAATTTTTTAGTGGAGTGCAATACCTTCTCTATACATTATGTACATAGTTCGTATAGAGAGAGTAAAAATGTCAGCTCATAAAAACTCTGGGATTTATAGAATAGATTGCAAAGAATGTGATTAAATCTATATAGGTCAAGCTAAGCAAAACATAGGCTTAAGGAACACTTTAGAAACATCAAATCTAGGGAAGAAGAAAAATCAGCAGTTGCAGCAGATTTTTGGATCTGACCACTAAATTTGCTGCCAGAAGGACTACGAGACAAGTGTAGCCATCAGAGGAGAGCCAACCAGTTGCAATCAGCTGATGATGAAGTGATACCTTGAAACTAGTTTATTAATTTAGTGAAGTTATATATTTGCAATCGTTTCTAAACTATAATAGCTAATCTTTTCATTATGTCTTCCGATTCAAAAATGATGATAAATGTTTTCTTGCAAATGGGGATTGCCATTATGGCTAATTTATATATTTTATTTTTCTTATCAAAATAATAATAACAATTAATAATAATATGTATGTATCAGAAACCAGAATACATCCAGAAACTCTATCGTCAAAAATATATTTACATATATGTTTATTTACATTGATTCAGGTCACAGAATAATGTCAACAGTACTATCCATTAATTGGGACTGCTCTTGCTGCTTCTGGTAGTTTGTTAAACATATTAATACCATTATAAAAGCAAGTGTTTGTGTAAGGGTTAATCTGCATCTCGAATAACCTAGTTTATACATATTTCTTGTATTAAAATTATGGAGATCAGTTCTGAGGGATTATTGCATATTAGGAAAGCCAATATAGTATATGAGAGCTTGAAAACATGTTAACCTGAAAATGAAATAAGAATTAACTCTCCATTGACTTAGGGCCAGTTGTACGAACTCGGAATAAACCTCTGTTAGGCGTTATTCCATGGTTATGTGCTAAATTGTGTTGTATGACAGCAGAATAGAGACTATCAAGGGAATAAACCTGGAATAACTTATTCCGTGATTCCTTGCGGGGATAAGCCGCTATTCCGAGAATAGAGTATAAAAAGGAAAATGGCCGCTTGGGTACGCGACACAATTTTGACCCATATTTGACCGATATAAATGATTCATTTCTTTATAATTTGCTTTTAGGACATATACGTAAA
Organism: Hymenopus coronatus; assembly: GCA_030762935.1. Taxonomy (NCBI): domain Eukaryota; kingdom Metazoa; phylum Arthropoda; class Insecta; order Mantodea; family Hymenopodidae; genus Hymenopus; species Hymenopus coronatus. Next base: position 121,818,147 of record CM060895.1, read on the forward strand.
TACAATATGTTGTAGAGATAGTCCGATAAATGTACACGGCTATAGTGAGATTAAAGTTGAGAAAGAATATCACCAGACACTTGGTGGTTATAAGATAAATATTAGAAGAAGATAGTTAAAATAAAGTTTCATTTATGAAAGAGTAAAATCTACCTACAACATTATTATCAAAATCCCTCTATTTTTATGGAAACGATTAAATTTAATCCAACCCAAGCAGCAATTCACCAGCACAATGCATAGCGTTGTAAAGAGTGAGGCTACGTTTTATTAATGAAATACAAAGGATAGGTTACTTCTTGGGCAATATACTTCAAAACGTAAGATAACCACAAGTATTAATTTTAAAATGTTAAAAAAAGCCATTACATACAGTGAAGCTGTCAATTTTATTAAAATCTGGACATCTATTACCAACACGTGTTTCACTTGGTCATGGTGTAGATGGAGTACCCTGCTGTACTCAATCTATACCATGACCAAGTGAAGCACGTGTTGTAATAGATGTCCAGATTTTAATAAAAACAAGTATTAATGTTGGCGACATTCTGTACTACATTCAGATTTTGGAAATTATGTGCAAGTTTAAAAGCGATAGCACTACAAGCTTTGTGATTTAGGGAGGAGATGCCCAGATTAGAAGACGCCTTCAGAACTCGTAAATCTAGCTATATTATTTTACAATAAATTCATAATTTTTCGTATTATATGCTGTAGGTTTAGTACATTAGAGACAATTTTGATTGAATAGAGAATACCTTTCCATTAAATATAATGTTCTCGGTTTTATTGGTTTGGTTGACAATTTCTAGCTGCTGTATTAAATATTGCCATCATCAAAGTGCCAACTGTAATGGGAACGGTTTAATGTACTATTCGACTTAACTACTAATATTTCTGTTGGTTAATAATACCTGTATAGCAAATTGTTTTTGTACTTATCTTGGTGCAACGATTCAATTATGCATATCGTAAGTTGATAGTGGCATCGGCAAAACTAAAATGTAATTTTCAAAATTTGCTTACTAAGTATTTTAATGATTAAATGCAGAAATCAGGCTAAGTATGTTAGCTGTTTTGAGTACAGAAAGGGAAATGTGTCATATATCAGCACAAGATACAACTTTGCACATACGGTAAGGTTTCACTCTCATATTCCTAATCTATTGCAAGAAGTCGCAGTATGCATATGTGATTATGTTTTGTAAAGTGTATAGCAATTCTACATCCAAACACGCTTGTGAACATTCATAATTATTTCATAGTATCGTAAGTAGTTAAAATAATAAATAATACATAGTTTAGGAACAGCTGATTGTGAAAACAATGCAAATTTTCAGCAAAATAAAGCAGTAATTACGTATCAAGTTGGCCATGAATGACTACCAATATAGCCAACATTAGTTTTAAATCTACAAACAGTGGAATAGATATCTAAAGAATAAAATTGCATCGTACAACCCGGCACCACATTTATACCGTGAATATTATATTCCAAGAATAACTATTCCAGGATTTATTCCAAGTTGGTACAACCGGCCCTTAGTGTACAAAATAATAAAACTTTCCTATACTTTCTTATATTTGTACTGCAAACAGAAACTGCTGAAACACATGATTAAGTGAGCCAAATAATAATAATAATAATAATAATATTTATTATTATTATTATTATTATTATTATTATTATTATTATTATTTAGATGTAATGCATATGTATTGGAATCACATAAATAATTCACCCACACAGCATTGAACATGGGCAGAAGTAAGATAGGGGAGAACTTGCACATCCTTTGGCCTTTATGTGTTACATACGAGATAGAAATGGCATGTTGTTTATGGACGCTCATTAACTACTATGGTTCTCAGTGTCCCATTCTAAATTGGGTGTGAAAGACCACTTAATTTTGCTCAGAGGCCTCTCTATCAGGCTTGAGGTTCTTTTACATGCTGTAAATCTACGGCACGGGACCAACTTCCCTTCCAAAGGAAGCCATGCTAAGGATTTTTACACCCGAAAAAATCCATCTTCTCTGCCGGGTTTGAGCCCACGACCTTGGGTATGTGAAGTTAACAATGGTAACCATTACATCACGGAGGGCGACATATCAGATAGAAACTTACTCATTCAAATACAATGCTGTCAAAAATACGTTTGCTATCTAACAAACAACATTACAGAAAAACAAATAGCATTTTCATTTTGCATAGTATACAGAAATTAAAGTGGAGAATACTAAATAATAATGGGAGTATAAATGGCAAGTGACATCTCTATTAGTAGGTTAGTGGTTTTAAAACTACTTTAAAAATAAACCTAAATTCTCTTAAGAATTTCAATGTTATCTTTAAAAGTTGCATTTTGAATTATACACATTGAAGCATGGGTAGTGACATATAGATATATCTACAGTCCTTGCATTACTCCATTTGTGGCACTTCTGAAATGGTTGCAACTTTTCTCTTTAAATGATATTGAAACTGGTGTATTTATTGAGTTCAAAAATGGTTAGAAATAATTCTATTCACTGCTGCTAACAATTTACTTGACACAAAGTCAGTTGACAGCTCTTTTATGCCACTGCATACTAGCACTTCAGTCAGAAACTGACTCTGGACCGACTCGGCTTGCAACTCCTCCTTATATGGCTGTGAATGATGTCATAGATATTTCTGGAAGCTAGCGGAAAATCCAAAGATTCTGGCATGTACGAGATATGTTGATATCTCATATTCCAAGGCCTTGCCTGGAGATTCGAAGGTGCACATGGGAACAGTCACACATGACACTGTCAACACCTTAGGGCTGGTTGTTCCAAATGTTAGACAACCAAGAGTACTGCCAGCTTCTTCTCTGGTATGGTTGACTACCTCTTTGACCCTCTCTACCTCACGTCTTGCCCATGGTTGTTGGAATCTAGGCTTATGCCCAGTGATACAGCCACACCTGAATGTCCTGCTGGGAACCTTCCTGTTAGCTTGCCAATTATAACAGGTCTCCACCTCATTGCTCCCACCCTGGGTGTGTTGACAAATCAGACTGTTCACAATGTCTTTCGACAGCTGGCCTACTAGAAGAGCCCTCGCTGCCACTGCATCTCTTAGCACCTTCATTCCTGCTGATGTCAACTATTGCATTGTGGCTCCTGAGGGTACCAGCCAGGCCCAATATCACTTCTTCAGCCACCCTCGCAACAAACACCCTCAGACTTATGGCAATCTGTCCCAGGGTCAACTCAAGCAAGACCTCCTCCACTGGCAAGACTTTGCCTGAAGCTATCACTATCTCATAGGGCTGATTAGGTTCCCTTGTCAGAAGCCATCTGGCTAATATTTGGCAGTTTCTTTTGTATCCAGCCATCCACAATGAGGCTGTCTTCCATCCCTTTATCTAAGGCACACAGCATCAAGAGAGGAGACAACGATGATGACTTCTGTGTGCCCTTCGCCACAGTTGATCTTATTTGTACCCCATCTCCCAATTGTCTTTGGAAAATATTTTTAACATTGTTAAAATCCAGGAGGATATTAAGCTCACATGGATTTAGTCTTTGATATAAACTTGCTAGCAAATTATAGTCCAGCCAATGTAGGGCTAAATGTTGGACTGTATTATATTGTTGTGAAGTACCCAGACTGCTTTGCTATGAACTATTCTGAGGGACTCGTGATTGAAACACAAGTGTGCTGAAACACTTCACAATGTGGTCACGTAATATTGAAACTAACACAAAATGCATTCATTTTTAAATGTGCAAGCTCAGATAACAAAGGCAGGTGATTGAATCTATGAATCTCTGCCATTTATGGATATCAACATCTATTGTTAAAATATTGAACCTATTTAAAAATCTGATGAAAAGTAATGCAAAGCTTTATCTTAGACTAAAAGAAATTCAAAGGTTATTCTTATGAAAATCACATACTGTATTTATACAAATATAAGACAATGTTTTTTTCCAAAATATTAATGTTCAGAACTGGGGGTCATCTTGCATTCCTGATATATGCTTTCCGAATATCATATAGGGAAAAATGTTCAAATTTCGTGGGTACAGCACTGGCGATGCCTGGGGGAAATGGTATAGATTACTGCCAAGGTTGCAACCATAGATGTATGCGGCAGATTCTGTGTGTTTCATTTTGCACCAAAACTAGCTGTTAAGGGGTATATGAGCATTCTCATTGAAAAAAAGGTTACTCTCTAGGACTAAAATAAAATTAGAGGCTTCTAAGTATGTTGTTTTAATAGAAAATAGCATCCATAATCTTCGTTACAACTACCCTCCCACCATCGTCATGTTATACAATCACACAGGTTCCATGCATCTCCGTACTCCTCTCTCCATCTCTACCACCCAAAATGTGAATTTACACAAATTCGAATTAGGTAAAACGTTTTATGGTATATTAAGTATGTTGTTTTAATTGAAAATCCTATCCTAATCATTGTTACAGCTAAGCTGCCGCTGTCACGTTCTCTCTTCATCTCTCTCCTGTTCGTGATGTGAATTTCTGCATAAATTCAAATTAGTTTAAAAATTGTACAATGATATTATATAACATATATTAAGTATGTTAGCGGGCATTAAACACTACCAAAAAAAAAAAAAATGAAGTATGTTGTCTAAATAGAAAATCATCTATCATCATCATTACAGCTATGCTGCCACCACCACCATCATGTTCTATCATTACACACATGCTGTACATCTGTTCTCAGTCTCTCCTGCTCACAATCTAAATTTCTCACAAAATCATGTCCATTATTATTGTTACATTATCTGCCACTACTGCTGCCGTGTTATTCCATTGCACCCATACCATATATTCTGTACTCCCCTCTCCGTCAACCATTCAAAACGTGAATTTCCACGCAAATTCAGTAAAAACAAATAATAACAGTAGTAATAATAATAAAGTAAATATAATGGACTTAATCAGCTTAAGTACCCATTAGTTTGTTCAAAATTTGTGGCAAACCTTTAAATGCTGTTTAAAATCTCTTTTTATATGTTTTTAAACATGCCTTCTTTTTATATGAATAGATGATATGCTAAATTCCAAAATTAAGTTCTGAAAAACTGGGGCCATCTTGCATTCGAGGTCATCTTGTATTAAGATAAATATGGTAATTTGTGCAAACTTTGGTTATCTCAAATGCGAAAAATAAGGTCTCTAATATGAAATATCTGAGGTAGCTCTAGTTTCATTTTAGCAGATCCCTGAATCATTTTCATTGAAATAAGTGGACAATGTCCCATTCCAGACACATACAGTAAATCATAATCTGCACACTCAGGAAAATGAATTGTTGGTCAATAAAGGTAGTCATCAAGATGAACATGGGTTTTATCTGTAATTTGTCAAAGAAATCTTACTCTATGCAATGGCTAACACTGGTGTAGTACTGTACTCAATCAAGTCACTCATTTGTGTGTAACACCATGCAACTTGTTTTCAACATGCTTCAAACAGACCTATCACTCAGACAGCTTCTACAATATTATTGTAGACTATGCTTTGGAACTACATCATCAGTTGGAGAAGTTACTATTATTCTTGTTTGTGGCCATATCCTTGGTACCTTTCTGTAGTGCAGAACTAATCCAACAGCTAACATTGTTGTGCTATTTATTAAATCACACTATTACTATTCTTTTGCATGACTGCCTTGTTAAATCAAACCTACTACTGCTCTTTAACCTTTTCACTGCTGAAGCAGTTTTTAATATGCTCCTTGCTGAGCACTTTTCGAAAAACTAAATATTTTTAATAAATCATAATGACAAGCAGAATTACTCTAAATGGGTTAAGGACTTACCAGGGGTTCTTCTGATGTTTCCATGTGATGTCCGAGTTAAAAAATTTACCACTGTAAAGCTGCAAAAATACTTCCTGCAATACATATCTGGAGGGTTGTCCATGAGAGGCCATCTACTGTCCTTAAATGATACAAATTCAGTTTTATTTATTTATTTATTCCATTAGCACTTCAATGTGGATTGGTTATGAAAAAAAAAATAGAAACCGGGGTATATCCACACCATTGCCTAATGTCTAAAAGAATAAAGCATGTCTTCCTTTGTGTACAATATGAGTTCCTGCGTACAATATGAGCTTGTGTTTGATATCACTTCAGTACTGTAAAAGTGGGTGATACTTATAAAAAGCAAAGGTTTAGACACATAGCCCTATGTCACAAGTGGCACACATGTACTTGCTTTATTTCCTCAGCTTTTTTGGTATTAGCACAGACATAGCCTTGCCTTGTGAGATCTTGTTTCTTTGGTGTTGCTGGAACAGCTGTTGAGAAGTGTCTTTCTATCAATCTTAGTGGTTGATTGCCAGCTAATGGTGTTTCAGATGTAAGGGACAGTTTAGGTGTGTGGAATTTTTGGAACATTTCCTGATGAGGCTCAGTTGAAAGTCTGCTAGTGCAATGTTTTTGCCAGCATTCACATTGTGTTTGTGAATTTAAAAGTATAAGGTCCAGAAAATGAAAAAAATAAAATTTCCACTTCAAGGACTTCCTGATGCATTCAAGAGAACTGATCATCACATCAGGTCTATCTACTGCACACATATTCTTATTGGACTCAAGAACACAATCAAGCTTTGTTATAGGTAATTTTGTCTTCTGTCAAATGTTCCTAATTGCTTCATGATGCCTGTATGCTTTGGCATTTCTTTCCTATTTTTCCTCACAGTTCCATATGCATTTGTGTCATTATTATGAAGCCAGCCAAATAAGAATGGGCTAGCAAACCATTTATCTAGCCAAAGGTTGTGACCTACATGCAAATAATTTGTCATTAGTGTCTGTACCACAGTGCCAGAAAATCCGAGTGTCCTGTCTGTGGTTGCCCCAGTTTACACAATAAAGTCTAATATGTATCCAGTCTCATAGTTATACATGGCAGAAATTTCAATTCCAAATCTGCTCCTTTTGGGTGGAATATCCTGAGCAATGCTAAGCCACCCATTGATAAGTATCAAGCTCTCGTCAATACAGACATCTTGAAAATGTTTGAATACCTCCCTATAGGTATTTCTGAGATGGTCAATAATGGGTTTTAGTTTGAGCAACATGAAGCTGGGTTGCATTGACCAGACTGTAGAGGGTCTTTGGACAGTATTTCTGTCTCTCTTAAGTTTCTTCTTTCTGGGCATTAGTTAACATTGTTTCTGCAAAGAAAATGAATAATTCTTCTGGTGTGGTGGAAACCTTTGCAGGCAAGAACTTGTGGAGAGTTCAACTTTATCATACACAAACTTAAAGTATTTGTTAGTTTCATCTGCAATAAGTTATATTATATGAGGGAAGGAGAATAATTGAAAATGGTTGGAGGAAGTGATGAATGCGCTAAGTTCACATGTTCGTATGTAAAACACCACTGGAACAAAGCAGCATTTCTACTAATCCTTTTTGGTGGTACTGGAGCATCACTTTCATTGTTTTCACACTCACTCTCACTATTATGCGGTAAACAAACATAATCATCACTAAAATCAGATACATCTGAGGATATTTCCAAAAACATCAAGCAATTCATCCCTGCACCACAAAAGGTTCTTTTGAGAAGTGTTTGTACATAATCCCAGTAGATGGAGTCTTACTATTTTAAATACATTTTTAAAAGAATCTGTCATCAGCCACTTATTCTCTTATATTCTGTACTGCTCCAGAAAAAAATTCCTAACTCTCTGCAGTAAAATGTTAGCTCATTTTTTGTGGAGATTTTGTTCCATGAATTGGTACCCATGCTGAATATGGCAGAACTACTTTAAAATCCATGTTGTTTCATTGTTTCTTCAAATATATGCAAGTTTTAATTAATAGTTATTTTCCAAACAGCCCTGTGTAGGACAGGAGTTGCATAGGTAGACTTGGGCAAATCATGTAGTACTCAAACTGAAAAATCAATGGCATACCTGGGATTTTAACCATGGTCTCTAGCTGGTTGCTCTTACCATTGAGCTACCATGACTACATGTTGACATAGCATTAAATTCAACTATTGCTATCACATGCTACCCGATTTTTCTTATTCTAATGTGAGCTAGTTTCTAAGTTTTGCTTTATGTAGAATTTTCTCCAATTCTGCGTAAATTCAAATAGGTAAAAACATTTATGATGTGTAATATTAAGTATGTTGTCTAAATACAAAATCATATTCATCATCGCGTTAGTTTGATACTGCCGCCATCACGTTCTATCATTGCATATACCGTACATTTGGTTCTTCCTTCTGCGTTTCTCCCACTCAGAATGTGAATTTCTATGCAAATTCAAATTAGGTAAAACCATTTACGTCCCTCTGCAGCAACTACTCAAAACATGAATTTCCGCGCAAATACCATGTAAGTACAATAAATAATGGACTTAATCAGCTTAAATGTCCATTAGTTTGTTCAAAACATATGGCAACTTTTTATATAACTTTGTCTCTTAAACATTTCTTATGTAGATTCCAAAATTAAGTTCTGAAAAATGGGTGTCAAAGTTGAGGTCCTCTTGTATTCAGAAAATGAAATGAAATTGCGTGTTATTTATGGACGCTCTTTAACTACTTTGGTTCTCAGCGTCCCATTCTATGGGCATGAAAGATTGCTTAATTTTGCTCAGAGGCCTCTCTTATCAGGCTTGAGGTTCTTTTACATGCCGTAAATCTACGACATGGGACCCACGGCTTTACTTCCCTTCCGAAGGAGTTATGGTATAATAATTTGTCTGAAGTGTTGTCGTCCATTGTAAGGGCCATATCTTGCATCCATAATATACCACTATAGCCACCAATAATTATTTTTCATTGATAAATTCTTTCCTCCCTGACTATACCATTTTTGTCGAGTTTGCACCCCAGATATTTACATTGTTTTCTGAAGTACTACTAATAAAGGGACATGAAGTTAGCAACTTTAATGTTGGTGAGATAGGACTTTCAGAATCTCCTTAATGTTGCTCACCTTAGCCTTTTTAGACACATCATTGCTTATGACCATAATTGGTGTTCTGTATTATTATTAAATCATTCATTTATAGACTTCCTAAAATGGATGATAAAGTTATAGAAATGGTCACTATTTTAATTCCCCACATGAAACTAGATAACAAAGGAACTGAGAAAAATAGCTGTATGGATTCTTGTTCACTATTCCACTCCGAAAGAATATTCAAATGAGGTTAGAATTTCCACAAAATGCTGACTAAATTTGCTGAGGAACTCAAAAGTAATGCAACCTAGTGTACAAGCAAATGTGCAATCCAGTATTGGTAGTATCTGTCAGTGATATAGGTACTAATGTTGAAGATGTTTCAGAATTGACGAATGAGTTTTGATGTTATTTAATGAAATTGTTACATTTATTGGAGAAAAATTCTTAAGAAGAAGAATATTTCCAAATTAAAAGTGTTTGTTAAGTTTCTCTTTATTTAATTTCTTATAAATGTTTGTGTCGAGTGAGAAAAAATTCATATCATGACACAGCCATTAAGGAAGTTGTTTATCCTCAAGGTTTTTTTTTTTTTTTTTGGGTAGTGTTTAACGCCCGCTTTAACTACTAATGGCACCACAGGCGGTGACACTGATGATACATGAATGATGATGGAGCACCGGTGGAATGCGATGGTGGGGGAAACCAGAGTACCCGGAGAAAACTCGCCACATGCGGTCACTTGGGATTGAACTCCGGCCGTCCAGGTGAGAGGCTAGTGGTGTAACCACTCGGCCACGGTGCAGCCCCATCCTCAAGGTTGAGGCACTCTTTAAGTAATAATGTGTTTCCTGCAGTAGGCAATATATACACCCATCCAACTGGCACTAATTTTGAATTTTGTGGGATATTTCACATTGTAATTAGAATATTTCAATATTACTTTTTTTTTTTTTTTCTTTTTTTTTTTTTTTTTTCTTTCTTTCTTTAATGTGGAGCCTATTTAAAGCCAATTTTATTAAAATAGCAAATATATATGATTAAAATAACACAATGACTTTTAAAGGCTTTACTTACCAATGTTATTACTGATTTTACAGTCACAACTTTCTCTACCTTCTATAATAACAACAATATAACAACAGCATCTCAGATTGGAAATTAATAAAACATGGCATTACCCAAGGGTCAACTTTATGTCCTCTGTTATTACTTTCTCTAAAAGTACTGTGTACGAGATTTCACCATAAATATTTGTTTTGAGATCTCCTAAATAAAAAAAAAGCAGTTTTAGATAAATGTATGTGTGTGTGTGTGTGTGTGTCTGTGTCTGTCAGTCTGGGTGGTGTGTCTGTGGGCAACATAACTCAAAAACGAAAAGTCTGTTAAATACCAAACTTGATAATTAAGTTTGGTATCTTCAAAGGATGCGACAAAAAGCTTTTCAAGAAAATTCCCCCACCCCCAACTGTCCTTTACATGAAAAATTTTCAAAAATGTTGATTTTCTCAAAAGTGCCTCTAGCTATTTTATTTAAAATATCATATATTAAAGACATTTACATTACAAATAAAGTGTATATCTCGAATTTTCTGGGAATAGTCTCTGAAGACAATTTTATTCCTGATGAATTTTGCAGAATTTTGCATAACTGGTAAACCGTAAGAGATAGACAAAAACTTACTTATTAGAAAATGTAGAGCTAGTTAAAACACCCAGTTTATGGTACATAAATTTTTTTTTCGTGGAGTTGATCATTTTTTTAGATATTCTTTGTTGGTTTCAGCTATAAAATACTTATACTCTATACAGTAATTTGTCAACCCCTGTGCATACAAACAAAGGAACTTCAATCACATAGCAATCAGCTTTTGACTATCACTTTAGCCTATGAAACTCCTTTATTTCCCTTCTTCTTGCATGGATGCAAGTAATAAGACAATTTCTGCTAATTTTTTGTTGATTAACATGAAGTAAATAGAAGAATAAGCTTTTTAACAATAATTAATTTGTTAATGGAACACATCAGTTTATTTTTAATTTACATAAATGACCTCCCATCGTACATAAACAACATTGCTACTATCTATGTATTTGCAGATGACACCAGTGTTCTAGTAACAAGCAAACATTTAAGTGAATGTGTTATAAAATTAAATTATGTTCTAAACTGTATGTCAGATTGGTTTAAAGCAAACAAAACTTTCAGTAAACCTTGAAAAGACAAAACTTATTAAATTCCTAACTCATTTATCAGCAACTCATCTTCAAAAAAGGATCAGCAATACATTATTATATCAACCTAATGAAGTAAAACTTCTAAGTCTTCTAGTAGACAAGTACTTAGATTGGAAGTTGCATATTAACCTTTTGAGTGCCAATCACGATCTAATTCTAATCCAAAATGTCTGCAAAAATTGCCAAGCATGATCTAATTGTGATGCCGTTTTCATAAATTTTAACTCTTTTCAGCGGGAAAGGCTGTATATTTTCTATGTCATAGCCATAGAGAAAGGTTTTCTGGAGCGTTTCCGGATTTTATCTTCTCTCCAAAGTGTTAAATTAGCTCCAAATTTAATTTCTCTAGCCAGTGTTTGTTTATCCTGATTGAAACATGGCATTGTCTAGCCAAAGGTCACGAACCAAAGAGAAAATAAGAGCTTCAGTTCGCGATGTATTATAAGAAAACAAGTGATTTTGAATTTTCAGACCTTGTTGAAAAAGTTTTTGACATTAACATAAGAGGGGAAGATATATATTCTAGCTTCAGCGATGAAAATATCGAAATGGATTTACAGAGGTGTAATCAGATGACAAAAACAATGTGAATCAACCAGCAACACAAGTGCTAAATTGTACAGTAATCTACATTACATTTGTATCCTATTACTATATGCCGTTTTCATTAATAGTGGTATCAATTTTCTTTTTGTGGAAGTTTGTAAACAATGTTGTTATATTCATTTATTTGACAACAAGATTAATTACACTAAATTGACTCATCAAATAAATAAGGGGTATCATGCTTATGTGCGTGTTTTAAGTGACTTCTTTTTTTAGTTTCAGGTTAGGTGAATTCATTTTTTGTATTTTAAAAATAGAACACGAGACCAAAGTAGGATGCTGTTTTATTAAAGAAGTATCGATACTTTCATTTAATTAGCTTGAGCTTTCTGTGTAGTCAGGTTCTATATGACTAATTATTGATTATTTTGGGATTTTTAATTTTATTTTCAAAATTTTCTTTTGTTCTCAATTTTTTAAAAATATTGAAGGTATTTCTCCATACATATAATGCATATTATACCGTAGACAAAATGGTTTAGTAAAAATGAAAAAAGATTCAGCTCTTTATGTTATTTGATACACATTTTATCACTAATAATTTAAAACCCTGCATTCTCCTCTAAAATTGTTTGACACTCTTCAGACAGCATTTTACTATTTGGGGTGGCACTAAAAGGGTTACTACATCACACCTAAGCTTAATGCAGCATGTTATGCCATTTGAGCTCTGGTTAACCTCATTCAATTGAACACTCAAGTTGGTTTATTTTGCATACTTTAATTCCACTATGGAATATGGAATAAGTTACTGAGGTAATTCGGTGGATAGTAAATGCATATTTGTAATAAAAAAGAAAGAATAATGTGCAACACCCATAGTAAATAGTCATGCAAAGAACTCTTTCATACACTGGGTATACTAACATTACCTTGTGCATACATATTATCCAATTTAAAATGTTATGCCAATATCCAACATGGCTTTATAACAAACATGGAAATACACCATTTTAACACCAGGAAAAGGGAAATATCCATTGTCCTAATGCAAAACTCTCTTGCTTCCAAAAGGTGTATATTATGAAACAATTAAAATGTTTAATGCTCTTTACCAGTAATCAATCTCAAGGAAAAAGTTAGTAACTATAATATTTTTAAAGCTTCTCTTAAACACTTACTTAGTGATAAGTAATTTTATTGTGTAGAAGAATACTTAAATTCTTTTCTTGTAATGTTGGCATTAAGTCAAGTGACACAGGCTATTAAAGCCAAGTGAAGTGATTTTATGTTTATGGTACAAACTTAATATTTTTAGAACATATATCTTAATATCATATTTTGACAGTCTTTTAAGGATGTAAACATAAAGTGTGTTTAATATGTTAATGTACCCACAATTTAATCTAAAACATGTATATTTCACATTTTGACATTCCATACATATAACTAAGAATGTAAACACTAAGTGATATGACACAGACTAAAAATCGAGTGAAGTTTTTTATGTTTAGTAACTTACATTAAATGGACTAGAAAATTAACATTAATTACATGTATGTGTTTTAGTACTGTAATTTCAAATATATAATTTAGTTGTTGAGTAATAACTAACGATATAGTTTTGAGAGAGAACTAACAATTTAGAAAGACATTGACAAAATTTCTATTTACACATTAAAAATTTTGAGAATGTAGACCTTAACATTGAATTTGGACACCTTTGTATATAAGGATATAAGCACTGTATAGTAACATAATCTGTAAAAGCCAAGTAATATTGAAAGTTTAAGATATTTATTATTAATTGTTCTGCGAGAACTTAAAATGTTTTACACTTGGTGTATTTAATTTTGTGTGCTTTAACATATTCTTGTTCAAGGCCTGCTTGGCCATCATAAACCTACAGAATGCAGTTTAATCTTCCTTACATATTTTGTTACAAATACGTGAACAGCGATATATCACATGTTTAAGAACTGAATGCTGTAGGGTTGTCTTAAAATGTCACCCTTTACATGCTGCCTTTGTGAAAAAAATGAAAATCCACAGGCCCCTAAATTAATGACAAAGTATCAAAGAATTGAACTATTAAATATCTCAGAAATAACTTGTGCCACAAAAAAAGGATATTTGGAATAAATTGTGTGCATTAAAGATCTGCATATGTTTTCTCTCTCGCTTAATGTATACCAGTTATACATACAAGATTTTACATGTAAGTCGATAAAATGTTGGTGTTGAATTTTTTGGATGGGTAAGAATGGAACACCTTTCCTAGCTGGTATGTACTTGGTAGAGAAAGAAAATAAATTATGGTTGTGCATTGGTATTTAAATTCAAAGATTTTTAAGAAAATTTTACCTTCAATTTTACTTTCACAAAAATGGCTCTGACAATTTTGATTAAAATGTCATATATTAGAGATATTTACATCCAATTAAAATATATATTTTGAATTTTCTGGGAATAACATCTTCATTCTTGATGGCCTTTGTAATGCTTTTGTATAATAGACAAACTGTAAGAGATAGGCAAAAAAACTTACTACACAAAAAATGTAGATCTCATTAAAACACACAATTTATGTTGTTTATTGTTATTGTTATTATTATTATTATTATTATTTATTATTATCATCTTTTTTTTAAGAGTTAACCGTTTTCGAGATTTTCTGAGTTATTAGTTTCAGTTTTAAGGTACTTAAACTTTTCTCAAATAGGAGACATCTTTCCTTTTGCCTCTCTTTTGTTTACTCCTAAGAAGCAAAGAGAAGAACAGAATTTCCATTGTTTCACATAGTGACCAGCTATCAAAAGATCTGATTATTGCTGTAACCTAGTATATTTCCCTTCAATTTAAAAAGAAGCGGGAAATAAGACTAATTCTGCTAATGTTTATCTTGATTAGATAAAAGAATAATCTTTTGTAAGAAAAGTTTGTGTGTGGAATAGCTATTGAAAGTCGTAGGAATGAAACACATCAGATTTTTATATCAGGTGAATTAAAGTTAGGCAAGCTCTTATAAACACTAAATTTTTATTTCTATAGTCTTTTGTAGGTATATTTCAAATGACTAGTATTGCATGAATCTCATAGCTGTATTATTGATTTTTTCATTAGTAAATGAAAAGTAAGCACAGGCTATGAAGCTTCATGTTGTGCCCAAGTTAGTCGGGTCTGCACAAAGCTCACTGGATATATAATGTGCTCAATATGTTTTCCATGCTGGTGGGAAAAAGTTTTGTTTAGCCAAAACATGTTGAATCAACAGTTTTGCAAGACTTGACCAGTGGAGACACACTTTTAGTACCAACATGTTGAACTCATTATGGTGAATCACCATATTTTGTTGATGGAAACCCACCTTTAATAGTTCAATGTTGATAAGCATGTATACTTGTTATTTCAAGAACCATTTTTAAGGATTAATTCAAAATCTTCTCGGGCTTCTAGCCAGGTAAAAACTTGGCTTGACACCAACGTTTCGAAGAAGTTCACCCTGAAGACAAGGAAGATGCACTTCTTCGAAACGTTGGTGTCAAGCCAAGTTTTTACCTGGCTAGAAGCCCGAGAAGATTTTGAATTAACACGTCGCCAGGAAAGCTTCAGTTCTTATTTCATTTTTAAGGAAATTATAAATGATATAAAAGCCTATCTATTGTAGCCAATTTGACAGTACTTCTTCTACCTACAGAGAAAACAGAGAATTAAAAACATTATTTTGGTCCTTAGCGTATTATTATGATGGTTCTTTTGTTACCAAAGCTGCTTTCTTAGTGATTGAGAGGAATATGAAAAGTCTCCTCAGGAGCACTTTTGCATGGAAATCTCAAACCACTATTTTTATGATAAACAGTTTATATTTTAAATAATTCTGACTGTTGAACTTATGAATGATCTTGTGTCAGTAGTTAAGCAGTGAATGAATGTTGGTACTGTACTGAATATATGTACACCTCCACTTATTTATTTCAGGGGAATGCAGTTTCATCGTTAACAGTATCAAAAGCAGAGAAACATCCAGGAAGTGCAGCTAATGTACGGAAAAAACTGTTTATTGAAAATACAGGATCTACAGCTACAAGTACTACAGCATGCACAACAGTTTCAAAATCAGAATCTTCTATTAAGGTATCATCAAGCGCCAGTATTGTGTTGAAACACATGGCTAAAAATTTTGCTGAACCAGCAAATCAAAAACCTCAGGCACGAGCTAGACCAAACATATCAACTATATCAGCAACAGTGAAGACTAGTGCATCAAAGACTACTGCAGCAGTAGAAGAAGTGCTGATTGTTAGTGATGAAAGTGATGATGAGATTCAGTTCGTTGGTGTACACAATCCACCTCCAGCTAAAAACAAACCTCCACGTACTAAGTTGATTCTCCAACAATATTCATCATCTACATTGGTGAGGAGGACTGTACCAGCAATAACTCAGCCGGTGCTCCCAGCTGGTACCCAGTTGGGTATAATCAATCAGACTTCTTCATTGCCGAGGATTGCCACTGCACAGTCTGTTGTTTCATCCACAGCTACAGTACAATGTACCCAACAGGCAAGACAAAGCACCTTAGCATCTTCATCTCTACAACAACATTCCATGCAGAGCTCTACTGCGGTTACTTCTCTATTGAGCACACCACCAAGTAAAGTTGCTCAGTCAGTAGTTGTTGGTACTGTTGGTAACAGTAGCATATTGCTGACAAGTCCTCAGCAGTCTTCTCCTGCAACCTCACAGAGAAAACAAAAGACACAGCCTGCATTACGTTCACCAGTGACAGCAGTGGTTCAACAAGTAACAACACTACTTCATCCCCCCTCACAAATAGTAGTTAATACTCCAACACAGGTAATGTTGAGGTCACCTCAATCAGTGACAATGCGATCGCCATCACAAGTATCAGTTCGCTCACCAGGTACTACAGTATTGCCTGTAGGTACAGAAATTACATTACGACCATCACCTGTGCATTCCCAAGTTCAAGTTTCCTCTCCTCTACAAGCAACAAGATTTACTTCACCAAGAATGCCAATTTCTCCTACTGTAGCTCCTACTAATGTTGGCAATTTGGCACAAGTTGCTAGTGGCACTAGGGCCACCTTAGTAGTTATTCCTGGGGATGAGAATTCAGCCAGTAATTATGCTTTGGCATTCTCAAATGGAACGAGGATGATCTTGACTCCAGAACAGGTAGCACAGATACGTGCAGAGAACAATGGAGTCCTAGGAACTGGAAATCTCAGTGGCATATTTGGTCAATAATGCTCATAATTTGCAGTGGTGCTTTGAGTGGAGGTATAAAAGCATAAACCAGTGCAACATCTTCATCCTTCTATAGAGTTATAAAGCATTTAAAACAGAAAATACCTTAAGCTACAGAATGTTTATTACCTAAACAAGCATGTCAGAAAGTGCTTAATGTTCCCCCAATTTCCTTATGTTTTGTAATAAACTGTATGTACAAGTAAATGGCACCACCCTCACCTTGTAAACAAAGACTCAGTTGTGGCACATAAAAACATACACTATGTTTTATCAGCATATTAAATTTCAACTTGTGGACCTTTCATGCCTGCAAATGTTATAGTCTCTCAGAAGATTTGTAAGAAGTTCTATGCTAATTTATTAAAACCATCTTGTATCTTCAGTATAAGAAAATGGATCTTCACATTTAGAGTTAGCTATTAACTCTAATTGTAATCCGTAGCTATAATTTTTTTTTTAAATACTGGCTACTTTGAAATAAAATACATGATTTATACTTGTTGTTTAAAATTTGAAAATTACTTTGACATGCCAACAGGATAAAATATTTGCAATAAATCTTATAAATTAAAATTATAGCAGTTCCAGTATTGAAGTACCTTGTTACCTCCTGTCTTATTTTGGTGTGCTGAAAGATATAAGAGAGCTGCCATTTTGCATAGCCTTTATTGAGAAGAAGAATGATGAGTATGAAAATAACTTTTCTCGGGCTATCAGCCCGAGAAAAGTTATTTTCATACCGCCGCCAGGAAAGCTTCAAGTCATGGTTCAATGATGAGTGTGATTACTGAAGTGAGTTATTTTCATAAAAAGATAGTTAAGAATTTATTGATATTTATTTTCTAAACCTCATATTCCTAACATACTCTTGAAGGTGAAACTTTGGTATTAAAATGTCTGAAGTGCAACACACCTTATGTTTGCTATCTGACACAAATTTGTATATGCCCTTTAATATTATGCATTACATTATTCACATAAAAGCAGTTCTTTATCTACATTCTTGTTAAATGTTTGCATTAAAATTGATTTAAAACTAAAGCAACAGGAGATCAGTTGCCTATAAAATGTGGACTAAAATGTTTAACAAGCTTATGCAAAGGAAAAGAAAAATCTTTTAATGCTCACTAGTGTTCCATCAGATGACTTAACACTTTGAATGCATAAACAAGAAGTGGAAATTAAGAGTAAAAACTGAGTACATGTTTGAGAAGTATTATAACTTTTATTATCATTTCTTTGACTCCTAGTGCTATTATTACCAGTTATTGTAGTAGATGGACTCGCCGCTGGTGGTGGTGTAGGAACTTCTGAACAAGGATGTTTTGAGGCAGGCTTTCGAAATTCATCATTTAAAAAAAAGTGATAGAGATAGATGGGAATTGGAAATCTGGGAGAAACAGTGTGATATTAATTTTGAAAATCCTGTCTGGAGATATCCTTGTCCAGAAGTTCCTAAATTCACCATCAGAGGCAAATCCATCTACTACAACTGATAACACAACACTGATAGTCAAAGAAAATGTGATAATGGAAACAACAGTACTTCCAAAACATGTCCAAAGTCATT
The DNA here is from genome assembly GCA_030762935.1 of Hymenopus coronatus. Lineage (NCBI taxonomy): Eukaryota > Metazoa > Arthropoda > Insecta > Mantodea > Hymenopodidae > Hymenopus > Hymenopus coronatus. The sequence goes on from CM060895.1 coordinate 121,836,715, forward strand.
AAAATGTAAGTGGTGTAAATATGTTACATTGTACTCGATTGAGCACTTAATTTATAGTGTGCATCACTGTCCCAAAATTCTCATAATTTCAAAATTTTGTTGATTAATGACACAAAATAATGCTTATTTATATTTACCAGAACATGTTTTGGAAGCTAATTTCCTCCATTATCCACAAACATCAACTGATCTCAGGTGGTGTAACTGATTCATCTGTAGAAGATCAGTCTTCCCCTTATCATTTTCAAATTTATATTTTATAAACATTTTTCTTGTTCTAGTAACCTAACATGCACATTTCTAGTGAAATTTCAAAACCAAATTTTTGGATGGAATGTACAATATGTCATCAGTAGAGAGAGTAAAAACCCAGATTCTTTAAAGCACAAGGATGTAAGTTCTCAACAGCAACAACAACTGCAAGTTACTATAATTATGTTTAAGGTCTGTACCTATGTACTATTTGACAATGCATGCATGTTTAAAGCCATTTCTCATGCTTTTATGTTAGTGGGTAGCTCATTTGGTTAGGCACTGACCCTCTGATCCCCAAGATCGCAGGTTCAAACCCAGCCCAAACCAGTGGTTTTTATGTGTGTTTGAAAGTGACAGCCCCATGTAGGACAAAATTCTGGCATACTAGTGGCATTGATATGATCCTGGCTATTGACAATATTGTTAACAAATAATTTAATTTAAATCATGTTTTTACTGTCAGTTTATCAGTACACCTCAAAACTGATTAGAATCTACAGATTAAATGCTAGAGTTCTTAAATTCTTCTAATGTCTTTTAAAGAATAATTAACCATGGAATATATAAATTAGATTGGGAGTGGGACTTTATTATAATGTTGACACTAACAATATAATTGACATTTACAACTTTTGTGATTTATTTAACATTTATTTAGTCTTTTTTTCATCACAGCTTTTTGTCAATTGCCAATATTGTTATATGTAGATATAGATGGACAATACTTCTTAACATCACCAGAGGCCACACCAAGTGACCGCATTGTGATGGACAAAGCGGCGCGTTTTCCTCCGCCATTACATTCCACTGGGGTTCCATCTTCATGTATCATCAGTGTCATTGCCTGCGGTGCCAGTAAAAGCAGGCATTAAACACTACCAATAAAAAAAATAAATAAATAACATCACCAGGCAAAATTTCTATGTTCAAAATTCTGACTTTGTTCTTCCATATGGGTACCATATTTTATCATGTCGCTAGTTTTGTTTAATTTGTTTTCGGATTCCTTTGGAATCCACTGAAAATGCCATACTATTGCCAAATCGTTGTCTTGTTTCATTTTTACTTTCTCTACACATACTATGTACATAATGTATAGAGAAGGTATTGCACTCCACCCAAAATTCAGTACTGAGATTTCACCGTAAGTATATGTTTTAGGGTCCCCTGTATCCAAAAAAAGCATTTTCACAAAAAGTGTGTGCGAACACGATAACTCAAAAACGAAAAGTTGGTAAAGTACCAAACTTGTATTTAAGTTTAGTATCCTCCAGGGATGCGACATAAAGATTTTGAGAAAAATCTGCCCACCCCCAAACTACTCTTTACATGGAACTTTTTTCAAAAATTTTGATTCTCTCAAAAAAATGGCTAACAATTTTGATTAAAATATTGTGTATTAAAGATATTCACTTGACAAATAATATGTATATCTTGAATTTTCTGGGAATAGCCTGGGAAGATTACTTTATTCTGGACAAATTTTACAGAATTTTGCATAACTGCTAAACCGTAAGAGATGGGAAAAAACTTACCACACTTTAAAACACATAATTTATGCTATATGCATCTTTTTCATGGAGTTGATTGTTTTTGAAATATTCCTTGTGTTTGGCTTCAACTTTAAAAAATTATACTTTTCTCACCTACTTTGTCAACTCCTGACCATACAAACAAAGGAACTTCAGTCACATAGTAACCAGCTTTTGACTGCCACTTTAACCCATGGTACTCCCTTATTTCGCTTATACTTACAAGAAAGCAAGTAATAAGACTAATTCTGCTAATTTTTTCTCGATTAGCATGAAGTAAATAGAAAAATAAGCTTTTTAACAATAATATGTTGCAGAGATGTAAAGAAGGTCATGTGATGGAACACAACAGATTTTTATATTTCTGATGTTCCTTCGTTTGGTTTTGTAGGTTTAATTTTGTCCCTATGTACAGATTTTTTACTGTCTATTCTGGTATATTCTTCATCTATTAAATCTTAAGTTTATTTGATTTTTTACGGATGTTGAATGCTGTAAGTGTGCTGCAATTGTGAATAGGGTGTTGGTCTCTGATCTGCATATTCATTTTGACCTTATTAATTATCTTGTAAACTGTTTTTTTTTTTTTTTTTTTGGTAGTGTTTAACGCCCGTTTTAACTACTTATGGCACTGCAGGCGGGTCTTGTAAACTAATTGACCACTGAAACCATTTGTTTCTGCAATCTCTTATGATTGTTTAGCTCTTTATTGTTTCAAAGAACATGTCACCCTGGCAATAGAGAACGTCCATTACATTAAAAACTCAACAGTTTTAATAAACTCAAAACTAAAAAGGTGAAATTGAACCAGCTAACAGATTAGGTATACATCTGATCGAATGCAAGGATTGTAACAATATTTACATAGAAAATACAAAAACTATCTACAAACTAAAACAAAGGAATATTTCAGAAATAAAAAAATGAAACACAAATGGCAATAGCAATTTTGGTGTAGACATACATGTTTTAAAACGTTAACAATAATGCAGCAGCCCATCAAACATGTTAAGTTCAATAAGAACTATAAAATAAGAACTATAGCTTTCCTGGCGACGTGTTAATTCAAAATCTTCTCGGGCTTCTAGCCAGGTAATAACTTGGCTTGACACCAACGTTTCGAAGAAGTGCATCTTCCTCGTCTTCAGGGTGAACTGATGGTTTGAGCTTGCGGAGACTGGTATTTATAAGAGCTGGGATGAAGCTAACATCTGATTGGTTCGCGAGATATTATGGCCTGGTATTTAAGATGACTGAGACATGGGCACGGACTTCGTAGAAAACTATTTATAGCAGTTATTCGGCTAATGTTTTGTGTTTGAGCACGCACCTGCTAGAAAATAAGTCTTGGAAGACTGCAGGTACAGGATTAGGTGTTAAGGCTCTTTATCATCGGTTAAGTTCAATTATCAAAGTGGTTTATTTCTTCATTTCTGTCAAATAGCACACTTAATAAATATAAAAACAAATAGATAAATAAAAATAAAAATCCAGTCCAAAACAGCCACACAACTTTTTTTTATTATTTATTTATTTATTTATTTATTCTTCTTGTTACACATAAATATGTGCAAGAAATGGTTTCTAATAGTTATAGTTATTTCTAGTTTGCCAAGATACTAAATGCCATGTCAGTATAACACTTTACATGATGAGAAACAAAGGAAGTAAATACTAGCAGTTAGTCTGCAATTTTACTTACATCCATTTCAAGATGACTCCAGAAATATATTGCTACATAACAAAAACCAATAATCTTCAGATAATTCTCAACTTACTGCTAGAGAAGCCTATAAGGTTTGTATGACAATTGCTTTTTAAATAGGGTAATTGTGATAGGTTCAAATGCACTGATACTTTAGCTGAAAACTTCTTTACTACTTAGTAACTTAGAAATATGTTCTTAAGTTGGAAAAGTACTTCCTATTTGCATAGTCTTATGTATGTATTCTAAATAAGCCTATAGCTCAGATGATAATCTAAATGTTTCCTGCTGAAACTTGAATATAATAATGAGTTCATCCTGCATGTAGTAAACTGCTTGTTTCAAATTCATAGCATAATTTCCAAAATTGACAAATATTATTTTTATTCTAATTTATGGGGTTCAGTCATTCCATTCCATGCAATGATTGTTTCCAGTTTACACATTGCATTAGATTTTATCAAGAATTGAATATATCTGTGTTTTTCTGTCTTATACTGGGTGATCACCATCGAGCAGAACAGATTTTATGGCATTTAGTCGACTTGTTATGTGTGCTGAGGTGACAGCACTTCTGCAGTACTATGCTTTGTCACATATGTTATTTCTAATGAAACAAAAAGTAAACACTTAAAAATAAAAGTACTCGCATATATCAAGCCAGGAAATATTGGAAGTGTTCCCTTCAATGTTAAAGCATTTCTGCAATCTGCCTAGGAAATAGGCCGTTACATGCCGCAGTTCCCTCTGCAGGTTTTGAAGAATGTTATTTTTAAGTTCGTCTAAAGTGTGTGGATTTATGGATGAATGAATCTTAAGTAAATACTTAAAACAGAATACCAGTATCCAAATAGTGCCATTTCACTTAATATGAACCATATTGCTTCAACTAACGAACAAGTGCCACATTTGCAAAAGTTCAACCTGCACTAAAGCCTTGTACTTCACCGCCAATCATCTAAGAGCTGTGAAACCTTCTTTGCTCTGTATGATTACCTAGTATCATTGTGCTCCAGCTATCTTCATCCTGAGAACAAATTGCATATCAAAATAACATTCACAGCATATTTATTGCAAGTTAATATTATTGATTTTCGAAGTGATAATTAGTTTCTAAATAAGATACTAAATAAAATAGTAAATTGTTTAATAGGTTTTATGATAATTCTTTTAAAGACTTGCTTTGTTGTATGCCAATCTAATAATTTTACAAACATTTGAAAAATATGTTTTTCTATAAAGAAATAATTAAAATTCAAAACTCATATTTCTAGGCAAAGTCATACATTTTTAAGGCAGAAAATTTGAGAATGCTCAGATATAAATGCAAGTAGTATGTTAAGTTTTTAAAGAAGAAATGCATGTTGTTTTATGAGTAATAGGTAACAGCACTGTTGACCTCGGCAACTGCTACAGCAACTTAATCTCACATTTATTGCTTTCTCTACACATACTATATACATAGTGTATAAACAAGGTATTGTAATGCACCCAAAAATTTGATACCAAGATTTCACCAGAAATACATGTTTTGGGTCCCCCTGAATCCAAAAAAAGTACTTCTGGAAAAAGGTGTGTGTGTGTGCGGGGGCACGGGCGTGGGCGTGCATCTGTGTATCTGTGGACAGCATAGCTCAAAAACGAAAAGACTGTTAAATACCAAACTTGGTATTTTGGTATTTAGCTGCAGGTGATATGTGGTTGAGTGCTTTATTATTTTGTCTGTACTTAGTCACAAAGTGTATTATGCCTTAGCATTTCTACTGCAGAGCATGTATTTATTTTTGATTTGTATGTGTTAACACATTTTGAGTGACGCAATACTGTATACAATGGCAAAATTGACCCAAATTTAATACTTTTCACTGATAAGGTTTAGTTCCACCTTCATGGATATGTGTATACTCAAAATAATCATTATTGGAGCTCTGAGAAACCTAATATTATTTATGAAATACCCCTTCATGATGAAAAACTTAGCAGAGAAAGAGTTATAGACCCAATTTTTTTCGAGTCAACAGTTCACACCTGTACAAACATGAATGCCCTATTGTCCACTATTTTTTAGAGAATTTGCCTATTTTCAACAAGACTCTGCAACAGCTCATACAGCCAATCTTTCAAGTGCGTTTGAAAGTGCATTTCAGGATAGAATTACTAGTAAAAATTTGTGGCCCCCTTGGTCCTCCGACCTAATCCCATGCAATTTCTATCTCTGGGGCAACTTAAAGCATAAAGTGTACAAGACAAACCCACACACCCTGGAAGAATTAAAACAAAATATCCGCCAGGAAATTGCCAGCTTTTCTCAATGTGAACTATGGCAATGGAACAGCGGTGGCCAGTTACAGCATCTCCTTAAATAACATTGGTAAGCAAAGCCTTTAAAAATTGTTTAAAAAATGTTGCATGGTTTCATGTGCGCCTTTCTATGATAGAAGGAACAGAACAGGCCAAACACCTCACAGCCATTTCAGATTTTTTTTGGATCACACGGTAGAAGGAAAATATGAGAATACACAAGGCTAAAGCAATAGGTATTTTAAAATTGAAACCAATAAAAGGGGATATGTTGGAAATGGTTAACCCAAAAAGAAAAAAAATCAGATAAACTGTACATTTGACTTATTTTTTGTGTAGTAACTTTTTGTCTACGACAATTATGCAAAAGTAATTTAAAATGAAGAAGACTTATGTGACTATTCCATTTACAGTATAAATTTTATTTGTCATATAAGTATCTTTAATCAAATTGGTTAGAACTATCTTTGAGAAAGTCAAAGTTGTGAACATTTTTTCCATTTAAATGATGGTTTGGGGTGGGGAGATTTTCTTGAAGATATGTGGTATTATATCTTTGTATGTTTTTAAGTGCAGTTTTTAGGCCATCCAATTATAGGGGAAAATCATTCCAAGTAAGAAATATTTGAAAATATAAGATAATTGTTTTTCTGGCTTTGTTCATAATTTTACATTTTAGGATATTCAGTTAACAATTTTGTGCATATTTTGATTCTTCATAGGGAATTTTTTGCAATTTATTTTGTATTCTTACTTTTCCTTTTTTGTACTTCATTTCCTTGTAATGTATTTCACAGCTGTCATTAATTGAAAAATGCTTTGGTTTTGTCCTCTGTTTTAATATTCTATGCATAGTATTCATGACACTTCAAGGTAATGTAGTTACAACTGTATCCCTGTATTTTATGTTTTGAAATTAACATTTTAACACTATTATTAACATTTTAATTTGTAAAGGTGCAGTTCAATTGAAAAATTCAATGCCTAGCTTGTATTTAATCTTGTTGGTATATTTTAGTCTTGATTCTACCTTTTTAACTCCTATCCTACACATAGCTTTTGTGGAAAATAACAATTACATATATTATAATTCGTTTAAGGGTTATTACTTTCTCTACACGTACTATGTACACAATGTATAGAGAAGGTATTGTAGTGCACTCAAAAATATGACACCGAGATTTCACCAGAAATACATGTTTTGAGACTCCCTGATTCCAAAAAAAAGCATTTTTAGAAACATGTCTGTGTGTGTGTGTCTGTGGGAAGCATAGCTCACAAATGAAAAGTCTGTTAACCACCAAACTTGGTATTTAAGTTCATTATCTTCCAAGGATTTGACACGAAGATTTTCAAGAACATCACCCTACCACCTATTTTTCGAAAATGTTGATTTTCTCAAACATGGTTCTAACAATTTTGATTAAAATACCTTATGTGTAAGATATTTTTATGTCAAATGAAATGTATATCTTGAATTTTCTTGGAACTTACTACACGAAAAATAGAGATCTCATTAAAACACAGGATTAATATTATTTACATTTTTTTGTAGGGCTAACTGTTATTGAGATATTCTGGATTACTGGTATCAATTTGAAGGTATTATGTAGATAAAGATTAATGTTTTGAATAAAAGATTTGTTTGGAACAGCTAGAGAAAGTCATGTGAATGGAACACATCAGATTTTTTCCAGTATTATTACTTTCTCTAAACATACTAAAAATAAAATTAATACCCCAATATTTAATTACTTACATCGGGGCAAACATCTCAGATCTTTTTTATTTTTTTATTTGTATAGCCCCCTTTAACATCAATGGTCATATCGGGGGCTGTGACTTGTGAAACTGTAGGTTCAGAACATTAGGTTAATAAACTTTATATTACTAAACACACACACACATTCATACATCCAACCTCTATGGGGGATAGGAAATAATTCTGGTTAAAGAAAAATTACCCGCCCCAGCCGGGAATCGAACCCGGGACCTCTGGGTGAGAAGTCAGATTGCTGACCATTCGACCACAGAGGAAGTATATCTGTATTTCATTATTTAACAAACATTTTTTTTAAATTTTACAAAATAAAATAAATATACAATTGTTAGATTAATAACTTAACCTAAATTAAATTATACATTTGAACCTGCCTATTTATCAAAATTACATTTAATATTTAAATGTTTATGTATTATATTAATTATTTTTCATTACCTAAAATTTTAAATTAAATATATTTAAAATGTAGGTTATTTTAAATTATTATTAATATCAATTATCACTTTATTTACTATAATATATTAATTATTTATTATCCTTTTATCAATTTATTTAATTTTAACTTATTATTATCCTTTTATCAATTTATTTAATTTTAATTTATTATTTTTAATCATTATTTATTATAATTTATTCATTATTATAATTATATATAAAATTCTTTAATATCTATTGTAATTATACCATTGCTATTTATTTTATATTTATTTATATATTTTTTAAATATTTTATTATTTTATCCCACAAACGTACTATGTACTTTGTGCATAGAGAAGGTATTGTATTGCACCCAAAAATTTGGTACCAACATTTCATCAGAAATATATGTTTTGTGAGCCCCTGAATCCAAAAAAAGTAATTTTACAAAAATGTTCATGCGTGTGTGTGGCCAGCATAGCTCAAAAACATAAAGTTTGTTAAATACCAAACTTGGTATTTAAGATCAGTATCTTTCAAGGATGTGACAAAGATTTTCAAGAAAATCCCCCCACTCCAAACTACCCTCTACATTGAAAAATTTCTGAAAATGTAGATTTTGTTAAAAATGGCAGCTAACAATTTTGATTAAAAGATTGTATATTAAAGACATGACAAATAAAATGTATATCTTGAATTTTCTGTGAATAGCCTCTGAAGACACCTTTATTCTAGATGAATTTTGCGGAATATTGCATAATTGGTAAACTATAAGAGAAAGACAGCAACTTAACAAAAAATTAGAGTTTGTTAAAACACAATTTATGTTATATACTTTTTTTTTTTTTGAGGAGTGACCATTTTTGAGACATTCCTTGTTATTGGTTTCAGTTTTAAAGTACTTATACTTTACTCATATGGGAATTTGTAAATTCTTAGTCATATAAACAAAGGAATTTCAATCACATAGCAACCAGCTTTTAAAAGCTTTCACTATTGTTTTAGTGTATGGTACTCCCTTATTTCCCTTCTGCTTACAAGGAATTAAGTAGTAAGACCATTTCTGAATTTTATCTTGAATAGCATGAAGTGCATAGCAGAATAAGCTTTTTAACAATAATTTGTAACATGTAGAGAAAGTCATGTGAATGGAGCACATCAGATTTTTTTTACTGTAATGAATGTTTTCTCTAAAAATATGTTTACTTTCTGTACCTCATATATAGTACATAGGTGGAGAAGGCATTGCAGTTCACACACAAATTTGATACCAAGATTTCACCAGGAACACATGTTCTAGAGTCAAGGCTAAATCCTAAAAAGGCATTTTAGAAAAAGGTATCTCTGTGCAAGTGTATGCTCATACATGTAATAATTCAAAAACTAAAAGTTATGATAGGCATTTTATTTGTAATGAAAATATCTTAATCATATGGTATTTTAATAAAACCATTAGAACCATTTTTTAAAAAATCAAAATTTTCAAAATAATGTCATATAAAGGATAATTTGGGGTGGGGGGATTCATTTAAATTTAAGTTCATCATCTTCCAAGGGTGCACCACAAAGATTTTCAGGAAAATTCCCTCACCCCAAACTACTCTGTATGTGGAAATTTTTTCAACAATTTTTTATTTTCTCATAAATGGTGATTTTGGTTAAGGTACCATATGCTTAAGATATTTTCATCACAAATAAAATGCATTTCTTGAATATTCTGTGAATAGCCTCTGAAGCCCTCTTTATTCTAGATGGCTTTCACATAAATGGTTAACTGGTAGAGATAGATAAAAAACTTACTACACAAAAAATGTAGACCTTGTTAAAACATGCAGTTTATGACATATACATTTTTTGTAGAATTAAACATTCTGGAGGCATTCCTTATTTGTTTTAAAATTCCAACACTTACACTTTTTTCGTTATTCACTTTATTCATCCTGATCTTGCAAAAAAGAATAAAATTCTAATTACATCACATAGTGACAGATTTTAAAAGATCTGACTGCCTATTCCTATATTTCCCTTGAAATTACATGGAACTAAGTAATAACACCATATCTGCTGTTTGATTGGCATGAAGTAGATAGAAGAAAAAGCTTTTGCAAGATTAGTTGGTTGGAGAATAGTAGAGAAAGTTATGTGAATTGAACACATCAGAATTTTCTTTTCAGATTTTAAAATTCTAATGCGTATTGTGCTTTGTCATAGTCTGCTCTAAATGTAGAGCAAGTACTTGGATGGCAGAAGTAAATATATATTACGTGGTAATGAATTTTTCTCTTTGCCATGAAGCCCATTACACTGTTATTTCACTGGTTATAATGATCGTTAGAAATATTTTAAACCTGGCAAAAAGAAATAAAACGAAAAATAAAGTCTTTATTTCAGAACTTTTCTTATGTCCTATATTACTGTAGCATTTCCTGTGAGAATTTAGCTCCTTTTCAATGCTATATATCAGAGATGGTCAATTGGTAATGCACTGAGGGCCAGAATACAATAAGGACCTTACTTGAGCACCAGGAAAATTAATAGTAAACTTATTAAAAATAAAATAACAGTAATGGTAACTTAACAGCATATTATTTTTAATATTATTACATGCACAGAAGGAACAAGGGTTACTTTTAAATGGAAATAATGAGGTATGTCAAAATCTTTTACAAGAAGTTTAAAATCCACTTCCAGTTATAATGTTGCAATCTTTATGGGATAACATTGAATCAGTTAATTTGTTTCTGGACTTTGATTTCACTAGTTTCGTAGCAATGAAGACAGTTTCACATATGTAAGTACTACCAAATATAGAAGTATGTTTTAAAGCCCAGTTTCTAAGATGTGGAAAATGTTCCTCTGAAATGAGTTTCCAAAACCAACACCAGTTGCCTCTGTTGTTTGAAGAGATGAATCACTTTGAGCTCACATAGTTCTCACTTTAGATTCTCGGCCTGGTACTCTACTTTACATCTCATCCATCTTCAAAATCTTGAAATCTACTATGAAATTCTAAAATGTGATCTTCAATAAACTGAACATACTTCTTAAAACTGACTCTTTCTTCTTCATACAGTTGTTTACAGCTGGAGAAGGGACCATATTATCTGCCTTCAACATCTACTGGAATAGATTTAACTTCTTGAAAACATCTACAAATCCCATCATTATAAAAATTGTCTGGTTCTTCCCTTACAATTGTAAATTAAGTGTATTTAAATGTTAAATAATATCTGTCAGAAATGCTACCACAACCCCAACACTCACCCGCCATCCTGCAAAACCCCACAATCCCGTCAGAACGTGGTTAAGTTCTCTCCAAGAACAGGGACACGTCTATCACACCTCGGGCTGCCCTCAGCCTGCCAATTGCTCTGGTCTGGGTCAGAAATGCTACACCTTGAAATACAATAACTTTGAGTTTCTTTTGTAATTCAAGTGAATGTGGAAGATTGTCATGTAGGCATTCAAAGATTTCATTTTCTCAGTTCAAAAAATCATAACAAAAATTTCCATCAGCTGAGCCATCTAACTTCAGCATGTAAAAGGAGTTCACCATATGTTAAGTTTATTTCCTTCAAGAATGCAATCAAACTTTCGGTGTGTGAGAGATTGGTGTTCCCCTTTATTCAAATTTATTATTTTTACTACAGTAGCCATGGCCTCAGACAAACATACAGGTTTTTATGATTTAGGTTATATGTAATCTTTATCATTACTCTTTCTTAAAATTACCACATTTTCTTTCTTCCAACAATCAGAGTATTTCCCTTTCCATAAACAATCATTAAATAATAGATATAAAAAGGGTATTATATCATCCTTCAAATTAAACAACACCTCATTGGTAATTTTAACTGGTCCGGCAGTTTTTTTTTTGCTTAAGGGTATTAAATATTAATTTTATCTCTGGCATATCAAATGGATAAATTACTCTTGAACTAATATTGGACGTTAACATATTTGACTAATTATGTGCTCTTCACTATCGGTTAACTTTTTGTCGTCTGGTAATAATGTTTTCAGCAGTACATGTACTGAGTCTTTCCAACCCTTTGTCATTTCTCCATTTCCTTTATCTATCATGAACACCTCAGGTTTTTTAATTTTATCCATGGCAATCTTGTACAACTTGCCCCATGCGTCATTAACCAATTTTTCTTCTACAAATTTCTTCCCCTGTTCCTTCCTTGTGTCTTCTAACAGTTGTTTTCATTTGTGCTTGGCTTCCCTATATTTTTCTAGGTTAATTTCTCTCTTAACATGGATAATAAATTCTTCCCATTTTTCGTATATGTGTCCTTGCTTTTGGAGTTCATCCATCCAAATTTTATCTCCATACATTCTAGGTGTGGATAATGGTACTGATATGTTTACAGCTGTCTGAATGGCTGATATCAGTTTCTCCGCCTCCTCTTCAACCGAAATTCCCATGTAATTTACTTTTAATTTTTTATATTCCTCTTGCATTTTAATCCAATTGGCCTGTGAATAGTTATAAATTTTCTCTTCTCTAATAGCCAATATAAATCTCCTCTAATATGGTTTACATGATATGTAGTTAAAATAAACAAGATTGTGATCACTAGTTGTTAAATTTTGAGAAACTTTCCAATCAATTATTTTGCTGTCAGCTTGAATTGAATAGAAAGGGATATCAATGTTTTCAAATGCTCCAGTTTTCTATTTTGAAAAGTAGGTGGATTGTTTTCTTCATTCTTTATTACCAAACTTAATTTGGCAATTAATTCTTCTAATTTCTCTCCCTTTTCATCCTTTATTTTACTATTCTACCAGGATGATTTGGCATTACAATCAGTAGTATATATTATTTCTTAGTCCTTAACTAGCGTATTATTCTTATTTTGTCAAAATATGGGTCTATAGGCTGACTACTGAAAATATTGATTAACCAGTATAAATTTTCCGGACTTGTATGTCAATACATTGGTATGACTATCACAAAATTGCACAATTTGTGGGTATGGATTGTCAACTATTATTCCAGCCATTGGCCTCTCTCCATATACTATTATTCTAGATCTCAGTGGTATTTAGGCTAAAATCCCAATTGTATATAGTTCCTGTATACATACAATATCTATTCTCATAGATTGTACTCACAGATGAAGCCTATGGCAGACCATACTTTTAGCTACAACAAGAGTATAACATAAGCAACTTCTAGTTAATGTGTGACAGCTGCCCAATACGGCGGCCTACTAATTATAAGTTAGTTTGTTTCAGAGAGGCAGCTGACAGAAAAGATAGCACCAACAGTCAATGTCCTAGCAGATACAAGGTAAGCACAAACTCCCTCCCCACTAATCCTAATAACCAGATCCAGTAATCCTCCTTTAAAGATCTGGAACTCGCCTGGGGGCATGCTGAGTCTAGGGGGGGGGGGGGGGTCATTCCCACCACTACTACGCGGGTGCAATAGCGGTACCGCAGTTATCCTTTTCCAACCCACTCCAGCACCGATGGAAGTTTTTAGTCAGTATGGCCATGAGGCAGAACCCGACCCTCCGGACGCGCCCAGGTAGTCTATAAAGTAGATTTTTCCTCCACTTTAAGAAAAAGGAGAGATCTTCCCGAGAGTATGGACTACGCAGCATGGATCCTATGCTGAAAGCTGCCTTTGACGCTGGACTCAGCCTAGGCTTCTCCCACCACCACACTTGCAGCACAGCCGAGATGGAAACCTAGCTACGGTCCTGTTTCGCCGCGCAGCGTGGGAGCGCACCTGGCCCCTCACACACCGCCGACTGCTAGGTCACCTGCCCCACTGCAGCTGGGGCACGTGCCACCTCCGCCGCACCGGAAAACAATCGGGAACAGGCCTGGCCTTTATCACCACTTGGCGCCGCGCCTGCTGCTCCACTGGAGCCGGGCAGTATGTCGACGCCGACTCACCTAGATGGCCATCACACAGTGGTCATCTGCGGGGTTCTCCGAGACCTTCCAGCCCGTTTCGTACTGGATGCTGCACGCCGTGTTTGGTCCTCAGTTTTGAGGGCCAACCGCATTTCTTCATCCCGGAGGCCCACGCCGCTGGTCCGTTTCCACCTGGGGTCCACGTCTGAAACCGAAGCTGCCTTGACATCACGCCTGCCCTAGTTAAGGCAGCAGGTGCGTGTCGAGGCCTGTAGGAGTGTAGTCTGGTCCTCTGCCGATGCTGCTGCGCCTAGGTCACCGAGCGGAGGAGTGCCACGCCGCACATAGGTGCCACTACTATGAGGCAATCTCGCTTACAGCAGCTTGCCTCAACCACGATCTTCGCCGCCGACGCCGCTACTGCACTACCTGCTCGAAGAACACATTTCACGGGGCAAGCCAAGTACTCCCTGTATCCCCGGAGTAGGCAAACACCGCATTAACACCATCAACCAACACCTCAGGCATCAACACCTACTTCATCGCCGGACATCTCCTTGTTGCAAGAACTACAGAACAACATTGCCTCCAACCAGGCGGAAACACAGCCTTTGCCTCGAGAAGTTTCGGTGGGAAACAAATGAGCGGCTCGAGGCAATGGAGGCCAGACTACCATCTCAGATAGCAGTTGACGATGGCGGGGCTCTTGCGTCTGTCCAGCGCAAGCTGGGACACATTGAGAGTCGTCTCGCTGATCCGACTGCCCAAAACTGCAGCGACAACAGGTCCACGCGGCTAGGGTCTCTCGAGGCTTCGGTCGCGGGGATTCGAGAGCATTACCCAATATCTCCAGCAACTGCAGCAAGGCCACACCATAATCCGAAACCTCATGAAGCAACATGCCCCGTTGCCTACATCACCGATCAGCAATAGAGCGAAAAAACAGCACAGGTAACTGGAACATCATCATCACAGGGAGAGAGTGACAGCTCTCCGTGCACTCTCAATTCCATTATCCCCACCAAATTGCAACCACCACAACTTTACTTCCTCTTAATTCCTCACCTACACTGCGCTATGGGGGCCGGCTGGGCCTCGGTCAAGCCGGTCTGCCAGCAGAACCCTCTTCCCCTGGCGGCCGCACAATGGGCCAGGTCACATTTACCCTAGACTGCGCGGGTGCAACAGCGATACCGCAGTATCATCACTCACTTCCGGTGGAGGATTTTTTAGTCGGTATGCTCACTCTGGGAGACCCCGACACTCCGGGCTAGCCAGTCCGGGTTAGTTCTAAGGTGGATTTTTCCCCTCCATTCCAAAAAAAAAAAAAAAAAAAAAAACAGTCTCCACATTTTCAGGTTGTGGCACGATGGGGAAGAGAAGGCATGCCGAGCCGCAGCCTCTAGGAAGGCCAACATCCGCCGCGAGAGATCCTTCGCGATCAACACCCGAGGCAAGTCCTGCCTCGAAGGCATCTCCACCGTCAGCTGCCGCTGCTTCACCGGCAGCCAGCATTACCTCTCTCCGGCGATTGCAGCCGCAGTCGCCAATAGGGCAGAGAGCGTCTGCCCGGATCTGCGCCATGGTTCGGGGGCACTCTAGAGACCTTTCCACCCGGCTCTTCACCGCCGCAGCAAAACCGCAGTGGCCTTCATGTATGAGGGCCACTCGCATCGTTAACCGGAGACCTACGCCGCTGATGAGGGTCGAGCTGCGGGATCGTGCGGATCTAAAGGCTGCCTTAGCGGCAGAGTTGGCATTGTTATGGCACCTTCTTATCGCAGGGAACGTCCCTGCAGACGGTGCTGTGCCTTCAGATACACGGTTGACACCTGCACCTCGCCGCTGCGGTGCTATTATTGTGGCGTCAACTAAATTAAATTGAAAAAGAAGTAAGAAGCGTGGGAAAGATTTTATAATTTAAATTATAATATAAATATATTATTGTTATTTGGGTTATGGGTTAATTGGTTTAGGTTACTGGGTAGAGTTATTTATATGATTGTTTATTTGATTAGATTTAGATTTGTTTTTGAATTTTGTTTTATAATTTTATTTTTATTTTATTATTTGGTTTTATTTATATTTTTATGTGTAGTGTAGTTGTGGTATAGTTTTAAATTGTTTTTAGTGGTATTAGTAATTGAAGTTATATGTTTTATGTGTTTATATATTTTTATGTATTAGGTGTTTTATGTTTTTTAACAATCTGTAAACAATGTAGATTGAAATTAATTGTTAAATAAATTATAGGCATCTGGCATATTAGTTCCGGTTTTAGTAATTAGGTGCCGGGGTTTTTATACATATTTTATTTATTTGTTTGTTTATTTTTGTGACGCCAATTCCGCCGTTGGTAAGACTGGAGCTACAGGACCAGGCCAAACTGGAAGCTGCGTCAGGGTTGCGCTTATTAGGACGACTTCTGGTCGATAGGAACGCCACCGGCCCTGCCGACGCTGCTGCGCTTTCGGGCACAGCCAAGACACCTGCACCTCAGCGCCGCGATGCCCTACTATGAGACCAATGTCTTGGCGACTAAGTTCGCTGGGCACGACCACCGCCGCCGGTTCTGTGCCACTTGTGGTGGACAGGACATTTCGCTGGCCAGGCCCAGTGTTCCTTCAACCCGAGGGACAGGCGCTCTTCACCGCTGCCAGCATGTCTACCCCCGCAGACGCCACTCCACATGGACCCTCAATGAAGCAGCGACGCGGGATGCCATTCAGGAATTTCACGCGGAGATCCTGAACATCGGCGCTCGCTTAGCTGCCCTGGAAGAGGCATTCAGCAGCCTTAGAACCGAGAAGCTGCAGGACCTTCACGCTGCCACCACCGCCGTCATCACCACACTACAGCCCACCACTGCTGAGCTATCCAACCGGATAGCCAGCGCTTCCTCGCAGCTACAACAGGGCCTCAAACAGCAGCAGTTCTCCTCCGCTGAGCGGTTCCATGACAGGGCCCAACACAACGCAGTGCTGCATCCAGCGACGCTGAGCCCTTAGTTCAGTTAGCTGAAACTCCAGGATTACCTACAGCAGTCAATACCGCCCAGGAGCACTTCCTGGCAACCAGGACTCATCATACACGGTACAGCAAATTCAATCTTCTTTATTCACACCATAACTAACCATTCACATCAACTACTTCTCCAGGGGGCACTCAGGGGGCAAGTCATTATGTCGCCTGGCAATTAATACTTCTACTCGCTGTTACTGCCACTGGCAGGCAGCACATATAGTTCACCAGAAATGCGAAGGTGCTTTATGTGGTACTGCACAAGAGAGGCATGGGCCTACTACTTACGGTGGGTTTTTTGTGGGTAGTGCCGCACTGGTTCGTGTCCAGAGCGGGAGTCTCACACTCCCAGGCAAGCCTGGGATTAAGACGTCAGTGCCTGTTCCTCCATACAGCAGCCAAAAAAAAAAAAAAAAAAAAAAAACCAGCCTCCATTAGCATTTTGACTGGAGTACCATGGCAAAAAGGAAACCGCGCAGACCCGCTGCTACTTCGGCAGCAGTCGACGCCTCTCCCCCGGCAGCCACTGAGGAAGTAGCAGCACCGTCTCCGCCGGCTGAGGCAAGCCTCACTTCGCGCCAGCTGCCAGCGCAGCTTTGCCGCATCTGTAGCCGCAGTTGCAGCTAGAACCACCTTCGCTTCCGCCAAACTCCACACCATCGCCCCGGTTCAGAGCCCTGGTTCGGGGGCTCCCTCGAGACCTTCCCTCCCGGCATCTGCTCGCTGCCGTGCAATCGCGGTGGCCTTCTTGTTTGTGGGCCACCCACATATAATGCGACTGGAGGCCAACGCCGTTGCTGTGAGTGGAGCTTCAGGACCCGGCTGACTTGGAAGCTGCCTTGGCGTCAGGATTGACCTTATTAGGGTTTTTCCTGGTCGTCGAGGCTAGCTGACAGGAATGCCACTGGCTCAGTCGACGACGCTGCTGTGCCTTCGACACACAGCTGACGTCTGTTCCTCGCCGTCGCGGTGTCACTACTGTGGTACCAGCACCACTACCGCCGAATACACTGGGCACGATCTCCACCGACGCCGCCGGTTCTGTGCACCTATCGTGGCACAGGATATTTCACCTGGCAAGCCCAGTGCCTTCGCTACTCGAGGAGCAGACAGATGACGCCGCAAACAGCCCGGACCACACCACCTCGAGCTTCCTGCACCGACGCCACACCACCTCTACCCTCGACTGGCTCAGCGACGCGGGACGCCATTCAGGACCACCACGCGGAGATCCTGAAAATCGGCGCTCGCCTAGTAGCTTTAGAAGAGGCGTTCCGCAGCGTCGTCACCCAAAGGCTTGAAGACCTGCAAGCTGCCACCACCACCATCACCACACTGCAAGACACCACAGCTGAGGTATTTAACCGGATAGCCAGCATCAACTCGCAGCTACAGCAGGGCCTTCAGCAACAAGCAGCCTCAGCCGAACCCAGTGTCCACACTACAAAAACACTCCACACAGCTGCTCGTTCCACGGGATTCTCAACCAAGTCGGACGCGGAGTTTGAGTACGACGCGGCGAAGTGGTAGAGATTCGGCGAGGATTTACAGAGGAGGAAGCAGCACAAGTAAGCTCCTTTCAACATTCCATACATCCTATCCTAAACTATCCATCAATTTCCTTTATACCATCACCTTCATTCCCTAGGCTGCAGTCTTGTTTATTCATGGTTGCAGCCTAGACACAACCTTCACCGGCTCCCGCACATTGTGCGGCAGCTTCCATCTTTCGCTTACTAACGCTGGTGGTACGCGGGACCGTGCTACACTTCAACAGCACGATAGACTTAAAAACGTGGAGGGTTTGGGTATGCCGCAGCCGAGCGGAGAGCGACACATATCCTCCGAGCCATTGCACTTCGGCTCTGGGTTGAATGCAGTAATGCATTTTCCCCCCTGCACGGTATAAAACAAAACAGTCTCAGAGTTCCCGACGCCGATGAGGGACATGATGGTGAAGTGGAAACAGCGCAGGCCCGCCGCTGCTCCAACAGCTGACGCCTCTTCCACGGCAGCCGCCGAGGAAGGAACACAACCGTTTCCACCGGCTGAGGCAAGCCTCGCTTCGCCGTCAGGCAGCTACACCGCAACCGCGGACGCAGTTACCGCAAGAGTCACTACTGCATACGCCGAGCTCCACGCCGCTGCCCCGGTACAGTGCCGTGGTTCGTGCAGTCGAGGTGAGCTTCATGTCTAAGGGCCACTCGCATACCGGCGACCGTGGACCAACTCCATTGTTAAGACTGCCGCTACAGGACCAGGCCCAACTGGAAGCTGCCTTGGCGTCAGGGTTGCCCTTGTTAGGGCGACTTCTGGCTGCCAGGACCGCCGACAGGAACGTCACCGGCCCTGCCGACGCTGCTGCGCCTCGGGCACAGCCAAAACGCCTGCACATCAGCGCCGCGATGCCACTACTGTGGCACTAACTAGGCACGATCTCCACTGACGCCTCCGGTTATGTGCCACCTGTGGTGGTACAGGACATTTCACTGACCAGGCCCAGTGTCCCCTCTTCACCGCTGCGAGCATGTCTACCACCGCACTCACATCGCAGACGTCACCTCACCTGCACCTTCAACAGAAGCAGCGACGCGAGATGCCGTTCAGGACCTCCATGTTGAGCTTCTGAATGTCGGCGTTCGCTTAGCTGCCCTGCAGCGTCATAACCGAGAAGCTGCAGTACCTTCAAGCTGCCATCACTGCCGTCATCACCACACTACAGTCTACCACAGCTGAGCTATCCAACCGGATAGCCAGCGTCGCCTCGCAGCTACAGCAGGGCCTTCAACAGCAGCAGTTCTGCTGAGCGGTCCCATCCCAGGGGCCAAACTAACAACGCACTGCTCCATCCAGCGACGTTGAGCCCTTGGTTTAGTTAGCTGGCCAACCAGAATTCCCAACAGCTGTCAACACAGCCTAGGAGCACTTCCGGGCAACCAGGACTCATTTTGCACGGTACAGCAAATTCCATTT
This sequence comes from Hymenopus coronatus, assembly GCA_030762935.1. Classification (NCBI taxonomy): domain Eukaryota; kingdom Metazoa; phylum Arthropoda; class Insecta; order Mantodea; family Hymenopodidae; genus Hymenopus; species Hymenopus coronatus. Next base: position 121,856,576 of record CM060895.1, read on the forward strand.
CCTTACTTCACACCGCAACTAACCATTCATATCACCAACTACTTCTCCAGAGAGCACTCAGGGCGCAAGTCATGTGTGTCCCCTGGCAATTCATACCTCTACTCGCTGTTACTGCCACTGACAGGCAGCACCTATAGTTCACCAGAAATGTGCAGGTGCCTTATGCGGTACTGCACAAGAGAGGCATGGGCCTACTACTGCCGGTGGGTTATTTTGTGGGTAGTGCCGCATTGGTTTGAGTCACTGTTTTGTTTTAACTAGACGTCCGGACGAAGACCTAGAATTTATTTATCAGAGAGATAGTGATAGTGCGAGCAATGACGTAAGTCGCTGCTCCACTGGCCAAAACGATAATGAAGCAAATGAGAACCATGCACCCAAAGGAACAGGTTGGTTATGTCCGAGTTGAAGAATTTATTAGAGGATTTAAATATCGATATATTATGTTTACAGGAACCCTATACCGTCAACAATAAATTAATATACATTCCGGTAATGGCACGAGGGATTACAAATGGCCCACTCCCGATGGCAGCAATAATTGTAAACAATCCACGTCCTCAAATTACTAATCTCACACAATTCAATAACTCGCGTAAATTGTATCCAAGTTAGTCATGAAGATGGAAACTGTATATTATCAAATTCTTATTTTCAATTCAGAGAATCAATTGATGAATACCTAACAAAAATAGAGCAGAATACTAGAACTTATTGGAGTAGTGAGATAATATTTACGATGTACGCCAATGCTAAATCTAACTGGTGGTATAATAATGTTAAAAATGAAAGGGGAGAAATATTATTATTATTATTATTATTGTGGTTGTGGTGGTTGTTGTTGTTGTTACGAATATTTCTGCAGACATCGCAAGTTTGCTCCTGAATAGAATCATGCCACTTGTAAACAACGTCTTTTATACATTAAATTTCTGTTTTTTATTATAATGATGGGGCGTAATCTAAAGCTTCAATAATTGCATCAGGGAATGTATTGCACTCTTGCAATATACAGTTATTTTAAATGCAGCAGCATTTACCAGAAATTTGATTCAATCAAATGCTCGTACCCTTGCAAAGTTGCAGCATACTCTCCAAAAAGTTATAGGTTCTGAATGCTGAGAGTGGGTGGTATGAATAAAAATGAGCCGCGTCTTATGAGACACCGCTAGCAGAAAATGTGAGACGCAGCTAGTCTTGAGACGTGTCTGGTTAGTTTCGTATGAATAAAAATTTCCCCTCCGAAGTGAAACGCGCTACTTGCGCCTCATACACTATCTGTCTGTAAACAGATCAACAATGTATTGTCGTATGCATGGAAATGCTTATTTATGAATGAATTTATACGATTTATACCATCCCCGTCCAACTCCGTTGACCGAATTGGACTCATATAATTGTGTTTCCGCTGGCTGCTGCGTGAGAACAGTTGGAGGCACTAGTATGCTTGAGAGAACGTCCCATTATTACCCGCGCTCATTCTCGTCATACTTGGTCATTCTATGGATGCTGCACCATATTTGAAATTATATTTTATGTACAATTTCATTGTTCAACTTCGTTTTATTCTTGCCATTTCTGTTAAGTTCTAGTTTATTTTTATTAGATTACAATTTTATTTATATAATTCTAGTAGTTTTAAGTTCCCCAAAGCTCAAAAACTCCAAAAACTTTCGCAAAAATAACGATAAATGACGAGATCGCAACTATGTATGGCAAAATGGTGAGAAAGATCTTGTAAGCACCAAAAAAATGTGGGAATAGTATCAAGATTAGCCCTAAGTTAAGTGACTACCAACATAATCTTACATTAATTGCATATTAAAACGTATTTGAAAGCAAAAGTGACAGTCCAAATACATATTGTAAAGTAAATGTGCATGTGCATATATCCACACAAATCACGATTACTGCCCATCTCTAAACATGTTAAAGCTCACGTGAAACCGTATTTATATTATGCATAAGCTACATCAAAATTGAGTATCTTTGCTGCTGTTATCAGTGGCGGCCGCTGGTTATGTTGCAGTGCTGCGCAACACCCAGTTTTATTGGATGATATTCTTATAAAATTATTGGATTACCATTTTTTTTCTTTAAATTATGTTATAAAGTTTTTAAATGTCATTAGTTTATTCCTAAGAAGTATAACACACTTTTTAATCGATTACTCTAAATAAAGTGGCAGAAATAGAGAACACGCCGCGTCTGTTGGTCGTGGCACCTCCGAAGCCACGACCAGATTGCCACAGTGAGTAGCATGGCAGAGAGGTTCGCTTCAGACTTCCCTATACTATTTGTTAAGGTCGTGGCACAGCGACTGCCAACATTGCCTGGTATCAAGAGGATTTGCCTCGTATCGTCTGCTAGAGTGAAACAGATGGCATCAGCTTTCTGTTTCTATCCGAAAAGACACGAGCGCAGATGCTTGACTAACCGAGTTCTTCCGAGCAGTAGAACGTGTTTCCGTCTTCTCGAATACTTAAGCGTCTTGCACCTTCGCACGTGTTTAAGTCAACTCGCGGCTTTGATTTTACAGTTATTATCCCTTCAATGTTATCGTGAATGTTATATTTTAGTTAATACTAAGCAAGAGACAAGTGTTTTGAGCTTAATTTAGTAATTCCTTAGAATTTAACGTGTGTTCAAGTTTTCATAATGAATTCGGTGAGTAACTTGCAGAGCAGGGACTTTCCTAAGTTCTCTCACGAAGAACAGTTAAAAATCAAAGAGCTAGGAAGGCCACGACCAGAACTAAATATTGTTCAGAGCATTACTACAAATAAAAAACAACATAAACGAGTGTTTCGGCAAGGTGTTTATTATAGTCACGAATGGCTATGTGGCTGTGAAATCAAGAATGCGTTGTTTTGTTTTCCTTGTACTTTATTTGGTGGCGAACAAAGCTGGACAAAAATCGGAGTTAGAGATGATAAACCATTTAAGCTCAAGAATAACAAAACATGAGGCCTCCTCTGTTCACTTGAAAAGTATGTTGAAACTAACGTTTTTTTTGGGAAGTCAAACGTGGTTTTGCAGCTAGACAGTGCATACAGACGTAGGATTGCTGAGGAAAATGAAAAAGTTAAGCAGAATAGATACATCCTGAACATATTAATAAATTGTATCAGATTCTGTGGTGCATTCGAATTGGTCTTAAGAGGGCATGATGAAACACAGTCGTCCTTAAATCCTGGTATTTACAAAGGATTAATTAATTTCAGTGCAGAGTTAGATTCAGCCCTGAAAGGCCACCTAGAAAAGGCAACAGTGTTTAGGGGAACGTCTAAGACGATTCAAAATGAAAAGCTTATAATCATGTTAGAAGTTTGCCAAGAGGAAATAGCCAAAGAAATGCGCAAGGCCGATTTTCTAGCAATAATAGCTGATGAAACCACTGATGTTTCCACCATATTTCAAATGGCCATTGCTTACCGCTATGTAGTAAAGGGGAAGCCTGTTGAAAGATTCTGGAGATTTATCTCACCTGCATACCATGATGCAAACACATTGGCTTCTTGTCTGCTTGAAGAGCTGCACAAGCATGACTTAGCTACGCACGAAAATGCTTCAAAACTGATTGCACAGACTTACGATGGGGCTTAGTAATGTCTGGTTCTCATGGAGGTGTGCAAACACTAATTAAGCAGGTATATCCTAATGCTGAATATGTCCACTGTTATGCACATCAAGTAAATCATGTCATGGGAAAAGCTGCATTCATAAATACAAATGTTAGGATCTTCTTTGCTAGTCTTCAAGGTATTTGTATGTTCTTTTCTGTTAGTTCGCAGCGAACTGCAATTCTGGACTCAATAGTGAACAGAAGGCTGCCTCAGCCCAGCAACACTCGCTGGAACTTTCTTTCTAGAAGTGTGAACACTGTGTTTGACTACAAAAAAGATATCATCGAGTGTATGGACGAAATTCTGAAGGGGGATCTTATCACTCAGTTGCCAATAATTGATCAAGCGTCTGGGTATAAGAAGTTACTTAATAGCTATGAATTCAATTTTTGGTTGTCTTTTTTTTAGAAAAATAATGCCACTTGTGGATATTTTGTTTGGACAACTTCAAGAGAAGGACATGGATTCTCTTACTGCTCAAAAGGCTATTTTTAATTTTGAACAGAACATCAAATTAATTCGAGAAGAATTTGATGGTGAGTCGAGCAACTCTGCAGTGCTTAATTGCAGGTCATCAAAAAAGAGGAAGGCTGACAATACAGAGTGGAGAAGGGAAGCAAAGGAAGTATGTGATGTTATACTGTGAGAAGCTAAATGCCGCTTTACTTTTTCGGAACATTTTATGGCATCAAACCTCTTTTCTCCAGATACGTTTAGGCATTATAGTTCAAAATTTCCAGAGGATGCAGTAAAAAAGGTGTGCTTAATATACAGTTCTTTTGACAAAGTGAAACTTTCACATGAACTTGCATCCATCTATTCAGCAGGGGAGTTTCAGTCACTGTCCGGGGCAGTAGCCCTGTTGGAATTTATCGTACAGAATAATTTAGAAAATACATTCAGTAAATCATCAAAACTTTTAAAATTGGTATTAACTGTGCCCATGACGTCAGTGGAAGTCGAGCAATGTTTCTCTACAGTAAAGAGGGTGAAAACATTTTTGAGAAACTCAATGTGTCAGGAAAGATTGACGGCTTTAGCTATGCTGTCTATTGAGAAGGACCTGGTTGCAGGAATGCCAGACTTCAACCAACGCGTGATTGATAAGTTTGCAGCAATCAAAGGGAGAAGGACGGATTTTCTGTTTAAATGAGGTCCGTGCACTACTTATAATTACAATAGATTTAAAAAGGTTTACTGCATAACGTTAAAATGTTGGGTAAAACTTCAACTGGCGATTCGGATTTGAAATCTGCTAGATTGCCAAGATTTTGACTTCTTGGAATCATTCAGGTTTTAGGTTGAGAGACCAGTCGGATGCGCTTTACGGCTCAGGGACCAAACGATTTATAACAAATCAAACAGTAACAAAACAGCTCTAATGCTAGTATAACAAAGCAACCAAATCCAGATCACGTGTGGAAGTACGTGGAAATGCTGTTGTAGCATGATATAATATTATGTGCAAAACTGTCGACCCGCATCAATGTGTGCAACACCCAAGGTAAAACTTGACCAGCCGCCTCTGGCTGATATAATAATGCAAATAGGGCAGACAATTTAAGCGTTTATAAGCTCAATTTTCTTTTGAATACATAGTTCAATAAACAGTATATATTTATCATTAAATATTTAAAAGTTGCATGCATTAATTATTGGCAAAAGATGCAGAAAGTTGTATATTAGATGAACAAACATAACCTATAGAACTGCCTTCCTTTATATTACAAACTGATTAAAATAAGGACATACTCTTAATATATTGGGCAAAAAATTAAGACTGAAATCAAATGCCTGGAGTAAAGAGAATTTATTAAGATATTTTTCGTGCTAACTGAATTTAAGTGAGTGCCACACAATGTCTGGCAAATTGAATATTTTTCTCAAGCACAGGGGATTGAAAAAAAGAAATACAAATATAAACCTTTTAATATAATAATTCCAATATTTAAAGGATGATTCTGAATTTCTAATTCATGATGGTGATGATGAGCTGATGGGATGGCATTACCTACAATCCTTTCTGCTAAGCAAATTATGCATTGATTTTCCTCTATTTCCTTTTCACGTACTTGCCTCTTCTTTGTGGAGGTAAGAATTACCCCGGAAGCCAGGATGACCACATTCTAATTATTATATTTTAAACATTTTATTCTTGTTTCGACATTCTAAAATTGAATTCCTCACAAATTTACCAAAGTATTTTTGTTGGTGTTTCTAGCAGTCTGGTTGGCCGTGTTTACACCTGACAGTAAAAATTATTATTTATTATTATTTATGTACTAATCCTGTATTATACTTGTTTCAGATATAGAACTGCCTATGAGGTTCCAGGAAATACCACTTGGGAACTGCTATATTGGAAGATACACATAAATTACTTTCTATAAAGATTAGTATGGTCTTAGGAGTGTCTAGAGGTAGTTAAAAATAAAGCTCTGTTATCAGGAGCACTTTAGTAGAGCACAAGTGAAACGCTTATATACTACCTCGTAAAACAGTAATGAAAATTGTAATTAATTTAAAGCCACTATTATGCCTTACATGAGAATCCAGAAGTACTTCACTGTGCAGATTTTAAAATATTATGGTTATAAAAATAAACATAATAAATCTCAGGACAAAATATCAAACCTCAAAAGCCTTATAAAGGGCACATTTCCGTATTAGGCAAGACATTTCAGAAGATGTGTTCTGTGGTTTGGAGATTAAGACAAAGTTCTCATACATAGGTTTCAAATTGCTAAATATTACAAATACATGTACACCATTATTAGATACAGAGTATCATTATGGTGATCTCGCAATCATAGCATCAACAATTATTCTAAAACTAATTTTATGTGCAGCTATCATAATATCAGATAAATTACTTAAACATTATTAGATTATGCCTTTATAATTATACAAATAAGCAACTCATTAAAAATGTTTTATCTAAAAATTTAGATTTTTTTACAGAAAGAACTCCAGTAAACAATAAGAACATACAATAATTTATATTTAAATAGTTACATATTACATACTGTCTAAAATAGCCTTAGGTTTTTGGAATTTTAAATGATATAGTTTAGACAAAGCAAAATATTATGCACAAAAACCCTAAATGTAATTCCACAGTCTCTGTATATGAACTAATTTACTCTGTCATTAAAACTAATTAATGGAACAGTCTACATGCGTATGGAATAGCGAAACTATAAAAATGTTAAGATGTGTGTTTGGTGTAGGGATTAATTGCTCTAAACTGTATAAAGTCAAATACTGTATTTGAACTACTCATGAGCTGAAATATTTTTTTAAAATATTGTTTTTTATTCAGAAATTCTGCTGCAATAATTGGAATTACATGAGGAAATTGGCATTATTTTAATTATTATTATTATTTTATCTGAAAAGTTGCTTCCAATCCCTGGTTTCTACCATGTGTATGAAAGAAAAAAACTGGAAGGGTAGGTGAAATATAGTGCATTATTTGATGAAGGCAATTATTATGTAAAAGTTATAGAGTAAAGAGGTATATACCTAAATAATACATTGAATAGAAGTATGTAAGTAAATTATTGATAAGTATTTCATATTCATATAGCTTTAAAATCTGAATGCCACCTAATTAAACCCTTTACTTGTTCCTTAAAAAATATTGAATTATTATCCTTTTAATATGTTTAAAGATTATACGATTAAGTTTTCAGGCTCTCTGTGATTTGTGCCATTAATCTTTTTTTTTTTCTCTTTTTTTTTTGTGGTAGTGTTTAGCACCCGCTTTAACTACTTATGGCACTGCAGGCAGTGATTCATGAATGATGATGGAGCACCAGTGGAATGCGATGGCGGGGGAAACCGGAGAAAACCCGCCCACCACAAATCTCACATGCTTGGGATCAAACCCCTGCCGTCTATGTGAGAGGCGAGTGGTCTAACCACTCGGCCATGGCATGGCCATGCCATTAATCTAATGTATTATGTTCTTTATGAAAAATGAGTATTAAGTTTAGCACAATTTTTTCTCAGCAATGGTTCTTTGGATCCTTATCACAATGTAATATGCTTTCAAGTATCTCAATTTGCTTTTAATCAAAATAGAACTGATATCGTGAAACTTTGTGTGGTTTAATTTTTTTCCATACATTTGTAATTTTGGTTTCAGAACCAAAGATTTTCAGGAAATATTGACATCAGCACTTAATGTTTAATAAAAACAAGAAAAATTATGGACTAGTGTTTAATTTTTCTCTGCAGAAAACTGAATAGTTCAGAGTAGCTAGTAGTACACAATATGTAGCACTTTCATAAATGTTTATTTGCTACCTTTCTTCATTTTCTTCTCTCACTACTCCATGTTCTTGTGTTTTGCTGTTATTACATGTATGAGGTGTGGTACTCCATAGTCTTTTAAACTTTGGTTGTGAACATCTTTTTGTTATTTTAACACACTAGTCACCTCAGCCTAAAATAGTTTGTATGGATCCTTAGCTTGTTATAGGTTTAGTTCATCCCGTTCTGTGACCCAATTATTTGCCTTACAAGTTCATACCCTTCTGTGGGATGCTTAGATATTTCAAAGACAAAGATATCTTTTTTTCTAGAGCTTCATACTCCAACAGATGTTTTAATAATAAAAATAATGCTACATATGCAACAAAAAAAGTAATAAAATATGCCCTCAATATTAATATTTAGTTCACAATTAATGTATTTGCATGTAACATGCCTATTAATGTGCTAGTTTTAATAAATATATTGTTTTAATTGTAGCTATATTATTGCGAAAACACTAATAAAATAAATACCAATTTATGATTTATAAATTTATAGTGGTTTCACTTTGCATTTAGTAAAAGTTTCTAATGATTAATTAAAGTCTCTCACCATAAGCATTTTAACAGTTTATGTGATAATTTTATATCCAAGCTAGGAATTGCCAAGCACCCTACATAAATACAGATTTTCTGAATTAAATTTAAACTTTAAATTCCACAAACTAAATGACAATGACTCATAATAGTAACTATTTATCTTATTAATATAAAGATATCTGCAGATTAAATCACAAGTGGTTATATTCATTTTTTTTGCTTTTAAACTGTTCCTTTGATGTTATTTGTGCTGTGTGCATGTAATTTATATTCCATTCTTGTTATATTTTAATAATATCTGTAATTCCTAATTTTTTTAATCGTCTCATTTATGTAGCCCCATTTAACGTTTATGATGATATTGGGGGTTTTAGCTTATGAAACAACTCGTTGATTGAAGGTTCATAAACGTTGGATTTTTTAAACATTTATTTTCTTCAAAAACACACACACATACTTTCAGAATCTGGGGGATAGTGAATGATTCCAGTTAAAGAAACATTCCCCGCCTCATACCTGGGACCTCTGGGTGAGAAGTCAGCTCGCTGAGCACTCGAACTTGGAGACAGTAAATTCCTAAAGTTGTATAATTTTCCCTGTTTTTTTTTTTTTTTGTCATGCATAACTTTAAAGTAATATTGAAATAGTTCTGTCATTAACTTTCGAAATATATTGTTCTATCATTACTGTAGTGTAATTTATTTTGGTAAATTCTCCTTCCATGCACTGTACATTTTTAAAGATAAACAAATAAGGAAAGAAAAAGAAGAATAAATGTGTAGGAATGTCTATTCGTTAAATAGGCTCTCGTCACCACTGATGACAGTTGTTATATAATATATATATATACATACATACATACATATACTTGTTTGTTTATTTATTGCACATAAGAATAAAAGGCAACTGGCAAACAAACCAAGAAATCTCAAGTAAAGAATGAAATAATAACGGCATATAAAGTTTTTCTCGAGGCTGCAGTCAGATCAGAAGCTTTAGAGCGGTACATAGATTTCTTGAGGAAAAGCTAGAACTGCACGAAATATTTCTGATCTGACTGTAAACTCGAGAAAACTGGCCGAAATCCTGTAGTGGATGGTGAGAGGTGGGGTAGGACGCTACTTTGATGATTGAACTACCGTAGTCGGTCAAATTTCTGTGCCCTGCCGTGTGAGAACACTTGGAGTCACGTCGATCGCCGGAAGTTTAATGCTAGTCCAATTTTTACTTTCTCTATACATTCTATGTACATAGTGTATAGAGAATGCATTACACTCCACCAAAAAATTTGATAACGAGATTTCACCGGAAATATTTTTAGGGTCCCCTGTATCCAAAAAAGTATTTTCAGAAAAAGGTCTGTGTGTCTGTGAACACGATAACTCAAAAACAAAAAGTCGGTAAAATACCAAACTTGGTATTTAAGTTTAGTATTTTCCAGGGATGCCACACAATTTTGAGAAACCCTCCCACCCCAAACTACCCTTTACATGCAACTTTTTTTCGAAAATGTTGATTTTCTAAAAAGTGACTCTTAACAATTTTGATTAAAATATCGTATATTAAAGTTATTTACCTGACAAATAAAATGCATATTTTGAATTTTCTGGGAGTAGCCTCGGAAGACTACTTTATTCTGGATGAATTTTTCATAACTTCTAAACCGTAAGAGATGGACAAAAACTTAACCCAGAAAGAATGTAAAGCACGTTAAAAGATACTATTTATGTTATACACATTTTTTTCGTGGAGTTCATCGTTTTTGAGATATTCCTTTTTCTTGGTTTCAGCTTTGAAAAACTTATATTTTTCTCATACAGGAATTTGTCAACTCCTGTCCATACAAACAAAGGAACATCAGTCACATAGCAACCAGCTTTTGGCTTTCACTTTAATCTATAGTACTCCCTTATTTCGCTTCTACTTACAATAAAGCAAGAAATAAGACTATTTCTGCTAATTTTTCTCGATTTGCATGAAATAAATAAAAGATACTCTTATTAACAATAATAATTTACAGAGATATAGAGAAAGTCATGTGAATGGAACACATCAGATTTTTTAACATTGAGTTAACCATCTATTCGTTTATAGTTATCTATGATTTATATTGTCAAAATTCAGAAGGAAACATTACTTTTTGTGTTTCTCGGATGTTTGGAAAAAAAAAAACTATTTAATAAAGTCCTAATTATCAGAAAATTAGGAATTGCCAATGTCTGAAATTAAACAAGAGTTAGGAAAAGTTCTTGTTAGGGATTATAATGACATCAAATTTAGGTAAATAAGCAATGTGAAAAGCAGAATAAAACAAGAAATCTGATTTTCCATTCACATGAATTTCCCTAGCTGTTCCACTCACAAACTATTCTTACAAAACATTATTCTTTTATTTACATCATGCTAATCGATATAAAGATTAGCTGAATTGGTCTTATTACTTAGTTCTTTATGAGTAGAAGGAAAATAAGGTAATTCACTAGGCTGAAAAATAGTCAAGAGCTTTAAAACCAGATCGATATGTAAACTTCGGTTTGCTTTGCATAGCAAGCAGCAACAGTAGAGAGACGAAAAGAAGTAGGCTTTCTGTTTGAGAACAGTTAACGTACTTTAAAATTGAAACCAATAACAAGGAATATCTCGAAAACTGTCAACTTTAAAAGAAAAACATATATGACATAGGTTATGTATTTTAACGAAATCTACATTTTTGTTTTCGTCCATCTCTTACGGTTTATCAGTTATGCAAAGTTCGTCCAGAATAAAGAAGTACGCAGAGGCTATTCCTAGAAAATATGAGAGATATTTTATTTGTGATGTAAATATCTTTAATATACAGTATTTTTAATCAAAATCGTTTGAACCATGTTTGAGAAGAACAAGAATTTCAAACATTTTTCCATCTAAAGAATAACTTGGGGTGGGGGGATTCTCCTGAAAAGCTTTGTGTCCTTAAAAATATTAAAAATACCAGTTTGGTATTTAACGGCATTGAGCTATGCTGTCCAAACTTACATACACAAACCTTTTTCTCAAAATCCTTTTTTTTTGAACTGAGGGGACCTCACTATATTACAGGTGAAATCTCAGCATCGACATTTTGGATGGAATACAATACCTTCTATGTACTTTGTATGTATCTACATACGTGCTAGTGAAAGTAAAAAACAAATGCTTTACAAAGGACAACAAGCCTATACATACGAAAAAACAAAAAAAAGTACTTGGGTTTGATAGCAGAAACACATTTTCTGAAAAAAGTGAAACTTAAGAATAAAACATTAAAAGAGTATTATTTTATATATATATTATTTATTTATTTAGTTACTTTTAAATAGAAATGCTTGTGTAAAAGTTCCCCTGTGTTAAAGATAATAATAAATAAAAAAAAATTGAACATTATAAGAAACATCATATCTCATGTATTTGACATAAAAGAAAAAGATGACGACGAAACTGAGCAGTTCATTTATATGCATTAATTTGTAATTGTATCGATGCAACTAATAATTTAATAACTCTCGTATTAACTTAATTGAAATAATTCAAAGACTTGTACTTATTTAAACACATGTAGTTCCTGTTAAATATATTATTGTAATATTGCTTTGGTTATAAAAGCGTATTCGTATAATCTCTTATTATTCTTGCTATTTGATACCTTTCTTTATATAAATGTTTTCTCTCCATCATATCATCATCACCATAATCAATCTCATGTACTTGATCAATATTATAAGTTGGTCTACCTGCTCTTACTCCTTTCCACAGTCTTGGATCAAGAATCTCGTAATCATTGAGAATCATACAACATAGATAAAGGAAGGTACTCTGTTGCTAAGTTACCTTTTATTGATTTATTTGAAACTTCTCTTGTGCTTGGTTAAAAAATCTTTGTATTATAATATGTTTCTTGGCGAGATGCCTATGTAGGTGCTATATGTTATGCATAACCCCCATCTAAAAGAAATAACTCATTATTATTATTATTATTATTATTATTATCAGCACCGGAATTTAGCTCCTGAATGGAACCACTCCACTTGTAAACTACATCTTTCCTGATATGATTTTGTCAACATGAAAATTCTTTCTTTCCTTTTTTTATAATGAACGTTGTTAAGAAACCTTACAGGTCAGCGAAAAATCACCAATTGTTTCTAAACTAAAGCCCCGGATATGACTACAGAAGTTAAAGGGGCTATATAATTGAAAAATATAGTGACAATAATATTCTAATCTTTGCTCCTTTGCGTAAAGCTACATCTCTTGTTGCTGTTGCTTCGGGAAGAAACTGTTGCACAAGCCACTGCACATTTTGTTTTAACCTTTAAGTTCGTTATAATTTAATTCTTCAGAATACCTCTTGGTTTAATAAAGCTTCCTTCTGCGTTCAAAACTGCTACAAAATCTGCCCATAATTTGTTATAAGAAGCTGCGTCTCACGTGTTGAGACACCATCTGAGGTGACTTAAAAAAATCATGAGACGCGACAACTTTTTATTCATTCCAAAACCTGAGATGCATCTCATTACGTAAGCGCGTGAGACGTTGGTCGCGATCAAGGACAACTCCATCTTGAGTCGTCGAGTTTTATTCACACGAAAGTGAGACGCGTCTCGAAAACTGCAAGTCTTGAGATGCGTCTCATCTTTATTCATACCAACCAGTATATCATAAGACGCGTCTCATTTTTATTCATACCACCCAAGATGAAAGTGAGACGCAGCTACTTTTTATTCATTCCAAAATCCGAGACGCTTCTCATTACGTAAGCGCGTGAGACGTTGCGTGACCTCGCGATCAAGGTCACCTCCATTTTGAGCTTTATTGATACGAAAGTGAGACGCGTCTCGAAAATTGCAAGCTGTGATAAACGTCTCATTTTTATTCACTTAACAAGTCATGAGACATGTCTCGAAAGTTGTTAAGTCACATCAGAGGGTGTTTCAATGCGTGAGACACAGCTTATTACAAAAATCATAGGCATATTTGGTAACAGTTTTTGTGGCTTTTGAGCGCAGTAGGAAACTTTGTTAAACTAGGAGTGATTCTGAAGAATTAAAGTATAACGAACTTCAAAATTAAAAGAAAATATGCAGTGGCTTGTAAAACATTTTCATCGCGAAGCAACAGAAACAAGAGGTGGACCTTCTCGCTGAACTGTAAGGTTTCTTAACGTCGTTTCTTCAGTTTTGTGCTATTAAACACTCACAAGCATACTTTCAGACTCTGTGGGAATACAAGATGATTCTGGTTAAAAAAAAAAAAAACTTCCTGCCCCAGCGGAAAATCGAACCCGGGTCTTTGGGTGGGAAGCTAGAATGCTGACCATTCGACCGCAGGTAGTAAACCCTGGCCTCAGTGTGGAATCGCAGAAGAAACAGCCCTCTAAGAATTCAGTATTGAAAACTTTTCGGAAAGTTGGTGTGTTTTAACTATATAAGGGTACGAGCGTTTGATAGATTAACATTCTGGCAAATGCTGCTGCATTTAAAAAAAAACTAAAGCGATATGGCGACAGTGCAATATATCCACTGATGCAACTGGAGCGTCGATTATACCCAGATCATAATCAAACACCAAAACTGTTACCAAATCTGCCTATAATTTGTTATAAGAAGCTGCGTCTCACGTGTTAAGACACCTTCGGAGATGACTTAAAAATTCATGAGACGGGTGGTATGAATAAAAACGAGACGCGTCTCACTTTCGTATGAATCAAGGTGGTGTCTCAGGCTTTGGAATGAATAAAAAGTAACCGTGTCTCACTTTCATGAGACGTGTTTCGTGATTTGTTAAGTCACCTAAGAAGGTGTTTCAAAACGTGAGATGCTGCTTGTTGTAATAAATTATACGAGGGCTGTAAAGAAAGTAGTGGCAACATGGTCCCCACATTCTCAGGAGAGCGGATATGAGGCAATAGGATAAGGGAGCGATCAGGTGACTAGTGCCGATGTGTGGTGTGCATTGGTCGGGCTGCACTTGAGAGTGTTGCTGTGTAGCGTTGAAGTGAACAGTGTCAAGTGCACCGCTCTAAAACATGTTTACCAAAGGCGATCAGCGTTCGTGGATTAAAATCGAGGTTGCCCGTGGCAAAAATGCATCAGCATGTTATCGAGGATTACGTGAAGTCTGTGGTGGGAATGCATTGCTGTAAAGGACGGTTGTACGATGGGTCAAGGCGTTTCGTGCAGGTCGGACTGAGACTGCGGATTTGCACCGTACAGGTCGGCCGTCCATTCCACAAAATCAGGTTGACATCGTGAGTGGTCTCATTGCCATGGACCATCGATGGAATGTCCGGGAGTTATCCGCAGAGGTTGGTTTCAGTCAAACTGTGTGGCATATGCTGACGAAATATCTTCACCTGAGGAAAATTGCGTCCCGTTGGGTTCCACATCGACTCACTGAGGTACAGAAATGGCACCGGTATCCACCTGGACAGATACCGCAATGAAGGAGACGCATTTCTGCAGCGTATTGTCCCCATTGATGAGACGTGGGCACGAGCCTATGGACCGGAATTGAAGCGTCAGTCGAATGAATGGCGTCACCCAGGTTCACCACATCCACAGAAAGTTTCGACAGGAACCCAGTTGGGTGAAGCTGATGTTGATTATGGCATACGACTACGAGGGAATTATTCTTACTCATGCTGTGCCTGGAGGAAACCCGTCAACAGGGACTACTATTGCCGATTTCTGGAGCGACATCTTCGTCCGGCTACACACGTTGTCATGTCGCTCTTATTGCAACGGCGGCTTTGGGAGGTTTTGGAACATCCTCCGTACTCACCAGACATGATTCCTTGTGACTTTGACCTGTTTCCGAAGTTGAAGGAACCCCTCCAAGGCCACCGATTTCCTGACGTGGCAGCTGTAGTCCGCGCAGTAGGGCGCTCCGTCGCAGTCATCAACCGAGATCGCCTTGCCAACGGTCTCCAACAACCGTAAGTCTAAAGACGAAACAGACTCACGATTCTTTAATGTTTCTATTAATTAAAATGTATTAGTAGTAGAATATGTTATAAATATATTATATATAGTAGAATAAATGTAACATTGTAGTTCTTTTTGTCTGTGCATAAATGCGGCGGCAAAAGTGACATGTAGTAGGCACAGGTACAATAATTAATATAACATGGTCACTTTATCACCTATGCATAATTGCGGGAAATGAGCACAAGGAAATTAAAACAAAAAGACAGGCATATTTAAAACAATTAGAACCATAGTTATGTTATTTACAAAAATTACAATTTTGGTTTACACAATGTCCAACATTGTCATATGTCTACAAATAAGGTTAAGATGGATATCTCTATTGATGGCTGTTACCATGTGAAAACATATTACTTAAAACATACAACTTGATTAGAGTATGCGGCAGAGGTCCCAGCTTCGATTCCCGGCTGGGGTGGGGAATGTTTCTTTAACCAGAATTATTCCCTATCCTCTACAGAGTCTGGAAGTTAGGAATGTGTGTGTGTGTGTGTGTGTGTGTATGTGTGTGTGTGTGTTTGAGGATAATAAAAAATGATTTAAACCCAATGTAAAGAACCTACAGAAAAGTTTCTTTCTAATGCAAAGAACCCCAATAATACCTTAGCTGTTTAAGGGGGCTATATAATTGGAAGAAAAAAAAAGAGTATGTGGCAAAACTCTGCTTCCTGCTTTGAGAATGAATCATTTAACAATTAATGATAAAAAAAAAAAAATTGTATTCACTCTTAAAAATTAAAATTGCAATTTAAATACTGTAAAGCTACTAGGAATAAATCTAGATAGCAGATT
Organism: Hymenopus coronatus; assembly: GCA_030762935.1. Lineage (NCBI taxonomy): Eukaryota > Metazoa > Arthropoda > Insecta > Mantodea > Hymenopodidae > Hymenopus > Hymenopus coronatus. Next base: position 121,872,857 of record CM060895.1, read on the forward strand.
AAACTGGGGTGTACATACAAATAAACTTTGTTCTAAACTGACAAGTCATGTATATGCTTAAACGATTAACATTTTTAATTACTAAGAAATGTTGAATATGTTTCACTCTCATCTGTATTATGGAATTTTATTGTGGAGTAATGCAAGTGGAGCTAAAAGTCTTCAAGTGGCAAAAGAAAGATATTCGTTGCATACAAAAAAAAAAAAAAAAAAAAAACTTTAAATCTTATTTTAAAGAACTCAACATTTTAACTGTCCTTGTCTTTATATGCTTGTCTACTACTATACATAAAAGTAAACTAACAAATCTTACCTTCCACAATCATAACACTAGAATCAACAATAATTTAAAAATGCCATATTTTAGGCTGAGAAAATCTCAAAATCACTATGTATATACAGGTCTTAAGCTCTTTAATAAATTACCCATAGATCCAACTATTTCCAATAGAGCAGTTTAAAATGCATCAAGAAATTTTATTATAAGACTTGGTTTTTTAATTTTATTTAAGACATATAATATATTTGCTGTGTATAGTATTCTGTCACATTACCTATCTATACAGGGATGTGAATGTGTATTTATTTTAACTTTGATTGTATGACTATGTCTATAGCAGCCAGATACTGCTTTTGGACAACAAACAAAACATACATCTAGTGGTGAACTGAAGCATAAAATGAATCTATTATATGGACTGAGCTGTACAGCTTATAGCTAAAGTAGGAGGGGGATACATTTGCAGAAAAAAAAAAAAGTTTGGAAAGGTAATGGTAGGTAGCAGGCGTTTAAGCCATATGATGTAGCACAAGTCATGCAATTTTTAAAGCCTACAACTGCATTTGCACATTTACATGACATGTCATGTCAGTTTTCCTAACCTTTTAACTTTACTAAACTTTCTTTGTACATGGTCAAGGTTTTGATATTAATTTCATCATGCTTCTGTCAGAATGTAACATTTTTGTTATGCATATGGGTGTATTGTTTGTTGGATTTCTCATGAAGCTAATAGTTATATTTTTAAAATAATTTTATGTCCAAGACATTACAGAAAGTGATTTTCACAAAGGAAACAATTGGGAGATATGCCTATAAATTATCAAATGGTCAAATATGTAGCCTGATTGTTCAAGAACATAATGGTAAACAAATTAGCTTTAGAACTACAAAATCTATAGAATTATCAGTTTTCTTAAGACCTACCTGGTCCCAAATTTATTTTAAAAGTACCTATGTTATAATAAAAACAGTATTTTATTACTTACTACACATATATAAACAAGAAATAGTAGTTATTGGAGAAGAAGTGTGCAAAAAGTTAATTATACCTTCCTTCTAGCTTAAAGGAGAAGCCAGATTTATATTAATGTACAAAGACTGATTTATTTCCACTAACCCTGAGTTTTTATGTTCTGCTTACTTAAAATTTTGAAAAATAAAACAAACTGGATTTTTGTTAAGTGAATTTTTATTTATTTAAAGTATAATGTTGGTTAACTACAGTTTGTTGAGGCACAAACCACATAGCCTTTAATTGTCCTAGGGATATGTTCTGATCTACAAATTGGGCAATACTGTGAGGTGGTCAGACTTTCTTTTATGGGTAGTAAAGATGCAGTTTCTTTCACTTTAGAGTAAGCATGCTCCTTTCTGAATTCTGACATAGGTACTCTTCACACATTTTCTTCCTCCACAAGCTGTAGGCTGCACACATATCTTTTGTTACATCAATAATATCAATTTTGTTATAGAAAGGAGACCCTTTCTATAATTTGAAGACTTAAAGGAACTGATCCAAACAAAATTATGTGATGAACTAAAGGGAAGGGCTGCTCACAAATAAGCACTGGTCAGCTTGATGAGTTATTGACCTGAACTGATATTTCTTCCTTTTTTCATATCAGATCCCCTCTTTTACCTTTCCTATCCAGTATTGCTTGACTCAACTCTTGTTTTCTTCGACTCCGATGGTATTAGAATATTCGAGGCCTAGAGGATCATTTCACTTTCTTTCCTATCCATACCTTTCTTTTCTTAGGCGATGTAACCGCCATTTATGATGCCTAATTTTAAACAGTTATAAAAAGTTGAATAAAAACATTTCAGATAAAGATTTTAAGCCAGAATATTTTCCAAAAGTATTTAATGCTGTGATCGAATTAGCACCAGTCTTAATTTTTTCAAAATTTAAAACCATCTTTTCAGCAGCTTCTAGCATTTCTGAACTACTCAGCCTTTAATTTTATCAATTCACACATTCCATCAACCATTTTTGCAATGTTTTGTTTACGATTTTCTATTACTTCTGCATTATTTTTACCTCTTCATTTTTAGATATATCAAATTTATTTTCAACATATGAAAGTAAAACAGTACTGGTCTTGGAGTGGCTTATATAGCTAGAAGCTGTAATCTTTGTTAGTCTTTAAACCAGTTTTGAGGTGTACTTTCATTGCCAGTTGCAATGTAATAGAACTGTTTTTTGCACACTCATTGTTTATTATACTTAATATCAATGTGTAGCTGATGTTTACCCAAAGCACCAGACTGCCCTAATATGCAGTTAAATAAACCAATTTCAATGCCAACAAAATATTTCCGATTGCTGTTTAAGTTTGTAACCTCAAAATGGCTATCAGAAATTTGTTCACTTTTCAGTGAAATCAGTTTCTCTTCTTGCATTTTGTGTTATTGTTGCAAATATGATATGGGACATCCATTTGCTACATCAATAGCATTCTTAGCATAAAAATTATTCAAATCAGACACCGGAAAATCTAACAGTAGAGCACCATTATAAGCTTTAGTTCTCAAGGGAACTTTATCTTTAAGAACTCTCATTGCAGCTTCACACAAATTATTGGTATTTTGCCCTCTAAATATTGTGGATTTTCGATGGCATAAAGCCCATTCTTCCTGTCTTTTGTATAACTTTTCTATATAATTAATAAATTTATAATACTATTTGCTGGTACCAGAGGATGCTAAGGCTTGGTCCTCAGTGTTTAGCTCCTCTATACTATTTGCATATACCATCCTTTTAATGATGAAAAACAGTTCTTGCCTGTCTTTCAAAGATATTCCAGTTGAACTGTTCTATAAGTAGCCCCAACTAGCCTATAGCACATGGAAAACGCAGAGAAGAAGAACAGAGTTGGGAAATGATTTTGCTAGTGCAACTCTCTCTGAAGTGGAGTCATCTGTCATAAAATCTGAAGACCCTCCAAGCCCCTTTCCATTGAATATTACCGGTTCAATAAAAGTCTTGTACAATGTCAGTGCTTCACATATCATGGCCTTGCTTTTTTTTTTTTTTTTGGTAGTGTTTAACGCCCCCTTTAACTACTTATGGCACTGCAGGCGGACCTTGCTTTCAGAAGTACTATAATAATATGCTATTGGAAACCTACAGGCACTTGAGTTAACAATTAGCAAGAATACTCTACATCCAAACCTATCAATATTTCCAGATGAGTCCACAAAAACAACTTACCACCACCACCACCACCACCAATAGATGAAGTCCGATGCAAGTTTTTGAAAATGTTTGAAGCAGGACATCCTCCTTCTCATGCTTGGATATCCATAAAGAAGATTTATATCATGATCATGATTATAACCTTATTGCTGGTGATAGGGCACATTGTCCAGACATCTCTTGGGTTTACCATTTGTATTATAGTGTTTTTGAAGAAAAATATGTGTCAGGCAGTGGTGCTGAAATGGTAAAATCCTTTGACACATTTGTTTTAAATTATAATGTTGAAGTGGGGAGAAAATTTTGTGGCCTATAAGTGTTGTGCTGCACTTAATGTTTTCAAAATTCACTTCATCAAGGGACTCATGATGGCAATAACAAAATTATTGTTTTCCAAACACTTATAGGCCGCACAATTTTCTCCCCACTTCAACATTATAATTTAAAACAAATGTGTCAAAGGATTTTACCATTTCAGCACCACTGCCTGACTCATATTTTTCTTCAAAAACACTATAATACAAATGGTAAACCAAGAGATGTCTGGACAATGTGCCATAACACCAGGAATAAGGTAATAATCATCCTCATGATCATGATATAAATCTTCTTTATGGATATCCAAGCACGAGAAGGAGGATGTCCTGCTTCAAACATTTTCAAAAACTTGCATTGGACAGGCAGGTGGTGGTGGTGGTGGGTGGTGGTCTAGATTCTCCTGACACAAGAAGGGTCAGGTCATCAGCGTAGCCAATAGTTGTTGTGCCCACCGGTAACTGCACACGGAATACATGTCATAATAAATATTCCACAGGGTAGGTCCCAAAACCGAACCTTGAGGTACCCCGCAAGTCATAACCAGATGCTGGGTATCACCCACCAAAATCTTTCTATTGTGGAGATAACTACAGATAATGTTGGTGAGGTATGGCGCTACGCAGCGCCGCCTGAGTTCGGCAATGATACCTTTCCACGGTGCCGAGTTAAAAGCATTCTTAACATCGAGGGTTACCAAGCCACATAAATAGGAGAAAGGGCTTTGGCGTCCTGCACAAAATTCAGTACACCCTGGATAGCATCCATGGTCGACAGTCCTTGCCGAAAACCAAATTGATAGGGGGGAAAACCCTCTTCGCTTTCAATCTCCGCAAGTAAACGTTTATTCAGGATATGCTCTAGAAGTTTGCCCAAAACATCAAGTAGACAAATAGGTCTATATGACTGACATCCTCGTGACGTACCTGGTTTTTCGATAAGAACGAGTTTCGCAACTTTCCACTTACTGGGGAACTCGCCACAACTTAAAATAGAATTAAAAAGATCCTGCAATAACTCTGGTTTCCGTGTTGTAAGAAGCTTCACAACCTCAGGAGGAACGCCTCTTGACCACCGGCTTTACCGGATTTGAGCCTGTTACCTGCAGCGCGAATCTCCTCAGTTGTACAAACTGGAATAGTCGCTCTATCAAATACATTTACGGGCCAAGTTATCGGGGCATGGGCAGAGAATAATGTTCGAGCAACCTGCAATTGTTCTGCATCGTTGAGTTTTAGTGGTGATCACAAGCCAAGTTTACCAGCAACAATTTTATAATCCAGACCCCAGATATCGTCATCAGCCTCCGTACAAAGTGTGTTCCAGGCATCCTGCTTAGCTCTTAATATCGCAGCTTTGAGAGATTTACGACGACTTTTATAGTCACTGAAGCAATTCGTTGTTCATCGGAGCCAGCAGTGCGTCTGTTAAGTCTAGTAGCAATACGTTTGGCCTTAGTACACTGTTTCCGTAAATCCGCAATTTCGTCATTCCACCAGTACGTTCCTTTGCGTCGAAAATGAGAATATTTCCTAGGCAGAACAAAATGACAGGCATTATATATAGCCTGGTCTATCCCATACGCCTGATGGAGAAAACTGGAACGGATTTGTTCTTCGAGCTGCGCCAATAAGTGATTGCGCTATTTTCCCTTGTATATCCAAGTCCTAGATCTAGAGTAATGCTGCGGAGAGGACCTGGAGGGCTGCGTAAATACTTTTATGGTAACTTAAGTTTTCCTCATCACTCACACGCCAGTTTTGTACTAGGCATCCAAGATCCTGACTGCACAGTGTGAGATCTATGTACGAGGATCCTCCATTGCGCTTAAAAGTAGGCATAACCCCATCATTTAAAATAATGAGCGTGTTCAACGGCCCATTCAGCCAAGGAACTACCTTTCCGATCCTTGATTGGGGAACCCCAGCAGAGCGCTTTGGTATTGAAATCTCCACCAATCAACAAACACTTATGGTGTTGCTGTATGCTGGCACTCAATGCAGACAGAAAATTATTAAAGCCTACTAGATTATGTAGGTTGGTGAAATATTGCACGGTATCTATCTAAACAAAACCAGCTCCTTCTCCTGTATGTCGCACTGGGAGGGAATTAAAAGGTAAGTATATTGCCGCGTCAAGGTTATCATCCGTCAACCATTGGGAACTACACTTCGACATGATCTTGTTCAGCCACAATTGCAAAGTCCAGAAGCTCAGAAAAGCATTTATGTCGGACTAAATCCATGTCCCTCTTCGATAAAAATTCAGTTGCATAAATTTCATGGAGCAGTATGCAGTTTACTCCTTTTCTCCCTCGTCTGATGAATTAGTTCCCGGTATTTGGGACATTTCATTGACTCTGTTTTGTGCCCTTCAACGCTACATATATAGCAGTGCTGCAGATTGGTGCATTTTCTCCGCTGGTGATCAGTACCTCCACAATTTACATCCTCTTGCTATGTGGCCTAGTCGGCGACAGTTACAGCATCGAGGGACGGATTATCGCCCAGGTGAATAAGCGCATAACCAATATTTGTAATTGATTAAATTGTTTAGGTTAATTAGTAAGTAAGATATAATGTATTTATTGTATATTGGATGTTCAGAGAGATTGTTCCTGGAAAGCGTTTCTAACTTTTACCCCACAGTTCTCAAGCGACGAATTCAGTTGTTTACGCTAACTTTTGTCTATTGCAAGAGGGGAAATACGCTATTGTGTGGTCACGTCTCCGCAAGAGAAAGAAGGTGACACATAAACCGGGGAACCACGAGGAAATTTAGGTCAAGAATCACATGAATGATGCATTGACTAATTACAATTAATCACGTCACGGCAGAAGCGCACCCCAAGCCACTTTCGGTGCCAAAAATGGGCCAATAAGATTACGAGTTGAGAGTTTTGCGCGTGGGTAGAATTTGTTATAAATATAGAGTATTCGCCGCAATTTTCACGCATTTGAGATGTAACTCCGAGGGGAGATCTGTGACATACAAAACAAGTGAACGAGCGAGTTAGCAGAGTTATTACAGTGATTGAGGCAGTTGAGATGTAACTCCAAGGGGAAACCTGCGATGCACACAGCCAGAGTATGCGCGAATTAGTAGAATTATTACAGTGATTGATGCAGTTGAGATGTAACTCCAAGGGGAGATCTGTGACACCCAAAACGAGTGAACGCGCGAGTTAGCAGAGTTATTATAGTGAGTGAGGGAGTTGAGATGTAACTCCAAGGGGAAATCTGTGACACCCAAAACAAGAATCCTCGTAAATATAGTAAAGTTATTACAGTGATTCACACAGTGGAAATAAATGTCACGCGTAACTGCGACGTCGGAAACAAGAAAGCCACGGCGGAAGTTCAAAGTGTCTAATTATTCTGCACGTAACAGTTGCACTCGTCGCCGCGTAATGTTTAGTTACCTTTATGCGCGTTACGCTCTTGTTCGAGGGAAATTATCGAAACTCAATCGCGCCAGGAACATTCTCGGGAACGCTTGTAAAAGAGAAATAAACCTTGACTGAAC